>JANFCV010000028.1:1484681-2969362 GCA_024500475.1 Phthorimaea operculella
AATTGATACCAAACCCGAAGTAATGGGTTAACTCAAATATTATTATTTAAACTGAAGCGCACTGGCCCACAAATCGTAAAAAATATTCTTTTACCGAGCTTACTGTAGAATATACTCTACCCAGAGTAAACATGCATACAGTTCTGACCAAAACGTACCTAGATACAGCACTATCTTAGCGCCTGGAATGATAATGATCACTACAGAGAATCACCGACCATTTCACGCGCTCTAAAATACCTTACACGCTAGAAATACCTGAACAGACAACGATACATTTATTTCGCACTTTTTTCCATCCAACAATAGTCCAGGCTAATCCTTGATACCAAAACCGCGAAGTTGTTACCATTCCTTATTAGGAGAAGGCCTATAAACATTACTTCTCAGCAGAAACCAGTTTAACATGGACTTCCACATGTCTTATTATAGGCACTAAAGCTGTAGCAGACAACGGCTCATGTGGAGGTGGTGGGGCGAAGGGAATAAATATAGGCGATATAGGGTCGGATAGGCGACAACAATGGACGTTCGGAATTTAAAATTACGCGCAAAATTCAGGGTTGCGTATGCGCATTGCAAGTTGTCAGATGTGTTCTTGATTTTTTTACCGGTATTTGGGTATTTGTTTGCCTACTAATTAATAACGTTTAAATAACTGCTTAGTGCAAATAGGCTCAAAAAACTCTTATTCTGAAATCTGAAATGAAAGCTAAGGAATAAAAAAGTACAAGACAAAAAGCTCTCAAATTTGCTCCTAAATAAAATAAAGGTATTCACATACCAAACAGAAAATATTTTATCTCACAAAGCGAAACGTTTCATTCGTCTCAAAATAATTGCACAAAATGAAATACTTCTGCCTCGGGATTGTAAAATATTCATGGTTCTCAAATACAGAGAATAAAGATGATAGCAGCTACATTTTTGGATTTCTTTGTCTGACAGTAGAATTTCAAATTGAATCAACCAGGATTTACTAAAATACCTTTGCACAATCATTCATTAAAAATAAGAATATTGTCTGAAGAGTGCAAAACACAGATATATATTTTATTCGTCATGTTCGAGTTTTGCCTTAGGAAAAAGGATATTTTTCTGCAGTAGCAGAAATTGCTTTGGGTCGAAACACAACCACGTACAGTGCAGTCAGTGAGTTACTTATTGCAGATAACTAGTTGCTACAATTTTTTTGCTATGAAATTCAATCAATCCGAGCTTTTGCGTTTAAACCAATTCTTTTGGTTGTAATTTATATAGCACACACAAAATTTAACATAATTATAATTCAGTAATTGATTTTTGTACATTAGATATATCTCTGAATGCTACGCCACAGGGAGTCCAAATTAACTGGAAATTTAATTTTACCGCCATTTGTATTTTATTTAGAATTACTTGTGGCTTACAACAAAATCTTAAATTAGAATTCAAACACTTTCAAAAACAATAAAATATATATTATCATCTGAGCCATCTCGTCGATTCGCCACCGACTTGCATCATCAGTCTTGTCCTGCAGGTAATTACTGCGATGGCCGCCGTTCGAGCATCATCAATCAAAGAAAATCAGCGATGTGGAATCAATACAGTAAATGGCGAGAGAATGGAGTTGAGAGAGACTGTGACTCTCTTTGAATTGTGTTTTGGTTGAGGGGTTGAATTTTGTGTGAAATTCTTTACCACCATTATCAATGGAGGATGTCGGCTTAGAATAGCACCACCTCATTTGATGTTGATAATGATGGCAATGATGATGGAGATAATATCGTGATGATGATAGAGATGATACCTAATGATGATGATGATGGATGATAGTGAGACGTAAGTTAGCACCATTAGTCTTGTCCTGCAGATAATTACTGCGATGGCCGCCGTTTGAGCATCATCAATCAAAGGGAATCAGCGATGTGGAATCAATACAGTAAATGGCGAGAGAATGGAGTCAAGAGAGACTGTGACTCTCTTAGAATTGTGTTTTGGTTGAGGGGTTAAATTTTGTGTGAAATTCTTTACCACCATTATCAACTGAGGATGTCGGCTTAGAATAGCACCACCTCATTTGATAAGCCGACATCCTAAATAGACGATGTAGGCTTAGAATAGCACCACCTCATTTGATGAGCCGACATCCTAAATAGAGGATGTCGGCTTAGAATAGCACCACCTCATTTGATGAGCCGACATCCTAAATAGACGATGTAGGCTTAGAATAGCACCACCTCATTTGATGAGCCGACATCCTAAATAGAGGATGTCGGCTTAGAATAGCACCACCTCATTTGATGAGCCGACATCCTAAATAGAGGATTTCGGCTTAGAATAGCACCACCTTATTTGATGTAGATAATGATGGCAATGATGATGGAGATAATATCGTGATGATGATAGAGATGATAACTAATGATGATGATGATGATAGTGAGACGTAAGTTAGCACCATCAGTCTTGTCCTGCAGGTAATTACTGCGATGGCCGCCGTTTGAGCATCATCAATCAAAGGGAATCGGCGATGTGGAATCAATACAGTAGTAAATGGCGAGAAAATGGAGTCAAGAGAGACTGTGACTCTCTTTGAATTGTGTTTTGGTTGAGGGGTTGAATTTTGTGTGAAATTCTTGACCACCATTATCAACAGAGGATGTCGGCTTAGAATAGCACCACCTCATTTGATGAGCCGACATCCTAAATAGAGGATGTCGGCTTAGAATAGCACCACCTCATTTGATGTTGATAACGATGGCAATGATGATGGAGATAATATCGTGATGATGATAGAGATGATACCTAATGATGATGATGATGATGATAGTGAGACGTAAGTTAGCACCATCAGTCTTGTCCTGCTGGTAATTACTGCGATGACCGCCGTTTGATCATCATCAATCAAAGGGAATCAGCGATGTGGAATCAATACAGTAAATGGCGAGAGAATGGAGTCAAGAGAGACTGTGACTCTCTTTGAATGGTATTTTGGTTGGTTGAACTTTGTGAAAAAAGACTATGGGTTTGAGCAGGTGCTGAAAAAATTGATTCTTATTTACTTAGACGGTAATATCATTCTATTAGTACTTATGTTATTGATAAAACTGATCGAAAAGATTTCCCTATTTCTACCCTTTAAGCGACCAAAAGATAAACAACTACAGGGAATATAAACAACAACGTTAAATACCTGTATGTCAAGCGTGTAAGATATAGTAAGTAAAAGCCACCCTAACAATGTCCAGACAGATGATGGCGATGATATAGATGATAATGATAAGGATGATGATGACGATGATCGTAAAGATGGTAATGAAAATGGTGATGATTGTCGTAAGTAACCACTTTCAGTCTTGTCTTTGTCCTGGAGGTAATTGCTACTCGAAGATCATCAATTAAAGGAAAATCAAAAAAGGACAGCCGATGTGGCGCAGTGGTTAGTATGACAGCCGATGTGGCGCAGTGGTTAGTATTGACAGCCGATGTGGCGCAGTGGTTAGTATGACTGCCTGCCATGCAAAGGTTCCGGGTTCAATTCCCGGTGGGGTCACTTACAAAGTTGATATTTATCACTTTGTGAATTTGTTCCCAGTTAGCACATTGCAGGCTGAACCACCTGATTGTCCGCAAGTAAGATGGTTCCGTGCTTCGGATGGGCACGTTAAGCCGTCGGTCCCGGTTGCTGTCTATGATGGCGGTCGTTACACAACCATGTCAGAGGCCTGCTACTTGCAGTAGGCGGTTGAAAAACTCTGATACCAGGGTTCGTCGGGTCGTTGAACGACTCGGTGTCCCACACGAAAAGAAGAAGAAGAAGAATTAAAGGAAATTACTGATGTGGAATCAATACATTATATTAAAAGGCGTGATAATAGAGTCAATAGAGAATTTGTCTCTCTCCGAGTGGTGGTTTGGTTGAGGAGAGTAGTTTTTTGAGAAAGTCAATAAGTTTGAATAAATCTCAGGTAAACATTTCAGTCTTGTTTATATTTTAAATAATTAACATTATTGCAAACAAAAGAGATTTGCTCTCTGGACTGAGGCATCGTAAAAATCACCAAAAGATGAACAGTAATGGTCAATCAATATCTTGATCTTAGCTAAATTAACAGTTACCTACATGAAGGAACTTTCCACTAGATAAAATCGGGCATTTTTTCAACAGGTTCCTAGAAAAAATTCGATCTGGCTGCAAAAATCAGTTAGCTTGTAATTTATCCAAACAGAAACCACCCACTATTACCACAATGAGTACCATCCGTTAATATACCTTCAAATTGATCGATAGTCTCTGTTTCAAGTAGCGCAGTGCTAAAGCTACCCACAATTTTATCATTTTCATTATAACGAACTTCAACTTTAAGTTCTAAACCATAGAGTTCAGTTATTGAATCCTTATCTGCTAGGAATTTTGCATTTGCGTGACATCTCTATGGATGAATGGATGTGCTGGCGATTGCAGGTTAAGAATTGATTGTTTTGTTTGCAGGTAGAAATAATTTTTCATGCAATATTTTATCGTATGAATGAAGTTAAGAATGTGGATTCCACATTGTTTATTTACTTTCACGTAGGTTATCACTGTAATTAAACTTAATAAATGAAAATAAGAATTTAAACTAAATAAATGAATTAAGAATGAGATTAATACAGCCCTATGAGTGTAAAATAAATCCCAATTAATAGACTTAATGTTGTCTTTCTGCTAATTAGTTACAAATAACTCTTATGGCCGTACTAAAATAGAATCATTTCATTCCCTAGCTACGTATGTAGGTACTACCTGGTTCAAAAATGAAAGGTATTTCAATTGGCGGCTGAAGGTCATGCTTTCTTACTCGCAATAAGGCCCTTACATACATCAGGCGTCCATGCTTTCTCCCTCCCACTTATAGAACCGCCGCCCTTTCTTTAATGAACCAGGCAGTAGGTATCTTTTCAGTTGTGCACAGTAGGCAGCCCTGCCAGTTGAATGTTTATGTATCACCAATTGGTAGGCGGGTAGTTGACGCACTCGTTATGAGATGTCGGCTGCGCATACGCACCTAGACGGGACCGCGTCATAGTATAAGGAAGGGGGAAGTAAGTTATCTTAGAACAACCGCACCGCGCGCTGCTTGTATGTGTGCACTGTACGCAATATCTGTACGCCACACACTGACAAATCTCGGGACGTTTCGGGCACCCTCGGTAGGGGCCGCCATTAGATGTGTGCGTGCGGCGACGCGTAGATACTATTGCGCACACATACAAGCCGCGCGCGGTGCGGTTGTTCTAAGATAACTTACTTCCCCCCTTTCTTTATACTATGACCGCGTGCTTTAGTTCTCCGGTTGCCTTGACAACCTTATACATGGTGTTAAATTTAATGCGGGATTTAGCTTTAGCTTTAGCTTCAGGGTAGGTCTAGTATCGATGAAGGATGCCGTGAAACACATTGAAAATAATTCTGAGCAAAAAAATGTTTCTTTAGATTCAGCCGTTTTTAAAAACTTCATGTTTTATAAGAAAAATATGTTTTGTCTCTTTTGTCGTTAAGACAGTGTCAATACAAGTACCACAAAATAGAGAGTATGCAGAAGGTACACTCAACCCCATTTAAGATTTTTGCTACTATCAGGTTGTTACATAGCCAGGGTTGCTACTGTCAAAAATCTCAAAGTAGAAGAATAACAAACCAGCAAAATCTGATGCAAGAACATCACGTAATTCTGAGTCAATTTTAATCCAAGAAATATGACGTTCGTGTTAACCATATTTTTAGTTACCTTGACTTCCCCTGAGATTCTAGTTATGCCCAGTAAAAGCCAGTATGCATCAAAATCGTCTCTAGTACTAAGTGAGCCATCTGTAAAGCGGCACCGTTTCTCTAATTTGTGCAAGTACCTACTTGCATATTATCAACAAATATTTTCGACGGCATCCTTTATCGATAAATTAACCTACCCTTAAGTTACGTCACACATTTAAATTAACACCCTGTATGGCTGTTTTGAAATTGACTACCTACACGTTCGAACGGTTTCGCAAGAGAATTTGCCTAGGACCGTGGCTTAGGACTTGCTGCGTAAGGGCACCGCTTCAAGAACGAGAATGAACAAGCTTTAAACATGTCCGATTTTTTACACGATGCCGGCACAAAGACAGAAGGGTCACTTGACCTTATTTTGGATTTTCACGATTGTCACTTGCACTTGCAAAATCTCAAAGTATAAGCATATTAAAACAAAAAATCTGTAGGTCGGGCCGGAACGGGACGAAAGATCGAGTTGCTCGAAGCTGTAGGTACATGAACGTCATATAATTCTGAGAAAATTTTAATTCAATGACGTTCGTGGAAACCATATTTTTTGGATTAAAATCCAGTTACTCTAGTTACAGTCAGTAAGCGTCAAAATCGTCGCTAGTACCACAAAATAGAACATTTACAGAAGGTTCACTCGCAAGATGTTGCTTTTACAGGGAACGCTGCTGCCCAGGCATCGGGTCGCTTTTCACGACACCCACGGCACGGGTAGAATTGGGTTGATGCTATTCTAAGCGGGCATCTTTTCCACGCCGTACCTTATTATATTTGGCCCATATCCTGCCAGATTTTATCGAAGAAAATCTCAACCAATTCGGCCGAAATCCAGCTTCAGACGAAGAAACAATTTCAATCAAAGTCCGAAACAATCTAATTACAGGAACACGCGATTTGGCGTGTTTGTGCGCATGTCACGTTAAAACAAAGTAAGTTGGATTTGTTCGGTGTATTTGAGACTGTTTTGTTGTCAATAGAAAAAGTAACCTTGTCAAATCGACTCGTTGTTTCGTAAAAGGTGATATTAAAGGGGTTCATCAATTTCGTCTGATATGAAAAGTATATCATATTAAAGCTTAGTTAAAATGTTACTAAAGCATATATTTAATTTTATTTAAAAGACCTCCATTTTTTTATATTTAATAAAAACAAATTGTCGTACTAAAAATGAAATTAAATGAAACGAACATGCATTTTTGTTGCATTGCCATTGAAATCATATGGAACCTTCTTAGATGACGGCATAGTATGTATAAAACCTTCATGAATTATGGCAGAAGTATCAGTGTTAAAAAGTAAACTGTCATTCATATCTGTCATTAAACCAAAACAAACACAAACATTGTATTTCATTCTTTATAAATAGGTATATTTTAATGCCCTAGAACATTTCACACTTATCTATGCATCGAATTGTAAATTGTATTCAAATAGGACTCCATTCGCACATTTTGTACACTGGATTTTACTGATCTAGAGGCAAAAACACAAGAAATCATGTTATTCGATAAAAAGCACAAATAGCACAATAAATCACTAAAAACCTACTGATGTAATTATTATTGACGATCCCCTGGTCTGCAGGTAACGGTAAAATATGTAATAAACAATAAAAATCGCACAAAATAAGTAAAATAAATATCAAAGCTCAAAGTAAACAAATCAATTGTCAAACATATTACTTGACAACCGAAGGATATTTTTTTGCATCTAAAGAGTTTTTTTAATGAGGTTGTATGTGTAGAGTAGGTAGAAAAAGTAAAGGCTCCCGCAGACAGGACGCGTCGCCTTGTGCGTAGAGTGTATTTCTACGCAGGCGCGCAGACCCTGTCACACCGGCAAGCATACGCAGCGCATGCCCTTACTTCAAGCAGTGCAGGTCCTCGCATTGATAGTCCCAGCGACGCAGCGCACGCCCTTAAAGCTAACGCAGACCGAACGTAGCACGCGTGCGTGCGTGCAGAAATGGAATGGAGACGTCAGATGACAGACGTACGCACGCAACGCAACACCTGGGTCCCAAGTCTGCTAATTTTTAGCCATTGTAATGCCAGCGACACACAACTGTCATTCTATTGCCACTGTGATTTTCCATTAAAAACTGTTAGCAGACTACGAAATGACCAAAACCATGCAACTGACAAGCCATCGACATCCAAGTGAAACGATTTTCATTTAGCAGACTTGGGGCCCTGTCATCTCTATACTATTTACTGCACGAAAGCACCCGCGCTGCACTCCGTCTGCGTTAAGGCTCCCGCATACCGGATAGGGCACGCAATACAATTAAAATAAGAAGTCCAGAAAATGACGCGTATATGCGCACTTCATACAGCTCCATACATTACAACCGTTGCATGCGTCTGCGTCTACGCGACGTAGCATTGGTCTGCTGGAGCCTTAATTAAAGGGTTTCTGGCTCGGATACGAGCTCTTTTAGCGGTGCCAAACTGAGAGTTTACCATAGTGTTGCCAGCATTATCATTATGATTACCACTTCACTTATTTAAAACTTATTTTAATAAAAAACGGAGATAATTTTTTTTAATATAACTTAGGAGATTTGCTTTATTAATTATGTACTTTAAACCTGTATAACTCTCACTTCAGTCGAAATTCTCCGCCCTTGTTTCATACATTTTCCGGATGTCTCTTTTAAGAACAACCAAAGGTCAGATGAGAATAATATTTAAAAACAAACAATGCAGTTAACACTTCAAAAATTAACACTTCCGTACTAACAAAAGTGGTATTTGAACACAAAAGTTTGATTAGTGCTTTGGTAATAAGTTACGCTTGGAAAAGTATTTTACCCACGGTAGTAAAAAGAACATGCATAAAGGTGGTTACCCCACCTTATGTGAGGCGGCGCAAAGAAGTCATTCTACCTGTAGTGTGAAACGATCGGAGGCTCAAACGTACGTAACGTCCGTTTCATCTGCCGTAGATCGAAACTTAGCGATGTATTTTGATGTTTAGAATGGTTGCACACAAATGTCTTGATCACTCTTGATCAACATCGATGATAGATATGTTATGATAACTTTTATTAGCTCTGGCTCGTGGTTCACGAGTCTCGGAATGAAATACCAGGCGGAATATCTTATTATACCATGTGCTTTACTATTAGGCATAGTCTAATAAAACATGGTCTTTCCTTCCCGGAGAAACACAAGGCAACGTCACTTAGTATTGCCACTTTATTTCAATAAAATACGTTATGGGGTAAATTCAATCTCTGAAAAATGAGTTAAAATATTTCTGAATAATTTTATAATTTAGATTTACGTGTGTATTAACTTGAACTTTACAACAACACTGAAATTGTATTTATTAGTTAACGGTATCTTATATGATTTACAAAAATAATCATAAGAGTGGGTAGTTTTGGTAACCCACAAGCATGATGACGTAGTCTTGTGTTGGTCACGTGGTTCACGAGTCTCGGAAAGAAATACCAGGCGGAGTATCTTATTATACCATGCTATTAGGTATCTAAGCTTCGTGCGTGCTAAGTCATTCATTCCTTCCTATGCGTTCAACTCCCACGCATGCGCGGTTACGATGGACACTGATGAATTATTGCGAACTATTTAGCTGCGGCTAACTAAACGGAATTGAATGAGTAAAAGCCTCCGAGGGTGTAAGATAAGATAATATTCTTAACTTATTTTATTTTATCTTATCTTACCCTCAGATTTGAAAAGTTGCAATGTAATTTATTATTACACACGGCTGGGGATGGAAATGTCTCTCCAGACATACACACATAGGTACATATAGGTATCACGCCTATTTCCCTTGCGGGATAGGCAGAGAGTAAGCACCTGCAAAAATACGACCACTACACACCACGTCTGACAATAGTTTAAGAGTCATCCAGAAGACTGTGTATCACTAAAGCGAAATGTTGCCAGAATGTTGCCTGAAAGTGTAATACGCATCAACTCTCAAATCCTTTACTCGCTTCTTACGACACCCACAGGAATGATATGGGGTGATGTTATACTAAGCCGGCACCACCAGGCTCTCAATCTCTCTCTCTCTTTTTAAATTCAGCTTTTTCCAATAATCAATTTACTATTTACGATACCTTTAGTGTAGAGATGGTGTGATGCTATCCTAAGGTGATCTTGGTTAGTCTAAAATATGAATTTTTCAGTTGAGAGGAAAATATTCCAACCAGTTACAGTACACTAACGCCTCTTTCGCTGACTGACGCCGCAGGCGGTTTTCATATACAGTGTGCTGTGAAATTAAAAGACACAAAAGAAATTCAGAATTGCTTTTTTTAACGATTCTTCAGCTTATTTTTTCATTTATTATTATAACTTTGACTTCCTTGAAACTAAAAGGTTTTCAGTTTTCAAGTAGTTTTTGTAATAAAATAATAATTTACCTATAAATAATTAATTTTATACTAAGCTAAAACTTCGCTAGCAGCTGTCTATTGCCCAATATTTTTTTATTTAATTTCGTTTAGATTATACTATTGCAAGAAAAGTCTTTCTAATTTCAAGAGTAGTTAATATAGCAGTGAGAAAGACATGATATATGACAGATATCTATATATTTTTACTACCTCCTATGATACTTATTGTAAGACCTTGTAATCCATATGTTGTTTATTTCAAACCCTTTCAAAAATAATAGCCTGTATACGAAATAAACCGTATAATATGAGGGAGCGACCGATCGGCCGATAAATCGAGATATAAGCGATTTTATTCAGAGGCCACGTTGATTTATATCTTTATTGTGAGGACGATAGCCGATAGAGGAACTGGTTGAGGTGGTTCGTCTCGCAAACTCTGTGGCACTAGCGCCACTTTGTATTAAAAAAACTATTTGATTTATATCTTTGTTGTGAGGACGATAGCCGATAGAGGAACTGGTTGCAGTGGTTCATTCCGCAAACTCTGCACTAGCGCCAATATATAAAAAAACTGAGCTTGATTTATTTTAAGTTTAAGTTTGGACGACAGCCGATAGAGAAACTAGTTGAAGAGGTTCATCCTTCAATCAGAGAAATTTGCTCCATTCGAGGGAGTGTGCGATCGACATAGTCAGAAACAAGCTCATTCCTTATTCACTCGTGTCAAGCGAGGACTTTTTTGTTTGTTTCAGTTCACTTGATTACAAAAGAAAGTCCGTTTTTGACAAAAAAAAATAATATAATGTAATATGACATCGTAATTTTAATTCGTTTCTAAACCAATTCTAAATCCCCATTTAAATCTTAAATAATTAATAATAAATAGTATAAAATGAAGTCGCTCCTTTGTTTTTTTTTTGTCGTGAAATTAGTAAACTCCTCCCTAAACCACGCAACGGATTTAGATGCAGTTTTTTTAATAGATAGAGTGATTCAAGATCTAGATGTAGGTTTAGATGTATAATCTATGCCGGAAAAATGTTTTTTTTTTTCCGCGAGAAAATGAATTGCAGCGGGTGAAACCGGAAACGGGCCGCTAGTAATAGAATAAAATGTCATTTATTTATTTTATTTTTATTTATTAAACTTTATGCACATCTGTACAATGGCGGACTTAACGCCAAAGGCGTTATCTCCCAGTCTACCTTAGGGCATGTGGAAAAAACAGGGCAGGTGCAATAAAAGCTTTACAGAATAACTACAAATCAAAAATCATACATTTAAGGGCGCGTTCTGGGGCAGCTTTAGGTATTTTTCGCGCCAAGGCGGCTTGCCGCCGCTCAACGAGGGAGCTGTTTGGTTTTGAACTCCGGTGACCTTTGTCGGCGGGCAAGAACGCCACAGTATAAAATAAGCAGTAGAAAAATAAGGTTTATTTGTATTATTAGTTTTTCTTTTAGAATATTGAAACAAATGTTTAGCAAGGTTAGGTATTTATTATGTAAGTGCTTATTAACCGGTCAAAATCCATTTTGACTCTGAAAATCAGTAAAAGGTTGTTATAAACAAATTGAAGCTAATCAAAACTCATAAAAAGGTCAATGTCCCGATCGATGGTGCTGGAAGTGCGATGGATGGTGCTAAGAGCATGATACATGTTGCTGGGTGCGTTATGAATGTTGTTGGGAGCGTGATGGATGGTGCTAGGAGCGTGTTGGATGGTTCTTAGTTTCTAACCTAGTTATCTACATAATACAATTAATGAATAAAACTAATATGATTGAACGGATACTTCCTTTTAATTAAAATTCTTTAAAATTCAGATTTCTGGTGCTATATCCAGAGGCTCATTTTTATCCACTAATGTATTCATATTATTATGAATATGACATGAGGATGCATACGAGTTTTTGTTAGTAACAAATTTGAGGTCCTCACCGATTTGCCCCGAGGGTGACGGAAGAGGGCTCGATTGTACACAAGGAACATTTAGATGTCAGCAGATTTATACATTCCAGACATTGCTCCGATTAATCACATTATAAATGTATCAGTCCCTCTTATCGAGATGAATTCCACATCAGAGCAAAGTTCAGAAATAACAAAAATCGGCAAGCAAATCGAACAGATGAAATCAGAAACTCCACTTCCCGAGACTTTAAATTACCATGACATACATCAATTCACTGCAATATACATCCTAAAGATAGGATGCATGGTAGCGTCAGCTGTTTACGTGGTCCGGTGCGTGCGTCGTCGTCGTCGTCCGAGGGGAAGCGTCAACTTGCAGTCTAAAGTTGAAAACCTATCAATACCCATCAATGAGATCCCTAAACCGGCAGTTCAACCAAGAAGCGCGCACACGACTCTGACGTTAGCGCAAGAAAACATTAAATTGAAGACGCTCTCTAACGCCACCCACGCTGCGATCAAACAAGACAAAGCAACGTCACCAATTATCAGAAGGCCGATAATTAATGTCGATGAATTTTAATGAATCTAGCATAAGAACATGACATGTATTTTTATAAGTTAAACTTAGTTTAAGCAAAGGGTTGCTTTTAATATCCAATTGCTATTTCACCTCATCATCTCATCTCACCCTCTTCTTCTCTCGCCTGGGAGCATGTACGGTCTGTACACCGCACAACGGATTGTACTCTCAGCAGTTTACTCCACATAGCGATTATTAGGTCATTACCCGCCAGTCCGCGATCACCACTCATTCATACATAACGCGTGTACTTATACATTATAATTTCTCTATAGTTAATTAGCATCAATAAAATCATAAATTGGCTATCAGAGTTTAATTATATCAACAATATCAATGCGCGAGTAAACCAACTCGCAACAAGTGCCAGTTATCAATGAGCTGAAATAAATAAAAGAAAAATTTACTTTGTTGTTATAAAGCAATATTGGTAATACAACAGCCCGTCGCGTCAGACTGAAGACTTTGATGTTGGAGTCGGTGTTCACCAGGGGTCGACTATAAGCCCACTGCTACTTAACCTGGTAATGAACTGCATAACAGAACACCTCCAAAAACCCGCTCCCTGGTCATTAATGTACGCAGATGATATTGTACTCATTGCCGAATCACAGGCAGAAGTGCAGGAACAACTGAATGCGTGGCAAGAAGCTCTAGAGAGACGAGGCCTCAGAGTAAACAGAGATAAGACCGAATATATGTGTTGTAATCTATCTGGAAATACCACCGCCGAAACCACATCAGTTTCAATTGAAGGAACCCCTCTAAAGCAAGTGGAGCAATTCAAATACCTCGGGTCAATAGTGGCTCCAAACGCCAGCACGGAAATGAAGATGCTTTGCTGGGCCGGAGGAGTTACGAGGTTGGACAAAATTAAGAATGAGTACATTAGAGGATCCTTTAGAGTCACTAAGATCGAGGACAAGCTGAGAGAAAACCGTTTACGCTGGTATGGCCACGTTATGAGACGAAGTGATGACCACATGACTCGAACCGTGATGAACATCAAAGATGGGAAGAGAGGCCGAGGTCGACCAGCCACTACCTGGCAAAGCACTATAGCAAAAGATCTGAAAGATATATAGGGACGTAGGCACAAAAACAACACAAAATAGACTGCTGCGGCGAAGACGTACGCGGAGGGCTGACCCCAAATGAAATGGGACCATAGCCAGGAGAAAGAAGAAGAAAAAAGAATCGTAATACATACCTACTGCTAACTATTACAAAAATATGTGGATGTACTGACTTTGTTAGACTTTGTCCTTGTATCTTGTTATGCCACGGCATATTTTTAAAAATTAAGTTTAATATTCAAATAATACTGCTTTCATTTTTCCTACTGTGGCACTAGACTGATCGCCACTATAAAATAAAACCAATTTACGTCGCGCGTCAGGAGAAGATTTGGCACACATCCGTCGTCCGTAAGCGCCTCCGCGCGACTGACGAGGCTGCCGAGCCTCGCCGCTCGCGCTTTTTGTAGATATTTAGGCATCATAATTTACAATATAACCCTACAACATTGATACTGCACCATTCCCTGGATTATCAATTTATCTAAAGACTGGTATAAAAATTAGGTTTATAAACGTAATATCTTAGGCATAATATTGAAAATAAATTTTGAATAGAGTCAACTTTGGAATTTTTTTTTATCGAGCAAAGTTCACCAAATCGTGTAACTGAATGCCCCATTCCCTCTAATAGATCCTCAACTGCAACATATATTTTTTTTAGAATTCTACGACTAATATCTACTGAGTAATATTGTTTTGAAAAAGGACATTTTTGACGAACGGCGGCCTTAAACAAACATTCATTCTTGTAGGTAAACAGAAAGTGGCGCTAGTGTCGTGTGTAGCTTCTGCACAAACCCGCTTACTGGTTAGAGGCCTCGGGAGCCAGGCCTAGCCGCTTATTAAAAAAAGTTGTTAGATTATAGTGTTTCCATTGAGTGCAAATGCTTTGAGTTGTTTCCGATGAAAAATAGTAGTGATCATGTTTTGGCGTGAAGCACACGTAACGTCCGTTGCTGCATTGCGTAACGCATGCGTTAGAACAATACGAATTTCGTCCTTATTCTCATAAAAATACAGTTAATGTGTAATGGGTTGACAGTATGCCGTGTGATGCCGGCTTAGAATAGCATCAACCCAATTCTACACGTGGGTGTCGTAAAAAGCGACTAAGGGATACTTATCCAGGGAATGGGCAGCAGCGTTCCCTGTCAATGCAACGTCATGCACTGCGCTCGCCGATCCGCATGCCAAGCGTGGTGAATATGGCAATACCCCCCAATAGGGGGAGGCCCATGTCGAGCAGTGGACTGTTGTGGCTGTTATGGTTATGGTTATGGGTTGACAGACGTAGCCGGCGAGGCAGCGTTGTGCGATGCGCAGCGCTAGCGGATGCGTCTGTCAAACATCGTAAAAATAACGCAAATATACCGGGAGTAACGGAAAGGGTAATAACAAGCCGAAAGGAGGTCAAGGTACTCATGAAACTGAACAACTTTCCCCATGGGACATGGGTCGAAATATGAAAAAAATTTGGTCCTCCCATAGTAAATCAATTAGATGATCGGCGATTTTGTATGAGAGGTCCAATTTTTTTTTAATATTTTGACCTATGTTCCATGGGAAAAGCTGCTCAGTTTGATGAGTACCTTGACCTCCTTCCGGCTTGTTATACCCTTTCCGTTACTCCCGGTATAGGCACTTTTGTGTCTTGTCTGCACAATAATAGAAAAAGTCCAACTTGCCCAAAAACCTATCAGTTAAGGAGTTTTCCGCACTTTTCCGTTACTCGAACAGTTTAAGCGTCCAAGTAAATGGTTTAATCAACAAAGAAAGGGCGAACTCTTACAGAGAACTCCTTTTTCATTACATTCCACCGATAACAAGTAACTCTGTTATCTGACTGTGATTGAAAATTGTTGCGCGAGTGCGGATTGTGTGCGTCCACTGGTTGGATTTATAGGGCGCCACATATCGCCTCCGTTTGCGTGACGTGTACGTCATCACGTGCGTAGGTATGGTCTCTCTTTGTCTTCGTGTGGGACACCGAGTCGTCGTAGCAATGGTAATGGTAATGGTTAAACGGGCTGTTTTCCGCAACTCGACGTCTACATGCGCCTATTTTGCGTGAAGCGCGCATAGCTATGACGTTATCTTGCCTTAGACACTGAATAAATCGTCTGTCACAGACGTATGAGGCCAATGATGAATGATGAGAAACCGCACACCGCGCTAGGCGGGTGATTACGCGCACGCATGCGCAGGCGCAATACACGCGTTATAACGTGTACGTCACGCATACGGAGGCGGTGTGTGGTGCTCTTCATTCTCGAGCAAAATGTACCTATTGATAAAAAAAAGTGCATTACCGTGGGTGGACGTCAAAATAAGTACAAAAAACTTCCAGAAACGTTCCCTTTGAACTATGTGAACACCTTGCACAGCTTTTGATAACTTTCCTGCCAAAGTGTGGAAATATTTCCCCAATTGGAAAATATTCCCTTATATTGTGTTTTGATTGCTAGCAGATAATGTTACACTAATTAATTAATGTTAAACTTGCTTGGTAGCATTCAGGCAACACTTGTGTGCTTGCCGACCTATGATTATAGGTAGCCACTGCAAGCACTGTCTGAGTGACTTAAGGGCGCCACACACCGCCACCGTATGCCTAACGTGCACGTGATTAGATCACACGCGTTCCTATGACGTTGTATTGTATGGATCCGTATAAGACACGCCACACCACGGTACGCGCGAGATAACGTGCACGCATAAGCAGTCAGTTTGCCCTCTCTTATACAACTCAATACATTACAACCGGTACTCTTTAAACCTTATGTTGTCTTACAATTTCCAACAAATGGTAAAAGAACCCACTAGAATTACAGCTACCACCTCAAAATGCATAGATGTTATTTTTATTAACTTCCCCGGTAAAAACTGTAAAACTATAGTAAAAGAATTTGGTTTCTGTGATCATAAGGGTGTATTGTTCACCATGCCAATGGTAGCACCCAATCCTGAGTACTTTTACATTTCTAAAAGACTTTTTAATGAAAATAATATACAAAAATTTAAAAATGAACTGCGGAGTATTAACTGGAATGATATTATTAAACCAAACCAAAATTTAAACGAAAACTTTGACGCATTCAGTAAAGTATTGCATAACCTACTTAATATACATATACCAATAAAAATAGTCAAATACAAAACGAGAACCAAAAAAACCTATCTAACTACTGGATTGAAGTTATCTTGTAAAAATAAAAGACTTTTGAAGAAACTAACACTACAATCTAAAAACAAAGTACTCAAGAAACACTATAAAACATACTCTAGAACTCTTAAAAAAGCAGTACAGCTATCGAAAAAAATTAAAAACATACGTTATTTTGAGAAAAAAGACAATAAAATGCGTTCAATGTGGCAGATTATCCTAACTGAAACAAATAAAAACCCACACATAATACAAAATAATATTAAAATCAAAACTAATGAAACGTTGATTGAAGACCCGAAAACTATAAGTAACCAGTTTAGTTTATTTTTTACTTCAATCGGTAACAATGCAAATACAACTTCATTCGATCCACAAAAAACAAAGCCAATAGACACTGTTGAAAATTCATTCTTTTTAACAAAAGTAGAACCGCTCGAAGTACGCAAAATAATGAAACTGCTCAAAAATAAAAATAGCTTTGGCATCGATGATCTGCCTCCCACGCTAATTAAAGCCTGTGTTGATGAACTAACTAACCCATATACCAATCTAATAAACCAATCTTTCACAGAGGGTATGTTCCCAGAGTCCCTGAAGGTATCACTTGTAAAGCCAATACATAAAAAGGGAGAAAAATGCAATCCAAATAACTACCGCCCAATTGCTCTATTAAACACCTCATCTAAAATATTTGAAACAGCCATGACAAAACGTATTTACTCTTTTTATGAAAAATATAAAATCTTACACAACAGCCAGTACGGATTCAGGAAAAATTGTTCCACTACTCTGGCAGTTTACAATTACGTCCAAAATATACTTTCTGCGATAAACAGTAAAAACTACCCAATCGGACTATTGCTTGACATGAGTAAAGCTTATGATAGAGTTAATCATCAAATTCTTCTAAATAAGCTATATGGCACCGGCATTAGGGGCATGGCATACAAATGGTTTAAGTCATATCTTACAAACAGATCGCAAAATGTTGAAATAAAACATACAAACTTTTTAACCGGAAAAATCGAACTTATAAGATCTGAGGAAATACGTGTTACTGGCTCTATCCCGCAGGGTAGCATCCTGGGCTGTCTTCTGTTCTTAATCTATATAAACGATCTGCCCAAAATTTTAGATAATCAGTGCATAATGTTTGCCGATGACATATCCATATTAATAAATTGTAAAAATAATAATGAATTAGAACAAAAACTAAATGAAACCCTTGACAAAATAATTGAATGGCTTGATAACCACAATCTCACACTAAATTTTAGTAAAACGAATCTCATACAATTCAGACCCTATCAAAAAGCCCCATTGCAAATTGATTACTGCTATAGAAATTCCAAAATACACACAGTAAATTCTGTTGCTCTATTAGGTATAGAGCTAGATTTTAACGTCAATTGGAAAGCACATATTCAGACCCTATCAAATAAATTAACTTCGTTTATATATGCACTTTCCCACCTTAAAAGAGTTACTGACTTCAAAACAGCCCTATCTGCATATTACGCCTACGCACACTCGAGATTAAGTTATGGTATTATTCTTTGGGGAAACTCTACAGACGTCACAGACATCTTTACATTGCAGAAAAAATGTGTTAGAATTCTCCTTAACCCTAGGTTAGTCGCGCCAAAAAAACTACGCGATCGGTCGCGTGGGGTCTTTGTGAACCCCAAAGTTTAGATGTCATTAAATAACAAAATTTGATAAATTATTTGTTTTTTACTAATACTCAATATATTCTGAACATATTAACCAATAATTGACGTGAAAAACGTAACATATTTTTAAAGAAATTATTACAAATTTGGCAGATGGTAGATAATTAACGTGATTTGAAGCACAAATTGAAAAATACCCTGAATATTTTTATTTACTAATTATAAAAATATTTCTGTTTTTGTTTCCTGCTTTTCACGAATAAAACTAACGAAAAATAATATTTTGTAAAACTATGTATGAAAAGTTTAATAAAACTTCCAGTCGCGTGGGGTCTTTAAAAGCCTTTTTACTAAAATGACGCCCATATATCGTAAACGCGTGAAAGGATATTGATGAAATATAATTTTATACCTATCTACATGCTATTCAGGAAGGTACACAAAGTTTCAAGCCACTCACATAATCCGTAATAAGAAAAAAACGCATTTATCTATTCGAAGGGCTTTTAAAGACCCCACGCCACCAATCTAGGGTTAAGCTTGACCAAATGGATTCCTGCAAGCCACACTTCATAAAGCATGGTATACTAACTCTTACGTCACTATACATACTGGAATCATGTAAGTTTGCTAGGAAACATGAAAACTTATACTCACCTCTAAAAGCCATAAAAAGAAATAATCGCAACTTAAACAAACTCAGGTTACCCTTCTCTAAACTAAAACTTTGCTCATCAGGACCACATTCGATGGTAATAAAAATATATAATAAAATACCAGATGTAATTAAAAATGCAGCGACATACAACATATTTGTCAAAAGCTTAAAAAGCTTCCTCATTAAGAAGGCCTACTATAATATTCGGGAATTTTTAGAAGATAAATTTGATAATGACTGAAATAATGAATGACATAAGATTATTAATTGTATACTGACATGAATTTAATATGACAATGTTTTGTAAACCTTTAAATTAGATATTAAGATATAATTAAATAATTTAATATAGTATTTAATGCATGAATAATTTTATTAAACATTTTAATTGTAAATAATTAGAAACTTTTAGATTGCTAACCCTCTCACTATTGTAATACCCTGACGGGGTTCACTTTTATTGTAACTACCACCTACTATACTCTAATTTTAGAATGTGCTTTAATAATTGTGAAAATGCAATAAATGAAATACTGAAAATACTCGCGTGTTGACGCGCACGCATACTTCCTGCATACGGAGGCGGTGTATGGCGCCCTTAAATTGAAGCCGTATGAAATTAAATGTGACTAGTGACACGTAAGAACTTATTTCGTTCCAAAACAAATTTAGACTAACCAGTGGACACGCCAACGAGTTTCCCAGAGTTTTGTCCAACAAATCGACAAGTTAAGGGTGCTGGTTTAATTTGGGTCCTTTTTCGTGACGCTTTCCGAATTGTTTGGCAACAAAATAGAAGTTAATAGATTTGTTCGAGAGTAAAAAGGGTTATCATAAGGACTTACGGTTTCGTACTTACTTCAAAAAGAAATTTAGTTTTTAAGAGTGAAAATGAGGTTTTTATTTATTTACAAAAGACCTATTTTTGAAGCATTGGCCAGTCTTAATTGTAAGGAATCAATTCATAATAGCAACACATACATTATTAAAACTGAATATTATAAGTTGACCTATTAAATCATAACGTGGTCGGTCCCGGTTGCTGTCTATGATGGCGGTCGTAACACAATCAAGTCAGAGGCCTGCTACTTGCAGTAGGCGGTTGAAAAACTCTGACACCAGGGCTCATCGGGTCGTTGAACGACTCGGTGTCCCACACGAAGAGAGACTAGTAAAAACACGTATACAGAGAAATAATCTTACCTAATCGATACCAAAAAACAGTTTTGTTCTAGGTACCTCTACCCAATTTTAAAATATTCATAGCCTACCTACTAGGTATTTTGTCTCACCCACGTATCTCAGCACATTATTAATTGTGTATTTTGTACTGGATAAGAAATAAATAAATAATTTAAACGACCAATAAATTACTACAGCCCACGGACGACTTAATTAAGAGCTAAAGCGGAATAAATTAAACTATTAGCCAGGTTACACACTGCCCTGGGGTCTTGTAACAAAACACCATCTTAAAACCCTTTTTACTGTTTGAGTCAAAGACTAAAACATTTTAACTAACAGTGCAAAAAGTTTTTTTTTTTATTTACAGCTAGATATGGACTTGAAGTAAAAGATTGTTTAAAATATTAGCCCATGGAATAGAAAATCTCTGTATAAAAACAAAGGTCATTGCATTAGTAATTGTTACACATTAATTATGGGTAAAATAGGTATCTAGATAGTTATACAACGTGTTACGAAGTGGACCAAAAATAATAATATTATTCATTATGTAAATTAATAGTCCAGGTGAGTACTACACTAGCTTGCAAATAAATTTCGATTCAGCATACCTACCTACATTTCTGGTTGACTTGAGTATCTGTCTTGTAATGATGAAATGAGTGAGACCCATGTATGTATGTACGTACCTATATCCCTTATAGCCAGGAATGTAGACAAATTGTTGCGTTGGCAACTTTATTTGATTTTTGAGTTTTCAAAATTAAATAGAAATAAGTGTATGTATATTTCTTTTGAGTTTTTTTCTTCACCATTTTTTTTGTTAAACTACTCTTGGTAACGGCCCTTTCCTAAAATTTTGCGAGTAGGTACCCAATTATAAATAGGCAGTAATTTTCGTAAATAACGTATTAATAAAACAAGATTAATCTACCTTCTTTACTCGTCTCGTCTTCTAATCTATGTCAAGGGAAAGAAGTCACCAATTGCGGTGACACGCACAAGATTTTAATCAGGAAAATAAAATTTTAATTTCACCTCCCACGCTGTGCGTCCCTTTACTTATTCTCATGCAATTCTAAATTCACAAAGAAATCTTTGAAATACATTGTTTGGTTCGAACCAAGATTTTGAAAAAGGAATCAAAGCGAGAAAGCAACGTAGAGTAAAAAAAATAAAAGATACTAAAGCATCACCTGGCTGGAAACAAAATCGCTGCACAGGACTTTTTGCGCAAACATCAAGGTGGAAAGGACCTTCATTAGCATCAGTTTAGGTTGCCTTAACGTCTTAATTTGAATTTGGAATGGTTCGGAGCCGATAAAAAAAGATTGAGGTTTTAAGGTTTTAATTGAGTAATGCGGTGGCCAGTGCCAAGGCTGCCAAGTTTGTTTTTAAAAGGTAAAAGGCTGGCAATTTTGGGCTGAATGCAGATTAGCTTTAAAAATACGGTGTTTTGTGAGAGAATAAAGCGTTTAAATTTGTGCATCTGCCGCGTGGAGCCTTCTTTAAATTGAGCTTAAATAGTGTAATAAAATACAGTTTAATTAAGAGGAAATAAAACATTTTTTGTCTGTAGAATAAACTGAAATTAAGTACTTTCTGTATCCGCTTTATTTACGTGTTTATGAATGTAACTATAGGTACATCTACTTTTGTAATTAGTGACTATAATTAAATTGCAATTATAATTTCAATTAGATGCCGTGTGGTGCCAGCTTAGTATAGCATCACCCCATATCTTTCCCGTTGGTGTCGTAAGAAGCATCTGAGAAATTTGAGAATTGAGGTTTATTACAATTTTAGGTGACAGGCTGACAACCTCTCTCTATAGTGATACACAGTCTTCTTGACTCCCAAACTTTTGTCAGACGTGGTGTCAAATGGCCAATTTTTACAGCAGTTTACGCTCTACCTACCCCGCAAGGGACATAGGTGTGATATGATATATTGTATGTAGATATGTAAAGTCCCGAAATCGCAGGCATTACCAGACCATGAAACGGAATGACTTTTTAAGTGGCGACCATGTTCGAAAAAATGATTATTTAGTGACTTATCTATTAACTATGAACTATGTCACTAGGTGAGTGATTCAATTTATTCTTTTTAGCACATCACTATTTATTTTTCCCAATAAAGCGGCCACCCACCAAACGTCAAATCAGTGAATACAATTAGAAATTCGACTTTATACCTTCATAGCAAAAATCAGTTTTAGTCTAAGCGGGTACGGTCAAATATCATAGTATCATGGCCTGATCGTCGTGTGATGCCGGCTTAGAATAGCATCACCCCAATTCTACCCGTGGGTGTCGTAAAAAGCGACTTAGGGATAATTATCCAGGGAATGGGCAGCAGCGTTCCCTGTGAATTAAACATCTTGCACTGCGCTCGCCAATCCGCCTGCCAAGCGTGGTGAGTACGGCAATACACCCCAATACGGGGGAGGCCCATGTCCAGCAGTGGACTGTTGTGGCTGTAAAGGTAAAGGTATGGGCTGATCGTGCCTGAAAAGTTTTCGGTACGCTGTTCCTTACCCCATGGAACATAGGTAGAAAAAAATATAATTTGGGACTCCGATACAAAATCTGGGACTATTTGGGATGAGGGCGGGCATATGATGAGTGTAGCAATAAACTCTGTGTGTAATAAAATATCCACATGACTCTTTGTAGGTACTTGACTCTTTGTAGGTAGACTTTCTGTGTAGGTACAGTAAAGAATATAGTATATGAAAGTTTCTAAAAAATACAGCTAAAACGTAATTTACCACCTAACAAAGTGATTCTTCAACTAGCAAGCTAATTAAATTTCCACTTCCGTCAACGGCAAGTAGTTTCTTAGCACTGTTTATAAACTTGTACAGTTACCCGTGGGCTGCTTACCAAAACAACGGGTTGCTTCCACAAAGACCTAAGGTTCGGTTCCAGTAGGTAAGTAAGTAAGTAGTCGCCGTGTGATGTCGGCTTAGAATAGCACCAACCCATTTCTACCCGTGGGTGTCGTAAAAAGCGACTAAGGGATAATTATCCAGGGAATTAAACATCTTGCACTGCACTCGCCAAACCGTCTGCCAAGCGTGGTGAGTATGGCAATACCCCCTATACTGAACAGTCCACAGCAGTGGACTGTTGTGGCTGGAAAGGTAAAGGTAAGTAAAACAAAAACGTCGAACACCAGGAGCACGACTATACTATAAAAAATACGAAAATAGCTCTTAAAATAAAACAATTTGAACGGATTTAAGGCGTTTTTCCAGTGTCCGTGGTCAACGGAGGACATCGGATTAATTCAAAATCCTAAAATAAACACAACTTAAATCCGTTCAAATAGTTTCATTGTAATAAGTGGTAGGAACAAAAACAAACAAAAACAAATATTATAAAAAATAGCTCTACTACAAAATTTGTTTTTTACTATGATGTTTCGCTTCTGTTGGCACATTAGGTATGTAGCTCTAAGGACGCAAAATACGGGGTGTTAGGGACGGTGTAACGAAAACTTTGCAGGCGTGTTCAGACCATGAAACTGAACAACTTTTACTATGGAGCCAATGGTGGGAAACGAAAAAAAAAATCCGGCCTCCCATACAAAGTCAGACAGCTGATCGTGAATTTTGTATGGGAGGTCGAAAATTTTTTTTCGTTTCCCACCATTGGCTCCATAGTAAAAGTTGTTCAGTTTGATGGTCTGATCATGATGGCAAAGTTTTCGTTACACCGTCCCTAACACCCTGTATAATACAGTAGTATGTTATTTTATTTATAACCAGATCGAGAGATTTTTTCTGGCGAGCTCACATAGACCTAACTCCCTGTTTATAGTCTAGTTTCATAACAGTCCACTGCTGGACATTGGCCTCCTCCTATTGGCGTATATTGTCACACTTACCACGCTTGGCAGGTAAATTGGCATGATCAGTGCAAGATTTACATTCACATGAACGTAGAAACGTTGCTGCCCATTCTGTGGACGAATTTATCCCTTAGTCGGTTTTTCACAAGTTGAATTGGGGTTATACTAGCCTGAGCCGGTATCAAACGGCCCACAACTACAAATCCATAATAATTTAGAGCCAAGTGGAACCCATCGAAAGCATCTCCTTGTCCCCTTATCGGTACAATCTCATCCAGATTAATAGCGACTTAGTTGCTATCGCGATGGCGATTCCTAATTAATTAGACAATGTTCTCGATTCTGGCAACATCTTTCCTTAGCTTTTATTATGTTAGGTGGTTTCATCTGCGGTGTCTTGCAGACAGCCTACCTAGTACCTGCACTTTGTCCGACTTATATTAGTCATCGACACGAGAAAAGAAGGAGAAGAAGAAGACCTCCGGGAAAATGGAAAGATACGCCTTGAAGTTAACCTTCCAAAAATCAATTTATTTACTACTAGCTGCCCGTCAGCGGTTTCACCCGCCGTAACCTATTATTCCGCGGGAAAAAAACATTACTCGCCAAGAGATGTCGCTGTTAGTTTTCGGCGAAAACATTTAAAACGCGAATCGGCTCAGTCACGCCACCTTTGCAAAATTATTGGAATATGCGTGATCCCGTAGGAATAAGACATTTTCCCGTGGTAAATTTTTCCCGTTTTTTTAAAATTCCCGTGTTTGATTCCGAAGCTGATCTTAGCGCAGTGGAAGCAAATTAAAGTTATCTTAAAATCTAAAACTAAATGGTCGATCAGCCTCGGAACAACATTTGACTACGATTCGTAGTGCTCTTTACTATAGCTAAATAAAATAAATTTAATGAGAGAATTTTGTTCCTGAAAGTTTCCGGCCGAGAAATTCTTGTTTCCAAAGTCTACTTAAACAGGGCCTAGCAGCGAATTGCTTACCGTGCGAACCATGACGCCGCCGTTTCCTTGTAAGTCTAGTTTTTGACAGGAAAAAAGGTATCAGGTTTTGGAGGAAGACATTTTGGATTGGAATTTAGGTACTAGACTTACTGCACCCGGACACCAGCTCGTGTGGCACTCCGTCCCGTCAATCAGTCGCAGATTCACAGCTTAGTTTTCACAAGCACTTGGGTTCACTATTGTTCATAGTTCGACATCAAATAATGTTTTTTAACACAAAATGACTAAAAGATTTCTCTCCGAATGAGAAATCGGCCCCGTTGGCCATTTATAATTAAAATTCGCATCAACGATGCTAGCGCACGGCCACAGGACGAGACAATGACGAACAGTGTTGCCAGCGCCGCGCGCCCATTTGATACGAAACTAAACAAGTAGCCTATGTGTTATTCTAGCTACTCTTCTATATTTGTACAAAATTTCATGTCAATCTAATCAGCCGTTTTAGCGTGATGTCGTAACAAACACACACACAAACATCCGCCTTTATAATATTAGTAGGATAGCATGAGAAAAGTTCGATTGTTTTCTTGCTTCTTTGACGTTCGATACCTTATCATCCAATTTTAGTTCGGATCATTAATCGACTACGTGTACCACACGAAAAAAGAAAGAGACAAAACTACAGAACATTAAAAGAGTCTACGATCTTCTGCAATATCTACCTTAGTTTGTAATAAATCATGGTTTTCTACCCCGTGTTTAGTGTTCTTGTTTTATTTGTGACATATGAAGTTGCCTCTGGCACAACATACATATAACATAAGAGAACATACAACAAATAATGTAAACTTTAGGCGTAAGTGAGAGTGACAGATTCTTGTCTCTTTTCTTTTTCTTGAATAATAGGAGTGAGGTTTAGCTAAAATGAACTAAGGAACTTGTTTGTCCGAATCAAGGATCAACTTCAGTTCCTACCTCGCCGCCGGTAGTAAGAAAATATCTTCATTCTAAGACGTATGGAGAGCGCTCAAAGGAATTCATGTATGTAAGAAGTGCTAGAACGTAAATAAGAGGTTAATGAGATGTTGAATTTCTTTAAAACTCTACTGCTAGTTACAAAATTTATCACCGCTGCTGGTAGGATAGCAATTGCTAGTTTTAACTTCCTAAACAATGATGATCTTTCCGGCCGGTTTCGGCCATGGCGACCACTTCTACTCCTAATCAAGTCGGCGCTGATGCGCTCGTAGGTGGCTATTGTAGCCTATTTTGGCAGTAAACTTCCGTGCACAGTGTGGGCACGTGAGTTTGCCATTGATATAATTGTAGTTAATGGCGGCGGGAGGACGGGCCTTCAGTTCATCGCGTTTAGCGTCAAGGTCTGCTTTACGCTGCTCCTCAAAGTCGCGGATTCGCCTCTTTACAAGACCGCGCTATTCTGGCCGTTGTGCTGCCAAAACCTCAAATTGAGAGGGTACGATATTGCATCTTTTCATGTGTCTCTTCTGAACATCTTTAAATCGGAGGAGTTGACCGCCATGCTTTCGCTTGCCCTCCTCTAGCTCAGAATAGAAGATGCGCTTCGCCACTCGCTTATCCGCCATCCGGGATACGTGACCGCACCACCGAAGCTGTTGACGCATTAAGTAGGCTTCAATGCCACCAACATTGGCTCGTCTTAGAACTTCGGTGTTTCGCACTCGGTCGGACCATCTGATCTTCATGATGGTGCGAAGGCATTTGAGGTGGAATCGATCCAAAGTGCGTATGTGGTGACGATACACACACCAGGTCTCGGAAGAGTACAGAAGGTTTGGCAGCACAATCGCCATATATACAGATATTTTTGTGGCTAGTTTAAGGTCGTGCGAGCAGAAAACCGTGGAACGCAGCTTCCCAAATGCTGCAGCTGCAGCACTGATTCTGCTATTGATCTCAGCATCAAGGTCACACTTAGCTGTAATAGTGTTCCCCAGATATCGGAACTTGTCAACCTGTTTCAACATATCTTCACCAAGCTTAATTGTCAGTGTCTCACGACCTTGTGTATCCAAGGACATCACTTCCGTCTTTTTGACACTAATCTTAAGGCCGAATTTGCAGCATGCTTGGTGAAAAACGGTAATCAGTTGCTGTAGGCCTTCTGGGGATTCTGCAAGAAAGCACAAGTCATCGGCATACATAATTTCAGTAATAAGTGCATGCGAAACTTTGGTGCGCGCCTTAAGTCTAGCCAAATTGAAAAGACTGCCATCAGTGCGGAAGCGGATGTGGACTCCTTCGGAGACAGTATTTAGAACCTCCTTGACTACTACCGCAAAGTATAAGGCGAACAGTGTGGGCGCTAGAACGCACCCTTGTTTCACCCCACAGGTGACGGGGAAAAAATCAGACTGTTCACCGTCTACAGAGACGCAGAACTGCATATTGTCATGCAGGAGTCTCAGGAGGCGCACAAACTTCTCCGTGCACCCCAGTTTTCCTAGCACCATCCAGAGAGCCTCACGAGGCACACTGTCGAACGCTTTCTCCAGGTCAACAAAGCAGAGGTACAACTGACGACCTTGTTCTCTGCTTTTTTCCTGCAGTTGACGTACCGAGAAAATAGCTTCACATGTGCCTCGGTCAGGTCGGAAGCCAAACTGGGTTTCGGGCAGAATCTTTTCTGATAAGTCCTTCAAGCGGTTTAATAGGACTCTTGCAAAGGCCTTTCCGGGGACCGATAATAACGAAATACCGCGGTACGAGTTGCAGTCAGAACGGTCACCTTTGTTCTTGTAGAGGGCACTAATGCGAGACACTTTAAAATCGTCCGGGACTCGCTCCTCCTCCCACATTCGAACAAAAGTGTCCATACCATCGAGTGCAGCTCCGCACCGCCATATTTAAGTATTTCGCCTGGTATAAGGTCAATGCCAACCGCCCGTTTATTATGCTGCTGTCTGATGGCAGTAACAACCTCATCACACGACAGGGGCTCGTCCAGCTCGGTGACTAGGGGGAGTTGAGGTAATAAACTGATGTGATGCAGGTTAGCTGATCGATCTACGTTAAGCAGATCGTTAAAATGTTCAGCCCACCGTTTGAGCACATCCTCTTTGCTGGTCAAGAGTTGCGAGCCATCCAGAGACCTCAAAGGCACTTTTGCTCTATGGGGCGTACCTGTCAGTTTACGCACCTCGCAGTAGAACTCCCCAAGCTGGTTTGTATCGGCAAGCCACTGCATCTGACAAGCTTTTTCCTGCCACCACTTGTCTTTTATTTGCCGAGACAGCCTACGTAATTCTTGGTCACTTTCTTTGACTGCCGCTACACTTCCACCTCTCCGATGATGCTGTCGCAGGAGCTCTCGATGTTTGTCGAATGCTGCCTTGAGAACTTCGTCATTGTCATCGAACCAATCTTCACTACGCCGGTCTTTTGTACCTAAAGTAGCGGTAGCGGCTTCTATGAGATGACATGACAAATTTCGCCAAGCAGCATTGACATCAACTGTCTCATTTGTTGGCAACAGATTTTCGGTTAAGGTTTCAGCATACTTTTCTCTCATCTCGCGATCTTGCAGCCTATCCACGTTCAAAGACGCAGGCTTTTTTATCATGGATCTACGAGGTCGACGAAGGCGGAGTCGCAGTTTTGTGACAATAAGTCGGTGGTCAGTCCAGCAGTGAGCACCGCGCATGACGCGGGTGACTTGGACTTGACTGATGTCTCTTTGCCGCATAATAGCATAATCGATCAAATGCCAGTGTTTGGATCGCGGGTGCATCCACGTCGTCTTGTGCTTAGCGGCAAGTCTGAACATAGTGTTCGATATCGCTAGATCGAATTGAGCACAGAGACTGAGTAGCAACTGACCATTGCTGTTCATGTTGCCGACTCCGTGTCGCCCCAGAACTCCAGGCCAAGCCTCATAGTCCCGACCAACTCTAGCATTGAAATCGCCCAGCAATAGTATCTGCTCTCTGGCGTTTATGCTGTCAAGGCATTGAGATAGTTCCTCATAGAATTTGTCCTTAATGTCATCAGACTTGTCTAGCGTTGGAGCATAGACACTGATAACATTAAGGTAGTTGTCTTTGTCCAAGTGAAGGCGCAGTGTGGTAACGCGGTCCGAGATGTGAACAGGACATTCTTCAAGTCGCTTTACTAAATGATTTTTGATGGCAAATCCTACCCTGAACGTCGAGGTTCAGATACGGATGTACCTTTCCAGAAGAAAGTGTATCCCCCTCCATCTTCCACTAGTTCTCCTTCATCGGCAAGATGTGTTTCGCTGAGTGCAGCCACATCCACGTTATAGCGATGAAGTTCCCGAGCTACTATAGCGGTTTTACGTTCAGGACAGGCGTTGCCATCTCTATCAATGAGCGTTCTCACGTTCCATGCGCCAAATGTCATTATAGATGGTGTGTTATTTATTTTATTTTTGTTGCGTCGACCACGTGTTAAGTGATGCGATGGCAGCCGTGGTTACTACCACCTTCCAGGAAGGGACGAGCATTTGTTTAGGGCACCTTTTCTAGCCCCCCCCTCGACTGAGCGAGGAGAGCAGTGCTTCCCTAAATAGGGCTGCTCTTGTCATCCCAGGTGCTGCCGAATTCGCATTGTCGTCCCGATTTTTCAATGCAAAAGCGACCACGGCGTGTACTCACACCCCTGGGACCGCCTGCGTGCAGGAATCAGACAAAGCCCAGCTTGCTCCACGCGAGACCTCTCTGCTTCAACCCATCGCCGCAGGACTTAGCGTCATCGGAGTCCATTATTCGGAAGCGGTCAGTTGCGCAGGATATATTAGGGTGCGCAGACGTTCGCGCAAACGCAAGCGCACACACTTAGTCCTTCCCCTCCCCGGTTCAGTGGAACGGAGAACCGCTACGACTGAAGGAGAGGTCGGATGCAGTGTCTGGCCGACAGTAACTACCCGCGCCCTCTACCTTCGCCCTAGGCCATCCACCTTGCCTCGCTGAATCGCCGAGTCCGCCAAGCCCATTCGCACTATCTGCATTGGGTTGCCATTCTCGCCGAAACAGACTTTGTTTGTTAAGCAGGAGGGAGCTGCTTTTTTCCTTCCCCTCCCCAGTTCAGTGGAACGGAGAACCGTTACAACTGAAGGAAAGGTCGGATGCTGTGTCTGGCCGACAGTAACTACACGCGCCCTCTACCGTCGCCCTAGGCCATCCACATTACCTTGCTGAATCGCCGAGTCCGCCAAGCCCGTTCGCACTATCTGCATTGGGTTGCCATTCTCGCCGAAACAGACTTTGTTTGTTAAGCAGGAGGGAGCTGCTTTTGTTGGATCTAGGAGAGATAGGAAAGTAGGAATAGGAGTGGGGAGGAATGTGGTGAGATTGGGACAGGAATACAGGTAGTAGGATACTACTGCCCGGAAGGTAGTCAAAGACAGTAGAAGCTCGGGAAGCCGGGGTCGCGTACCCGTATACCACATCTCAGCTTTCGATCCAAGAACTGAGATGAGTACCCCTGTCAAACCTAAACAATAACATAATGAGGACGAAACTTATACTAGTCAGTTGTTGTATCACACTTATGAGACCGATGCCTCGTAGCTTTTGCACCAGTAGTCCGTATGTATGGGCTTGCCTAAAGAGATGAACAGAAATCGAAACAGTTGCCTACTTATTTTGCAAATACACTAGATTCGTCTTTTGTTCTCTTTCACTAGTTCAAAGTAGTATACTGTGTTCATTGTAGCTTGGTGATTTGGACAGATGTCATGAGATTGACGGAGAGCCGTTTGAAGTGACTTTGAAACAGCGCTTGTAAAATCGACGATAAATTCAAATGTTTAAACCACTATTGAATATCACTTTTTAGGTAATCTGCCGAACGACGCGCGAAGGATTTCAAATACAGGGTATGTTAGGAAAAGTAGTACGTTCCTCGAAAACATACGTTCTCCACAAACGTAATTTTATTAGCTGTTTTTGAAAGTTACTACTTGGCGATGGCCATCAGCCCTTTTTTACATTCTTATTTCTTACAGGTATCTAATTGCCACGAAAAGAAAATGAGTACTCTCAATTTATACTGCATGTTGCCATACAGCTGCCATCTTGGAATAGTGGTCACTATTTCTTAAAGTTACAATTCTGAAATGACCACCTGACTTTTTTATCATCTTTATAAGCATCCTCACTCTAAAAATCTCTAAATACCTAGCGAGAAGGTAGCGAATGTAAAGGAAATGAAGTCCTTTCACCCCGGCGATCGAGTTGCAATGGAACTGACCGACCAAGCAGCGACTTTTTAGTCGGACAAAAAAGTCGCCCGAGAAACGCGTTGTTTCGTGTGCACACGCTCATACTGGCCTATTGACACGCCATGAGATAAAAATTTCGCCGAGAAAAATACCTATCACTTGTTTAGCTAATTTTAAGTTAAATACAACTATAAATTCTGCCTAAAATATTACACAATTATTTTTGTGTTATAATAATCATTAAACTTATTAAATAAATATGCTCGCTGTGACAAAGTTACGTATCACCATAGTATCAAAGACATTATTAGTAGGTCTGTGCCCTAAATAATAGGCATGTTACTGTTATAATAACAGTGACTAGGAAGCAATACTTTTCAGCCTAGTTAAGCTTGATGCAGGCGCATTTATACCATTCTAGACTACAAGAAACTTAATAATTTTCCTATTTTACAATTTAAATTTTCATAACTGTAGAAGGGGAAATTCTTCTGTCTAACTGTTTTCGACCGAAGAAATTTTACTAATATATTTTGATGATAATATTTTGATGATAATATTTTGTTGCTTTTGACTTTTAACTTTGCTGAATAAAGACAGTAAGACAGCACTCACTTGTGAGTGTAGCAAACTCAAAGTGTTATTAGTAATTAATTACTTTACTCCGTTGCCGTGTACCCGACGCTCTCGGCTTTTGAATAAACACTGCAACCCAAATTTCGAATGAAAAATATGAGGAAAGCTACAACACTCAAGATATCAATGAGAAGGAACGGAAATTATCAAATCCTAATAACAAACGAGAAATAAACGAATTGTGTGCTGTGTAAATAAATATCTAGTTTTTGAAGTAGGTATTGTTATATTATAGATTTAAATTTAAATTGTTTCTGTTAGAGACCCAATTTCTTTCTTATTTCGACTTTGTTTCTTGGGAAAAGCAGTTTCTTTTCACCAGCCCGACATGCATTTTCATTATCGGTCACTAGTAAAACTTCACCCTATATACACTTGTTGTTGTTCTTAATTCTTACTGTTCAAAAATACTTTGGTTCATATTTATTACTGATATTGAGTAGCTAAGCTAGTATCGTACTACTATCAGGAATCATACTCGTTGGTAAATTATGTCACATCCCTAAATTGCCATCAGTGACATGACAGTGACGCTGTCCAAATCACCAAGCAAAAACGTACATACTATAGTAGTTCTAGCATAAAGACTGAACTAAGCTACATAATTAAAAAAAAGTATAAGGCTCCACACACACACATTTACACCATACACACACACTCAAGCCAATCCAGGCAATCTAAGAGTGCTTACACACACTCCGCATTTTCATACCGCTAGCAGCATTCTAGGACACTTTACATGTGTGTTGTGGGCGATCAGTAGCTTCGCTGGAAAGATTTTATTTTCTCTTTAAGAAAACGCCTTTGGATTTTTTCTATCACGGGTTTTCTCAGAAATAGAATAATTAAGACAACCGGGTTACAAAAGCATAGGTAACCGCATTTCTTCTACCCATCATGTGCACTGAGGATATGATGATGATGATCTCTCCGATCGATTTCGGTCATGGACGTGAGGATACTACTTTATCTTTCCAGAGAAATGGCAAATACCGTTCCAATGTCTATGTTTTGTCTAAAATTTTCGACCTCCCATACAAAATTCACGATCAGCTGACTGACTTTGTATGGGAGGTCGGAAGATTTTTTTCGTTTCCCACCAATGGCTCCATAGTAAAAGTTGTTCAGTTTCATGGTCTGAGCACGCCTACAAAGTTTTCGTTACACCGTCCCTAACACCCCGTATATACCTAAGGGGTTTTGTCAAATCATAGATGCGTCTGTCAAACCGTTTTACATAAACCGTATTAATATGAGAGTTAGATTGAAATTAGTATCAAAATTTAGTGATTTTGACTCTACATTCCATTGAAATCTTTTAACACTTCGTGGCAAAATAAATAAACCCGACTAATATCAACATTTATTCAACGCTAACTGAAAAGAGCTCTTTAACTACAACCAAAATGGGGGTGCCAGGCATCTGAAAAAAAAACCTCTGAATTTAAATATAATTTTTCCCCATAGTTTGACGCATACCAACCTGCATGTCTCTGTCGAAATGTCGGATGACATGAAAAATTGTTTAAGAATATAATTTAATTATACCTATATTACAGAATATTTGGTTCTCTTCGAGAACAAATGTCGACATTGCAGGCTGGAACCACGAGATTGTCCGAAAGATGGTTCTGTGCTTTGTTGGGCACGACACGATACGCCGTTTTAGTAACGTCATTCGAATAGGCCATATTTGACAGCTGTCAAAACCATACTAGGAAACATTTCAACAAAGTCCATTCGCAATCATAGTGTCATGAAATGACATGACTATTCTAATCGGGGGCCACGCAGGTCGAAATACTTAGATACTACGCGACAAGCGTATCTTGGCCTCCCTCTTAGGCTAGTCATGAAACTATGATGGACTATACCTATAGACTATATCTTAGAATAGCACCACCCCGTCTCTTCCCGTGGGGGTCGTAAGAGGCGACCGAGGGATAAACCCGACCCAAAGAGCCAGGGCCAACCGTATGGTGATGGTTCCACCACAAAAGCATTCCCAAGGAGGGTTGACGTCTGTTAGGTGGCCGGTCGTAAAATTCAGCCAAATCCTTTTACAACACGATTTTGTGTTTAACGAAACGTGTTGCGCCGACCCCAAGTAATTGGGATAAGGGCAGGAAGATGATGATGACCTCCCAATAAGCATATTACTCCATTTAAGAGTACACATTTAGTGTACAGGTGTACTTGAAGCAGTATTTCAGTTCACTCGCAATCTATAAGCTGCATTATTGGAATTGATTACACCTTTACCTATATAAGGGACTTATAGGAGTGTAGATTTGTACTTATATACGACAATCGGTGTTATAATAGTCTAAGAACGATCCCTTAGTCAGTCGTCTGACTAAGAGCATTGTAGGGGGGTAGAGTTACGGCAACAGCTGTTTAACGGGCTACTTGTGGGATTTTATAGAGCTAGCATACGACAGTTGGTGTTATAATAGTCTAAAAACGATCCCTTAGTCAGCCACCTGACTAAGAGCATTATAGGGGGGTAGAGTTACGGCAACAGCTGTTTAACGGGCTACTTGTGGGATGTTATAGAGCTAGCATTTAATAGAACACATGTGGACTGTTATACAGCTAAAGGCTGTTATGTTAACCCATTTTGGGCTGTTATACAGCTATTGCCTGTAGTAGGAAGTGTTTGTGTACATTAAAATAACCTTTTTTTGACTTCTGCATAGAAGTGTACAATTGACCCTGAAGTACATCTTAAAGCTGTACAAAGGTTCACATCAGAATTAATGTATAGACCTTGGCTCCGTAGTGGTACAGATGTGGGACTACACACAGACAACGGCATTCTAACGGAACACATGTGAACCCTTATACAGCTCAATGCGTTATATCGGAATTACAACAGTTCACTTAGCCGTATTTCATTTCCACCATTTTGTTCTACTAACCTTAAATATTTACCAAAGAAATTTCCAAAATTATCATATAGATTTAACGCAAAAACGCAAATTGACTGGTTGAGTTTTGATTTTATGTTATTACTAATTGCCATGGCATGAATTTAAAGCCCAATATATCAAAAACGTAAAATAATAGTTTTCCTCAGTGATTTAAATAGGTACTTTAAATTAAATATCGCGTTTTTACCGAGGCGCGTGAATATTTTAGCTATAAATATGTATGTATTTCACAGTAAATTTGCATTTCCTTGGCATTTAACACTATTTATTAACTTAAACAGGTACACCAGTAATAGCAATGAATTTTATCCAATTTAATGTCCGCCGGAGATATTTATTTGTGTTTCCTGTGGCACTGACAATTCGAACTAATAATAATGAGGGAATAAAATAAAATTAGCAATATAAAAGACACACCGTGGTTCTTAGGAAGCCTAGGGTACATTTGTAGGATTTTATAACTGTGAAGGCTGTGTAATTGGCCACTTGTTACTATTTATTACACTCATGGAGTTTGTATGGTTCACACTGGGTCCACTATAGTACCGTAAGTCAGCCTTAAGTTCGGCGTTACCGCTTAAACTACTATTATAATGCTATTGTACTGCTATTGTACAGCCATAGTGGAACCTAAAGCTGTCTAATTTGTGCCCAAACGGGTTCTATAAGGGAGTTATAGCAAGCTATACAGCCCTTGTACAGCTTACTTATACAGCTTAAGGAGTACATGTGAACCACTATACATCTTTTATAGAACCCCGGATGCCACTTGGGCTATAGACTATATCTAATCTTTTCAACGAAATACAGATAGAGTGTATCAATTTAAGCTCTGGTGTAGATAATTTAGTCCAAGTTTGTACTTTAAGAGCTGGCAACCCTCCACCCGGGTCTTTGTCGAGCTTGTAATGAAGCCGGCTAAGTGACTCATTTAAATTGAGATTACTATCGCTGCGGGGAGTTAGATTGTTACTTAATTACTAAATAAACAGGGGAGTACCTGGGAGTTTTAAAGGACAATAATTCTTATGTCGTATGGACACTTCCATCCGAAAAAAAAAGGAACAACCAGGAACTGCCATCGGTAGGTACTTCGGCAGTTCGGTACTTATCGCTTCAGATTAAATACTGACTAAGTGGACAATTCATTCTTCCTTACTTATTAGGAGATGCAGTACTTCACTCCCCCATTATGAGGACAGCTTGTAAGTCATACGTCCCCTACATCAAAAAGCAATAATAGTGTGTGTGTTTAAAATAATATCTACGTGTTTCGTGATTTGGGAGACTAATGATTTTTTTTTATAAAGCTCTATGTTACGAAGTGCCTTTTAATTTTTGGGATATCCATTTATATTCATTGTGTTATCCATACTCGTGGATTATCTGAAAAGTTTTTATTTTCAAGAAAAAAATGCGTACCTAGGTTTCTAACTTTTGTTATCAGTGACGATATTTGATCTTGATACCACTATTAAATATTCTGTGTCGATACTAACAATTGTCGGAAGCCACCGGATCCTGTTTCGATTTGCGTTTTCACATACATTGCTTCTGTATGCTTCTGATAAATCATCAAGTTTTTATGTGTTGTTGGACTTTGGTGCGTTTTCTTGCGATCAAACAATTCTAGGTACTTATTCAGTCTCTCACGCTAACTCATGAACAATTCCTAAACCCTAAAAGGGTTGCGATTTTCTTGTGATTGTTACCGACAAGCCGGACAAAAACTATGTTGTACGATTCAATAAATGTTGCTGCATCTAGAAAAGTGTCAGTTATTTTATTGCTGTAAAATATTACAGTCGGAACAAATTCGAAACCTTACATTTTGGATTGTTCGGAGAGACTGTACCTTTGGTTTCTAAATTAACAATGGAGTCTCTACAATATTGGGACGCGACAAAGTACAGTACGAATGAGGTCATCACGCAGCGTTTTGAACTGGAAACATCATGAGGGGAAGTGCAGCGTTGGCAGACCAGATGGGACTGATGACATCAAGGATTGCGTCGAGATATTATGCAGAATAGTGTTGATGAGAATTCCTCTTCCGCCCTTCGCATACTCATAACGCGGACGTTCCGGAATTTCAGATATTCCTCACCCACTACCGCTTCCACATAAAAGTAAAACAAATTTTATAATTACTTACAAGGAGTTTTGTCTTAATAAATACTACACAACATCTAAACAGAATCAATCTTTCTCTCTCTCTCTATTTTTCGTTTTAGATCTTCCTCTACAACTTGCTCTTCCTCTTCCTCTTCATCATCCACATCCTTTATAATAAATATATCCTCATTCTTATCCGTATTCACCAACTGTAAAATTGTTGCTTTCTCTTCTTTTTTCTCTTTCTTCTAACATATTCCTCATCAACACTTATGCAGAAGACTGAACTCCCCGTAGAAAGCCTAACAGTGGGCAAAACCATGATGACGAAGAAGAAGAATAAGAACGCTGAGACAGTAGCAATGTATAGCAAGCACGTGCTAGCTTTAAACAGAAGCAATGTATTGGCTGAAAACCAGTAGAATACTGCAGCCATGCGGCATGCGGTGGCCGTCGTATAAATTCAGCTCGGATTCGATTACCGTTATCAGTGCATCGCTCGTTCGAATAGAATAGATAATCGAACAGCTGAAGGCCTTTGAGATGCTCCGAATAAGGATGTTAGCTAAACTGAGGTGAAATACTTCGTTCAGATCAGGTTTTCAGAATGTAGTTGTTTTCGTAAAAAAGCTGGAAGACCTGGGTAGTTTTAATAATAAATCTGTTCTTGTTAACGTCATCATTGTCGTCGTGCTCAAAGATCACGAGTACTCGTAAAAAATTCTAGATCTGCTTGTCAATTTGTTAATCAGCATTTTAAAAATACTTTTTACCCCTGACAATAGTTTTAATCACATGTGGGTTTTGAAATAAATATGGATAAAATATTATTTTATGTCATACAAAGTACATTCATACATACATCACGCCCCTTTCCTGGAGGGGTAGACAAAGACTACATACATCCTTGTACTTGTTACGATCCTGACACACACTATTTGGGTTTTTCAACATTCGTCAATCTTTTCATGCACGCTCGTCGGTTTAGGGTACTCTTGACTTGGCCTTTCTTTAAAACATCCCCAATTTGATCCAGGTGTGCTCGTCTAGGCCTTCCCCTTCCAAACTCGCCATATATACTTGTTTCGTAAATCTAGTTCGGATCAGCCTAGCTGTCAGTCCAAAAAATCCTCATTACCTACCTACAAAGTGCGGAACTGTCTTTCAATTCAGATTGACCTACTTACTTTGGATTTACTTAAAAACCTGTCCTAAATAGGATTTCTCTAGGAAGTAGAAAACGGCTAATTTATGCAGGCACTAACACTAGTGCGGTTTGTAAGCAGAAAAGTGTACTTCTTTTCTATATACTGGGAGCTTACTTTTTATCGCCAATAGAATGGCTACCGTGCGCTGCCTCAAGTACCTATTTTTAGTCCTAAAGGAAAATAGAAAATTCTAGGATAATATGTTTACAGGCATTCTGGTAGAAGAATGTTTTAGTTATATATGGAGCGATGAGAAAACTAGTTTCTTGAATAAAACAGCCCCGTGTGGGTTATTGAGTTTACCAATAGCACGGGGAATTTTAACCTGACTGCTTTAGAAGGAGAGTTGTGTTTTTGAGAGTATGTATGAATGAACGTAATGTGTATGTGCGCTCGCCAATCCGCCTGCCAAGCGTGGTGAGTATGGCAAATACCCCTCTTATAAGGGAAGTCCATGTCCAGCATTGGACTGTAGAGGCTGTTATAGTAGTGCCCGTAGGGTTAAAAGGTAGCCCTTAATAAACAAATAATGAAGTTTCGTTTGCAGTCGCGACTTATTGCTGTCGAATTTATTTGAATAGGACAAAACCCTTGCTTTTCCTCTATCCGTAAGGGTGCGTTCATAGCAGAGGGGCAAAAATTATTCGCCGAATAAATTGCCCGGCTGATAAATTTTTGATGAGTAGGTAAGTTAATTGAACAAGGAATAAAATGCAAGTTTTTTATATTCTTTATTACAAGATACTTGTGTACTCTCAATTTCATCCAAAAGTTTTTTTTATGGGTCATTGCCATTTGTCTATATTTTACTCGTGAAAAATTTATTCGCCGTGCAATTTATTCGAGCGAATAATTTTTGCCCATCTCTGGCTCATAGAATGCAATAAAAATTCTTATAGTAAGTTATTTTTATTAATTTTAAGGAGCTTTACAGCCTAGAGTGTAGTGTATGCTAGAGTGATAAGTACAAGCTGTTTTAACTTTAGAATGCTTTTCTCATAGAAACTGCGGAAAAAAGATATCCCACCCAAAACATAAACGTGAAAGGCTGCCAAGTTCGATAATATTGGAATGCTTCGCCTATAAAAGAAGTGAGATCTAAATAAGTACCAAGTTCCATACACAGACCTCAGTTAAAAATAGTTACAGGAATGCACACTTGATTTTCCGCAGTTTGGGAAGTAGATTCTGAATAAATATCATATTAAATACCTAAAATTCTTATACTTACAAAAACGCAAACCTGTTTTTTCAGTAGTTTCCTTATGACATTTTTTATTTTTATTTTCTGTACTTTGTAATGATATAACTTGGCAAGTTTTCACACACTTTGTTATAAACCTACTAAACGCAATGAGTCAAGTATATAATTTTCTATTAAAACTTGCCAAGTTATATCATTACAAAGTACCTACAGAAAAAAAAAAAAAAGGTCATAAGGAAACTGCTGAAAAAACAGGTTTGCGTTTTTGTAAGTATTAGAATTTTAGGTATTTAATGTGATATTTATTCAGAATCTACTTTCCAAACTGCGGAAAATCAAGTGTGCATTCCTGTAACTATTTTTAACTGAGGTCTGTGTATGGAACTTGGTACTAATTTAGATCTCACTTCTTTTATAGGCGAAGCATTCCAATATTATCGAACTTGGCAGCCTTTCACGTTTATGTTTTGGGTGGGATTTCATTTATTTTTGTAAGGTTTATTTTCTTTTTTTCTTATGATTAAGTTAGTTAAGGAAATTTTGTCTCATTAATACTAATTTTCAGATTTTTGAATATGGACTATGCTTCTTACAAAGAAATGGACTAGTTTTTTTTATTAAATTTTTCTGCGTTTGCGTGGCAAAGGAAACTTTTTGGTTTTGTCATTTTGTATGCTGTCTTGTACGACTGACACGCTAGAGCGCATTGCCCATTCAATATCTTGGATGTTTTTTACACGTTTTCTATTTACTGATAAGCTTGCCAAGTCAGGGCGGTATAATGTACGTAGCCGGATATATTCAATTTTTATTTAACATAACATAACAACTACAACAGTCCACTGCTGGACATGGGCCTCCCCCTATCGGGGGAGCTCCATATTGCCATACTCACCACGCTTGGCAGGCGGATTGGCGAGGATTCCCTGGATGAGTATCCCTTAGTCGCTTTTTACGACACCCACGGGTAGAATTGGGGTGATGCTATTCTAAGCCGGCATCACACGGCATAGCAATTACAGCAATTTTTACTTTACTTTGACTAAATTACAAACCTTCGTAACGAATTTTAGGTCGGTACGACCATTGGAAAATATAGATAATTTTTTTGTTTTAGTTCCTTAGGGGTATGAATTTACACCTTCATTATTTTTAAAACCGACTTACACTTGGCCATTTTCAGATTTTTTCCTTTACCTTGACCTAAAGACCTACCTCCATGCCAAATTTCAAGTCAATACGACCATTGGAAGTGGTCTAGGTTTTTGATGAGTGAGTGAGTGAGTGAGTCAGTCAGTCAGTCAGTGAGTGTATAGTAAAAATAGCGATTTTCTGACGTCAATATCTCAAGACCTACAATAGGTACATTAATGAAATTTTGTATTTTAGATAAGTAAGTAGATCTCGACAGTCCAGTCCAGTTTTGAACATCATCTCTGCTGCTCATCGATGGAAAAAGAGACTTTCTGTGAGGACTTCGACGAATTGCTACAAAACATACCGCGTGAGGAGCTTATTCACATTGGAGCAGATCTAAATGGTCACGTAGGTGCAGAGTGTGGTTCGTACACAGAGGTCCACGGCGGGTGTGGATACGGTTCACGGAATCAAGAGGGTCTAGATATTCTAAATTTTGCCACCAAATATAACTTCAAATTAATAAATACATTTTTTCGGAAAAAAGAGGAACACATTATAACTTATAAAACTTCAAAATGCAAGACGCAGATAGACTATATAATCTCAACGGGCGTAATGAGGAAATACTACAAAGACTGCAAAGTTATACCTGGGGAGGCTTTAACTGCACAGCACAGGTTACTCATGGCGGTAATGGATTTGCCAAAACCTATTAAAGTGCACATAGACCGAACCGAGCGCATAAAGTGGAAAGAACTTCGAAGCGTTAAGGGATCTCAGTTTCTAGACGATGTCAGGCTTTATCTGCGAGAGGATGCACATTCAAATAAATCAGCTGACAAAATGTGGTCTGATTTCGAAACCTTCTGCCTAAGTAAAGCAAGACTTACTTTAGGAGTTTCTAGAGGAGGCAACACACAAAGATACTACGTGGTGGAACGATGATGTGAAGCAGGTCATCAAGGCAAAGCGGGAAAGCTTTAAGATGTGGCAAAACTCGCACCTCGAAGAGGACCGTGAGACCTATAAGTCGATGAAAGCTGTCGCAAAATCAGCCGTGGCACAAGCAAGAGCGTCTTCAAGGCAGAGTTTCTATGAAAAACTGGATAACGCCCCAAACGAGAATGCAATATTCAAAATATTCAATATAATAAACAGCGACACAAAGCAACACTTGACATTAAGTTTAACAAGTACATCAAAGATGATCATGGCCAACTTTTAACATCCAATGATGCCATTAACAAAAGATGGAAAGTGTATTATGATCAACTGTTAAACGAAGAGTTTCCGAGCGAAGAACTGCCTACTTTGGCGTATACACAAGGACCGATAGACTGCATTCAACCACAAGAAATAAAAAATGCACTGAAGAAAATGGAGTTTAACAAAGCTCTAGGGCCCGATAACGTACCAGCAGATATCTGGAAACATCTACGGGAGGATGCACTACCCTGGCTAACTGAATTGTTTAATAAAATTCTCCTCCAAGCCAGAATACCTGAATCATGGCGTTCCAGCTTTCTGTGCCCTCTATATAAAAATAAGGGTGATGTCGCAAATTGTAATAACTACAGAGGAATTAAATTAACGTCACATACTCTTAAACTGTGGGAAAGAGTGATAGGTGCCCGCCTTACGTCAATATCGTTTACAACTGCGAATCAGTTTGGTTTCACGGCTGGAAGATCCACAACAGAATCTATCCAAACTATACGAATTCTGATGGAAAAATGCCGAATCAACAAAGAGAATCTTTACTTTATCTTTATAGACCTGGAAAAGGCATTCGACAGGGTCCCTAGAAAGTTAGTGTGGCAGGCAATGCGCGCACAGAGATTACCAGAATCGTATGTCTCCCTGGTACAAGACATGTATAAAAACATAAGCACACAGATCAAGACCCCTGCCGGAATAACTGATTCATTTCAGGTGAAGGTTGGCGTACATCAGGGCTCGGCACTGAGTCCTTTAATTTTTAATTTGTGTATGGATTACATCACCAAAGACTTGCAGGCGGAAATCCCATGGTGCATGTTATATGCGGACGATATTGTACTGATCGGAAAAACAGCAGCGGAGTTACAAGTAACCTTCAATGAATGGCTAGTGGAGCTCGAAAGGCATGGACTGCGCATCAGCCGGACTAAAACCGAGTACATGGAGTGCGATCTAGGCGGGACTGAAGAGTTAAACTGCCAAATACAAATCGAAGACACAACACTGCCCAAAACCGACCGATTTAAATACCTGGGGTCTGTGCTTACGACTGATGCGCGCGTTGATGAAGACGTTAATCACCGCATAAACACAGCCTGGATGAAGTGGCGATCCTTGTCTGGGGTGCTATGTGACACAAGAATGCCAGTAAAAACCAAAGGCAAAGTATACAAAACCGCAGTGAGACCCGCTATGCTGTATGGCGCGGAATGCTGGACTGCCCTGAAGAAACACGAGCAGCAACTGCACACAGCAGAGATGAAAATGCTCAGATGGGCGGGTGGTGTAACGCGACTGGACAAGGTACGCAATGAGCATATCCGGGGATCTTTTAAAGTGACCCCAATACCCGATAAGCTTAAAGAAAGCAGACTCCGATGGTACGGCCACATAATGCGAAGAGAAGACAACTATTCCGTGAAAAAAGTGCTTAACATCAACACTAAAGCAAGAGGAAGAGGCAGACCACCGGCCACTTGGTGGTCAACCGTCGAGAGGGATTTGAAATCCAAGAACCTGTCACCTGCGACAACCCGGGATAGGATATCCTGGCGCCGATGCACAAGGAGGCCCGACCCCAGCTAATCTGGGAAAAGGGCAGGAAGAAGAAGAAGAAGTAGATCTCGACAGATACTAGAAATTTCATATGCGTAGATAAAATAGATTTTGAGTTATATATAGGTAGGTCGAACTTGGCCCGAAATGGTTCGTGTAATATAACCCACGGCCGGTGTGTCGGTTCTTTGCTCGAACTTGGCGGACACACTGCCGTGTGTCTAGATTACCTTATACTTATTATTTTAAAATATAGACCACAAGTGATCTTACCACGAGATCATGCTCATGGAAATAGTGCCTACTTACACATAAGATTAAAACAAGAAAAAAACACCTGAAGAGAGAGACAATGTTTTATTTTGTGCTTGCCATTCTCTTTGTTGCGTTAAACAACGGAAAACATTATTTTTGTTGCATGTTCAAAAGTGACGATAATCATAACTATCCACAGTTTGCTTCAAGCTATTTTGGCTACTGTTCAACAGTAAAATTCCATCTTATACATATTTACTAAAACATCGTCTTGCACCTGCTGACGTACCACTTTTTTTATCCGACTGCCTCAGAAGGAGGGTTATGTTTTTCGAGGTACTTTTGTATGTAAGTCGACAAGAAAAAAAATTCGCGGGCTACAGACCAAACGGATAGACGTGTTATGTTATGACATAATAAATTAAGACACTGGCTATATTAAAATTTCATAAACTCAAAATGGCGGCATTTTAAAACCAAACATTGAAATAACCGCAGTCGGGATCTTAATTTTTAACACATCTTGCTATAACCGCATTTTTATAATCTTTTCTCAAAATAAAGGATCTGAAATTGCATGTTTGGTCAGAAATTGCTTTAATCGCTTCATTACAGGGCGAACCATCATCACACCGAAAGCCAGAATGATTTTATGAGGCTTATTTAACCAATCATATTGAGCTGTTTATGCCATAAAAACCTCGTTATGGGTACGTATTTTTTTATTATTTTGGTCCTGATTTTCGGTTATCGTTTTGATGGAGTTATTATGTCGGCTGGAATTATTCTCACAGCAATTTTTATTGATTAACTACTTAAAATGCTCATGTCTCTAATCGAGGTACTTTTTTATTAGGTGGGACACCAAATCTTCCACCCTGATGACAGAGTTTTTTCAACTGCCTATTACAAGGGCCTTTGTCCAGCAGTAAAGGCTAGATAAGATAAGATTACAAGTGGTAAAGCTGCAGTACCGAATCAGTGTAAAACAAAGAATATTTTACAAAAAAGATCTAAAAAGGACATTTATACTTGACGAAAAGAAAATGTTAGGTATTTACATAAAGTTACAGAGTGTGAACGCATCTCTATGTAGACGACAATATTGTACTCAAATAGACGATCGCCATTCAGTACCTATGTGATGGTATGAGCAATGCGATGGGCGGGTTCACTCAATCGAAAGGGTGATGGTGCATTTTCAAAGACTTTACTACGAACATACGAAGAAATGGAGCACAGTATACCTACATACATATGTTACGCCAATATCCTTAAAGGATTTGGCAAAGTTGTATGTCCGGCCGCCTGCCTGTCGTCAACTCTCTTAAGGAATGCTATTGTAGGTGGTATCACCGCCGCCATGCGCTTGGCCATAGCCGACAAATATTCAGCAGAGGTCAAAAACTCTACGTCGCCTTTTACGGAAAGGTCGAATATGGACGCAACACACAAAACATTCTAAAAACAAAAAGTTACATTTTTCATAAAGTGTCGGCATCCAAAACCATGAACATCGAACACAACTTTCACCTTTTCATTTCTAATTCACAACGGATCCATCTCAATTTATGGATCTAAAAGCATTGTTGCCGACCGGCGATTGTGTTGGGCTCCAACAAAAAAAAACATTCGCACCCATCACAAAATAGAGAATTTACAGAAGGACAGCTCGGTTCTTTTCCCGATCATTTATACCTTCCCTGTAGGGTTATTAATTTTTCTTTCTGGTTTTATGAAGTGCTGTACCTGGATCAAACATGTTTAGGTACATTACTTACATAGGGAGTAACAGAAAGGGTAAAACAAGCCGAAAGGAGGTCAAGGTACTCATAAAACTGAACAACTTTCCCTATAAAAACTCAGCTAGTTGATTTACTATGGTAGGTCCAAATTCTTTTTTCATATTTCGACCCATGTTCCATGGGGAAAGTTGTTCAGTTACATGAGTACCTTGACCGCCTTTCGGCTTGTTATACCCTTTCCGTTACTCCCTATGTATATCAAACTTTCACGTTTTATGAAAATATTTACACTGGCGAGTCGTCTTTTGGCCATCCATTCGCACCGAACGCCGTGTAGATGTGTGTGAGAAGTGTGTATGTGTGTGAGTGTTGTGTGTGACGTTTCTCTTTTCCTTTTAGCCCCAAACTCCACAGAGAGGACAAGGAGAGGACATAGGACGTAGGGCATGACGCTTGACGTTTGACATCGCGACGTTTCCATACAAAATATACGAAAAAGTATTGATAAAGGCACACACAAGCGTCGCCAAAGCGTCGCATCTATGACAGCTAGCGTCAAAAACTAAGAAGAATATTTGACGATCACTTGTCTGTCAACTGTCATTCTTACGTCCTATGCCCTTCGTCTTTTTGGTGGAGTTTGCGCCTTAGCCGTCTCTCTGTATTGGGCGCCCACCATACTTACTTTGTGTTCGCACCCACCCAACCAGAAGCGGAAAGATATTTTTTTTATCTTCTCTCTCTCGCGGTCGTGAAATATATTCAAAACAGCAAAATGGATGCGCAGAAAGCTACGGTTTTTATTAAGAAGTCGGCAAAATTTTATCTAAAGTGGACAACCGTATTCTTGTTTTTACTCGACTGCCTCAGGAGGGCTATGTTTTTCGAGAGTGATTGTTGACAGTAGCAACCCTGGCTATGTAACAAAAGATAATCGCAAAAATCCTGAATAGGGTCGAGTGAACCTTTGGTAAACTATCTATTTTCTGGTAGTTTAGGCTGGTAATCAAATGACGCTATGATTTTGAATGGACTTTACTTTCGTCTGATCCTCTAGCTGCTTTCTTAAATCTGCCAGCTCAAATCATGGCCGCCAAAAATAAAAATAATTAAACCATCAACGCTGACGGCGGCCACTGAAACACCTCTGGGCACAGTGGGCGACGCACAATGCCGCATTTACATCACAAGTGCCATCTTCCGGATAAGGCCTCCTTAAGGCCTTCTTAAGGCTGTATAATGTGGACGCCTTTTTGTATAGGACGATACGGTGGGCAAAAGATAGAGTTGCTGGAAATGGCAAAATTTTCTTGTAAGTAAGTATTTCAGAATAGGTTTCCAATAAAGGATAACAGCACAGCAATAAAAAACCTTGCTTTTTGGCTACTCAATATTACGGAAAAGTTACCTTCAATTTGTAACTAACAACAGCAGTGCCATAATTTTATTTTAAGTTTATATGTACCTACTTATGCCGTGTGATGCCGGCCCAGAATAGCATCACCCCAATTCTACCCGTGGGTGTCGTAAAAAGCGACTAAGGGATAATTATACAGGGAATGGGCAGCAGCGTTCCCTGTGAATTAAACATCTTGCACTGCGCTCGCCAATCCGCCTGCCAAGCGTGGTGAGTATGGCAATACCCCCCAATACGGGGGAGGCCCATGTCCAGCAGTGGACTGTTGTGGTACCTACTTATAGTTGCTTGATTTATTTAATTGACATTCTAAAAGTATTCTTTGTGAATCTACTTGGAAATAAAAGTTTTCTGAATCAGCCCTCTTTTACCACAATATGAGTGCTTATAGCGTAAGCAAGGTAGGTCGCATAATGTTACCAGCTCAGTAAAATTATAGGGTTCTACTTTTCGTCGTACAGTAAAAATCTTAAAATTCCAAACAGCATTCAAGAGAAAGCAATCTCAAGTCACGTCTAAAAAGTTTTGCGAGTGGTATCCAGTGCTTTACATCTGTGAGGATGTTTTGTAGAGCCTTTGTTGCCATAACCACAATGAGGGTGTTAAACGGTGGACCGGGAGCCTTTGAGAAGTGACCCGTCCGGTGAGAACTCTTCTCGGCGTCTTTCAGAAATTATGACCCGCTATAAACCCGAGTGTTCACAGTTCAACCCACCATTACTTCGGCCCATTGGGTCCAGTTGGCAAAATTGCTTTACGTAGACACAAAAACGACGAGAGAATAAATAAAACAGACATATTATATTATATCAAAAACTCTCGAAAAATATACCAAGGTAACCATCCACCAGACGGGTAAAAACCTCTCAGTTGTTTCTGGTAGCAGTCAGATGGGTGGGTTCAAAATACAGAATAACATGATGCCAAAATCGGCTACAACAGCCACCTATAGGTGCATCGGCGCCGACTTGATCAGGAGGACCTAGAAGTGGTCGCCATGGCCGAAATTGGCCGGAGAGATCATCACATACTCTCTAAAAACATAGTCAAAAACGGGAGATCATACCTTAGTCCACCAGTGCAATCTAAATCACTCCACTTACGTGATTTTTGAAAACTGAACCCGCTGGGTCTAATTAATGTGGGTCCAGTAGATATACCACTTTTCTGCGTGGGGTCGGTTGAATTTCGCGTTGGCATGGTTTTGCACGTTATTCGTTTTTTGCGCGTACTAGGTAACAATACATAAGCTCTGTTTTTGCGTCTGCTATAAAGATTTTTCTTGTTATGTATACAGATGTTCTTTAACGCTTGTCTGAATCTACGCAAAGTTCATTTTTACACCATTTTTTACAAGTGCAAAGAATCCGACACCAAGTAATCACACTCGGTGTCCCACACATTTTTGCAACTTATTAGGAACACCATGACGTCCATGACCAAGACAAAATTTTCTCGAACCATAAGATAACCTGCACATTTTCCGTCCCCTATTATACGAACATTTTCTATCATCAGAGAGTCATTACGATTTTTCATTACCAGCGCAAGATACACGCTCCCTGATGCTGAGTCAGCGGATTTTGGGCCATTAAGGCTCTCACAAAGAAACTTGGGATCAAAACACAAATGGGGATGGAGAAAGTTCTGACCAAAGAATATAGTGAACGGAGCCAACTACAAGCAGAAAAAAAAAGATTAAAACTATCCTTCTCACATGTGCGAAAGTAATTTACAGAAATACAATAGTTAGACGCAAGCTTCATGGAGTACCGTGAGACGTGAGACGTGAGGATGACATCTGTCAGACAAGTGATCGTCAGCCGGTCAGCCTTCATCGATGCGAGACACGTCTGTGTAGCTTTGGGTCTTCTGTGTCACTCGTACATTCTTTATAGAAACGGTTTCAAGCGTCGCGATTTCGCACGTCTTACGTCTTATGTCTCATGTCTAATATGTAGAGCTGGGGCCTTAGGCCGTATAAAACCTGTGCGGTTACTGCACTCGGTCTCGCAAAGAACTGTCTAACCCAGCATAATCTTAACTGTACCTACTTGTCCAAATAAGGTGTTGACTTCACTTTGTCTTCAAAGGGCTCTCTCTACTCATAAATTTTCGGTTATTTGGGATGATGAATGATTTTAAAACGTATAAACGATTTCTATACCCCAGGGTTCTTGTTGTGGAAGGTAATGTTTCCAGGATAAGTTTAGATTTAGGACTTTGCTGAGTAAGGAGAGGCGCTAAACAAAAAAAATGTATGAAACTCTAATCTACGAACTGAACAACTTTCCCGAAAGAACACAGGTCAAAATCCCTTCTTAGAAAATAAGGTAGAAAATTTCTCTGTTTTTTTTGTATGTTGGTCAAGTTTTTTTTATTCGTAGACCCTCGAACCTCGGGTAAACTTGTTCAGTTTGGTGTGTCACTTGTTTTTAAATGGGCGGTTTTGAAAGCTTTCTAAGCTTTGCTTACCCCGCGAGGGATCAAAAAAATTGGACCTCCCATAGTAGGTAAATCAATTAGCAAATCGGCGATTTTGTATGGGAGGTACAATTATTTTTTCATATTTCGAGCCAAGTTCCATGGGGAAATTTGTTCAGTTTCATGAGTACCTTGACCTCCTTTTGGCTTGTTATACCCTTTCCGTTACTCCCTGTATAAGTACCTACCTAAGTACGTCTAATATTCCGGCATGAACTGAACCTAAGACCGATCTAACTATTTTATATTATAGTAATGTTGTACCACAATGACATATTGCAAAGCGTATAATTAAGTAAATCCACGATCAAAGGCTTACCACACAACCGCGTCCGTGACACAGTAGATAAGTAAAATTAAGTAGGTAAGTAAAACTTCTTTGCACTCTAACCCACTTGTTGACCCATTATGATCCAAAGTTTAGTTATAGTAAATTGAATACCAATGCACTTACAAACACCAGAATTCTGTGGGTATCCTAGAGCTATTTTACTATCCTACGTTGGTAGAAAAGATTGCTAGCTTTGGTAAAAGAAGTTTTTGAATTCTCGCGTTTTTTATTTGTACGCGATAATCTCCGAAAATATACCACGGAAAGGCGTAAATCTTAATTTCTGAACTACTGTACATTCTAGACTTCATGTTTTTTAGAAAATGTTCTTGGTACCTACTCAGGTAGATACGACGAATTGCATCTATAATTCGTTGGATAGAAACGAAGATACAGTACCGAATTCCATGTGACTATCAAAATAATATCGTAGACAATTTAGTTAAAAACATCAAATATCCTTTCCTAAACCTATTTTTCTAAAGAACAGCGTATTTCTAAAATTGCTATCCTTGATAGTCACGTGAAAATAAGTAGATGTGTTAAAAGACAAAAAACCCAACTGCGGTAATTATAAAGTACCTAGTATTTTTCTGTAAAAATCCGCCATTTTGAATCCATATTTATTTTATATAGCCAGTGTCACTTGCGCTGCTGAGACGAATCTAACGACACCTCATATGTCAAAATCCAACTATCAGTTTAGGCTGTAGCTCGTGAAAAAGAATTTTCTTGTCCACATACATACTTAAATACATACATACATATTCCCGAAAAACATAACCCTCCTTCTGAGGCAGTCGGGTAAAAAGACATTACCTATACTGCTTTTCACTGTCTCCTGTGTCTCGGTTCGCGTCGAGCATAAACCCGTCCAGTTTGAAATACGCAGCAGTAACTCACATCGACATAGTCCAAGTAAAAGCCATCTCACGGAGGACCCATTTTACTAAGGTATTAAAGGATCAAGGGAACAAACAAATAGCATAAATGAACTTAAGGTTTTTATTATCAACTAGCTGGTGCCCGCGAACTTCGTCTCGCCAAGGGATGCTTGGGTATTAACAGGCCCAGGGCTGATAAAATTTATCATCACTATATCATATACGTTATATACTTATCTATCATCGATGTTGATCAAGACATTTGTCTGCCGCCATTCCAAACATAAAGTTTTTAATTGATAGATGCATGCACAATCTACTGTAGATGAAACGGACGTTACCTACGTTTGAGCCTACTATAGGTTTACAATCAAAGATGGCAGAAGTGCAGAGGCAGTGCCTTTATTTTCATTTTTTATCCCGCCCGAGCCGCGTAGTAGGAATAAAAATAGTTATAAAAAAAATGTGCTTTAAAAATTTCTCTTTTTTACAATGACTAATCCATTTCTGCGTAATGTAATAAATGACTATCAATACCTAAGCAAAGTCAATAAGTGATATTTTTATGTCCTAATTTAAATAATGACTTTGCCTTTTGACTAGAATGAGTTGTTTTTACATTATTGATGTCGCAGTTCGATGGTAGAATTAAAAGCCAACATATGGCAAAATCGTAAGACATCATCATCTTCCCCCAATTACTTGGGGTCGGCGCAACTTGTTTTGTTGAAAAATCGTAATATAAGACTATTCTGTAAAAAAACTGAATTATTCTGCAATTCAAGGTACCACACTTTGTGGCGATGCGATGCCGCCAACGCTCTGCCTACCCCGCAAAGAAGAAAAGCTTGACATAATGATGATGTTATTGCGTGAATGTAGTTAGCTATGTGTATGAAATAAAAAAATAATTTGTTGCATTTTGGTTTCGACTGGCAGTTAAACCGAAAATGCAATTTGGTGCATATGTTACCGGCCAAACCCGATTTTAGGATAAACTAGTTTTTCCTAGGCCAAAGCAAAGATAGACACGGTACCTCCATACTGCGTGTACAAAATAGTTGTTCCGTGAAATTCAGTGACACATCTCGTATGACTATTTTGACATATCTTGACATAGTAAAACAAAACATATGCGAAATGAACCAAAAAATTGTCAGATCATAAGTGTGAAAGAGATATACTATAATTTTCTTCTAAAAATGATTAAGCGTTTTACAAACAGAAGTGCCAATATGATATTGCATGAAGTAATTGATGTAATTCGTACCTAATTTTCTATATTTCCTATTATAAGTGTATAGACACACTACGCCCTATATCCAATCGCGAATCCAGTCGCGTAAAGTAAGGCCAACCCGACGAGATAAAAAATGTAAACAAACCAGAAAGAGACAACTGACATTATACCATATGACAGATAAGGGCAGATAGTCATAGCTGTCACCGAGTCATAGTAAAAGTGTTTACATTATTTATCTCGTTTCGTTGGCCATAGTAATTTTGATCGTAATGTATAGAGGCACTTATAAGGTTTTCCTAATAGATTAGCAGATATTGTAGCTTAGATGTAGATTGTAGATGTAGGGGAGCGCACCTCCCCTCGCCACTCGCTAGGTGACGTGATTAGCACATTCCTCCATGCGTGTACTACCTGTGGCCTATGCATCGAAACTACAAGCTACAATTCTACAGGTGAAATTTGTTGTACATTGCGTAGTCGGTTAGCCATTATTATCCCATTATTAAACCGGCTACGCAATGTACATCGAATATCACCTATAGGATTGTAGCCTGTGGTTTCAAAAAACCGGGCACTGGCGTCATTAGTTTGAATTTATGTAATTTGTCTTTATGTGATAAATGATACTAGCATCATCATTAGGTACCTATTTCAAAAGAATAATAGAAAGAATAAGTTTTTAAAATTAATAATTGTTTTCAAATTACATTAACTTGTCAACTGGGGTATCAGCTGCATCAGTCGACGGCCGCCATCTTGGTTAGGTGGGCTATAATGCGGAATCGACTGAATCAGTTGATGACGTAATATAAAGTGGTGTCGGATTACATGCGGGTGTTTTGGGCTTATTTCTCAACGTAGAAACTTAGTTTTTTCGAATAAATGTTGGAAATAAGACTAAAATTTATAAAAGAGCCCGAAATAACCCGCCACAAAAATAAATTCCAACAAAATCTGTATTTTTTTCGACCGCTCGAATTTTTGCGGTCTCGGCGCAAAGTTCGCAGGCCTCATGTAGGAAGGACAATGAAAAAATATTTGTTTTGTTCTTTTATTCTGGTTAAATGTTTTATTCTAATGTAAAATTGCCAATAAAATCATCAAACCATTTTTTTATTTGTAAATACGATGATTTTCAAAAAAATACTAAAAAAAACTTATCAAACATTTCTTTAGTAAAAGTGTATATGTCGCAGGAATCTAGCGAAATCCGGTAATTCGCGAAATCCCTAGGCCCTTCGCGAAGAGCCGGATAATAGCGAAATGCATGATTCTTAGCCGAATCCGCTACGCACCTGCTACGAAAGGTTCCATATGCAGCAAAGGTTCGGGTTCTTCGGGTGGTCATGATCATGCCCATGATTATGATTATGATTATTATTTTCTTGTAGTGAATTCTACTTATCTCGACATACCCAGTGTCGTAAGGGTTCTTCGGGTGGTCATGATCATGCCCATGATTATGATTATGATTATCATGATTATGATTATAATTATCATCCTGACATACTCCCGATGATGCGACCTGTCGGACTCCCGATGATGGTGCACTTAATGCACCGAAACGTCGAGACTCTATAAGCCTCGACTTAAAACAACAAGGTTAGTCGTTAGTATGGTCATGGTCATGGTCATGGTCATGGTCATTATGATTATAATCATAATCATGGGCATGATCATGACCACCCGAAGAACCCTTACGACACTGGGCGTTCCGTGGGCCGCTGACATGAATGAGTAGGCAATTGCAGGCTGAACCACCTGATCAGCATATGGAACCTTTGCTGCATATAGAACCTTTCGTAGCAGGTGCGTAGCGGATTCGGCTACGAATCATGCATTTCGCTATTATCCGGCTCTTCGCGAAGGGCCTAGGGATTTCGCGAATTACCGGATTTCGCTAGATTCCTGCGACATATATAAACACGCAACTCTCATGTTTATATTATCTTACAACCAGCTAGCTTGTTTAGTCACGAATTCAACACTCAAGTTACAATGTTTATCTTTCGATAACTGCCGAGAACTTTTTGTTTATGTTATCGGATATCTTAAGTATCTCAAGTGGCCGCCATTAATCGCAGAACAGCTTATGTCAAGTTCGCCGCCATTTTTTTTGTACGCAGTTGACGGGTTAACAACAATTTACACTCCCTCAAAAAAGCTTAGTTTATTTCTTATCTGCTTTATATTTACAACAATTTACATTCCCTCAAACAAGCTTAAATTGTGCCTAATATTTTCAAAAATTAACTCTGCTTCAAACAAGCTTAGTTTATTATATTATAATATATTATATTATAATAATAAAATAAAATATTTGTTTTTTTTTATTTATTTATAACTTATTTATTTATACTATATTATAAAATATGCAACTTCCATAAAAAAATACATCAATGAAATAAAAACAATTTTTCTATTTAACCTACTGCCTTCTGTACTATCTGTTAGTCTATGAGCTAACATCATCTTTGACCAAAACCGTGCACTATCTTTGTCGCATATATATGATGCATACATTTTCTATCCCTTTCATCTTTCGCGAACTAGAATAACTGTTTTTTAAATGTGAAACAATAGTAATTATTAATAACTTTCCTGTGATACGATATACCATTAGCTTTAAGAGCATTTCGGGGATGACTCGGACATTTTGCAAACACACAAGCAGGCATTCTGTATTTTTTTTGGAATATTTTCGCTTGTACAGCTCATAGCCTGACCAAAGCCTGACTGACGCAAGACTGTCACATTGGTCTCCCGGAGACCAATTTGAAGGAACAACTTTTTGCTCAGGTGGCGTATCTACAACCTAGAACCTACATATAATATCATTGGGCCAAAGTAGTTTATCCTACATGCGGTAGGATAAACCGGTATAGACTAGGCTAAACTGGTCCATCCGATGGCCGATAGGAGAAACTAGTTAATCCTAGGCTGAACTAGTTGAGCCTAAAATTAATTAGTACATTTCAGGATAAACTGGTTTGGCTTAGTTAAAAATGGTTAAGGCTACAGTGACGTAGCTCTAGAGGGTAAAGGGTAACGTCGGACATCCTGGAGACATCGGACACCCTGGAGACTCGAACACCCTAGAGGGTGGGGTGTAGCATCGGACATCCTGAAGGTTCCGACGCCCTGGAGGGACGCCCTAGAGTGATGTTTTTATCTAGATAGAGCGTAAAGTGAGGCTCGATTGCGCTGGAGGGTCGGGGTAGCGTCGGACACCCTGAAGGATCAGACACCATGTATGATGCGAGCACTTGCAACGTCGCTGTCGGCGATAGCTCTCACGAGCTGTCACATCACAGGTGTCTGTGGGAGTCCAGCCCACGGCAGGCAGCGTCCGAGCATTTAGGGTGTCCAACGCTACCCCGCATCCTCCAGGGTGTTCGAGCCTTACAGGTGTTTGATGCCTCCAGGGTGTACGTAGTGCCTCACTATAGGGCGTCCTTCCAGGGCTTCCAAGCCTTCAGTATCCAATGCTACACCCCACCCTCTAGGGTGTTCGAGTCTCCAGGGTGTCTGATGTCTCCAGGATGTCCAACTTTACCCTTTACCCTCTAGAGCTACGTCACTGTAGCTTTAACCATTTTTAACTAAGCCAAACCAGTTTGTCCTGAAGTGTACTTATTAATTTTAGGCTCAACTAGTTCAGCCTAGGATTAACTAGTTTCTCCTATCGGCCATCGGATGGACCGGTTTAGCCTAGTCTATACTGGTTTATCCAACCGCATGTAGGATAAACTACTTTGGCCTAGGAAAAACTAGTTTATCCTAAAATCGGGTTTGGCCGGTAACACATACAATCATGCTGACTCAAGTCATTGTCTTCGAAACATAAAAGTGTCAACGAACAATATTTACACTAAACGCTAGTTTATATATATTAAGTCTCTGATTTACACTCATATTTTACACGTTGTATTTTTGATTTACATATGTTGTGGGCACAGACAAAAACCACAAAATATAGAGTTTACAGAAGGTTCACTCGACTCTTTTTCGGATTTTCGCCGATAGGCACTTGTTGCATAGCTAGCTACTGTCCAAAATCTCAAAGTATAAAATATCGCGTTTTTGATACAAATACTAAGAATAACAAGTAAAGAAGATAGGTGGAACAGGGGGAATATAGACTTGCAGGCGATAATACTAAGAAAATAATCTGAGACACAATACGACGACCGTCCGTGTAATACTTTTTTTTAAACTATACTATGTAATAGGGAATGCACGAAATACCGGGATACCGCATGTTTTTTGTCGTAATTTGAGCGGGATCCCGCGCGGGATTGCGGGCTTTATAGGTTGCGAAATTCATATGTAATTAATTACGTACAACTTGCAAAGTTAGAAACCGTTAAACTAACAATACAATAACATTTTTGCGTAGTTATTTTAAAAACTATGTTTATTAACACTTTTTTTTCATTATGATACCACTAGCCAATACTTACTTTGTGATGATACTGTCTTTAGAAACAATACAAGGTGTTCCAAAAAATACATTAAATTGGAGACGTTGTGTAGACCATTGTACTGAATAATTTCCATTATGGCACCAAGTTTGAATTCTAAACAATTAGGAAGTTAAAATTTTCATACAAAGTAAATGCCTACATTTACTACAACCATTATATTACCCCTTATCCAAGATTGCAACCTTGCAATTTTAACTTGTTGGATTCAAATCTTCGAAAAAGTTTGGAACATAGTTGTCTACGCCTTAAATTTAAACGCCTTAAACGAAAACTTAAGATAAAAGTTCTCTTTCTTAGTGTCAACTTTATTTTACTGCCGCCTCAAACTAAAAACTTCTTTTGACTTAGAGCACCCATAGAGACGCAAATACAAAGGGTTAATCAGAGAACCCAGTAGACTCTGTAGTGTCAGTTTTTGACGAACATGCCATTTGACCTTGGTCTACGCCACAACTGTTGCCTTGGCAACTTAATTACCGCCAAAACCGTTGCCTTGGTAGCAGTTGTGGCGGTAATTTCAAAAGTTTTTCCAAGACGGCAACATGACATAAATAAAGGTCATAATCAATAAAGCTCCCTTCATAATGTAGCACACAATTAAATTTAAAAAATTTAAGTTGCTAATTGCTTCTAAACGAGGGGTTTTCATAACTTGGCCCCATAATGAAAATTATTCGGTACGATGGCCTACACAACATCTCCAATTTAATGTATTTACATTGGAACACCTTGTATAACTAAAAATTTTAAAATACTAAAATCGTAGTTTTTTAGTTATCAGATTATTGGACGACTTGGAGTCTCACACGAAAAGAAGAAAAAGTTGTAATGCTACCTAATTATTATTATTTTTCATATTCTTTTGACAGAAGTCCTAACAGCATAGATGATCCCGCGGGATTGAGATTGCCCAGTCCCGCAAATATCGTGACTTGCGGGATTGCATTCCCTAATAGCCGTAAAACTTCTATAAGGTCTAATAAGGTCCTATTAAATTCACTGCAAATATTTTAGGGGCAGATCAAATAAAATATACGCATGTACTAGGCAATTTTTTAAAGAAATCTACACGCTAGTTTTCGAGAAATGCATTTAACTAAAAAAACACAAAACGAAAAAAGTGCACCGTGTTTGTCCTAGAAACACACGCTTCGATGAATTTAAATTACGCGCCAAAAAAAGGTGCTGTGATTGGCTAGTTGTCAGTGTGCGTGCCGTGTAAGTGAATCCTGTCTACGTGGCGGAACGTCAGTCGGGTCAGTCAAAGGATGTTCACATAATTAATTTATAAGTTTGTTTGAAAATGAAAAAAATAAATCTAGCGTATAGATTTTTTTTAAAATGCCTTAGATGTTTTTCTTATACATATTTACGCATGCCCTTAAAATATTTGCAGTAAAATTAATAGGACCTTATATATCTTTACCACAAAACTGTTCACTTTCATGTGGCCGGTGAAAGTGTAACAAAGACTCAACGATAAAATTATTAAATAAAACACAGATTAAATTACTTGATAATATTATAAATATTATTTTACGATTCATTTGTACACAAAATGGAATAAAGAATATTAGGACAAAACAGGCACTCATTATTGCTAAAAATATTTTTTTGATATGGCAACCTCACAAGGTTAGTTTTCCAAATAGTACATCACATTTCAATGTTATTAAGTATAAAAAGTGTTGCATGAAACGAACATCTTGCACTCTGCTCGCTAATCCGCTTGCCAAGCGAGGTTAGTGTGGCAAATACCCCATCAGAGGAGACCCGCCTATTCACAGTCAGTGGACTATAGTCCGACAAGTTCGTGCGCGACCTTCCCTAGGCGTGACAGACGTTGGGGATGGTGATGTTAGCGGGTAGTGGGGATGGTGATGTTAGCGGGTAGTGGGGAAGGGAGAGGCGCGCATCCGGGCCGCACGTTATATTAAAATGACGTGCTTCCTCGCCCCCTTACCGTCTGTACCCCGCAGGAAGGTCGCGCACGAAGTTGTCGGACTATAATTGTGGCTATTGAATATTGAAGGAGAGTGTTATTTCTTTTTTTACCCAAAATTCAAAAACTGAGCTCAGCAGTTATCCGGAAACAACATTCAAATATAGCAAAAGATATTAGGTACTTATTTTTACGGATAAGTCGCTGACGCTAATGGGAGCCTTAAGGCGAGGTGCAATTGCCCAGAATTATTATTGCCATAGGAATTTACAACTACACAGAAATAGAAGGCAACTGAAACAAAACAAAATATAAAATAAATATATCTGAGGTGATTTATGAATATTTTTACAAAGCTATAATTTTATTTATTTCTGAACTATACAAAAGTATTATTCCAGACACCTATGGTCAAATTGAAAAAGCGGTAAAAGACGCCAAGAGCGTGTCAGACAAGCACTTATCTACATTAGATCATTGGATCATTGCCAGTCATTATTAATGAACCAATAAAATATACTTTATAAGAAAACAAGAATAGCATACATAATAAATGATGTAAGAGTAGAATCTCCATGGTAGATGTTGTGTGAAAGAGAAAGATTGAGAAGTAAGTATAAAACAAGACCATGCTTCGTTCGAATTACTCAAGACGGCACTCCTAGATTTCTTTTTCAGATAATATTTTGAAACTATGTTTCAGAATGAACAGTCTGTGTACAAATTGATTCTATAAAAAGAAGTAAGTAGCTTTTACCTAGAATAATTTCTACTTTGCTAATCGCCGCCCCCTCCAGACATAAACTTCTTCCGTATCTTTCTTAGCCCTAAACTCCATAGAGAGGACATAGGACGTAGGGCATGACGCTTGACGTTTGACATCGCGACGTTTCCATACAAAATGTACGAAAAAGTATTGACAAAGGCACACACAAGCGTCGCCAAAGCGTCGCATCTATGACAGCTAGCGTCAAAAACTAAGAAGAATATTTGACGATCACTTGTCTGTCAACTGTTATTCTTAAGTCTTATGCCCTTCGTCTTTTTGGTGTAGTTTGCGCCTTAAGTCTCAAATCTCAATCTTTCTCCTTCAATTGTCTTCAAGCACAGAGGTTCCACCCCTACAATACTTACTTACGTATCGAAATATAGAATAAATCATCATAGCCACAGGGCCAGTGCCAAATATCGGTTTAAATCTGCAATTGTTCTTCCATGGAAGGAATACTAAAAATACTCGTACTATTGATGAAATAAGACTGTATGTAAACAAAGCTGCAACAAAGGCGTCTGTTGAGTATTTGGGATCCTGTCGACAAATTTTATACGAACTGAGTGATAACGGCTTACTAAGAAACCGGCCAAGAGCGTGTCAGACACGCCCACAAATAGGGTTTCGTAGTCAACGTTTAAATATCAGGTTATTCAGCGTTACAAAGTTAATTTTGTTACTGATTTGTTTGCAGCTGTGTGATTACCAACCGCAAATTGAAAAACTTTTATTTTTCTTAAATTTCTCGTGGTACACTATTTGTTATAGTTTTCATGGTAATTTCTAATTGAGAAGTATATTCCGTATTTTTTTCCAATTTTTATCGTTTATACTTTAGGAGTTACAGCTGGAACAAATTATGGCTCATAAACGCCCCTTTTAAAAGCAAATATCTCGAGACAGAAACATTTTAGTGACATTGTTTATAATAAACCTCCCCTTAGTTTTAGAAGACCTATTCAACGATACCCTATTCAATATTAAAAAGAAAATAAAATTTGCCCCCCTTTCACTTGTATGAGAGGGGGTCCAAAAAAACTTTTAAAATACTTTTTTTTTCCACATTTCTAAATTTGTCAACACGATCTATCTTCACACCAAATTTGATGTCGATAGCTTTAAAACTGACGGGCGCGGCATACAGACAGACAGACAGACAAACAGACAGACAGACTTAACGAAACAATAAGGGTTTCTAGTAGACTACGAAACCCTAAAAATTAATAGCTACTTCATGTCTTTTACAATCTGAAGGTAAAAAGCAGCACTACTTATTTCGTAATTTATAAGTTATTAAAATATTGCCCTCTAAACCACTAGTATAAGAACAAAAAGACCCAGCTAATAGGAGTATAATACGAAAATGTGCCGACATTGTTTGAATTGGCGTGAGCACAGTTATACCTACTCATAGCTTTAATACTTTGGAATTCTTTGAAGCTTATTGAGTTAATATTGTTTCAAGTTTTCAGATATTTTGAGTTATAAACTTGCTCTCATTATTATGAAATAAGTAGGTAAGTGGGTAGGTTAAAAATTTACATAGTGTACTTACTAAAAAACTTTTCAGAAACAATATTACACATCCGTAAATTACAAATATTCCCAAAATGATCAAGATTATGGAAAAAAATATGGCAATGCCGTAGGAAGTTTTCGACCAGCAAGGATTGCCATAACATTCCAATTTTAAAAATACTCCAACAGGAAAAAACACGCCTGGCAAGGCCCAGCCTGGCTAAAACAACAGAAAATTATTAAAAGTTCCATTCGGATGATGACTGATGTAGACCACCAGCATCAGCTCTTCAACATGATAAAGCGTTCTTGCGTGTACTTAGATAATCGAGAATATGGAGTACCTAAAGTGAAACATCAAGCCTAGCACAAATAAAATGAATCACTCAAGTCACTCTGTTGCAACGTAGTAATCAGCTTTCTAATTCAGTCACAGATCCGATTCCTGCGGGGAAACGGGTAAGTAGCAGCGGGTAAAACCGCTGGGTGCTATAATTTTTTTTTCTGAAATAATACCTAATTTGTACAAGAAAATGTACCCTGCGCTGGTTGGTAGCAAATCGTTTGAAATATTGTCTTGGGCCTTAGAAGGGAGGGGTAAGCAGCTGGTACCGCATGTTACTGTCTAATTATAACTCCTTCGAATTTTATCCAAGAGAGGTTTTATAATAATAGTGGAAGATAAACTTACAAGAGCTATGACTCCAATCAAAGTCGAAGCATATCTTAGATTTTTCACACAAAAACAGCATGTATCTACTATAGGTAGCGCTTTAATGAGTGGCCTATACAATCTCAATATTTTTTCCATTTCACAAATTTATCTTTACTATAAAACTATTATATTACAATCATCTGAATTCTCGGATGAAAGAATCTGAATTCAATTCGTTGCTTTGTGGCGTTTGTGTGACGTTTTGGGTGCAGGTAAAGGAATTAAAAAGTATTCAACCGAAAATGTTTATCACAAAATTAGCAGTAAATATTTGGCGTCAAAAAATGTCATGTGCGTGACACACACTTTAGGCGAATTTTATCTGGAGGCACGGCAGTGCCCCCGCCAAGTCAAGCGCAAAGCAAACACTGCCGTACCATCCTTTACCGGAACCATTTCGAAGCATTTTCAGGCCCCTATTTAAGGTTTTTAAACCTTTGGATAAAACCAGAACGCAGAAAAATTCGTCACCTAGTAAGCTATAATCATATACATACTTAAAATAAAAAATTCCAAGTCTGTCGGTCATTTATTTCCGAGGTTCAGCGAAGGCCAAGTTTGACACACACTCACACACTCACTCACTCATGCATGATCATCAAAATAGAACTAGTACTTCCCATAAGCTCAGAGCTGAAATTTGGTACAGAGTTAGAGTTTAATGATCACATAAAAGAAAAACAATAAAAAACTCGCATAATCAAAGGTTTGGAGTACCACCAGGCACACCACTAAGAGCCCAGCAGATGGTTCACATAGAAGATACAGATTTATGACTTCAAAGTCATAAAGCAAAAGTTGTTCAGCTTGATGGGACGGACGGATGGCAACACTGGCCGCGGCAACACGTACTTTTATTTCGCTCCGTTATTTAATTGATAAAAAAGTGTTTAAAGTGCCATTTTCCTAATAAACTATACATCATTTTCAAGCTTGTGTTCTACGGATTACAGTGGTGTGATTAGTTTTTGTGTACGCTTGCTGGTTTTCGCGTAATCTTCGAAAGCATCATTTACCAGAACTCTACATAACGCACGCACTCTTGCGACGCTCAAGGTCCCGCGAGCGCGCGAACTTCGCTACCCCGCTCACCCCGCCGGCCGCCGCGGTCGCCTGCGCTGTGCTTGATCGCCGCCTAGCAACACGGTTTTGGCGCTTTATTACCTGTACCTGTACCTACTAAAATTAATACTAACAACGACGTATTGCTATTGCCTGTTCTGCGTTTTGAAGTGCTATACCTACTAACTGAACACTAACAAATTTACTAACAACAACTTTTATCAACAAAGTGAAAATGGCGCCTACACCGCCAACAAAATTTAACTGCGGGAAATGTCAACAAGTTATCGCTAGAAAAGCTCATCTGATGTGTGCTGAGTGTAAGCTTCACTTTCATTTGGTCTGCGTAAACCATGAAAAGTTATATACTATCATGGATGCCGAGCGTAAATCACAATGGAGGTGCGTAACCTGCCGCCAAAAGAAGACAAATGCGCCGGTTAATGACCCCTATATGAATGTTACAATGACAAGAGGAAGTACGCGACCAGATACGCATGAAAATCCGGACAGCTCACACGATAGCCTTGTTTTGGGTGACGAATCTATAGGTTTAACTGCAGATCTTAAGAAATACGTCGCTGATCAAATGTCGTCATTCACTGAAACTCTCCTCGTCAAAATAGATACACTTGCTTCTTCGTTAAGTAAAATCAACAACCGATTTGACGAAATTGAAATCAGAATTTCTAAATTAGAAAAGCGTTTCGAAAATTCCGAACCAACTAAACAAGCCTCCGTAAATGATACAGCCGACGACGTCAGGGTCAATGACCTCGCCGCTACTGTGGACCGTTTGACCCGCGAGCTCAATGACAGAGAACAAGAACTTCTCCTGAATGAAATAGAAATCTCTGGGATCCCAGAAACGAATGCAGAAAACGCGGTCCACATCGCCACCATACTCGGCAGCAAACTCGGCGTCCAGTTAGAGGAGCGCGACATCGTAAGCGCGGCGCGCGTGGGCATGCGCCGGGACTACGCGAGCGCCGCCGCCGGCACCGCGCGCGCGCCGCCCGACCACCGGGCTGCAGATGGAGAGGCCACGACGGGGCCGCGTATGCTGGTGGTGCGCCTGCAGCGCCGCGCTCAACGTGACGATCTGCTGCGCGCCGCACGCGTGCGCCGCAATGTCGATACCGACGGTCTTGGCTTACCTGGCCCAGTAACACGTTTCTACGTTAACGAGCGCCTTACGAAAGTTAACAGGCAATTATTTAGACGTGTTCGGGAGGAGAAGAAGCGCCTGAACTGGAAATATGCCTGGACCAAAAACGGGTCTATCCTTGTGCGGCGCGACCAAAACGCACCTGTGCTGCGTGTTCGTACTGAGGCCGATGTCGGCAGGGTTTTTGGCGCGAGTAATGTTGGTGGTAACTAGTTTCCATCTGCTACCGCTACTAATATTAAGTGACAGTAGGTTTATGCATTTTGTTTTATTTAAGGCGATGTTAATTGTTTTCTTTAAAAGTGTATTTTCTTTTTATAAATTATCTAAGTATAGAAATTTTTATTATCAGGAAATAATTCCCCTAATATTAAGTTACAGTAAGTTCTTGCCTTTTATTTTATTTAAGGCGATGTTAATTGTTTTCTTTAAAGGTGTTTATTCTTTTTATAGATTCTCTCAGTTTAGATTTCTTTATTATCAGGATATAATTCCCCTAATATTAAGTTACAGTAAGTTCATGCCTTTTATTTTGCTTAAGGCGATGGTAATTGTTTTCTTTAAAAGTGTATATTCTTTTTATAAATTCTCTAAGTATAGAAACTTTTATTATCAGGAAATAATTCCCCTTTGTAAACCTATTGTTGATAATTTTTATACGTTTAAGGATGATCCCAAATACATGTCCTTTCTTTGCTCGAAGATCATGGCGTCATCGTCGTTATTCTATTGTTTTACGTTTTTGTTTAGCCTCCTGTCATTCTATTATCTGTTTTGCAAGAAACAATACAAAAAACTTGTCACTATACGTTCGCAAAAGCATTTAATTTTAATTTTATTGATTATGATAATAAGTACCTTAGTGATTAAGTATGAAGTAGTGCCTTACTATACAGTATGTAGACTTGGCTGTTTCGTGAAAAATGTTTTCTATAATGATGAAAGACGATTAATATTCTTTCCTTGTATTGAAATAAGAGGAGGAATAAAACCAATAATAATAATATACAATATTGATTGGCGACATACGACATATCTTAGATTTTATCTTAACAATTGTAAATACTGTCAAATTCTGTTTGCCTTTGTTATTCAATATATTATCAGCAAGACAAAAAACTTTTCAATAGGCTTGCTGAACAGAGGATCGCTAGGTACTCGTCATGACGAGTTTATTGTGGCCATGTTACGCTTTCAAGTCGATATTATGGCCATCAATGAGACTTGGTTGGCGACAGGAGAAGAGGCCCGCGCTCCAGTAGTGCCTGGTTATCGTTTACGCCATAGACCAAGACCCGCAGAAGTTCCGCGTGACGGGGGTGGTGGGGTAGGCTTTTATTTAAAAACCGGCATAAACGCGCGGGTGTTAGCTCATCCTCCAGCACCTACAGTGGAACAAATGTGGTTAAGCTTGAATATAAACGGCTCGAAATTTGCGATTGGTACTGCGTATCGACCGCCTTGGCTTAACGTTGAGACCTTCATTGATGCTTTAACAGAATCTGTTTCGTCTTTTTCAATTTATGATCATATAATTTTAGTGGGAGATTTTAATATAAATTTATTACTTCCCCACGAGAGCAGTACTAAGAAACTTGTTGATTTCCTGAATTATATGAGTCTATCCCAGTATGTAGATAAACCAACACATTTTACTGATCATAGTGAAACTTTAATAGATGTTCTTTGTTCTAGTACGCAATTGCTTGATGTTCGCGTTAATTATATTCCGGATTTAAGTAGACATGCCTTTTTAACTTGCAAGTTACACATAAAGAAGGAAAAACCTCCACCTAAATGGATTCTCTACAGGCCCTTAAAACAAATTGAGCTAGAAAAATTTAATGCTGATATAGAGTCCATAGAATGGAATAAAGTCCTTTTCTATAATAATGTCAATGATATGGTAACTATGTTTAATGCACAGATATTAATTTTGTATGACGTACATGCACCATGGAAAACTATATATATAAAAGAAAAATCATACCCCTGGATTACTTATAACATAAGACAAATGATGCAGTTACGTGACGAGGCTCATGATAAATACCGTATTTCAAAACTTGATTCACACAAATATTACTATAAAGATTTAAAGAGTATAGTAAATACAGCTTTTTATACAGAAAAATGTGCTTATTTCACAAAACATATTAACAATTGTCAAAATCCTCGTACTTTGTGGAAAAACATTAAACACAATGTTGTTACCTTTAAAGATGTAAAATCAGAACTACCTTCTCATTTAATGGACCCTAATCGTATAAACGCACACTTCCTCAACATTCCTGGTAACGCAAATGACGTAAACTTATCTGATTTAACTTATTTTGAATTTCATAGGCATAGTTCTGCGATATTTCATTTTAGTCCAGTGAGTGAAACAACTGTACTTAATATAATTAAATCAATAACAACAAATGCTCTCGGTACTGATGACATTTCATCTGAAATGATTCTATTAACACTTCCACATACAATCGAAGTAATCACAGCAATGATCAATAAGTCTTTAGAAACTTGTGTTTTCCCGGACGCGTGGAAAACTGCGATAGTTAGACCATTACCTAAAACTAACCAACCTAATGATTTTAAAGATTTACGCCCTATTAGTATATTGCCCTTCCTGTCGAAAATAATAGAAAAAGTAGTGTGCCAACAGGTTTCCGATTATCTAGAAAAAAATCACATTCTTCCTACCAAGCAGTCAGGATTCAGAAAACGCCATAGTACTTCAACCGCACTGTTAGATGTCGTTGATGATATTCTTGCAGCCCAAGATGTGGGAGAAGGTAGTATACTTGCGCTGCTTGACTTTTCGCGAGCTTTTGATACCATAAACACCACGCTTTTGTTGTCAAAGCTTTCATATTATGGTTTTGACAGTAGGAGCGTGCAATGGTTTAGTAGTTATTTAAGCGGGCGGTCACAGGTCGTTTCAGTAGATAATAGTGATGGATCAAGAATGTTCTCATCTAAATTGCCAGTTTTAAATGGAGTCCCTCAAGGTTCTATACTCGGACCAATACTTTTTTATTTTGTATATAGCTGACATGGTTAAAAATATTCAAAATTGTAAATATCACCTTTATGCCGACGACGTTCAGTTATACATTTCTTTTAAGCCCAACAATACATATACAGCCACAGATAAATTAAACCAGGATCTAAACCGTATAGCTCATTGGTCTGAACGTAATAGTCTAGTACTTAACCCACTAAAATCTAAATACATCGTCCTTGGCAGCAAAAATCAAATAGACAAAATAATAAATTTCTCGCCTCAAATATATATTAATAATGAGTCAATTGAACGTGTTCCGGAAGCCCGAAATCTAGGAGTACTAATGGATGGGCAACTTCATTTTGAAAAACACGTACTACATATAGTCCGCAACTGTTTTTACAGATTAAAAGTTTTATATAGGGTCAGGAATTATTTAAGTATTGATTTACGGGTTAAACTTAGTGATTCTCTCATACTCTCTAAACTCAACTATGCTGACACGGTATTCGGGGGAATGTCTACTGGCGCGCACCAAAAGACTAATACAGCGAATGCAAAATGCTTGCGCACGATTTTGCTTCCCCATACCACGCCGGACGCATATTACACCTTATCTGAATAAGAATGGTCTGATGAACATGGCCGCACGAAGACACCTACATTTTTCTACTTTACTTTTTGGTATAATTATAAACAAACAGCCACAATATCTCTATGATAAACTTTTGTTTTCTAACCGACACGTTAGATCCGCAATACGTTTGATTTGCCCCAGACACCGTACAACCACATTTCGTGGCAGCTTTCGTTATGCTGCCACGAAATGTTGGAATAATCTCCCGCCACCAATTAGGAATTCCGTGTCGGTTAGTACCTTTAGAACTAAATTAAAATTACATTTAATTGATGTTCAACTGGTTGTTCCACAAGCGGTTGCACTGGGACAAACTATAACTATGTACCTCTAGGTGTGTTTTTCTGTTTACTAGGATGTATAAAATGAGCCACAAAAATGTCTGTTTATCAAAATGTAAGCATTTATCCTTCTATAATATACCTATTCTATGTAAAATATAATAAAAGTCTCAAATATTTATATCTAATGTTGTTGTATAGTTTTAAGATACTTTATATTACCCATACATTTAAGAATAATTTAAGTATGTGTTTTCCGTCCACTGTTACCCTAAGATGGTCTCACAGAATACCAGCGCTGTAGATAGCTACTGCTATCTGCCGCACATGCTGAGTGAGGTCCATTTTCGGCACATATGCGCAATAACATGTAGTTATTTTAAGTAGTTTTTAAATGTAACTGTTGATTGTTCAATGTTTGATTGTTGTTGTGCTGTGACCGAAATAAATTTATTTTCTTTCTTTCTTTCTTTCATGGGACGCTTCTACAAAAATAAGTGAAATCCCAACTTGATCCCAACAACAACAAAAATAAGTGAAATCCCAACATCGAATACTCTCAATTTGAGGTTTTGGCAGCACAACGGCCAGAATGGCGCGGTCTTGTAAAGAGGCGAATCCGCAACTTTGAGGAGCAGCGTAAAGCAGACCTCGACGCTAAACGCGATGAACTGAAGGCCCGTCCTCCCGCCGCCTTTAACTACAATTATATCAATGGCAAACTCACGTGCCCACACTGTGCACGGGAGTTTACTGCCAAAATAGGCTACAATAGCCACCTGCGGGCGCATCAGCGCCGACTTGATCAGGAGTAGACTTGGAGGAAATCGGGGCCGGAACGGGACAGAAGATGAGTTGATCGAAGGGAGTAGAAGTCGTCGCCATGGCCGAAACCGGCCGGAAAGATCATCATCATCAGTATAAAAGTTCTACAACAGAGGTACGATAAGCTACTGGCTGAATGGGGAACTGTCAGGACTACGTTTTTAGGGTTTCGTAGTCTACTAGAAACCCTTATAGTTTCGTCAAGTCTGTCTGTCTGTCTGTCTGTCTGTCTGTCTGTCTGTCTGTCTGTATGCCGCGCCCTCATAACTCCGTCAGTTTTGGAGCTATCGACATGAAATTTGGTGTGAAGATAGATCGTGTTGACCCAAATTTAGAAATATTGAGAAAAATATTTTAAATGATTTTTGGACCCCCTCCCATACAAGTGAAAGGGGGGCAAAAAAATTTTTTTCTCCTGAAATATTGAATAGGGTGTCGTTGAATAGGTCTTTTAAAACTAAGGGGAGGTTTCTTTGGAACAAAGTCACTAAAATGTTTCTGCCTCGAGATATTTGCTTTTAAAAGGGGCGTTTTTGAGTCATAATTTGTTCCAGCTGTAACTTCTAAAGTATGCATACTAAAATTTTGAAAAAAATATGGAATATAGTTCTTAATATGAAGTTGCCATGAAAACTATAACGAATACTGTACCACTTAAGATTAAGGAAATATTTAAGATTTTCATTTTGCGGTTGGTAATCATACAGCTGCGAACAAACCAGCAACAAAATTAACTTTGTAACGCTGAAAGACCTGATATTTAAATGTTGACTACGAAACCCTATTTGTTAGCGTGTCTGACACGCTCTTGGCCGCTTTTTTAAAAAGTGTATATGTCGCAGTACGATGGCAGAATCAGGTTTTTGGCCAAAAACCTAGGTTTTTGGCCAAAAGCCGGCATATGGCAGAATGGTAGACTTCGTTCGACCATCGTCCTAAGCTGATCCAGGTTTTTGGCCAAAAACCTAGGATTTTGGCCAAAAAACTAGGATTTTTTTTTTTTTTTTTTTTTTTTTTTTTTATTTATGATGGGCTTACTCTTGACCCCAATCTTACCCTAGAGCAGAGATGGGATCTACGGTGGAGCGAGCTTGCCCAGAAGATGCCTATTCACTCTAGACTTAAAGAGATTCAGGTTATATGCACTCGGAAATACAGACGCAGGCAGGGAATTCCATTCTTTAGCCGTGCGCATAATGAAAGATGATTTGAAGCGCTTAGTGCGTAATGTGGGTATATCAACTAAGAACGGATGGTAGCCGGCCGTGCGTCTGGATGTCCGATAGAAGAAAGGAGACGGTGGTATGAGCTCATGCAGCTCACGCGCACACTCTCCGAAGTACAATCTGTAGAAGACCGATAGGCAAGCAACCTTGCGGCGGTGAGCCAGGCTGTGAAGCTTGGTCGCCACCAGTTTTTTATCGCCTATTAATCTCTTGGCTCTGCGTTCCACCGAATCCAGTGCAGCAAGTTGGTATTTAGCCGAGCCATCCCAAAGGTGACAGCAGTACTCCATGCAAGATCGGACTTGAGCTTTATAAAGAGTTAGAAGCTGTTCAGGCGTGAAGTACCGCTTGACTTTATTCAGGACGCCCAACTTTCTAGCTGCAATATATCAATATCTAGCTGCCATATGCCGGCTTTTGGCCAAAAACCTAGGTTTTTGGCCAAAAACCTGATTCTGCCATCGTACTGCGACATATAAATGGCGCGTTGCGTAGATACTCGGAAGCCGGTGATGTAGGTGTTGTGGCCCTGGGCGTCCTCGCATTTAGTTAGTTAGTTTGAGTTGGTTGATGAGTTGACACAAATCACGAACTTATTATCCAAATAGTTTATTACGTATAAAAGTTACAAAGTTAATTTATGGATGCTAATCCGTGACCGATCGCGGTAGCGCAATATTGTCAACTAATGTAAAATAGGTGCGCATAGCCGATGCGCCTAAACTAGGTTGCAAGTTAAGCAAAAGTAAAATATTGTACGTGAACCGTACAGTAGGTATTACAAACTATTTAGTAATAAACTTTTTGAACTATTAACACTATGGGCCGGTCAAAGAGTTTTTTGTGAATCAAATAGGTAGGTACCTAAACTATAAAATATGTAACTACGAGTGATGAGGGCATCATACACGATTCGATCCCCGAAAGACCAGTTGTACCATTGGACAGTACCATTGATGGTACAACTGGGACAAAATTATCCCACCTGTACACTCAATGGTACAACTGGTACAACTGAGCCAAGATCTCATCTGATTGGATATTTACAAACAGTAGGCGTACAATACATCGAATTTCACATTGTTTATCTGTGAAACTTTCGAGTACCTATGCAACGCGCCATCTATACACGATTCAAAGAATGTAGCCTTTACAGTTTCTTATTGCTTATTGGCCTTCGAGCATCTTCCGTCCCGCGTTCTTCCAAGTTATTGGCAAAAGCTATAATCAAAAAAGAAGTACATAAATGAAAACGAGTAATTTTTGTTGAAAAGCTTTTATTTTGTACTTTTTAGTTATTTTTAGAATAGCCGTGCTGTAAAGGCTATAGGCATGGCTCGGGTGTCCTGTTAAGTCTTTGTTGGTTGGGCCACCTGACTGTTAACTGGCAGATTGGTCCGCATCGCCGGTCTGCTCATTTTTTTTATTGATTGATTTATGTAATATAGACATGTAGATAATAACTGAAACAAAAGCAGAGTTAACTGATTCATCTCCTTCTTCTTCGAGTGGGACACCAAGTCGTCCAACGGCCCGATAAACCTTGGTGTCCGATAACTGATAGTACTGTCCGTAGTTAGGTTTAGAAATAAGTAGTACCTGTTGTGTTGTTTTTCTTTATGTAATTGTCCTGTGTTTTATCTTGTGTGCAATAAACAGTTAAATAAATAAATTAGGTCTAGGTCGGGCTTACAATACAAATATTCTTTATTGCACACACAAGAGGAAAAAAAAATACATCACAACAGAAACACATAACAGAAAATAGTACAATAGGCGGCCTTAATGCTAAGTTAGCAATTTCTACCAGGCAACCATGGGCAAAGGAGTAGATTGAGATAGTAAGAGTGGGATAGTGTGAGCGTGTCAGACACGCTCACAAATAGGGTTTCGTAGTCAATGTTTAAATATTAGGTGTTTCAGCGTTACAAAATTATTTAGTTGCTGGTTTGTTTGTAGCTGTAGGGTCACCAACCGCAAATGGAAAAACTTTAATATTTCTTTAATCTTAAGTGGTACAGTATTGGTTATAGTTTTCATGGTAACTTCATATTAAGAACTATATGTTTATTGTTTCCATGTTTATTTCAAATTTTTGGCGTGCATACTTTAGAACTTATAGCTGGAACAAATTATGGGTCAAAACGAACCATTTTAAAATCAAATATCTCGAGACAGAAACATTTTAGAGATTTTGTTTCAAAGAAACCTCTCCTTAGTTTTAAAAGACCTATCCAACGATACCCTAATCAATATCACCCCCTTTTACATGAATGAGGAGGGGGTCCAAAAAACATTAAAAATATTTTTTACTCAACAGATCTAAATTTGGGTCAACACGATCTATCTTCACACCAAATTTGATGTCGATAGCTCCAAAACTGACGAAGTTATGAGGGCGCGGCATACAGACAGACAGACTATAAGGAAAATAGCAAAAAACTAAGAAATTGAAGCGACTGACAGTTTTAGAAAGTGTTTTTCAACCTGGGCCTTGAAAGTTGGAAGGGAGGGTGCTCGTCTGATACTTTCAGGAAGTGAGTTCCAAAGCTTTATAGCCTGTACACTAAACGATTTGCCAAAGAAGTCTGTTCTGTGGGGAATCATGTTTAGTGTAAGGTTCTCACTAGAGCGTAGATTGCGGGATAGGGTCGCAGAATGAAAAACAAAGCGTTCTTTCAGATAGGGGGGAGTAGAAGGATGTGTAAGGATAGAATAAAGAGAGAGGATGTGGAAGTCCCACCTACGACCTACGAGCCACTGGCAGCCACTGAAGCTGGATGCGATACTCTGAAACATGGTCATACTTTCGGAGACCGTATATGAATCTAATGCAGAGATTCTGCAACCGTTCTATTTTGTTCAGAAAATCCACGTTCAGGTCAGGGTAGCAGACGTCCGCGTAATCTAAGATTGGCAGAAGAAGAGAATGCGCAAGAGAAATATTTGTTTTAGTCGGAAGGAGATTTTTCAATCGTTTTAGTGATCTACTTATATGCTGCAAATACCTTTCTGCCAACTTCAAAGACATGAGGCTCCCACGTAAACACTGATCAAAGATCACTCCAAGGTTTTTAACTTTGTCACTAAAAGGAATTGTTGTGCCCTCAAAAACTACTTTCGGAAGAGAATCGTGATCAATACGGGATATAATATAAGGTCCTATTAAATTCACTGCAAATATTTTAAGGGCATGCGTAAATATGTATAAGAAAAACATCTAAGGCAATAAAAAAAAAATGACACGCTAGATTTTTTTTTCACTTTCAAACAAACTATTTATTTAATTACGTGAACATCCTTTGACTGACCCGACTGACGTTCCGCCACGTAGACAGGATTCATTTACACGGCACGCACACTAACAACCAACCAATCCACCTTCTTTTGGCGCGTAAATTAAATGCGTTTAGTGGTGTGTTTTTAGGACAAACAGGCTGCACTTTTTTTGTTTTGCTTTTTTTTAGTTAAATGCAATTTTTTCCTAAACTAGCGTGCAGGTTTTTTTTTTCAATTTGTCTAGTACATGCTTATATTTTATTTGATCTGCCTCTCTCTCTCTTTTCGTGAGGGACACCGAGTCGTTCAACGACTCGATGAACCCTGGTGTCAGAGTTTTTGCCCCTAAAATATTTGCAGTGAATTTAATAGGACCTTATATACCACGAACTACCATAAATTATGGTCTGTAGAGGAGCGAAACACGTGTAGAGAGCGTAGAGAGCATAAAAGCGTGGTATTGATGTTAGTAAAGTGCATCGCTTGTACATTTTCAGTAAGTTGCGGTCGTTCGTAAGGTTCACTTAGCAGCTTTAGTTACTATCATAAGTAATGAAAGCTAAACATTCTGAAAGAAAACGCAAACACGCGGCGGATAACGGCGATATTTATTTGTACCAAAACGTTAAAAACCTTCTGCGCATCTGCCTTCGCTTCACTCCCAAACCGTTTGTGGGAAATGAGAAGAGCCTTAAGTCTGTGTCGGTTGGTGTCGATATGATAGGATGATTCAGGATGATTACGTAAGTTAAATATGTCAGTCAGCCAGTCTTCTTCCTTTTCCTCGAGTGGGACATCAAGTCGCCAGTCTTAGTGCCTCGACAGAATACGACCGAAATTACGTGACGGAATTCGGCGCAATCACGCCAGCAATATTATTTGCATTACGGATGACACACTTCAGCCGAAATTCCGTCACCGAAATCACGTCGCCAAACGGTCCGGCGTAATTTCGACGTTATTATTACAGCGTAATTTTGGCGGAAGAGGACACACTATACGCGACCGAAGTTCGGTTCGATTGCGTAAATACAAACCCGACTACAACTCAGACACCCATTAGGTAGGGTGTGCGGATTGAGTGAGCACTTTTAAAATCATATCCAGTAGTCATAGTTATTTAGTAAAAGTTCTAAAACAATTGTGAAATAAATCCCACTATTTGTAAAAAGCTATAACTAATGATCTATACATAGTTGTAGAGGGTCGAAAGTCTGTACATAGAAGATTTTCGAAAAAAAACTGTTTGGTGATACTTAAAATTGATAACAGAACACGTTTCAGCAATTTTTAGATTTTTTTTCTGTTTAGATGTTTATCTGTTTATTTGTTTATTTGTTTATTTGTTTATCTGTTTGTATGTGAAAGCATAACGCAAAAACGACTGAACCGATTTTGATGCAAATTATACCAAAATGTCGGGAAAATACCCGACCAGGTTATAGGCTAAAAAAATTCGACCCCAAAAAGGGGGGGTTGCCACTATACTTGAAATAAGTTTGCACGTAAATCGATATTGCGTGCGTTGCGTGCGGTAGAGGAATAAGTTACTATAAGATGTAAAAAAAACTACTCAAACTATTCCAAGGGGTGAACCAGTCCATGAAACTGAACAACTTTCCCCAAGGAACATAGGTCGAATAATGAAAAAAATTTTCCTTCCCTTCCCTACAAATTTAACTTGGTCGGCTATCGAGACGGCTGGAGCATTTTGTATGGGAGGTCCAATTATTTTTTCCTACAGTAGGTAAAAAAATAACTGCACGTATTTTACGACTAAACCAGTCCATGAAACTGAACAACTTTTCCTAAAAAACATAGGTCGAAATACGAATAAAAATGTTCTGGCCGGCCGGTTCAGTTTGAATGCCCTATAGGAGGTCCAAATTCTTTTTTCATATTTCGACCTATGTTTCCTGGGGAAAGTTGTTCAGTTTCATGGACTGGTTCACTCCTTAAAATATTTGCAGTAAATTTTTTTACTCCTTATACAGGGTGTTAGGGACGGTGTGACGAAAACTTCGCTGGCATGATCAGACCATCAAACTGAACAACTTTTACTATGGAGCCAATGGCGGGAAACGAAAAAAATTTTTCAACCTCCCATACAAAGTCAGTCAGCTGATCGTAAATTTTGTATAGGAGGTCTAAATTTTTTTTTCGTTTTCCACCATTGGCTCCATAGTGAAAAATGTTCAGTTTGATGGTCTGAGCACGCCTGCAAAGTTTCCGTTACACCGTCCCTAACACCCCGTATTTTGAACTACCTATGTTTCTTGGGGAAAGTTGTTTTCATCCTACCTATTCGAAAATAACGCGCCGCAAAGTTCTTTTATTTGAACTTTTTAAATAAAGAACTCAACAAATTCGAATAAAACTACTTTGAATTTAGAACATCTATATGTTCAGTCAGCGCCAAAGAAATAGAACGCAAATATTGTTCGAATAAAGGCTGTATGGGACGACGTCCCATAGTCGCGCGTCCCCAATAGAACTAAAAAAAAGATACGCGCGAATTACAGTCCGTAATTTTCACCAAAAATTACACGTGTGTTAGAATTTTATTTAACTTTTTGAAAAATTAGTTCAAGTGACAGTGAAAGTATAACATTGCAATAAAATATGAGGCGCCTTTTATTTTCTCATAGAGGGTGATGAAAAGTAGAGTGAATTACTCGGGCGCAAAATATATTTTGGCTTCGGGGATTCTACTCTAGAATCCCTTACTTCGCTCTGAACTCAAAAAAGCGCCCTCGCCGTAGAAATGTTGTTTTGCGCCCTTATGATATCTACTAAAAGTTTCTTGAACTGGTTCACCCCTTACAATATTTGCAGTTTTTTTTACTCCCATATTGGAGTCGAGATTCGAACACGTACCAACATAATAGTAAAGCAAAATAAAAAACCAGCCAAGAGCGTGTCAGACACGCCCACAAATAGGGTTTGTAGTCAATGTTAAATATCAGCGTTACGAAGTTACCTAATTTCGTTGCTGGTTTGTTTGCAGTAGTAAGTATGCTTACGAACCACAAATTAAAAAACTTTTATTTTTCTTAAAACTTGCGTGGATACAGTATCCGATATAGTTTTTATGGTAACTTCAGACTAAGAACATTTTTTTTTTCAAATATTTAGTTCTAGGAAGAGAAAACTCCCCATAAAAGGAAATACTTCGAGGCAGAATCACTTTTGTAATTATTTAAAAAATCCTCGCCTTAACTTTTAAAGATCTATTTAACGATACCCTACTTAATATAGCAGATGGATTTTTTATCCTCCTTTCACATGTACCTACGCCAAAAAATAAAAACATTTTTTTCCCAACATTCTAAATTTGTGTCAAGCAACACGATCTATCTTCACATCAAAGATGTCGATCGATTGAAAATGACGAAGTTATGAGGGCGGGGCATACAGTTAGTTTGTGTCTTAAATGGGTAGGTGGATTTGCTGGCGATAGTACAGAAATCTGTATGTACATGTAAAACTGTTACAGGTCGGTGTCAAGTACCCCTGCAATAGTTTTCAAAAGAACATTTCGATAGCGTGTCTTAGAAACAGCTACAAAAAAAATATGTACAGCTTGATGTGCCGCTCCTGCAGGCCTATCACTTTTGGTAGGTAGGTACCTAAATAAATAAAAAGTATTCATACCTATTACCTACACAACTATTTAATAAGAAAACAAAAACAGAAGTGAAATAAGTAAGTAGAAGAAATAGAAAGAAACAAGCATCCTTCGACATGGGTCAACTCGGATTTGCTCCTTCACATAAAAATAATAAAAGAACACCGGTGTTGGTACTGTAGCCAACTACCTATATCATCAAGATGTACCTAACTCAGGCGCTCAGACTTTGAAACAGGGTGTCCATCAGAATGGCGGGTGTATAATCTCGAAATAAATCAAGATTAAATGTATTAAATGTACACTAAATGTACGTATTTGTACTTAAATATCCATGTCGTACATTTATCAGATGCTTAGATATAACGATTTCAAAATGACCAGCCATTCTGACGCCAGGATGGCGGGTGTATTTTAAACGGATGCACTAAACCTGACAATTCCTGTATCAAATAAATGTACACTAAATGTACGTATTTGTACTTAAATATCCATGTCGTACATTTATCAGATGCTTAGATATAACGATTTCAAAATGACCAGCCATTCTGACGCCAGGATGGCGGGTGTATAATCTCGAAATAAATCAAGATTAAATGTATTAAATGTACACTAAATGTACGTATTTGTACTTAAATATCCATGTCGTACATTTATCAGATGCTTAGATATAACGATTTCAAAATGACCAGCCATTCTGACGCCAGGATGGCGGGTGTATTTTAAACGGATGCACTAAACCTGACAATTCCTGTATCAAATAAATGTACACTAAATGTACGTATTTGTACTTAAATATCCATGTCGTACATTTATCAGATGCTTAGATATAACGATTTTAAAATGACCAGCCATTCTGACGCCAGGATCTCAGCCGGCCGGGTCAATTTGTATGGGAAGCCCAATTTTTTTTCATGTTTCGTCTCATGTTCCTTGGGGGTAACCTTATCTTGTATGATCTTCCCGAATCCGGTAGCAGTGATGCGGAAGTAAGAAAGGAGGATGACAGGAAAGCTTGTGAAGGAGTGATAAAATCAATAACAAAGAAAGTTAACTGTGCTGGTATTAAGACATTCCGACTGGGTGCTACCAAAACCAATACCACAGCTTCTAGACCGCTAAAGGTTATTTTCAATGCTAAAGCTGATGTGATCGAAGTTATGCGTAATAGGAACAAGCTTTCGAAGCCAAAATCTATCGCTTCTGATTTGACACCAACACAGCGAGAATACCTAAAATACTTACGGGAAGAGTTAGAGAAGCGCAAAGAAAGTGGTGAAAACGACATAACTATTAAATATGTTCGTGGACAACCAACTATCGTGAGCGTCAGAAAATCTGGATCTCCAAAAAACTAAACAGTATCAACAACATAGTTCCTAGCAAAACTCAAACTACCAGCGCTACTTTGCAACCGACATTAACAACCTTTAAAATTCTATATACCAATATTCAATCGGTGACATCTAAACTGGACATTTTCATTGCTAGAGTAAATACTATAAAACCATCTATAATAGTGATATCGGAGACATGGCTTAAACCCAACATGCCAGATTCTATAGTACGAATACCAGGTTATGACATTTATAGAGACGACCGACTAGAAAAGCGCAGTGAAGGAGTGGCGATATATGTTGCAAATGATAATAAGATTCTCAAAAGCAAACTGAACTTAGAATTTAACGAGAAACTTGTGAACTCAGAATGTTTATGGCTCGACATACAAATCACATCCACCAAATTTCTGCTTTGTGGTCTCTATCGAGGTCATGGCTCTACAATTGAGCAGGACAATGCACTTTTAAATAAAATTGAACTAGCCTCTGAATCCAATGATGTGTTAGTGCTTGGAGACTTTAATTACCGCGGAGTCAAATGGCCTTTAAAGGACTGCGGTTATCTAACACCGCAAGAGCAAAATTTTGTGCAATGGTTCAGAGGTAACAACCTTGAATAATTAGTAGACAAACCCACCAGATTTAGAGAAGCCAACGAACCATCCTTTTTAGACCTAATCCTAACAAACGATGACACCTTAATAGCACAGATTAAAGAAGAAGCCCCAATTGGAAAAAGTGATCACACCTGTTTAATCTCCAGCATTGAAATAGAAAATCCTAATGAGTCGTACCATAAAGTGAGACGTAGCTTTAAAAAAGCCAACTTCGAAAATATTGATGAATACCTTTCAGAAAAGCTAAACAACTTGGAAGATTCATCTGACGTTGAAGATAAATCGAACATGTTACTATCAGCCATTAATAAGGCTATAGATCTCCACGTACCACTAGTAAAAATAAAGCAAACTGATATAAATAAACCATGGATATCCAAGGAAATCCAAAACTTAATTAAGCAGAAATTAGTGCTCTGGCAGCAGTATTTATTAATAGGCCTAGACAGAACTTACAAAGAATACAGAAAACTGAATAATAAAATCACTAATCAACGAAGAAAATCCCGAATCATATACGAGGAGGATCTCATACAATCCGGTGACAAAATATTCTATTCACATATAAAACGCCAAACATCAACAAAATCGAGCATACCATCTGTTTTACGAAACAAGCACGGACAATTAGTGACTGAAGCATTACAAATATCTGAGGTACTCGCCGATCAATTCGGAAGTGTTTATCAAAAAGATGTTCCCGGTCCACTTCCAACCCTTGACGACAATCTTCGTATCAAAGTCTCCATCGCGGATATCACTTTTACTGAAGATAAAGTCTTACAGATTATTAAAAATATGAAAACCGATTCTGCACCTGGACCTGATAACATACCTGTGTTGCTCCTGCAGAAGTGCAATATTGCTAAATTCTTGGCCGATCTAATGCAATTATCGTATGAAACTGGAATCCTCCCATCATCTTGGTTAACAGCCATAGTAACGCCGATTTTTAAAAAGGGAAGTAGACTTGACCCGGCAAACTATAGACCGATAAGCCTCACGAGTATCCTATGTAAGATAATGGAAAAAATTATAGTGGAACATATCAGAAAATTCTTGTCACAACACAACATTATAGGTCAACAGCAACACGGGTTTTGTCCACATCGCTCTACTGTGATAAACTTATTATCATGCCTTTCTTCTTGGACAGAAAGCTTTAATGAGGGGAAACCTGTGGATGTCATATATCTCGACTATGAGAAGGCGTTTGACAAGGTACCCATCTCCAGACTATTACAAAAGCTTGAATTGATAGGCATACGTGGTAATATATTACACTGGATCGAAGGCTTTTTGCGCGGCCGAACATTTCAAGTGAGAGTGGGAGAGGTTTTATCTGAAGAAAGAGAAACTTTCAGTGGTGTTCCACAAGGATCAGTTCTGGGCCCAGTACTATACATAATTTATACCTTTGACCTACCTCACTGTCTCCAAAGCAATGTCAGCATATTCGCAGATGACACGAAGCTTTTTGCAGATCCTTTGGTATACTACGTAAAGCTCCAGAATGACTTAGATAAAATAGCGAACTGGTCAAAAACCTGGCTTATCAATCTCAATGCTTCGAAATGCACTGTACTGCACATAGGCAAAAAGAATCCTAAACTGACTTACAACTTAAATGGAACCATCCTAAACCCAGTCAAGGCACAGACAGATTTAGGGATTATAATATCAGAAGACCTCAAGTGGGAAGAGCATATAACGGCGATATCAAAAAAGGCGAAGAGTTTTATATATGTGATACGTAAGGCGTTTGGTATACTGACACCTGATATGATGCTGAAAATATACAAGACATATGTAAGGCCACTGCTGGAGTATGCTTACCAAGTTTGGAGCCCATACTTTGCAAAAGACATTCAACTACTCGAAAAGGTTCAAAGAAGTTTCACCAAAGTCCCACGACAGCTCAAGAACAAATCATATGAAGAGAGACTAGACAAATTAAAACTCACCACGCTAAAAGAGCGAAGAGAACGAGGTGACCTAATAGAAACCTTCAAAATTCTTAGTAACTATTACGACCTGAATGACCTCCAAAATATGTTCCAGCGAGACCCAAATACCCGTTTAAGAGGACACACACTAAAACTAAAGAAAAGGCGCTCGAAGAACAATCCCCATAAGCACTTTCTAACAAACAGGGTAGTGGATGCATGGAATAAGTTGCCTCAGGAAATCGTATTAGCTTCATCCATCAACTCATTCAAAAACAAACTGGACAGTCACATAGCGTCACAGAAAGGCAACCAGAACAATTGAAGAGCAAGATACAGGCGTTATCAGTTGAAAAACTGCCTGCCTGGTTAATAATAATAATAATATTATTTAATGCCAATGCTCCGCTGTTTGTGGATGAGCGATCGACCACCAGATCGCCTCTGTCTGTGGATGTTGCGCAGGAGGCAAACGCCGGCAACCCTGTGCCCACCACAACCAGACAAAGTGCGCGAAAGAGATGGCCAGAAAACGTTAACCGATTCATCTGGCGCACATATTTGATTCATTCAAAGTTAGGCACAATTACGCGAGGATACTTGGACCCACTATACCATGATTTTACACAACAATTTCCTGAATACAACGCATCTAAACAAAGATTAGGCGATCAACGTAGAGCAATTATAAACAATAAACTACTATCTCAAAACACATTAGACGAAATTAAGACTGAAGTGGCAGAATACCTAACAGACTATGACCCGGGACACAATATTAGGCAGCAAACTGATAACATAGGTAGGACTAGGCTGAATTGGTCAGATATGAATGAAACAGTGATGAGGAGTTACTTTGAAGTTACTCGTAATGAAACAGATCTGACGGCATACAGGAAAAAGTTACACGAAAAGTTCTTAACATATTACCCTCATCTATCGTTTCTTTCGGAACAACGTATATCAGACCAACGAAGAGTAATTATAGCAAATAGTATGATAGCATCAGATAGATTAGAAGAAATAAGAAGGGAAGTAGAAGTTCAGCTACAAATGGAACACAACACAAACACTAATGAAAACCAACAGATTAACACTCTTGACAACGATAACGTAGAATTAACAAATAACACTATTGATACACAAAATGAACCAGCTGAAACAGGTAGAGGTAGACGTAGAAGAACCCCAAGATCTGAACAAGAAGAGGAAGAAGGAGTTGTTAAAGACAAAGTAGAAGAGACATTTAATGAAGTTCTAGAACGTTTTAAAACTACTGAACCGACTTGTAGACCCTTCATACCAAAACAAAAAACATCGCGTAAACTAGCCACAATAGTAGATTTTATTAATATGGCGATACTTCCAAAGCACCTTAATCCTGATATAGAGTTTATGAACCTTCAAACGCTCATATACGTAGCTGCGTATACAGCAGCCATCTGTAATGGAAGTAAAATTGAAGTGCTGAATGTACAGAGGCCACAGCGTCGTAAGAAACCCTCGTGGCAAATTAGACTTGAAAAGAAAATAGCAAAGCTTAGGACAGATATAAGTCACCTCACAAAATTCATTCAGGGTAACAGTAGTCCTAGAGTCATTGCAGCATTAGAAAACATAAAAATTAGGTATAACACACATGCAACATTCGAACAGCCCAACACAGAACTGACAGAGTTTTTAGACACTTTAAAACAAAAGCTGAATGTTGCCGCTAGCAGACTTCGATGTTACCTCACCTGCACAGACAGAAAATCACAAAACTCCAAATTTAAAAACAATGAGCAAATATTTTACCGAAATTTATCACAAAAACAGCATGAACCCCATTCAAACACACCTGGTAATGCTCCGTTACCAGAACACATGCGACAATATTGGGCAAACATCTGGGAAAATCCAGTACACCACAATGAGAGAGCAGACTGGATTAAAGATATTGCCGAAATAACTGCCCCGGAAATGGTCTTCGGCCATGTAGACGTAGAAATATTTAAACAAGTAGTAAATCGAGCGCATAATTGGAAATCACCAGGCACAGATAACATACATAACTATTGGTACAAGAAACTCACAAGCACCCACCCACATATTCATAACTACATCAACAAGTTTATAGAGTCACCTAACACCATGCCAAATTATATAACACATGGAAAAACTTACATGCTGCCAAAAGACGATACACAGAACCCCGCTAAATACCGACCAATTACTTGCCTCCAAACGATTTATAAAATAATAACAGCTTGTTTAAGTGAAACCATCTATAAACACCTGGATGAAAATAATATACTGGCCGAAGAACAAAAAGGTTGTAGGAAAGCTAGCCAGGGCTGTAAAGAGCAACTGATCATCGATGCAGTAGCGATGAAACAGGCTTCAACACGACACAAAGATATTCATACCATGTACGTTGATTACCGAAAGGCGTATGACTCTGTTCCACATACTTGGCTTCTTCAGGTGCTTGCCCTTTACAAAATTCACCCAGTAATAATAACGTTTCTAGAGACCACAATGGGCAAATGGCAGACTGTGCTAAACATCAAGCAAAATGATACAACTCTTACTACTGAGCCGATTAAAATTCAAAGAGGCATATTTCAAGGGGATGCCCTGAGCCCATTGTGGTTCTGTTTGGCATTGAACCCACTATCAAAACTACTGAATAATACACATGTAGGACTTAAACTAACTTTGAATAACTCAAACCACTTACTGTCGCACCTGTTATACATGGACGACATCAAAATAGACATAGTTGTAAATAAAACTCTTGTACTCGTTTCACTTATATTAAACCAGCAATATAAGTGAAACGAGTACAAGAGTTTTATTTACAACTATGTCTACTACGAAGTTTCATCATGCGCCGACAATCGCAAGTATACATTATGACATCAAAATATATGCTAATGATAAATCGGAGCTTTTTAAACTTGCAGACGTTACTCAGCAGTTCTCTAATGACATTCAGATGCAGTTTGGGGTCGACAAGTGCAAAATTCACTCAATTGTCAAAGGCAAACTTCAAAACAATGAATATATTCTTGAAAACGGAGACCAAATAGCATCAATGAGTGAACAGGATGCCTATAAATATTTAGGGTTTAAACAAGCAAGACAGATCCACCACAAGGAAACCAAAATAGAATTAATTAAGAAATTTAGATGCAGGATTAATTTGATATTAAAAACACATCTCAACTCTAAAAATATTATTAAAGCTATTAATACATTTGCCATCCCCTTACTGACTTACTCTTTTGGTGTTATCAGCTGGTCTAAAACTGATCTTGTAAAGCTACAGCGGATTATAAACACAAGCCTTACAAAATTTAGGAAACACCACCCTAAAGCTTGCACAGAACGACTTACCTTACCCCGTCACGAGGGAGGAAGGGGTCTAATAGATATCCAAAATTTACACAATAAACAGATTACAACATTACGAAAATACTTCCACAGTAAGGCTGAAAATTCAATTTTGCATAAGTACATAACCGAAATAGATAAAAAAATTACCCCACTAAATTTAAATAACAAGAGTACTCAACTAAATGAGCTAGTGATTTCGAAAGAACAAAAGATAGCAAGCTGGACGCAGAAGTGGCTACATGGGAGACACCGAGCCGATCTAAGCCAAGAACATGTCGATAAAGACTCATCGAACGCGTGGCTTAGAAGAGGCGAACTGTTTCCCGAGACTGAAGCGTTCATGCTTGCTATACAGGACCAAACAATAGCTACCCGTAACTACAGAAAGTTTATCACGAAAGATCTAGGCCATCAAAATGATTCCTGTAGGAGATGTAACAGTGCACCTGAAACAATCCAGCACATCACTGGAGCGTGCAAGAGTCTAGTTCAAACGGACTACAAACATCGACACGACCAGGTTGCAGCCATTGTTCATCAGCATCTCGCAGTCACTTACAAATTTTTAGAAAAGAAAGAGCCCTACTATAAATATAAACCGCCTACTGTTCTGGAAGACACGAAGTTTAAACTCTATTGGGATAGGACTATTCTCACCGACAAAACTATTCACTTCAACCGACCGGACATCACACTTTATGACAAACAAAACAGAACCGCTTATATAATAGATATTGCAATTCCGAACACACACAACATCCAGTCTACAATCACTGAAAAACTCTCTAAGTACCAAGACTTGGCAATAGAAATTGGAACGCAATGGCGAGCTCGCACCACACATATTGTCCCTATTGTCTTATCCTCGACGGGTGTAGTCCCCAAATCTCTAAAAACTAGCTTAAACACATTGAACATCCCTACAAAATTGATCCATACCCTACAAAAGGCTACCATATTAAACACTTGCCGTATCACGCGTAAGTTCCTTACGTCATCTGTCACATCCACACTATATACAGACTCCAGCTCACTTGGTTAAGGCCCGTGGGTTGGTAGCATACCTCCAGAAAGAAGAGAAAAAATAAAAGTATTCAAAAATAATAATAATAATAAAAAATTCGTTCAGTTTCAGGGGCTGGTTCACTCGTTATGATGTTTGCAGTCGATTTTTTTACACCTTATATGGCGGTTATAGATCAGAGTTCTGGTTTAACTTTTGATACCTAATTTAAAGACCTTTTTTTGAGAGTAAAGTAGTGTTCATTATGTGAGGTGATGCGTACATTTCTCGTACATTTATTTGATACAGGAATTGTCAGGTTTAGTGCATCCGTTTAAAATACACCCGCCATCCTGGCGTCAGAATGGCTGGTCATTTTGAAATCGTTATATCTAAGCATCTGATAAATGTACGACATGGATATTTAAGTACAAATACGTACATTTAGTGTACATTTAATACATTTAATCTTGATTTATTTCGAGATTATACACCCGCCATTCTGATGGACACGAAACAGGAGGGATCGAAGTGGGCTTTCCCCTTCAAAGTCAAATAACACAAACTCACATCGGCGGTAGTCTGGGGTTTCTCCAGGTTATTCCATCATCATCGTCATCACCATTATCTTTGCATGCCCTAATCGTACAAATCACGCATAAAATAATAAATAACCATGAGACAAACATCGAAAATGAAAACTTACCATTATGTGTAAAAATTGTGCATGAATCACTCAAAAATTAAGCGATGTTTTTAGATGTTTGGTATGGTGGAAGATAAACGTTCTGATCGTATTTTATGATTAGTGAGAACCTGATAAAGGCACTGGAGGTACTCTCTGTCTACCTACGTGACGGAACACCATGAACTCGGCAAAATATTAAAGGGCCCCACACACCGGGCCCGTATGCGTGACGTGCACGTTATCACGCGCATAGAGATGACGTTGTATCGTCTGGGATTGTATGAGGCACCGCACACCGTGCTACTCGCGTGATTACGTGCACGCATACATAGGCAGGCCTCTCATACAATCCCATACGGTACAACGTCATCTCTACGCGCGTGATGACGTGCACGTCAAGCATACGCGCCCTGTGTGTGGCGCCCTTAAGAGATACGAAAATGTCTGTATTGAAAAATTTGTTGAGCATGATGTGCCGCTTCTGTCGGCTCAAAAACTTCTCTTGGCGAAACGAAGTTCGCGGGCACCAGCTAGTAAATAATACAATGTGTGCTCATTCAGTCCTCACAGAGAACCCACTGGGTGTGCAAATTTATCAAGTTTACTTATAAGGCTTGCATACCAGTTCTTAGTAAAAACTCGGAATAAATAGTGACCTGAATTACTTACCGCATAGTAAAGTAAAAAAAATAACAGTTACTTTCATGTGCTCACTCAATCCACTCACCTTCATACGGCCTATTTCTCACGAAGCAATAACAGAATATTCTTTTTTTTATATGTCCAGTTATAGTTAATGTGTGATAGGATTTTGTAAAATACATAACACTCCACTTTCGTGATACATCGTTAGGTAATTAATTAATTTACAAAAGTGCTCACTCAATTCTCACATATTTCGAAAGAAAGAAACATTCATATTATTGTTTCGTGTGTATCGTAGAAACTGTGAATAGTGTGTTTGATCTAGTATTTTTTCACTAAAAGTACAATACAACAAATTTTTTATATTTTGTTTTCAGGATTCAGGAGATGTGATTTTTTTATTGTTTATTTAAAAATCTATGAAGTAGGGTGACCACACGTCAAAATGTAAGACATAGGGGAACTGTGCTCAAGATGACATACTTTTTGTCTCTCGTTAAATATTTTGTTTAATAAAATCATATGCGTTTCCCAGTCTAATGTATGCCTTTAAATATTTTATTAAGAAGCAGATTGCTTCTTGTAAAATCTTAAATCAATAATAAGAAGATTATGAACCAAAAACCCCGCCATTTCGACCAGTGTAAGATGACATAGCACTATGATAAGATGACATACACCGTGACATTATTTAAATAGTGTATAAAATCTGTTTCTGGCCATTTGTTAAGAGATAATAATGAAAACTACTTGGGAAATCAAATATGAGTTTTTGTTAGTAAGTTTACATACCACCTCACGCCCACTATTCTAGTATGTCATCTTACCTTCATATTATGCAAAGTGTTGTAGAAAGGAAATATATTTTTTGTAAGAAAAATATTAGATAAGCTTTTCTTGAAATTAGTGTTCTGGTATAATCTAGTCTATAGTCTGGTCTATTGTCTGGTACTTTCGACAACAAACTCTTTGAAATCAAATATAACAAAACGACTTATTTACATTTATTATAAGTGGCTGCTCCATTGAGTATATGTGGTTAGAGACACCAACGGGAAACATATAAACACTGCAGGTACACAGCTAGCAGTAGCTGTAACGGCATACTTTAGTAGATATTGACAGTGTGTCGTCTTATCAGCGTGTGTCATCTTGTATTGAGCACAATTCCCTTATGTCTTACATTTTAACGATAAAAGATCACATCTCCTAAATTATACAAAATACCTAACAAAAACCTGTTGTGATGTTCTTTTAGTAAAAAAAATACTATATCTAACACACTATTCATGGTTTCTAATATACTTACGAAACAAAAAATATGACTGATTCTTTCTTTCAAAATATGTGAAAATTGAGTGAGCACTTTTGTAAATTAAATAATTAACCATGTATCATGAAAGTGGAGTGTTATGTATTTTACAAAATCCTATCTCACATTAACTATAACTTGACATATAATAAAAACCGGCCAAGAGCGTGTCAGACACGCCCACAAATAGGGTTTCGTAGTCAACGTTTAAATATCAGGTTTTTCAGCATTGCAAACTTAATTTTGTTGCTGGTATGTTAGCAGCAGTATGATGACCAACCGCAAATAGAAAAACTCAATTTTTTCTGAAACCTTTAAGGGTACAATATCCGTTATAGTTTTCATTGTAACTTCAGATTGTGAGCTATATTCCATATTTATTTCAATTTTTTAGCGTTTGTACTTTAGAAGTTACAGCTGGAACAAATTATGGGTTAAAAACACCCTTTTTAAAAGCAAATATCTCGTGACAGAAACATTTTTGTTTCAAAGAAACCTCACCTTAGTTTTAAAAGACCTATTCAACGATACCCTACTCAATATTACATAAGAAAAAAAAAATTTTGCCCCCCTTTCACTTGTATGGGAGGGGGTCCAAAAAACATTTAAAATATTTTTTCTTAACATTTTTATATTTGGGTCAACACGATCTATCTTCTCACCAAATTTCATGTTGATAATATCAACTTAATATCAACCGCAGGTATTATGATAATTCTAAAACTGACGAAGATATGAGGGCGCGGCATACAGACAGACAGACAGACAGACAGACAGACAGACAGACAGACAGACAGACAGACAGACATGACGAAACTATAAGGGTTTCTAGTAGACTACGAAACCCTAAAAAAGGACATAAATAAAGGGTAGGGAAGTGAATGTGACTTTACAATGCTCGTCTCCAAGCGACGATCCAGCGACATGTATGGAAAGTATTTAAAACTTATTACATGGTAAGTCCACATTATATAAGTGGAAGTCAAACCATATGATGAAGCTTGCTTAATCCATCTATTTTGATTTTAATGCACTCACAGTGCTATATTATTCTCACAAGTGAAAATAAGAAAATAGAAAAAATGACATACGGAGAATCGAACCCGGGCCGCATGGGTAAACGCCCCACCGCTCTGCCACTGAGCTATCGATGCACCGGTTGATGAATGCCAAATTTTCTATCTCTTGATGCTCGTCTCCAAGCGACGATCCAGCGACATCTGTAGAAAATATTTAGAACTTACTACATGATTAAATAGATGGATTAAGCAAGCTTCATCATATTAAAGTTTGAATTCCACTTATAATGTGGTCTAACCATGTAGTAAGTTCTAAATACTTTCTATAAATGTCGCTAGAATTCAGATTTCAATTTATTGCAAGTCACAAGTAATCCTACTAATATTATAAAGGCGGATGTTTGTGTGTGTGTGTGTTTGTTACAACATCACGCTAAAACGGCTGATTAGATTATATTCTACAGGATACATTTCGGGGAGTGTGCACAGTCTCTCCATGACCTGATACCTCCGTCACCATTCCATCTCCGGTGCACGAGACGCCGGTTGGGATTCCACCCTTATATCGTAGACATCCCGCAAATTCGCACAAAGCGCTTCGCTTCTACATTTTTAATGCAAACTGCTAAGGAGTGGAACTCCCTGCCTGCGGATCTGTTTCCGGAACGTTATAACCTGGGCCTTTTCAGGGCGAGAGTGAATAGGCATTATCTGGGCGAGCATGTTCCATCATCGTCTGCATCGTCACTTAACATCAGGTGAGATTGCGGACAAATGCTTAACCATTATTTATAAAAAGAAAAGGTCAAATATAGAAAAGTATCTAGGATAGGCTACTTTTTACCACGGGAAAATGTCTTATTCCTAAGGGATCACGCATATTCCAATATTTGCAAAGGTGGCGTGATTGAGCCGATTCGGCGACATCACTTGGCGAGTAATGCTTTTTTCCCGCGAAATAATAGGTTGCAGCGGGTGAAACCGCTGACGGGCAGCTAGTAGGTACATAATATACAAATGGTATTAAAATATAGTTTTCAGTACATATATGACACCCTGCGTAGCAATTTGAGAGGGTAATAATTACTATATTTTGGCCAAAATCCTAGATTCGTTTAGTGTTATGACTTTTTTGCATTTCGAGGGAACTTCTTTGTCTTTGAGTGGTTCACCAAGTCGCCTTACGACCTGATGACTCTAGTATCAAAGTTTTTCAACCGCCTACTGCAAGTAAAAGGCCTCTGACATGGTTGTGTAACGACCGCGGTTTAAGTGATCATAAAAAGCAATCTGTACTGACGGCTTACTGTGCCCGTGTGGTTCGGGGGAATGAACAGTGTAGAGGTACTTTATGCACCTCCCTCTGATCTTTTGAGGGTAGACTTGGACACCGTGAAGACATTGGACACCTTAAAGGACGGGGGGTAACATCAGACAGCCTGAACAGCAGGATTGCCTCGGATGATGCCCGGGAGGGCAGGGGGGAGCGTCAGACACCATAGGAGCAGGATGTACCACTGAACGCTCTGGAGGATGGGTGGTAGCGTTGGACACCCTAGAGGACAGGGGGTAGCGTCGGACCCCCAGAAAGTCCAATGCCCGTCATCTTTCATCCTCCAGAGTGTCCGACGCTAGTCACGCCCTCCAATGCGTCTGACGCTACCTCCCACCTTCCAGAACGTCCAATGCTACCTCCTGCTTTTCGAGGTGTATGCCCGAACTGCACGGGCACGTTAAGCCGTCGGTCCCGATTGCTCTCTATAATCACTTAGACGGCAGTCGTTACACAACCATGTCAGAGGCATGCTACTTACAGTTGGCGGTTAAAAAACTCCAACACCAGGGTTCATCGGATCGTTAGGCGACTTGGTGTACCACTCGAAGAAGAAGAAGTTCCCCAAAAATGCAAAAAATGACATAATACTAAACAAATGTAGGTTTTCGGCCAAAAACCTAGGATTTTGGCCAAAAACCTGGATAATCTTAGGATGATGGCCGAACGAATCTACGATTTTGCCATATGCCGGATTTGGATTTGGCCAAAAACCTAATTCTGCCAACATACTGCGTGCGACACATACAAATGATATTAGAGCATGTACAACAAGCCTTTCTCCGTGCACTATATAAAAAATGTTATGGTTATTACCCCATTCTATACCCAACTGCCTTACTGAAAGGCACCTTGGGTTTCAACTCCCTCGAGACCCGGTGAAACTACCAGCTCACCCTCACAGTATGCCGTATTATCCGCGGCAAGTATGACTGTCCGGAGCTTGTATCAGAAGTGCTGCAGCTTTACTTCCCGAACAGTTGTTATTATTATCGACAGCCGATGTGGCGCAGTGGTTAGTATGCCTGCCTGCCACGCAAAGGCTCCGGGTTCAATTCCCGGTGGGGTCACTCACAAAGTTGATATTTATCACTTTGTGAATTTGTTCCCAGTCTGGTTAGGACATTGCAGGCTGAACCACCTGATTGTCCGCAAGTAAGATGGTTCCGTGCTTCGGATGGGCACGTTAAGCCGTCGGTCCCGGTTGCTGTCTATGATGGCGGTCGTTACACAACCATGTCAGAGGCCTGCTACTTGCAGTAGGCGGTTGAAAAACTCTGACACCAGGGTTCATCGGGTTGTTGAACGACTCGGTGTCCCACACGAAAAGAAGAAGATTATGCGCGGTCGAGGACACAAGCTACTCGCGCTGGCGAGTTGTCGCACGGTAGCTCACCAGCAGTCACCGTTACTTTGAGGGCTACGTTTCATTAGGCAACTCTTAGACGCGTACCCAGATAATGATATTTTTGCAGACAGATGGTCAAATTTAAGTAATACGTGTTTGGAGTTCTGTGAAAGTTATAATTTATTTTAACCAAATTTTTGTTATTTGTATTTTTTTATTCTAATTTTAGTTGTAAGTTGATTTCAATCATTTGATCTCATTGTTTAATATACTTACATAGATTTAAGGTTATCTACTTGTTACTATGTAATGTTTTTGAAAAATAAAGAAAAAACATCTTTGTTAATTTAGCATTACATTTTTTGTAAGTGTAGTAAGTAATTACTTTCTGTTTATTATAATTCGGTCTTTTAAAATAAAAATTATACTAATTTTATTGTTATCCGGTTGCGTATTACCCGAAAACCCCAGACCGAAGATCATGGCGCAGAAACTTTTGGGGGGCAGACCCCACTCCACCTTATGTGAGGCGGTCGGTGCAAAGAAGTCATTCTACCTGTTGTGTAAACCGATGGTAGGCTTAAACGTAACGTCCATTTCATATTCCGTAAATTGTGTATGCATGTATCACTTAAAAACTTAGCGATGTATTGATGTTTGGATTGGTGGCAGACAAATGTCTTGATCAACATCGATGAAAGATAAGTGATGATAACTTTTATCAGCTTTGGGGGGCTTTTTGGCACACAAGCAACCCTTGGCCAGACGAAGTTCGCAGGCACCAGCTAGTGTACAAATAAGAACGTCTGGTCATAAGAGTAAATACACCTAGAGGCGACACTCCCGCTCCAGACACGCTCAAGGTCATTATATTTGCCTACCGTCTGGCGCTCGCACTGCGAGCGATTCGGCCGGGAGTGCGCTTCGCCGCGTAAGCGTTCGTCACGCGGCGGATCAAATTTTGATTTTTCGGAAATGTTTAGCCTTTCCGAATGACTATGGTGCTTATGGCTGTAAAAGTGATGCGAAGATGACTCTCCATCTTATTTTTTTAATTTGCCTAAAGATGAGCAAAGGTTCTAGATACAGTAAATAGGTACCTACCATTCTTAATAGGTACGTATAGGTTTTGTGTTCTCCTATTTTTACTCACGTCGGTACCTACTAAGTACATAGTTTCAGTTCAGTTTTCTAACCCGACATACCTACTTATTTAAGGTACCTGGGGTAGTAGGTGTCTAAGTTATTGTTAGCTGATTATGGTAACAAACAAATTCGTATTCATCGCAAATCTTTTAAAATAATTGCATTTGCACGATTTTTCATCCTATGGCGCGTAGGTGTGTAAACAAATTACGCCGAAAGACATGCAACTGCTTGGCGAGCCGCTAGTTTGGAATAAAACTATTAGCACGTGACAGCCCTGGCTTAATGTGCGGGAGCGCGCGGGCCGTTGCGGGCTGAGGGGGGAAGTAGGCATTTAAAGCGCGGCTTTTCGGGCCCAGACAAAGGAGTTTCACTTCTACACGGTAGTGTTATTATTTATTCTTATGGTCTGGTTTATCGTCAACACACACGTGCGAGTTACTTCAACATTCTGATAGATGAGGCTACCGTCCATACAGACTGGTCCAAATCCCATGGAATACCTCTAGCGTGTAAACCAAAAACACTGTATGTGCGAGCACCGAAGTTTTGAGAAAATTAGCAAAAACGTTTTTTATTGAAATTTGCTTTTTTTATGAATAACTTAAAACATTTGAACTTTTTTATGACTTGAACTAATGGATATTGGTAATACCTTACCAGCCATTCCAGTTTTACACAAAATGACATTAAATAAACAGGAATATAATTAAAATTCAGTAATCTGCTTCTGCGTGATGAACATACAACATAAATATTGTTGCTTTGTAAAGCAAAAACACTGTATTGGTTCATACAGTGTATTTCTTTTACAGTAATACTGTAGCGCAAAGTAGGGATGGAGTTAGCCTATCAGCAGCAGAGTGCTCTGATATGGTTGCAATGACCTCTAACATGGTTGCAGAGTCCTCTGACATGGTTGCAGCGTTCTCTGACATGTTTGTAATGACCTCTGACATGGTTGCAGGGTCCTCTGACATAGTTGCAGAGACCTCCGACATGGTTGCAATTACCTCGGACATGGTTGCAGAGTCCTCTGACATGGTTGCAATGACATCTGACATGGTTGCAGAGTCCTTTGACATGATTGCAGCGTCCTCTGACATGATTGCAGAGTCCTCTGGCACGATTGTACTGACCTCTAACATGGTTAGAATGACCTCTGACATAAATTCAGAGTCCTCTGACATGGATGCAATGACATCTGACATGGTTGCAGAGTCCTCTGACATGGTTGCAGAGTCCTCTGACATGGTTGCAGCGTCCTCTGACATGATTGCAGAGTCCTCTGAAACGGTTGTAATGACCTCTAACATGGTTAGAATGACCTCTGACATGAATTCAGAGTCCTCTGACGTGATTGCAGAATCCTCTGACATGGTTCCAGAAATATCTGACATGGTTCCAGAAACCGTTGACATGGTTGCAGAGTCTTTTATATGGCTACAATGACCTCTGACAAGGTTGCAGAGGCCTCTGACATGGTTGCAGAGGCCTCTGACATGGTTGCAGAGGCCTCTGACATGGTTGCAATGACCTCTGACATGGTTGCAGAGTCCTCTGACATAGTTGCAGAGTCCTCTGACATAGTTGCAGCGTCCTCTGACATGATTGCAGAGTCCTCTGACAAGGTTGTAATGACCTATGAAATGGTTGCAGCGTCCTCTGACATGGTTGCAGAGTCCTCTGACATGGTTGCAATGACCTTTGACATGGTTGCTGGGTCCTCTGACATGATTGCAGAGACCTCTGACGTGTTTGCAATGAGTTCTGACATGGTTCCAGAGACCACTGACGTGGTTGCAATGAACTCTGACATGGTTCAGAGGCCTTTATTCTGGTGGCAGAGTCCCCTGATATAGTTGCAGAGGCCTCTGATATGAATACAGAGTCCTCCAACATGGTTGCAGAGGCCTCTGACATGGTTGCAGAGACCTCTGACATGGTTGTAATGACCTCTGACATGGTAAAAATTACCTCTGACATGAATTCAGAGTCCTCTGACGTGGTTGCAGAATCCTCTGACATGGTTCCAGAAACATCTGAAATGGTTCCAGAAACCTCTGACATGGTTGCAGAGTCCTCTGATATGGTTTCAGAGTCCTCTGACATGGTTGCAGAGTCCTCTGACATGGTTACAGAAGCCTCTGATGTGGTGGCACAGGCCTAAAATACGTTTCCACAGAACCCGACCATTAAGTAAGGTTACTTAGAAATAGAATCATTCGAGATTTCGCATTCGGGGCACGCGCAATATTGTAAAGGAGAAACACTGTAAGTGCGTTTACAGTGTTATGGCTTTACAAAACATGGTTATATGCACATACAGTTTTTTTTTGTTTGTCTATAACTTCAATTGTATTCACTTTTATGATGAAATATTAAGTTGAGCGTATGTATTAGAGTCTAAATAATGTAATTAACCTTATAGAGCTAAAAAACTGTATGTGACACTTACAGTGTTTTTCCTTTACACGCTAGACCTTGACCGTGTTAATATACCATAGCAACTCTAAAATCTCTAAACGAAGGCCTAACGAATTTCTCTGTATCTAACAGGAATTGAGAATATAATATTTCAGAATAAAATTAATTTAAAACATGAAACATTACGTTGTACTTACGGAGCACCTAAATGTCATTTGCGGCCCCCGGAGAGAGCCGCCCTCTGAGCAATTTAGCGTGTCAATTTGGTTTATCGAATGGCAAACGCCAGTGTTGCCACCAGCTTATATTTCTCGAACTTGGCGTACTTTTTAGGGTTTCGTAGTCTACTGGAAGCCCTTATCATTTCGTCAAGTCTGTCTGTCTGTCTGTCTGTATGGCGCGCCCTCATAACTTCGTCAGTTTTGGAGCTATCGACATCAAAGAGCAAACTATGTCGGTACATAGTTGGCAAACCTACCAAGTGAAAAAAAATAAAAAAGCTCAATCTCGCGACCAGAGCTGAAACATGTTGCAATCGATTAAGCATAAAAATACAAAGCAAAAGTATCCTTTGATGAAAAGTTTTAACCCTTAAACGGGTAATGTCCATATAGCGACCACATAGGTTTTTTTTTGACAAATCTAAGCCATTTATTGTCTACAATATGGCATTTAACTATTGTCTATGAACTTGGTCAAATTCTGAACAAAAAAAAATAGTGGGTGTTTCCTACAAAAAATTCGACAGTTCGATTGTCAAAGACAAACTGTACTTGAGGACACACTTTTTTATGGTTTTTAGGGTTTCGGTCTACTAGAAACCCTCATAATTTCGGTAAGTCTGTCTGTCTGTCTGTATGCCGCGCCCTTATGATTTCGTCAGTTTTGGAGCTATCGTCATCAAATTTGATGTGAAGATATATTTTAATAAAAACATATTTTAATTGTTTTTTGGACCCCCTTCCTATACATGTGAGAGGGAGGCAAAAATATTTTTTTCTCTAGTAATATTGAGTAGGGTATCGTTGGATAGGTCTTTTAAAACTAAGGGGAGGTTTTATTATAAACAAAATCTTTAAAATGTTTGTGTCTTGAAATGTTTGCTTTTAAAAGGGGCGTTTTTAGGGTTTCGTAGTCTACTAGACACCCTTATAGTTTCGGTAAGTGTCTGTCTGTCTGTCTGTCTGTATGCCGCGCCCTCATAACTCCGTCAGTTTTAAAGCTATCGACATCAAATTTGGTATGAAGATAGATCGTGTTGACCCAAATTTACAAATGTTGAGAAAAAAATATTTTAAAAGATTTTTTGGCCCCTCCCATACAAGTGAAAGGGGGGCAAAAAAAATATTTTCTTCTGTAGGATATCGTTGAATAGGTATCTTAAAACTAAGGGGAGGTTTCTTTGAAACAAAGTCACTAAAATGTTTCTGTCTCGAGATACTTGCTTCCAAAAGGGGCGTTTTTGAGCCATAATTTTATTTGTTCCAGCTTTAACTCCTAAAGTATAAACGATAAAAACTTGAAAAAAAAAAACATGGAATATACGTATCAGTTTAAAGTTACAATGAAAACTATAACGAATACTGTACCACGAGATATTTCAGAAAAACAAATATTTTTCTATTTGTGGTTGGTAATCATACAGCTGCAAACAAATCAGCAACATAATTAACTTTGTTACGCTGAATAACCTGATATTTAAACGGTAACTACGAAACCCTATTTGTGGGCATATCTGACACGCTCTTGGCCGTTTTTTTGCCATAATTTGTTCCAGCTGCAACTTCTAAAGTACGCATGCTAAAAATTTGAAAAAGATATGGAATATAGTTCGTAATATGAAGTTACCATGAAAACTATAACGGATATTGTACCACTAAAGATTAAGGAAATATTAAAGTTTTTCAATTTGCTGTTGGTAACCATACAGCTGCAAACAAACCAGCAACAAAATTAACTTTGTAATGCTGAAAGACCTGATATTTAAACGTTGACTACGAAACCCTATTTGTGAGCGTGTCAGACACGCTCTTGGCCGCTTTTCTTGGAAAAATACCGCATTGTGTCGGTACTAAATCGAGTAAGTGCAATTTACTATAAAGGATCATGCCCATTTCTGGTCCAAGAAATTGTCTCGCCTCAAAATGAAAATTAAAGCAATATGTAACATCCCTCATTCTAATCTTCTTCTTCTTCTTCTTTTCGTGTGGGACACCGAGTCGTTCAACGACCTGATGAACCCTGGTGTCAGAGTTTTTCAACCGCCTACTGCAAACAGCAGGCCTCTGACATGGTTGTGTAACGACCGCCATCATAGACAGCAACCGGGACCGACGGTTTAACGTGCCCATCCGAAGCACGGAACCATCTTACTTGCGGACAATCAGGTGGTTCAGCCTGCAATGTCCTAACCAGACTGGGAACAAATTCACAAAGTGATAAATATCTTCTTTGTAAGTGACCCCACCGGGAATTGAACCCGGTACCTTTGCGTGGCAGGCAGGCATACTAACCACTGCGCCACATCGGCTGTCATTCTAATGTAGAATAGCTACGGCTAGGGCATCCAATCCCGCATGTTATTTCCAATCTCGGTATTTACGAGATCACGATTTTTCGATCCCGCGGGATCGTATAGACGCTGGCTCGAAATATCCACCCACCTTACCTCACTGTGATTCTTTGATGTCTGAGGTCACAGTGCACAATAAAGAGGTCCGTGGAGCCCTTCGCAGTCTGGACGTGAACAAGGCCAGTGGTCCTGATGGCATACCAGCAAGATTGTTGAGGTATTGTGCGCCTGAGTTGTCTCCTGTACTGACACGCTTGTACCGCCTCTCTCTCGTGTCAAAAATTGTACCAAAATCTTGGAAGCTTGCCAATGTGCAACCTGTGCCCAAGAAGGGTAGCCGTGCCGACCCTAGCAACTATCGACCGATCGCCATCACTTCCGTACTCTGTAAGGTTATGGAAAGAGTTCTGAACTGCAAACTGCTTTCGTACCTCGAAGACAATGATCTTCTCAGTGATTGTCAATATGGCTTCCGCCGAGGGCGTTCCACGGGAGATCTTCTAGTGTACGTAACGCATTGCTGGGGCGAGGCCATTGAAAACCACGGCGAAGCAATAGCAGTGTCGCTGGACATTTCAAAGGCCTTCGATAGGGTGTGGCATGCGAGTCTGTTGAGCAAGCTTCCAGCGTACGGCATACCCACTGGCTTCTGTAGCTGGGTGGCTGACTTTGTAGCAGAGCGCAAACTCTGCATGGACATCCTCCCTAAACCACCCTCATATCTCCCTTTTTCGAATCATTTTATAACTTAAATTTGGAACACGGCACCGAAACGTCACCGTTCTTGGCCTTTTTGACGCATTCAATCCTTGGGAGCCACACTGGAAGCCCCAGATTTGTTAATATTTATTTATTCTTAGTGTACAAATAGTCCGCTTTCATTTTATACCTGATATGTGTGGTGTTACGTTGTGATACCTAGTTCTGTTTAAAATTGTATACGGGGTGTTAGGGACGGTGTAACGAAAACTTTGCAGGCGTGCTCAGACCATGAAACTGAACAACTTTTACTATGGAGCCAATGGTGGGAAACGAAAAAAATTTTTCGACCTCCCATACAAAATTCACGATCAGCTGACTGACTTTGTATGGGAGGTCGGAAAATTTTTTTCGTTTCCCACCATTGGCTCCATAGTAAAAGTTGTTCAGTTTGATGGTCTGATCATGCCTGCAAAGTTTTCGTTACACCGTCCCTAACACCCTGTATACTGTGTCGTGTTAGTTCAAGGAAACCCGCAAGGTAATGATCTTCTATCAAATATTCACCATATCATCATCACCGCACCATCAAAACTAATTACTAATCTGTACCATAATTTTTAGGGTTTCCTACGCTCAATAAAAGAAGTCCCGTACCAAGCTAATCTTGTTATTTATGGCCATCACGGCTATAACTTCCTGAGTGAACGGTCGATCCGAGTGGTCATAGACGGCTGCTCCTCTGACCTCAAGGCTATTGACGCCGGAGTTCCTCAGGGGTCTGTACTCTCCGCGACGCTTTTCCTGCTGCACATCAATGACCTTCTATCTTCAGGAATTGTTGGGTACGCAGATGACAGTACTGTCACCGAGAAATATCTGTCCGGCGCAGGAGCCAGTGGTGATGAAATCCAAAGATTGAGAAAGGCTATGATTGAGCGTACGAGCCTGACGTTAAGTAACGTCTCCCAGTGGGGCGATGACAATCTCGTCAGCTTCAATGCTTCAAAAACGCAAGCGTGTCTTTTCTCCGCAAAAAGGAGTCCTTTCACCTTTTCTCCTACTTTTCGGGGTACATCTGTTCCAGTGACCAACACTCTTCAACTCCTTGGCATGGAGCTTTCCTCTGACCTCAACTTCGGCACCACCATCGAGTCCAAGGCTCAAATTGCAGCTAGAAAGTTGGGCGTCCTGAATAAAGTCAAGCGGTACTTCACGCCTGAACAGCTTCTAACTCTTTATAAAGCTCAAGTCCGATCTTGCATGGAGTACTGCTGTCACCTTTGGGATGGCTCGGCTAAATACCAACTTGCTGCACTGGATTCGGTGGAACGCAGAGCCAAGAGATTAATAGGCGATAAAAAACTGGTGGCGACCAAGCTTCACAGCCTGGCTCACCGCCGCAAGGTTGCTTGCCTATCGGTCTTCTACAGATTGTACTTCGGAGAGTGTGCGCGTGAGCTGCATGAGCTCATACCACCGTCTCCTTTCTTCCATCGGACATCCAGACGCACGGCCGGCTACCATCCGTTCTTAGTTGATATACCCACATTACGCACTAAGCGCTTCAAATCATCTTTCATTATACGCACAGCTAAAGAATGGAATTCCCTGCCTGCGTCTGTATTTCCGAGTGCATATAACCTGAATCTCTTTAAGTCTAGAGTGAATAGGCATCTTCTGGGCAAGCTCGCTCCACCGTAGATCCCAACTCTGCTCTAGGGTAAGATTGGGGTCAAGAGTAAGCCCATCATAGATAAAAAAAAAAAAACTCAGTATTTGCGGGATCTCGCATTTTCTTACGAACTGAACCATATTAATTAATCTGCTTTAAAAATAATAAGTAGGTTAGTGTAAAGTGAGCTCCTACTCCCAAAAAACGGGCAGCTTTTAAATATACTTAGGTATCTATATTAGGGTAAATAGAATCATAAAAATCAGAAAAAATATGTTGCAGTAGTTTTATTACACAATCAGATGCCTGTCCTTTCTAGCGGGAGCTAGGAGCTAGGAGTTAACTTTTGAGAAGAAGAAAAACACTTTTTTTCGTATTTAGTATAACCACCACGCTTAGCGAGCGGTTTGGCATGTGCAGTGCGAGAAACGGCACTTATTAGATGTTAATTTTCCAGCAGCAGAGAAGCGCCTAGTGCTGTTAGAAGGTATTTTGTTGTTGTTTGCTAATCCCGCAAATCCCGCGGATCCCGCACCGTGCGGGATCAGAAAATGACGCGGGATCTCGGTATTTCGAGATCTCGGTATACCGAGATTGGATGACCTAAGCGTACGTAATACAGACCTATAGGGATGGGATTATTTCAAAGGTTAATGATATGAAAAATAATTTTTGTTCATTCTATAACACACTGTGGAGCTAACTTACTTGGAATGAAAAGTAAGAAAAAGACGGTGGCACCAATTTTCGCATTAGTCCCATTGAGAAAATCATTACAATATTCACTGTCTTTTGGAAGAAAAAGAGGAGTAATATGTGCTATCTCGAAAACCATACCATTAATCCAGATTAAGGCGATGAACGCGTCTGTGGAATAATCATCATGATCCTGTAAAAAAAAACAAAATATTTTCATCCTCAGCATTAATTTAATAACTAGTTAGATTTATTGACATGAAGAAATTAGGGAATTCTGGAATATCAATGATTTTCTTTGAGATTCGCCATACCTTGATTTCCTAGAATTCCCCAAGTAGGAATAAAATTGTGGTGTGCATCCTTTTATCTACTGTAATTTATTATTATTTCATTATTGATTCAGCCGTTTTTGGCTTTTTACTGTTTATTTATTTTTAAAACTTAGCTAGGGTAGCATAGGGTCTAATCGATTGTAAATTTAGAATAGGAGCACTTCTGGGCAGGTTTTTGGGGGGTTTTCCTGTCCAGGGGGTCCGGCTAATTATAAGCATGTAACTTTTTTGTTTTATGTTATCTGAATTTAATTTTATTTACATGCCATGTGGTTAGCCTGGCCAGCCCCGAGGCAGTGCCTTTATTTTTATTTTTTTATCCCGCCCGAGCCGCGTCTACACTAGGACCGCAAAATTGTTATAAGAAAAAGAAAATTGTGTCATTCAATTTTCTTTTTTTTACAATGACCATTATTTTGTAATGACTATCAATAAGTGATATTTTTTGTATCCAACATTGAATAAATATATTTCATTTCAAAATATATTTCATTTCATTTCATTTCATTTCATTTCATTTAATCCTGGCTGGATGCACACCCACCACGTCTAGCGGCGTCGTTGCCGTGACATGACATTAGCAAAGAACACTCAAAATAATATGTGACAAAAGAGACCTCCGGAAAAATGTATGAAACGCGGGCGAAGAATTTCGACTGAAGTGAGAGTTATACAGGTTTAAAGTACATAATTAATAAAGCAATACTCCTAAGTTATATATTAAAAAAATATCCCCGTTTTTTATTAAAATGTGTTTTAAATAAGTGAAGTGGTAATCATAATGATAATGCTGGCAACACTATGGTAAACTCTCAGTTTGGCACCGCTAAAAGAGCTCGTATCCGAGCCAGAAACTCTTTAATTAAGGCTCCAGCAGACCAATGCTACGTCGCGTAGACGCAGACGCATGCAACTGTGTGAAGTGCGCATATACCCGTCATTTTCTGGACTTCTTATTTTAATTGCATTGCGTGCCGTATCCGGTATGCGGGAGCCTTAACAGCGCGGAGCAGACGGAGCGCAGCGCGGGTGCTTTCGTGCAGTGAATAGTATAGAGATGACAGTGCCCCAAGTCTGCTAAATGAAAATCGTTTCACTTGGATGTCGATGGCTTGTCAGTTGCATGGTTTTGGTCATTTCGTAGTCTGCTAACAGTTTTTAATGGAAAATCACAGTGGCAATAGAATGACAGTTGTGTGTCGCTGGCATTACAATGGCTAAAAATTAGCAGACTTGGGGCCCAGGTGTTGCGTTGCGTGCGTACTTTTGTCATCTGACGTCTTCCATTACTGCACGCACGCACGCGTGCTACGTTCGGTCTGCGTTAGCTTTAAGGGCGTGCGCTGCGTCGCTGGGACTATCAATGCGAGGACCTGCATTGCTTGAAGTAAGGGCATGCGCTGCTTATGCTTGCCGGTGTGGTAGGGTCTGCGCGCCTGCGTAGAAATACACGCTACGCGACGTGACGCGACACAAGGCGACGCGTCGTGTCTGCGGGAGCCTTTACTTTTTCTACCTACTCTACACATGCAACCTCATTAAAAAAACTCTTTAGATGCAAAAAAATATCCCTCGGTTGTCAAGTAATATGTTTGACAATTGATTTGTTTACTTTGAGCTTTGATAATTATTTTACTTATTTTGTGCGATTTTTATTGTTTATTACATATTTTACCGTTACCTGCAGACCAGGGGATCGTCAATAATAATTACATCAGTAGGTTTTTAGTGATTTATTGTGCTTTTTATCGAATAACATGATTTCTTGTGTTTTTGCCTCTAAATCAATACAATCCAGTATACAAAATGTGCGAATGAAGTCCTATTTGAATACAATTTAGGTATTCAATAAAATTCGATGCATAGATAAGTGTAAAATGTTCTAGGGCATTAAAATATACCTATTTAAAAATAATGAAATACAATGTTTGTGTTTGTTTTGGTTTAATGACAGATATGAATGACAGTTTACTTTTTAACATTGATACTTCTGCCATAATTCATGAAGGTTTTATAGATACTATGCCGTCATCTAAGAAGGTTCCATATGATTTCGATGGCAATGCAACAAAAATCTTCGAGCAACTCGATCTTCCGTCCCGTTCCGGCCCGGAAGGGGAGTGGGTATAGCTACTTTACTCTATACAAATATTTCTGCCATTTTTTGCGGGGGGAGAGGTAAAGCTGTCAAATCAAGCTAGTGTTGGAATCGACAATATCGATACTTAACCTTTCGATTAATTACATCAGTCTACTCAATATTGTGTCATATTATTGCATTTTCAAAAGCAACTTAGTTCTCAAGAATAGGATTTTGTAGTAAATAGAAATATTGGCGCAATAACATCATTTTAAATATTGCATAAGTTACCCTAAATTAACCAAAATATTAATTTCTTTCCCCAAAGACCAGATAATTCAATTATGTAGGTACAATCAATGCAATACCTACCTGCTATTTACTGATAATTAAGTATCATAGGATATTATGTAAGGGAATTTACTAAAAAACCATCTGCACAACAAGTCATACATAATAACTTCGACTATCCCGATGACGTTGTGGTTAGTACCCCTGTCTTCTACGCCGAGGCTCGTGGGCTCGATTTCCACCAGACACAAATATTTATAAAGTAAATTTTCAAATATTCGCGTTTTATCTGAGCACTCCGGCTGACAAAGGCCACCGACTGGACCGAAACGGTCGCGAAACCGCGATGTAATAAGAAGTAGGTAAGTGCGAAATCCTTTTTATATATATAATTAAAGTTACAATGGTCTCTATTCTACAGGTTAGCCATTTTAAATCTCCAAAGTTAAAATCACTAAGTTAAAATGGTTAAAATTAGCAATTTTAAGTTGTGCTATTCCAAAAAAGCCCTGTTTTAGACAATTAAACAGAGGTTTTTGACAGGACTATATTCGATTTTGACAAGGATATAATTACTAAAATCGGTGTTGCAGTTTTTATTAAAGATGGTTAAGGTAAAATTTGAAATAAACAAATAACTGAATTTTATTTCTTTTTTAAATAACTCATGCTAATTTATGTTCGCATCTATATTTTTAAGTAGCGAAAAATAGTTTTATTTGTATTTCACACGATTTGGTGAAATATAAGCGTAATTAAATGGCAAACCCTTAATTAATAAATATGTCCTGTCACTTTCAAACCCAGCTGTAAACGTTAAATTATTTCGAACTTTAACTTGTTGGTTCGTTGGACTGTGCGAAGTGTTGTGAAACAAGAGTTCCTCCTCAAACCTCAGCCTCAAACATAGAAGAAGAAAGACTTTACTAAGAAAACGATTGATTGGTTTGTCAGTGAAAAATAAAAATGTGAGTTTATCGTCTCTTCTGATCGGGATACAGTTAATATCTTGTGGCGAACCCTGGGTAGGAGGGACCGGTTTAACTCTATTTTTGATAAAAGTCCTTCTCTGTGGTCTTTCTGTTTGCTGAACACCCTTTGTAAGCCCGCACCGCACGGCATTAGTGCTTGCTTAATCATCATTTTGTTTGTTTTCAGCATTATGGCAGAAAGTCGTAAACGTATTAATAAAGCCCAGCAGGAGCTTTTAGTTGAACTCCTGTCACAGAATATAATTCTGGCAAGAGGTAAGCATTCATTTACACACAAATAATAGTACCTATAGTGTTTGACATATCTTGTAGCTCTTTAATTATTGCAATCAGAACAGAAGGCTTAACATGCCCTTCGAAGCTGGAAACCATTTATACGTCTATCAGGCAGTTCTACCTGCAACTTTCTTATCATACACTCCTCCTGAGAACAAACTAGAGAACTATAGATCCCCAGAATAATAATTCAGTGAGTGGCATTTGGTGCTCAGAGACCAAGGAATTCATCAGGCAGTAAGGCCAGCACCTGAGAAACAAAAGTGCAGAAACCATGGCATGTGTTATACATAATTATAAACCTTCTTCTTTAATCCTCTATGCATTACGAAAACGGCATCAAAATCCTTTGCGTGGTTTACAGATAGAGAAATAAGCGACTTCATTTTATACTATGTATTGATACTTATGTTTTGTAAATAACAACAAGAAAAATATAATGCTTTTATGTACTAATCACTACTGTTTTATTTCAGACAACACGGCAAGTTCTGAGGTGGCTGCTTTTAGACGGAGGTGGCTACCGCTCTAAATGGTCAGGGCTGTAGCAGGACTGTGCAGGAATGGCAGTATGTAAGTAGTTTGTACTCTACTCTCATAGTGATAAAATGGTTGTTCTACTTGCATGTAATTGTTGATTTGGTACCCCAAATTTAAGAATAAATTTAAAAAAGCAAAAAGCCATTTTATTGAACAGCATTTGAAAAGAATTTCATAAACTATATTTAACGTTAATCACAACAGCTCACGTATAACATATTAGTCATGGGTCTACCCCTATTGAAGCTGTATTGTCATACTCACTCCAAACTTGGCAAGCTGATTGGCGAGTGCAGCTGTTGCATTCATAATTACAGGGAGCGATGCTGGCTACCCTTCCTTGGATGGATTTATCACTTGGTTTTATGACACTCAAGGGCAGAATTCGGGTGATGGTGTGATGCTATTATAAACTAGCTTTATAATTAATGTATGTGCTATGTATTGCAATTACAGATCTGGGCGCAGTGGGTCCAAAAGGTGAAAGCAAGAGCTCGCAAATTAAGGAGCAGACACAGGGCACAGGTGGAGGACCAGCACACATCCGTCCGCTGACCGACACCGAGGCACGTGTGTTGAGATTACTGGTGCAGCGGCAGTGGATGGATTTGCTGCTCTAGAAACTCCACTGGTATGTCGTAATTTGAGATGTTCACCATGCAGTTAAATCCTCATATGACGTCCGTTTGTACAAAAAGATAGATAATGCGTCTACCATACATAGATTTAAAAGAGACAAATGCCGCCAAGGAAGGAATAGAACTTTTTGAATAGTTTCATCTGCTACTTATTGCTGATTCCAGTGACGGACTAAGGTAGGGGCGAGGGGTGGTTCGCCCCGGGTAGCATGTCATGGGGCAGGGCAAAATGGCCTACAAATTCCTACAAATCTGTCAAAAACTTATTGAACAAAAAACAGTACAGTTTAGAACTTACTTGAGACTGTCTGTCTGTCGTGGAATTCGCTGCCTCCTCAACCACGCAACGGATTTTGATGCGGTTTTTATGCGGGCCGCTAGTTAATAACAAACTGTGTTTCAGGTGCCCCCGCCTCAGCCACCACAGAGAGCCCACTCGCCCACTGCTGAAATAGAAGACGACCTTACCCCTGCCCCTGCCCATGCTACATCCCAACGCTTTGTACCGGGGACAAGCCGTCCATCTCCGTCCCGCCCTGCGCTGGGTGCTGGCCGTCCGTACCCGGCACGCCCAGCGCCACCGAGACCCCCACTAACGCCAGCACTGCCTACTGCACCTTCGACGTCCGGTCAGCGGCTGCCGAGGGTGAACCCTTTGCTCAGGCCTGACCGGGCGTATCTGCGCCCCCGTCGGGAGCGGCAGCCAAGACCTCCGCGTGCCCAACCTGCCCAAATTGTAACTGAAGCTATTACCCGGAATCACGAACTATTCCGGGCTGCTTTAGGCGAGGCCGCGGGGACTATGGCTGCAGCGATTCTACAGGCGGGCGCAGATATAGCGCGTGCTATCCGGAGTCTGGGGCACCAGGCGAGGCGGAGTATTTAGATGACACATTAGATTTAGAATAAAGGTAGGCACCTCAATGTAAACGTAGTACATCTGTAGCCTGTTAAATAAATGTGACAATTGACTGGTGACAATTTGACAAATTGTCACCAGTCAATGTTCCTAACGACCAGACATGTTTCTCTTGAAAACGAACACCAATTCTTTTTCTCTTGAAAAAGAATTGGTGTCTTTTTTATTTCAATTGACATTAATGTACATTAAGTACTTAATTATTATTAATTTTATTATTTTGACATTTAATTTATAATTATTATAAATTTCATTTAATTTTATATTTTATTGACATCAATTTATTACTCCGCAACATTTGACAGAAAACTAGACATTCAAATTTTGACTAACTCTCCACTGAACCGCATTATAGAAATATTGTAATACCGAAATTTTTTGTAATATTATATTGCTATTTCGATTTTAAATAATCGCCCGATTATGATGTTCGAAACCGGTCGCATTCTGTTTAATTATTAAAATTAAACAAAAATAACATAGTGGAACTAGTGAAAAAAGTGTTTTATTAATAAATTATCATGGAGTTCCATCAAGAACCAACAACACAAAGTGAAACTTATGTGTCAATTGAGTATTCGTCGATTCCATTTGTCGATTTTCCACCGTGAGGGCGTTTGTGCACTACAAGGAATTTTACTGTCCGGTATTCCGATTTTTTACGGTTCGGTATGGCAAGCCATTAATCTAAATACTAGCTTGTGCAATATACGTAGTTTTTTTTCAATTTATTTCAGAACAGTAATAAATTGTGTACTAATATTTTACTGTCCGACATTTGCATAAGCCAATTCTTTGGTTTTTCCGTGCCACACCGGACCGTAAAAAATCGGAATGCCGGACGGTAAAATTCCTTGTAGTGCACAAACGCCCTTACAAAGTCAATGCTATATTTTATTCAGTAAATTGTCGGATTGTCATCTGTCATTGTCACGTTTGTTTAACAGGCCGCTGCTAGTGATATTCTATGACAAGGAACAAACGAGTAAGCAACATGTTGTTGTTTTCATTGAAAACTGACTTTAATTTTTGAATGTTGATTGTATTTTAATATTAGAATGTAGGTATATTGTTAATTATACTTTTGTTGATAAATATTATTTGGTGAAACACACAGTGAATAGTTGTGAGTGATTCATTTTAAGTGTTTGTAAGTAGATATATGTTTCTCAGACAATAGGTGCGTACACACCAACCGAGGCTGTCGTCAACGGTGGCGTCCAAATTGGGCCGAACTTGGCTCGCCTGCGCCCTTTAGTTCCAGAATGTCCCTTTCCCAAAATGTCCCTGGGTTCCAAAACGTCCCATTTCCAGAATGTACCTTTCACAATATTTGTCTAAATCGCATCTTGAACACGAATCGGAGGTTCGGGAGTATGATGCCTGGCGGGTTATACAGGATGTTAATTTAAATGCGTGCCATAGCTTCAGAATAAGTTAAGTTAAAAGAAAGGGACTTTCTGGGAAAGGCACATTCTGGGTAAGCGACATTCTGAGAAAGGGACATTTTGGAACCTAGGAAATTTTAGGAAAGGGACATCTGGAACTAAAGGGCCTGCGCACGAGCGTATAAATTAAAAAGCATATAATATTGGAATGTATGTTGTTAATTATACTTTATGTTGATAAAAATATTATTTGGTGAAACACAATTTTCATAGCGTTGATTCATTTTGAATGTTTGTACGTAGATATCTGTTTCTAATAATAATAGGCCGCTAATGATATCATTTATTCTTGCAAATAAATGATATCATTAGCGGCCGGTATCGGTCAATTTCTGAAAATGTGTTTTTCGTAATCGTGCACGGAAGTCCGTGATGAACGGCTGGACTGACCATTATCCTCTTGACGCATAATGTCCGATTCGCATAATGTCCGATGTCCGTTTCGCACCCAAGTCGCACAAAGTCCGATTCGCACAAAGTCCGATTCGCACAAAGTCCGAGTCGCACAAAGTCCGAGTCGCACAAAGTCCGATTCGCACAAAGTCCGATTCGCATAATGTCCGATGTCCGATTCGCACAATGTCCGATTCCGAGTTGCCCTGGTGACAGGTGACAGCTGTCAAACTTTACACGTTTTTTTCTCGAATTAAAATAATAATAATAAACTATGTATGCGAGACAACAAGTTTCTTAGAGAAAGTTGTTAGTCTTAACAAAATCTAAATTTCAGGTGACAGCTGTCAAACTCAAAACTCGTTTTTCTCGGAAACTATGCATGCCAGACAACTAGTTTCTTGGAGAAAGTTGCTGGTCTTGAACAAATCTACATTTCAGGTGACAGCTGTCAAACTTTAAACGCGTTTTTCTCGGAAACTATGCATGCCAGATAACTAGTTTCTTGGAGAAAGTTGCTTGTCTTGAACAAATCTACATTTCAGGTGACAGCTGTCAAACTTTTAATGCGTTTTTCTCGGAATATATGCATGCCAGACTACTAGTTTCTTGGAGAAAGTTGTTGGTCTTGACGAAATCTGCAGTTCAGGTGAGTTACAAAAACAAGTAAGTAGTAAGTTGACAGCTGTCACCAAAAACATAAATGTGAAAATTGGTAGCCAAGTTCAATGTTCTACCCAAAAAAGTATTAATATGAAGTATTGTTAAAAGTTTGACAGCTGTCACCTGAAATGTAGATTTGTTCAAGACCAACAACTCCCTAAGAAATTAGTTGTCTGGCATGCATAGTTTCCGAGAAAACGAGTTTTGAGTTTGACAGCTGTCACCTGAAATTTAGATTTTGTTAAGACTAACAACTTTCTCTAAGAAACTTGTTGTCTCGCATGCATAGTTTATTATTATTATTTTATTTCGAGAAAAACGTGTAAGTTTGACAGCTGTCACCTGTCACCAGAGCAACTCGGAATCGGACATTGTGCGCATCGGACATCGGACATTATGCGAATCGGACTTTGTGCGAATCGGACATCGGACATTATGCGAATCGGACTTTGTGCGAATCGGACTTTGTGCGACTCGGACTTTGTGCGACTCGGACTTTGTGCGAATCGGACTTTGTGCGAATCGGACTTTGTGCGACTTGGGTGCAAAACGGACATCGGACATTATGCGAATCGGACATTATGCGTCAAGAGGACCATTATCTTCATCACACTTTCTACTATCCGAATTTGTTAATGTCTTGTATGTATGTGAATTCGTTACATTAGAGTAAGTATGTGGGAATGGATTTGTGGAAGAACGTGGATACAAACTAGGAGAAATGAAGATTTTGTGACATTTAAATAAAAGAATATTCATGAATATCTTATTTCTTTTATTTTGAAAGAGCGCTTCGATTTTGAGTTTCATTTCATATTTTGGTCATAATATACTTTTCGGGGCGGCAACAGTACAGTACAGTGAATTTGTAAAAAAAAATGTTTGCTGTTGCAAAAGTTCTTAAGCATTAACGATCGCTTATGCTGACACATTTACTTACATCGAGGTTATGGAGTACCTGATGCTGACCACCAGAAGCCCAACTAAACTAAAATGGCATCATAGCAGTTGTTCAGAATGATGGGCCACTTCTGCTGGCACATAGGCATCATGGGTTTCAAGTACATCTGCTGGTACATAGTAAACTAAATTTACTACGGTCAAAGATCCCATGCCCACGGGAAAACCCTTTAGTTCCAGAATCTCCCTTTCCCAGAATGTCCTTTTCCCAGAATGTCGCTTTCCCAGAATGTCCCTTTCCCAGAATGTCCCTTTCCCAAAATGTCCCTTTCCCAAAATGTCCCTTTCCCATCATGTCCCTTTCACAATATTTGTCTGCAAAGCGCACATCTTGATCACGAGAGGTATGATGCCTGGCAGGTTAATACAGGATGATAATTTAAATTGCGTGCCATATTCTAATTAAGTATCGGTAAGGATGCCGTACAAAATATTGAACAAACTCCTGTGTGCAATACTATGCTCGACCCAAGGAGTCCGGACGACCCGTTTGGTTTGACACCTGTCATTCGAAATGTAGATCTTCGGCAATGCCTACAACTTCCTCTGAGAAACTCGTAAATTAACACCCTGTATTGAGTTTACCCGCCAGTCATCACATCATACTCCCGTTCCTCTGGAAATACTGCGAATGATTTCGAATCGGAGGTACGGGGGTATGATATGATGACTGGCGGTAAACTCAATACAGGTGTTAATTACCGATCCTTAACTTATTTTGTAAAATCCTGTATAAACCTGCCAGGCATCATACCCTCGTGATCGAGATGTGCCGCTTTGCAGACAAATATTGGGAGAGGGACATTATGGGAAAGGGACATTTTGGGAAAGTGACATTCTGGGTAAGGGACATTCTGGAAAAGGGACGTTTTGGAACCTAGGGACATTTTGGGAAAGGGACATTCTGGAACTAAAGGGGAAAAACAGGTGAAAGCTCTGAGCGGCCTGGTATTAAAATCGTTCAGCTATGAAGGCTGCTCGTCTCTGTCGTGCTGCCTCCAAAAAGCTTTCGTTTGCAGGGTCAATCACAGGTTCCGGCTCATCTAACTCGTGGTCATCAATTTCTTCATCTTCATTTTCATCTGGTTCAGAATCTGTATCATCATCTTCTGATTCCGACTCTGAATCCTCATTTCCATCATGATTTTCTGAAAAATTTTGGGTCTATTTAATTTTGATATCACCAGCACAAAATTATCTACTCGTAAAAAGTAAATAACCATATTAGGATCATTCGTAAAATGAGCAAAAAAATTCTATAGCAAATGACTAAGCGGAGGGGCTTGGGACCACTGATGCTTTTTATCCTTTATGTAACATGTTAAAATGATTGGGTAATAAATACGACTTACCAGACCAAATCAAAATGTTGTGAATAGTGCAGCAAGAAATTACTATCTTAGCGGCCTTTTCCGGACTATAATGTAGCGTGCGGTGGCGGTTCAGGCACCGAAATATGTTTTGAGACGGCCAAAAGTCATTTCTATGACAACTCTTGCATGTGAATGCATTTTGTTGTACCTTTCTTCCGGGGTACCAGCTCCTACCTCAGCAAGTGGTGTCATCAGCCATGGTAAAAGTGGGTAACCCTTATCTCCTATAAACATACAAATTATTTAACGTGTAAATAAAACCATTAAAGTGAATGTAAGTGAAAGTAAAATCATAAAAAAACGGCCAAGAGCGTATCAGACACGCCCACAAATAGGGTTTTGTAGTCAACGTCTACATTATCATGTTTTTCAGCGTTACAAAGTAAATTTTGTTGCTGGTTTGTTTGGAGCTGTATGGTTACCAACCGCAAATTGAATAACTTAAATATTTCCTTAATCTTAAGTAGTACAGTAAGCAGGTATTAGTTATAGTTTTTATGGTAACTTCATATTTAGAACTATATTCCATATTTTTTTTTCAAAATTGCGTGCATACTTTAGAAGTTACAGCTGCCCCTTTTAGAAGCAAATATCTCGAGACAGAAACATTTTAGAGACTTTGTTTCAAAGAAACCTCCCTTAGTTTTAAAAGACCTATTCAACGATACCCTACTCAATAGTACAGGTTCATCGGGTCGTAGAATGACTCGGTGTCCCTCACGAAGAGAGAGAGATTACAGGAGAAAAATGATCGCCCCCTTTCACATGTATGGGAAGGGGTCCAAAACATTTAAAATATTGTTTTCTCAACATTTGTAAAGGGTCAACACGATCTGTCTTCACACCAAATTTGATGTCGATAGCTCCAAAACTGACGAAGTTATGAGAGCGCGGCATACAGACAGACAGACAGACTTGCCGAAATGATAAGGGTTTCTAGTAAGTAGACTACGAAACCCTAAAAACATGTAGGTAATATTAGGCAGTGTAGGTAACTCACCCAGCAGCCATTCCATCGGACGGTGATCCACATATTGATCCTTCAAGTATTGATGGACATTACTTGATTGCCAAATGGCTGCGTCATGGGTGGATCCCGGAAAATTGGGGTTCACGCTTGTAATTCGGCTCTTGGCATCACAAATCTTTAAAGAAAAAATGAAACAAAAGTTAGTCTACAGATCATTATTCTTTTAAACTTAATGTTGCCTATAGTAATTTTATAGTAAGTAAAGATTTGTTTCGTTTAGTTTGCTTTTTAAAGTTCTTAGTTATTCTATAAATTTTTCACCATCTGAATGTGTCCTACCTGTTACTTTTAAAGCACCACATGCATGTCATTTCACACAGATGGGTGTACATATTACATTACATCAAATAAAAATAAGTACAGAGCGGAATTTACCATAACTCACCATTTGACAGTTAATACTGTAATAACCTTTTCTGTTATAGAAAAGACTGCCAGGGGCTGTTGGGTGGTTGATGGGTGGCTTATGGATTGATATATGGGTACCATCCACAGCTCCCAAAGTGTGGGGTATCCCATACATGTCCTGAAATCTGTAAAATTACATACACATATGTTAAAACCATTGAAATATCAGCGGTTCAGAAGTAAGTACAGATTTTATAGAATGCAGAGTAAGTTGCATTATGTCAACATAAGAAGCAGGAACAGAGACAAATTTATTGGGATTTTAATGATTTTATTTTCATTAGTAAGAACAGCGACTATTTATACATCACAACAGCCATGACTGTCCAGCACTTGTGCATCTCCATATTAGGAGGCTTTACTCACTATGCTTAGTAGGCATACAAGTGCGAGCATTGCGAGGTTCACAGGAAGTGCTGCTGCCTTAGGGTATATATAAGGTGAAATTTTACTAGTGACTGATAGTGAAAACTCAGAACCGGTTAGTGATAAGGAACATCTTTCCCCAAGGAACATGGGTAGAAATACGAAAATTTTTTTGGACCTACCATTGTAACTGAAATCAGCTGATCGACAAGTTTGTATGGGAGGACCAAAATTTTTTTTCGTTTTCAACCTATGTTAATTGGGAAAGTTGTTCCTATCACAAGCCGGTTTTGAGTTTTGTTATCGGTCACTAGTAGAATTTCAGACTATATAAGCAAGCTATAGAGTGCACCTAAAAAGTTAGAACTGTTGGCAGTTCTTAGAACACAACCTCTCTGTCCATCAGTAACAAAACGCCAGTGACAACACTATTGAACCTCTATTATTTCTCATACATTTGACGTCTGTATCTAGGGAGCAACTGCTTACATTTTGACAGTACAGTGCAGGGTGATATGCGCACTCTTTAGCTTGCTTATATATATTTTAAGGGCTCTAAGGCTGCTGCCCATTCTTTTGGTTCATCTCTTAGTCGGCTTTTACGACACCTACAAGTAGAAATGGGACCAATTTGCAGGCAGTAATATGAATAATCAGTTGTGCTATTACAGTACATAAACTACTTTTAACTCACTTACCCTTGCATAGTTGATTCCTTTTCCTGCCTGGTCATAGGAAATTTGATCCATAGCGGGGTCAGTCTTTCAAGGATCAGAGAGCAGACCATTTCCAGGCTCCGGCTCACTGTAGGTTGGCTTTGCCCCAAAATGTTGATCTCACCCACGGAAGTTTGGTAACTACCATGGGCGAAAAAGTTTAAAGCACTTAGTACCTGAAAGAAGTGAAATTATCTATAATAAATATGATGGAAAAAAGTTTGTTAAGTGAATTGTCAAAAGGTCACACTTTTACCTTTAGATGGGCAGGTATAGTGCCTAAGTTTAGGGGATTGTTTTCCCCGGTACATAGCACGTCCACAAAGTTGTGGCCCATTTCACGAGACAACCTAAAAAGCTTCCGAAATTTTCTTTCGGACCGGCTGAACGGATTGGACCTGTCCCGTAATTGCTTGAAATACAACTTTTCGTTCTCTGCATGTCCCCTAAAATACCAGAAGATAAGGAAATTCATGTAAAGGTTAAGCGAAGTACCAAAAATGGTCAGAAAGGAAAATTTTCAAAACAAAATTACCTTTCGTCTACCACTACAGCAGCCGCGACATATTCATCATCCATTTTTACGTTTTCACAAATTATGCAAATCACTCCAACGCAAATTATAACAAAAACAAATGAACTTGTAATGAACAAAAACGTTAGATTTGTAAAAATTACTCCAACAGACTCCGACGATTCAAACTGTTTTGTTTGACAGTACTATTTTTAAGAGGAATCTTTTTAATGGCCGCTAAGATTAGTGATCTTAGCAGCTTTAAATTTTTAAAATGCTTAAATTTGTGCGCCGTGGAATAGCACTAATCGGCTAAAGCTAAGTTTAGCGCTGTCACTTAATTTTAAGTATTTTAAAGATTATAATGCTGTCATTTGAATTTGACACTTACGTGTAGAATAGCAAATGGTTATAGAAACGTCAAATTAATAATAAAAATTTAAAATGTGCCTCTAGAATTGAGTCTAATGTCGCACTTAAGTTTAAACAATTTAAAGGACACCAAGTCGTCCAACGACCTGATGAACCCTGGTGCTAGAGCTTTTCAACCACCTACTGCATGAAGCAGGCCTTTGAAATGGTTGTGTAACGACAGCCGTCTAAGTGACCATAGACAGCAACCGGGACCGACGGCTGAACGTGGCTCCAAAGCACGGAACCATCTTGCTTCTCAGACAATCAGGTGGTTCAGCCTGTGTCCTGTGTCCTGACCAGTCTAGGAACATATACCTACACAAAGTGATAAATATCAACTTTGTGAGCGAAAGGAATTGAACAACAGGCAGTCAGACTAGCCACTGCGCCACGTCGGCTGACATCCGATGTCACCCGATCGGCTGAGACTGACATTAATTTTCAATGAAACTCGAACAAAATCAGGGTTTCCCAAAATCCATAGTAAAAGTTGTTCAATTTCATAAACTGATCATGCCTGCAAAGTTTTCAGTACAGACCGTCTTTACATAGTATAGGTTTGTAACTATGGCGATAGAAAAAGTATCGACGTTTTGTATTAGTTGAGTCACTGCACTAGCTTGGGTTCAGTGTGGCTCAATACTTCAAGTTAAAATTATCGTTTTTTCATTGAATATCGACTGGAAATGAACATCATTGAATAAGTAGAACAATCCCAAACTAACATTCTAATCTTACTTAGCAAGCTATTTACTGTTAATAAAGGCACTAATAAACTGAGATCGTTAATTGTTACCCATTATATGGTGGAATATTATAATCTTTATTTGTAAATTAACGATACTATGATTAACACCATTGTTCGACACAAAATAATAAAAATAGGAACCAAATACAATAATTTTATTGTAGATCCACCTAAAAAAAAAAACAAATCAGTCATTTTGTACGACTTACTGGCAACACTTACGTACAATTTTCAATCGCTAATTTTATATATTATTTAGTGATATTGTACTAGAGGAATACTTTCAGATGAAAAGTGATATTGTTCTGTTGTAAATTTGTATTTTTACATATTTTTTTAGGCATTATTAGCTCTACAATTCGGCTTTTTGTCGGAGCTCATTTGACATGCGCGACTGGACTCGTTCTAGTAAAAGATCTGACAGCAGCTGGTTTTTGTAATAAGCTATGCCCCCTTGGGCAAAGGCCGTGACAGAGGGGAAGTTCTTGGTATAGCGTCTCCATACCCCAGCTTTCCTCCAAGACAAAAATGCATGTTCGTTTCATTTCATTTCATTTTTAGTACGACAATTTGTTTTTATTAAATATAAAAAAATAGGAGGATTTTTAGATAAAATTAAATATATGCTTAACATTTTAACTAAGCTTTAAAATGATATACTTTTTATATCAGTCGAAATTGATCTCCCTTTAAAAGACGTCACCTTTGAATCAGCAAATGCGATTAGCTTGTGCTGTGCGACTAGGGATTGCAATCCCGCACCTCGTTCAATCCCGCGGGATCCATTTGCGGGATTGGTCCAATCCCGCGCGGATCCCGCGGGATCCCGCACCTTTGTAATCATGTTTAAAATCTAATTTAAAATACAGACTTCAGTTCAATAAACATTAACATGCCTGTCATGTGAAGCTAAATTGTTTGTTTTCAAACTAAATAAAAATTGAAAGAAGTGTAATCAAATTACATTTATTTCGTATTTAGAGCCGTGTTCAATTTTACTCTTTATTCTTACTACTACTAATCTTTTTTTATCCCTCTCCCACACATGTGAAAGGGGGGACAAGAAATGTTTTTATTTGTCAGCCAATATTGAGTAGGGTATTGTTGAATAGGTATTTTAAAACTACGGAAAAAAAATGTTTCTGTCCTAAGATATTTGCTTTTAAAAGGGGCGTTTTTGAACCATAATTTGTTCCAGCTGTAAGTTCTAAATCATGAAATTCAAAAATTAAAAAACAATAAGTAATATAGGTATCAATCTGAAGTTATCATGAAAACTGTAACGGATACTGTACCAAAGAAGTTTTAAGAAAAATCGAGATTTTCTATCTGCGGTTAGTAACCATACAGCTGCAAACAAACCAGCAACAACAACAACAACTACGAAACTTAATGCGGGCGTATTTAACACGTTCTTGGCAGGTTAGGTTAGGCTTTTTAAAAAAATATGGATTAATTCTAATATTATATTGACTAAAGACCACAATTAAAGGGCAAATTAGTCACTTTAGATCACAACTTTCATTATACTTATCAAATAACTAATTTACAAAACAGCTGGGACTACCTTTGGTAATAAGATAACTTCTTCTTTTCGAGTGGGACACTGAGTTGTTTAACGACCCGATGAACTCGGGTGTCAGAGTTTTTCAACTCTGATGTCAAGATAACTACAGTTATAGAAGAGTGGGTATTAATGGTTTTGCGAGTATCACCCAGCCTGCGTCTCAGCGAACAACAAGTAAGAAATGCTCTTTCAGTGTCTACGTATAGTTTCGTATGATAAGATAGTTAAGAAATATTTTTAGGTAATGAACGTCGAGTTTAAGTTTAAGTTCGAGCCAATCGAAAGAAAAAGTTTTTTGGTGCGAATTTTCAATGTGCGGGATCCGCGGATCCGCGTTTTGAAGGTGCGGGATCCCGCAAGGCCGAAAATAGCGCGGGATCCCGCAAGGCCGAAAATAGCGCGGGATCCCGCGGGATTGCGGATCCCGCAATGCGGGATTGCAATCCCTATGTGCGACGATGTAAAAACATGAAGGCAACATAAGTCATTTAGTAGCCTGGAACAAAAAAAGTGAAATATGGGCCATTTTTAACCGACGAAAAAACAAAAGAAGAGGAGGTTCTCAATTCGTCCCGAACTTTTTTTTTTATGTATGTTTACGATCACTTAGAGACGCCTGGACTTACATGGAAAATTATTTTTTTGTTTGAAAGCGTGCACTGCCCAAGTGGTCCCATATTCATAAGGTCAGGATCTGATGGCAGGATTCTTGGAAATTTTGTAAATTTCATATATTTTTCGGCATATTTGAAGCATAATGTACTTATCGTTGACGTCTACTGCATGACAAAGATCTGGCAAAGAACCTTATAAAAAATAGGTTCTTTTAAAAGGTCGTATATTAATATTATAGTATGTACGTTTTTGCTTGGTGATTTGGACAGCGTCACTGTCATGTCACTGAAGGCAGTTTAGGGATGTGACATAATTTACCAACGAGTATGAGTTCTGGTACTAGTACGATACTAGCTTAGCTACTCAATACCAGCAATAAACACCTATGAACTTAAGTATTTTTACCCGACTGCCTCAGAAGGAGGGTTATGTTTTTCGAGAGTATGTATGTATGTATGTTCTTTTTCATGAGCTACAGCCCAAACGGATAGTCGGATTTTGACATATGAGGTGTCGTTAGATTCGTCTCAGCAGCGCGAGTGACACTGGCTATATTAAAAATTCAAAAATTCAAGATTTGCAACACTCACAAGTGAGTGCTGTCTTACTTTTTTTATTCAGCAAAGTGAAAATTTAACGGCAACAAGATATTATCATCAAAACAAAAAGTCAAGGAAAAGCCTCTAAACCTAAAGACGCAGTTAAGCATCACCGAAAACCATCCTTCACTCTCAGGGGAGGTTCCACTCTCAAGACCGGTATACTAACAAGCATTGGCCACGAAGAATGTTGGGACATTTTCTAGCTTATCTTCAAGTGTACATAGATGGCACTAGGCTAATTAGAAAAAAAAAACTTCGCAAGGAAATGTATTATTTTTATATCTAGTTGAGTATCAATATTAGTAAAATTTCGTCGGTCGAAAACAGTTAGACAGAAGAATTTCGCCTTCTAGAGTTATAAAAATTTAAATTGTGTAATGTGGAAAATTATTAAGTTTCGAAATTATAAAGTCTCGAATGATATAAAAGCTGTATCAAGCTGAACTAGGCTGAAAAGTATTGCTTCCTAGTCACTGTTATTATAACAGTAGCATGCCTATTATTTAGGGCACATACCTACTAATAATGTCTGTGAGGTGTAACCTTGATGTAACTTTGTCACAGCGAGCATATTTATTTAATAAATTTACTGATTATTAGAACACAAAAATAAATGTGTCATATTTTAGGCAGAATTTATTATTCAATTTAGCTTAAAATTAGCTTAACAAGTGATATTTAAGTGCCCGTTCACACATGCGACTTTTCTCGGCGACTTTTTCGTCTCACGACGTGTCAATGGGCTAGTATGAACGTGTGCACACGAAGCGACGCGTTTTTCGTGCGACTTTTTAGGTGAGGTGGTCATTTCAGAATGGTACCTTAATGTAATGATGGCTATAAGAAAAGATGGTGGCTGTATGGCAACATCCAGTAAAAGTTGAGGGTACTCATTTTGTCAGAATGTAAAAAAGCGCTGATGGCCATCGACAAGTAATAACTTTCAAAAACAGCCAATAAAAAATAGCGTATGTGGAAAATGTGTGGTTTGAAAGAACGAACTACGTTTCCTAACACCCTGTATTTGAATTAAGATTAAAATTACCTAAACAAGTGATATTCAATAGTGATTGAAACATTTGAATTTATCGACGATTATACAAGCGCCGTTTCAAAGTCACTTCAAACGGCTCTCCGTCAATCTCATGACATCTGTCCAAATCACCAAGCTACAATGAACACAGTATAGTCTGTATTTTATAGTGATTCTTTGTTCTCTTGAAACTCTTATACGACTAGGCAGATTTTGATGAGAGCTTTTTTTTTTTTTTTTTTAAGATGGGCTTACTCTTGACCCCAATCTTACCCTAGAGCAGAGATGGGATCTACGGTGGAGCGAGCTTGCCCAGAAGATGCCTATTCACTCTAGACTTAAAGAGATTCAGGTTATATGCACTCGGAAATACAGACGCAGGCAGGGAATTCCATTCTTTAGCCGTGCGCATAATGAAAGATGATTTGAAGCGCTTAGTGCGTAATGTGGGTATATCAACTAAGAACGGATGGTAGCCGGCCGTGCGTCTGGATGTCCGATGGAAGAAAGGAGACGGTGGTATGAGCTCATGCAGCTCACGCGCACACTCTCCGAAGTACAATCTGTAGAAGACCGATAGGCAAGCTACCTTGCGGCGGTGAGCCAGGCTGTGAAGCTTGGTCGCCACCAGTTTTTTGAGCTATGTGAAAAAAAAACTTTCATCACCCTGATAGTCTAAGCGGGTACGGTCAAATATCACCCGGAAACTGTTTTGCCGGCACAGTTGATGCCGCTTTGCTCAGTGATACTAGAGACCATTGTGAATGATTCCATCCGAGGAAATGAAAAATCCATCGACTGGATTTCAAGATGGCGGACCTTCGTTTTTTGTATGGCACTAAAAATTAATTCTTCTGGAGCCCATCGTGTGGGGTATCAAATGAAAGGGCTAGATGAGACGATTTAAAAAATATATCGTTTTAATACATTTCAGTTGCCTTTTTAGGAAAAAAACCAAGTAACATTTTTAAAAGTAGTCAAAACATGCCAAGTTTGAGACACAGCAGGTACTAAATGGCTAACATATAGTTTCTTAAAAGTATGCCAAATGATCCACCATATCCTTAACTCTAATGTGACGTAAGAAATTTCGGAAACAATAAGATTAAATGTATATTTTGCAATGGAAAGTAGATAATTGGGAACTGCAGTAGATTAGTAAGAACTGCTTGTGCGCCTCCATAAATGTTTAAGATGCAATTCTTCTCATGACTGCTTTTACACTTGAAGCTAGATTATGATGTGCCGGATCATTTTGAATCTGCGGGCACGGTTGTGCCCCCGCCAAGTCGAGTGAAAAGCGGATTTGCCATAGGTACCATGTTGCTCTACTCATGAAAGCTATCTCACTTTAGTAGGCCTGCTGTAAGAAGAAATCTTGTTAGAAATAAGTAGTGCCTGTTGTGTCGTTTTATTTTTGTATTTATCCTGTATTTGTTTTTGTGTACAGTTAATTATTAAATTTAATAAAAATGTTTCTCTCGAAACAGTTTAGACCAATTTCGACACCCGAACAACGATATTTTGAATAACATTTGAAACCTGTGTTTAAAGGACCCAAACAATCATTAAATAAACATTGAATATTTCAGAAAATTAATCAATTCCCTTGAATCTGTTACTCATTCGACCGACCGTAAAACTTCTAAAAGCACTTTTAGATGACATGTACGAACATGAATGAAGTAAAAAAAGCCTAAAGATTTGAGATACCATCAAAACACAACTAAAAAAAAAGCGAGTCTCACCATTCATAACATCTACCGCAAAAAAATTAGAGTTTTCGTACATAAAATATTGACTTAGAGTACGGTCGTTCCAATAGTTTATATCTGACAGCCCATACTAAGAGACACATCATAAAAGAAAAATAACCTTATATCTCAAAGTTCTCAAATATGGCCTATTTAAGCGAACGTAATTAAATAATTGCAAAAACAAATAATCATATACTTACTACTAGCAAGCATATTTGTTTAAAGACAGCCAAGTCCGCCATTCCACCAGAAAAGTTGTGCAATCCACGACGTCATCGGTACCGAAATAACTGTAGCATCATTGTATTTCATAATGGCATGTATTTAACGCGGCGACAAATTGATACCATTCAGGGTCTTAAAAAAACTGAAAATGGATAGCAAATTTACTACTTTGGCGACTAATTTGAGGTAGCATCTTAACTAAAAAGCGGCGACTTTTTAATGAGTTTCGAGGTTTTATTTAAACCCCACCAAAAACATAAATGTGAAAATTGGTAGCCAAGTTCAATGTTCTACCGAAAAAAGTATTGATATGAACATGGTCGCCAAGTTCAGTAAACATTCCTGAAATTAATTTCTTTATAAGGTCGCTTAACATTCTTTACTAAAATAAAACAAACACCTTAAAATCTAGAGCACCTCACAGTTTGACTGGGCTAGTTTTCACGATTTTCTAATTGTTTAATATCTTGTTTATTATCTACTCTAATCAATATTTGAAGTCCTATTAAAAACTAGCCAAGCAAAACTGTGAGGTGCTCTAGATTTTAAGGTGTTTGTTTTATTTTAGTAAAGAATGTTAAGCGACCTTATAAAGAAATTAATTTCAGGAATGTTTACTGAACTTGGCGACCATGTTCATATCAATACTTTTTCGGTAGAACATTGAACTTGGCTACCAATTTTCACATTTATGTTTTTGGTGGGATATCATTACTTTCTGTTAGTGCTAAAGACGATACAAAAACTTTTAAAACATTTGACTTTTCTGCGTTTACGCTATGTCACGTTATTTTTTGAGTAATTTTCTTGGACTTTTGACACACTTGAACGCATTGCCCATTCATTATCACTAACATTTTTTTTGCGTTTTCTGCTTATTGTTAAACTTTCTTAATCAGGGCGGTAAAGAGTTTGCAGGCGATTGTACTGTATTATAGAAGTCTCTTGCGCTTTAATTTGGCTTTTAACACCCTGCATACATCCACTTTTAATACCCTGTATAAATCCACTTTTTACACCCTGTATATAGCCACTTTTAACACCCTTTATACATCCATTATTAACACCCTGTATACATCCACGGCCAACGTTTATTAGAGCTTTGCTCTAAACACCTACTGTGTGTTACCAATACCTACTTTATAGTCTAGTAACTAACGTCAATAGCTGGTTATAAATAACTATTCGGATTGACCCATGAAGCTGAAAATCTGCATGTAGGTACTTCTTGACCTCCTGATCAAAATTAGACATAGAGCCCAGCGGGCACCACCCCCCTTAACCTTTTACCGCCCCCCACTCCTTTACAAGGCGCAACTTTTGAAGTAATTGACTTGGAGGGTAGTTTTTATTTCATATCGTGCGTGACATCTCACTTGAAGCTTATTGTGCCCTAAAAATTACCCTTTAGGCCCCCCGGGGGGCCCGAAAGCCCCAAAAAGTGGGGTGTCCCGTCCTTGTATGAGATTTTCCTATTTTCAAGCTATCAATTCCCAAGCGGTATCAAAAGTTGCGAAATTAGACACAGATTGCAAAAAACCTAAAATATTTTGAAATAATATTTATCACAAGTGAAAATAAGAAATAGAAAATATGACATGCATCGACCGGGGATCGAACCCGGGCCGCATGGGTAAACGCCCCACCGCTCTGCCACTGAGCTATCGATGCACGGCCGATGAACGCCAAATTTTCTATCTCTTGATGCTCGTCTCCAAGCGACGATCCAGCGACATCTGTAGAAAGTATTTAGAACTTACTACATGGTTAGTCCACATTATGAGTGGAATTCAAACCATATGATGAAGCTTGCTTAATCAATCTATTGGGATTGTAATGCATTCACTCACAAAGCTATATTATTCTCACAAGTGAAAATAAGAAATAGAAAATATGACATGCATCGACCGGGGATCGAACCCGGGCCGCATGGGTAAACGCCCCACCGCTCTGCCACTGAGCTATCGATTCACGGCCGATGAACGCCAAATTTTCTATCTCTTGATGCTCGTCTCCAAGCGACGATCCAGCGACATCTGTAGAAAGTATTTAGAACTTACTACATGGTTAGTCCACATTATGAGTGGAATTCAAACCATATGATGAAGCTTGCTTAATCAATCTATTGGGATTGTAATGCACTCACAGTGCTATATTATTCTCACAAGTGAAAATAAGAAATAGAAAATATGACATGCATCGACCGGGGATCGAACCCGGGCCGCATGGGAAAACGCCCCACCGCTCTGCCACTGAGCTATCGATGCACGGCCGATGAACGCCAAATTTTTTATCTCTTGATGCTCGTCTCCAAGCGACGATCCAGCGACATCTGTAGAAAGTATTTAGAACTTACTACATGGTTAGTCCACATTATGAGTGGAATTCAAACCATATGATGAAGCTTGCTTAATCAATCTATTGGGATTGTAATGCACTCACTCACAGTGCTATATTATTCTCACAAGTGAAAATAAGAAACAGAAAATATGACATGCATCGACCGGGGATCGAACCCGGGCCGCATGGGTAAACGCCCCACCGCTCTGCCACTGAGCTATCGATGCACGGCCGATGATTCTATTTCTTATTTTCACTTGTGAGAATAATATAGCACTGTGAGTGAGTGCATTACAATCCCAATAGATAATATTTATCTTTAGGGCTTTGCCGAACATTAAAAAACAATAATATGTTGATTTCGTAGTCACAACACTTTAACGATCGATAGAGCCCTAAAGATAAATATTATTTAAAGATTATTAGTTTTTTTGCAATCTGTGTCTAATTACGCAACTTTTGATACCTCTTGGGAGTCGATAGCTTGAAAATAAGAAAATTTCATTTAAGAACGGGACACCCCCCTTTTTGGGCCCTTGGGCCCCTCGGGGGGCCTATAGGGTCATTTTGAGAGCACAATAAGCTTCAAGTGAGATGTCACGCACGATGCGAAATAAAAACTACCCTCCAAGTCAATTACTTCGAAAGTTACGCCTTGTAAAGGAGGGGGTTGGTAAAAAGTTAAGGGGGGTGGTGCCCGCTGGGCTCCATGTCTAATTCTAATCAGGAGGTCAAGAAGTACCTACATGCCGATTTTCAGCTTCATGGGTCAATCCGAATAGCTGTGACGTTAGTTAGACTATTAAAGGCAAATCAACTCGCAAAGTGTCCTGGAAACATCCTCGTTCTGGACACTGGCATCAACTGGACCTTATCCTTACCAAAAAGAAAAATCTCCGCGAGACCCTGCACACGCGATCATTTCACAGCGCTGATTGTGACACAGATCACTCCCTGGTGGCATCACAAGTTGCTATAGCTCACAAAAAGATCCACTCATCCAAATTGCCTGGTAGGAAGAAGCTCGATCTTCCAAAAACCAGAGACGATGAGGTGGTACAAAAGTATGAAGAGCTGGTACGCGACGAAGTTGCCACCTGGGATGTAGACGCTCCGATAGAGGAGGAATGGGGCAAAGTAAAGAAGCTACTTACAGAAGTAGCCGGTACGGCTTTTGGTCATCAGAAAGCCAAAAACCAGGACTGGTTCGCTGAAAATCTCGAACACATTACACCTCTGCTCGAGTCCAAACGACAAGCTGCGCTAAAACATCGCCTTAACCCATCCGAAAAGACGCGTATCGACCTATCGAATGCAAAATTAGCTTAACAACGCACATCACGGTACTTCGCAAATGCATACTGGACCGAGCTTTGTCAAAGCATTCAATCATGCGCTGATATGGGAAACTTTGGTGGTGTTTACGCTGGGATTAAAAAGGCCCTTGGTCCTTTTCCTAAAAAAACAGCCCCCCTTAAAGAAGCGGACGGCACTGTTATTACAGATGCTCAACGCCAACTTAAACGATGGGTAGAACATTATGTTGGTCTCTACTCAGAACCAGTGAACATAATGCCAGAAGCTGCAGATTGCATGCCAAAACTAGCTACCTGGACTGAGTTAGATGATCTTCCTACCATAAGGGAGTACCACAAGGCTGTAAAGCAGCTTAAAATGGGAAAATCACCTGAAAACGATGGTACCCACGCCGAAATTATCAGGCTCAAGTGCATATTACCCATCCTGCACAATCTGTTGTGTAAATGTTGGGAAGCGGGATATATACCACAGGATATGCGCGATGCTAACATCATTACCCTATACAAATGCAAAGGTGACCGCGGTGACTGTAACTGTTATCGTGGAATATCCCTTTTAAGTATAGTAGGTAAATTATTTGCTCGGTTAGTCTTAATAAGACTCCAGAAACTTGCTGATCGTGTATATCCCGAATCGCAATGTGGATTTCGCGCCCAACGTTCCACAACAGATATGATCTTTACACTTCGCCAACTGCAGGAAAAGTGTAGAGAGCAGAAAACACCTCTGTTTGTGGCGTTCGTCGACCTTAACAAAGCCTTCGACACCGTCAGCAGGGAAGGACTCTATACTGCACTTTTAAACATCGGGTGCCCTCCAAAACTTCTAAGCCTCATTAAATCCTTCCACGAGGACATGAAAGGATCTGTTGTTTTTAACGGCAATACATCCGAGCCGTTCGAAATGCGTAGAGGTGTTCGCCAAGGCTACGTGTTGGCTCCTACCCTGTTTGGTATTTTCTTCTCATTGCTTTTTAAAGTTGCTTTCGGCGATGACCAACAGGGTATACACCTGCACACTAGGGCTGACGGGAAGCTGTACAATATCACGCTTCTTAAGTCAAAGCGTAACCGCGATGACTTATTCGTCGATAGCCTTTTGTTCGCTGACGATGCAGCCTTCGTTGCTAATTCTCAAAGTGAGCTTCAAGACATTGTTGATAAGTTTTCCCACGCGTGTTCTCTGTTCTCAATGTCCATTAATGCCAAAAAAACAGTAGTGCTAGCTCAAGGTGGAGAAACACCACGTATTTTGCTCGGTGGCGTTCCTTTGAACATAGTTGACAAGTTTTGCTACTTGGGGTCGACTGTGTCGAACAATCTCACCCTCGATGCTGAGATCAATACTCGTATCGGCAAAGCGGCGACCATGTTCGGCAGGCTCAGTACAAGAGTATGGAATAATAAACACCTGACCACAAAAACCAAGATAATTGTTTACCAAACTTGCGTTCTAAGCATACTCTTGTACGGAGCTGAAACCTGGACTTCGTACGCAAAACAAGAACGTCGACTCAACACATTTCATATGCGCTGCGTAAGAAACATCTTGCATATAACTTGGCAGGACAGAGTCACAAACGAGCGAGTTCTAGAAATTGCACAGCTGCCTAGCTTTACCGCTTTGCTTAAGCAAAGACGATTGCGGTGGCTAGGGCATGTGTACCGCATGGAACCTTCGCGTCTACCGCGGCGTGTCCTGCTTGGCGCCGTAGCTAACGCCAAAAGAGGAGTTGGAAGACCGATGCTACGTTTCAAAGATTGCGCCAAACGGGACATGGCTGCGTTTGACATCGACCATCAAAGCTGGGAGAAGCTTGCTGAGAACAGGGATGTATGGAGAAAGCGTGTGTTTGATGGGCGTAAAGCTCACGACGATGCCTGGTTCGCTGGTCTCGCAAACAAAAGGCAAAAACGACATCTAAACATGCATGTGCCAGTCTCTAATTCCACCTTCGTTTGTAGAGCGTGCGGAAAGTCATGCCGCTCCCGTATCGGCTTATACAGCCATGAAAAATCTTGCCTCAGACACTGAATAAATCGTCTGTCACAGACGTATGAGGCCAATGATGATACATCCATGATACTTTTAACACCCTGTATACATCCACTTTTAACACCCTGTACCTACACATCCACTTTCAGGACCCTGTATACATCCACTTTTAACATCCTGTATACATTCACTTTAAACACCCTGTATACATCCATGGTACTTTTAACACACTGTATATATTCACTCTTAACACCCTGTACACATCCACTTTCAACACCCTACATACATTTTTAACACCTTGTATACATCCATGATATTTTAAAAACCCTGTATACATCAACTTATAACACCCTATATACGTCCACTCTAGAACCAACCTGCTGAGTAGCTCTTCTCTACGTTATTATCTACAATTCATTCAATTCTTACTCGGTCGGTACTAAATACCAATTTACCTTTGCCGCTGCGAAAATAAAATCCCATTCATTGTATATAGAAGTTTCAGAAGTTTAGCTGCAAATATAAGTTTATAATCACAAATTCGTATTTTTTTTGTGATTAAAGTGAAATATTATATATTTTTGATTTTTTCTTGTGTATTCATATAGTAATCTAGGTGTATGCGAAATTTTAAGTCTCTAGGTCACCTAGAAGTTGGTTAGGTTTTTGATCTATATGTATGTTTTTGGCGCTAGATCTCACCCAGCTGGTGGAACAAGCGACGCGAATACCAGATATCACAGACCACACACCCAATTGCCTGGACCTTCTGCTGACAACTGATCCGCACAGACATTCGGTTTCGGTCTCGGCTCCGCTGGGATCATCCGACCACTGTGTGGTGAAATCCGTGTCCATCTGCTCTCCTCCGGATTACACCCCTAGGGGCACGAGGAGAGTATGGCGATACGAGTCAGCAGACTGGGACGAGATGCGTGCTTTCTTTGCTTCATACCCGTGGCGGCAAATGTGTTTCTCTTCGGAAGACCCCTCATACGTCGCTGATGCGATCACAGCTGTAATCCGGCAGGGAATGGAATATTTTATTCCTTTCTCCGATATCCCGCTCGGTTATAAAGCCCAACCTTGGTTCAATGCGGACTGTGCTCGAGCTGAGGCTCGTAAACAGTCCGCTTTCAAGCTTGGGTAAAAGCTCGTGATCGAAAAGTGCGAGCGAGAAGAGTGCGAGCAAAGAAGAGAGCATATAATGCCGCCGCCAGGTATTGCAAACGGGTGCTACGAAAAGCTAGGTTCGACCATATTAGCCGTATTGGGGCAAAGCTTGCATCATACCCACCGGGTAGTAAGCAGTTCTGGTCCCTTTCGAAATCAGTCGAATCCAACTTCTGCCGTCCCTCACTACCTCCAATGCAGAAACCTGATGGGTCGCTTGCCCACACCGCGGCAGAGAAAGCAAATTTATTTGCCGATCTGTTTGCGAGCAACTCTCGTATAGACGCAGGGTCGAAATATCCACCCACCTTACCTCACTGTGATTCTTTGATGTCTGAGGTCACAGTGCACAATAAAGAGGTCCGTAGAGCCCTTCGCAGTCTGGACGTGAACAAGGCCAGTGGTCCTGATGGCATACCAGCAAGATTGTTGAGGTATTGTGCGCCTGAGTTGTCTCCTGTACTGACACGCTTGTACCGCCTCTCTCGTGTCAAAAATTGTACCAAAATCTTGGAAGCTTGCCAATGTGCAACCTGTGCCCAAGAAGGGTAGCCGTGCCGACCCTAGCAACTATCGACTGATCGCCATCACTTCCGTACTCTGTAAGGTTATGGAAAGAGTTCTGAACTGCAAACTGCTTTCGTACCTCGAAGACAACGATCTTCTCAGTGATTGTCAATATGGCTTCCGCCGAGGGCGTTCCACGGGAGATCTTCTAGTGTACGTAACGCATTGCTGGGGCGAGGCCATTGAAAACCACGGCGAAGCAATAGCAGTGTCGCTGGACATTTCAAAGGCCTTCGATAGGGTGTGGCATGCGAGTCTGTTGAGCAAGCTTCCAGCGTACGGCATACCCACTGGCTTCTGTAGCTGGGTGGCTGACTTCCTGAGTGAACGGTCGATCCGAGTGGTCATAGACGGCTGCTCCTCTGACCTCAAGGCTATTGACGCCGGAGTTCCTCAGGGTCTGTACTCTCCGCGACGCTTTTCCTGCTGCACATCAATGACCTTCTATCTTCAGGAATTGTTGGGTACGCAGATGACAGTACTGTCACCGAGAAATATCTGTCCGGCGCAGGAGCCAGTGGTGATGAAATCCAAAGATTGAGAAAGGCTATGATTGAGCGTACGAGCCTGACGTTAAGTAACGTCTCCCAGTGGGGCGATGACAATCTCGTCAGCTTCAATGCTTCAAAAACGCAGGCGTGTCTTTTCTCCGCAAAAGGAGTCCTTTCACCTTTTCTCCTACTTTTCGGGGTACATCTGTTCCAGTGACCAACACTCTTCAACTCCTTGGCATGGAGCTGTCCTCTGACCTCAACTTCAGCACCACCATCGAGTCCAAGGCTCAAATTGCAGCTAGAAAGTTGGGCGTCCTGAATAAAGTCAAGCGGTACTTCACGCCTGAACAGCTTCTAACTCTTTATAAAGCTCAAGTCCGATCTTGCATGGAGTACTGCTGTCACCTTTGGGATGGCTCGGCTAAATACCAACTTGCTGCACTGGATTCGGTGGAACGCAGAGCCAAGAGATTAATAGGCGATAAAAAACTGGTGGCGACCAAGCTTCACAGCCTGGCTCACCGCCGCAAGGTTGCTTGCCTATCGGTCTTCTACAGATTGTACTTCGGAGAGTGTGCGCGTGAGCTGCATGAGCTCATACCACCGTCTCCTTTCTTCCATCGGACATCCAGACGCACGGCCGGCTACCATCCGTTCTTAGTTGATATACCCACATTACGCACTAAGCGCTTCAAATCATCTTTCATTATGCGCACTGCTAAAGAATGGAATTCCCTGCCTGCATCTGTATTTCCGAGTGCATATAACCTGAATCTCTTTAAGTCTAGAGTGAATAGGCATCTTCTGGGCAAGCTCGCTCCACCGTAGATCAATTGGGGTCAAGAGTAAGCCTATCATAGATAAAAAAAAAAAAAAAAAAAATGTCAGTGAATGATAAAAATGCCGATTTTTGATCGTCAATATTTTCATAACCGTTCAACCTATTTTTAAGAAATTTGGTATACTAGGTCATCTCGGAGGTCTGAACACGTTTACTAAATTTGGTCTGCCTATATTCAATAGATATAGAGTTATCAGGGGGTAAAAAGTGGCTCTAAATGGTATGTGTAAATATACACACGGCCCGGTCCGCCAGTTCTTTGCTTGAACTTGGCTGGACACGCTGCGGCGTGTCTTGATTTTATCTGGCAGTGATTTTCTTTTGTGGCAATTGAATTCCTTCTAAGGCGACAAATTATTGGCGGATAATTAAGTTAAAATAGGCTTTCATAAATTCTAAAATGGGGTTGTTTATAAACTTGACCAAGGTCTGTAATAAATACAAACAAGATATAAAAAAAAAAATACTTTTGGCTATATTTACATTGATCTAAATAAACCAAATTATGACATGCTAAAAAACTATTCTTGGTCTATTATTTTTTCTTCACTATCTTATTTATTATTAACTAGCTGCCCGTCAGCGGTTGCACCCGCTGCAACCTATTATTCCGCGGGAAAAAAGCATTATTCGCCAAGAGATGTCGCTGTTAGTTTTCGGCGAAAACGTTTAAAACGCAAATCGGCTCAGTCACGCCACCTATTTCAAAAATATTGGAAAATGCGTGATCCCGTGGGAACGAGACATTTTTCTGTGGTAAAAAGTATTCTATGTGTTATTCCAGATGCCTTTTTACATTTCTGCAAAGTTTCATGTCAATCTAATCAGCCGTTTTTGCGTGATGTCGTAACAAGCACACACACAAACATCCGCCTTTATAATATTATAGTAGGATAGTAGGATTTCCCTCTTTAAATGAACTTTTAATGAATCTACCTAGTTTGAGTAACTATAGTCTGGCATGTTCGTGCGCGACCTTCCCTAGGGGTGACAGACGTTGGGGAGGGAGATGTCAGCGGGTAGCGGGAGGTGTAGCGGGGAAGGGAGAGGCGCGCATCCGCGCGGCACGTCATATTAAAATGACGTGCTTCCTCGCCCCCCTACCGTCTGTGCCCCGCAGGAAGGTCGCGCACGAAGTTGTCGGACTATAGAGTTGCCTACAATACTTACGTAAGTACTCAAAAATAAGCATTGTTGGTAAATATAGGTAGGTACTCAAAGTAGGACGTAGGTTCATTTTATCTAGTGCTGTCAAAGTGCTGTTTTATTAAGTTAAATAGCGTGCAATAAAAGGCATAAAATTTTTCAATGTCTTTTTTACCCGACTGCCTCAGGTGGAGGGAGGGGTACTCATCTCAGTTCTTGGATCGAAAGCTGAGATGTGGTATACGGTATAGCGATTTGCGCTATTCTATTAATTTTTCTTCAAATCTGTAAATAATTTCTTTTCTTGACATATTTATAATGTACACTATTGACAAAATGTCAACGTCCCAACTTTGACGGCTATCTCATAGAGCCGCGTAGTTCTCTACTAAAAAGTTATTGTACTATAGTCCACTACCTCTTCCCAATTTCTGACCTCCTGGTACTCGATTCTAAATTTATCTCGCGCTGGCACTCTTTCACTCCTCCTGGAAACGAGACCTCCGAGCCCTCCGAAGCTACAAGACTGCCCTCGTCGCCTGGACAAACCACTACATCATCAGGGCGACAAACCTCCACCATCAACACTGGCAACTTGCAAGAAAACTGGCCACTGACAAACCTCAAGGTCTTTGAAATTCGAAATCAGAAAGAAGACTAGAACATTCCCGAAGGCCTGGCAAGCATATATAAGGCGTGTCAAGCTGTCAAAAGATCAGTCTCTACCAGTCTTTACTCTACTTCCAATTATCTAAGAAATAATAAAAGAAGTAAAAAGTCTAAAGTGAAGTAACCAAGAAAAGTGAAGTAAGTGAGACAAGTTCTGAAGCCTCAAGAACTCGGAAGCTTCAAGTCCAGAAGCCAAAGAAGATTTGCCGTCCGTAAGCGTCCACGACGAGTTGCCAAGTCGCCGTCAAGCCTGAAGAACCCAAGTTCCTGCCGGAGGGTGATTCTACGCTGCGTGGGTCCGCGCGTCTTGTGGTTTCTCTCGTACCAGGAGGTTATTTGTATATGTGGCTAATAAAAGTAGTATTCCTTTACTAGCTATCTTTTCCTGCCGCGGCCCCTCACTACGCGCGAGGGCACCAGGCTTGTTAGGGCGCCTACACACAGGACACTCTACCTACACCTACTCACTCACGCCCTCCGGGGTCACAGGCACTTGTGTTAGCGAGATCACTCTACCCTACTTAGCTACTAAGTTACACCTGCGGTTACCTCGGTTCCCTGAGTGCCGGTGTCTCTAGGAACCTGGGTAACACGACAACGGGTACGCGACCCCGGCTTGCCGAGCTTCTACTGTCTTTGACTACCTTCCGGGCAGTAGTATCCTACTACCTGTATTCCTGTCCCAATCTCACCACATTCCTCCCCACTCCTATTCCTATTTTCCCATCTCTCCTAGATCCAACAAAAGCAGCTCCCTCCTGCTTAACAAACAAAGTCTGTTTCGGCGAGAATGGCAACCCAATGCAGATAGTGCGAATGGGTTTGGTGGACTCGGCGATTCAGCAAGGCAATGTGGATGGCCTAGGGTGACGGTAGAGGGCGCGTGTAGTTACTGTCGGCCAGACACAGCATCCGACCTTTCCTTCAGTTGTAACGGTTCTCCGTTCCACTGAACTGGGGAGAAGAAGGACAAAAGCAGCTCCCTCCTGCTTAACAAACAAAGTCTGTTTCGGCGAGAATGGCAACCCAATGCAGATAGTGCGAATGGGCTTGGCGGACTCGGCGATTCAGCGAGGCAAGGTGGATGGCCTAGGGCGACGGTAGAGGGCGCGGGTAGTTACTGTCGGCCAGACACTGCATCCGACCTCTCCTTCAGAGTCGTAGCGGTTCTCCGTTCCACTGAACCGGGGAGGGGAAGGACTAAGTGTGTGCGCTTGCGTTTGCGCGAACGTCTGCGCACCCTAATATATCCTGCGCAAATGACCGCTTCCGAATAATGGACTCCGATGACGCTAAGTCCTGCGGCGATGGGTTGAAGTAGAGAGATCTAGCGTGGTGCAAGCTGGGCTTTGTCTGATTCCTGCACGCAGGCGGTCCCAGGGGTGTAAGTACACGCCGTGGTCGCTTTTGCATTGAACAATCGGGACGACAATGCGAATTCGGCAGCACCTGGGATGACAAGAGCAGCCCTTTTTAGGGGAGCACTGCCTTCCTCGCTCAGCCGAGGAGGGGCTAGAAAAGGTGCCCTAAACAAATGCTCGTCCCTTCCTGGAAGGTGGTAGTAACCACGGCTGCCATCGCATCACTTAACTCGTGATCGACGCAACAAAAATAAAATAAATAACACACCATCTATAATGACATTTGGCGCATGGAACGTGAGAACGCTCATTGATAGAGATGGCAACGCCTGTCCTGAACGTAAAACCGCTATAGTAGCTCGGGAACTTCATCGCTATAACGTGGATGTAGCTGCACTCAGCGAAACACATCTTGCCGATGAAGGAGAACTAGTGGAAGATGGAGGGGGATACACTTTCTTCTGGAAAGGTACATTCGTATCTGAACCTCGACGTTCAGGGGTAGGATTTGCCATCAAAAATCATCTAGTAAAGCGACTCGAAGAATGTCCTGTTCACATCTCGGACCGCGTTACCACACTGCGCCTCCACTTGGACAAAGACCTTAATGTTATCAGTGTCTATGCTCCAACGCTAGACAAGTCTGATAACATTAAGGACAAATTCTATGAGGAACTATCTCAATGCCTTGACAGCATAAACGCCAGAGAGCAGATACTATTGCTGGGCGATTTCAATGCTAGAGTTGGTCGGGACTATGAGGCTTGGCCTGGAGTTCTGGGGCGACACGGAGTCGGCAACATGAACAGCAATGGTCAGTTGCTACTCAGTCTCTGTGCTCAATTCGATCTAGCGATATCGAACACTATGTTCAGACTTGCCGCTAAGCACAAGACGACGTGGATGCACCCGCAATCCAAACACTGGCATTTGATCGATTATGCTATTATGCGGCAAAGAGACATCAGTCAAGTCCAAGTCACCCGCGTCATGCGCGGTGCTCACTGCTGGACTGACCACCGACTTATTGTCACAAAACTGCGACTCCGTCTTCGTCGACCTCGTAGATCCATAATGAAAAAGCCTGCGTCTTTGAACGTGGATAGGCTGCAAGATCGCGAGATGAGAGAAGAGTATGCTGAAACCTTAACCGAAAAGCTGTTGCCAACAAATGAGACAGTTGATGTCAATTCTGCTTGGCGAGATTTGTCATGTCATCTCATAGAAGCCGCTTCCGCTACTTTAGGTACAAAGGACCGGCGTAGTGAAGATTGATTCGATAACAATGACGAAGTTCTCAAGGCAGCATTCGACAAACATCGAGAGCTCCTGCGACAGCATCATCGAAGAGGTGGAAGTGTAGCGGCAGTCAAAGAAAGTGACCAAGAATTACGAAGGCTGTCTCGGAAAATAAAAGACAAGTGGTGGCAGGAAAAAGCTTGCCAAATGCAGTGGCTTGCCGAAACAAACCAGCTTGGGGAGTTCTACTGCGAGGTGCGTAAACTGACAGGTACAGACAGCGATAGCAGTTACCTGACCCCCAACGATTTAAAACAAACATTCGAATATGGCCTTTATTTCTCAGTAGTTTAATTGACAGTTAGATAGATTCCGTTCCGACACAGAAATGCTCAAGTCAGACTTGATGAAAAAGAAAAAAGCAATAGCTTGTTGTTTGGTAAAGTATTGGCTAGCGCAATCCAGAGAGTCGGCTTCGAGCAAACGCGGCTAAACTCACTCAGACATCCACACGAGTCGTTTACGCGCTCTGTGGAACCGTGTCGAACCGGCGAATGGTTGAGTGTGAACGGCGCGTTCGCTGCGGCCGGACGGAATAGAAAAATATTTTTGTGATGTGTTTGGGTGTAATATAATAACACCACAAAATATTGTGCATTGTCATTTTTCAGTTTCCCATGCAATAATGGAAAGTAGATAGAACTCTTTTATTTGATAATAGCTGGTGCCCGCGAACTTCGTAGATATCAACTTCAAAACACTAGAAATGGAGGGATTTCTTTTTAAAAATCCTATTTTTCGTTCGTAATATGTGCTTTAGCGTTTTACGTACGTACGTAGAGAAGTAGGTAGGTTGCACTTTAGTTTGATTTGGTAGGTTAAACGGGTTTAGGTAGGTACCTACCCACAGTAGATAGATAGCCTAGTCAGCATTTGAGGTGAAGCGATGAGTACCGAAATACCGATAGTAGTAAAAGGTCCAGTTTATGTCATCTTTATTTCCGATCATCAGATAGGTACCTACCTATGATGGTAGTCCAAACTATTACGATCCTGGATATTTTTTCATTTTTTCGTCACCGCAGCTGGTGACCTTCGAAACTAAGAAACGAAAACGAAACAGATACCTACAGTTTCCATGCCGGCATTTTTTCCGGGCGCGTCCCCGCGTTTGTCATGTCGTCATGTTCATGTCATGATAGGTAATTACTAACCTACCTACCTACCGTTCCCAGCGCGTATCGCCCGCCCGCCAACACATTGGTAGGCAGGTAATCTGTGTGCGACAGACTAGTGACGGTACGTTTGATTTACTTGAAGGCTAGACTCCCTGTTCTGTTGGTAGGTACCTAACCTATTAAAGTTCGTGACGGCAAGATAGGTATTTTTTAGGCCTTTTTTTTAGATAGATACACTTGTTTTCCGTGGGAAACATAGTCGAACGACGTGAGAAACCCTTTCTCGTGTCGGTCATCGCCGCCGGCCAGTCCTCTACCTACCTACTACCACCTACTTACCTACCTGCCTACCTATGGGTCGCTTCGCTCACCACCTAGTCTCGTGACTTAAACCCATTGCCTATCTACCGATTTAGGTGGTGACCTACTTATTTCCTATTAGAAATAAATACCTATGACTTTCTACTCAAGTAGGTACCTACTTCCACATGGTAAAAAATATTTTATATCGGTCAGGTAATTTAGGAGTTTATCAATTGCATATACCTAATTCATACTTACAAAACGATAGGTAACTTGCCAATATATCATTAAAGTGTACAGAAAAAAATTAATTAAAAATGTTATAAAGAAAACTGCTGAAAAAACAGGTTTGCGTTTTTGTAAGTATTAGAATTTTAGGTATTTAATATGATATTTATTCAGAATCTACTTTCCAAACTGCGGAAAATCAAGTGTGCATTCCTGTAACAATTTTTAACTGAGGTCTGTGTATGGAACTTGGTACTTATTTAGATCTCACTTCTTTTATAGGCGAAGCATTCCAATATTATCGAACTTGGCAGCCTTTCACATTTATGTTTTGGGTGGGATTTCATTTATTTTTGTAAGGTTTATTTTCTTTTTTTCTTATGATTAGTTACTTTTTCTTAAGTTAGTTAAGGAAATGTCTCATTTATACTAATTTTCAGATTTTTTAATATGGACTATGCTTCTTACAAAGAAATGGACTAGTTTTCTTAAATTATATTTTTCTATGTTTGCGTGGCAAAGGAACCATTTTTGTTTTGTCATTTTGTATGCTGTCTTGTACGACTGACACGCTAGAGCGCATTGCCTATTCAATATCTTGGATTTTTTTACACGTTTTCTATTTATTGATAAGCTTGCCAAGTCAGGGCGGTATAATGTACGTAGCCGGTTATATTCTATAATAGAACTTTCTTGAGCTTTAATTTGGCTAGGATCTAGGTTTATAAGATGTAACCCATTAATAGTTTTCACTCGGGACAGGGCTACAAGGGCCTGTCCTTTGCTGAATATTGTATGTCGTCGCGGGTTTGATTCCCGCGACAGACAAACACAGAGATTTGTCTTGTTTCGGGCGCATTTATTAATTATCTATATGAGGGTATACATGTAGGTACCTACTTAAATAAGTACTTACTTATTATTTATCATTTTCGCTACATACTTATAGTCATATAGTGGATCAAAGTTACACATTCGTTATTTTCGAAAGTGACTCACACTTGGCTGATTTCAGATTTTTACTTTACTTAGACTAAATACAAACCTTCGTAACGAATTTTAGGTCGGTACGACCATTGGAAGATATAGATAATTTTTTTGTTTTAGTTCCTTCATCATCTTCCTGCCCTTATCCCAATTACTTGGGGTCCGCGCAACACGTTTCGTTTAACACAAAATCGTGTTGCAAAAGGATTTGGCTGAATTTTACGACCGGCCGCCCACCAGACGTCAACCCTCCTTGGGAATGCTTTTGTGGTGGATTAACCGCCACCATACGGTTGGCCCTGGCTGTTTGGGTCGGGTTTATCCCTCGGTCGCCTCTTACGACCCCCACGGGAAGAGAGGGGGAGGTGCTATTCTACTCTGCCGGCACCACACGGCTAGTTAGTTTTTGTTTTAGTTCCTTAGGGGTATGAATTTACACCTTCATTATTTTTAAAACTGACTCACAATTGGCCATTTTCAGATTTTTTCCTTTACCTTGACCTAAAAACTTACCTCCATGCCAAATTTCAAGTCAATACGACCATGAAAAGGTCTAGGTTTTTGATGAGTGAGTGAGTCAGTCAGTCAGTCAGTCAGTCAGTCAGTCAGTCAGTGAGTGTATAGTAAAAATAGCGATTTTCTGACGTCAATATCTCAAGACCTACAATAGGTACATTAATGAAATTTTGTATTTTAGATAAGTAAGTAGAACTCGACAGATACTAAAAATTTCATATGCGTAGATAAAATAGATTTTGAGTTATAGGTGGGTCGAACTTGGCCCCAAAATGGTTCGTGTAATATAACCCACGGCCGGTGTGTCGGTTGCTCGAACTTGGCGGACACACTGCCGTGTGTCTAGATAAAGAAAATTTGGCTGCAGTCGTAACATCAACCTGGGATTTCATAAGAGGACGTGATCACTGCTGGAACATGGTGAATGGTATGCCTGGTCGTCTGGAGCAAATCATCGATAAAGCAGGTGGATCACTACGATATTAACCCCCACCCTGGTGGCGTTTGATTTACCAAAGTGGTTTATATTTCTTTTTACCGAATTTCCCCCTCAAGCCTCTATGTTTTTTGATTGTTTGATGTAAATACCTACTCACAAAATCTATTAAACTTGTTTAAAATAAGTAATGTTAGCTAGCAGTGATGTTATTGTTATGTTATGACATATTACATGTTAATTCACTGCAGTCTGCATAATATTATTAGATGTAAACAAGGTTTTAATGAGGTAGATTCATTTTATCAAGTATCGTTAGAAAAGGTCAACTATTTACAACGCAACCATAAAATAACGTTAATCATAGTATTTCTATTAGGCATATGAAGTAATAGCCCCGTCAATATCGACATAAAAATAAATAAACATTGCAAACGCGCCTGTAACTACGATTTTGTTGTAAGGTCCCTTGTATTTCTATTTTTTCTATTTCCTATTTTCCTATATGGTTCTGAAACATGGACCATCAAAGCCAATATGAAAACAAGAATCGATGCATTTGAGATGTGGTGCTGGCGTAGGATGATGCGTATAGGATATATATATGGACAGCCTTCAGACAAAACGAGTCCATCATGAATGAGCTAAAAATCTCGGTGCGTTTGTCCGATATCTGCCGATCCCGCATGCTCAAATTCTTCGGCCATATAGCCCGCGCTGGTCCAACGTCCCTTGAAAAACAATTACTCATGGGTAAAGTGGAGGGGAAAAGACGAAGGGGCCGTGTTCCTGCAAGATGGTGTGACCAGACAAATACACATCTGCAACTCCGCCTGCACGAAGCCCTTCACACCGCAGCTTACAGGAACAAGTGGAGAAGACTATCCCGGCCCATCCATGCTGACAGTGACTGATGGTGGTCACGATCTCCAACCAATGGGGGAACGACTATGATGATGAAGGTCCCTTGAGAGTAGTTAATACCCAAGTTTGCAACACTGAAAACCTTGTGCTGCCTCCACGGTGCTCAATAAACTGCGAAATTTTGGCCCATATTTCAGTTTTTTATAAAAATCTACCATAACGAAGATTTTTCAAGTACGTTTTATTGAACTTTATTAAAGATAACTAAATTTGCTACAATATCAGCGAAACCTGAGCACACTATGTCTTTTGGTTGCAAAGATACAGCAATTCAAAGATGGGCAATTCTTTCGCAGTGCTAAAAAAGCTGTGAAATTACAGAATTTCCGATGTAACAGCTCTTGTTACATTATTTTTTTCAAAAAATCATATTATGTTGTCCGACTTGCACTTAGCCAGTTTTTAGGGTCTTATTACTAAGACTTCGCTATCTGTTCGTCCATCCGTCTGTTACCAGGCTGTATCTCATGAATCGTGATAGCTACAGAGTTGAAATTTTCGCAGATGATGCATATCAAAATCCGTTCAGTAGTTTTTTCGCGTGTATCTCATGAACCGTAATAGCAAGAGAGTTGAAATTTTCACAGGTGATGAATTTCTGTTGCCGCTATTACAAAAAATACTAAAAACCAGAATACAATAAATATAAGGGGGGCTCATATACGAGAAACGTGTTTTCTTGTTGGTTTTTGTAAATAATGTTTCGGAGGCTGTTTCTCATGAACCGTGACAGTTAGATCTTTTAAATTTTCACAGATGATGTATGTTTATTGCCGCTAAAACAACAAATACAAAAAAACTGGCCAAGTGCGAGTTGTACTCGCGCACAAAGGATTCCGTACCATCATTTATAAAAATGACAGAAATATCATATCTGTTGCCCGACTCGCACTTGACTAGTTTTTGGTATTTGTTGTAATAGTGGTAATAGACATACATCTTCTGTGAAAATTTCAACCATCTAACTATCACGGTTCATGAGATACACGCGCAAAAACTTCTGAACAAATTTTGATTTGACGTTGACATTGGCAGCACAGGGTTTTCAGTGTTGCAAACTTGGGTGTTAACTACTCTCAAGGGACCTAATATATAACAAAATCGTAGTTACATGCGCGTTTGCAATGTTTGATGTCGATATTGACCGGGCTATAAGTAGGTACCTATTTACCTTTTTAACTATACGTATCTGTTTATTTTGTAATAAACTGTTTTTTACAAGATCTTTTGATTGTTTTGCTTATTTTATTGCCCCCAAAAATGTGCGGTAAAAGAATGGCTATGGCAAAGTAAGGCACTTCTGTCCCTCAGTAGGTAATAAAATATGTCAAAAATCTATGATGAAATGTATAGTTCACTTTTTTCCCACGCCTATTCTTTAACCGCACAGACTTATCGTATCATATCACCTTAATCATCCCACCAACATCGCACAAACACTTATTATAATAAAAAACAAAAAACTAAAATTAAGCAATCATGGTGAGTATCGAACCATGGTGTCAGTTCACTATTATCCTCTCCGCAAGTAGTCCACTACTCTGACCACTACACCACATTAACATGCTCAAAACCTGTGAAATTAAGTGATACTTTATAGACTACCATTTGTAAACAAGTATGCTAGGTTAATATCACCCGTATATTCACAACATAAGATGTATATCCGTCCATGCTATAAGCAAGCATTACTCATGGTTCAGTGGCGCCCTCTTCTGTTTATTTCTTAATTCAAACCACTCTTATACCCGCAATTCATTATATTCTTTGTTATAATAGCAGTAAGAACGAAATTACCTACGAACCTACCAATTTTGTAAGGGGGGTCAGATAACTCATATAGCCTTAATTATATATCACACGGATTCTGGCACTTACGTTATGGGTTCACTCGCGGTAGGTATCGCGACGGTTTAACCGACGTCCCAATTTCAACCGGGACGCAGGCTGGGCTCTACCACCAGCATGGAGACCAGTACTGAACAGTGGAGTGCCAGGGCTTAGTGCACAGCCTAATACTGCAGTATCGGATATTGTCAGTTCCTTCTGTCTGCCACCGGGTAGTCTTAATACTGACAACGCATGCCCAAGGACATCTGAATCACCGCCTCCGATAGAGTCGCCGCCGCAGCCACCAGCGCGCCCTGCGTCCCCGCCCGCTGCCCCCTCCGCTCGTGCCTTGCGAGCGTTGGTCCGCAGGCAGTGGCAGGAGAGACGCTAGCGCGTACAGATGTCACTCCGCCCGATGAAGGTCCACCGACTGGACCGAAACCGTCGCGATACCTACCGCGAGTGAACCCATAACGTAAGTGCCAGAATCCGTGTGATATATAATTAAAGTTAAAATGGCGCACTTAAGTTTAAACAATTTAACTCATATAGCCGTCTGTACGCCCCATAAACCCCATAAAGCAAAAGTGCCTTTGAGGTCTCTGGATGGCTCGCAACTCTTGACCAGCAAAGAGGATGTGCTCAATCGGTGGGCTGGACATTTTAACGATCTGCTTAACGTAGATCGATCAGCTAACACACATCAGTTTATTACCTCAACTCCCCCTAGCCACCGAGCTGGACGAGCCCCTGTCATGTGATGAGGTTGTTATTGCCATCAGACAGCATCATAATAAACGGGCGGTTGGCATTGACCATATACCAGGCGAAATACTTAAATATGGCGGTGCGGAGCTGCACTCGATGGTATGGAAACTTTTTGTTCGAATGTGGGAGGAGGAGCAAGTCCCGGACGATTTTAAAGTGTCTCGCATTAGTGCCCTCTACAAGAACAAAGGTGACCGTTCTGACTGCAACTCGTACCGCGGTATTTCGTTATTATCGGTCTCCGGAAAGGCCTTTGCAAGAGTCCTATTAAACCGCTTGAAGGACTTATCAGAAAAGATTCTGCCCGAAACCCAGTTTGGCTTCCGACCTGACCGAGGCACATGTGAAGCTATTTTCTCGGTACGTCAACTGCAGAAAAAAGCAGAGAACAAGGTCGTCAGTTGTACCTCTGCTTTGTTGACCTAGAGAAAGCGTTCGACAGTGTACCTCGTGAAGCTCTCTGGATGGTGCTATGAAAACTAGGGTGCACGGAGAAGTTTGTGTGCCTCTTGAGACTCCTGCATAACGATATGCAGTGCTGCGTCTCTGTAGACAGTGAACATTCTTCCCCGTCACCTGTGGGGTGAAACAAGGGTGCGTTCTAGCGCCCACACTGTTCGCCTTATACTTTGCGGTAGTAGTCAAGGAGGTACTAAATACTGTCTCCAAAGGAGTCCGCATCCGCTTCCGCACTGATGGCAGTCTTTTCAATTTGGCTAGACTTAAGGCGCGCACCAAAGTCTCGCATGCACTTATTACTGAAATTATGTATGCCGATGACTTGTGCTTCCTTGCAGAATCCCCAGAAGGCCTGCAACAACTGATGACCGTTTTTCACCAAGCATGCTGCAAATTCGTCCTAAAGATCAGTGTCAAAAAGACGGAAGTGATGTCCCTGGATACACAAGGTCGTGAGACACTGACAATTAAGCTTGGTGAAGATATGTTGAAACAGGTTGACAAGTTCCGAAATCTGGGGAACACTATAACAGCTAAGTGTGACCTTGATGCTGAGATCAATAGCAGAATCAGTGCTGCAGCTGCAGCATTTGGGAAGCTGCGTTCCAAGGTTTTCTGCTCGCACGACCTTAAGCTAGCGACAAAAATATCTGTATATATGGCGATTGTGCTGCCAAACCTTCTGTACTCTTCCGAGACCTGGTGTGTGTATCTTCACCACATACGCACTTTGGATCGTTTCCACCTCAAATGCCTTCGCACCATCATGAAGATCAGATGGTCCGACCGAGTGCGGGTGCGAAACACCGAAGTTCTAAGACGAGCCAATGTTGGTGGCATTGAAGCCTACTTAATGCGTCGGCAGCTTCGGTGGTGCGGTCACGTATCCCGGATGGCGGATGAGCGAGTGGCGAAGCGCATCTTCTATTCTGAGCTAGAGGAGGGCAAGCGAAAGCATGGCGGTCAACTCCTCTGATTTAAAGATGTTCAGAAAAGACACATGAAAAGATGCAACATCGAACCCTCTCAATTTGAGGTTTTGGCAGCACAACGGCCAGAATGGCGCGGTCTTGTAAAGAGGCGAATCCGCGACTTTGAGGAGCAGCGTAAAGCAGACCTTGACGCTAAACGCGATGAACTGAAGGCCCGTCCTCCCGCCGCCATTAACTACAATTATATCAATGGCAAACTCACGTGCCCACACTGTGCACGGGAGTTTACTGCCAAAATAGGCTACAATAGCCACATGCGAGCGCATCAGCGCCGATTTGATCAGGAGTAGAAGTGGTACCATGGTCGAAACCGGCCGGAAAGATCATCATCATGTTTTTCGAGAGTATGTATGTAGACAAAAAAATTCTTTCACAGCTTAAACGGATAGTTGGATTTTGACAAATGAGGTGTCGTTAGATTTGTCTCAGCAGCGCGAGTGACACTGGCTATACTAAGAATTCATAAATTCAAGATGGCGGATTTTTTATCGCAAAATACAACTTTGAAACTACCCCAGTCGGGTTTTTGTGTTTTAATATATCAGCTTGTTTATTAATTTATGTATTTAAATATAAAAAAAACATTTAATAACTGCTCATAAATAACTGCTCAGACACACGAGCGCATTTGGCCGCCTTTTTCAAGAATTTACGAATCTGCAAACAATATTCTAATATCCAAGTACATTATTACAATACCCATTTTCAGTATTAAAGCTACCTAACAATCGCTGCCAAATGTGTATTTTTATAATGAAAGCCAATAGTTGCCAATAAAGAATGTTTGATATCCCCTCGGAAAAATTAGTCGCCACACTAGGCTTTTTAATACCCCAAAGAGTTTTACACTGATCCCGCTTGATATATTTGATACCTTACAGTAGCAGCCGTTTTTTAGTATTTTGGATCCTAGCATTTTGTTGCTTGTATAGTTTAATAGTTACTGAGATATTTAATAACTGCAAAGTTAGTTTTTTTGTGACTTAATAGAAAGTTGCCTGAAAAGGATTTCAGTCGCCGTGTTAAATATTTGCCTTTCATAATTATGCAGTAAACACTAACATGATTCTACAATTAAAACTGCAATGAATGCTGTTTCGCAGTTTTAAAATGGTAATCCTGTGTATTTACCTACATAGAATCACATAGTTAATTGATTTTTTTTTAATGCTTAAACTTAAGTATTTTACTCTATTTAGAGCTTCTATGTCTGCTAAATGAAATATTTCAATTTTTATCCAACGTATTGTTAAAGGGGTCTCAACTTTGGCCATAACTGCTTTAAGAGAAGTATGATACGGCAAAGCCGCTTTTTACTCAACTTGGCGGGGACACAACCGTGCCGGCAGATTCAAAAAAGGCTCTCTCCTTATTTATTTTAAATATGATTGGCGCCGACTCAAAATCATTTGGACACGCACATTTAGATTAATTCAAGAACTTGGTTAATAAAATTTAATAAAATCTCAAAATATTTCCGTAAATATTACTATATTAGCACCTTCTACTAATAGTTTGTAAACTAATGATTTTATTATGGTTTACTTACAAAGGTTAATTATTTTACGTTTTTGTTAGTTGATATTTTTTCTTAAAAAGCTTTTATGTAAAACGACAATTATTTTCGTTAAAAATAAAAATAGATTATTAATAAATTGCCGTGTGGTGCCGGCAGAGTAGAATAGCACCACCCCCTCTCTTCCCGTGGGGGTCGTAAGAGGCAACCGAGGGATAAACCCGACCCAAACAGCCAGGGCCAACCGAATGGTGGCGGTTAATTTAACACAAAAGCATTCCCAAGGAGGGTTGACGTCTGGTAGGCGGCCGGTCGTAAAATTCAGCCAAATCCTTTTGCAACACGATTTTGTGTTCAGGAAAACGTGTTGCGCCGACCCCAAGTAATTGGGATAAGGGCAGGAAGATGATGATTAACAATTAAATTTATAACAAAACCAGAAACTTCTTTTGCTTTGAAAAAATAATGCGTTTTTAAACGATTTTGAACTACTTTCAATTGCCCTGGTCTAAAGTTAAAAAGGTACCCGTCGATATACCTATTTACTGATATTAACCAACCAACTCACCTCAAACACGGATACGGCTCCAAAAGTAAGAATAAACATAAGAAACTCTAATACCGCCAAAGACACAGCAAGATAATATGAAAAAGCGGTAAAGCAATCATGTATATTTCTGGTTACAGTTATAAAAACGTAAACCAAGTTATAGAAGAACCACATCTGAAAGAAGAATTAAAATAAGTATTAGCCATGTGACGCCGGCCTAGAACATATCTTTCTCGTGGGTGTCGTAGAATTAATAGTTGATATAATTGATGCACAAAATAGTGAATTTAAAGAAGAACTATCATTTGATCAGAAGCTGGACGTCAGGCGCAAACTCCACCAAAAAGACGAAGGGCATAGGACGTAAGAATGACAGTTGACAGACAAGTGATCGTCAAATATTCTTCTTAGTTTTTGACGCTAGCTGTCATAGATGCGACGCTTCGGCGACGCTTGTGTGTGCCTTTGTCAATACTTTTTCGTACATTTTGTATGGAAACGTCGCGATGTCAAACGTCAAGCGTCATGCCCTACGTCCTATGTCCTCTCCATGTCCTCTCTGTGGAGTTTGGGCTTGTGGCTTTGTGGGGCTTAAGGAGCAGCGTGTGAGGCGAGCGCGGCGCGAGAGGGCGCTGCCGGAGCCGGCGCCGGCGCCGCCGCCTCGCTCGAGCAGGTGGCGCGAACGCGGCCAGGGAATCGCGGCGGCCGCCACCTGGGGCCACACGGGTTCACTAGCAGCTTTGTACCCCCGCGAAGTGAAAGTTATAATAGGTCTAACGGTTCTCGTGAGTGCGAAAAGTGTTCGTATTTCCATGGTAGTGGAGCTCGCTGTCCCGCGAGTTCTGCTCGGTGCCGTCGGTGCAATTTGGTAGGTCATTTTGCCAAGTGCTGCAGAGTGCGTTTTACCCAAGAAATAGTGGAACAGGATGATTTAAGTACTTAAATAAACGATAAGTGTCGCTGCCGATCCACTAGATATCGCCCATAGTCTAATAAAACATGATCTTACATTCCCAGAGAAACACTTGCCTACGTCACTAGTATTGCCACTTTATTTCAATAAAATACGTTATGGGTTAAATTCAGTTAAATTCTATCTCAGAAAAATGAGTTAAAATTACTTACTTACTACTTACTCCTGTGGCTCAGGGACCCAAAGTGGGTCTTGGCCTCCGACACGAGTTTCCGCCACTTGTCCCGATCCTGGGCCGCTACACGCCAGTCTGCTGCTTGGAGGTCGCGTAAGTCATACTGCACTACATCGCTCTAGCGATACCTTGGACGGCCAGCTGGTCGTCGACCGTAAGATTTTCCCAGGTACGCTTTCTTAGCACTGCGATCTTCCTCCATTCTTTCTATGTGCCCGAGCCAGCGGAGACGGTGTGCTTTGGTTTCTCCTATTATGTTGGGCTCAGCCAAGAGGTCTTCAATTTCAGCGTTCTTCCGGACCCTATAACTTCCATCCAAGTTTTTGAGCGGGCCCAAGATTTTTCGGAGTGCCCAAGATTTTTTTGTGGACTTTAACCTTCCTATACCCGCGCTTTGGTCTGTGAGACCGACAGAATATTTTTAAGAATTTATCTTATAACACAAAAACGATACCGAGTCGAGTCTTTTGCTAGCTGCCGGATTTGTGGGTAGTTTTATGTCAGTGGTCACCACGTGCTTGTAGGGAACTCACGTGTGCGCATACTAGGCGCCAATCGGTCCGTGAGACCGACGCGGGTAAAGGTGTAACATTTTGGGCAAGTATAAACTTTTTATTTACATTGTTTACTCGTCTTTTCTTTGAGTTTATTCATTGTGTCTTATACAGGGTTATTTTTTAGTCAGTGCGCAAACTTTGCAGGATGTTTCTACTCGTGATACTGAACAACTTTTACTATGGTGGCCACCTGCGAAATCAAAAAAAATTTTTGGTTGTTCCATACATTTTTGCCGAGTAGGTATGAATTTTTCTATAGGACATCCAAATTTTTTTTTGCGAATTCGCAGTTGGTTCCATAATAAAAGTTGTTCAGAATCACGAGTAGAAACACCCCGCAAAGTTTGCGCACTGACTAAAAAATAACCCAGTATATTGTGTCGTATCTTAACCTATATTTTTATTTTATGGTTTATATTCTACGCCAGAATGGAAAAGTTGTTGAAAAAATACAGTTCTGCGCCCCCAGGACGTGGAGGCACCGGGCCAGCACGCGAAGAGCCACCTACGGGTCCGTGGGATCTGGTCGGCACCCCTCAGGGTTCACCTCAGGAGGAGAAGCCGGAGCAACGGGCTCCAAGACAAGAGAGTGCACGAGCAGCCGTCCTAAAAGAAAACAGAACGGTCCTGATCAACGCAATCAGGACCCTTACTGAGGTCCAGGTCGCGCTCCTCACGGGGGCGGAAGCGACCTCAATCGTCGAAAAGAGCCTTCAGCGCCTGATCTCGTCATACGGCGGGGTCATGGCCGCCAGGGACGAACTTGAGGCTCTGGGACCCAGATAGGGTGCTCATGGTGGTGCTGTCCAGCATAGCCTTACGTGGCCCTTACGTGGTCTTCACCTGTCCACATCCATTACTCCTCATCGAGTAGTTAGGATCGTGGACACAATCCCAGAAACGCCCAGCTACCGTTGCTTACTGAATATGACCTACCTCAGGACCGCCTCGCGAAGAGGATGAGGCAGCCAACTACCGGACACGACTCTCCAGATGTAAAAAGCCGCCGCTGGCTGACCGGTAGTAACTGAGCCTCCCCCAACGGGGAATCACCCGGCTGGTTCGACCTCGCCGCGGCGTAAAGTTTTTTCTGGACAACGGAACCAGACAATCATGTCGCTCACCAGAGTGACCACCCATCGCCCCACCTGTTGTCGTAGGTGGCGTCCGACACCACGTTAGAGTGGCCATTGCCACGTGAACGTCTCCCCGCCGGCCGCAAGCGGAAATTCGAGAAGAACAAACAAACGAACAACAAGAAGAGACGAGAAAAAAACACGGTATAACTGTGCCACTTGCAAAAAATACTTTTGTTTCGAACATGCTATTATGGTATTTCTTGAATGTTATGGTGAGACTGAAAACTGTGTGAGTCTGTGATTTTCTAATAGTATCATAAGTGTTTTATGAAATTTAGAGGTTTATTTTTGTTTTTTAGACGAAAGAAATGTTTTGGTTCTGTTTTTGTAGTACATACGAAAAATCTCTGAGCGTTTTGTATAAAACGGATAGTCTAATAAGTAATTAAAAATATAGCGATTATATGATACATACTTTTTCATTATATCCTTTACTTTTAATGTCCAACTTTATTTATATTGTCTTTCTTAGAAAAATCGTAAGAATTGAGGTTTTAAACTTTCGGTCTGTGAGACCGTGCGCGGGTATAGGTGTCACAAATATTGGCGCGGGTATAGGAAGGTTAAGAAAGCATATGACAGTGTTGATAGGACCGCCCTTCACACTATGGGGTGATTTTTTACTAGTGACTGATAGCGAAAACTCAGAACCAGCTGGTGATAAGGAACAACTTTCCCCAAAGAACATAGGACGAAATATGAAAAAAAAATTGGACCTCCCATAGTAACTCAAATCAGCTGATCGGTAATTTTGTATGGAAGGTCCGAATTTTGTTTTCATATTTGGCTCTATGTTCTTGGGGGAAAGTTGTTCCTTATCACCAGCTGGTTCTGAGTTTTTGCTATCGGCCACTAGTAAAATTTCACCCTATATATTGAGAAATTTCAATATCCCGAAAAAACTAGTGGATATGATCGAAGTTGCCACTGAAGTCAGTAAGATGAAGGTCAGGGTAGAAGGCGAGCTTACTGATGAATTCGCGGTACTTACTGGATTAAAGCAGGGCGATGCCCTGTCACCTGTGCTCTTCAATTTAGTTCTGGAGTATGTCCTCAGAAGAGTGCTAGAGCTAGATGTTGGACTGCAACTGAATAGGAAGCACAAGGTGATAGGATATGCCGACGATCTGGCCCTGCTTGGCGAAAATATGGAAGAAGTCGCTTAATCTGCCGCTGTTCTGGAAGATGAAGCCAAAGCAGTGGGACTAGGTATCAACCACGAAAAGACTGAGTACCTTCACATGAAACGCTTCAGGTGCACACGTACAAAACGCGCAGACCTACATGTTGGAGGAACTGTCTACAAGGGAGTGGCTAAATTTAAATACCTGGGCTGTACCGTCACCGACATGAACACAAGGGAGGAGAAAATAGACATCCGCATCTAGAACGATTTGCGATGCAGCGCGGCGCTTCACAAAGTGTTAGTGTCCAAGCTCTTAAGCAGAAGAACTAAAATACGAATATACAAAACGGTCATCAGACCTAAACTTATGTATGGCTGCGAGACTTGGACGCTGACACTTAAAGAAAGAAACAAACTGCTGGTAGCTGAGTTAAAATAATTCTTAATAATTTTATAATTTAGATTGACGTGTGTACTAACTTGAACTTTACAACAACACTTGAATTTTATTTATTAGTTAACAGTATCTTACATGATTTACAAAAACATCATAAGTGTTTGATTCCGAAGCTGATCTTAGCGCAGTGGAAGCAAATTAAAGTTATCTTAAAATCTAAAACTAAATGGTCGATCAGCCTCGGAACAACATTTGACTACGATTCGTAGTGCTCTTTACTATAGCTAAATAAAATAAATTTAATGAGAGAATTTTGTTCCGGAAAGTTTCCGGCCGAGAAATTCTTGTGTCCAAAATCTACTTAAACAGGGCCCAGCAACAATTGCTTACCGAGCGAACGATGACGCCGTCGTTTCCTTGTAAGTCTAGTTTTTGACAGGAAAAATAGGTATCAGGTTTTGGAAGACATTTGGATTGGGATAGATAGATACTAGACTTACTGTACCCGGGCACCAGCTCGCGTGGTACTCCGTCCAACAAGTTTCACAAGCACTTGAGTACTATTGTTCATAGTTCGACATCAAATAATGTTTAACACACAGTAACAAAGATTTCTCCCGCACACCACTGCTCGCGACAGCAACACGTTTTACTGTACAATACGCGAACCAAAGGACACTGGACGCGCGGGTGACTAAAAGTAAGGTTATTTTTTCGACGGCCGCGTGGTTATCGAACCGACTGACAATCAAAGCGCCGGAACCAAATACACTTGGTTCTCTTCCCCACCGAACAGGAAAACCACACGAGAACACCGAAAGCACACTAAATTACACCATTTATAATTACAATTCGCATCAACCAAGCGAGCGACGGCAGAGGACGTGAATGACAGGACAGTGTTGCCAGCACCGCGCGCCCATTTTATACGAAAACTAAACATTCACCCGCCCCGGACCGACCCATCGGTCCGCTCTATGCATGGCAGGCGTGATAATGTAGCTACTGCTCGCTTAAGGACTGAATCCCCCACCTGAACTTCTGCAACTCGAGGAGTGCCATCACTACCCGGAAACAGGTTGAGAATGCGCCCCCGGCGCCAACGCAGTGGCGGTAGGTTGACATCCTTAACCAGAACGAGATCCCCAATGCAGGGGTTCAGTCCTGTCCGTCCACTTAAGGCGTTGCTGCAGAATGTGCAAGTACTCAAGCGACCAACGCTTCCAAAAGTTTTGAGTCATTTGCTGCAACAACTGATAACGCGACAAACGATTGCTATTCACCTCCGTATAGGGATATTCCGGCAAGGCGTTAAGTGGGCGGCCAATTAAGAAATGCCCTGGCGTCAGGGCCTCTAAATCATTTGGGTCTGAGCTGAGCGGACACAAAGGACGCGAATTGAGTACAGCCTCAATTTTACAAAACACGGTCGCCAGCTCCTCGAAAGTCAAAATTGTTAACCCTACAACGCGCAACAAATGCGTCTTAGCGGACTTTACAACCGCTTCAAAAATACCACCCCAGTGAGGGCACGCTGGTGGATCGAACACCCAAGTAATGCCCTGACGGGAGAGGCCCGTGCTGATGGCTTCTTCGTTCTCCCTTAAGAACGTTACAATTTCCTTCATACACCGATCAGCACCCTTAAAGTTGGTACCACAATCCGACCTGATCAGCGCTGGTCGCCCTCGTCGCGACGTAAATCTCTCCAGCGCTGCCAAAAGGCCTCCGTAGAAAGGTCGGCCACGAGCTCCAAGTGGACGGCCTTGGTGGCTAGGCACACGAACACGCACAAGTACGCCTTGATAGACTTTGCGTTCCGCAGGCGTGATGCCTTCACCATGAAAGGGCCTGCGAAATCCGTTCCCACACCTGCAAACGTCCAGGCCTCCGTCACCCGGTCCGGTGGGAGATCTCCCATCTGTGGCTGCATTGTGGCTGCCTTCAAGCGGTAACAAGGCAAGCACCTAAACACAACGCTACGTACCGTTCGTCGTCCCGATAAGATCCAGAACTCGCGCTGTAGGATGGCCAATAGCGCATTACAGCCCGCGTGCGAGTTTTTCTCATGACGATCCCTGACTAAGAGCTCAACTAAGGGTCCCCTTTTGGAAGTAACAGTGGATGCCGAGCCGAAAAGGGCAGGCTAGCGTTCCGAAGTCTGCCTCCAACCCTGAGCATACCTTGCTCATCCAGGAATGGGTTGAGGCGCACAATTCCTCCCTTCAGCTTTCCACGTCCATCCCTGAGCAGCCTGACCTCCTCTTCAAAATGTTCCGCCTGGACGACTCTAACCAATGAGCATAGAGCCGCATTCCGCTCCGCAGGCGAGAGGACAGGTGTAAAGTTCCGTTCTGCTTGAGGCTTCCTGCAGTTGTTCACGAACCGCTTGATCCAACCTGTCACCCCAAGAAGTTTGTCGAGGAGCTATACCGTTCCAGCAAGAAAGCTGGGTTAGGCTTCGGTACGAGTTGCCCCACGTTCACTCGCAAACCTCGATCAGGTGGCCCAAGCGGCGCCCTGCACTCGTTGAATGGCCATTCCTGCGGCGACTCAGTCAGCCATTGAGGTCCCCACCACAGTGGGTGACTCACCAAATCAGGTGCCCTGCACCCGCGCGAAGCGCAGTCCGCTGGGTTCCATTCTCCCGGTACGTGCCTCCACACTAACGGAGTTTCCGACCCCGTAATCTGTGACACCCGATTTGCCACGAAAACCTCAAGTGTATGTACCGACGTCTGCAACCAGCACAGAACTATCCGACTGTCAGTCCACGCGTACACCGTTTCATCCAAGTTGATGGTACCACGCAGATTGCAGGTTACATGATTTAGCAAGCGCGCTAGAAGAGCTGCCCTGCCAATTCCAATTTGGGGATGGTCCATCTAGTTCTGACTGGTGCCACCTTACTTTTGGCCATAACCAGACGCACGTGCACAGTTCCCGTTGAACTTGCTGTCCGAAGGTATACAGCTGCCGCGTACCCTCGCTCCGAGGCGTCACAAAACCCATGTAGGGTAGCCTTACATCCCACCGATGGGACTAACTTGCGGGGTATCGCGATGTGCACGATCCCTGGTAGGGTGGTCACAAACTTGAGCCAATCCTTCAACAACTCTCCGGAGAGTTGGTCGTCCCATCCTAAGTTGGCTAGCCACAACCTTTGTAAAAGCACTTCGCCATGAACGTAACCGGGGCGATCCATCCGTTAGGATCGAACGTTCTAGCGATTGTCGACAGTACCGACCGCTTAGTCCAAGTTTTCTCCAAAAGGTCGGGCTCGATCTTGTACGTGAATACGTCATGCGTTGGCCTATATTGCACCCCGAGGATGCCCAACGTGTTTGGATTGTCCGGGTTCTCAAAGAGGTGCGGGTCCTGATGGAACTCGCCTGGCAAACCAGCCAGGAGCTCTGGGCAACTGGACAACCATTTCCGCAACTCGTAACCTCCTGAACCCATGATCGCGATCAGCTCGTCTCGTAGAATTAGCGCCTGGTCCACGCTATCAGCACCCGTGCAGATATCGTCCACGTAGACGTCGCGATCCAGTACTGCTGCGGCTCGAGGATATCTTACCCTTTCCTGTGCGGCCAACTCGCAGCGTACGTACTGCCAAATACGGACTTGGCTTAAGTCCATACGTCACCGTGTTAAGTTCGTATGTGACCATCGGCTCATCTGGGCTCTCACGCCACAAAATCAGCTGATACCGACGGTCATCCGGATGTATCATGGTTTGGCGAAACATCATTTTGACGTCTGCAACGAACGCTACCTGGTGTAACCGAAAGTCTGTGAGAATGTCCACAATGTCCCGGTTCAATTTAGGACCCGCGTGCAAACATTGGTTCACAGACACACCATTCGAGGTAGGAGCAGAACCGTCAAACACCACCCGTATTTTCGCCTCAGGTGACTTCAAGACAGCCAGGTGTGGAATGTAATAATGCTCAACACACCTCCAATCCAGGCTGGACACCGACATGTGGCCCAATTGAATATATTCCCGCATGAATTCTATATACTTCTGCCGAAGTGCTGGGTCTCGCCTCATCTTCCGCTCCATTCCGAGTAGTCTCCGTTCCGCGAGCTGTCGCGAACTACCTAAAGCGGGGCGGTTTGGGAGAAAAGGTAGCCTGGTCACGAATCTGCCTGACGGGCATCTCGCAGTGTTGTATTGATAGAACAACTCGCACTCGTCATCCTCTGGCTTCCGTCTGTCCGCCGTGGGCGGCTCTTCAGACTCCCAAAACCTCTGCAGCACCTCTGACAGCACACTACCATAGAGGACCGGATCCCCTTCTGGTAGGTCCTGAGGTCTCCAAACTGGGCCGAAAACAACATACCCCCCTGTGGTATCTACGGCCACCAAACCAGTTTCCTGGAGTACCTTCTTCCTACCGCACCATAATCTCCGAGGACGTCTGACCCGAGAAGTACGTCCACCGTACCAGGAGTATCAAAATCAGGATCAGCTAACTCCAATCCTGTGGTTAACCCTCGTACCGTTGGTGGTAACCTAACCTGAAGGAGTTTCCCAACCACTTCATCCAGCACCACGGCTGAGACTTGATAGCTGACCCCTGTACATGTGCTACCTAATGCGAACTCAAAGTTCGTCTGACCCCGAATGTCAGGCACATTTAGGCCCCCGATGCCTACAGCTTCATCCCCACTTGGCCGTACATTTAGGCCTAGCCTACTCACCAGCTTACTCGATACTATACATCCCTGAGCCCCTGTATCCAGTAGGGCTCTTACTTGAATGGTCCGGCCACCGTATCCCCATACCCAAATCTTAGCCGTTGGCAAAAGTACCGTGATTGGACAGGGAGCCGAAGCTGATGAGTAGGCGGCGATTACCTAGCGGGAATCTAAACGCGGTGAGGCCGCGTCCCGCGGGGTATCCTCACTACCCAAACCTGTGTATGGGTCCCACTCCTGCTGGTAGGGAGGTCTGCCCATAAAGGCCATGGCTGGAGTTCTATAGTACCCCGACGGCAAACGTCCGTACCGAGGTTGCGCCTGTAGCCGCGGGTACTCAGGCATAGGCGGGGGCATGCGTGGGTCTTGAGACCCAACCAGGTGGCTCAAGCCCGCAGAATACTGCATGTACCCTGGTGGCTGCCTAGTGCTCCCCTGACACCCGCCCGTTGAATCCCGTACCTGGGATGGGTGTCCTTGGCCACGTTCCTGTGCCGCCCCTCCCCAATCCGGCACCTGCTGCCGTGGTGGGGATCGTCCCCACGTCCTTGGGTAAGTGGGCTCCGTCTGTTGACGTCCCCCTGCCTGTCCCTGTGACCGATGCGGAGGTGGGCTCCTCCTTGGAGGGTGGGGAGCGTTGCTCCCTCCCTTGGTGGGCAGGCTCCTTCGCTGATCCGATCCAGCGCTGCCCCGGCGCCTCCGGAGCGATTCATGCAAAGCAGCGGATGGTGTGCACCCTGGCAGTACCTACAGTTGGTGCTTGAAGGGCACTCGCACCTGATGCGGCCCCAGGCACCGAAAACACCAACGCCTCTGCTGTGCCACACCCGTCTCCTCTGAACCCGCTGCGCAGCAAACTCCTGACACGCTGCCACCCCGTGGCCTGTCTCCCTGCAGTAGGCACACCCTGATTCCAATGCGGTGTTGTACCGCCTGGGTTGCCCACTGTTGCCTCCTCGCGCCGGTGCACCCGGCCGTTCCGGGTGGCGAGGGCAGAGGTCTCCTTGCGAGGGCTTCACCAGCCTGGACGTCCACTCGCCTGCTTTCGGCCTCGAGGAACGACTTCAGATCCTCGTAGGTCGGGAGGTGGTCCGAGGACTTGCCCCATGGAGCTGCTCGAATCGAGCGACCATTTCGCTCGGCAGGCGGCGAAGCACTGTGTTGACCAAGATATAACCGTAGCCCGCCACTGGCAAACCCTGTCGCTCTAGTGCGCTGACCGCGACACTGACTGGGTGGAAGATTTTCTCGCGGAGGTCCGTACCTCGCGTTATGGTTGGTATTGACAGCCACTGGTCTAACAGCCTGTCTACAATCAGGCGCTTGTTCCGATACCGGTCGGTAAGGATCTTCCACGCCACCTCATAATTGCTATCCGAGACAGCCAAATGCGTCAGCAATTCATGAGGCTCTCCATGTAGCCTGGACATCAGCTGAGCCATCTTGTACGCCGGCGTTATGTCCGTCCGTGTGTGGACCACACTGCTATACAGGTCCTCAAACGCCGGCCAGTCGGCGTAATCGCCTGCAAAGACTGGAACCGTAACAGGCGGAAGAGGCACCTGTAATCCTTGTCCCACTTTACCACGGAATGGCTTTTCCTTTCCGTCACGTCGCCTAGATATGTCCGCAGCTGCCTGCGCAATGTCCTGTGCCAGCTCCAAGCACTGGCTTACATCGCCCTCAACCAGCTCCTTATCTTCAGGGTTAGGAGCTTCCTCAAGGAGCATGAGGCACTCTGTGAGGTGTTCCGACACAACCCGAACCCGTTCATCTGCCTGTAGTGCACTTTTCAAGAGCGCGTCCTCCCGGTCCTCGCGGCCGATCATTGCCGCTGTGGTAGTAAACCACCTTAATTCTGTCTTTATAGCAGCCTTATACCTGGCGATCGAGGAGCCATGGTACCAACTTTTACACACTCGACTTAATAAAACGAAAACCAATAAACAAATACCACAAAATAAATGTTAGTTGACTGGCCTAGACCTTACCGATAAGGTACCGTTCACTAGGCAAACAATACAGTCACAAAAAAACCGAAACAATATTTTCCAAAATTAATAAAATATGTGGGTAATATAAAAACACGCTTAATACTAAATTACGGCTAACTATGTTGCAATAAAGCAACCACGCTCTGCTACCAAAAATGTTTGATTCCGAAGCTGATCTTAGCGCAGTGGAAGCAAATTAAAGTTATCTTAAAATCTAAAACTAAATGGTCGATCAGCCTCGGAACAACATTTGACTACGATTCGTAGTGCTCTTTACTATAGCTAAATAAAATAAATTTAATGAGAGAATTTTGTTCCGGAAAGTTTCCGGCCGAGAAATTCTTGTGTCCAAAATCTACTTAAACAGGGCCCAGCAACAATTGCTTACCGAGCGAACGATGACGCCGTCGTTTCCTTGTAAGTCTAGTTTTGACAGGAAAAATAGGTATCAGGTTTTGGAAGACATTTGGATTGGGATAGATAGATACTAGACTTACTGTACCCGGGCACCAGCTCGCGTGGTACTCCGTCCAACAAGTTTCACAAGCACTTGAGTACTATTGTTCATAGTTCGACATCAAATAATGTTTAACACACAGTAACAAAGATTTCTCCCGCACACCACTGCTCGCGACAGCAACACGTTTTACTGTACAATACGCGAACCAAAGGACACTGGACGCGCGGGTGACTAAAAGTAAGGTTATTTTTTTTCGACGGCCGCGTGGTTATCGAACCGACTGACAATCAAAGCGCCGGAACCAAATACACTTGGTTCTCTTCCCCACCGAACAGGGAAAACCACACGAGAACACCGAAAGCACACTAAATTACACCATTTATAATTACAATTCGCATCAACCAAGCGAGCGACGGCAGAGGACGTGAATGACAGGACAGTGTTGCCAGCACCGCGCGCCCATTTTATACGAAAACTAAACAATAAGAGTGGGTAATTCTGGTAACCCACAAGCATGATGACGTAAGCAAGTGTTAGTCACGTGGTTCACGAGTCTTGGAATGGAACACCAGGCGGAGTATCTTATTATACCATGATACAGCCCTTACTAAAGACGATGCCGAAAAACTGAAGCAACTTGTGTGTATAATTCAATTATTTTACTTGTGCACTTCGGGCTGTCATAATTAGTATGAAGCACGGATTAGGAAGTGCACAAATTTTGACACCTTCAAGTGCAATTATTTAAAATGATACGATTATCTATGACAATTTTTAAAGATCGCATGCGCGAAAAAAATGGATTGCCAGATACTTATCTCTTCCCCGAGCCAATGGAAAAATATTGTAGGTGGGTATGCTCTGTGTTGTAGGTCGGTAGTTTAAAGAATATAAAGAGGGTACCGTGTGGTTACCAATAAAATCAGTTGTTCCCTATTCGGCCTTTGATTAAGACACCTAACCTCATTACATGGTGTCAGGTTTAGAGAACTTTCGTGAAATCGGTAAAATATACGTAGCTACAAATCTGTGTGCAGTGTTGTGTAGTGCACGTAATAATTAACAATGCCGGACCCAGTAAAATCGGAAATCGTGTCTAGTACGATGATTCAGCAGCAACCAGCGCCATTACAGCAAGATCGCAACCTATTTAAATTATTTTTATAATTATTAAACCAGTGGAGGATAACTCTGACACCAGGGTTCATCGGGTCGTTGAAAGACTTGGTGTCCTACACGAAAAGAAAAGAAGAAGTAGAGGATAATACTATTGGTACCATGTGGACCGGTTGAGCTCTCCACTGGGTTCTAATTTCGATTATGTGCAAATACGAAGCACGAATTTGCTGCTGTCCGTTCTTTAGTTGCTTTTTACGACACCAACAGGTAGAATGGGGGTGATGCTATTCTATATATAGGCAACATAATAAATAAATAATAATAATACAAGCTCAAAGAGTGTGTAGAACCTAACGAGTACTTGACCCGACTTCGATGTAGAGGAACCTAGCCAATGGCAGGCTTGCAGATCGGAACTGGTAATTTCGGACAGCTGCATTTTGTCACCTATTACTTTTGCAATAACCTCAGCTAATCATTCATCCTTTTGGTTTCAGCGACCCCATGGAACAAGAGGACCTTTCTTCTCAGGAATGCTTCATGACGCTCCAGTCCAAGAGACAGCAAGTTGGTCTGTTCTGAGATTTTATTGAGCGTACGTGCGTCCGCACCACTGTCTAATTTGAACTTTATTTCACTTCCGTTAACGTTTATGATGGAAAACCATGGATCACACACACGAACCGTTCGACGAAGATTCAATTGAACACCAATTGATTCACCATAGTCATCAATATCATAGTCCACGCATTCCTCACCGTATGAATCATCCTGTTCCACTATTTCTTGGGTAAAACGCACTCTGCAGCACTTGGCAAAATGACCTACCAAATTGCACCGACGGCAACGAGCAGAACTCGCGGGACAGCGAGCTCCACTACCATGGAAATACGAACACTTTTCGCACTCACGAGAACGGTTAGACCTATTATAACTTTCACATCACGGGGGTACAAAGCTGCTAGAGGACCCGTGTGGCCCCAGGTGGCGGCCGCCGCGTTTCCCTGGCCGCGCTCGCCTCACACTCTGCTTGTTCCTTGACGTCCAGCTTACTCCGCCGCACGACCCCACTGAACCGCATCCGCTAGTGTCAACTTCTGTTTAGCTAATAATCTCTCTCACATCTAATTATCTCTTATCCCTCGAATCAATTGTGTAAGGATAAGACTATCTTTTAACTCTGCAAACTCACAGTTTTTGCTATTAACCTTATAATAATTGACCATTATATTAACATAATATAATATAATGGTCAATTAATATAATATAATGGTCAATTAAATGGACAATTTTTGGTATAAACATGACTTCGCTACGATGATGACCCAGCTGTAGAAACGTTATCTTGGCACGGCAACATCTAAATCGTCACGTTGCGAGGACATGTCTATAGCCAAAAATTGCCCATTTAATTGTCCATTATTGCCTGCCCAATCATATTAATTGTCCCGGCTTCATTAACGAGAAAACTGTTATTAATTTATTTGGGTAGGGTAAGGTGGGGTACAGTGGAACAAGGGGCACAGTGAAACAAAAACAATAACTCTATCACTTTCTGACTAATCTATTATGCTTATTTGAGAGATATATTAAGCTGTCAATTCTCCATCTGAGCTAAATACTCGCCAAATTGATCCTGCGCCACCATAGAATTTATATAAAGACCTGTCACTTTGAAACATGAAATAGTTGACACATCCGACTGTAGACAAAAGTTTTGCTAGCTAAACATAGATTTGGTAGTATTTCTGGAAATTAAAAATACCATGTCTTCCACTGGGGTCAAGTGACCCCAGTTTCCCCTACCCACAAAATGAAAAATGAGTTTTCTCATTAACGATAACGAGACAATTAAAATGATTAGACAGGCAGTTATGGACAAAAAACGGAAAATTTTTGGTAATAGACATGTCTCCGCTACGTGCCGATTTAGGTGGTTGCCCAGCTGTAAAAACGTCATCTTGGCACGGCCACAAACCAATCATATATCTCTGAAACGGCTCTTCGAAGACTGATGAAATTTTGTATGAAGAATAGACAATTAATTGGACAATTTTTGGAATAATCAGATCTTCGCCAAGTGGCTGCTTTAATGGTGGCCCAGCTGTAGAAACGTCATTTTGGCACGGACACCTATCATATGGAATATCTTTTAAACGGCGGGGAGACAATTTTTTTTACTTGTGCGACAATTAGAGGACAATTATTTCACACCATCAAACTCACGGTATTCCATGGTGGCCGTGCCAAAATGACGCACACGATAATTTCAACTCTTTCCAATTACTAGCTAGGTTGCCATCTTGCTGTAATGGCGCTGGTTGCTGAATCATCGCACTAGACACGATTTCCGATTTTACTGGGTCCGGCATTGTTAATTATTACGTGCACTACACAACACTGCACACAGATTTGTAGCTACGTATATTTTACCGATTTCACGAAGGTTCTGTAAACTTGACACCATGTAATGAGGTTGGGTTTAATCAAACGCCGAATAGGGAACAACTGATTTTATTGGTAAACACACGGTACCCTCTTTATATTTCTTAAACTACCTACCTACAACACAGAGCATACCTACTTACAATATTTTTCCATTGGCTCGGGGAAGAGATAAGTATCTGGCAATCCAATTTTTTCACGCAAAATTGTCATAGATAATCCTATTATTTTAATTAAGTATGCATTTGAAGGTGTCAGAATTTGTGCACTTCCTAATCCGTGCTTCATATTAATTATGACAGCCCGAAGTGCACATGTAAAATAATTGGATTATACACACAAGTTGCTTCAGTTTTTTGGCGGCGTCTTTAGTAGGGGCGCTATCTAGTGGAGCGGCAGCGACGCCTATCATTTATATAAGTACTTAATATTATGTGTTTGTTCTTATAATTTGTAACTTATTTTATGAAAAACTAGCGGCCCACCCAGCGGTTTCACCCGTTGCTACTTAACTGTTTTCCCGTAGTAATTGGATCTTTGTCCGTAGTAAACGTCCATTACTCCGTTCCAGCAGAGGTGATTGTGCCAGCAGAAGCGGCCTGTCATGCTGAATAACTTTTACTTTGAAGCCATTACCGTATCTCTTATCAACATCAATATATATATGGTATAAAGTAAAGTCCCTTCCCGTGTCTGTATGTATGTTTCCTTATATCTTTAAAACTCTTCAACGGATTTTGATGCGGTTTTTTAAGTTTATAGAGTAAATTAAGAGGCAGGTTTAAATATTAATTACCTCAAATTTTAACCCCCAAAGAGGTAAAAAAGAGGTTAAAAGTTTGTGTGGGAAATCATTATTATGAAATGCGATCTGTTTCAAAATTTGTGATTAGATCTTAGTCGCATATTGTTAATGCTTCGCAAAACGATAAAAGCGCAGTACGTTAAAAGCGTATAATGTTTAAGACGCGAAATGGTAAAGGAGCAAAATGTTAAAAGCGCACAAAGTTAAAAGAGCACATTGTTAAAAGCGCAAAATGTTTAAAATTGAATTTCTATAAGATTCTGCTCCTGATCCTGATGAATTCCGCAAATATTATCAGAATGTGTTCATCACGTGAAATAAAACTACTTTTCTGAGTTATGGTTTTTCTATAATGACAACAAATTTAACCTTCCATACAATGGGACACGTTAGGGTGAAAAAAAAATATAAAAATATATTATGTAAAACAGGCTAAAAAACATTTTTTACGAAAAATTTAAAAGAGAAAATATTGAGAAAAGTTTATAAAAATATAATATGTGAAACACATGTTAAAAAATTACATTTTGAAAAATTTGTTCTGAGATATTTAAAGTAAATTTTGAAAAAATATTTGTGAAGTACATGGGAAAACATATTATTAAGTTTTTAAAAAAATATATTTTGAGAAAATTATATTTTTGCACAATAATTATGTTTTTCACATATATTTTTATTAATTTTTCTCAATATTTTTAGGGTTTTGTTCAGGGTTCCATACCTCAAAAAGTAAAAAAACGACTAAAGGGAAATTAAAATCGTATACTCAAGTATAAAAACGCTAGTAGTTGTGAAAAATCAAGCACCTAACTACAGGTTAAAAAATATAGCCGTTTATGTAGTAAAACGCGCGTTTTTTACCCTTTCAAGGGAATAAATATTCAGTAAGTTCTCGTAGACCTAGATTAACGAAATGTGACACTTCTTTTAACATTGTGCGCTTTTATCATTTTGTTTCTTTACCATTTCGTGTCTTTAACATTATACTCTTTTAACGTTCCGCTCTTTTATCATTTTGCGAAGCATTAACAGTATGCGCTTTTAACAATATGCGACTAAAGGAAAAAAAGGAAAAAACAAAGAAAGGTTTCCTCTTTATTATATTAGTGTAGATGTAGAAAAGGTTTCCTCTTTATTATATGAGTGTAGATGTAGATAAATGATTTGTATTTGAAATAGACGTCACTGTAACCTAATAATTCATAAAGCTTGTGTTACATGAAGTCAATTAAAAGAAATTAGATTTGTCACATCTTGGGTAGGTATTCGAAAATACTACATGTAGGTATGTTCCGCGATTATTTTTTTAGTTTTTGAGTCATTCAACTTTTAAAGTTGTAGGTATGTAACGGCGTGAATCTGTTAATCCTGAATTAAGTCAAAATACTTCAAATTGTCATACCGGTACCAAATTTTAGTATGTTAATAAACATGACAAACTATAGAAAACCACCGGGAGACAAGCTGATGGAGGCTAGTCTCCTGCAGAAATGAGGTCATCAAGATGGCGGCCGGCCCATTTAGAAAACTGCAAATTATTTGAAAACCATAAGTTGCATTGTCATGTGCATGGTATCAAATGAAATTCGTTGTCTAAGCACGCGTATGGTGTCAAATGAAAGGTAATTAATTGTTCTGCATTATTCTTCTGAAGCAAAACCAGCTACATAGCATAGTTACAGAATAAATAATAAAAAAAACTTTGAAACCAATTTTTGTGGGGTTATAGAAACTAAAATAATTCTTACTTACTACGCGAACACAGCGACCTAAAGTGGATCTTGGCCTCCGATGTGAAAGAGGGGCAAAAATTTTTTTTTTGTCCTGTAATATTGAGTAGGGTATCTTTGAATAGGTCTTTTAAAATTAAGGGGATTTTTTTTTTCAAATAAAGTCTCTAAAATGTGTATGTCTCGAGATATTTGCTTTTAAAAGGGGCGTTTTTAGCCGTAATTTGTTCCAGCTGTAACTGCTTAAGTATGCAAGCATTTTTTTTTTTAAAATTAGCTGTAACCATACAGCTGCAAACAAACCAGCAACCAAATTAACTTTGTAATGCTAAAAGACCTGATATTTAGACGTTGGCTAAAAAATCCTATTTGTGAGCGTGTCTGACACGCTCTTGGCCGCTTTTTTGTTTGTTGCATTCTATTAAGCTCCAAAATATAAAGAATCCGCATAGTAAGTTCAAACGCGTATATCATGTTCCAGTGACAGGTGGAGATATGGTTGTCATAATATTTTTTGTTTGTTATATTGTTCTTAAGTCAAATACAAGGTGTTCCAATGTAAATACATTAAATTGGAGACGTTGTGAAGGCCATCGTACCGAACAATTTTCATTATGGGGCCAAGTTATGAAAACCCTCGGATGAAAGAAACCCTATGGATCTGAAATAGTTGTCTATAGGAAAAAATGTTATACATATATGATGCGTTTTGACGGTAAACTTATATACGTAATGCGATTTCTTTCTTATTTATGGTTTTCTTGGTAAGCCGAAAGAGACGACACTAATTTGGACAGTTAGCATTTCGGAAATTATTTTCTGTGACGTCACCGTAACCATTCTTCGTGGCAAATCTGCCATTACAAAATACACGTGTCTGTGGTAGCTCATCTGTCAACAAGCGTTGAAATAAATTTTTGTTGTTGAATATAAATAAGTACGTGATCATTTGAGTGAAAATTACTAATAAAAAGTGAAGAAAAACGTATATAAGATGCCCCGGTGCGGCGTTATTGGCTGCGGCACCTATAATAGAAAAATGCCGCCGGATGTAACATTACTCCAGTAAGTACTGCGTATTTCATTGAAATATCTCAGTATTTTTCAATTTCTCAAGTGCGCTTGCTGTAAATAGAACTATTGCTTTACTATTCATACAAATACAGCCCATATTTTTATCTAGATTTGATGAAAAGTGGTTAAAATTTGTAAAAATGTTTTGTATGGGATTTAGTGATGTAGGGTTTGTTCCCGTATCGACTATCGATGATTCGGTTAGAGTGCACTTAGGCGGGCTGCCATACAAATGACCTTTTTACAAAAATTTCTAAGTGTGTTCCGATGGTTGAGGCGTACGAAAGTAGGCTTCTTTTCTCGTTGGTCCCAACATCGATGGGAGGCCCCAGAGGCCTCTGGGGGTAATATGGGCCTCCCGATTTTTCGACGTTCCGTCAAAAGTGGAAAGAGTAAATTATATACAACAACTTTTGCCTACAAAGTTTTAGTCTGGGGCCTGTGGGTTAGCCTTTAGGGCCCCGCAGACCCTTTAGCTGAATAAGAACCGGCCGCCAAGGGCCCCCAGACAAAACTTTGTAGACAAAAAATCCCTGGAAGCCCTAGGGAGGATTTTTTTTGTATGCAGAGCCCCTAGTTGCACAGTAACCGAGAAGGTTCAAAAGTGAACATTTTGAAATTTTGCTTAGTTCTGTAGCCGTTAAATGCACTTCAACTCTTGATACCGAAATCTCGCGGTAACGGTCGGGATTCTTGCGAAACAGTGTGGGATTGGCTTTATCCCGCACCATCTCGCAATAATCCCGCATAATTCTGCAACCAACGAGAACCAGGCACATACTTACAGACATACCTATTCTTTTCAGTTTACCTAAGATGGAAGAAAAGCGAAATGCATGGCTGGAAATACTTGGTGTGGAGAATAAAGACACTGCAAGAAACTATATCTTTTAATGTTCACAACATTTTGAAAATTCCTGTTTTAACCGAACAATGAATAATTATAGTAAAACTACGAGATGGAGCCCTGTCATCACATACTTTATTGGTTAATGATAATTCAATTTCCTCCTTCATTACATTTATTGTTTCTGATTCAAATGGGAAAATTCGTCTGTTCTCAAATAAGTCGGGTTTTCTCACTTTTTACAATGAAACCTTTATTTTTTTACTTTTGATTGGCTAAATAAAATAATACAAATTGCAATCTGTTGTAAATAATGGGAATTTTTGTAACAAATTGTAAGTGATTTATAAATATTGTATATATTTTGAATTGTAAATACTTTTGGTTAAATGAAATAAAAAATGCAGACTGTTTTAATGAATTTGTAATATTGTAAATTGTTAATACTTTATCAAATTTGTAAATAAATAGTATAATTTTGTTTGGTCATTTAGTTTTCTTCTATAACATTCTTAAAATTATAATTTTGGAATAATGTTATGATATCGCCATGTTGCTATACAAACCGACTTACCTAGGGGGTTCAGGTAAGCTTGTTTGTGTTTTTTTGTAAAGCAAACTATTTTGTAGGTAGCTGCTTGCATACAAACGCAGGTATAACGCCCTTGTACTCAGGTTGTCTTATCAACTAACTAGTTCTGTGAGTGCCTTAGCTGCATCGCCAACAGAAACTCGCCATTATGCTGAACAATCATTAACATAAAACCATACCTCTTATATAGCGTGTAATTTTACTAGTGACCGATAGCGAAACCCCAGAACCAACTGGTGATAACGAACAACAACTTTCCACAAGGAACATGGGTCAAAATAATAAAAAAATGGACCTCCCATACAAAATTGCCGTTCAGCTGATTTAGTTAGTACGGGAGGTAATTTTTTTTTTCGGATTTTGATCTATGTTCCTAGTGGAAAGTTGTTATTTCTTATAGTCGGTTCTGTGTTTTCGCTGGCGGTCACTAGTAAAATTTCAAGCTATTTAGTTCAATTGGACTGGTGTTCAGCGCCAGGTTCCAGACCATATCCTCGAGCGCCGATAACAGTTATCTAAGATTATTAGGAGGATATTCAGTTACTACCATACCAATCCGCCGCTACATAGAGACAGGCGGACAAAATGAAAAAAAGAAACATGTTTGGTAATCTATTTCGATTATTGTTCACCACCCCATATTTTTTTCTTAAATATATTCAATTTACCGAATCAAGCTGCCTACAGTTTGACTATACATTGATAATATCGATATCGATAATTTTCTTCTTATACTCTAGTAACATCCCTAGTTCAATCCGCCATTACAAATTACCATCGAAATAGGCAGGCACGTTTTTTTCGTAGGTATTTCAGATCCATAGGGTTTCTTTCATCCGAGTGAAAACCCCTCGTTTAGAAGTAAGAAATAGAGTAAAAAATAAGATAAAAACAAAAGTGTTAGTTGTCAAGTAATGTCACTGAATTTTGTTTCAAGAAATTTAGGCATAGATAATGCAATTTCTTTGGAGGTACCACTTGATTTGGTTTGATAGATGACATTCAGGCATTATGGGATCAAGCTATTTTGGTACTAGTACGTTTTGAGGAAAAGACAATATGACCTTCAGTTGTTATAAAATACAAATTCCGGCATCATGATTTTCAGTCCTATTGACTTGCTGCACATTTTGGGATTCAGTCCTTATAGACCGGAAGGTAATTGGACCTTAAAATAACGCCTGGCAGTCATGTTACATTCCAAAAGGTACCTAAATTGAGTCCTACATTATGAAAGGAGCTTTACTTTATTAGGACCTTTATTTATGTCATGTTGCCGTCTTGGAAAAACTTTTGAAATTACCGCCACAACTGTTGCCAAGGCAACGGTTTTGGCGGTAATTTAGTTGCCAAGGCAACAGTTGTGGCGTAGACTAAGGTCAAATGTCATGTTCGTCAAAAACTGACACAACTGACACTACAGACTCTACTGGATTCTCTGATTGGCCCTTTGTCTTTGCGTCTCTATGGGTGCTCTAAGTCAAAAGAAGTTTTTAGTTTGAGGCGGTAATAAAATAAAGTTGACACCAAGAAAGAGATCTTTTATCTTAAGTTTTCGTTTAAAACATAGACAACTATGTTCCAAACTTTTTCGAAGATTCAAATCAAATCCAACAAGTTAAAAATGCAAGTTTGCAATCTTGGATATGGGGTAATACATAATGGTTGTAGTAAATGTAGGCATTTAGTTTGTATGAAAATTTCAACTTTTTAATTGTTAAAAATTCAAACTTGGTGCCATGCTGGAAATTGTTCAGTACAATGGTCTACACAACGTCTCCAATTTAATGTATTTCCTTTGGAACACCTTGTTTGGTCTAAGCTCCCGTCAACCAAGTCTTACCTCATAGGTCTACCGCACGGACGTATACTGTAGCGATAGATACCACTTAGGAGGTCAGGAAAATACTGGGTTGCCATCTCCTAACCTGGAGGAAACTTTTTTATTCGAGTTGGAAAATGCAAAAAAAGTCCAAAAATTACCTCACATTTCTACCGCTCCAAACGTTTACCTACCTAAAAAGACTCCTTTTGAGATGAGAATGCGCTAGGGTTGCCAGCTCCAATCCTGGCAGGTTCCAAGGTCAGCCACATTTTATGAGGCCCAAAAATGGAGTTTTTTACCTCATCTTTCTACCGGACGAAATTAGTGTCAATCGATAGCTCTAAGCATGCCATTGACAAATATATAGGGTTGCCTGCTATCAGCCTGGCAGGAACTCTGGTAAACCCCCTCAAAGAAACGACGGTAAAATCTTTAAACAAAGAAAAAGTCATGAAAACCACTAAGATTCCAGCAAAACTTAATGTAAACTGCGCCATAGAGTTACATTCTGTTGTGTGGGACACTGCGTCGACGAACGACCCGACGGAACCTGCTGTTTTCAAAGCATCTATAATTAGGAAGTACAAAGCAGGCCACTGACAGGCCTTACCTTTCTTGCAACCAAACAAAATTTATGCCAATCGATAGCCCTAGGTATGCTATTTATAAATATATAGGGTTGCCTGCTATCAGCCTGGTAGCATCACTGGTAGACCCCGTCAAATGAACGCAGGTAAAATGTTCAAACCCATTAAAACTTGTGTTACACTGCTAAGATGTCTTGCTACCAAACTAAATTTATGCCAATCGATAACTCATTGACATTGATGAATATATAGGGTTGCCTGCTATCAGCCTGGCAGTATCCCTGGTATACCTCCTCAAACAAACGTTGGTTTAATCTTCAAACCAAGAAAAACTTACGTAAAACTGCCAAGATATTTTGCTACCGAACAAAATTAGTGTCAATCGATAGCTCTAGGCATGCCACTGATGAAAATATAGGGTTGCCTGCTATCAGCTTGGATGTTTTCCTGGTATATCCCCTCAAACGAACGCTGGTAAAATCTTCAAACCAAGAAAAACTTATGTTAAACTGCTAAGATATCTTGCTACCAAACAAAATTAGTGCCAATCGATAGCCCTTGGTATGCCGTTTATGAATTTATAGGGTTGCCTGCTATCAGTCTGGCAGTTTCCCTGGTAGACTCCGTCAAATGAACGCAGGTAAAATGTTTAAACCCAGAAAAACTTGTGTAAGACTGCTAAGATGTCTTGCTACCAAACAAAATTAGTGCTAATCGATAACATGTCATTGATGAATATATAGGGTTGTTTGGTACCAAGACATCTTAGAAGTTTTACACAAGATTTTCTGGGTTTGAACATTTTACCTGCGTTCATCTGACGAGGTCTACCAGGGAAACTGCCAGACTGATAGCAGGCAACCCTAAAAATTCATAAACGGCATACCTAGGGCTATCGATTGGCACTAATTTTGTTCAGTAGCAAGATATCTTAGCAGTTTTACATAAGTTTTTCTTGGTTTGTTGATTTTACCAGCGTTCGTTTGAGGGGATATACCAGGAAAACATCCAAGCTGATAGCAGGCAACCCTATATTTTCATCAGTGGCATGCCTAGAGCTATCGATTGACACTAATTTTGTTCGGTAGCAAAATATCTTGGCAGTTTTACGTAAGTTTTTCTTGGTTTGAAGATTAAACCAACGTTTGTTTGAGGAGGTATACCAGGGATACTGCCAGGCTGATAGCAGGCAACCCTATATATTCATCAATGTCATGTCTAGGGTTATCGATTGGCATAAATTTAGTTTGGTAGCAAGACATCTTAGCAGTGTAACACAAGTTTTAATGGGTTTGAACATTTTACCTGCGTTCATTTGACGGGGTCTACCAGTGATGCTACCAGGCTGATAGCAGGCAACCCTATATATTTATAAATAGCATACCTAGGGCTATCGATTGGCATAAATTTTGTTTGGTTGCAAGAAAGGTAAGGCCTGTCAGTGGCCTGCTTTGTACTTCCTAATTATAGATGCTTTGAAAACAGCAGGTTCCGTCGGGTCGTTCGTCGACGCAGTGTCCCACACAACAGAATGTAACTCTATGGCGCAGTTTACATTAAGTTTTGCTGGAATCTTAGTGGTTTTCATGACTTTTCTTTGTTTGAAGATTTTACCGTCGTTTCTTTGAGGGGTTTACCAGAGTTCCTGCCAGGCTGATAGCAGGCAACCTATATATTCAATGGCATGCTTAGAGCTATCGATTGACACTAATTTCGTCCGGTAGAAAGATGAGGTAAAACTCCATTTTGGGCCTCATAAAATGTGGCTGACGTTGGAACCTGCCAGGATTGGAGCTGGCAACCTAGCGCATTCTCATCTCAAAGGAGTCTCTTTAGGTAGGTAAACGTTTGGAGCGGTAGAAATGTGAGGTAATTTTGGACTTTTTGCATTTTCCAACTCGAATAAAAAAGTTTCCTCCAGGTTAGGAGATGGCAACCCAGTATTTTCCTGACCTCCTAAGTGGTATCTATCGCTACAGTATACGTCCGTGCGGTAGACCTATGAGGTAAGACTTGGTCGACGGGAGCTTAGACTACTTGTTTGTATATGTCGCAGTACGATGGCAGAATTAGGTTTTTGGCCAAAAACCTAGGTTTTTGCCAAAAACCCAAAAAAAGCCGGCATATGGCAAAATCGTAGACTTCTTTAGGCCATCGTCCTAAGCTGATCCAGGTTTTTGGCCAAAAACCTTGGATTTTGGCCAAAAAACTAGGATTTTGGTCGAAATCCTAGATTTGTTTAGTATTATGGCTTTTTTTGCATTTTGGGGAAACTTCTTCTTCTTCGAGTGGTACACCAAGTCGCCCAACGACCCGATGAACCCTGGTGTTAGAGTTTTTAAACCGCCTACTGCAAGGAGCAGGCCTCTGACAAGGTTGTGTAACGACCGCCGTCTAAGTGATCATAAAGAGCAATCGGGACCGACAGCTTAACGTGCCCGTGTAGTTCGGGCATACACCTCGAAAGGCAGGAGGTAGCATTGGACGTTCTGGAGGGTGGGAGGTAGCGTCAGACGCTCTGGAGGGCGTGGGTAGCTTCGGACACTCTAGAGGATGTAAGATGACGGTCGTTGTATTTTCTGGGGGTCCGACGCTACCTCCTGGTCTTTAGGGCGTCCAACGCTACCACCAATCCTCTAGAGCGTTCAGTGGTACGTCCTGCTCTTATGATGTCTGATGCTCCCCCTGCCCTTCAGGGAATCCGAGGCAATCCTGCTGTTCAGACTGTCTGATGGTACCCCCCATCCTTCAGGGTGTCCATTTACGGTGTCCAAGTCTACCCTCAAAAGATCAGAGGGAGGTGCATAAAGTACCTCTCCACTCCTCGTTCCCCCGAACCACACGGGTACGGTAAGCCGTCGGTCCCGATTGCTCTCTATGATCATTTAGACGGCGGTCGTTACACAACCATGTTAGAGGCCTGCTACTTGCAGTAGGCGGTTGAAAACTCTGATACCAGGGTCCATCGGCTCGTTTGGCGACTTGGTGTATCACTCGAAGAAGAAGAAGTTTCCCTGAAATGCAAAAAAAGCCATAATACTAAACAAATCTAGGATTTCGGCCAAAATCCTAGTTTTTTGGCCAAAATCCTAGGTTTTTGACCAAAAATCTGGATCAGCTTAGGACGATGGCCGAAGGAAGTCTACGATTCTGCCATATGCCGGCTTTTGGCCAAAAACCTGATTCTGCCATCGTACTGCGATATATATAAGCGCGCCATCTATGTAACACCTACAAAAAAAAGATGCCTTTAGTCCATACTAATCCAGCATTGTCCTTTGGTTTTAATGCGTCAAATATTTTGTTCCACATACTCAAAGTAGCTCAATGGCATGATTTTCCACATGGGGTGTGCCATGGAAAAGCACGTGAGATATGTAATGTACAGATAATAATATGTTTTTTAGGTTGGGTACTTTACTTACGATAAAAATGAAATTCACAAAACATTTTGAATATTTGAGATTCAGGCATATGCAACACCTTTCCACTGTACACACCCTATCTAACATGGGCCTAAAAACTGTTACTATATGTCGTACTGCAGAGTAAATCATATTATCACAATGCGATGAACGTGTAGCAGCCATTTTACTTGTTTCGATATACAGGTAATAAATAAATCTCTTTACTCAATTAAATGGTTTCAAAATACAATTCAATGCAATATAATATGACAAGATGCAAGATGCACATTTCAATTTTAAAAAAGTATGACCTTTGCCAACGAATGACAATCCGGTCAAATCAAATGATTGAATTCACAGATTACTTATACTATACAGGGAGTAACGGGAGTAACAGAAAGGGTATAACGAGCCGAAAGAAGGTCAAGGTACTCATGAAACTGAATAACTAGGTACCATGGAACATTGGTCGAATATGATTGATATAATATATATCTGGTGTGTTTCTAGGACAAACAGGGTGAAATTTTTAGGGTTTCGTAGTCTACTAGAAACCCTTATAGTTTCGTCAAGTCTGTCTGTCTGTCTGTCTGTCTGTCCGTCCGTCCGTCCATTCGTCCGTCTGTCTGTATGGCGCGCCCTCATAACTCGGTCAAAATATTTGAATTGTTTTTTGGACCCCCTTCCTATACATGTGAGAGGGGGGCAAAAAGTTTCTTTTTTCTCTTGTAATATTGAGTAGGATATCGTTGAATAGGTCTTTTAAAACTAAGCGGAGGTTTCTTTGAAACAAAGTCTCTAAAATGTTTCTGTCTCGAGATATTTGCTTTTAAAAGGGGCGTTTTGGAGCCATAATTTGTTCCAGCTGTAACTTTTAAAGTATACATGCAAAGGTTAAAAAAAAAAATATGGAATATAGTTATTATTAATATGAAGTTATCATGAAAACTATAACGAATACTGTAACACTTAAGTTTAGGATTAAGGAAATATTAAAGTTTTTCATTTTGCGGTTGGTACCCATACAGCTGCAAACAAACCAGCAACAAAATTAACTTTGTAACGCTAAAAGACCTTATATATGTCGGAAATATCAGGAGGGGGGCACGAGCGGGAAGAAGGGCCATAGAAGAAGGCCAAAACATAACAAAACATAAAATCTTACGAGCGTCAGTAATGTCAGGATATAAAACCAACAGCACGTCGTGGGCGTATACTCGTCGAGTACCTGATGGATACCTGATGAATGGAATACTGCATAGCATAGTCAACTGCCGACTCCTGTCAGGATACTACATCGTCACATGCTATCTCGAACCACTGCCACTTTAATGATAAACCACAGTATACTCACTATCACGTAGTCAGCTCCTCCGATGTGCTTGTTTCGGGCTATGAGCCCGCGTCAGGCACGGTATCACCGTACGACAAGCCGTCCGTCCACAGTCATACCATGCCACTAGCAAACCAACCTTAGAACCTTGGACACAGCGTCTTTACCACACATCGGATTCCAATCATGACGGTGATCAACACTGAACACCGTAGAAGTCCTCTGCCCGCAGCCTTGCGCGCCTACAGAGAGACACCACCAGCAGTAGTCACCATCCTCGCACGATCTCTGCATTTCACAAACCTGTTGAGGGTAAAACGATAACAATTATCACTCACTTCATGAATCCACAAATATTCCAAAAGCCACACAAATATAGGGCTCCGCCATCACCTGATGACTCCGGTTCCTCCAAATACTCCAGGATTCCTGTGATTTCATCGGATTACGAACGATATCTCAAAAAGACACAAACTAAACCACACTTTATCCGGAACTCTCACAATCTTCACAAATATCCCGTAGCCCATACGAATCTAGGGCTTCGCCATCGAATGATGACCACCACACCTCGAATGACTCCAAGATTACCACGATTTCAGCGGATTGAAACCTAACCTCAAGACACGACCCGACCTACACCCAAACTGGAACTGTCAAAGTTGTTTACTCAGTTCGCCGCCTGGGTTCCGTTTCATTATTACGAAAGCAGCCAACAATGAACTGTGAGAACGAACTACACCGCCTCCAAAGTCAATCCAGTCTATCTTGCTGTCTTTAGCCTACTGTGTGCAAATAAAGCGCACCGCCTACGTCGAGTGTTGCCAGCGCTATGCGTTTCGTTTCTGCAAGATTTAACTAGCAATGGAATGGAAAGACAAATTATCAAAACGCGAACTATAAACTGTCAAATAATTTCCCTAAATACCCGCAGAGTCTGATCATTCTCCGACATATATTTAAACGTTGACTATGAAACCCTATTTGAGAGCGTGTCTGACAAGCTCTTGATCGCTTTTTTTGTTTTGGTTTCTTTTAATTAAATGCAGTTTTCTTAATAACAAGAGCGCAGATTTTTTTAAAAAATTGCCAATAACATGTACATCTGCACGAGATGTAAATTTTAGGTGACAGCTGTCAAATTTTAGACTCGTTTATCTTGTTAAATATGCTTGCTACACTAGTAGTGTCTTTGAAGAAGTTGTAGGTCTGGATGAGATCTATATTTAAGGTGACGGCTGTCAAACTTTGAACTCGTTTATCTCGTTTAATTTGCATGCTACACTACCGGTGTCTTTAAAAAAGTTGTGTCTTGACGAGTTTTACATTTTAAGTGACATTCCAAAAACACTAGTTGTGTGGCATGGAAAATTAACAAGATTAACGAGTTTAAAGCTTGACAGCTCTCACAATGCAGATCTCTTCCAGTCCTACATCATCTTCAAAGAAACTGGTAGTGAAGCATGCACAGTTTTAAGTTTGACAGCTGTCGCCTAAAATGTAGATCTTGTCCAGACTTACAACTTTTCCCATTAAGCTAGTTGTGTAGCATGCATGGTTAACTAGATAAACGCGTTCAAAGTTTGACAGCTGTCACCTAAAATTTAGACCCATCCAGAACTACAACTTCTTCAAAGAAACTTTTGGTGTAGCATGTACAGTTAACGAGATTAACGAGTTTGAAGTTTGAGAGCTGTCACTTAAAATGTAGATCTTGGCACCATCATTGGCCACAGCATCTATGTACATGATTGTTGCAGCTCTCGTGGGTTAAGATGATCGATGGATGTATAGTCCTATAGCAGTACGACATTTTTTGCCACAGTGGTAGCAGACGAAACGCGACTCTGTCGGAGGAGGCATAGCATGGCGAATTATTTTCTGCTTCAGACTTTCAAGCCAATCTTCGTCATGCTTTGCCATATCTGCTTGGATATCACTGCACCATTCAGGTCTCATTTCGTCGCAATTTTCCCAGTCACTCGTCTATAGTCCGAAACTATGCATTTCACGCTTGCAGCAGTCCTTAAAGCGTAGTATTGGTCTTCCCACTGGTCGTTTGGTATCGGCAATCTGTCCTAGCATTACCTGGCATGGCAGCTTTTCACGACTTATTCGGTGGACATGACCGAGCCAGCGTAGACGACGTTGCTTTATCATGGCTGTTATACTGCAGCCAATGCCGTGAGGTGCCAGCAGAGTAGAATAGCACCACCCCTTCTCTTCCTGTGGGGGTCGTAAGAGGCGACCAAGGGATAAATCTGACCCAAGCTGATCAGGGTCCTGGAGAAGAAAACTCCACACACAAACCCGGAACGGGGTCTCCGTCAGGCACGAGTGACTGGTTACAAATCGTGCGGCAGACTCCTGCAGCCGACCTGGCTCCGCACGTATCGACCCGTCGTTCCTGTGGAGTCAGCCAGGAAGGCGGAGCGGGTGGCGCAGGTCCTAGGCAGCCCTGCGTTTTCCATAATAGCGTTCCAGGCATCGCAGTGTCTGTGGAGAGCGTGCAAAAAGCCATGCCGCTCCCGTATCGGCTTATACAGCCATGAAAAATCTTGCCTCAGACACTGAATAAATCGTCTGATATAGACGTATCATGCACTTTTTCTGGAGGCGCGGAAGACCCTTGGAGTAAAAGATTGCTGGACCATGGACGGTAGAATAGTGGCAGTCTGCCCTGACGGCAAGCGCAAGAAGATATGCAGTAAGTCAGATCTGGATTCTGTAATTGCTCTTCGTGGTGCTTCTACGCCTCAGTCGTCGCAAATGGGCCCACCGCCTTCTACTAGCAGTGGCGGTGATACATCGTCTAGCAGCACGAACGTTCCAGCTACCAAGACCCGGGGCCCAAATCCGCCTCGCGCAGTCCGTAATGAGGGTGCCAATCGCGGTGGAAAAGCGCCTAAATCCAAATGAGTGCACACTCGTTAGGGTTCAACATGGACATTGCTGCAATATTATCACTAGGCAACTTGTAGTTTCACGTCACACATTGTTTTATAACCGAATTTTCTTCCAAATTCTTATCAACCTTCATTTCTAAAAGTAACCACAACATAACCTACAAATTGCAATTGTCACTGTGATCTTCGCTCTGACTGACAGATTTCCATTGCGTTTCGTTATAAGCTAATGCATTTTATTAATTTATTTTTTCTTTTTAATGTGTTCCGTTTTGGCGTTTTGGTTGGTTGCGTTGAGGTTGCGTTCGAAAACTTATTCTTTGTTTTTTTTTTTCTTTCTTTTGTAGGATTTTCTCTTTTTTGAAAGTGTATGTTGACACTACGTGTTTCTGTTGTTTACTTGCTAATATTTTTATAGCAATTTTGTAACAGCTGCCGGCGAGCAACCCCGAGGACAGGTTGTAATAATTTAAACAGTTAATTGTAATATATTTAACTACTATTTATTAATTTTAATATTTTATTTTATTTATTATATTATATCATATAAAGCCCAAATAAAATGTCTGATGTATTAAGGAATAACTCAGATTCTGAATACTTTTCGCTTTCATCATCCTCATGTAGTTTTATTAGTGTTGATGGTGATGGATCGGATACGTCTGAATCGTCTGATGCGCCGCCGCCACCGTGCTTAAGGGATAGACTGAGAGCTGCTTTTTCTTCTTCTCTGGCCAGAAACTTTAATGTCGTCCACATTAATGCACAGAGTGTACCGGGCCACCACGGTGACCTTCTGGCCACCTTTGAGGGTAACAATTACATTGACGCCATACTCATATCTGAATCTTTTCTCAAGCCCTCACTTCCCTCGAACCTTTACCCGCTTCCCGGGTATCGGTTAATAAGAAACGATAGAAGGTACACTGTTAAGAACGGCAGTCGGTCATCGAGGGTGGTAGGGGGTGGAGGTGTGGCAATTTACCTACGAAGTGATTTGCCTTGTAAGGTAATCGAGAAATCATTATCTGTCGCAAATACTTCTGAACATCTGTTTGTAGAGGTTACCCTGCACCACACAAAGGTACTGCTAGGAGTGTTCTATAGTCCTAATATGCACATTAATTACTTTAACTCCCTGGAATCCTCCTTAGCAACCATACGTCCACTCTACGAGCACATTGTTTTGATGGGCGATTTCAACACATGCTTGATTAAGAATGATTGTCGTTCCCAGAGGCTCCATTCACTCGTTGAATCTCTCAATTTAAATATACTTTCACCTATGAATGCCACGCATTTTCCTCATAATGGTCCACCTTCACTTCTGGATCTTGCTGTCAGTACGTCCCCTGAACTAGTTGCCGCGTATGGTCAGTTCAATGCACCAGCTTTTTCTCTGCATGACCTTATTTATGCCTCATTCAAAATCAGGCCACCGAAGCGTAGGCATAAGACCATACTGATTCGGGACTATAGTAAAATTGATAAAGAGGCTTTTGAGCGCGACCTTGCTGCCGCGGCTGATTGGGGGCCGGTATTTGAGACTGGTGATGTGGATGCGAAAGTGTGTGCTTTCCAATTTCTCCTCATTGCACTATATGACAAGCATGCTGCTCTCAAAGAAGTCCGTGTGAAACACTACCCCGCACCCTGGCTTACTCCTGATATAAAGAGGTTGATGGCTCGGCGGGATGCAGCACGCATTAAGGCACGTCATGACCCGGGTGAGGAAAACGTCAAGAACTACCATAGACTTCGCAATCTCTGCAACAAAACGTGCAGGAACGCTGAACGGAGTCATATTCACTCGTCTATCCATGACTGTCCACCACACAAGCTTTGGAAGTACCTGAAGTCTCTTGGAGTGGGTGACTCAAAGGCGGACTCCTCCATCACCTTGGATCTTGACGCCCTCAACAGGTTCTTCAGTGCTTCTCCGATTAGCATTCCGCCTGACGTCAAATCTCAAACGCTGTCTGAAATTGCGAACACCCCTTTATCTGCACCCGTGTCGTTGGAGCTTAGGCAGCTCACAGTAAATGAAGTAGTGAGGGTTCTGAAGTCCATCAAGACAAGAGCAATAGGTGAGGATGGACTTAGTCTAGATATGATTATGCCTTTTTGTGCGTTATTGGCTCCTACCATTACCCATATTTTGAATTGTTCGTTATCTACCAGCACTTTTCCTAAGGCATGGAAATACGCACATGTAATTCCTCTCCCAAAAAAAAGTAACGCCGCCATGTTTTCAGAATTTCGCCCTATATCCATCCTCCCTATACTATCGAAGGTATTGGAGCACTGCGTCCATCAGCGCTTGGCTGGACATCTTAACCACCACTTACTTTTTAACCCTTTTCAGTCCGGATTTCGTGCCGGGCACAGCACAGTTACTGCGCTGGTTAATGTGACTGACGACATTCGGGCTAATATCCAGGAGGGTAGATTGACTGTTCTTGTGTTGCTGGACTTCAGTAGTGCGTTTAATTCAGTGGATAGTGAAATCCTTCTTGCTGTGCTCCGCAGACTTAATCTCGCGTCCGAAACTGCTTCTTGGTTTCAGTCTTATCTAACAGACAGGTATCAGCTGGTTAAAGCGAATGAGAGGCGATCAGACTGGTGTAGAATTGAGTCTGGGGTGCCACAGGGGAGAGTGCTCTCTCCGTTGCTGTTCTCAATCTTTATCGATGGCATAACGTCGGCACTGACTTCCTCTTTCCATCTTTACGCTGATGACTTACAGATATATACAGCCGAAACCCCTGATAGACTGCATCTTGCAATTGACAGAATTAACTCGGACCTGTGCTCGATAGCTGCTTGGGCAGCGAAACATGGGCTTCTGTTGAATGCTGCAAAGTCTCAGGCTATTATCATCGGTAGTCATCAGCGTATAGCAAAACTAAGTCTGGCCGATACTCCTCAGGTTATTCTTGATGATTCTCCCATTCCTTTCTCTCCTAAAGTTAAAAACCTGGGAATTCTTGTCGACCAGACTATGTCATGGACACTTCAGCTAAACGAGGTTAGTCGTAGACTGTATGCATCACTTCATTCTTTGAAGAGACTGCAAAATTTTCTTCCTCTGAAAACGAAGATTATGCTGGCTCAGGCTCTCCTCTTGCCTCTGCTTGACTATTGTGACGTGGCGTACCTTGACCTTACGGAGGAACTCCTAAATAAGATGGAGCGTCTCCAAAACCAAGCCATCCGGTTTATTTTTGGGCTAAGGAAGTTTGACCACGTTACGGAGTTCAGGGAGCGGCTGAGATGGCTGCCTATTCGTCAACGCAGAGATCTCCATACCTTGTCACTTCTCTTCAATGTCCTTTTTAACCCCGCTGCACCTCAGTATCTTTGAGAGAGGTTTGAATTTCACAATGTTGCCGACACTCGGTTGCGTTCCTGTGGTGATCTTTCCCTCCACACGCCGCCATGTAGAACTAAAACATTCGCACAGTCTTTCACTATCCGGGCTGCGCGCTTGTGGAACAAGGTTCCTATAGACGTTCAGAAAAGTACAAACATCGTCGCTTTCAAAACTGCTTTGAGAAAACTCTGGGGTTTTGATGCAAATGACAATTTATAGGGCTTGTATTTATTTAGGTATACTATATATATTTATGTTATATATGTTAAGTATTTAATTATTTGTTTACTTTGTATTATTAAATATTTATTACTGGTATTTACTCTTATTATTGTTTATTTAATACGTGGTATTTTATCTGCATATAGGTGTTAAATATATATATTATTATTAGTAATTTTACCGTGTCAACAATTTGTACCATAGTTTACCTGCGCACACCATGTCCTCTGGATTTCTCAAAGGTTGACTGGTAGAGATCCCTTAATGGGATAAGTCCGCCTTTGTGCCTACACGTTCCATTAGTTTATTTAAGTGTTTTTTTGTAACTACTTCCTGTTTGGTACAATAAAGTTATTACATACATACATACATACGTATGAGGCCAACGATATACTGCAGCATCGCGTTTTTTCGAGAACGTTCTGATTGGTCATTCTGTCTTCACACGTCACTCCAAGGATAGTTCTCAGGCAACGCATTTGAAAAGCGTTAAGCTTGCGCTCTTGTTTAGCGTAAGTAGTCCACGTTTACGAAGCGTATGGTAATATACTTATGACGCAAGTCTAGTATACAATACAAGGACTTTTTCTCAAACATGCTAGGAAATATGTTCATTTCTTTCAAAAAAATAATACGCAAAGTTTCCCATTGTGTGTCATGTCTCCAACCGCGCCAGCAAAGTTGTATAGAAATTCTTTGCTGATGTCCGGCAAAGTAAATTCGTTACACGCTAAGCCACATAGGTAATTAATTTCAAATTATATGTCTCAATGAATCTCATAAAAACGGAACGTAATTTTGTATGAAAAGTTGAAATGAACTAACTCAAGACAAGGCTGTATAATTTTATAAGCCTTGCCTATCCTAAATGGAAAAATAGAATAAAAAAAGAAAGAACAAAACATACATATAGAATGGCTGAATAGCAATCAATACTGTGCCTTACTAAAGGCCTATTTATTAAAAAATACACATTTGGTGAAAAAATTAACAAATTAGCTGGGAAAAAGTGAAAATTTTCATGATTGGGGCTGTTGTATTGTAGACTCTTTTGTTTAAAACTGAATAAAGATGAGAGTAGTATCGAAATGGATTGTACGTCGCCAAGCATAAGGGGTGCATAAAAGCTGAAGCCAAACTGATCGTGGAAAACATTTTTTATATTCAATTCAATTTCAATTCAATTCAATTTCAATTTCAATTCAATTTTTCAATTTATTTATTTCATAAAACAGTTACACTGTGTGCGAAAGTATTAAATAAATAAAATAAAAAATAGAATTTAAAATGTCCACAACAAAATAATTAATTACAAGTACAGAATCATCAAAGTATTAAATAAATAAAATAAAAAATAGAATTTAAAATGTCCACAACAAAATAATTAATTACAAGTACAGAATCAAAATGTCAGTTGAAACAAAATAATTATAAATGTCAACTAAATAAAATAACAAACACAATACAATTAATTAAAAAATGTCCACTAAGTATTAAGTAATTAATTAATAACAAATAAAAATTGAATCATACATTGGGATAAAAATCTATGTCAACAAAAATAAAATACCTATCTAAAACTCATCAATCGAATCGTGTATAAATTTTTCTCTAGCAGAAGCTGTCTTAATTCCTTTTTAAATTGACTGATACTAGATATAGTTTTTAAATTTGTAGGCAGTCGATTAAACATAGCTACAGCTTGATATTTTGGACAGTGCTTGGCAATGTTCAGAGCGTGTTTAAAAGGTTTGGCCAGATCTTTCCTTCTAGTACTTAAACGCAATTGCATCTCCTGGTCAGACTCAAACAAGGTTCGGTACCTTAATACATCAGTTAGTAGCACCATTACGTACAAACTAGGAACAGTTAGGATTTTATATTTTCGGAAATATTCACAGCACGACTCCCACGGTGGGATACGCGCGATGGTACGTATAGCCCTTTTTTGCAAAATGAATGCTTTATTCATGTTATAGTCATAACTGTTGCCCCAAAATTTTACACTGTACCGCAACTTAGACTCGATCAAAGCGTAATAAACTTGGAGCAACTGATCAGTCTTAAGGACGTCCCTCAGTGCTCTTAACGCGTAACAGGAAGAACTTACAGAACTCTCTATTTCGGTTAACTCTGATTTCCAATTCAACATTTCATCCACGTGCACGCCTAGAAATTTTACTGTGGGAACTTGGTCAATTTTATTTTGCTCTAGATACAGCTCTAATGTATCCTTATTTCTAGCCGTGGACTTAAAGAGAATAGCTTGTGTTTTCCCTGTGTTAAGTCGCAAATCATTCAGGGTGAACCACAGACAATCTAAGCAAGGGAGACAGGCCACCGGGCAAAATTTGTGCAAGGCTCGATGTCGCCACAAAAATTCACACCTACATGCACATAGAAATACGAACGCAAGTTTAACTCATACATTCACGAAATTAGACCAATCAGAGACAAGGACGACACGCACGCACACATTTATTTCGGCGTGTAGCTACGCACTTTACAACACTCAACAGTGCTAGTGATTGACAGTCGATGAGTCATTATCGATATCTAATAAAAATATACAAGTAAAAACGTTGAAAACTGTGGAAGTCTGACTGACTGACAAATTTCATGTCTTTAAAATTTAATTTGTATTTTAAAACTTTGGAAGTCTGACTGACTGACAAGTTCCATGTATTTTAAATATAAAACTGTAAAGTATTTCCATATTCACATCAACAACATCAACAAATTTACCTACTGCTGGACATAGGCGTTTTCCTATGGTGTTAAATTTATTATATTAAAATCCTAGGTGATATCTAGGACGTAACAACACTAATAACAGAGACTGACATAATGAAAAAGTCGTGTTTTCGATAATCATTTATTGGTTGAACTTTTAAATATGTAATTTGTTATCAAACAAAAAATTATACAAAAGTAGTACAAATTATACAGTGCTCTAAAAAATCAACAATCAAAGAAAATATGTACAAAATTAACAAATATGTACAAATAATTATGGTTTTCTCTGAATATACAATAATCAAACAATAATTTTACAGACGATTCAATTAAAATCCAAATAAAACGTTTACGTATGTACACTATTATAAACAAATAATTATTGTTTAAAATAGTATGCATACGTAAATAAATAATTTTTATTCAACAAAACATTAGAAATAATCAAAACTAAGCAGAACAATCAAAGTAATCACGGCCGTATGGTACCTTTCTTACTTGAGTTTAAGAAGAGAAGCGCCATACGGCGGCGAATGCAGCGAGTGGTCTTATCAACTACCAACCATAGTTAACGTTATTTTTTGATTTACTGTCCGGTAAAGTGCAGGTACTTATTTAAAACCGACGTTTAGACAATTTTTGAGTTGCATTTTTCGTTATGTAGTGGAGTCTAATATTAATATATCTCTCCATTACTGCTTTAATCAAAAGCGTTGTATGATTGTTCAGTGGAGATTGTTCATACTGGTGATAGTCTATGTCCCTAAATAACGTTGCACCTACAAAGTAAGACAACGACTTACATGCCAATTTCTCTTTTATGTTTTTGTTGACATAGTAATTTTGTTTCCGTTCAGAATTTCATGTTTAATGGTGGCTTCCATTCGTTTACATATAGTTATTACATCGTTTGCCGGATATATCAAACCACCCTTGTCTTTAAGTTTTATAAATCGGCAACTTTGATCGTCTGTGTCGTTGGCAATCAAAGCGCCTACGCAAGTTTCGCACTTTATAGATTTAACTAGTTTATGTACTACAAAACCTGCAATGTATGAAACCACTTGATTTGAAAATTCAGACACATTCTGAAGCAGAGCGTCAATTTGATCTTCAAATAGCGCCATTTGGTATAATTCATCAATGTCATTAACTGTTTCGTCATCCTCGCAAACTCTGGGGTCTAATGTTAGGTTAATATTTTCAACTGCTGATGAACACGTCAGGATGGATATGTTTTCTAGATTAATGCAATTTCCGTTATCTGCGTCTCGCAGTTCGTTTTTGACTAGAAGTTTTTTGTAAATGGCTTGAAACTGTCGTGGTGTGGGGTTGTTGTTACAGCCTCCATGTGCACGTATATGGCCGAAAAGTAACTCCAGGTGGTCCTGGCTTATTTTATAAACCGGGAGATATTTTATGCTCTTCTCTTCTTCCACAGCTTGGATATATAATGACTTAAGACTTTTTATACAAGCCATAAAACCAATGAATCCAGTCTTTCTATTTGAATTTATGACATACGTCCCATCAACAAGTTGCAACTTTTTTATGTATGTCTCGGTATTATCTAAAAATTCAAATATTTTTTCTTTGTTGTGTGGAGAAAGAGGTTTTTTATAATGCAGCTGGGCCATGTGTCTTGAGTTCATGATGTCGAATAAGTCATTGATCGTTTTCAAAAATAGTACTGTTCCGTCTACGTTTTCAAAACCCGGTACTTTAATTTCAGCGCAAAACGACAAAGCATCATCGGCTACGCTGTTACTAAAAAGTTGTGAAGCAAGACGGACCTTCATTTTCTGATTTTTGAAGAAAATGTGCTGTCGCCGTAATTTATTGGCTAGATGAAGATTTTCATTTTCCTGTATTACGTTCAGTTGTTTTAGTAACATCCATTTCACTTCTTGTTTCTGTTCATCTTTATACAAATTATGTGCTTCAAAAGCATTGCGTATTAGTTTTATCATGTGACAGGGATCCGGAAAAATATGGACAGGCTTTTTGGTTAATGGGTGCTCAAAATGTGTCTTCATGTTATCGGGGTCAAAAGAACAGCCCAATTCCTTAGCCATAGACATATTAGCAGGACATCCATCGAAGGTGACAGATGGAACTTGCACTCCTGTTTCGTCTAGTAATTCCAAACACTGCTTTACGAGAGCCGCTCGTTGTGAACCAGTAACTCCATCTACTAGAAAATATCCAACTGGTATTTTCCAGGTTCCGTTAATGGCTGTAGCTAAAAACACCAATGCTTCTTTAGCTTCTGGCAAATAGTCTCCTTCTTTCGCAGCATTGCAGATATCAACGTATCCATGCATCTGTTTGCCGTCCCATTCAATGCGTTGTCTGATGGCCATTTCATCTAAGACTAGATTACACAATATTTTGTTTTTGGTGGCAGCGACTTTAAATTTAATTGCCTGAAATGACTCTGACGTGAAACCAGGTTTGCCATCGATTGATTGATACCATTTTTTTATAGTTCGTTCATGAGGTAACGCCGTCTGAAACTTCTTCCGTACATACCGGTATGCCTTTGGAGAATAAAAATGCAAAGTGCATGCAAAAGTTCTTAAAGCTGGCGAATACTTGGCATTTGAATTTTGATTTGCAGAGACGTTTGATTTGTACCTATTGATAAGGTCCTCTACTCCAATATTTTCCAAATGCGTGGCCTGGTCAGAACTAATCAAATCCTTGTTTTGAAGCTCTTTAATAATTTCTTTTAACTGTACTATTTTCTTTTTGTACCGACTTGTTTTCGTTTGAAGGTTTCTGATTTTTTTGTTTTTAGCTGCAATCATATCTTCACATTTCTTTAACTGGATTCGCAACTTCCGTTTTCTAGGTGTATCGTCGGGATTCGGATTTGAATCTTCGCAAGCCTGTGAGAAGAAAAAATATATTTGAATGATTTTAATGAAATACAAACTACAACTTTTTGTATTCGAACTATGTATAAGAAAGGTCTCCAGGTTCAGCAGTTGACATTTGACATACGCTTTGAAAATGTATATTAATATTATACATACCTTCGTTTGCGTTTTAATGCGTTTCCGTGGAGTATCATTTATGTCTTGCTGTTTTGTAAATTGTTGAACCTGTAAAAAATAACATTATTTGAATTCGGGTTGAAGGTTGTATTCTTGGATTATCGAGCATGAAAGTGAACTACTTTACCTTATGTTCTGCGATAGAAATTGAATGAATTATTTCCTTTGTATTAAAATTATTATTACAATCGTTTTTGACTTCTTCATCCGTACCATTTTGAACCTGCAAAAATAATGCATCGTATAAACAGCAATTTAATTTAATTCACCTAGGTACTTGTTTAATACTTGAGAAAACATTTTACAAAAATAAGTCATACACCAAGCAATACGAATTTTTCTATTGACAGTTCTGAGTTCTGAGTCTGAGCCTTAATGTCAAAAGAGAGGGTATAGTGCTATGTTGAAATGGTTTTTGGTTTTAACGTTATAGCTGCTATCGCATTGTACTAAATAGAAAATTCATAAGAGGTTTGGATCAATTTATTAAACGCAAAATAAAAGAGTAATTTAAAAAGAAAAAATAAAGTTTTTTCAACTTAGCACACCAACTTCTACTTTCATGACACTTGAGAATTTCTAGATAGTTTCCCAGGTTTCCCATTATAAGAAATCAGAGGTAATGGGGAACTGTCAGGCAGGACTACATTTTTTAAATAGTGTATAGATAGCGCGTCGCATAGATACTAAGAAGCCGGTGATGTAGGTATTACAAACTTTTTGATTTATTAACACTATAGGTCCGGTTAGAGAGTTTACATTGTAATAAAATAATACCTTAGAATTTGTGAATCAAATAGGTGGGTGGGTACCCAAACTACGAAATAAGTAACTATGAGTGTATAAGGGCAACCAATCTCATCTTATTGGATATTTACAAACAGTAGGCGTACAATACCACTGACAATACATCGAATTTCACATTGTTTATCTTTGGAACTTTCGAATATCTATGCAACGCGCCGTCTATACACGATTTAAAAAAAGTCCTGACAGTTTCGTTGAGTTACTGTCATACCTTGTCATGAACTGCAATAGAATCTAATTGAGTAAGTTCTTTTGTTTTAGAATTGTCTTTATCATTGCCCAGTTCTTTCGTAGTATTGTTAAGCTGTAAAAAAACATTTAGTCAAATACCAAGTTTAGTAAAATGATAATAATATTGCTATATTTACTAAGCACTATCTTATGCATATGTGTATTAATAGCAAATTTTTACAAATCAGCCAGATAAGTAATAAAGAAGAGAATAACCTTAAAGTTTATAATAAACATACCTAATAATATGATATTCAGATGTATTAATAAAAGGCATTAATTTGACATTTTTTTTTTTTCTTTTATTTCAACCTATGATCCATAGGGTAAGTTGTTCCTTATCTTATCACCAGTCCGTCCTGTATTTTCGCTATCGGTCTTCGACGTCAAATTAATGCTTTTCAATATACATCATCATCATATTAGGTATGTTTATTATAAACTTAAAGGTTCTCCTGCATTTACGCTATCGGAGTGAAATTTCACCGTACATTTTGAATATTACTAATTCTAATTATAGTATTTTGTGCACATAAAATCACTTTACCTCATAAGTAGTCGTACAGCTTCCATTGATCGAACTAGTATTTGGATGCTTGCAAAATGAATTGTCTGATTTGTCAGAGTCCGCACTGACAAATACAGTTCGAAGTTTTAATGTTGGAACAGCCCATTCGAACAGGATCCGAATCTTTGTTAAAGGTTTAAAACATTTTTCTTCGAAATGTGTTGAGCATATGGTGCTTGTTTTGGGTGGCCACCAATTAGGTCCTCTATTGGTGGCATTGATCCACTCCTTTTTTATTATAGGATCTTGTGGGAACCTACAAATTAGATATTGGTTAAAGAGGTAATGTGCATCGTATTCACAAAATACATGCCTATAAGTAAACGGTTGCTTTGTGGCTAAGTGAGTCATCCTCTGTATAAGAGCGCCGCGCGCCGTTTGAAGGTACATAATTTATTGCCCGGCCAAACTGGTTATTGACAATAGATATTTGTGTTCTCTTTCGCACACAAAACAAAAGAAATTTTTTTTGTGTGCAAAAGTCGGCAAAGCCAAAAAGTACGTGTATCTACTATTCTGTCAAATAGGTACCTAGTAAACGGCTCAAATATTTTATCCAAATAGGTAGGTATGTATTACAATTAAATGAATAATGTATAAAGCGTAATGAAAAGTTATAATTTTTTTTGTTAAATGCAATAATTGCAAGATCAAGAATTATTGTAATTTTCATTATTTGAAATAACTTGTTTTCGATTATGATAACTTCTATTCGGTACTTTCACAATAATATTTTATGTAACTTGCCTACTCACTAAAATTTTTATCGAAACTCTACACGATCTTACTACAACACTAACTCGCGACTGCGAGAAGCGGCTGTACTATGCAACTTGCATTATTTTGTGATAATTGATGTGTTCACTATCCATTGCGTTATTGAAACTAGACGTTTGAAAAATAGTTAGTACAAAGTGAGCATTGTACACCGTTTGTATATGGAGCTATAACAATCGCTATCACTCGTGGTGAATCTAAGATGTTTCTTACAACAAAATTTATTGTCATGTTTTCTACCTAAAATCACATAAAAATGATTACTTACCGATGGTATGTGATTCCATTGTTCTTGAAATTGCATTTTACACTTCGATTACCACAAACTACCACTGAACAACACGGCATTTCACTAAAAGAGTTGTGCGCGACTGAACTGCGACTGAGCACGGTAATCACATCCGGAAACGAAGTTTGGACAAATTGACCAAACCGATGTTGCACCGGCCACGCCCCCATTTCACATCTCTCTTGATCTGTGGGGTGAACCAACCACTAAAAGCCTCCAATGCATCATTTGCTAAGTTCGTTAAATGCTCTATACTGTTTCCAGATATCACCGCATTTGTATCGTCTGCAAACAATACTAACTTGGCACTAGGCACCGTAGCATGCAAATGGTCAATTAAATCGTTCATGAAGATAATGAATAAGGTTGGCCCAAGAACGGAGCCTTGCGGTACCCCTCTAGATATGTGAACTAATTCTGAACTCTTTTTTACTTCATTGCCATTTTTATCTTCTCCCGTGACCTCAATGAACTGCTTTCGATTCTCTAAATATGATTCCAATAATTTTAAAACGCAGCCCCGGATCCCGTAATATTCAAGCTTATTTAATAAAATAGTGTGGTTTATCATATCGAATGCAGAACTCAGGTCCAGAAATAGGCTTGCCACCTTCTCTTTATTATTCATTTTCATTACCACTTCATCTATTAAACTATATACAGCATCTGCCGTTCCCACCCCTTTTTGGAATCCATATTGTCTATCATTTAATATTTTATGTTTTATAAGATGTGTAACTAGTTTATGGTTGATTATTTTTTCAAAATTTTTTGACAAAGTAGGTAACAAGGAGATGGGTCTATAATTCTGCGGATCTAATGGCGATTTCTTTTTGAAGACTGGTATGATCTTTGCAATTTTTAGCTGTTCCGGGAAAATGCCAGTTCCAAGACAAAGATTAAAAAGCAAGGCAATTGGCTGTGCTAGTAAATCAATACAGTCTTTGTAGATGGAAATAGGTATCTCGTCATAGCCATAGGACGGTTTACTTTTTATTTTACCCACAACCATCTCGACTTCACGCGATGTAACAGACCAGGGCTCTATTGCATGTTCAATTCGTACCCTATTTTGTTGTAATAGTTCTAAAGCAAGGCTAGGATTTCCAAAAGATTGTAATCTACCGTGATTAAAGTTTTCAGAGAAAATGCTTGCGATTTCAGAGGGATCATCTAAAATTCTATCCACCCTCAGACGGATTTTTGGTTTCGATTTTGGTTTTTTGTTTTTATTTTGCAGATTCACAACTTTCCATATACCTTTTGAGGTGTACTTTTCCTTGTCTATCTTATTTTGCACTGTTCTGAGCCTAGCTTCATGTAGTACCTTCCTATACACTGCAATATACTTTTTTCTATACTCAAATAAACTTTTGTCGTTGTGTGTAATGTCTAGGTTACAGAGAACTCTTTTCATTGTACTGGACACCTTTATTCCTTTGGTAATCCACTTTAATCCAGCTGTGTTTTTCGTATGAATCTTTCGTTTACGTTTTTTAAAACTATCATTAAACACTCTACTTATATTTGTCAAAATTCCATTTATACCTAAATCTTTCCATTTCACTTTCCTTACATTTTGTCTAAAGTTATCTATAGTGCGACTGTTTATTGTTCTACGTTTTACAAAAATAACTTCCTCTTTCCATTTTTCCCCTATACAAGCCAACCCTGATAAACCTGCCGTTATTGCTGCATGTCCATCACCTAGTCCATTATGATCGACCTCAGTTTGCGCAATATAGTCTTCCCCGATATTGGTCAAAATATTATCAATGCAAGATAATGACCCGTTTCTTATAAAAGTAATTTCGTTTATTAGGTGTCTAAAATTGTAACTTTTAAGCAGATTTAGAAATTCCTGCTTTTTATTATTTATACTATCACTGTCATTAAGGATATTAATGTTAAAATCTCCAAAAATTATAACCTTCTTATCAAAAAACTTTTGAAACAAAACCTCGAGATTTTCTAAGAACATGTCAACCTTCTGATCATTTTGATAACAGCAGAAGATATTGATATTTGTTTTAGAGTCTTTTACTCCGCATATTTCAAAATAGTCCGTTCTAGCCACATTACAACAATATTTAATTTCTTCGAACATTTTATCGGATCGTGCTAAAATTAATGCACCTCCTCTAGTCTTTTTCTTCCTAGAATAGCAAGTTGCCAGGTCATAATTCGCAATTTGGAGAAATGTTGCCGATTCTGTTGTTAAAAAATGTTCACTGATACAAACATAATCTTGTTTATTAGCCAAACAGTCAAGGTATAATTCTAGCTGATCCTGTATTGTACTTATACCACATACATTTTGGTGCAAAACATTCAACTTGTTTGAGTCTGATTCTGACATATTTTTTTGAATTGGTACTGATATTTCACAAGAAGGAGCAACATCACTAGACCGAAAATCGTTACAAATATTACATTCATCTTGTTTTGCCTGTGGTAAAATATCATGTGAACTATCTATAGATACATTACAATCCCTTTCCAAAGATACCCCACAATTATAATCCCTACAATTATTTACGAAAAAACGATTTAGGCTTAATATTCTCGGTAAAGTCATATTGACTCTTCATAAACATTATAGCTCTCCACATGGCTCTACAAGTATCTAATCTATGAACCCAAATGGCATTTATTTTATCATCAAATACAACCTCAAACTGACAAATGGACTTCAATGACTCTAAAAAGTCTAATTTTTTCTTACAACTTTCATATGCAAAATCACCAACTAATATATTTGTATTACTTAAATCATGAACTACTTGTTGCAATCCTGTAAACCATGATTTACAATCTTGGTCTCTTTTACAAGGCAAAATGATTACATAGTCTTTCGATGTGAAATCACTGCAGTGATTCACACAATTTTCCAAAAGGTGTTCTGTCAGTGCGTAAGGTTTCAACACTGCTGTCACAACAAAAGAGTCGCCCAAAAGCATTTGAAGAAGACTCCTCATCTCTCTTCCTTGCTCATCAGAATAGATTCGAACTTTATATTTTGGTTTTAATAAACTTGATTCAGCTATTTTCTTCGGAATAAATGTAGGCAATTTTGGCGAGGAGGCGACGAAACGATGTTTAATTTGATTAAAACTTGTTTCGTCATGTTGAACGCTGTTTGAAGCTGGAATATTTTGATTAGAAGGGATCTTATCCTTATCTACCAAGTGTCTATATTTTGGCGAAAGTAGGGATTGTGTTTGTGAAGTATCAATCCCTACAGTTTTGTAGAGCCTAATTATTTGTTCAAACTTCTTCAGCTGCTTTTTTAGTGAACTATTTTCTATCATTAAATTCTCAATAGCTGCATCCGCTGACAGCAACTCTGATTTCAAACTTTCTATTTCTTCTTTCAGTATAATTAAACTACTTTCCGCAATGTTAGTTTGAAACTCTGGCAGACTTTGGTATAAAGTACGTACTTGTGTTATTTCCTAGCATTTTTTGAGAAAAGCACTATGTAAGGCGCAAACTCCACCAAAAAGACGAAGGGCATAGGACGTAAGAATGACAGTTGACAGACAAGTGATCGTCAAATATTCTTCTTAGTTTTTGACACTAGCTGTAATAGATGCGACGCTTTGGCGACGCTTGTGTGTGTCTTTGTCAATACTTTTTCGTACATTTTGTATGGAAACGTCGCGATGTCAAACGTCAAGCGTCATGCCCTACTGCCCTACGTCCTATGTCCTCTCTGTGGAGTTTGGGGCTAAGCCTCGGGGAAAATGACTTTGTTTGACTCGTATAATTGAAGTCCTCGCCTACAGCTCGGACTTCAAACTCTACTCATCCAGCAAACCCTTGTTTTCCCGGCCTCGACAACAATGTACTATTGTTCGGGTCAAATCTTGCAACTCAATTCTGAAGCAGATATCCTCAACTGATTGAGCTTAAATTTTGTAAACACGTATAACTCAGATGACAATGCATGTTAAATTGTGTGTGGTTATTCTAAATCCAATATGGCGGCATATCCAAGATGGCCGACATGTAATTTTTGCCGCACTACTACAATATGGGTGTCAAATGAAAGAGCTTGCTAAGTACAATTTAGAAAATAATATGGCGGACATCTAAAGATGGCCACCTATAATAATTTACAATATGAGTGTCAGATGAAAGGGCTTGCTGAGAATTACCTATTCTAATTTACAAATTGACGTCATTCTTAATTAACTATGGTGGACTTCTTAAGATGGCAGAATAACATTTTTATGCGTTTTACAGATACGCCACCTGAGCAAAAAGTTGTGCCTTCAAATTGTTCTCCTGGAGACCAATAAATCAGTCAGCTGTCCTAGCGAGCGCACATGACACATATGCTATGCCATACGTGATGTCACTGAATTTCAGGAACCATTTTTTTGTGCAGGCAGTATGGAGGAAACTTGTCTATAATAAAATGTCTTTGCGTTTTACAATATGGATGTCAAATGAAAGGAATTTTTCAGAATAACTCGAAAAATAAAGTGACGTTTACGTCACTCAAAACAAAACCAGATATGATGGACTAAAGGCAAAGAATACTAACTATAGCTAACCGCTAAAGGTTAGATGGCGTATTAAGTTTGTTATGTTTTCTTACTAAATAGGTGAAAAACATAGACAAATGAAAGATAATACTAGTGTGAGGTAAACGACGAATGATGTCGCTTTGCACATATTTAGAGGGTTGAATCGGTTGAATGGTTGTTGTGTTGGGATTTTTAGTCTTCTGTTCATAGCACTGTCAATGAAGAAGCTACATAAAGTTTAGCGATTGCCCCGCTTGGTTACAAGAAGCTTATCGTAGAGGACGGAACTCATACCGAGTTGACGTAAGACACTTATGAGACCGATGCCTCACAGATTCGCACCAGTAGTCCGTATGGACGCAGTCCAATGACTGCGTGGAAAAATGTTGTAATTTTTATTACACAGATTACTAAAAAGCAGAAAATAAATTATAAGTAAAAAACATTTTTAAAACAAGCTTTTATTTGGGTGCGCTAAAAAGAACAAAATAATCTATTTACTAAAACTTTAACTTGTAACTTTTAATGGCATTAAATCTACGTCTTCACAATTTATACGATATAAAAGCTTGTCGCGATATTTGACCTGTGTCTAAATCAATAAATAAATTAGAAAACCAGTGTAATTGATCTTTTAATAAACTTTTAAACTAGGTCACACCACACGAGTACCTACTTAAATCTCGCGACAAGCTTTGATATCGTATAAATTGTGAAGACGTAGATGTAATGCCATTAAAAGTTACAAGTTAAAGTTTTAGTAAATATATTATTTTATACTTTTTAGCGCACCCAAATAAAAGCTTGTTTTAAAAATGATTTATACTTAATTATAATTTATTTCGAATTTCTTCATACGCGTGTGTTAGATTTATATATGTAAAAATGGCTATGTGTTATAATTATATAATTTTATGTAAAAGCTAAAAGCTATAAGCTACTTGTGTGAATATAAGCTTTGAAATATTTATTTGAGTTATTTGAATGTCAGGATAGAACTTATAAATGTGTCTATATTATATGTAAATTATTTATTGGGAAGGTAGTCTAACAAATTAGAAACAGACAAAGTAAGAACATATTGATTTTATTAAACCATATGTCATCCACATCTTACATATGAATCTACCAATATGTTCACCAGGTTCAGCTATATGCAACCAGGGAGAAGAACCCGGCTACGAAACTCCTCTGGCACTTATTTTTTTCAAATGTACAATGTATAATAAAATATAACAATATTTAGCACAAAATAGCTAAAGCCTAACTATACAAACTAGCTTATCAGCAATTAAATGGACATTAATTAGCTTGCAGCGATAATTATGTACAATAAAATATAACCATATTTAACACAGAAAAGCTAAAGACTAATTATACAAACTAGCTTCAGCAATTAAATGGACGTTAATTAGCTTTCCGCAATAATTATGTACAATATAATAAAATTGCAACGCGCGGCAGCGCGCGCGCCGTCCGTGCGCGCCGCCTACGCGTCCTGCTACGAGACGGGTCCTGCTACGCCGTAGCGGCACACACACAAGCACACCGTCGTCGTCACAAGGCCGCGCGCACTCGCGAGCCCGCGACCTTATAAAAGCACGCTCGCGGCGCGAGCGCCGACAGTCCGCCGCGAGTCAAGCTCTACATTAGAAACCAGCGAAAGGCTGCTCCCGCGACTCAGCGCGTAAACTGAGTCTCCGTCCGTGCTCCCGATTTTCCGTACCGTAATATAATCCGTTGGCCTTCAGCCCAGTTAGTCCAAAAGTGGTTCCAGCCTGCAGCAAAGGTCCAGGTTAGTGGTGTTCGCTTTCGCTTGCTTCTCCGCCGCTCTTAAGCCATACACTTAGCCCGATTATCCGAAATACCAGCCGCCTCATGATAAATTCGAGGCCAGGTTAAAGACGCCCTGATTATCCGAAATACCAGCCGCCTCATGATAAATTCGAGGCCAGGCTGAAGACGCCCTGATTTATCCCAGATCCCAGCCGCCTTACGATACATTCAAGGCCCAGCTGAAGACGCTCTGATTTATCCCAGATCCCAGACTCCTTACGATACATTCAAGGCCCAGCTGAAGACGCTCTGACTATCCCAGATCCCAGCCGCCTTACGATACATTCAAGGCCCAGCTGAAGAGGCTCTGATTTATCCCAGATACTAGCCGCCTTACGATTACATTCAAGGCCAGGCTGAAGACCTGATGTCCCGCCCCGGTTTCCAGTAAGCAAGCGAAACGCGCCCACCTATATTTTATTGCTATGCTAACGCGCTCTATGTTTCACCCCCGCTTTTGCCTTGCACTTCCCTTCTCGCTCTGAACGCTTAGGTATTCTAGAGATAAGCATATAACCGTATTTACCGTACCGTATTATAATGAATAAAGCTTACATTGTGATTGTATTACAAAACCGTTGTGTTTAATTTTGCGCCACCCACCTACACAGAGCTACAACCCACACTCTCAACCCCTGAGATCAGAGTTTCACCTCAATTTTAAATGTCAATGACAGTGACTGCCTCCGACGGCTAGCCACATCATTACATTTTGGCGCCCAACGTGTAAAATCGTACTGTTTTCGTTACTTTCTAGTGACGAATGTAAGTACATTTATTTATTTTTTGTGGTGAAAAAGCTCTGTAGGTTTGGGTAACACACGGTCGCGTCTTAGGTTATATCGCGAACGTATGTCTGGGCCCGCGCCGAAGCCGAAGTTAAGAAAGAGAGATTTATTAGAATTGGCAGAAAGTAGAGATTTGCCAACCGTTAATCCCGTTACAAACAAACTGTATACCGTAAAACAGCTCAAGAACGCGTTGTTAAATTATTTATTATCCGAATTAGACCCGGTAGACCAAAACACAGCCGCCAACCAATTGTTAACGTCGGTCAACAGTGTTGAGTCCGAAGTAGAGTCGGACGACGAGCCGTCGCAGCCCGATAGAGAGAATTCAGAGGATTCTTCTGACGTGGAAGCTAGCCTAATAGTTGACCCCGTTCAAACAGAAAACATGCCGCCTAAGCAGGAAAATAGCTCCACTTCAGGCCAGGAGAGCGTATATAATATCGTAAAAAACTGGGATATCAGTTTTGACACTTTTAATGACCCCGTAGAATTTTTAGAAAGCTTAGATGAGTATGCGACCTCATGCGAGGTCCCGAAGGAGAAACTGTTGCCTGTGTTAACCAGATTTCTCAAGGGAAAAGCCAATTTGTGGCACAGAAATAACCGTGACGATTGGTCGACGTGGGATGAATTTATAAAAGATTTTAAGAGATATTTCTACCCAAGGGGTTATGAGACGAACTTAATCGAAAGAATAATTGCAAGAAAGCAGGGTTTCCGAGAGAAGTTCGTGGATTATCTAACAGATTTACAAACGATCATGCGTCGCTATGGAAAACTTAAAAGTCAAGAGAAATTAGAACGAATATACGAAAACATGAACGCGAACTACAAGTTGTATGTACAGCGGCAGGACTTTGATTCCGTACACGACTTAATAGAACTATGTACCGAATATGAGAAACGGTTATTTTCTCATATTCGGTACATAGTTCTAAAGTATAGAAACTGGCAGCCAAGAATGTTCGAGAACGATCTAGCAACCAACCCGTTTGAAAGCAGTAGGCCCGATACACGAAACGACGCTGGCCCGAGTAGGCCACCGAACTCGTCCTACGGCAGGAGAGCCGTGGCGAAAAATAGCAAGCCGATGGGTGGAAGGGAACCCAAGTATTTAAGAAATTATAATAGCAAAACGTCATGTTTTGCGTGTGGCGGTGAAAACCATAGATACACAGAGTGCACAGGGAGGAAACAGATCTTTTGCAGCACTTGTGGTAAAATTGGTGTGTTAAGTCGAAATAGCTGCAAGCCGCCGATCGAGAGAGTTTTTACCGTGGGCAACCCGACCGATAAAGAAAATAGAGTATTTATTCCGGTGACCATTTGCGGCAAACATTACCAGGCATTGCTTGATTCCGGTTCTACATCTTCATCCGTCAGCCAAGAGGTATATGACGAATTATGCTCACGCAGTTCCGTTCAACAAAAGCGAGTAACGGATAAATTCGTCCTTGCGAACAATACACTAGTCTCCGTGACGAGCAGTGTATTTCCGACAATGGACATTTTGGGTAGCCGTTTCGATCACCAAATGTACCTTTTACCTGATTCCGACGTAGTAATAGTCGGCATGGACCTGATGAGAAGAATAGGCCTACGTAAAATATGGGAGTATATCGAAGATACCGAAACACCGAGCGATGAAGCACCTGAGAGTAACGTCAGAGCAACGCATACAAAGTGCTCTTTCCCGCCCGACGAACACGTCGTGGATGACCAGCCAGTCTATCAGCCCACATTGCCGCCGGGCAGCAGTGAGCCGCAAACTGGTGTTTTCCAAAACGGCGAGGATCCGTCCGAGGCGAGCGAGGTACGCCAGCCCGCGGTAAATAAAAACACTATAAAGAGGAGGCACCGAAGAAGACTTCGAAAATTGAATAACCGTAGTCCAGATATGACAGAGGCCAAGGTCCCGAAAAACACCACTGAAAACCAGACACAAAGTGTTTGCGCGGCCAAATTAGTAGTAGTAAAACCTAGTTGGTACGATAAAAAACTCGCCCAAGTCCAAGAAAACCCGAAAGAATACCCCGAATACTGTGTCAGAGACGGAAGATTACGCCGAAAAATTTCCAGCGCCTCGTACCGTACAAAAATGGAAAAAGAACCCCAGTGGAAAATATGTATTCCGCCCAGCGAGACTAACGCAATTATACAGTACCATTTCAATAATACAAGCCTAACAGCATCGAAATTGCTACAAATAATTGCGAAAAATCATTACTGGCCCGGGATGTACAGAGACGTTTCTAAATATGTTAACAAACGCAAACATTCCGATATTCGAAGCCCGCCGATAGACATACCGCATTTGTAAAAACAAAGTTTCCCGTATGTGCATAGCAAGTTCATAGATTTCGTTAAGTTTAAACTTGCCAATGTACGATGCTCCGTCCGACTGTACTCCCGACCTGACCTGTTAACATTTGGCGAAAACCGTCGACATAAGTTTGACGTACATTGCGCGCTATAAATAGCCAAGTACCAGTTAAACATATTTGTTCATATAATGTTTAAATGCGGAAAAGGATAGTATTTTACGCACTAAATAAGTTGCAGCCAGTAAGATAGTTTTACAGCGCACCTAAATAGGAACGAAAAATTTCGCAAAAACAGCACTTCGCAATGGACATTGCAACACTTAGGCGTCGATAAATCGGCGCGCCGGAGTCAGATACTACCTGCTCGGTAGGCAGCGTGCGCGCAAACCGCCGCCACGCCCCACCCGCCAGTATTGCGTAGCGAGGAGACGGGACCCGTCGCGTTAACGACTGTTCCTCCGCAGCCCGCGAGCGGAATAAAAATGGTGCCGCAATAAAGTGCGAGATTGTTTTACTATACGGAATCCGGATACGAACCGACATGTACTAAGGTCATGTGAGTAATAGATATAGTATTTTAACCCCGGTATTTGTTTAACCCCGATAATTTTACGTTACTGAATGCGTAATAGGTAGTAAGATTAACGTCATTTAACCGTTATATTTAAACCGAACCAACATAATAGCCCGAAATTAAGCGATACCAGTTTGCTACTTAGGTAGGATGCAGCCAGTAGGAATGAATAAAGACGTATTTGGGCGAAAGATACCTATTATTATGTTATTGTAGCAAATTTTATATATATTTTTTTATAAAATTAAAAATACGTAAACCCGTGATAGGAAGTGCAAGCAGATGTGAGAAAGCGCGATAGCATTTTTTGACCGAACTAAAACAAATATTCGGGAGTGTCGGAGCGTGTTATTTAGGGCTATTTAGTCCACCGATGACGAGGTGCCCCTGGAAGTCCAGTTGTAGGCCCCGTCCCGAAGGCCCACCAGTGGCGAAAGCCATTCCGGTGATGGCCCACCGTTCCCTCCAGACCCAGATAAGCCAGGTCTGTCGAGGAAGCCGAGGCTGGTGGCGAAGCTTGCCCCCAGGAGTATAACCGTTCAAGCGAGGTGTTGGCGAGGCTCGAGCGCCGAGAAGGCCAGCTCTGGAGCTTATGCCCCCTCAGCTGGATGCCGCTCATGGAGGAGCTTCCTAGCCGCCACAGCCACCGTTCCGTTCCCGAGACTCCGCGCACCCAGAGGCGCGATCCAGATACCACCGCCGCCGTTCCAGAGGGATCCATTGCCCACCTGCCAGTGGAAGAGCCAGGCCCACCCGAAGGGTAGCTACCGCCGCAGGGGTGGCGTGGACAAGCCGCGCCGCGACTCCAGCCAGGAGTGGCAGCAAAAGGCCCGAAGAACAAGCCCGGACCCAGGAAGCAGTCTCCGCAAGCTCGCAGCGAAGAAGAAGAATAAAAAGGTATAGGCAACTGTTATATTAAACTTTTAATTTATTTTTCTTTCGGCAATTTTTTTTTAAATGATATGATGTTGAAGAACCCGCAAAGTGTATATTAGTCCAGTTAATGAGCAAGACACTCGAAGAGTTGTCCCAGTAAATATTGCCAGACATACCTGTTAGTTTTTTTATATACTTGCCGATTTTTCATACAGTCACTAGTTGTAGGTCGGTTATCATTCGTTGTACATGAAAGAGTTGATGAGAAATAATCCAGTCTAATTAAAATATAGTACTTATAAAAAAAAAAAAGGCCTAACATGTTTGATAATGGTAGGTATTAAATTCCGGCACACTCAGTGCATACATAGTAGTTTAATCCAGTAAGATAATTAATAATCCCGTTAATTTGTATTCGTAATCATTGAACAGCCGTTAAGTTCTGCCTACCCCGCAAGGGATATAGGCAGGAGGTATGTATGTATTATCAAACATGTTGACTATATAAACATTGTGATATATATTCCGGAAATGTAGATATTAATGATGTAACCATTGTTTTTCTTTTAGGAAGCTGGTTAAAGAAAGGTAAACAGGTGCTTAACAATAAACACCTGACATTACGGTAGGCATAATGCCGAGCGACCCGGTAATTGATTGCAATAGCGTAATGACAAAGGAACCGTTATTTTATCTTATCAGAGTAATTAGAGCCGATTTTATGAATGAAATCAATTACCGAGTGTGCACGCAGACCATTCATGACTAGAGAAGTGTTAGTAATGCATTTTTGTGAATTATTTTTAGAAATATGTTAAGGAAACCGGAGCATTTAATAGAAAATGTTAAAACTGATTTTTTTGTAGTATATAGTATATGGGAGGAAGTAAAACCAGTGCCGGTACTTAAGTGATAGCCGATTATTATGTTAGGATTAAATTGTTTTTACCGTAACCGTTATTTCAAGAACATTTTATATAGATAATTTTGTATAGTACAATACCGGGTTCAACCCCCGGCAGTATTTTAGTACCCACGTATACCAGTGTAATATAGTCAGATACAAGTACAAACCAGAGTGATATAAAATGTGTAACCGTTAGGATTGAAAATTAGGGTAACTTATAGTGATAGGTAACTAATGTAATTTAGCACCGGGTCGGTGCATATATGTGTAACAGTTTCTATCCGGTGATTTTTTCCTTGACAGGAAAAAATCTCACAGCGAAGGAGGGGAGTGCAACGCGCGGCAGCGCGCGCGCCGTCCGTGCGCGCCGCCTACGCGTCCTGCTACGAGACGGGTCCTGCTACGCCGTAGCGGCACACACACAAGCACACCGTCGTCGTCACAAGGCCGCGCGCACTCGCGAGCCCGCGACCTTATAAAAGCACGCTCGCGGCGCGAGCGCCGACAGCACCCAAACACATCCGGGTGAGCCCTCGCTCCCCACCAAATAGTCAGGTGTAGTTTTAACGGACCCGGGTCCGGAAAACATAGAGTCCATTACAAAAAAAAAAAAAAAAAAAAAGAGCGCCGACAGTCCGCCGCGAGTCAAGCTCTACATTAGAAACCAGCGAAAGGCTGCTCCCGCGACTCAGCGCGTAAACTGAGTCTCCGTCCGTGCTCCCGATTTTCCGTACCGTAATATAATCCGTTGGCCTTCAGCCCAGTTAGTCCAAAAGTGGTTCCAGCCTGCAGCAAAGGTCCAGGTTAGTGGTGTTCGCTTTCGCTTGCTTCTCCGCCGCTCTTAAGCCATACACTTAGCCCGATTATCCGAAATACCAGCCGCCTCATGATAAATTCGAGGCCAGGTTAAAGACGCCCTGATTATCCGAAATACCAGCCGCCTCATGATAAATTCGAGGCCAGGCTGAAGACGCCCTGATTTATCCCAGATCCCAGCCGCCTTACGATACATTCAAGGCCCAGCTGAAGACGCTCTGATTTATCCCAGATCCCAGCCGCCTTACGATACATTCAAGGCCCAGCTGAAGACGCTCTGACTATCCCAGATCCCAGCCGCCTTACGATACATTCAAGGCCCAGCTGAAGAGGCTCTGATTTATCCCAGATACTAGCCGCCTTACGATTACATTCAAGGCCAGGCTGAAGACCTGATGTCCCGCCCCGGTTTCCAGTAAGCAAGCGAAACGCGCCCACCTATATTTTATTGCTATGCTAACGCGCTCTATGTTTCACCCCCGCTTTTGCCTTGCACTTCCCTTCTCGCTCTGAACGCTTAGGTATTCTAGAGATAAGCATATAACCGTATTTACCGTACCGTATTATAATGAATAAAGCTTACATTGTGATTGTATTACAAAACCGTTATGTTTAATTTTGCGCCACCCACCTACACAGAGCTACAACCCACACTCTCAACCCCTGAGATCAGAGTTTCACCTCAATTTTAAATGTCAATGACAGTGACTGCCTCCGACGGCTAGCCACATCATTACAAAATATTTAACACAGAAAAGCTAAAGACTAATTTATACAAACTAGTAACAGCAAATAATAAGATACAAATTAGCATAAGCAGTTAAATATTTGCAAGTCAGCTGAAGACTAGTCAATAAAAACTACTTTCAACAAATAATTAGATATTAATTAGCTTTAGCAATTAAAATTCTACAAAAATAGCTGAAAGTTAGTTACAGAAACTAGTTTCAGCCAATAATTGGACATAAATTAGCGTTATCAATTATTTAGTTACACAATAGCTGAAAACTAATTATAGAAAATAGTTTCAGCAAATAAATGGACATAGTGACAGCATAGTATAAATTATAGAAAAGTACTTAACTTTGCACTCCCGAAACTCCAACACAAAACTGAGCATTAATTGAAAAACGGTGCATTTATATTATCGTCAACCATTTGCCACCACGATTCGTCACTGTCTAAAACAACCAATCGAAGCAGGTTTTATCACGTCATCAGCAACGAATCAGATGGGGCCAAATAGTATTATCACGTCATGGGCGACGAATCAGAATGCACCGTGATCAACTATCAAACGGAAATTATCACAATATTATAAAACTAATTCTTAGCTACATGTAAATTTCACAATTATGACATATTAATCATTATACGAATTATCAATAGCTATTTACATTTTACTATTTGGATTTAATACAATTTTCTATGAATAACATGTGAACACGCGGCATTGTAAAATATTCCACCGGAAGTTATCTTACATCTATTTATAATCTATCTTAATACACGTTACTTACAATTCATTATTTAATATATGATTTATCAACACCTTTCCATATTTTACAACTCAAGTTTCATACAATAATTCATGACAAACATTGTAGTAAACAAACACGTTGTACCTGAAGATCTTATCACAACTTAATTATTTAAACAATGAGCAAGTATCAAACTATCAATGATATTCATCATTGTAAATATAAACACTATTTATCATATCCTAACTATATCATAATATTGTTATTTAACACCATAATATATCGTTACAATTTCATTGAGTGACCAAACTTGACCCAAGATCATTGCGATACTTAATTATTGAAAACAGCTACTAATCAGGCATCTTATAATGACATACGTCATTTTAATTATATTTACTAATTATCACATACATATACCCTATGCTATCACGGCCATACTGACAGTACTTCGTCCTCGAAGTACACAGGAAAAAATCACTAGGTAGGTATATTGTATGAGCAAAGTTGTCAATGTGCAAAAAAAAAAAAATTTTGTTTTTCACAATTCACAAAAAAAAAAACTGGTAAAACTAATATATAGATAAAACTGATATACTTTTTTTTCATGGAAACCATTTTCTCTTTCATATTTCATTTCATTTTCCACCACTTAGTCAGTCCATCACCATCATCATAAGTCTGCGAGGATTACCAAATACCTTATACTATGCTAACCACTACCACCCGCTGCAAGTGAGACGATTAGCAGCAAGTACTTGGTCGACCAGCGGATCCTCAGTCATAGTTATGTTGGTAAGGGTTACCAAATGCCAAAACTGTACTAATCACTATCATCCGCTGCCACTGAGATCGATTAGCAGCTAGCATTTGGTCGACCAGCGGATGACCCTTTAAGTTGTTTGTCAGTAAAGTCGTTAGTTAAGTCAGTTCTTTCCTTTTTTTTTGTTGATGTGGCTGACCAGTGGAAATCTCATATCATCTTCATAATATAATAATTCAACATTACACAACCAAAACCACATCGTTCTAGAGTGCTCGGTCAAATTATCATATCTCATGTTTTAACAACTCAACATAATACGACCACAAACAGCGCAAATCGTTCAATAGACAATATGAAACTGCCTACGACCGTAGAAGCAACCGGAGTGTTCAATATAAATCTCAAGTATGTCAAAACTTTTTTCTTTTCTTTTTTTTTCCATCGGTTTTATCTTTTAAAATAATAATAAAAAAATATTCCATAGAAGGCAGTCCAACGGTAGGTTCGCTACGGATGGAGCTTTAAAACCTTTAAAAACAATCGCTTTTTCAAATGGAAACTATTACAATAATAATAATTTGCTCACACATGTTGAAAATACAAAAGCTAAACCCAAATTGAAAACTAATAGAACGGCAGAGTGAAATTTGAAACAAGAAGTAATAGATGTGGGTAACATGTAAAAAGTTACATTTAAACACGCTCGGTCAAACCTGACTAAAATTAACTTAAATATGTCACGTAAACAAGGACATTCAGTTACAACAAAGTAAAAAAATAAAGTTTTTCTTCTTTATTTTTTTTTATACTCTTTTAAATTGACCTGGGTTTAACTGTTGTATAGTTTTTTACTATTCCAATACGTAACTTTACAAATTTTATAGGACTTTAGAACCTTTTGTCAAATTCGATAAAAATCTAAACATTTTACCATTAACTACATCAAACATACGGCCAGACTGACAGCCGCACGTCCTCGGGCGAAAAAGTATGTAAACCTGCATACCAGTTACAGTTTAGGTTAACAAATCCTTATCCTTGGGATTCGATGCTCTTCTACCGGCGAGTAGCTCCACGTACGACAGCAGGACCCAGCACTGCAGTAGCTTGGCGTCTGTGCTGATCTTCATCAGGCTCCGGCGAATGGCTGGCTGGCTGCTTCATCAGGCAGGCAGAAGAATCCAGATTTACTGAAAATTTGTGAAAAATGCATAACATTAATAATGTGTAGCTAGGAACAATCCCGCTTCTGATGTTAGATTTATATATGTAAAAATGGCTATGTGTTATAATTATATAATTTTATGTAAAAGCTAAAAGCTATAAGTTACTTGTGTGAATATAAGCTTTGAAATATTTATTTGAGTTATTTGAATGTCAGGATAGAACTTATAAATGTGTCTATATTATATGTAAATTATTTATTGGGAAGGTAGTCTAACAAATTAGAAACAGACAAAGTAAGAACATATTGATTTTATTAAACCTGTTTGATTCCGAAGCTGATCTTAGCGCAGTGGAAGCAAATTAAAGTTATCTTAAAATCTAAAACTAAATGGTCGATCAGCCTCGGAACAACATTTGACTACGATTCGTAGTGCTCTTTACTATAGCTAAATAAAATAAATTTAATGAGAGAATTTTGTTCCGGAAAGTTTCCGGCCGAGAAATTCTTGTTTCCAAAGTCTACTTAAACAGGGCCTAGCAGCGAATTGCTTACCGTGCGAACCATGACGCCGCCGTTTCCTTGTAAGTCTAGTTTTTGACAGGAAAAAAGGTATCAGGTTTTGGAGGAAGACATTTTGGATTGGAATTTAGGTACTAGACTTACTGCACCCGGACACCAGCTCGTGTGGCACTCCGTCCCGTCAATCAGTCGCAGATTCACAGCTTAGTTTTCACAAGCACTTGGGTTCACTATTGTTCATAGTTCGACATCAAATAATGTTTTTTTAACACAAAATGACTAAAAGATTTCTCTCCGAATGAGAAATCGGCCCCGTTGGCCTCCAATCAAGAAAACAATTAAAAATATGTAGCTATCGGCAGCCACGACGCGAGCGAACGAAAAGTGAGGTTATATTTTGCCGTCGGCCGCGTGACTCTCAATCAAAGCGCCGGAACCAAATCCACTTGGTTCACTTCCCCACCGAACAGGGAAAACCACACGAGAAAACCGAAAGCACACTAAATTACACCATTTATAATTAAAATTCGCATCAACGATGCGAGCGCACGGCCACAGGACGAGACAATGACGAACAGTGTTGCCAGCGCCGCGCGCCCATTTGATCCGAAACTAAACAAAACCATATGTCATCCACATCTTACATATGAATCTACCAATATGTTCACCAGGTTCAGCTATATGCAACCAGGGAGAAGAACCCGGCTAAGAAACTCCTCTGGCACTTATTCTTTTCAAATGTACAATGTATAATAAAATATAACAATATTTAGCACAAAATAGCTAAAGCCTAACTATACAAACTAGCTTATCAGCAATTAAATGGACATTAATTAGCTTGCAGCGATAATTATGTACAATAAAATATAACCATATTTAACACAGAAAAGCTAAAGACTAATTATACAAACTAGCTTCAGCAATTAAATGGACGTTAATTAGCTTTCCGCAATAATTATGTACAATATAATAAAATATTTAACACAGAAAAGCTAAAGACTAATTATACAAACTAGTAACAGCAAATAATAAGATACAAATTAGCATAAGCAGTTAAATATTTGCAAGTCAGCTGAAGACTAGTCAATAAAAACTACTTTCAACAAATAATTAGATATTAATTAGCTTTAGCAATTAAAATTCTACAAAAATAGCTGAAAGTTAGTTACAGAAACTAGTTTCAGCCAATAATTGGACATAAATTAGCGTTATCAATTATTTAGTTACACAATAGCTGAAAACTAATTATAGAAAATAGTTTCAGCAAATAAATGGACATAGTGACAGCATAGTATAAATTATAGAAAAGTACTTAACTTTGCACTCCCGAAACTCCAACACAAAACTGAGCATTAATTGAAAAACGGTGCATTTATATTATCGTCAACCATTTGCCACCACGATTCGTCACTGTCTAAAACAACCAATCGAAGCAGGTTTTATCACGTCATCAGCAACGAATCAGATGGGGCCAAATAGTATTATCACGTCATGGGCGACGAATCAGAATGCACCGTGATCAACTATCAAACGGAAATTATCACAATATTATAAAACTAATTCTTAGCTACATGTAAATTTCACAATTATGACATATTAATCATTATACGAATTATCAATAGCTATTTACATTTTACTATTTGGATTTAATACAATTTTCTATGAATAACATGTGAACACGCGGCATTGTAAAATATTCCACCGGAAGTTATCTTACATCTATTTATAATCTATCTTAATACACGTTACTTACAATTCATTATTTAATATATGATTTATCAACACCTTTCCATATTTTACAACTCAAGTTTCATACAATAATTCATGACAAACATTGTAGTAAACAAACACGTTGTACCTGAAGATCTTATCACAACTTAATTATTTAAACAATGAGCAAGTATCAAACTATCAATGATATTCATCATTGTAAATATAAACACTATTTATCATATCCTAACTATATCATAATATTGTTATTTAACACCATAATATATCGTTACAATTTCATTGAGTGACCAAACTTGACCCAAGATCATTGCGATACTTAATTATTGAAAACAGCTACTAATCAGGCATCTTATAATGACATACGTCATTTTAATTATATTTACTAATTATCACATACATATACCCTATGCTATCACGTGCAAACAGCTTTCCAAAAGAAGTCGATGCTTTGCCAATCCGAGAGTCTATTTCCTTATCAGTCGTCAGAGCTGAGGTGGTTATGGAACCGAGGTAACAAAAGTGATCCACGACATCAAGCACGACACCATCAATAGTGTGAATTTAGGCGGACGATCAACACTTTGCACCATGACCACAGTCTTCTTGGTGTTGAAACTCATTGAGAACAAGTGGCACGCCCTGCCAAACCTTGTCACCAGCTCCTGAAGCTCGTTTACCGAGTTTGCGACAAGTGCAGCATCATCAGCATACAGCAACATGGGCATACAGCAATTCTCTAGCAATTAAGTCTAGGCGTAGTCGTTTTGACATTAGGAGACCGATGTTAAATAATCTCCCATCTGTTCTCGTATGCAGATGCACCCCGACATCACAATTCTCAAAGGTGGTCAGAAGCAGTGCCGATAGGTAGATCCCGAATAAGGTTGGAGCAAGCACGCAGCCTTGTCTGACCCCACGGTTGACGCCAAACGCTGTGGACCTCTCGCCGTCGAACATAACAGAGTCGTTCATGTTGTCAGGACAAACCAGGTCGCTCTATTGTCAGGTCGCAACTCGCCATGCCGCACAGTAATACTGACTTCTATTCCTACTCGTTTACGGTGCATGCGGTCAGGCTATGGAATTCCCTACCGCACACTGTGCGGGATAGTCCGTCTATCGCTGTATTTAAAAAACGTATTAAGGAACATTATCTGTCTCTTTCAAATTAATTATTAGTATATATGTATGTATGTATATATAAATATTATAATATGTATATCTATTTAGTATATATTTAATTTATTCATAGATATTTTTTATTATTATTATAATATGTTTTATGTATTGTATTATAGGTATATATTGCTAGGTTTTATAAGATTATTTTATTATTATATTTCGTACTTCAATATTGTGCACGTCCCATCCGCATTCCATATTCTACTACATCTCACTTCCCTAGGTCTGCTGTAAGAAATTTCTTTTTAGAGATAAGCAGTACCTGTTGTGTCTTTTTTCTTGTTGTACTTGTCCTATTACTGTTCTGTGTACAATAAGTAAATTGTTAAATAAATAAATAAATAAGAACGTACAAGATTGAGAAGTTTTGGAGGGCATCCGACTCTGCGCAGTACTTCGCATAGTCTTTCTCTACTCACGATGTCAAATGCCTTGTTCAGGTCGCCAAAGCCATGTATAGGGGTGTGCGATGTTCACGGCATTTTTCTTGTAACTGACGAAGGGTGAAAACCATGTCAGTTGTCGAACGACCAGCTCTGAAACCACATTGTGATTCAGGGTAGATTCTAGCGGCCAAGTTTTCCAGTCTACTTAAAATAACCTTCGCAAATGCCTTACTATACTATAGCAATGAAATGCCCCTGTAGTTATTGCAGTCTTCTCTGTCACCTTTGCCTTTATATAAGGTGATCATATCAGCATCTCTCATGTCTTCAGGTATTGTCTCTTCATCCCAACAACGCAATAAGAGTGCATACAGGGGAGATAAAACGCAACCAAGCCAAACCAGTTCTGCAGGCATGTTATCTAGGCCTGTACTTTTCCCTAGTTTTAGACCACGAATGGCTTTGAAAAATTCGTCACCTGTGGGAGGGTTGTCAAGTTCGGTTACTTCAGAACGAGTAGCAAAGTTAGCCAGTGGATCCGGGTGTATAGCAACTTCCTGAGAATATAGATTTGAGTAGTGTTGTGCCCACCTTGTAAGTTCTTCATTCTTGTCAGCAATCGGATTTCCATCGAGGTCCTTAATTGCGGCACGTTTTCTTTTAGTGGGGCCGATTGCACATTTTATTCCCTGGTACATACCCCTAAAATCACCGGAGTCACGACATTGCTGTATCGACTGGCACAATCTTACCCAGTATTCATTAGCGCAGTTACGGCTGATTCTCTGTAAATCTGATTTTGCTGCTTTGTAAGTAGATTGTTTCGCCAGACCATTGTGAGAAATTAGGAAATCTATATGAGCAGCTCTCTTTACCTCAATGAGTGGTAGCAGAACATGTGCATACTCAGCAAACCAGTCACTAGCAACTTTATTTTCTCTTCCGAAAATATTTTCTGCCGCGGACATTATATTTTGCTTTATCATGTGCCACATATCTTCCACATTTGAGCATTTTGCCAGACATTCAGCACTAATATGGTGTTTAATTAACTCCTCCAGTTGTTTGCAGCGATCTCGGTCCAGCATAGCAGCGGTGTTCAGTACGACCTTACGAGCAGTGCACTTAGCCGAGTGAATCCTTTAAGGGTTATGGCGGATCTTGGCTATAACTAGGGAATGATCGGTATTACAGTCAGCGCTGTGGTAGGTACGCGAAATTAGAATGTCACGAAAGTCTTTTCTCCTAGTAAAGATAAAATCTATCTGGTGCCAGTGGCTCGAGCGCGGATGTTTCCATGAAACTTTGTGCATCAGTTTGTTCTCAAAGTAAGTGTTGGTTATGCAAAGAGAGTTCAGAGCGCAGAGTTCAAGCAACCGATTTTCATTCATGTTCCCAATTCCATGTGAGCCAGTACACTGCGGCCAGTTATCCACGTTCCGATCTATTCTGGCGTTAAAATCACCAAGCAGGAGAAGTTTGTCAGAGGCTTGGACTTTCTCTAGTGTTCGTTGTAGGTCTTCATAGAACTTGTCTTTTACATCATTTGTGTGTGGCATTTAGAGTTGGAGAATAGGCTGAAATAAGCGTAATTAATAAAGCAGTTGACATAAGTCTTATGGTCATCAATCGATCAGATATAATCACAAGTGAAAATAAGAAATAGATAAAATGACATGCATCGACCGGGGATCGAACCCGGGCCGCATGGGTAAACGCCCCACCGCTCTGCCACTGAGCTATCGATGCACGGCCGATGAACGCCAAATTATCTATCTCTTGATTCGATCCCCGGTCGATGCATGTCATTTTATCTATTTCTTATTTTCACTTGTGAGAATAATATAGCACTGTGAGTGCATTACAATCCCAATAGACAGATATAATCAGGTGTTTGAATACAGCCGAGTAAACCGTTGCAAACTACAAATCCAACGCCATGCTTTCCAGTTAAAGCTGTAATTTTCTTCGCGCAAACTGCCCTCTTCTAGAAGTCGAGTCTCCTGGAGCGCAGCTATGTCAATGCGAAGGCGAAGCAGTTCTCTGTCTATGATTGCAGTTTTTCTAATTTCAGGCTTACTATCAGCCGTTGACAAATCATCGTTTCCGAGAAGCATTGTTCGAATATTCCATGTAGCAAATCTAGTTGTTGGTAGGGTATCGTTTTTGTTTTTTCTTTGTTTCCTGCTAGGTGCACTAAAACTCATTCTGTTGCAGACACTTTGACATGCCTGTTGCTCCACACACCTATAGAAGCGCAGAATGAGGGGCGGACCAGTACCTTATTTGCCGGGGGCTGCCCAGCTTAGGCAGGCGGTAATTGGTCAGTTAGCCGCGATGGACTATCCTACCGACAGGAGCCACCCCTGGCGCCCGCGCACACACCCATCAGCGCCGGGCTTATAACTGGTGACTGCGACTCCCCGTTTTGTGATCCGTACCGATTCAGGTACGAGTGGAGTGTCCTCTCCACAGACGCTGCATGCCTGGGACATGTTTTAAAGACCACGAACTTGCCCAGCGTTCGTGACCTTCTCTCGACCTCCTCGGCAATATTTTGAGGTTCTATAGATTTTCATACAAAGAATCCAAAATTCGGTGCGTGCGGTTCGGGTGGTATCTGCTTTCACCTATAATGCCAGGTCCAATTTTTTCTCATATTACGACCCATGTTTCATGGAGAAAGTTGTTCGGTTTCATCAATGATATTATAAATGTACAAATGTAGGGGTTTCATAAGTACCTTGACCTCCTTTCGGCTTGGTATACTCGGTTTTTCTTGTTTTTCGCCGAATACCAAAAAGAAGTGTTTGCATTAACAAAAGGTGACTGTGTAGCTGGCAGTTTTACCTTTTCAGTGTTTATAACCATCATCTATTGGGATTGTAATGCACTCAAAGTGCTATATTATTCTCACAAATGAAAATAAGAAATAGAAAAAATGTCATACATCGACCGGGAATCGAACCCGGGCCGCATGGGTAATCGCCCCACCGCTCTGCCTCTGAGCTATCGATGCACCTAAAGGTGTTTATTTTAGTAAAGAACGTTAAGCGACCTTATACAGAAATTAATTTCAGGAATATTTACTGAACTTGGCGACCATGTTCATATCTAAGTATCAATACTTATTTCGGTAGAACATTGAACTTGGCTACCAATTTTCACATTTATGTTTTTGGTGGGTTGTTTTTATCAGTAATAATATGCAGCTATGGTTAGTACAGCCAATGCAATGCAAAAACTAGGTTATTCTTCTTAGTCAAAACCATGTCGCTGTTTTAAAATTCTTTACAAGGGCAAAATTTTTGATAAGTGAAAACGACAATTTTTTGTTGAAAAGCTTTTATTTTGTACATTTTTCTAGTATAGGCATGGCTCGGGTGTCATGTTAAGTCTTTGTTGGTTGGGCCACCTGTCGGCTAACTGGGTTCAGTGCTGGCACTCGGAGCCTATAGAGCAGATTAGTCCTCATCGCCGGTCTGCTCATTGAGTGATTTTTGTAATATAGACACGTAGAGAATAACTGAAACAAAAGCAGAGTTAACTGATTCATCTTCTTCTTCTTCAACATTTGCGCAACGATTTAGTCCATTTATGTTTCCATATCTTTATAAGAAGATAAATGGCTACTGTCTCGATGGCGTAGTGGATAGTACACCTGCCTTCTACGCCGAGGGTTGTGGGTTCGATTCCCACTGGACACAAATATTTGTAAAGTCAATTTTCAAATATTTGTGTTAAGTCTGGGTGTTTTCTATGTATAATATGTATTTATTTACAAAAAAAAAAAGTATATAAGTATTATTATCAGCTATGTAGTTCCCATAGTACAAGCTTTGCTTAGTTTGGGACTAGATGGCGCTGTGTGAAATGTCCAGGATAATTATAATTATTAATTAATTATCCAGGATAATTATTATTGCAAAATATCTGAATTTACTTTCCGAGAGGCTAAATGTCACATTCATAGATATCTGCTATCCTTAAGTTACGATGATACTGAGGATCCTTTAGTCATCGTTAAATAATAGTTCAATATTTATTTATTTATTTATTTATTAAAGTATTAAATATTATTATAGTTTATTTTATATTATACAATATATTTTACATTAAAATTATTTATCCATATCATAATGTAACATTAACCTAATTAAAATACATTAACTTTTATGAGCAAGTTTCTTTGATTTTGTAATACTAAGTTCTTTAGATTAATTTGTTATTGATATTTTTCCTTTTTTATTTTCTTTTTAGACGCTAATTTCCCACTTTGTTACCAAAAGTAAAACCTCTCTTGTCACCATTGTTAAACCTGTGATTTATTGTAAAGTTTCCCGCGATACAGGTTCGCCTAGTGCGGGGACCAATGTTAAGCGTTTTTTTGTATAGTTTTGTTTTTTGGTAAAAATTAATTTTGATTTTGTTTTTTTTTATTTTTTCGAGTGGGACACAAAGTCGTCCAACGGCCCGATAAACCTTCGTGTCGGATAACTGATAGTATCAGGTTAACATTGCAAAAGTCCATTTTTATGAAAGTGTCAAAATAGTTGGAGAGCCCAGGAGGTAAGTGGCTATCTCATAAGGTACCACGATAGGCTAGGTTTGGATCGTTAACCAAGACTTAAACAAGTCGTATGACCCAGGTCTGCCAGAGCCAATCCTGCCGAAACATAAAAATAATCGATATTTTTCAGAGTCATTTTTTCGTAAAAAATATGTCATAAGGTACCACAATGAAAGTGCTGGCATCAGTTAACCATTGAAAAATTATGTAAAAAAAGCTTGGTCTGTCACTGCGCACCCTGCCGGAAGTGCTTGCCAGACCTCTCCAAAGATGCCCTTCCGACACCCCTAAACTATCTCATCGGGTACCACGACGCGACCACCACAACATAATAGCCAAGATCACTCTGACAATAGATCACAAGGTCTGCCAGGTCTAAACTCGCCGCATCCTAGTGTTTCAGACATTTGAAGTTGTAGGTCCAGTGTATGAAAAATGACCTATATCTTTTTCCCCCCGTGTTTGATTTTGATGGTGCCTTAATACGAAATGCTCTCCATAATGAGGTGCTTCGAGTCATATAGGACAGTTGGGTGGAGGGTTTCAGTATTGAACGCAATCCTGTCAAAAAGTTTGAAATGGAGGTTCGGTCTATGAAAACTGGCCTATATTTTATTCCCCCGGGTTTGATTTTGATGGCGCCTTAATATGAAATGCTCTCCATAACTAGGAGCTTTGATTCATATAGGTCAGTGAGGAGGAGGGTCTCTGTATTGTACACAATCCTGTCAAAAAGTGTGAAATTGTAGGTAAAGGGTATGAAAACTGGCCTATATCTTTTCCCCCACTGGTTCGATTTTGATGGTGCCTTGGTATGAAATGCTCGTAATGATTAGGAGATTCGATTTGTATAGGTCAATTGGATAGAAGGTCTCTGTTCTGTGCACAATTCTCCTAAATATGAAAATATTTGATAACTTCTGCAGATTTTATCAGTTAAAATTGTCATATCATAAGGAACTCGAATAAAAGTGCTTGCATCAGCTTACCATTGACAAATTATGTTAAAAAAACTTGGTCTGCCACTGCGAACTCTGCCGGAAGTCCTTAGATGAGATAGGTTAGGGGTGTCGGAAGGGTATATTTGGAGGGGTCTCTCAAGGACTTCTGGCAGAGTGCGCAATGGCAGACCAAGTTTTCTTAACATAATTTATCAATGGTAAGCTGATGCATGCTCTTTTATTCGGGTACCTTATGATATGACAATATTAACGGCAAAAATCTGCAGAACATATCGAATATTTTCATGTTTAGCAGGATTGAGATTTTTTCCGTTAACATTGTCATTTCATAAGGTACCCGAATGACAGTGCCAGCATCAGCTTACCATTGATAAATAGAGTTAAGAAAACTTGGTCTGCCATTGCGCACTCTGCCAGAAGTCCTTGGGAGACCCCTCCAAATATACCCTTCCGACACCCCTAACCTATCTCATCTAAGGACTTCCAGCAGAGTGCGCAGTGGCAGACCAAGTTTTTTTGACATAATTTGTCAATGGTAAGCTGATGCAAGCACTTTTATTCGAGTTCCTTATGATATGACAATTTTAACTGATAAAATCTGCAGAAGTTATCAAATATTTTCATATTTAGGAGAATTGTGCACAGAACAGAGACCTTCTATCCAATTGACCTATACAAATCGAATCTCCTAATCATTACGAGCATTTCATACCAAGGCACCATCAAAATCGAACCAGTGGGGGAAAAGATATAGGCCAGTTTTCATACCCTTTACCTACAATTTCACACTTTTTGACAGGATTGTGTACAATACAGAGACCCTCCTCCTCACTGACCTATATGACTCAAAGCTCCTAGTTATGGAGAGCATTTCATATTAAGGCGCCATCAAAATCAAACCCGGGGGAATAAAATATAGGCCAGTTTTCATAGACCAAACCTCCATTTCAAACTTTTTGACAGGATTGCGATCAATACTGAAACCCTCCACCCAACTGTCCTATATGACTCGAAGCTCCTCATTATGGAGAGCATTTCGTATTAAGGCACCATCAAAATCAAACACGGGGGGAAAAAGATATAGGTCATTTTTCATACACTGGACCTACAACTTCAAATGTCTGAAACACTAGGATGCGGCAAGTTTAGGCCTGGCAGACCTTGTGATCTATTGTCAGAGTGATCTTTGTGGTGGTCGCGTCGTGGTACCCGATGAGATAGTTTAGGGGTGTCGGAAGGGTATCTTTGGAGAGGTCTGGCAAGCACTTCCGGCAGGGTGCGCAGTGGCAGACCAAGCTTTTTTTACATAATTTTTCAATGGTTAACTGATGCCAGCACTTTCATTGTGGTACCTTATGACATATTTTTTACGAAAAAATGACTCTGAAAAATATCGATTATTTTTATGTTTCGGCAGGATTGGCTCTGGCAGACCTGGGTCATACGACTTGTTTAAGTCTTGGTTAACGATCCAAACCTAGCCTATCGTGGTACCTTATGAGATAGCCAGTTACCCCCTGGGCTCTCCGACTAAAATTGAATGTCTAAGTTCTTCCGCTGTCCGTAGTTTGGTCTAGGTCGGGGAGGTCGAGCTAATTCTTTTCTCTCTGTCTATACCTTATTATGGTGGAACTATGTGGAAGACGTATCCCCCCTGGTAGAAAAGAAAGGAAAAAAAATCCGCTCTTCCCTACTAGGGGGGATAGGTCAGTAGGGATAGGTGGAACAGGGGCTCTAGTCCTAGCGGTAGTTCAAAACATGCTGCACCTGAGAGAAGAGTTCTGAAATTTGGTACACTTAATCTTTAGGGTAAATGAATCGATTTGACCCGTAGTACACAATTTAAAAAAAATCCTATGAGGAGTAATGACGTCATCTTTTTTTGTATGGGAAAAAATTGTTTTTTTTTTTTGTTTCAAAACCTATCGTGTGTTGTATCAAATGAAAGGCCTTGCTAAGCTGATTCTAAAAATATATCACATTATTATATTTAAGTCACTTGTATAAAATTAAATAGGAAATAATTCTCAAAACATGCCACGTTTGGGCTTCTCCAGGTATGATACGGTTGAATCATTACTTATGAAATATACGTAATATAATGTGTTATATCCTCATCTCTAACCTTAAGAAAGGTACTACGGATTTTTTGTCTTTAAGTAATTTTTTTTTTATTTTAAAGTTACAGAAATTTATGAAAACACACTTAGTTGAAATTTGGCATCGAAAGTTCAATTTTGGACACCGAGAATGATAAAAATATAGCCAGTTGAGATTACAATCATATTATTATGTACATAACATCATATTCGTTTTGCAAAAAAGAATGTTATGTGCTTCGGAGGGCACGGTTAACCCTCGGCCCCATAGCAGTCGCTCTCTATGAATAATAAGACTGCGGCGGTCCGTCAGGGTCGTCAGTTAAGGGCTGAATAGTAACCATGGTTCATCGGGTCATTCGTAGACTCGGTGTCCCACTTTTCAGAACAAGATTTATTAATAATAGGATGATAAATACAAATGCGAGAGAAGTTTTCGATTGATGGTTAAAGTGATCATTTCTCTATACACAAATAATATACACACCGGCAAAATTAACGGAATCTATACATAATAATAAAGTTGTAGAGGGTCGAAAGGCTGTACATAAAAGATATTGAAAAATAAATTGTCAGCGAATTCTAGAAATTGATAACAAAACACGTTTCAAAAGTTTTTACATATTTTTTCCGTTTAGATGTTTGTATGTGACAGCATCCTGAAAAACTACTGAACGGATTTTGATAAAATTTGGTACAAAGATTGCTATCACATTGAAGAAGGTAAAGGCTACTTTTTTTCTCCACTTGAGGGACTGGAGTACCTGATGTGTACCACTAGAGGCACAACCACGAGCCCAGCTAAACAATGGGAAATACATTTATGGCACCAAAGCAAGAATTGTTTAGCATCATGGAATGCTCCTGCTGGCAAACATAGATCGAAGGTTTGGAGAACCTTATGTGGACCACCAGGTGCACCTCCAAGAGCCCAGCTAAACTACAGGAGACACATATTATATAGTCCCAAAGCAAAAATTGTTTAGCGCGATGGGACGTGTCTGCTGGAAAATATAAATCGAAGGTTTGGAGAACTACAGGAGATACATATACGTCCCCGAAGAAAAAATAATTCAGCTTGATTGGGCCCTCCTGCTAGCAATTAGAAATCAAAGGTTTTGAAAACCTGAATGTTTACTATTCTTGTAGAAATTTTCCACAAGATAGTAATTTTTGAACACTTGGTGTATTAATCAAACACTAGATATTGATATTAATTTTTTGGATACAAAGTTAATACAAACGAAGCAAGCGGAAAAAAATCATTCATTTTGAAAACCTGATGTAGACCATCAGGAGTACCAAAAATAGCCCAGCTTAAATAGGTACATGAGATATACATATGGCCTCAATGAAAAAAATATTTAGCATGGCGGGACATTTCTGCTGGCAAATAGCTAATGAAGGTGATGGATACCCTGGGAATAATAATGTAAGGATGCTGGTGTGGGAATAATGTGTGTATAGACAAATGAAAATTATAAAGATGAAACAAAACTCCTCTCGCATCTGTATTTATCATCTTGTAATTAATAAATCTTGTTCTGTCAAGTGGGACACTGAGTCTACGAACGACCCGATGAACCATGGTTACTATTCGGCCCCTATCTATCGACCCTGACCGACCGCCGCCGTCTAATTATTCATATAGAGCGACTGCGATGGGGCCGAGGGTTAACCGTGCCCTCCGAAGCACATAACATGTTATTTTTGCAAAACGAATATGATGTACATATAATTAAAATCTCATCTGGCTTTATTTTTATCATTCTCGGTAACCAAAATTGAACTTTCGATGCCAAATTCCAACTAAGTGCGTTTTTCATAAATTTCTGTAACTTTAAAATTCAAAAAAAATTACTTAAAGACAAAAAATCCGTAGTACCTTTCTTGAGGTTAGAGATGAGGATATTACACATTATATTACGTATTATATTACGTATATTTCATAAGTAATGATTCAACCGTATCATACCTGGAGAAGCCCAAACGTGGCATGTTTCGAGAATTATTTCCTATTTAATTTTATACAAGTGACTTAAATATAATAATGTGATATATTTTTAGAATCGGCTTAGCAAGGCCTTTCATTTGATACCACACACAATAGGTTTTGGAACAATTTTTTTTTTTCCTATACAAAAAAAAGATGACGTCATTACTCCTCATAGGATTTTTTCAAAATTGTGTACTACGGGTCAAATCGATTCATTGACCCTAAAGATTAAGCGTACCAAATTTCAGAACTCTTCTCTCAGGTGCAGCATGTTCCATACATTCGGCCAGCGAGCCGCTAAGGCTACTCTTGAGGATGCTCCGTAGAGGAGCGAAACACGAGTAGACAGTAGGTATAAAACGGCATAGTAAGATGCATCGCTTGTAGGTGTCACCGTAAAATTACAAACAACGCTGTATTATAATCTATCTCGCTAAATTATAATCTGTCGAAATATTGTAACACATTCACACGTATTACAATAATTGTAACGTATCATTTTTCAGTGGATTACAATATACCTAACGAACTAAAAACTGTGACACGATACGAAGCTCGCTTTCTGATTGGTTAAATCAAGCATCGTGTTGTCAGCGACGCCATGTTTGTTTCACAGATGATTGCCATTTCGTTGGTTCTCGAATGTAAACAAACAGTTTTTGTTTTCATTTCACAATGTCGTGTTCAAAATCAGGAACTGTCAGGACTACGTTCTTCAAATTGTGTATAGATGGCGCGTTGCATAGAGACTCGGAAAACAGCTGTGGAAAACAGTGATGTAGGTATTACAAACTTTTAAGTTATGTGCTTTTTGAATTATTAACACTATGGGGCGGTCAATGAGTTTACATTGCAATCTAATTCACCATTGTCCTTGTTCTCGCCATCTTGACGTCATAATGGCGGGACCAGAGCTTTTTTCAAATATCTTTTGATACTGAGAGGTAAAATTTTTTGCTGCTGTTCTTCTGTAGTCGTGCATTACGTACGATAGTCGTATTTCCCCTCTATTCGACGCGAACGAAAAGGATTTTGTGATTATGTACGCGCATAGATTTACGAAGCCGTGTGATGCCGGCCTCGAATAGCATCACCCCAATTCTACCCGTGGGTGTCGTAAAATGCGACTAAGGGATAATTATCCAGGGAATGGGCAGCAGCGTTCTCTGTGAATTAAACATCTTGCACTGCGCTCGCCATTCCGCCTGCCAAGCGTGGTGAGTATGGCAATACCCCCCATACGGGGGAGGCCCATGTCCAGCAGTGGACCGTTGTGGCTGTAAAGGTAAAGGTAAGATTCACGAAGCTATCTAGTTGAGCAAAAGTTATTATCGACGATTATACTAAGTATACTTGACTAATAAGGGTTTCGTAGTCTACTAGAAACCCTTATAGTTTCGTCAAGTCTGTCTGTCTGTCTGTCTGTATGCCGCGCCCTCATATCTTCGTCAGTTTTAGAGCTATCGACATGAAATTTAGTGAGAAGATAGATCGTGTTGACCCAAATATAGAAATGTTAAGAAAAAATTATATTAAAATTAAATTTTTTTGGACCCCCTCCCATACAAGTGAAAGGGGGGCAAAAATTTTTTTTTCTTTTGTAATTTTAAGTAGGGTATCGTTAAATAGGTCTTTTAAAACGAAGGTGAGGTTTATTTGAAACAAAGTCACTAAAATGTTTCTGTCACGAGATATTTGCTTTTAAAAACGGCGTTTTTGACTCATAATTTGTTCCAGCTGTAACTTCTAAAGTATAAACGCTAAACATTTAAAATAAATATGGAATATAGCTTACAATCTGGAGTTACAATGAAGTTTATAACGGATATCGTATCCTTAAAGATTTCAGAAAAAATTTAGTTTTTCTATTTGCGGTTGGTCATCATACTGCTGCTAACAAACCAGCAACAAAATTAAGTTTGTAATGCTGAAAAACCTGATATTTAAACATTGACTACGAAACCCTATTTGTGGGCGTGTCTGACACGCTCTTGGCCGGTTTTTTTTTCTGGCCAATAGCTACGTTCCAATACTAACTATGCAGTGACGTCATGCACCTCACTGTATTATCCTATTGTCCCAAAAATGCATGAATTCACCTGACACTGGCAACAACTTTCACAATTGGCAGGAACATAGGTCGAAATAGGAAAAAACAATTTGGGCCTTCCATACAAACTTGCCGATCAGCTGATTTCAATTAGCTTTGGAGGCTCAAATTTTTTTTCGTATTTCGACCTATGTTCCTTAGGGAAAGTTGTTCCTTATCACTAGCCGATTCTGAGTTTTTGCTATCGATCACTAGTAAAATTTCATCCCATATAATTATAGAACAAAGTGCCACTTCTGCACACGAGCAAAGTACAAGTCCACCACGCTATCAATTAAATCAGGGACGTCAACTAATTGTCAAGGACGTACTTAGTTATGCAAACGGGATCCAACCCACACCTTGATAGTTTTGAGAAAATTGAGGTTTTGTTAGAAATCAAAAATTTTAAAAAGTAAGTGTCTGTTGAATGCAAAATGTTGAAAACATTGTAGATGATTTGACAAGGTATTGGTGCAAATGACACATTTATATAATCTTCTGGTAAATGATTGAGTTTTTAGGGAAAACGTCGCTTGAATCTTTATTGAAAAATTGTTATTGTGGCTTGGGTCTTTTTAGACTGGATAGATATTATTTTTTCAAGTGAGTTTAAAGGTAAAAATAAAAGATTTTTTTCTATTATTATTGATAAATTTCTTTTAAAAACTAAAGAATATAATTGTTTAGGAGTGATTTTCAGCTGCAATCAAAAACAACTGTGTTTTATATCCCTTTGGTTGATTGTGTCCATTTCTCGATTTGTCTATCTTCTAAAACTTTATTCTTAAAATTACCCCACACCCACATCAGCCTATCGCAGAACACGGGGTACGCCGCGATAAGCACGATCTTCGATTTACACTACCAAGCAGGTACCAGCCGCTCTCTTTAGGACATAGGACATCGGGTGAACTGGCCGGAGGACGGCCAACGCTACGCTTTAACTAACGCTAACCAGTTTACTTCACCATCCATCAGTTACGACAGATGTAGCCAGCCCACTGCCACTTCAGCTTGCTACACTTCCAGACAATATCCGTTACCTTGGGCTTCTGGCAGATAATTTCCTTCCGGACTTTATCCACTAGCGGAATACGTACTTCCATTCATAGCTCTCTGTGGGCCAGTTTTACTATTAGGTTCCACGTCTAAGCCTCGTAGGTCATGATCATGACTGGTAAGACGCTCTGATCAAACACCTTGGTTATGAGGCATCGTGCCAAGAGAAGGGTGACACGGGAATATGACGCAACTTCCCAAATGATGCCAAGCCCAACTGGTTCAATTCTGGTGATTTTAGCCCCGAATTATGTATTAATCTTCCCAATTGCATTGTTTGCCTACAGTATACATATTTTAAACAACTTCAATGTCTACATCACGACGGAGAATGTCTTGTCACATCACATCAGCCCATAGCAGTCCACTACTGGTGCAGTCCTACCCCAGGACACACCACGAGTCACAATCTCCCGTTTGAGCCATCCGGTCGCTAGCAGCCGTACTTTTTAAGTTAACGGTGGTCCATCAGCTGGCCGGAACGCGCCCAACGCAAAGCTTGCCGAGGCGTGGCCTCCTGACTCCACCGTACATCGGTTCTACGACAGATATAACCAGCTTTCTGCCACTTCTGCTTACTTCTACGCTTCCAGGCTATGCCTATCATACTTTTGGTCTTCTTGCGGATAATATCGTTCCGGACTTTATTCACTAGCGAGATTCCCTGCGCAGACATTTCAATAGATCTCTGAGTGATATGTCGGTAAGCCAGTGACTAACTGGCTGGCGAAAGCGGGATAATGTGCCAAGTGTCACACCCTGGGGAAGGCCAACATCCAGTAGAACACCATTAGGCTATTGTGATGGAGATATGTTTGATATAAATTTAGATACATACAAAAAATTATGAGACAATACTGTCCTAAGAAGATCCAAGTACCCATGGTCCTTGAAAAATGAAATAAAATCATAACATGAACAAGATCCAAGCGACATGATTCCCGAAAAATGTAAATAAAAGCTTTATGCAAAAAAGATCCAAACCACATGGTTCTTGTAAAAATAATTAAAAGTACAACGCAAACAAAATCCAATCCACATGGTCCCTTAGAATCATTTAAAAAATAGGCAGAATGGATCCAAGCAACTTGGATCTTACGTTTTGTTTTGTGTATGCGGCATGGATCTTCTAAAACATGCAATTGAGGATGATATCGTTGTGTTTATGAAATTTTTACAAGAAAATGACGTCACACGACAGTGATCTTTATTCACATATAACACCGACACGGACAACCGATGTGGGGCAGTTGTTAGTATGCCTGCCTGCCACGCAAAGGTTCCGGGTTCAATTCCCGGTGGGGTCACTCACAAAGTTGATATTTATCACTTTGTGAATTTGTTCCCAGTCTGGTCAGGACATTGCAGGCTGAACCACCTGATGGTCCGCAAGTAAGAATCAAATCAAATCAAATCAAAAGTATTTATTTCTCAGTAGGATTTACAAGATTCACTTTAAAAAAGTCACATTCTAGTTCAAACTTAAAAAAGGGAAAATTTGTAGTGCAAAATTTTCTCTTTTTTATAACAATTTATGTTCCTACTCTAAACGCGGCTCGGGCGGGATAAAAAAAAAATAAGATGGTTCCGTGCTTCGGATGGGCACGTTTAGCCGTCGGCCCCGGTTGCTGTCTATGATGGCGGTCGTTACACAACCATGTCAGAGGCCTGCTACTTGCAGTAGGCGGTTGAAAAACTCTGACACCGGGTCGTTGAACGACTTGGTGTCCCACACGAAAAGAAGAAGATTCACATATAAATAGGTCTCATTCTGGATCCGTCTGAGCACTTAACTCAAAAAGTGTGTGGTTGTGGGTTGGATCCCGTTTGCATAACTACGTCCATTATTGCAAAAAATGTGGTACGGATAGCAAAAAAGTTCAGTATTTATGTAACTATGGTTAGCATTATTATTATTCATGTCCGTCCATGTAACAATACGGTACGTAAAAAATACTGCAAATATTTTAAGGGGTGAATCAGTCCATAAACTTAACAACTTTCTCCATAAACATAGGTAGAAATAAAAAAAAACATACAAAGTGCCAATCGCGAAAATCCGAAATGGGGCCAAGTAAACCTTCTGTAAACTCTCTATTATGTGCCACAGAATTCGTGCAGTAATTTCTGAAATTGGAAAACTTGTCATTTAAAGGAGATTTCGGCAGTACGGACAGAAGAAATGAACGCCGAAAGATTGATAGATGACTTGAAAATTGCGTATACCATATATCGGTTTCAAAGCAAACAAAATGATGCAAGCGATTCTCGACTTTATTGACGATCCTGAGAATCTCAAAATTTTTTACATTTTTCTATAAATATTTTACTACAATATTGAACTTTGTCAAATGTCAATAAGGTCGAAAATTGCTTTCATCATATTTTTTTACTCTATTACTGACTATAAAGCAAAAAAAGTAGTTCAAGCAATTTTCAACCTTACTGACAATTTTCAGAATGCCGTGGATTTTCGAAATTCTTTGTTAAATATGTTACTACATCTATACTGTATGAAAATTTGTCAAATGTCTAAAAGGTCGAAAATTGTTTGCACCATGTTTATTGACTCTACTACCGATAGCAAAGCAAAGAAAGTGGTGCAAGCGATTTTGGTATCCGGATTTTATCGAAACGGTACTTTCCCGAACAATTGGTACCTATTGTACAAAAATTATGCGTGTTTAAAAACAATTCTACATTCTACCATGTCGTCCGTCCGAGTCTGAGTCCATCGAGATAATGAAACTTTACTGACCGCTTTTTACCGGACATGTGAGAAAGCGTTGACTGGATTGTCGAAATTTTTCGGAAAGCTCATCCGACATCCGGTGACGGATCGGAGTAGTGGAAAAAGAGCCTTATGACTATGTCAAAAACCTTAAGAGCCCATTTGATATTTTACCCAGCTGAATTTTGGAATTCGCCGACTTGATGACAGCCCGCGACCCGTCCGACCAGAACCAAATTATCTTGACCCGCTGTCGTCTGCCTCGCCGCCGTCGCGCTTTCTTGGTGGTTTATTGTGGTTTTAATGTTATGAAGTTTATGATGCAGTATGGTACCCAATCTGTATAATCTTTTTAAATAGAACAACTACTACTACTACAACCACAACAGTCCACTGCTGGACATGGGTCTCCCCTAATTGGAGGGTATTGCAAGCGGATTGGCTAGCGCAGTGCAAGATGTTCAATTTACAGTGACCGCTACTGCCCATTCCCTGGATGAATATCCCTTAGTCGCATTATACGACACCCGCGGATAGGAATGGGGTGATGCTGTTCTAAGCCGGCACCACATAGCAAGGTAAACAGCAACAGATAGAACAACGATTGTATGATTATTGCACCCTTCATAATCGTAAGTGAGCAGAAGATACTAAATATTAGATAGGTAGTTAATTTCAGGGGTACTAATTAAACAAGCTTCTTTTTATTAACATTTTTGCCTCTAAAATATAGCACAGCTACCGAATTATTAACATGGCCACAAATAAAGTGCATCTGAATAATACTATCTTCGCCACAAGATAACATAATTATTGGGAGTAAATTTTAATCCCGCCACTCTTCTGGGCAGACAAATTTGCGAGCGCAGTGTACGTAAGGTAAGGTAACATTATCATAGAATAAGTTGCTCTTTCCTATAGCAAATAGCTAATCAAGTGTTGAATAGTGATTTAAATTGTGTGGTGAGACCAATATTAAGGTAAATAGTTAAAAGACATAGGCACTTGAATGAATTCATTTTTATTATTTTAATTCAATATATTATTATGAATCAATAAGTCGCAGAATCATGATAAAATTAGGTTTTTAATCAAAACCAGGCACTAGTTTAAGTCAAAGTTATATAAAAGTTAAAGTTTATAATCAAATTCTTCCTAGATATTTAAAATTGCTTTGTTTTCTGACTTTTCATGTTAATTTATAATAAGACATTTTTTTCACAAAACACGTTTTTGTCTTTTTTTCATTGTTTAATTTTAACAATTATACTGAATGCGAAAGGTTTCAAACATCATCGCCCGAAGATGCGAGCAATGACGTTCATATTAGATCCATTGTAACTTACAGCAGACGAGCTTCTCTTGAATAGCATTATTAACCTCTAAGATTCTAACTCAGCCACAATAAACGCGCCTCTCAATAAAACTATTTTAGCTGTCATCATCATCATCATCATTGGCCTCATAAGTCTGTGGCAGACGATTTATTCAGTGTCTTAGGCAAGATTTTTCATGGCTGTATAAGCCGATACGGGAGCGGCATGACTTTCCGCACGCTCTATAAGTGAAGGTGGAATTGGAGACTGGCACATGCATATTTAGATGTCGTTTTTATGCGAGACCGGCGAACCAGGCATCATCATGAGTTTAGCTGTAGCTTTATAAATATAACTCAATCAAAAATATTTCAAATTATTTCTTAGTAATTAACTGTAATCTTCTTTCTTTGAGTGGGACACCGAGTTGTTCAACGATTCGATGAACCTTAGCATAGTTCTGTAACGAGCGCCGTCTGCTAAATGCTTACTTTTTTAAGGATAGAATAAATTTTCGGGATATTGTAATACTATACCGAGTGGTGCTAAAATTACAATGGCGAAAACCACGACTGACTTAAAACCGAAAATTTGCTGGTGACATAAATCCAAATCTGGTGACAACAAAAATAAGTGGGTGTTGGGTGGGTGACATAAATAATTACTGGAGGACTAAAATAATAGGTAGGCGTCTAAGATAATAAACGAGCATAAAAAAAGGAAGTGGGTGAATAAAATACATCTAACGAACCCACGACCTGACTAACCAGACCCGACCAACCCGACTCGACCCGCCCGGACCCGACCGATGCGACTCACCCGACCAACCCGACCCAAAAGAGCCGGCCAACTTCACCAACCCCACCGAATCAAGTGACTAATAGTATCAGGCGTTACTTTGCGGAACTCCATCTTGAAGAAAGTGATAGAAATATGTTAAGCTTCTTCCGCACTTACGATGGCTAAGTGAACCACACGTACGACCGCAACTTAATGCAAATGTACTATGTACTAGCGATGCACTTCTACTAACTAGACTTTGTTCTGCCAGTACTTGGCGACAGCAATGGCATTATCAGTCGCCAAGTTCAGATCTTCTTTACTGTAGGTGACCGGTAACAGAGAGCAAGCCAGTAAATGTGCCAAAGTTTGAGTTGAGTTGCTGTCGGCGAAGCCAAATTTCACCATGTTTTCTCTGCACCGGCTAACCCGAATACGCAATCGGTTGAGCGATTTCCAGGTTTACCACGGTAATTTATGCCCCCGCGGCAGAGTCTCGAACGGTGAAATAAACCCGGATGGAGTTGGGCAACGTGTTTTCCATAACTGCTCCCTTGCCTCTTGCGGAACACTGTCTGTAGAAGCCGTACACCTCAAAAAGCTTCTGCGGCTTTTCAGGCGTTCAGGAGGCATTGAGTAGCTGTGTGGTGAGTGCTGAGGATCAGTTTTTTGTTTGTGTATCTCTTCTGCACAGGCTAATTCTCAACGAACGTCCAGTGGACCAATAGGCACCGCTAGAGAGTACAGCATGCTAAGCGGTGTCGGCTTCAGGCAGCCTGTTATATTACGACAAGTCTCATAAGTGAAACATCGACAACACTGCAACTAACGTTTTACACTCTACACGTGTTTCGCTTAACTACTTTCGTTGTTCTAAAAAACTCGTAGCAACGGTGAAGAGGAAACATTCACCTGCTCGTTGAAGATGATTCCAGTACACCCATGTCGTATTAATTCTAATTGTTCCAACACGTTCAGTCTTCGGCCCTGTTACAAGTATGTAAAACTTTATAGGAATGGATGTCCGCTAAACTGTGCCCAGAGTCTGCGAAATACGTGCAGAGTGTAAAACGGTGATTGCAGTATTAGTAAAGTGCATCGCTAGTACATTTGCATTAAGTTGCGCTCGTTCGTGTGGTTCACTCAGCAGCATAACCTGCCATAATTAGTGCGGAAGAAGCTAAATAAATTTCTATCACTTTCACCCACCGAATCAACCCGACCATCTCAACCTGACAAACCCGAACCGACCAACCCGATCAAACCCACCTGACTAACCAGAGCAACCCGACCAACCAACTTACAAGCCCGATCAAGCAACCCGATATTTGTGCGAATAAAATATAAGGTCCTATTAAATTCACTGCAAATATTTTAGGGGCAGATCAAATAAAATATAAGCATGTACTAGGTAAATTTTTAAAGAAATCTACACGCTAGTTTTCGAGAAAACTGCATTTAACTAAAAAAAAAACGAAACGCAAAAAGTGCACCCTGTTTGTCCTAGAAACACACACTTCGATGAATTTAAATTACGCGCCAAACGCGCCGTGCTGTGATTGGTTGTTAGTGTGCGTGCTGTGTAAGTGAATCATGTTTACATGGCGGAACGTCAGTCGGGTCAGTCAAAGGGTGTTCACATAATTAATTAAAAAGTTTGTTTGAAAATGAAAAAAAAAATCTAGCGTGTAGATTTTTTTAACCGCCTTAGATGTTTTTCTTATACATATTTACGCATGCCCTTAAAATATTTGCTGTGAATTTAATAGGACCTTATATATGCCCGTTTTTAAGTAGGTATAACATGACCAATATGGGCATGTCATGAGGAGGGATGAAGAGCATGTAACAAAGATAGTAATGAACATGAATGTATGGATGGACGCAGAAGAAGAGGAAGGCCTAAAAAAGTTTGGATGGATTGTATAAAAGACGATATGAAAAATAAAGGCGTAAGTGACGATTTGACTGCTGATAGAGATGAATGGAAGAAAAAGACATGTTTCGCCGACCCTAAATAAATTGGGATAACGGCAGGCAGATGATGAACATGCAATTAATTGTCACTCAAATAATAATTTGTTCGCCCAAAAAAAATTATCTGTTTAATTGAGTTTAAATTAGCTGGAACCATTTTGAAAACAACTAGGCTATTGTAAATATATTATTATAGTTATTGTATAAATATAGGAACAACTTTCCCCAAGGAACATAGGTCAAAATACGAAAAAAAAATTTGGACCTCCCATAATAACTGAAATCAGCTGATCGGAAAGTTTGTATGGGAGGCCCAAAAATTTTTTTCGTATTTCGACCTATGTTCCTTGGGGAAAGTTGTTCCTTATCACTAGCCGGTTCTGAGTTTTCGCTATCGGTCATTAGTAAAATTTCATCCTATATTTACAATAACTAGCGCCTAGTTGTTCTCAAAATGGTTCCAGCCCTCAGTAAAAGGTCCTGGAGCAAGATCCAATTTCTAAAACCATATAATAACCACCCGTATTACGTATACTACTCGAATTTGCTTATGTCAGGGGTACCTATGTGTGAATGGGTAAGTATAGTTGAACGTGTGATACAAGCACAATCATTAGCAAACTTACGAAAATTCAATAGCAGAGCTCCAGGTTAGGAGAACTCCGCGTTTCCTTGCTCGTATATGCAATTTTGTGATAGATTTTCTTTTGTAGGGTGATGTCCAGGTGAGGGTCTAGAGGTAGACAAAACTTTGATCACTCCTTTTTCTGTCCCGGTGACTCTCGCTTAGCTATGAATGTAGCTCTGGGAGCCAACTTGCAAATCGACCGGTATGTTGGACATAAGGCGCTAAATGTCTCTCTTTCGTACCTCGACAGACGCCGAGAAGTGATTGAATACAGTCCGTTTTAGCACAAATAAAATAAAATAAAATCCGTTTCAGATTTTGTGGTCGTTGTTTTCAAATAGTTTAAATTTCAACGACTGAGGCAGTATTCGACAGCTAGCCACATCATCATTATCATCATCATCGTCATCAGCCCACATCCACCCATTGTATCTATACCAGCACTCTATTTCGACACTCCTCACGGTCCTGTGCTACTCTTAGCGCTTATAAATTACAAAATGATTGAAGAATTTCCCTATATTTCAAAAATACCCAGGGTCAACGTCACGTCAGCTGTTGTCATTTTTTCGCGTGGCGGGAAAAGCACGAGTGACATAGACCCGACCTCGACAAGCGCACAAGCGCTACTAAATCTCTGATTGTCGTTGCACCAATTATATAGGGATTTTTGAATATTTTTAGAATAATTTACAAAATAAAAATAAATAATTATTATTTTACCATTTGATTAAATACATCTTCTCACAACATATGTTTTTTTTCTGAAGTTATACTATGGATAGTTTTTCATACAGGAGCCATTAAAAATGCAAGATGTTCAGTCAAGATACGGCAGCGAAAACGTAATGTTAAGCTAAATTTATGAATGAAATTGAAAAACGTACATTGGTAATATTGTTTTTAAAGATATTCTCTATTTGTTTGTAAAATCAACATTTTGATACAGTATACCAAAACTTCAAAACTCGCGCTTGATTTGAGCCCTTTTTTCAGAATTGTGAGTTTGTTGTCTTAGATTTCCCTTCTTTATTCTATGTTAGCCACTGAAATGTTAATATTTTTGTTGATAATTTTTTAGATAAAGATATGTCTGACTAGATGTATAAGTAATATTTTCTTTTTACTTAACTGTTTACGAGAAACTCTCATGTTTATAAAGGCAATTTTCGGAAATTCCTTTATAGCGGTCTTAAAAAACGTTGTCCAAATCGTTTTATTAACACAATAAATCGGCAAATTTGGAAAATTAATATTTTCACCAAAGAATAAACTTGTTTAAATCCAAATTGTTATTTAGTCCATTTAATATTTCACTTCAAAACACCGCAGATTAGAAAATTCAATTGAAAAAATATTCTTTTATTTTTTGCATAATAATAAGTGTAAAGATATATAATGCAATCTTTATGCCAAACATCTGTTTTTTTAAACTTATTTTGTAATTTGAATAATTTGTGTTACAATCGGTAGAAGAAAGAGGGTTGAAACCGGTACTACCGATTTTCGGGTTAGCTCCGCGAACACTGCACCGCGATCGCTACTCTTTTGTTTTCATCGTTCATCTTTGCTTGGTCAAGCTTCTGCTTCTTTTCGTGTGGGACACCGAGTCGTTCAACGACCCGATGAACCCTGGTGTCAGAGTTTTTCAACCGCCTACTGCAAGTAGCAGGCCTCTGACATGGTTGTGTAACGTCCGCCATCATAGACAGCAACCGGGACCGACGGCTTAACGTGCCCATCCGAAGCACGGAACCATCTTACTTGCGGACAATCAGGTGGTTCAGCCTGCAATGTCCTAACCAGACTGGGAACAAATTCACAAAGTGATAAATATCAACTTTATGTGTGACCCCACCGGGAATTGAACCCGGAACCTTCGCGTGGCAGGCAGGCATACTAACCACTGCGCCACATCGGCTGTCAAATTGGTCAAGCTGTGAGCCTAATATTTCACGTCTACAAAAACAAGAGAGAAGTCTTACCAATATTATACATTGCGAGCGAAGCGAGCTTATCGTTTCACGTTTGAAAGGCATGCGAAGAGACACACCGTGCCGCACCATCAGTGCACTTTTCGCGAGTGTGAGGAGAAACACCGTGCTGCACCATCACTAAGTGAGTCACTAAGTAAGTACACGTTTTGCGAGCGAAGCGGGCCCGACATTTTGAGTTGAAAGGCATGTATTTCGAGTTAACACTTTGCACGCGGATCACGAGTACCATTCGGTATGCAGTTTTGCCGCCATTTCGCCGGCCATTTATATAACTGACACGCGTAACTCGCCGATCACGAGTACCACTCGTCACACTTTTTTTCTTAGAGTCGCGGATGACGAGTAGTACTCGTGATCAGATTTCATACTGTTTTTATTAAAATACCGAACATAATTCGTGATCAGCTTGATAGCAACGTATAGAGTAATGATTTAGCTACACGCACACATATAATTCATTTGTGTAAGTGATCGGGGGAGGCGTGACGATGCATCGCCCGCGCTGCCTAGCAGTGCGCCGCCGGCTAGCGACGTGGGCGATAATTTGAGAAATTTTCGCGAAAATGGCTCAAAGAAACCATTTTTATTGTCTTGATTGTGCAGTACCCTTATGTAATTACCTCTGTTTCAAAAAAACACACACACTAACAGATATCACCATTAAAATCAATAATAAAGATATGTTAGAGTTTCTCTTTTTTTCAAAATCTCTAATTCGGATATCATTACTGTATAAAAAAATAAATACATAAACACATTGTTTTATTTTTATCCCTATAAAATATGAAATAATCTCCCAAATACAAAAAGATTTACTCCTATAAATAAACTCATTTATTTTTTAAAATTCCTGCAAAATCGCTGAAAAACGCCGGCGAACCATAGAAGACGCTTTAAAAAACACGCGGCGTACTTAGGCATAACAACATCACGAGTGGAGCTCGTGATCCGCGGTCGCGGTGTGGCATTGGAATATAGCTTCGGCGTGCAAAGTGTTAATAAGTGTCAATAAAGACATCATTCGGTCTACATTGCTAATGGCTTTTTCATGGATGTCATCTTGGTGTCATCATTACCAGTTGTTCTGTGTCATTAATTGCTTACAAGAAACATATGTCAACCAGCAATATTGCCGAATCAATATCTGTTGGCAAAGTAGCGTACGTCTAAGAGCGTACGTAATACAGACCTATAGTGATGGGATTATTTCAAAGGTAAATGACATGAAAAAACGGTTTTGTTCATTCTGTAACACACTGTGTAGCTAAACTTACTTGGAATGAAAAGTAAAAAACAGAGGGTCGCACCAATTTTCGCATAAGTCCCATTGAGAAAATCATTACAATATTCACTGTCTTTCGGAAAATAAAGAGGACCAATATGTGTTATCTCGATAAGCATACCATATATCCAGAGTAAGACGATGTACGCGTCTGTGGTATAATCAGTACGCTCCTGTAATAAAAAGCATTAAAGAATTAGGTCAATCACAAATTATAATAACCTTGTATAATATAATAAAACTAAGTTGATAAAATGTGCGTGCCGATAAAACTTTAAAAGAATTCCCGATACGATAAAGGGACTTATATAGTGCAATAGCTTCCCGTCAGCCCTAGTGTGCAGCTGTATACCCTGTTGGTCATCGCCGAAAGCAAGTTTAAAAAGCAATGAGAAGAAAATACCAAACAGAGTAGGAGCCAACACGCAGCCTTGGAAAACACCTCTACGTATTTCAACGGCTCAGATGTATAGCCGTTAAAAACAACAGATCGTTTCATATCCTCTTGGAAGAATTTAATGAGGCTTAGAAGTTTTGGAGGGCATCCGATGTTTAAAAGTGCAGTATAGACACAAGTATAGAGTCCTTCTCTGCTCAAGGTGTCGAAGGCTTTATTAAGGACGACGAACGCCACAAACAGATATGTTTTCTGCTCTCTCCACTTTTCCTGCAGTTGGCGAAGCACACACCTGCACACTAGGATGACGGCAAGCTGTACAATATTACGCTTCTTAAGTCAAAGCGTAACCGCGAGGACTTATTCGTCGATAGCCTCCTGTTCGCTGACGATGCAGCCTTCGTTGCTAATTCTCAAAGTGAGCTTCAAGACATTGTTGATAAGTATTCCAACGCTTATTCTCTGTTCTCAATGTCCATTAATGCCAAAAAAACAGTAGTGCTAGCTCAAGTTGGAAAAACACCACGTATTTTGCTCGGTGGCGTTATCTCGAACATACTTGATAAGTTTTGCTACTTGGGGTCGACTGTTTCGAACAATCTCACCCTCGATGCTGAGATCAATACTCGTATTGGCAAAGCGGCGACCATGTTTGGCAGGGTCAGTACAAGAGGAAGGAATAATAAACACCTAACCACAAAAACCAAGATAATTGTATACCAAACATGCGTTTTAAGCATACTCTTGTATGGAGCTGAATATTCATTTCATATGCGTTGCGTAAGAAACATCTTGCATATAACCTGGCAGGACAGAGTCACAAACGAGCGAGTTCTAGAAATTGCACATATGCCTATCTTTACCGCTTTGCTTAAGCAGAGACGATTGCGGTGGCTAGGGCATGTGTACCGCATGGATCCTTTGCGTCTACCGCGTCGTGTCCTGCTTGGCGCCTAGCTAACGCCAAAAGAGGAGTTGGAAGACCGATGCTACGATTCAAAGATTGCGCCAAACGGGACATGGCTGCGTTTGACATCGACCATCAAAGCTGGGAGAAGCTTGCTGAGAATAGGGATGAATGGAGAAAGCGTGTGTTCGACCTTCCATACAAAATTCACGATCAGCTGACAGACTTTGTATGCCAATGCTCCACATAAGTTGTTCAGTTTCATGGTCTGAGTACGCCTGCATAGTTTTCGTTACACCTTCCCTAACACCCCGTATAGCGCAAGAGCCCTTAACCCCCCTCCCCCCCCTCGAACCACAAAGTAAAAGGGCTTTTACAATCCCTCAAGTAGTGGCGCCATCTGTTGTCGAGTAGTCGAACTCCACTTCAAGTTCGTGATCTTTGATGCAGTCTGTTTCAAAATTTTGGAATTTAAATGCAATGTATTTAAAACTTTTTTATGAGACCAAACAGACAAGTACCGCGAGTGAAACCGCGGGCGGAAAGCTACTAATCAATATAAAAATATGCATAAGCATCTCAGCATTAATTTAATAACATTCAAAATAAAATTAAAAGCTTATTTACTAGAGTCTCAAGGAAAAGGTATTTCGTCGCAACTTTTAGGATAGCGGTTACTGTCAATAACAAAACAGTTCTGAGAAATCTACCCACTTCTCTGAATAACTTCTTTTACCCATTGAATTTTTTTCCTTTTATTGATTTTAAATATTCACTGTCACTTAAACTAAATTGGATTTCCATACACACGCATAAACTCGTACTATTTTATATCACATAACCACTACACTACATTTACACCTAACACAACACGAACACTCGCAACGTTCACTCTGGGGTAATGGCTGAAAATCAGTGCTGCCCTCTTTTGGGTGTTTTATGCACTGAGCCTTGGCCCTTTGCATCGATGCAGCACACATGTGCCTTTAATTATGTTTGTTTTATTGTAATCAAAATGTATTATTTTCTTTAATTTTATTTGTTAAAAATGTATGTGTGTGTTGTATTATTATGCAATAAACGTTTTATCTCATAAATTAATTATCTTTTATTATCTTAGCCTAGAGTGTCCCACTGCTGGGCAAAGGCCTCCCCTCTTTTCTTCCAGACTTCCCGGTTAGCTGATAATTGGGGCCAGGTAGATTCGAACTCGTCGAGGTCATCCAGCCATCGCTTTTTAGGCCTTCCTCTAGGACGACGCTCCTGTGGGAGCCACTGAGTTACTACTCTGGCCCACCTTTCGGGGTGCATCCGCGAAACGTGTCCAGCCCAGTCCCATTTGAGCTTTGCCGCTTTCTTACCTACGTCTGCGATTTTAGTTTTGGAGCGGAGGGTGGAGTTCCGGACACGGTCAATCCTTTTTACTCCAAGAATGCTCCGCTCCATTGCTCTTTGACATACCCCGAGTCGAAACTTTTGAGAACCGGTCAGGGACCAAGTCTGCGCTCCGTAAGTGAGAATGGGCAGGATGCACATGTCGACAAGTTTGCGTTTTAAGCATAGTGGGAGGTCTCCCTTCATTAAGTCCTTCATGGACCAGTAGCTCCTCCAGGCATTTTCTATGCGGCGATCAATTTCCTTATCTTGCCGGTTTTGGAAGGAGACTATCTGGCCCAAGTAGATATACTCGTCGACATATTGAATTTCCTGCCCCTCTATTTCTATTTTACGCTTAGCGCTATTGGTCATGTTTTTGGTTTTGGACCGGTTCATGTGAAGTCCGACTTCGAGGCTTGCTGTGTTAAGGCTTCGAGCATTTCCGTCCGTCCCGTCGGGGGAGACGCCATACGAAGCACTTCCCCTCTGTCACGGCCTTTGCCCACGGGGGCTTTTCTTATTACAAAAACCAGTTGCTGTCAGATTATTTCCTAGAACGAGTCCAGTCGCGCATGTCAAATGAGCTCCGATAAAAAGCCGAATTGTAAAGCTAATAATGCCTAAAAAAATATGTAAAAATAGCAATTAACAACAAAACAATATCACTTTTCATCTGAAAGCATTCCTCCAGTACAATATCACTAAATAATATTTAAAATAAGCAATTGAAAATTGTACAAAAGTGTTGCCAGTAAGTCGTACAAAATGACTGATTTGGAGTTTTTTTTAGGTGGATCTACAATAAAATAATTGTATTTTGTTCCTTTTGTTATTATTTTGTGTCGAACAATAGTGTTCATCATAGTACCGTTTATTTTTCAAAAAAAGATTATAATTTTCCACCATACAATGGGTAACAATTAACGATCTTAGTTTATCGATGCCTTTATTAACAGTTAATAGCTTGCTAAGTAAGATTAGAATGTTAGTTTGGGATTGTTCTACTTATTCAATGATGTTCATTTCCAGTCGATATGTAATGAAAAAACGATAATTTTAACTTGAAGTATCGAGCCACACTGAACCCAAGCTACTGCAGTGATCCAACTAATACAAAACGTCGATACTTTTTCTATCGCCATAGTTTCAAACCTATACTATAAAAAGACGGTCTGTACCGAAAACTTTGCAGGCATGATCAAATTATGAAATTGAACAACTTTTACTATGGATTTTGGGAAATCCTGATTTTGTTCGAGTTTCATTGAAAATTAATGTCAGTCTCAGCTGATCGGGTGACATCGGATGTCAGCCGATGTGTCGCAGTGGCTAGTCCGACTGCCTGCGACGCAGAAGGTTCCGGGTTCTATTCCTTTCGCTCACAAAGTTGACATTTTATCTCTTTGTGAATATGTTCCTAGACTGGTCAGGACACCACACAGGCTGAACCACCTGATTGTCCGAGAAGCAAGATGGTTCCGTGCTTTGGAGCCACGTTTAGCCGTCGGTCCCGGTTGCTTCTTGCAGTAGGTGGTTGACAAACTCTGGTACGTTTACCAGGGTTCATTAGGTCGTTGGACGACTTGGTGTACTATAAATTGGTTAAACTCAAGTGCGACATTTTAACTTTAATTATTATGTATATAAAAAGGATTTCGCACTTACCTGCTTCTTATTACATCGCGATTTCACGACCGTTTCGGTCCAGTCGGTGGTCCTTTATCAGTGAGAGTGCTCAGACAAAACACAAATATTTGGAAATTTACTTTAAAAATATTTGTGTCCGGTGGAAATCGAACCCACGAGCCTCGGCGTAGAAGACAGGGGTACTAACCACTACGTCATCGGGACAGTCGAAGTATGGTGTAGTCGAAGTATGTATGATTTGTTGTATAGGTGGTTTTTTAGTAAATTCCCTTACATAATATCCTATGATACTTAATTATCAGTAAATAGTAGGTATTGCATTGATTGTACCTACATAATTGTATTATCTGGTCTTTGGAGTAAGAAATTAATATTTTGGTTAATTTAGGGTACCTTATGCAATATATAAAATGATGTTATTGCGCCAATATTTCTATTTACTAAAAATCCTATTCTTCTTCTTGTAAACTAAGTTGCCTTTAAAAATGCAATAATATGACACAATTTTGAGTAGACTGTTATAATTAATCGAAAGGTCAAGTATCGATATTGTCGATTCCAGCACTAGCTTGATTTGACAGCTTTACCTCTCCCCCCGCAAAAAATGACAGAAATATTTGTATAGCGTAAAGTAGCTATACCCACTCCCCCGGGGCCGGAACGGGACGGAAATGCTCGAAGTGTTAAGGCTTTCAAGAAGGCGGCTTAGGCTTTGAGCCGTCGGAGCAAAAAGGACAATGTCGTCGGCAAAACGCAGGTTTGTCAACATCCGTTTGTCCACGCCAATGCCCTCCCGCTCCCACATACTGGCTAGTTTTCGAAACGTTTCCTCTAAAGTGCTGGTGAAGAGTCGAGGTGAAAGCGGATCTTCTTGCTTAACACCACGTCTAATGGGGAATGGCTGTCCAGCAGACTGAAGTTTTACGGAACTGGTACTCTCATTATTTATATGGCTTCTAAAATGTGAATATATGTATCTTCTATTTCTTGCTGTCGTAAAGCGGTGAATATTGACTTGTGGTAAAGACTGTCAAATGCTTTTGTATAATCAACAAAAGCTATGTAGAGCGGTTTGTGATATTCTGTACATTTCTCTATAACCTGATTTAGAGCTTGTAGGTGGTCGGTGGTGGAAAAGCCGGGGCGGAAGCCAGCTTGTTCCGGTGGTTGGTGTCGGTCAAGTTTGCCATCTATGCGGTTTTGAATTATTTTTATGAAAGTTTTATAAATATGTGATACTAAGCTAATTGGTCTATAATTTGATAAATCGTTCTTTTCGCCTTTTTTGTGCAGTAATATTATGTTTGAGTGGCAGAAATTTGTTGGAATTTGGCCTGATGAAAGAATGGAGTTAAACAGGGTTGTTAAGAGGCTACTATACCGAGCTGAAAGTTCGTGAGCTGTCAGGTTGATAAAAATATTTCTATCTCATTTATGAATCCCACCCGTCCCGCAGCCATAAAAGAGACAGTTGTAGTTCGCTACCGGAAAATTTGCGTTCTGGGTTTACCAGGTTCCCCGTTCGAAATCGCCACCAAATTTGTAGATAGTGGCATTATTTTGTTGTTAATGAAATATTCTATGCCCGTATCATTTGTTTTGCTGAAATTATTTTCATATTTAGAAGATACCAAGGCGTAAACTTGGTGATAAGTTTAGAGCATTTTGCCACGGCCATATCTTTTTTTAAATGCATTATTACAACCAGTAAAAGAATATGGAGCATAGATCTAGTCCAGAAGAGTTACCGTGCCAAAAGTTGAGTCGATCGGTTGCGAATTGGCAGAGGGATACGTTGAAAGCGTTTGTATGAAAAATAATGACTATAGATCCCTCTTAAGTGTGGCAATAACGTAGGTTCACCTACTCTAAGAGCCTCTGTCGTGACCCCATCTTCACCAGGGCTTCTTTCATATTTCAAGGTTTTTAAAGCTTTGTGGACTTCCTGTTCTGTAATTATAGGGATAGAGTCGGGACATTGATAATCAGCAATAGTTAAATCTGTTTTGGATGGATCTGAATATAACTGTGCGTAAAATGTTGTGCATATGTCAGTTACTTTATCTCTGCTTCTCTGTATTACTCCTGACTCATCTCTCAAGCTGGTGATCCATGCTTTTCCCTTGGATAGACCGTTTTGTGCCGCTTTGAGAGAGGTCCATTTTTCTAGTGCAATTTGAACCATGCGTGTCTTTCTATTTCTTAAGTCCCTTCTTATGCTTCGCTTCGTTTCCCTATCTATGCATCTATATGTTTCTGTCCCCTGTTCTGCTTGTTCTCTACTTTTTATAAGATTATTTGTCTCGTCGGAGAATTTCTTGATGTTCTTGCGGTCCACTTTGATTTTACTACTGGAGGTTTTAATGCTTGTTATTATGTTGTTATATAAAATGTTTGGATCTTGAGTGTCTGTGTTCAGAAGGTTGAATGAGTTTTTGAGGTCAAGGTTGAACTGTTTATCATTGAAGGCTAAAATATGCTTGGATAATCTTTTAATATTACTTGAAAATAATTTTGATCTTGAATGTTTTACGTTAAGTTTAACTTTTATTCTAATAGGTCTGTGGTCGGAGCTAAACTTTATCTTATTTATCACACCCACGTCATTGATGATGTTTCTGTCTGACGATAACGCGTAGTCGATTTCGTTTTTGATGTTTCCGCCTGGCGATATCCATGTCCAGCGTCTTTGGTCTTTCTTAGGGTAGAAGCTATTGAGGACCTTTAAATTCTGGCCAAAAGCGAATTGTATGAGCCTGGTACCCCTGTCGTTTCTGTACCCTAAACCATGTGGCCCGAGGACTTCTTCGTTGTCGGTAACTTGTCTTTTCCCTAACTTAGCGTTGAAGTCCCCGATTATGATCTTCCACGCGGTTCTGTTTTCATCGCAAGCTTGGTTCAAGAAATCATAAAAATCTTCAACTGTATCGTCCGAATGCGCAGATGTTGGAGCGTATGCTTGTATATTAGTCAAAATTTTCTTTTCAGTTACGCAAAATTTGAGAGCTGCAATCCTTTCCGAGTACGCAATAAACTCCACAATGTTGTCTTTCCATTTTTTATTGACTAGAAAGCCAACACCGTACTGTCCGTTGGTCTCCCCGTAATGGAAAAATATGTTGTCATCTCTCTCTTCAGTATGTTCTCCTACTCTTCTCACTTCTGACAGTCCAACAATGTCCCATTTTATGTACTTTAAAGCTTCTTCTAGTTCTATTAATCTCTCGTCTTTCATCAAAGTCTTAACATTATAAGATAATATATTAAGCAACTCGGAGTCCGTTGTAACATTTAGCCTGGGTCGTTTGTTGTGAAATCGATACCGCCTGGAGATTCTTCGCACCCCTGGCTCCAGCCAAGTACTGGAGCCGCCGGGCACTCGGGGCCGTCCGTTCGTTGTACTAGTCATGGAAGATAAAGGGGGTTTGGACCATAACCCGCCGTACTGGTCCAGTGTATGTTGGCGGGTCGCCAGAGCCTCGTCCGTTGTTCAGCAGGGTGTACCACGGGCAGGAGAGGTTGGCTTGGGTTTCGAAAGATGGTATATGAAACCCCTTACACCCCAAAATTAAATAATGAGAAAATTGAAAAATTCACTAGCGACCGCCGGGACTTGAACCCGGGCGCCCGTAGCTCAGTCGGTAGAGCGGTGGAACGTTGATCCACAGTCCCGGGTTCAAGTCCCGGCGGTCGCTAGTGAATTTTTAAATTTTCTCATTATTTAATTTATGAGAATAATATAGCGCTGTGAGTGCATTAAAAATTCCATTACAACGTTTTATCTATCTATCTATCTAACGATTTAAGATTCGGCGTACCTTGATTTCCCAAGTAGGTATTTATACTTTATAAAATAAACCCGGGATCGTGAACTACTATAACCACCATAACAGCCACATTAGTCCACTGCTGGACATGGCCTCCCCTGTCGGAAGGAATAGCATTGCATAATATAGTATGAAGCCTGGTATACCTCTACACATCCCGATGACAAAAAAATCTCAATTAGGCGACTAGAGCAAAAATACACTCATTTACTACAAGTACAAAAGTTAGCCACGACATTATTCCAAAGAATATTACTTGTACTTTTATGTAATACTAGCTTTCCGCCCGCGGTTTCACTCGCGGTATTATCTGTTTGGTCTAATAAAAAAGTTTTAAATACATTGCATTTAAAATCCAAAATTTTGAAACAGATTGCATCAAAGATCACGAACGGTGAGGTTCGGAGAGGACAATAGATGGCGCCACTACTTAAGGATTGAAAAAGCCCTTATATCTTTAAAAATACGCCCTTTAAGTTAAAACGGGAACTTTCTTGTTCGATGGGAGATGAAGGGCTATTGCACTATATAAGTCCCTTCATCGTACCGGGAATCCTTTTAAAGTTTTATCGGCACGTACATTTTATCAACTTAGTTTTATTATATACTAGCTTTCCGCCCGCGGTTTCACTCGCGGTATTTAGCTGTTTGGTCTAATAAAAAAGTTTGAAATAGGTACTTTGCATTTAGAAACGCAACTCAAATAATCGTTGTTCTGAATGGAGTTCAACTACTCGACAACAGATGGCGCCACTACATAAGGATTAAAAAAGCCCTTATATCTTTAAAAATACGCCCTTTAAGTTAAAACGAGAAATTTCTTGTTCGATGGGAGATAAAGGGCTATTGCACTATATAAGTCCCTTCATCGTACCGGGAATCCTTTTAAAGTTTTATCGGCACGTACATTTTATCAACTTAGTTTTATTATATACTAGCTTTCCGCCCGCAGTTTCACTCGCGGTATTATCTGTTTTGTCTAATAAAAAAAGTTTTAAATACGTTGCAATTGAAATCCAAAATTTTGAAACAGATTGTATTGAAGATCACAAACGGTGGATTTCGACTACTCGACAATAGATGGCGCCACTACTTGAGGGATTGATGAGCCCTTATATCTTTTAAAAATACGCCCTTTATGTTAAAACGGAAACTTTCTTGTTCGAGGGGAGATAAAGGGCTATTTCATAATATATGTCCCTTTATCGTACCGGGAATCCTTTTAAAGTTTTATCGGCACGTACATTTTATCAACTTAGTTTTATTATATAATAATGATAATGACTAGCTGGTGAACGCAAACTTCGTTTCGCCAAGGGAAGTTTATGAGCCAACAGAAGCGGCACATCATGCAAAACAACTTTTTCAATGCAGAAATTTTCGTATCTCTTAAAGTTTTGCTAAGCTCTTGGTGTTTCGTCAGGTACCTAGGCAGACAGACAGGCCCTCCCCTTCAGTGCTAATAAGGGTTCTCACTAATCATAAAATAATATAATTGGGACGTTTATCTTCCACTGTACCAAACATTAAAAAATATCGCAATCTTTTTGAGTGGTTCATGCGCAATTAGGTATACCACACAGACATATTGACTTCTTCATCTTCCTTGCGCCTTCTCATTTTGGATGGTGTTTCCTCTTCTAATTTTTCGGCGCCATAAGGTTATTTCTGGGGTTGTCAGATCAAGTAAGTCTTCTTTTTTCGTGAGGTCGGTCATACACACTAACAGATTACATTTTTAAAAATAGGTAGGTAGTGTGATATTGATATAGATTGTTTACTAATTTTATTACTCGCCCACATTATTTGTACTGTTCCGTACCCAAAGTGTTACCTATTACTTAGATTTCGCTTTGCTGTGTGTCGGTTACCAGGCTTTTTTGTATCTATACCTCATATCTCGTAATAGTAAGTTAGTAATTTTTTTTTTTAAATTACAGTTGTTGTATTTTTGTTGTCGTTGTATCTCCCATTAGAGTTGCCGAACATTCATTCATTAAGACCTATACAATCGATACATAGTATCAATAGTTCAAAAACTGTCGATAGTATCGATAGTTCAAAAACTGTCGATAGTATCGATATCCCCCTTTAAGGGGTTGATTTTATTAACCTATAACCTGGTCGGTAACATTCCCAACATTTTGGTATAACTTGCATCAAAATCGGTTTAATCGTTTTTGCGTAATGCTTTCACATACAAACATCTGAACAGATAGGTAAACATAGAAACAAGTAAACAGAAGAAAAATCTAAAAATTGCTGAAACGTGTTCTGTTATCAATTTTAAGTATCACCAAACACATTTTTTTGTAAAATCTTCTATGTACAATCTTTCGACCTTCTACAACTTTATTATATGTATAAATCGATTGGTATTGGTACATGTTTCATATTACCAGGTCGCAAAACGAGATATTTTTAGATTATCCAATAGTCCTTTTGACGCAAAATGTACAATTCGCAAAATGTTTAGGTACTTATCGTAAAAAGTTGATATCGCAAAATGTCGCTTACGCATAATGTCACCTTTTGATGTCATAGAGCAGATAGTCAACATTATACAAAGACCTACATAATAATGACATGGCATTGACTTTATAGACATTGTTTGTCAGGTTTTTGCCCCGCGATTATACTCGCGCAATTATATCTAAATAAAAATGAGAAATGATTATGTATTATGTATTTCAATTTCCTTCAAGTACCTACCGCTACATTTATCATATTGAGACCTCCATTTTTAATTAGCTACTAGCCTTCCGCCCGCAGTTTCACTCGCGGTATTTATCTGTTTGGTCTAATAAAAATGTTTTAAATACATTGCATTTAAATTTGCATTGCAGATTGCATCAAAAATCACGAACTGGAAGTGGATTTCGACTACTCGTAAACAGATGGCGCCACTGCTTTAGGGATTTTAAAAGCCCTTACCTAGGTATATCTTTAAAAATACGTCCTTTATGTTAAAACGGGAACTTTCTTGTTCGAGGGGAGATAAAGGGCTATTGCACAGTATAAGTCCCTTTATCGTACCGGGAATCCTTTTTAAGTTTTATCGGCACATACATTTTATCAACTTAGTTTTATTATATATAATGATTTTATGTTGATGTAGACACGCGGTCATGAAAAGTAGCTACAAACGACTTGTGAGAAGCACGATTAACCCTAGATTGGTCGCGTGGAGTCTTTAAAAGCCCTTCGAATAAAAAAATGCGTTTTTTTCTTATAACGCATTATGTGAGTAGCTTGAAACTTTGTGTACCTTCCTGAATAGCATGTAGATTGGTATAAAATTTTATATCATCAATATCCGTTCACGCGTTTACGATATATTGGCGTCGTTTTACTAAAAAGGCTTTTAAAGACCCCACGCGACTGGAAGTTTTATTAAACTTTTCATACATATTTTTACAAAATATTATTTTTCGTTAGTTTCATTCGTGAAAAGCAGAAAACAAAAACAGAAATATGTTTATAGTTAGTAAATAAAAATATTCAGGGTATTTTTCAACTTGTGCTTCAAATCACGTTAATTATCCACCATCCGCCAAATTTGTAATATTTTCTTAAAAAATATGTCTCGTCAATTATTGGTTATTCTGTTCAGAATATATTGAGTATTAGTAAATAACAAATAATTTATCAATTTTTGTCATTTAATGACATCTAAACTTTGGGGTTTACAAAGACCCCACGCGACCGATCGCGTAGTTTTTTTGGCGCGACTAATCTAGGGTTAAGATCAATACCAAACTAGAAAGACTAGCTGTCTATTTTCAACAAAGCCTCGACAAGAAGTATAATAAATTCTCTAACACCTTAACGACTGCAGCGCAGGAGTGCAGGAGACGTTTGGCCGGAAAAATCGCGAGAAAGACACTCTATCTCCTGAAACTGAAGCACTTTTAGAGCAGCAAAGAGAAATGTGCTTAGCTGTTTACAACTCTCAACAGTATCGTGATCTGAACATGAGTACTAATATCGAAAATGAATGGTACGTCGAGCGAATATACGTAGAAGGAACACAGAGAGGATACAAAACCTGATCGAAAAACATAGAGGATCAAAAGTTTTCAGTCGAGCCACAAAAAATGGGTAGGTACAGCCAAATAAACAAGCTTGAGAATTACACATAATAGTTACTTTAACAGGTCTTATCGCGATAGTTTTTTAGGTAAATAAGCGATTTACTTGGAAACCCGACGTTTCAACTGGGTTACACCAGTCGTGGTCGCGGGCAGACTGAAGTAGCAGCGAGTTGTCAGTCATCAGAGTGGTGGGCGCGGTGAGCTACTAGATTTTCTGGTACCCACCACATATTGTCTTAATAATTTAAATTGTTTGTAAACATTACACATTAAGCCGGCACACAAAACTCACGATGTCCGACGATCGGTCCGATGGAGAATCGCGCGTTTTTATTAGGGTTTCGTAGTCCACTAGAAACCCTTATAATTTCGTCAAGTCTGTCTGTCTGTCTGTCTGTATGCCGCATCCTCATAACTTCGTCAGTTTTGGAGCTATCAACATCAAATTTGGTGTAAAGATAGATCGTGTTGACCCAAATATAGAAATGTTGAGAAAATATATTTAATTGTTTTTGGACCCCCTTCCCCTACATGTGAAAGATCCATCTAAAAAAATCTCAGAATCTGATATTTTGTACGACTTACAGGCAACCCTTTTGTTCTGAAGAATATTATTTTCAAGAATTTATTATTTAGTTATATTATACTGAAACAATACTTTCAGATGAAAAGTGATATTGTTCTGTTTGTAAATTGGTATTTTTCCATATTTTTTTAGGCATTATTAGCTCTACAATTCGGCTTTTTATCGGAGTTCATTTGACATGCGCGACTGGACTCGTTTTAGGAAGAAATCTGACAGCAACTGGATTCTGTAATACGATAAGCCCCCGTGGGCAAAGGCCGTGACAGAGGGGAAGTGCTTCGTATGGGATCTTCCTACGATAGTAGTCCAGCGTTCCTCCAAGTTTTTAGCAGTAAACTTTGCAAGCACAGTATCAACACAGTTGCTGCTGCTTTGTTATTACAACAATAACTCATTTATTTCTTAACAAGCCGTTTTTTTAGTGTAGTAAGTAGGTACTTAAGGTACTTTTTCTTATTTAAAGAAAATTAATTAAGCGTTACTTTTTTAATCCGGTTGCGCATACCTACTCGACAACCCCATCAGAAGACCACGGCGCTGAAAAATTTGGATAGCAGACCCCACCCCACCTTATGTGAGGCGGTGCAAAGAAGTCATTGTACCTCGATGATAGATAAGTGATGATAACTTTTATCAGCTCTGGAGGGCCTGTTGGCACACAAGCATCCGTTGGCGAGACGAAGTTCGCGGGCACCAGCTAGTACATAAGATAAGTACAATCAAATCGGCTAAATATAATTAAAAAATATATTTACCATATGTAAGGGTCTGGCTGCGCAAAAAAGGAACAACATCCCATATATTAATTGTAATAGCGCTAATAATACAGCAACATAATATGAAGGAGCGGTAAAGCAATCATGTATAATTCTACTTATAATTATATAAAAGTAAATAACGCTATAGAGAATCGTCGTCTGAAAGAAGAATTAAAATAAGTATGAGCCGTGTGATACCGGTCTAGAACATATATTTCGCGTAGGTGTCGTAGAATACGATACGACTCATCATCTTCCTGCCCTTATCCCAATTACTTGGAGTCACGTTTTGTTAAACACAAAATCGTGTTGCAAAGGATTTGGCTTAATTTTACGACCGGCCGCCTACCAGACGTCAACCCTCCATGGGAATGCTTTTGTGGTGGATTAACCGCCACCATACGGTTGGCCCTGGCTGTTTGGGTCAGGTTTGTCCCTCGGCCGCCTCTTACGACCCCCACGGGAAGAGAGGGAGGGAAGTGGCCGGCACCACACGTAGAATACGACTAAAGTAATAAATTAATAGTTGATGCACAAAATAGAGAATTTAAAGAAGGACAGCTCATTCCTATGTTGCCGACCATTTATATCTACACTACCTCTTATTTCTGAATTTTAAACAGCAAAACATAGCTACTTTGCACTTTAATAAGTATTTTACGTCATGTCAAAATTACACTGTAACACACTTGACCAAAATATTTGCACTTGCGAGTCGTAATTATACCGTTTGCCCGCACCGAACGCTGTTGACACTAGCTACTAGCCGGTTCAAAACGGTTCGAGATCGCACGTTAAAATTTATGTGCAATGATTTTTCATTCCAATATCAAAATTCTAGATATACGAAAACACGATTGCAGAGAGTTCGCTTGATAAATTTATTTTCCAAAGTTAGGTCTATTTTTGCACTTTTTCGCGTCGCGTTTAGCAATCTCAATAATCTCACATTATTTTTTGCACATTACCACATTCTAGTCGGTCAGTTTGTTATTTACTTGATTATTTGCTGAGAAATTGCCAAAAAAGTGCAGAATCGTCTAAACATGGCGATTTCGCTCTGTTTTCACACTCGCAAATCACCGTAAGTGAAAAAAGCGGTCAAGAGCGTGTCAGACACGCTCACAAATTGGGTTTCGTAGTCAAAGTTTAAATATTAGGTTTTTCAGCGTTACAAAGTTAATTTTGTTGCTGGTTTGTTTGCAGCGGTATGCTTACCAACCGCAAATTGAAAAACTTTAATATTTCCTTAATCTTAAGTGATACCAGTACAGTATTCGTTATAATTTTCATGGTAAGTTCATTCCATATTTTTTTCGAATACCTATTTAGCATGCATACTTTAGAAGTTACAGCTGAAACAAATTATGGCTCAAAAACGCCCCTTTTAAAAGCAAATATCTCGAGACAGAAACATTTTAGAGATTTTGTTTTAAAGAAACCTCTTCTTAGTTTTAAAAGACCTATTCAACGATACCCTACTCAATAATACAGAAGAAAAAAAATGGTTTTTGTCCCCTTTCACTCGTATGGGAAGGGGGTCCAAAAAACAATTAAAATATTTTTTTCTCACCATTTCTAAATTTGGGTCAACACGATCTATCTTTACACTAAATTTGATGTCGATAGCTTCAAAACTGACGAAGTTATGAGGGCGCGGCATACAGACAGACAGACAGATAGACAGACTTGACGAAATTATAAGGGTTTCTAGTAGACTACGAAACCCTAAAAAGGACGTTTACACCTTCAAGGCAGGCCCTTTACGACGGCGTGTAGAAGATGCTAAGAAGCGACACTGACACCCCCTCTCTGATATCTACCTCACCCCCGCTGTCGCCCTGCGGTCAGAGGATATGAGAGGTACTGACGTTTGGTTGCCACGTCGCGCTACGGTAGGTAGGTAATTATACTGCATTTCACATAAGAAGGGTAGGCTGACGTTTTGTGACATAGTGTTGCCGGCACTCGACTACAAAATATTTGAAAACTAGTCTGACGGGTTCCAATCGGATTCGATGTTACCCAGAAGAGTCGATTAGAATTTAACTATATTGAACCATTACTTTTTAACCACATTCCTTTCCTACACTTGACTTGTATATTTTTTTTACGATCTTCGTTGTTTTTCTCATGTTTTACCCATGGATACCCATCCGTTGTTCACAACACGCCAGGTGTGGCGAGCGCGTAAATGCACGCGCTAACCCACCACTTGTGTGATGCCACGTTAGGATCCGCTCATACTTAAAAATATCCGAAATAGCATCTAATGATCCGCGCCGGCAACTTTACTAGAGATGTAGAAGGGTGCAAAGAAAATCGAACGAAAAATAAACGATTACCTATATCGAGTATTATTACCCTAATAACCTAAAAAATGCATTTTAATATTATACTAGCTCGTGCCCGCGAACTTCGTTTCGCCAAAGAAGTTTTTGAGCCAACAGAAGCTGCACATCATGCTAAACAACTTTTTCAATATAGACATTTTTGTATCTCATAAGGGCGCCACACAACGGGCGCGTATGCGTGACGTGCACGTCATCACGCGCGTAGAGATGTCGTTGTATCGTATGGGATTGTATAAGAGGCCTGCCTGCGTATGCGTGCACGTAATCACGCGAGTAGTGCGGTGTGCGGTGCCTCATACAATCCCAGACGATACAACGTCATCTCTATGCCGACTTCCTGGTGTTCCGTCACGTAGGTACAGATAGTACCTCCAGTGCTGATAATGGTTCTCACTAATCATCAAATATGATCAGCACGTTTATCTTCCACCATACCAAACATCTAAAAACATCGCTTAATTTTGAGTATCCATGCACAATTATACCACACAGACAGTTTGAACTCTTCTTCCTTGCCACCTTCCCACTTTGGGTGGTGCTGGCTCTCCTATTTTTTTGGTGCCATAACATTCTTTCTGGGGCTCTCGAGTCAGTTAGGTCGTCTTTTTTTGTGAGCCTGGTCATACACATTAACTGACAACATTTTCAAAAATAGGTAGTGCGATATTGATATTAATTGTTTACTCATTTCATTACCCGCCCATTATTATTAGGGTTCCGCACCGAAAGTGTACTCTATTACTAAGACTTCGCATCACTGTATGTCTATTACCAGGTTTATATCTCATAAACCGTGATAGTAAGACAGTTAAACTTTTAAATTTTAATTACAGATGTTGTATTTCTGTTGCAATTGCGGCTCCCATACAACTAACATGATTTTTATGCCATTTTTACACATAATGGTACGTTCTCATTTTCGATGTTTGTCTCATAGTTAGTATTTTATGCGTGATTGGTTCGATTGGGGCAGGCAGATGATGATGGTGATGACGATGATGATGAAATAACCTGGAGAAACCCCAGACTACCGCCGCCGATTCTAGAGGAGAATCCTGAACGCAGCGAAGGATTCAAAGTACGTCGCCCGAGCCAAAATATACACTCACCGGCACAACTAATCGGCCACCTGCATTAGCATGAAATACTTTTTAATATTTATAACATTGATAATTACAGTTAATATAAGTTGTAAATTAGTTAATTTATATTATTATCTATTACTATTTACATTTCGTATTTTATTAGATAAATAAATATTTTTATATTTATATTTCTAATCAACATGAAATATACCATTACAGATTGGTGGCCGATTAGTTGTGCCGGTGAGTATATTTTGCGCCCGAGTACTTTCACTCTACTTTTCATCACCCTCTATGAGAAGATAAAAGGCGCCTCATATTTTATTGCAATTTTATACTTTCACTGTCACATGATCTAATTTTCAAAAAGATTAATCAAAAAGATAAATAAAATTCTATCAATCGTGAATTTTTTGCTGAAAATTACGGACTGTAATTCGCGCGTAGGTATCTTTTTTTTTTAGTCTTGTCGGGGCGGCGCGACTATGGGCCGTCGTCCCATACATCCTTTATTCGAACAATATTTGCGTTCCATTTCTTTGGCGCTGACTGAACATCAAGATGTTCTAAATTCAAAGTAGATTTATTCGAACTTGTTGAGTTCTTTATTTAAAAAGTGCGAATAAAAGAACTTTGCGGCGCGTTCTTTTCGAATAGATAGATAGTAGGATGAAAACAACTTTCCCCAAGGAATATAGTTCAAAATATAAGGAGTAAAAAAATTAACTGCAAATATTTTAAGAAGTGAACCAGCCCATGAAACTGAACAACTTTCCCCAGGGAACATAAATAGAAATATGAAAAAAATTTGGACCTTCTATAAAAAATGTTCTGGCCGCCCGGTCAGTTTGTATGGGAGAGCCAAATTTTTTTTTTCGTATTTTGACCTATATTTCTTAGGAAAAGTTGTTCAGTTTTATGGACTGGTTTACTCGTTAAAATATTTGCAGTTATTTTTTTTACATACTGTAGGAAAAAATAATTGTACCTCCCATACAAAATGCTCCAGCCAGCCCATAGCCGACCGTGTTAAATTTGTAGAGAAGGTCAATTAATTTTTCATTATTCGACCTATGTTCCTTGGGGAAAGTTGTTCAGTTTCATGGACTGGTTCACCCCTTAAAATAATTTGAGTAGTTTTTTTACATCTAATACTTATTTCTCTACCGCACGCAACGCGATATCGATTTACGTGCAAACTTATTTCAAGTATAGTGGCAACCCCCCCTTTTAGGGGTTGATTTTTTTTTAGCCTATAACCTGGTCGGTATAATTTGCATCAAAATCAGTTCAGTCGTTTTTGCGTGATGCTTCCTCATATAAACAGATAAACAGAGAAACAGATAAACAGATAAACAGAAAAACAGAAAAAAAAATTAAAAATTGCTGAAACGTGTTCTGTTATCATTTTTAAGTATCACCAAACACTTTTTTTTTAGAAAATCTTCTATGTGCAGACTTTCGACCCTCTACAACTTTATTATATGTATAGATACTACTTAAATAGTTATTCTTTATCAGATGAGTCGCTTTAATTCTCACTTAAATGTATGACTAATTGGTTGTCAATAAGATTATTGATTTGTATAATGTCTCCCCATCCCCCCACCCCCAAAAGTGGAGAACAATTTTTCTTTGTCTTCAACCACTTTGCTCCGGTCCTCCAATTTCATCATTTTGGTAGATAAAAACCGATTATTTTTTCGTTCGATTAAACACTACTACATCACTAGTTATTTCAAATTATAAACGTCACAGTACCCATCGGCTGTGAAATACACTATAGTACCGTCATTCGAATAGGCCATATTTGACAGCTGTCAAACCCATACTAGGAAACATGTCAACAAATAAAAATAGACCTTATGTCATAGCATTAACTAGATTTTGACCGCTATCAAATATCGCCTTCTCGAATGACGGTACTATATAGCTTGTATCTCCAATGTGCGAGAGAGAGGCACTTGTTTATATATATAAGTCTATGCTTATAGGTCTAATTGTATAGTGCTGTCGCGCCTGTTCAGTCGCTCCGATTGTGGGTAGCAGGTGGTAGCCCTGCCACGCACACAAAAGCATACACGCCTGTCAGTACAAGCATTACGCATGTTTTAGCCTGGTGAAAATTTTGTCCCCCATATTTCAATTCGAGTGCCGCCGGCCTGCCTGTATGATCGTAGTGACGTTTCCTTGGAGCCGCCTCTCTGTATTGGGTGACCAACAATTTTTTTTTTGTGGTTGATTTTTATTGTAATTTTAGTGTCCCTAAAGCTGCTGTAATCCTCACCTATGAAATCTTAATGAAAAGCAATGTTGGTTATGCCAAAAAAAATCTCTTATGCCACAAGTGCCTTTTTACCCGGGCGTCGTTTTCCCCTTACGTCGAGCCTCTCTGTTTCGAGCTCCATTGCGTCGAGCCGCCGCTTTGTTCCCTATACGTCGGGCCTGCCTAAGATAGGGTATCAGAAAGTACAGTCCGCAGAAATATTTTACAGAAATTATTGTTATTAGGCAATAACTACATTGTATAGTAATACTGACAGGTTGTCAGCCTCTTACCCGCACCAAAGAAATCAATCAACTGTGCATGCTACACTACTAGTTTCTTTGGAAAAATTGTAGGTCTTGCCAAGATCTACATTTTAAGTGACAGCTGTCAAACTTTAAACTCGTTTATCTCGTTAACTGTGAATGCTTAACTATTGGTTTCTTTGGGAAAGTTGTAGGCCTTAACGAGATCTATATGACAGGTGTCAGCTGTCATACTAAAAAGTCGTTTAAATCGGAAACTATGCGTGCTAGACTATTAGTTGCTTTGGGAAAGTTCTAGGCCTTAACGAGATCTACATGACAGGTGTCAGCTGTCATACTAAAAAGTCGTTTATATCGTAAACTATACGTGCTAGACTATTGGTTTCTTTGGGAAAGTTGTAGGCCTTAACGAGATCTACATGACAGGTGTCAGCTGTCATACTAAAAGTCGTTTATATCGTAAACTATACGTGCTAGACTATTGGTTTCTTTGGGAAAGTTGTAGGCCTTAACGAGATCTACATGACAGGTGTCAGCTGTCATACTAAAAAGTCGTTTATATCGTAAACTATACGTGCTAGACTATTGGTTTCTTTGGGAAAGTTGTAGGCCTTAACGAGATCTACATGACAGGTGTCAGCTGTCATACTAAAAAGTCGTTTATATCGGAAACTATGCTTGCTAGACTATTGGTTTCTTCGGGAAAGTTGTAGGCCTTAACGAGATCTACATGACAGGTGTTAGCTGTCATACTAAAAAGTCGTTTATATCGGAAACTAAGCGTGCTAGACTATTGGTTTCTTCGGAAAAGTTGTAGGCCTTAACGAGATCTACATGACAGGTGTCAGCTGTTATACTAAATAGTCGTTTAAATCGGAAACTATGCGTGCTAGACTATTAGTTGCTTTAGGAAAGTTGTAGGCCTTAACGAGATCTATAGGACAGGTGTCAGCTGTCATACAAAAAAGTCGTTTAAATCGGAAACTATGCGTGCTAGACTATTAGTTGCTTTTGGAAAGTTGTAGCCCTTAACGAGATCTATATGACAGGTGTCAGCTGTCATACTAAAAAGTCGTTTATATCGTAAACTATACGTGCTAGACTATTGGTTTTTTTGGGAAAGTTGTAGGCCTTAACGAGATCTACATGACAGGTGTCAGCTGTCATACTAAAAAGTCGTTTAAATCTGAAACTATGCGTGCTAGACTATTAGTTGCTTTGGGAAAGTTGTAGGCCTTAACGAGATCTATATGACAGGTGTCAGCTGTCATACTAAAAAGTCGTTTATATCGTAAACTATACGTGCTAGACTATTGGTTTTTTTGGGAAAGTTGTAGGCCTTAACAAGATCTACATGACAGGTGTCAGCTGTCATACTAAAAAGTCGTTTATATCGGAAACTATGCTTGCTAGACTATTGGTTTCTTCGGGAAAGTTGTAGGCCTTAACTAGATCTACATGACAGGTGACAGCTGTCAATCTTTTAACTCGTTTATCTCTTTAACTGTGCATGCTACACTACTAGTTTTTTTGGAAAAGTTGTAGGTCTGGACGACATCTACAGTTTAGGTGACAGCTGTCAAACTTTAAACTCGTTTATCTCGTTAACTGTGAATGCTACACTACTAGCTTTTTAGCTGTCACTTAAAATGTAAATCTTGGCAAGACCTACAACTTTTCCAAAGAAACTAGTAGTGTAGCATGCACAGTTAACGAGATAAACAAGTTTAAAATTTGACAGCTGTCACCTGTCATTTTGATCTCGTTAAGGCCTACAACTTTCCCGAAGAAACCAATAGTCTAGCACGCACAGTTTCCGATATAAACGACTTTTTAGTATGACAGCTGACACCTGTCATGTAGATCTCGTTAAGGCCTACAACTTTCCCGAAGAAACCAATAGTCTAGCACGCACAGTTTCCGATATAAACGACTTTTTAGTATGACAGCTAACACCTGTCATGTAGATCTCGTTAAGGCCTACAACTTTCCCGAAGAAACCAATAGTCTAGCACGCATAGTTTCCGATATAAACGACTTTTTAGTATGACAGCTGACACCTGTCATGTAGATCTCGTTAAGGACTACAACTTTCCCGAAGGAACCAATAGTGAAGCATTCACAGTTAACGAGATAAACGAGGTTTTAGTTTGACAGCTGTCACCTAAATTGTAGGTCTCGTCAAGATGTTAAACTTTTTCTAAGACACTGACAGTATTAAGTCTCGTCAAGATGTTTAACTTTTTCTAAGACACTGACAGTATTAAACAAATCAAATCAAAATAGATTTTGTTGAGAACTGTACTCGATGTTAAGTGGCACGATGCCACGAGGCACGGCGCAAAGAAGCTCGATACAGAGAGGCTCGACGTAAGGGGAAAACGACGCCCCGTCCACAATTCCTTTATATTCCGAAGTAATTGCTATACCTTGGTGAGGATTATAAATCGAGGTTCAAGCTGTAATCCTCACCTCTTAAGGTGGATCGTTTTCCATAAAAATGTTAAATGGAGTTATGAACATAGATGGAGCTACTGAAGAAGAAGAAGAAGAAGACCACGGCGCTGAAAAATTTGGATAGCAGACCCCACTCCACCTTATGTGAGGCGGTGCAAAGAAGTCATTGTACCTCGATGATAGATAAGTGACGATAACTTTTATCAGCTCTGGAGGGCCTGTTGGCACACAAGCATCCGTTGGCGAGACGAAGTTCGCGGGCACCAGCTAGTACATAAGATAAGTACAATCAAATCGGCTAAATATAATTAAAAAATATATTTACCTACCATATTTAAGGGTCTGGCTGCGCAACCCGCGAACAACATCCCATATATTAATTGTAATAGCGCTAATAATACAGCAACATAATATGAAGGAGCGGTAAAGCAATCATGTATAATTCTACTTATAATTAGATAAAAGTAAATAACGCTATAGAGAATCGTCATCTGAAAGAAGAATTAAAATAAGGTATGAGCCGTGTGATGCCGGTCTAGAACATATCTTTCGCGTGGGTGTTGTAGAATACGACTCATCATCTTCCTGCCCTTATCCCAATTACTTGGGGTCGGCGCAACACGTTTTGTTAAACATAAAATCGTGTTGCAAAGGATTTGGCTTAATTTTACGACCGGCCGCCTACCAGACGTCAACCCTCCTTGGGAATACTTTTGTGGTGGAACGGTTGGCCCTGGCTGTTTGGGTCAGGTTTGTCCCTCGGCCGCCTCTTACGACCCCCACGGGAAGAGAGGGGGGGAAGTGGCCGGCACCACACGTAGAATACGACTAAAGTAATAAATTAATAGTTGATGCACAAAATAGAGAATTTAAAGAAGGACAGCTCACTCCTATGTTGCCGACCATTTATATCTACACTACCTCTTATTTCTGAATTTTAAACAGCAAAACATAGCTAAGTATTTTACGTCATGTCAAAATTACACTGTAACACACTTGACCAAAATATCGATTTTTTTCCATAAAACGAGGATTGCTCTCAGGGTAATACTCGTACGCATCATATTTTGAATTTTTATATGAAATTCAATGCCACTTACGGTGATGTACGGTTTGGAACAGACTGCATTTACTCTTAAAGTGTTTCACAACCGTCTTTTCAATACACTTATCCGTCGCCAAAAGAATATAGATACATTCGGAGTGTATGCGATTGAAAAAGGAGGGACTGAAAATGGCTCACCTTCGAATTGTCGCTTGCTTACACATTATTGCCGTTTATAGTCGTCTCGCACAAAAATCCCCTATAGTGATGTGGTATAAAATTGTTTTAACGAGACAATCAAAAAATATAAACAAAAAGAAATTGTTTAGCAGTCAAATCTGATCTATTTGTGGATTCTGGGGACAAAAAGATACCAGTAACTTTAAACCAGTATTGCAGCTGTTCTACCAGTTTTGAGTTAAGTTTTTGAGAAAACTGCACATGACCACTCTTACATTTCAATTTATATAAATAAGGTACTATAAATTGTCAATTCAGCTTAACAAATAAGGTATTACAACTTAGCAATTCGGCTTCACCAAAGGGCGTTCAACAATTGACGCTGCTGTTCTGCAAAATTCTCTGTGAATACATCACTTTGAACTGCGCTCGCCAATCCACCTTCTAAGCGTAGTGAGTGTAGCATATACCCCCCTAAATAAGGGAAGGCCTATGTCTAGCAGTGGACTGTTGCGGCTATTATAGTACAGCATGTTTTATAGCATCATAAGTATTAGAGTAAGGGCGATTTACCAACGAAATGGTAAAATTACAAATAACACGTGGGAATCAAATAAAAAGCGGCCAAGCGCGTAGCAGACACGCTCACAAATAGATTTTCATAGTCAACGTTTAAATATCAGGTCTTTCAACATTACAAAGTTAATTTTGTTGCTGGTTTGTTTGCAGCTGTATGGTTACCAACCGCAAATTTTATTATTTCCTTTATCTTTTAAAGACTTATTATTTCCTTAATCTTTAGTGGTACAGTATCCGTTATAGTTTTCATGGTTACTTCATATCAAGAAATATATACAATTATTTTTTAAATTTTTTTGCATGCATACCTACTCTAGAAGTTACAGCTGGAACAAATTATGGCTAAAAACGCCCCTTTTAAAAGCAAATATCTCGAGACAGAAACATTTTAGAGACTTTGTTTTAAACAATCCTCACCTTAGTTTTAAAAGACCTATTCAAAGATACCCTCTTCGGTAATGCAGGAGAAAAAAATATTTTTTGCCCCCCTTTCACATGTATGAGAATTTTTCTTAATATTTCTAAATTTGGTTCAACACGATCTATCTTCACACCAAATTTGATGTCTATAGCTCCAAATCTGACGAAGTTATGAGGGCGCGGCATACAGACAGACAGAATGAAATGATAAGCGTTTCTAGTAGACTACGAAACCTTAAAAAGGACGTCAAGTTCGAGAAATATAAGCTGGCGTGGCAACACTGGCGTTTGACACGCTATATTGCTCAAAAGGAGGCCGCGAATGTCATTTTGGTGCTCTGTGGGTAACTTGTATTTTTATAACACGGCATATCCGATCATTCAGATTTTTTGCAAGTGGGGTTGATAAATTCACAACATTTATTTGTAATAATTAGATTTGCTCTACTTGTTGATCTAAATGTTACAAATTAGGGGAACGACGCGCGTGATGCCTAACACAGATGGCTCACTCAGAACTTGTGACGGTTTTGACGCTTACTGACTTTAACTGGAAATAACCGGAATCTCAGGGGAAGTCAAGGTAACTAAGCCCCAAACTCCACAGAGAAGACAAGGAGAGGACAAGGAGAGGACATAGGACGTAGGGCATGACGCTTGACGTTTGACATCGCGACGTTTCCATACAAAATGTACGAAAAAGTATTGACAAAGGCACACACAAGCGTCGCCAAAGCATCGCATCTATGACAGCTAGCGTCAAAAACTAAGAAGAATATTTGACGATCACTTGTCTGTCAACTGTCATTCTTACGTCCTATGCCCTTCGTCTTTTTGGTGGAGTTTGCGCCTAAGAATTTGTTTGCCACAAACGTCATATTCCTTGGATGAAAATTGGCTCAGAATCATAATTATGATGTTTTTGAATCACGATTTTAACCGCTTTGATATTCTTATACTTTGAGATTGTTGACAGAAGCAGCCCTGGCTTTGTAATAAATAAATGCCAATCGCAAAAGCCCTGATTAGGATCGAGTGAACCTTCTGTAAACTCTCTATTTTGTGATCTTGTATTCTTGATGGGGCCCAGGCCTGAGGGAGAGCCTCTCTATGGCAGACCCAATTTCTTATAGTTAAAATTCCGAAACGGTAACACGACAAATTTCGGTTTTAATGCGTCAAATGTTTACATATTAACGACAATTGTTCCACTTTATCAAAGATGACTCATTGACGTAATTTTCCACATAGTGTAGTAACTAACGTCACAGCTATTTGGATTGACTTATGAAGCTGAAAATCGGCAGGTAGGTACAGTACGCGAATGAGTTCTTGGCCATCGGGGAATGAGGAGGCGCGCGGGGGCGGCGCGCCCCGCGGTTACCCAACTACCCGCATTCGCCCGCAGTCGAGTGATGGGAAAAAAGTATGTCACAAAGTCGTCGATATTTTGTCGTTGTGCTGTGTTTTATGTAGAAACCATAAGGCCGTTTCTCAAAAAATTGGCCGCACAACCTGTGCATCAGTTTACGTTAGATATTTTTTATATTTATGCACCCAGCTGATAACTTTTGCCATATTCGTTTTTAAACACAGTTCTTGCACAAAGGCCATGTGTATAAAATATCGCTCGAGGTATATTATATACTTTTAGACTGACTTTTACGTATATTTCTAAGCTGCGTGTCTTTTCACGATGTGCTTAAGTTTAAGCATTAAAAATATTTAGGGTGTATTTTTATTAGTGGCGGATCCGTTAAGGGTGTGTTCTGTCAATGAAACTGAACAACTTTCCCCAAGGAACATAGGTCGAAATATGAAAAAAAAATTTAGCCCTTCCATACAAATTGACCCGGCCGGCCAACACACTTAGTATAGGAAGACCAAAATTTTTTTTCGTATTTCGACCTATGTTCCTTGGGGAAAGTTGTTCAGTTTCATTGACAGAACACACCCTTAACGGATCCGCTACTAATAAAAATACACCCTATATATTAATGCGCAAAAATAAAATATTCTACCAAACGTTTCTATTTACGTATATCCATAGGAGAAGAATCACACAATATAATAACCTAATATTCATTATTTATAACATAAAATACAATTTAAAGTTTTGTACGAACATTTTTGTCGTTAATCTGCAAATGTGAAAACACGATCGTACCGCGGGTACCACTTCACCTCTCCCGTCTCACTGTGCAACACCCGAACCAGCCATTCACTAGCAAACATCTGCTGAGAGGAGGTCTTGTCAGTTGTTCAGTTTCCGGAGAAAAAGCGAGCTATATATCGGATTCTGGAGTTTGTAACGGGTACGTAGTCGTTTTTATGCCTCTTTTATGTAAAAAACTATGCTACCCGTTGCACTCATTTCAAGTTATAATGTGTAAAATAGTGTTTGCTTTAATGTGTCTAAGTGAGCAATCCTTGTACAAAATGGTTTTCCTGTGATGACGAAATAACTGCTACTTAGTCGTTAACCTGCCGGTCGGTCACCTGTCTCAAAAATGCAGGTGAACGACCAAATAGCAGGTTAGCGACAATTATCATACAAATGTGTAATTAATAATATAAAATAAATGATCTAATTAATTGCTTAATATTTTAATAATTTGATAAAAGTAGTCCTAAATTTATTATTATTATTATTATTTTTTTTATTATAAGTTTGAACTTTCCCACTGCAGGGCAAAGGCCTCCCTCCCCTTCTTCCATTGTTCCCTGTCTTGAGCCGTCTCCATCCAATTTTTCGCGTGGGCATCTAACTCGTCTCTCCATCGTTTTCGTGGTCGACCACGAGCCCGTTTCGCGTTAGGAGGGACCCAAGTACTAGTAATATTTGCCCATAGAATGTTTGGCATTCTAGCGGTGTGTCCAGCCCAGTCCCATTTTAGGTATGCTGACTTCAGACCTACATCTATTATTTGCGTTCGAGCTCTCAGCGTTGTATTTCTGACTCGGTCAATTAGCCTGACTCCGAGTATGCTGCGCTCCATATTGCGTTGGCAGACCTTGAGTTTGGACTTTTGGACGTCAGTCAAAGACCAAGTTTGAGCTCCGTAGGTAAGAATGGGGAGGATGCACATGTCCATGAGTTTACGCTTTAGTGTCAGTGGAAGGTTGCCCTTCATAAGCTCTTTCATGGACCAATAGCTCTTCCAGGCATTTTCGATCCGTCTTTCGACCTCTTTGTCTTGTCGTGCCTGAAAAGAGACTATTTGGCCCAAGTAGATGTACTCATTGACATATGCGATTTCCTGCCCATTCACTTCTACCTTTTGCTCAAGACGGTTGGTCATGAGCTTGGTCTTTGACATGTTCATTTGCAGTCCAACCTCAAGGCTTGCGCTGCTCAGATCTTCAAGCATTTCCTGCAGGCCTGAAGCAGTTGCAGAAAACAAGACAATATCGTCTGCGAAGCGAAGGTTTGTCAGCTTCGCTTCGCCGACGTCAATACCCTTGTCTTCCCATTTGGGGTTTAAATTCCGAAATACCTCCTCCAAAGTAGATGTGAAAAGTTTCGGAGACAGCGGGTCGCCTTGCTTCACGCCTCTCTGTATAGCAAACGAGGGTCCCGGGTATTGTAGTTTTATTGCTGCAGTGCTGTTTTCGTAGATATTTTTGATAAGACTTATGTATGTAGGGTGGATATTTTGGTTTTCTAAAGCTTGAAATATGGAACTATGGCTTAAACTGTCAAATGCTTTTGAATAATCTACGAATGCTAAATATAATGGTAACTGAAACTCATGATGTTTTTCTATTAACTGGTTGAGGGCGTGAAGATGGTCCATTGTAGACAGACCGGGGCGAAAGCCGGCCTGCTCCGGTGGTTGGGCAAGGTCAAGAATGCCAGATATACGGCGTTCAATAATTTTAATAAATGCCTTATAAAGGTGAGAGACAAGGCTTATAGGCCTGTAATTGCCGATATCTGACTTATCACCCTTTTTGTGAAAAAGTATAATTTCGGAATGACACATCCCCTCTAGAATGTGTCCGGTTTGTAAGATTGAATTAAATAATTTAGTTACGTGCGGTAGAAGGATTGGTTCGCCTAATTTCAAGGTTTCTGTTGAGATGCAGTCTGGACCAGGACTTTTATTATATTTTAATTTACGGATGGCGCAATGAACTTCGTGCTCAGTTATTGGAAGGACGTCATCAGGGCATTTATGTGATGTGCCTGGGTCTGGGGTTTGTGTATTAGGACAGGAGTATAGTTGCTTATAGAAGTCTGTGCTTATATCTAGGATCTTCCTTCTATCTCTATGCTTTACTCCTTCCTTGTCTTTAAGAGATGATATCCAGGCTTTGCCTCGTGAAATTCCTTTACGAGCAATTTTAAGTGACTGATTAGTTTCCAAGGCCACTTTAACGAGCTTAGTGTTATACTGTCTGATATCCTTCCTTAAACTTCTTTTAACTTTTCTATCTAATAACCTGTAATCTTCACTAGTTATGTTCTTTCTGTATTCCTGTCTATTATCAATTAATTGTAGTGTATAATTTGATAGCTTTCTGTGTTTGGGTTTTGTTTGTTTTATTTTATTACTAGCCAGTTTTATGCATTTTTCTAGATTATTGTATTGTTGCTGGACATTTTGTAACTCTACCTCTTTTAGAATATCAAAACTGTTTTTAAGCTCGATATTAAATTGTTCTTCATTGTTTATTAATGTTTCCTTCTTTAGGTGTCTTATTCTGCGTTTAAAAGTTTGCTGTCGTATAAGCTTAAATTTAAATTTGAGGGTTGTTCGAATGGGTCTGTGATCTGAATAGAATTTAACATTGTTGAGGACGTTGGTGTTTTCTATTATGGTTTTGTCGGAAGTGAGGACGAAGTGCGCCCGTAGCTCAGTCGGTAGAGCGGTGGAACGTTGATCCACAGTCCCGGGTTCAAGTCCCGGCGGTCGCTAGTGAATTTTTCAATTTTCTCATTATTTAATTTATGAGGACGAAGTCGATTTCATTTTTAGTTGTTCCGCTGGGTGAGACCCAGGTCCAACGTCGATGGGCTTTTTTATAAAAGTAGCTGTTTGTAATGCTAAGAGTCTGGCCAAATGAAAATTGGATAAGACGCTTTCCACGTTCGTTCCGGTCGCCAAGACCATGTGGTCCCAATACGCGCTCATTATCCAAATTTTGCCTTACTCCTATCTTGGCGTTGAAATCGCCCATTACGATGGTCCAGGATCCACGATGTTCATGTCCTAAATTTATTAAACAATAATTTTAGAAGGGTTTTTCTAAAAAACATTGAATTTTTCATAGAGATACTTTATTATACTTATTAAAAGTTTGATTTAGTTGAAGTGCAAAAATGTTCATATTTGTGCTGTACGAATTTAAGTTACTAAATGATTAAGTATTTTGTGTTTTTATTGCTGAGAAATTACAGCCCGTACCCGTATTCGTTAACCTGCTGACGTTACTTAGTAAATTTGTACTAAAATGTCGTTAACCTGCACCTATTGTCCTTAACCTGGCGACATTATCGTTCACCTGCCCCCCTCGTAATTTAGATTGCCCATATTTCCTAAAGTATTGAAAAAAATTGCTTCCCTTCACTAAATATGTAATAAAGAACCATTAATCTAGCTAGCAAGATTTTTTTTTTTCGCGAAATCACGAACTTTTTAAAAACACGCAAAAAATGAAATCTTGCGGCCAATTTTTTGAGAACTGTCCATAAATACTTCTTTAATATTATTCACAAACAGTGAAGTTACAGTTCGAACACACTATGGCTAAAAAGGCCTTTAATAAGCAAATGTCTCGAGACATATACATTTTAGTTACTTTGTTTTAAAAAAACCTGCCCTTAGTTTATAAAGACCTATTCAACGATACCCTACCTACTCAATATTGTAGGAAAAACAACCCTTTAACTAATAACTATGAGTAGTCTGAACTGATATCGACATCAACATGAATTAGTCACAGCACTACCGCATTCCTCAACATGGTCATGAACTCATTCGCGTACTGTACTTCTTGACCTGTTGATTAAAATTAGACATGGGACCCAGCGGGAACCACCCCCATTACCGCCCCCCCCAAGGCGTAACTTTTGAAGTAAATTGACTTTGATGGTTGTTTTTTTAGATAACGCTTTTTTAAGTTGAAGTTTTTAGATATATTCATCCTTTTTACACACATTTATTACGTCATAAGAAAAAAAGAAGCAACTATAGCTGCTTTCACAGCTTCAAATATAGTTAGAGAGCCCAGGGGGTAAGTGGCTATCTCATAAGGTACCACGATAGGCTAGGTTTGGATCGTTAACCAAGACTTAAACAAGTCGTATGACCCAGGTCTGCCAGAGCCAATCCTGCCGAAACATAAAAATAATCGATATTTTTCAGAGTCATTTTTTCGTAAAAAATATGTCATAAGGTACCACAATGAAAGTGCTGGCATCAGTTAACCATTGAAAAATTATGTAAAAAAAGCTTGGTCTGCCACTGCGCACCCTGCCGGAAGTGCTTGCCAGACCTCTCCAAAGATGCCCTTCCGACACCCCTAAACTATCTCATCGGGTACCACGAAGCGACCACCACAACATAATAGCCAAGATCACTCTGACAATAGATCACAAGGTCTGCCAGGCCTAAACTTGCCGCATCCTAGTGTTTCAGACATTTGAAGTTGTAGATCCAGTGTATGAAAAATGACCTATATCTTTTTCCCCCCGTGTTTGATTTTGATGGTGCCTTAATACGAAATGCTCTCCATAATGAGGAGCTTCGAGTCATATAGGACAGTTGGGTGGAGGGTTTCAGTATTGAACGCAATCCTGTCAAAAAGTTTGAAATGGAGGTTTGGTCTATGAAAACTGGCCTATATCTTATTCCCCCCGGGTTTGATTTTGATGGCGCCTTAATATGAAATGCTCTCCATAACTAGGAGCTTTGAGTCATATAGGTCAGTGAGGAGGAGGGTCTCTGTATTGTACACAATCCTGTCAAAAAGTGTGAAATTGTAGGTAAAGTGTATGAAAACTGGCCTATATCTTTTCCCCCACTGGTTTGATTTTGATGGTGCCCTGGTATGAAATGCTCGTAATGATTAGTAGATTCGATTTGTATAGGTCAATTGGATAGAAGGTCTCTGTTCTGTGCACAATCCTCCTAAATATGAAAATATTCGATAACTTCTGCAGATTTTATCAGTTAAAATTGTCATATCATAAGGAACTCGAATAAAAGTGCTTGCATCAGCTTACCATTGACAAATTATGTTAAAAAAACTTGGTCTGCCACTGCGCACTCTGCCGGAAGTCCTTAGATGAGATAGGTTAGGGGTGTCGGAAGGGTATATTTGGAGGGGTCTCCCAAGGACTTCCGGCAGAGTGCGCAATGGCAGACCAAGTTTTCTTAACTCAATTTATCAATGGTAAGCTGATGCTGGCACTGTCATTCGGGTACCTTATGAAATGACAATGTTAACGGAAAAAATCTATCCTGCTAAACATGAAAATATTCGATATGTTCTGCAGATTTTTGCCGTTAATATTGTCATATCATAAGGTACCCGAATAAAAGTGCCGGCATCAGCTTACCATTGATAAATTGAGTTAAGAAAACTTGGTCTGCCATTGCGCACTCTGCCGGAAGTCCTTGGGAGACCCCTCCAAATATACCCTTCCGACACCCCTAACCTATCTCATCTAAGGACTTCCGGCAGAGTGCGCAGTGGCAGACCAAGTTTTTTTAACATAATTTGTCAATGGTAAGCTGATGCAAGCACTTTTATTCGAGTTCCTTATGATATGACAATTTTAACTGATAAAATCTGCAGAAGTTATCGAATATTTTCATATTTAGGAGGATTGTGCACAGAACAGAGACCTTCTATCCAATTGACCTATACAAATCGAATCTACTAATCATTACGAGCATTTCATACCAGGGCACCATCAAAATCAAACCAGTGGGGGAAAAGATATAGGCCAGTTTTCATACACTTTACCTACAATTTCACACTTTTTGACAGGATTGTGTACAATACAGAGACCCTCCTCCTCACTGACCTATATGACTCAAAGCTCCTAGTTATGGAGAGCATTTCATATTAAGGCGCCATCAAAATCAAACCCGGGGGGAATAAGATATAGGCCAGTTTTCATAGACCAAACCTCCATTTCAAACTTTTGACAGGATTGCGTTCAATACTGAAACCCTCCACCCAACTGTTCTATATGACTCGAAGCTCCTCATTATGGAGAGCATTTCGTATTAAGGCACCATCAAAATCAAACACGGGGGGAAAAAGATATAGGTCATTTTTCATACACTGGACCTACAACTTCAAATGTCTGAAACACTAGGATGCGGCAAGTTTAGGCCTGGCAGACCTTGTGATCTATTGTCAGAGTGATCTTGGCTATTATGTTGTGGTGGTCGCGTCGTGGTACCCGATGAGATAGTTTAGGGGTGTCGGAAGGGCATCTTTGGAGAGGTCTGGCAAGCACTTTCGGCAGGGTGCGCAGACCAAGCTTTTTACATAATTTTTCAATGGTTAACTGATGCCAGCACTTTCATTGTGGTACCTTATGACATATTTTTTACGAAAAAATGACTCTGAAAAATATCGATTATTTTTATGTTTCGGCAGGATTGGCTCTGGCAGACCTGGGTCATACGACTTGTTTAAGTCTTGGTTAACGATCCAAACCTAGCCTATCGTGGTACCTTATGAGATAGCCACTTACCCCCTGGGCTCTCGAACTAATACTCCAGTGTCGCCACTTTGTCTATATATACACATTTGTTTATATATATAGCACTAGTGTTGTGGCATATGCTATATCGATAATATTTCGCGGGAAATTCAAACGAAAATAAGTATTCGTGTACCTGATCAAACTGCCCGATCAAAGCATCTGTTGAAGCAGATTGAAGCACAGCGCAGAGCTGATATAGCATGCGTGCGCGCACGCCTGGCACCAGTTCGCTCTCTTTCTCTTCGTGTGGGACACCGAGTCGTTCAACAACCCGATGGACCCTGGTGTCAGAGTTTTTCAACCGCCTACTGCAAGCAACAGACCTCTGACATGGCTGTGTAACGACCGCTATCAAAGACAGCAACCGGGACCAACGGCTTAACCCTCCCGTCGACAAATGTCACAGTAGCGAAATGTCCCGCTTGAAATCGGGACATTTTGCTAGTAGCTAAATGTCACACTCGCGTAATGTCACATTCGCGTAATGCCACATTCGTGTAATGTCACACTCCCGTACCACGTAATCTCACGTTCACATTGCTCGGGTATCGGTTTTAAGCTTCCCTCGCACCTATTTAGTACCTATGTAAGATTGAAAGATTTGGTTATTATTTGCTTTTATAAAATTTAAGAAGGATATGTTTCGTTTTAACAAAATAAAGTTTATTTTAAATGAGTCCGTTTTATCATTTATTATATAATCTACCCGTATTCCTAATGGATAGGTAAAGCGAGAGGGTGACATTCAGCTACAGGGACAATTAGCGACAGGGACATTCAGCTACAGGGACTTTAAGCGAGAGGGACATTTAGCTACAGGGACTTTTAGCGACACCGGGACATTTCGCTACTGTGACATTTGTCGACGGGAGGGGCTTAACGTGCCCATCCGAAGCACGGAACCATCTTAGTTGCGGACAATCAGTTGGTTCAGCCTGCAATGTCCTAACCAGACTGGGAACAAATTCACAAAGTGATAAATTTCTACTTTGTGAGTGATCCCACCGGGAATTGAACCCGAAACCTTCTGCGTGGCAGGCAGTCATACTAACCACTGCGCCAATGTATGGAGGTGTATGACACAAATATCACACCAGATGCGTGGCATTTGCGGGTTGCTGCAAGATGCTAGCGGAATGGTGTAGTATGCTTGCGAGATGGTGCGGGATAGTACGGGATAGCGGGGGGCTTGCGGTATGATTCGGATGTTTGCAAGACTGTACGGGGTTTTTGCGGCATGATAAGGAAAAGTAAAAAAGCTGCAACTACATACTCCTCCTCCTCCTCACGTCGTATTCCTCATTACTGAGGGTCGTGATCCCCCCTTGGAATCATCTTCTGTCGGATTATGTTTCGCCATCTGCTTCTATCTTTGGCTACATGAAGCGCATCGTGGAGATTGCTTTCAAGAGAAGAACTAATCTGATCGGACCATCTCACGGGACTGCGGCCTCTTGCACGCTTTCCATCAACCTGGCCAGTTACTATTAGTTGTTCAAGATTACTGCCGTCTTTCCTCGCTATATGCCCGAAGAATTCCAAGGTTCTGCGAAGACAGGTCGTTGATAGTCTGGTTTTAATTTTAAGCTCGCTCAGTATAGAAACATTTGTGCGGAGTGCTGTCCAGGGGATCTGCAGCATTTTCCTCCAGCACCACATCTCGAATGCATCTACACGAGCTCGGTCAGCTTTTCTTAAGGTCCACGTTTCAGCTCCGTATGCGAAAATTGAGAAAACCAGCGTGTTGACCAATTTTACTTTTGTTTTCCGCGATATGTTGCGGTCTCGCCAAATTTTCTGCAGCTGTGTCATAGCATTCTTGGCCATGCCTATGCGTCTTCGGATTTCTTTTTCACAGGACCCTGTGTTTGAAATGCAGGAACCCAGATATATGAAATTATCGACCATTTTGAGCTTAAGAGCGCCTGTAAGCTGGAGTTTATTTGCGCGATCTACCACCATTAGTTTTGTCTTTGCATGGTTGATTTGTAGCCCGAGCTCTAAGCTAATGCGCTCCATTCTTCCAAGGAGTTCTAACATTTCAGTCTCTGTGGCTGCTAAGAGAGTAGTGTCGTCAGCGTAGCAGAGATTAGTTAACTTGGTTCCGCCTATCGTCACACCACCTTCCCAGTTTTCACAGGTGCGCCTTATAATGTATTCTCCATACGCATTAAAAAGAATGGGGGATAATATGCACCCTTGCCTTACACCCTTGCCGAAACTGAAGGGGTTTGAGGTGATCTGATCCACTTTCACGATGCCGTTGTTATTGGTGTAGAGTGATTGAATCAAGGATACCAGATGTTGAGGTACTCCGAGCTCCAATAGTACCATCCACAAGCTTTGCCAAACCACGCAATCGAATGCTTTGCTATAGTCAATAAAGCACATGATCAGGGGTGTGTTAAATTCATATGCCTTCTCTATCAATTGACGAACATTGAGTATTTGCTCGCGGGTACCCTTGCCCTTCACGAAGCCAGCCTGTTCTTGAGGAATCTGCCAATCCAGGAAATGACGAATCCTATTGTTTAATATATGCAAAAGTACCTTGCTGGCATGTGATATTAAAGCCAGGGTTCGATAGTTATCGCACTTCAAAGTGGAGCCTTTTTTTATGCAACGGCAAGATGACAGATTTCGTCCAGTCGGTTGGCCATTCACCAGTACGCCATATCTCATTACATATCTTGTATAAAGCATCAATTCCAAACGAACCAGAGGCTTTCAGAATCTCTGCAGTTATCTAATCCGGTCCGGGGGCCTTTTTGGACTTAAGAGATGCTATAGCAGCTGAGATTTCAGAATGTAGAATAGGTGGTTCTGGTGTGGTGTTACTCCAATTCTGGTATGTTGCGCCTTGTACTGGGTTAGGATTTTTATACAACTGTTCGCAGTATTTCCGCCATCTTTCAGAGACCTCATTCAGATCATGGAGAGCTGTGCCATCTTCATCCTCGATCACCCATGTTTTGGGTTTGTATTGCTTGGTTAGAAGCCGCACTTTCTTGAAGAGATCCGAGCTTTGGATTTTATTCGCGTGTGCTTCTATCTCTAGGCATATGCCATCTATAAAGTTGTTTTTGTCGCGGCGACAGTAGGTCTGGATGAGACAGCCGAGCTTCGAATATTTTTCCCTATCTTCCTGGTTAGCCAGTCCCTGTGTTTTAAGGTCTTTACTGGTCTGGATAATTTTCCAAGTATCGGCCGATATCCAAGACTGCTTGCATATGTCCGGAGCGCGGTTATTTGGAAGAGATTGAACGGCCTTCCAAATGCGGTTCTTAAAAAGCTCCCAATGTTCCTCTGCATTACAGTTATCGGGAACTGGAGACTGTGCAGCGAAAGTTGATAAATTGGTTGGAGGTTGGAGGTTGTTTCTTGACTCTCTTCAAGCGGAGAGCGAAATTAGCAATCAAAAGACTGTGATCTGAACCACAATCAGCGCCTGGGTAAGTCTTCACATTGGTGATTGAAGTTCTCCACCGACTATTTATAATGATATAGTCAATCTGGTTCCGAAATCTATCACCAGGGGAAATCCAGGTGTAAAGCCGGCGGGGATGATGTTGAAAACAGGTGTTCATTATTGTGAGCTTCCTTTCGATGCAGAATTCCAGAAGTTTGGTTCCTCTTTCATTCCTATCTCCTAGCCCATGTTTCCCGACTGTACTTCTGATGTGATCGTCATCTGTTGTGTCTCCTATCTTCGCATTCCAGTCACCCAGGACAAGTGTTATTTCGCGATTGGGTATTTTGGACAATGTCATTTCAAGCTCCTTGTAAAATTCATTAATGACTTCGTCTTTTGCCCCTGATGTTGGGGCGTACACCACAACGATGTTCAAAGTGCAGGGCCTGGTGTTTAACTTCATGCACATTATTCGGTCGGAGACGGGACTATATCCAAGCACATATTTGTTCAAATGCTTGGAGAGCCAAACAGCGACTCCATTGTTGCTGGAGTTTGCAGCTCCCGAGAAATAAAGGGTGTTACCACCAGGTGTTTGTTGATGGCCTTGACCACGCATATGCGATTCGGTAATACCTAGTAGCGTAAGATTGTGTTCCTCTGCTTCTTTTTCCACGATTTCAAGCTTGCCTGGTGCCAGTAATCCACGTACGTTCCAGGTTGCAATACGTCTGTGTTCTTGCAATGGGATGTTATTCTTGCGTGAATCACCAGTAGCATGACCGCTATCCAAAACCTGGTGATCCGTCTTGGTAGAAGGCTTCGGTAGCCAATTTCACACCAGCCAGCCCGGAAACTGACTGACGCCGGGTGTTAGCCGGAACGTCCAACAAACTAACTCCAACTGTTGTGCTTTCCATGGGGAATGTTCTTGGGAAAATACGCAACGCAACTACATACTAACAAAGTTTAATTACTCACCATTGATTTACAATTGTTCAATTTGTTTGTGTTTTTAAAACAATGTTTTATTTACAAAAGTGTACAGAATATACCCTATGTACAGCTATACACAAAAGCAGATTTTTTTACAACTTTATGTAATCTACAAAAATGTACAGAATTTACAATTATTTACTACAACTACTATAACAGCCTTTTTCGTTGTTTCGCTTGTTTCGCTCTTCTTATATTATTTATCCACTTCAACTACTATAACAGCCTTTTTCGTTGTTTCGCTTGTTTGGCTCTTTTTATATTATTTATCCACTTCTTTTTAGTTCGGGATCAACTGGGAATCTGGAATGATTATTTATTTTGGGTCATTCTTCAAAGGGTCGAAAATTTCGGTCACAGGGTTGGAAATGCTAAACTATACAAGTTTGGACATATCAATCGATTAGACATGATTTAACACTTCAATACCTATGTGGAATCGATTAAAAAGTCTTATTTTATATTCACTTAGCATTTCAAAACCCAGTCTGAAAGTTAAAAACGGGAGGATTTTTGGTGTTCTCCGCGTGTCACACCTCGCACTAACTTTTTACAAATTATGATTTTACAACTTTCCTTATGTTTTGTACGTATCTATTGTATATCAAAATAATCGTCATAAAGCAATATATTAGGTGAATAATGAAGAAAATATGTAATGCGTGTAATTTTAAAAATAAACCCGAATATGTATCGGTCACACGATTTCGGGCAGTTAGCCCAAGCGTGGTAATCTCGCTCATAACTTCTAAGATTATAACCGTATCCAGTTGAGTTTTTGTTCCTCAAATTATTAAGATATGCTTCAATAATCAAGCAGAGTGAATGGGCACCTCAGTGCCCAGAACTTAAAATATTTCCAAAAATAAGGGCTGACACAAGTTTTACTACCCTTGCATGTAAGTTACGTGGATTCAAATTTCTTCTAGAATTAAAACTCTTAGAGATTCGTCTTTTACAGGGCTGATTTGTAATATAGTCGGGACTATTGGTCTATAATTTTATTTAGATTCAATAAAAGATGGCCGAGTTATTATCAAAAATACTCTGTTTTTGTAATCTGCGTGGAGTAATTTGCGTGGCAAAATACCCATGCAGCTTACAATTCTTCCCACGCAGATTACACAATAGTTTTAAGAGTTAAAAAAAGGTTGAAAAAACCATTTTAAATACTATTATTTTACCTAATATTCATTAAAAAACACATGAAAAGAATTCTTTTGGCAAATATCATCAAGTTTTTGAGTTTTCATATTGTTATACTTGGACAAAGAATTTTTACCAATTTTGATCTTGTCAAAACATACTGGACGGGCTCTATTCAACTACCTAAGTATGTCTCGCAGCAATTTTTCGATGTTGTATCATAGGCTTGATGTGTATTTTGAGGCCAAAAGTCAAAACTGTAAGGTAGATCCGATAATATGCCAGCGACTGTATTGAGACATAGTGCTCCTGATTTATCTCTTGTGCTGACAATCTTGCTAAATTTATCTCCGCTTGCACTACCTATTTCTAAAAGAAGTACAATGCCAAAGCCCCCTTAACTTGCTTATGTAGGTATCATTGGTTCATAAACAGGGCGATAGCGTTAACTCGATTTACTGTTACGTCATGGTGAGGAAGAAGGTCTCCATCAGACGAGTGTCATATAAGTCTAATGTGCAGCAAACACCTGCAGCTGACCTGTCTTTCTTGCGGATCCAGCCAGGGAGGCCGAAAGGGTCGCATAAGGCTTAGGCAACCCTGCGTATTCAATAACCGTGTCCTGGGCGACACAATGTCTGTGGAGAGTCAAATCTTCCTGATATTATTTAAATCTACTGAAATTGACGCAGTTAGGTCATGGTGAGTTAACTTGTTAGTTGCCCCTACCAACTGCGGCCTTCAATATGACTTTCACCTAAGACTACTGGGAATCTTTTTGCGTAAGCTTGGGCAAACGTGGCGAACTTGCCACTTCGCAAGCGAAGCCAAGTCAAGACGTTTCGAAGGCTTTTAGCTGGACAAGGTCTGACAGAAACCTTGACCTGGCACCTCAGCAAGCTTCCTGTTTATGACAACCCAGCTGGTTTTTGTAATCAATAACAGCTATATCTCTGACCTCATGGCCATTGATGCCCGTGGTCCTCAAGGTTCTAGTCTCTCAGCGACTTTTTCCTTCAGAACAGCTTTTAACTACTTCAGTTTGGTATTCATAGGTATGCAGGACAGTACCGTCACAGAGACATTGTCAAGTCCAAATCGGCAGAGCGGAAATTGCGTTCTATAGAGAAAGCCCTGGTCTCATGAAATGCTACCACGACACAGGAGCTTTATTGCATCTGAAAGTAGTCCTCTCGACTAGACAACTACTTTTCTGAAGTACACTTATTTCTGTCATTGCGAATAGCTTGATTGGGCATTGAGTTGTCATCAATCCTGAACTTCGATTTCACTTCGGAGCCTAAAAATCACTACTTTCTTATAAAACTAAGCCTACAAGCTCACCCTTGTAGCTTAATTTAAGTATCACCAATTGTTATTTATTATGTTTGCATTAAAGAATTCATATAAAACTCAAGCCCGATCCTGTGAGTAGAAATCCGGCCACCCCATGGATGACTTAGTCAATAAGTTGCTCTTGATTTGATGGAACTCAAAATGACACATATCTGGTCAATACCAATCTACACAACCTTGCTTTTTGTCGCAAGATGGCCTGCTTAGCAGTCTTCATCATATTTTTATTCAAAATTATGCTGAACCAAGACCTCCACGACCTTATTCCACCAGCTCCTTTCCACCATAGAACACCTGTAAGTATATTTGGCGGGATACCATCCATATTTAGTTGCCAATCCACCAATTCGGACTAAGCACTCTGAATCGTCTTTCATTATGCACACTGAAAGACAGGAACTAATTACCTGCTGATTCCAAAATCAAAATCTGTTGATTCCAAAATCATAAAACTTAATAATCTTTTTATGGTAGTAGTGAATAAAGACTTATTTTCCATGACCTGTCTCCATCACAGACTCCATCTTTACCTTATAACCTAGACTTAAGTCAAGAATAATCATCACAAGTGAAAATAAGAAATAGAAAAGATGACGTACATCGACCGGGGATCGAACCCGGGCCGCATGGGTAAACGCCCCACCGCTCTGCCACTGAGCTATCGATGCACGGCCGATGGACGCCAAATTTTCTATCTCTTGATGCTCGTCTCCAAGCGACGATCCAGCGACATCTATAGTAAGTATTTAGAACTTACTACATGGTTAGTCCACATTATGAGTGGAATTCAAACCATATGATGAAGCTTGCTTAATCAATCTATTGGGATTGTAATGCACTCACAGTGCTAAATTATTCTCACAAGTGAATAATCATGTTTCAAGTAAAACTTATAGAAAACTATTAGAAATACAAAGATAAAATTGGCTATGTAATCTGCGTGGCTTGATTTGTAATCTGCGTGGCACACAAAATTCTAAAATTAAATTTCTCGAAAAGTAATTGTGCTAGCAAAGAGCACCAAACTGTTCTATAATCGTGAAAGTATACAAAATCATATTTCATTGTCATCATCTTCAAATTGCTTAAATTAAAATTTGCCACGCAGCTTACGCGGAGAATCGTAATCTGAATAATGACCCTTTTATTAAATTGATATATTATTCAAAATTACCATACGAATTTATTCCATTTGGGTCCTATTAATAGCAATACTGCACTTATGCAGTACAAAATGTAAATATTTTATCGATATCGATTGGACGCACTTTTGCAGAATTTATGAGTAGGTAACATGTCAAATACCGGCGCTCTGAATTAGTAAATAATATTTGTATTAAATAATCTAAATTATTCACCTAATAAGAACCTGCGACGTAAATGTATTGTTTCAATGACTACAAAGGATGCATTTAAGTAAGGATTAGTTTATTTATCGCGGAGTATTTGGAGTAGAAAACTTACCGGTGAAATGACTTTTTTTCCGTTTTCATCATTTGGTTCACTTGCGTGGCTCTTGCAGCCAGGAACCACACACGACATGTTTAAAAACAGTTGCGTCCATTCACTTTAGAAAAAATCCCAAGATTTATGATTATTTTTCACCAGAAAATAGTAAAAATAAAAATCCAATGTTTGTAATCAATCATCTGGTTACACTCAGTTTGACCTTGATCCGGCTGGTGGCGCGCGACGTTTCAAGTCAGACACTGACGTCATAGTCGTCACTTTTTTTCTCACGAAAAAGGTTCGTAAGGCGTGAAAGAAATAAAGATAGGTTTATGAGTTCAACTTAAAAAGCGTAATCTAACTACCTATACTAAATCCTTGTTTTTTTTCATATCGCGCGTGACATCTCACTTGAAGCTTATAGTGCCCTCAAAATTACCCTTTAGACCTCCCGGGGGCCCAAAAGCCCCAAAAGTGGGGTGTCCCGTCCTTGTATGAGATTTTCTTATTTTCAGGCTATCGATTCCCTAGAGGTATCAAAGGTTGCGTAATTGGGTATCAGGGTATGAGACTTAGTGTTACTTCAAAACATGAACTTTTTATTGCTTTTGTCATGACGTGTTTTATTGCCTGCATAAATTTTGACATTAACTGCAGAAAAAAATAGGCGTCACAAAATATTAGTTAGAGAGCCCAGGGGGTAAGTGGCTATCTCATAAGGTACCACGATAGGCTAGGTTTGGATCTTTAACCAAGACTTAAACAAGTCGTATGACCCAGGTCTGCCAGAGCCAATCCTGCCGAAACATAAAAATAATCGATATTTTTTGAAGATATTTTTTTCGTAAAAATTATGTCATAAGGTGCCACAATGAAAGTGCTGGCATCAGTTGACCATTGAAAAATTATGTAAAAAAAGCTTGGTCTGCTACTGCGCACCCTGCCGGAAGTGCTTGGCAGACAGACCTCTCCAAAGATGCCCTTCCGACACCCCTAAACTATCTCATCGGGTACCACGACGCGAACACCACAACATAATAGCCAAGATCACTCTGACAATAGATCACAAGGTCTGCCAGGTCTAAACTTGTCGCATCCTAGTGTTTCAGACATTTGAAGTTGTAGGTCCAGTGTATAGTGTATAGTGTAGTGTATTTGAAGTTGTAGGTACAATACATAGACCGTCCTCCTCACTGACCTATATGACTCAAAGCTCCTAGTTATGGAGAGCATTTCATATTAAGGCGCCATCAAAATCAAACCCGGGGGGAATAAGATATAGGCCAGTTTTCATAGACCAAACCTCCATTTCAAACTTTTTGACAGGATTGCGTTCAATACTGAAACCCTCCACCCAACTGTCCTATATGACTCGAAGCTCCTCATTATGGAGAGCATTTCGTATTAAGGCACCATCAAAATCAAACACGGGGGGAAAAAGATATAGGTCATTTTTCATACACTGGACCTACAATTTCAAATGTCTGAAACACTAGGATGCGGCAAGTTTAGGCCTGGCAGACCTTGTGATCTATTGTCAGAGTGATCTTGGCTATTATGTTGTGGTGTTCGCGTCGTGGTACCCGATGAGATAGTTTAGGGGTGTCGGAAGGGCATCTTTGGAGAGGTCTGTCTGCCAAGCACTTCCGGCAGGGTGCGCAGTGGCAGACCAAGCTTTTTTTATATAATTTTTCAATGATTAACTGATGCCAGCACTTTCATTGTGGTACCTTATGACATAATTTTTACGAAAAAATATCTTCAAAAAATATCGATTATTTTTATGTTTCGGCAGGATTGGCTCTGGCAGACCTGGGTCATACGACTTGTTTAAGTCTTGGTTAACGATCCAAACCTAGCCTATCGTGGTACCTTATGAGATAGCCACTTACCCCCTGGGCTCTCTAACTAGGTGGTCAGACCTGTCGTCATGTATGGATCTTAGTGTTGGTCTGTCTACAAAGGTGACGGATGAAAGACGATTACATGTATCTGAGATGAGAATGTTGAGATTCTCATCACCCTACAACAAAGTAGCTAAGGTAATGCCTAAGGTGTCCATGGAAATAATAGGTCACTCGTATGATTGTTTGCATAATAATAGGGTTGACTGTGCCTGCAAGAGTCTGGAATATGTTAATAGCTTTAAGTATTTAGGATTAGTCATAGAAAATAATTTCAGCTGGAAGCTGCAAGTTAATAATGTCTGTAACCGTATGAGGATATTACTAGGCAAGTTTCATAATTTAAAGTGGGTTGTAGATAAGAAAACAATGTACATGGTATATTTTGCGTTAGTTGACTCACTGTTGAGCTATGGACTTGGCTGCTACGGACTGACCTTCAAAACGTATTTGCAGGATATAGAACAACTGCAAATTAGGTTTCTAAAGCTACTTACCGATAAAAAAATATTACTTAAATATAAAGATAATTATCGTGGATTATTCGCCCAGTGCAAAATGTTGCCAGTGGATATAAAGGTTAAGTATTTATTGGCTATAGAAACCTACTTTGTAGAAGAACATAAAAATAAGATAAACCATATGCACAATACGAGGTCCAAAACAAAGGGAGAACTGGTTTGCCCAAGGTCAAACAACTACTATGGGAAGAGAACCAGAGACTACTAGTCTAGTAACTAACGTCAATAGCTGGTTATAACTATTCGGATTGACCCATGAAGCTGAAAATCGGTATGTAGGTACTTCTTGACCTCCTGATCAAAATAAGACATGGAGCCCAGCGGTCCCCCCTCCCCCCCACTTTTCGGGATTTTGGGCCCCTTGGGGGGCCTAAAGGGTAATTTTGAAGGCACAATAAGCTTTAAGGGAGATTTTACGGACGATACGAAATAAAAACTACCCTCCAAGTCAATTACTTCAAGAGTTACACCTTGTAAAGGAGGGGGGGTGGTAAAAGGTTAAGGGGGGGTGGAGCCCGCTGGGCTCCATGTCTCATTTTGATCAGGAGGTCAAGAAGTACCTACATGCCGATTTTCAGCTTCATGGGTCAATCCGAATAGCTGTGACGTTAGTTACTAGACTATACGTAGTACCTAGAACATACAATGACTATCCCGAGGTTCTTCTGGTTGGCAATGTAAAGACCACAACGGAGTTAAAAAATAAACTTAAAAAATTAATGTTAGGATTAGAAAGATAGGAATAATTAGTTTAACTAGGAAGTTAAGTGGTGGAGGGATTAATTTGTAATTAACAAGAGCGCAACGCCGATAAACTGCGTAGGCAGTTTGGCGTGTTTATTTTATAAGATTCCCTGTATTTTTTATGTGAATAAACGATTTGAAAAAAAAAAAGATGGATGTGTGGTGTGAGAAGAATGGATAAAATAAGGAATGAGTATATAAAAGTAAGTTTAAAAGTTGCACCTGTGACAGAAAAGATGAGAACTAGCCGTTTATCGTGGTATGGGCATGTTATGAGGAGGGATGGAAATCATGTGACGAAAAGATAATGAATATGAATGTGGATGGACGCAGAAGAAGAGGAAGGCCTAAAAAGTTTGGATGGAATGTGTAAAAGATGATATGAATCAAATCAAAAAGGAGTAAACGAAGATTTGACGGCTGATAGAGATGAATGGAAGAGAAAGACATGTTGCGCCGACCCCAAATAAATTGGGATAAGGTAAGGCAGATGATGATGATCCCGGTCGTAATTTGAGCGGTATCCCGCGTGGGATTGCGGGATTGAAAGTTTGTGAAATTCATATGTTATACCGGGAGTAACAGAAATTGTATACCAAGCCGAAAGGAGATCAAGGCACTCATGAAACTGAACAACTTTCCCCATGGGTCGAAATGTAAAAAAAAAAATTTGGACCTCCCATACAAAATCGCCAATCAGCTGATTGATTTAGTACTAGTTTCATCAATGCAATGTTAGTTAATTTGAAGCTCGTTAAATAAATAAAGGTCAAACCGCACTAACGCACCGCGCGGAACTGCGGCGAAGCTGCGCGTTACAACTTTACTAATATTGTTACATGGATCTAAAATCACACTACAATATCGCTGCAGAGGATTGGCGTGGTGTGGCGCAACATATTTACTTGCGGAGAATATATTTTAGTTGATAATAATCGGTAGAGGAGCTGCGCGGCGCGAATTTGGTTCTAATAGAAAATATGTTTTGATGTCCTGGGAGAAATATGTTACGTATCACATGCAAAAAGGCCGAGCCTCTCCGCTGCCACGCCGCTATAGTAAGGCTGGCGTGCATACAACGTTTTAACTGTGACTGTCGCCATCTCCACGCTGTTAAATGAACGATACGCGCTTAAGGGCGACGGTGTCACGACTTTTCCCTTTAAAGCAGCCGCAGTCGGATGAGCCACCTTGTCTTCGTGATGCAGCCCACCCATTTACGAAAGTACGTGACATCTTCCGCAGCCACGCCCTCCAAACCCAAGTTGCCGCTAGCTGATGAGCACAATTTGGGCCTCCTCCTAATGGGGTATCACCTAAACTGGTAAGATCTCGCAACGGCGTGATGTTTCGCCTGCAAGACACCTGGACAGGTGCATGGCTAACTACAGCAATTCAACCCCTACCATATAAAGCTCAGTCTTGAAGGTGAGTCGTCGTCGACCTCTATGCGGCCGTTGCGAAGATCTCCACGTCAAATTGCCGTAGTCATAGATATACATTTCTAGGAGATATTGGTGCCTGTACGCTTACTGTGCCCTCAAAATTACATTTTAAGCCCCCATCATAAGCCCCAAAATTGGGGTATCACGTCCTTGTATGTCATTTTTTATTTCCAAGTTATCGATTCCCAAGAGGTATCAAAAGTTGAAATCATACAAGCATGGGACAGCCTAGTGTTGGGGCCTCAGGGCAACCCCGGCCCCCCACCAGCGGGTCTCTACTCTAGAGCCTTGCGCAACGAGAGCAGGCTACACTTTACTACCAGACTAGGCTTGAGCAACCGCAGCTTCGTCAGCGAGAGGATGTTCGTCCGCACGAACACACGATTCGCCTAGCAGTGACACATCGTCGATTTCTCCCCGTCTCGCTATAGACGCCCTCTGAAGGGCCCCTGAAAAGTGCGTTTACAAGGGTCACGCCACCGTTTTCCTTGTCCCTGATGTATATTTCAGGCTCAAGGATTAGCTCAGCGACGTCTTCAAGCGGCCCCACCTGGCAAAATACCTACGTGTCAGCTTCGGCAGGATCTTAGCGTAGAATACTGGATTCGGCTTTTAGCAAAGACCGAACAGGGTTTTGGGTCTACTATCGCTACCTGCCAGCGCCAGTTAATTAAACAACTTGCATTGCGTTCGCCAATCCGCCTGCCAATCATGGTGAGTATGGCAGTACCCCCCGATAAGGGGAGGTCCATGTCCAGCAGTGGATTGTTGGGAATGATAAGTTTGAAAGATAGCGTGAACTATTGATTAGATAAAACTCTGCAAAACGCGCGACAAAATAAGGTCGAAAGTATGTCAATGCCAAAGTTTAGTTACTTCTCATTGGTTGTCGTTGCATCAACATTGTCGTACTCCCAGGTAGTACTGCAATCTGAAATAAGCTTTGAGTTTTCCTCCCCGTGTTGGTCCGGCACGAAACAAGTACCTACAGTCTATGTAAGCCTTTATGGTTTTCGAATGCTTCACTTTTGACAGTTTTGATTCAAAAGGTTGTCAAAGTCCTAAATCGGGCGTTAAAGCTAATGACAGCTCCGGGGACCTGTTAGATTTTTAACGACCGATTAGTTGTTGTCAAAGAAATGTGACATGCGCCGCATACAAAGCTGTCAAATAAGTGACTGCTAGAAATGCCAAATTGACGCCACATTGAAAGCTGTCTAAATTGTCAATTGTCCCAAATCATAAAGGCTAACACAGACGGTACGCGAGACATCAAGTTAAATGAGCTAGTATGAAGGTGCGCGACGCAACTCCGGGAGACTTTCTTGTCCGCGGTTCAAGAGACTACGCCGCGACGCAACTGTCTCCAGGGTCTATATTTGTTTCAAATTTAATGCACAAGTACGGGCACTGCAACAAAGAAGGTTTCCGTTCGGTCAGTTGGTATTTAACCAATTACGCGATAGGCATATAAGCTTCGACTATAATCAACAAGGTAAGTCGTTTGAAAGCATACAAAGGAATTTCATTACCTGCGCATTTGCTACCTCCTTGCTACGAACCTATTTAAAGACAAAATGTTAGTCTGTTTTAGGAAAAGAAAGCAGTACATTTTTGTACTTATTTGAAGACATAAATAGGTATGTGCGCAAAATCTACAGTTTTGGAAAGGTTTTCCAGTAGCTATTTCTTTCGGGTTTGAGATTGAAACTGATCTCAAGTTCTTCTTATGTCGTGTGAGAGACCCGATAAACGACCAAATGACCCGGTGTCAGAGTTTTTTGACACCGACTATTTACTAGTAGGTACTAAAATGCATCAGATATGTTTGTAACGGCCGCCGCCGGTTACCAGTTAATCGAGGCCGAGGGCTTAGCGTGCTCTCCGAAGCACGGCACCATCTTTTTATCAAACATTCAGGTGATTCAACCAGTTATGAGGTAAGAGATGTGTGAAAATTTTTAAAAAGTGATAATTACAAGGTTTTTAGGGTTTCGTACCTCAAAAGGTAAAAAACGGAACCCTTATAGGATCACTTTGTTGTCCGTCCGTCTGTCTGTCATTCTGTCAAGACCCTTTATCTCATGTCAAGACCCTTTATCTCAGGAACACGTAAAGATATCGAGTTGAATTTAAAACCGTATACTCAAATTTATGAACGCTAGTAGTTGTGAAAAATCAAGCACCTAACTTCAAGTTAAAAAGATATAGCCGTTTATGCAGTGAAAACCTGTTATTCCCGTTGGGAATTTCTCGTCCCAACGGCCCCCAAATTCAAACTTTTAGAGATTCGGGGGCCGTTGGGAAGAAAAATTCCCAATGGGCCCCTCGGGGGCCGATCTGCGGGGCCGTTGGGAATAACGCGTAAAAACGCGTGTTTTTTACCCTCTCAAGGGAATCAAAATTCAGAGGGTACTACCTGTAGACCTAGAACTATGAAATTTGGCAACTAGTTTTGTTTTTAAGTACGAATTAAAGAAAAACGCAAAAAAAATCATTTTCATAAATTTATTGTTTTTATAGAGGCCGAAAAATAAACAAAATTTAAGAAATTCGGCTAGTTGTCCAAGTGGAGTATCATATGAAATATAGGTCTATCAACCAGAATAACCTACAAATCTTGGAACGGAACCCTCGGTGGGCGAGCCCAACTCGCACTTGGCCGATTTTTTTTACGAAGAATTCATAAGCATTATACATAATTTTCCCAGTATATCTCCCCTATTCTCCACTCCATAATGGACGTAGTCCTACACAACATTGTTTTTCTCCCAATGTTTTTTGTTCTCAAAACAAGCGTACAGGGACAATTATCTCCCAGAAATGTATATTTATGACTGCGGCACGTCAGCCTTACTATAGCGGCGTGGCAGCGGAGAGGCTTGGCCTTATTTGCATGTGATACGTAACATATTTCTACAAGAACCAAATTTGCGCCGCGCCGCTCCACTGCCGATTGTTTTCACCTAAAATATATACTCCGCAAATAAATAGGTATATAGCGCCACACCACGCCAATCCTCTGCAGCGATATTGTAGTGTGGTTTTAGGTTGATGTAAACAATATCCCACCAAAAACATTCACTTGTAAAAAGAACCAAGTCTCGCCTCTCAGTTCTTCAACTGTAAAAAGTTGTGAGATCCATGTGATTCCAAGTCGGTTATTGATAAATAGAATGACCCGGCCATCGCACCAGACCATCGTATCTCACAAGCAAATAGTGTGCGATTGCCAAGTCATTCTATTTATCAATAACCGACTTGGAATCACATGGATCTCACAACTTTTTACAGTTGAAGAACTGAGAGGCGAGACTTGGTTCTTTTTACAAGTGAATGTTTTTGGTGGGATCTCATTTCTTTTTGTAGGTAGTCTTCCTCTTTTTCTTTTTTGGGACTACTTCATGAGCCTCAGCTACAGATTTCTTTAAAGCCCATCCGCAAAGTTAACTTTGTAAGCCTATACATTTGTATGGAAATACAAAGTTAATTATGCAGTTGCAACCGAATTTTCTGAATGTTATAGTTTTCCCTTTATTCATACACTAAATACAAGTTGTATTCAAAGTTTGAAGCTCCTCGGTCTGCTAGAAGTACCTTAGAATTTTGATGATCGGTCAGTCAGTCAGGCAGAAAATTAAGAAACTTTGACTTACTATAACTTCTAAACTACTAGTATAAATTTGATGAAATTTGAAATGTATCGTGTCTATGTAGTGCTTGATAAGATATTTTGAAATGAGGGTTCTAAACTTATCGACAAGGGAGTTATGGGGGGGTCGAAAATGGCCTGAACTGGTTCGAGAAAAGGATGGTACGGCCGTGCCGCTTTCAGCTCGACTTGGTGGGGGCACTGCCGTGCCCCTAGATTAGTTGTAACGCGTGGCGTCGCCGCAGTTCCGCGCGGTGCGTTGGTGCGATTTGACCTTTAAAATATTTAACGGAGCTTCAAATTAACTAACATTGTATGGAGAAATTGCCCCTTACTATAAGAGGTTTAATTTATTTTTTCATACTTCGACTCATGTTCCATGGAGAAAGTCTTTCAGTTTCATGAGTACCTTGACCTTCTTTCGGCTTATATACCCTTTCCGTTACTCCCTGTATATCTTGTTATGTCAGAAACCGTTAAAATAACGATACTACCTTATAAATTCAATTAACATTTTTGCATAGTTCGACTTTTTTTAGGGTTTCGTAGTCTACTAGAAACCCTTATCATTTCGTCAAGTCTGTCTGTGTGTCTGTATGCCGCGCCCTTATATCTTCGTCAGTTTTAGAGCTATCAACATGAAATTTGGTGAGAAGATAGATCGTGTTGACCCAAATATAGAAATGTTGTAGAAAAAATTATATTAAATATTTTTTGAACCCTTCCCATACAAGTGAAAGGGGGGAAAAATTTTTTCTACTTCTGTATTATTGAGTAGGGTACCGTTGCATAGGTCTTTTAAAACTAAAGTGAAGTTTCTTTGACACAAAGTCACTAAAATGTTTTTGTCACGAGATATTTGCTTTGAAAAAGGGCGTTTTTGACCCATAATTTGTTCCAGTTGTGACTTCTAAAGTATGAACGCAAAATAATTGAATTAAATTTGGAATATAGCTTTATAATCTGAAGTTACAATGAAAACTATAACGGATACTGTACCTGTAAATGAGTTTTTCTATTTGCGGGTGGTCATCCATCATACAGCTGTTAACAAACCAGCAACAAAATTAAGTTTAATATGTTTGTATTTAAAACTCTTGTACTGTTTCACAATATTATTTTATTCACCCGACCGGTTTCGCTTCACAGCATCTTCAGGGGTACTTACTTAATTACAATAATATAAAATAACACATAACAGGAAATCCTACCTACAGAATCAAACCAAATACGATGTGGATAATTTATTGCGCTTATCAAAATGTATTTATTATGTGTTATTTTATATTATTGTAATTAAGTAAGTACCCCTGAAGATGCTGTGAAGTCGGTGAATAAAATAATATTGTGAAACAGTACAAGAGTTTTAAATACAAACATATTAAAATGGAGTTTCACCAAGCGGCGTCAATCGCAAGTATAAATTAAAATTAAGTTTGTAACGCTGAAAAACCTGCTATTTAAACGTTGACTACAAAACCCTATTTGTGGGCGTGTCTGACATACGCTCTTGGCCGGGTTTTTTCATAACAATACTGCCTTTCAAAACAGTAATTTACAATAATTAACGTCTAGAAATACGTACTTTGGGCAAACTTTGCAGATAGGTAGACACAATAATTTTGTTCGATCTATGCGTCCTACCAGCCATGACCTACGGAACCGAGCCCATCGGCTACGTCATGTCACTCAGAGAGCTATGGAATCTCTAATGGCTATCCGCAAAAAGACCAAAGTGACGGACATAGTCTGGAAGTGAAGCAAGCTGAAATGGCGGTGGACTGGTCACATTCGTAAACCAAGTGGACGGAAACAGACGGAGCCGATGGACGGTAGAGTAAGCGCGTTCTCAAGTGAAGTGCCCGCCTCGGCAAGCGTAACGTTGGACGCCTCCCGGCCAGATGGACCGATGACTTAAAAAAACGGCTGGTTGAGCTGGGAGATCCGGGAGTCCAGCAGCGGAATAGGCTGATACAGATAGATACAGATTGGAAACAATATAACTAAATAATATCATCATACAAAATTCGTAGTTTTTAGTTATCAGGTCGTAGGACGATTTGGCTTCGACACACGAAAGAAAAAAAGAAGTTATGCTACCTGGTAATTTATTTTTTCCATATTTTTGACCGAACTCTAAACAGCATGCGGGATCCCGCAAATACCGGGATCCCGCGGGATTGAGATTCCTGCAAATACCGGGACTGAAACTTACTTGCAGGATTGCATTCTCTAGCTTCAAGTGAGATGTCACGCACGATATGAAATTAAAACAACCCTCCAAGTCAATTACTCCAAAAGTTACGCCAAGCAAAGGAGGGGGGGTGGTAATAGGGGGGGAGAGGGCGCTGGGTTCCATATCTTATTTTGATTAGGAGTTCAAGAAGTACCTACATGCCGATTTTCAGCTTCATGGGTCAATCCGAATAGTTATTTATAACCAGCTTTTGACGTTAGTTACTAGACTAACATGGGGTGTGCCATGGGATATGTACAGATAATAATATGTATGTTCTTTACTTACTATAAGCAAACAATTCGCAAAACCCGGTGCTCGTTCGAGATTCAGGCAAAAGCAACACTTTTCCACTGTACGCAGCCTATCTAATAAGGGCCTAAAACGTGGTATTATATTTTGTACTGCAACTTTAAACATATCCTGCGCATGTGATGAACGTGCGGTAGTCAAGGTAGTAGCCATTTTACTTGAATCGATATACAGGTAATAAATAAATCTGTAATACGCAATAAAATGGTTTCAAAATACAATTCAATGTAATAAAATATGAGAAGATGCACATCAATTGAAAAAAAGTATGGAATCTGTCAACGAAGGACAATTCGGTCAACAAGGACAAAGAAGAAGAATGCAAGCGATTGACAGAAGCTAAGGTGATACTACTTATAGTGCCACGACACACTGGGTGCTTCTTCGAAATCGCGTTCTTCGGCTGATTCCCGTAGTCGTTTTCATTTTTCAATTTATGATGTTATGTTACACTCTTGGAGGAAAGCTGGGGTAGGGAGACGCTATACGAAGCACTTCCCCTCTGTTACGGCCTTTGCCCACGCGGGCTTATCTTATTACAAAAACCAGTTGCTGTCAGATTATTTCCTAGAACGAGTCCAGTCGCGCATGTCAAATGAGCTCCGATAAAAAGCCGAATTGTAGAGCTAATAATGCCTAAAAAAATATGTAAAAATACAAATTTACAACAGAACAATATCACTTTTCATCTGAAAGTATTCCTCTAGTACAATATCACTAAATAATATAATTATAAAATTAGCGATTGAAAATTGTACGTAAGTGTTGCCAGTAAGTCGTACAAAATGACTGATTTGTTTTTTTTTTTAGGTGGATCTACAATAAAATTATTGTATTTGGTTCCTATTTTTATTATTTTGTGTCGAACAATGGTGTTAATCATAGTATCGTTAATTTACAAATAAAGATTATAATATTCCACCATATAATGGGTAACAATTAACGATCTCAGTTTATTGATGCCTTTATTAACAGTAAATAGCTTGCTAAGTACCTAAGATTAGAATGTTAGTTTGGGATTGTTCTACTTATTCAATGATGTTCATTTCCAGTCGATATTCAATGAAAAAACGATAATTTTAACTTGAAGTATTGAGCCACACTGAACCCAAGCTAGTGCAGTGACTCAACTAATACAAAACGTCGATACTTTTTCTATCGCCATAGTTACAAACCTATACTATGTAAAGATGGTCTGTACTGAAAACTTTGCAGGCATGATCAGTTTATGAAATTGAACAACTTTTACTATGGATTTTAGGAAACCCTGATTTTGTTCGAGTTTCATTGAAAATTAATGTCAGTCTCAGCCGATCGGGTGACATCGGATGTCAGCCGACGTGGCGCAGTGGCTAGTCTGACTGCCTGTTGTTCAATTCCTTTCGCTCACAAAGTTGATATTTATCACTTTGTGTAGGTATATGTTCCTAGACTGGTCAGGACACAGGACACAGGCTGAACCACCTGATTGTCTGAGAAGCAAGATGGTTCCGTGCTTTGGAGCCACGTTCAGCCGTCGGTCCCGGTTGCTGTCTATGGTCACTTAGACGGCTGTCGTTACACAACCATTTCAAAGGCCTGCTTCATGCAGTAGGTGGTTGAAAAGCTCTAGCACCAGGGTTCATCAGGTCGTTGGACGACTTGGTGTCCTTTAAATTGTTTAAACTTAAGTGCGACATTGTAACTTTATTAATTATATATATAAAAAGGATTTCGCACTTATCTACTTCTTATTACATCGCGGTTTCGCGACCGTTTCGGTCCAGTCGGTGGCCTTTGTCAGCCGGAGTGCTCAGATAAAACACGAATATTTGATAATTACTTTATAAATATTTGTGTCTGGTGGAAATCGAACCCACGAGCCTCGGCGTAGAAGACAGGGGTACTAACCACAACGTCATCGGGATAGTCGAAGTTATTATGTATGACTTGTTGTGCAGATGGTTTTTTAGTAAATTCCCTTACATAATATCCTATGATACTTAATTATCAGTAAATAGTAGGTAGGTATTGCATTGATTGTACCTACATAATTGAATTATCTGGTCTTTGGGGAAAGAAATTAATATTTTGGTTAATTTAGGGTAACTTATGCAATATTTAAAATTATGTTATTGCGCCAATATTTCTATTTACTACAAAATCCTATTCTTGAGAACTAAGTTGCTTTTGAAAATGCAATAATATGACACAATATTGAGTAGACTGATGTAATTAATCGAAAGGTTAAGTATCGATATTGTCGATTCCAACACTAGCTTGATTTGACAGCTTTACCTCTCCCCCCGCAAAAAATGGCAGAAATATTTGTATAGAGTAAAGTAGCTATACCCACTCCCTTTCGGGCCGGAACGGGACGGAAGATCGAGTTGCTCGAAGGTTACACTGTATGTCAAATTATAGAACGAAACAAAAGTATATTTGACATAGGCACTCATTTTAAATTAAAGATTTTCGAAATATTGACATTATAAAATTTACTGGCCACGGGAATCAGATTTAGGTATACGGGAATCAGAAATATAATTATTCGATATGTATGACAAACCATTAATAAACTTAAAATAACTTACTTTTCTACTTATTTATTGCACTTTAATGTCACCGCTAGATTACTTAGGTGTTTTGATTCAGGCACATAATGTCTCCTTCGCAGAATGTCGCTGTAGCAAAATGTTTCTCGGCGTAATGATCTTCTACAAGTTATATGATATTATCAATATAGTAAAGTACGTAGGTAGCTAGGTAAGCAGGTAGGCAAAAAAATAGGTTGATAAGTACTTAGGTAGGTAGCATTCAGACGCATAATGTCCCTTTCGCAGTACTTTGCAGTCGTAAAATGTCCCTGTCACGTAAAATACCATTTTTATGTAATATTATAATTTCAGTAGGTAAGTAATGTGATAAAGTAGGTAGTTGAGCAGTAGGCAGGTAGATAGGTAAGTTAGTAGGCAGGTAGGTAACCAGCTAAGTACTTAGGTGTAGGTAAGTAAGTAGGTAGGTAACTTGGAAAATACCTACACATATAACTACTAGTAGGGCTCTGACATGGTTGTGTAACGACCGCCGTGTAAGAAATCATACACAACAATTAGGAATCATGATTTGGCGTACCCTCTGAAGTACTAATCACTGATTCCCGTGTCGATGAAGTACACGGGAATCAGTGTGACGGAAGTCAGAAAAAATCGAAAAATTGAGATTACCTCGAACCTTTTGCGTCTCACACAATAGTATTAACATATAAGTATAATGGGTCCATTTCGTGACTTAAACTTTAATTTAAAATCGACAAACGGGAATCAGTTTTAAGTGAAACCAAATGCACGGGAATCATTTTCTTGGCCTCGTAGTGGGGTGATGCTGCACGAGCGGCACGTTCTGCTTCCCATGGCACTTGGAGCACTCCTAGGGGATAGCTATGGTGGATAGACCACACCTTCAGGGTGGTTTAATAGGAAGTTTTATGCGGTTTAATGACGTTACACGGGAATCAGTTCTAGGTACCGGACATTTTTAAAATGATTTACAGAACAAAATGGACCTTATTTACGTGTTATTTACACGTTTGTAATATTTTTTTCCCGTATCATTGTACATCTGTTAAGTTTAAAAAAATAAGTTTATGTAGATAAATCATACGGTAAAAAACATATAAGCCGTTTTGTATCAAATTTTGGGGCGCGGACACGTTACGGGAATCAGATTTCAGCAGTTTGAAATTTTTTTTAACTGTCTTGTTTAAATAACATACAAAAGTTTCATAGTGTCCCAGTTAGATACAAGTATGAACTATTTATAAAAAAATAAACTATACCTACCTAAGTTTTTTAGAAAAAGGTGTGTTTTGTTCCCGGACAACGAAAATTTAGGCTCCGAAGAAGCACCCCACTACGACCAGGGGCGTATTTACCATAGGGGCAAGTGGGGCACGTGCCCAGGGCGCAAGCCTCAGGGGGGCGGCACTAGCCACCCTTCTCTACTGTAAAAAAAATGCACAGCTCTGGCGCCCTCTTGCATTCAGTCACCACCTTTCCCTCTCAAATCTGCTTACACTTAACTAAATTTAACGTAAAAAGTCGAGCTCGCTTCGCTCGCAATACGACGTATACTGTCATGAGCTATCAAAGCGCCCTAAAACTCTAATAGCGCTGCTCTCGCAATACGTGTGGTCTTGGTCTAGCGCCCTTATCACCAATTTATTATACAACTAGCTGGTGCCCGCGAACTTCGTCTCGCCAAGGGATGCTTGTGTGCCAACAGTCCAGAGCTAATAAAAGTTATCATAACTTATCTATCATCGATGTTGATCAAGACATTTGTGTGCAACCATTCTAAACATCAAAATACATCGCTAAGTTTTGAAGTGATAGATGCATGCACGATCTACGGTAGATGAAACGGACGTTACGTTCGTTTGAGCCTCCCATCGGTTCACACTACAGGTAGAATGACTTCTTTGCACCGCCTCACATAAGGTGGGGTGGGGTCTGCTCTCCAAATTTTTCTGCGCCATGGTCTTCTGTTTGGGGTTGTCGAGTAGGTATACGCAACCGGATTACCAATATAATTAGTACAACTCCATTTTAAAATACCGAAATAAAATAAACAGAAAGTAATTACTTACTACACCACACAAAAAAGTAATGCTTAATTAATTTTCTTTAAATAAGAAAAAGTAGCTTAAGTACCTACTTACTAACACTACGAAATATGAATCACAAAAGATGGTACTACACAGGTAGGTAGTCGTGACAATAATACTCACTAATTTAGCTCTACATAAGTATTTTAATCAATAAATAAATAAAACTGCGTTTGTATTTACATTATTAAAGCACTAAGTAATTAAGTGGCTTATCATCACTATCCGTAATTAAGAATTTCAACACTGCAACCACTTCTCATTATATTTGGAGTTTGACCTCTACTCTCATGGGAGTCTCTACTCCACATGGGACAGTTTGAGATCCATCTTAAGAATGCCACTGCTTCTCCTGCTCCTGAGAAGAAAGGTCCTCTTGTTCCATGGGGTCGCTGAAACCAAGGATGAAAGGTTAACTGAGATTATTGCAAAAGTAATAGGTGACAAAATGCAGCTGTCCGAAATTACCAGTTCCGATCTGCAAGCCTGCCACAGGCTAGGTTCCTCTACATCGAAGACGCGTCCAGTACTCATTAGGTTCTACATACTCTTTGAGCTTGTGTTATTATTATTTATTTATTATGATGCCTATATAGAATAGCATCACCCCCATTCTACCTGTTGGTGACGTAAAAAGCAACTAAAGAACGGGCAGCAGCAAATTCGTGCTTCGTATTTGCACATAATCGAAAATAGAACCCAATGGAGAGCTCAAACGGTTCACATTGTACCAATAAAATTATCCTCTACTGGTATTATTCCTAAAACTCTAACAGCCAAAAAATCTTAAAAATCTATCCTCACCTTTATCACACTTCACAAAAAGCCGCAATACTCAATACGTGTCGCATTGCCAGGAAGCTCTTGACTACCTCCGTGACTACTGAGTCTTACAATGGCCTCTCCTTACTTGGCTAAGGCCCATGAGACAGGGAAGAATTCCTCTGAAAAAGAGAGATAATCTTAAGATAGGTACACATAATAATAATAAATTATTGTGTCGTGTGATGCCTGTATAGAATAGCATCACCCCCATTCTACCTGCTAGTGTCGTAAAAAGCAACTAAAGAACGGGTAGCAGCAAATTCATGCTTCGTATTTGCACATAATCGAAATTAGAACCCAGTGGAGAGCTCAAACAGTTCACATTGTACCAATAGTATTATCCTCTACTGGTATTATTCCTAAAACTCTACATAACAGCCAAAAAATTTTAAAAATTCATCCTCACCTTTATCACACTTCACAAAAAGCAGCAATACTCAATACGTGTCGCATTTCCAGGAAGCTCTTGACTACTGAGTCTTACAATGGCCTCTCCTTACTTGGCTAAGTAAGGCCCATGAGACAGGGAAGAATTTCTCTGAAAAAGAGAGATAATCTTAAGATAGGTACACATAAAAATAATAAATTATTGTGTCGTGTGATGCCTGTATAGAATAGCATCACCCCCATTTTACCTGTTAGTGTCGTAAAAAGCAACTAAAGAACGGGCAGCAACGTTCCTTGTAATGCAACATCTTGAACTGCGCTACAAGCGAAGTGTGGTGGCTTATGTCCAGCGGCGGACTGTTGTGGCTGATAGGGTTATGGCAAATAATCATAAACTGTGTGATGCTTATTAGTGGTATCGTCCCAAATTCTATTCAGATTGTCGTAAAATCGGATAATTTCATCCAGGGAGTGGGGAGCAGCGTGCATGTAAAATATTGCACAGCTCTCGCCAATCCATATGCACCTTATTCTAATAAATGAGTGTAATTTACTTACATTTAGGATTTATTGTTGCATAACAAAGTATTTCAATACGATATTTTTATCAAATAAAAACATGCAAAGAATACTATACTCTCACTGAAGACATGTAAATAAAACTGGTGTTTGGCAATGAACGTCAAAACTGATGTCTTTTCAATTTGTCAAAATCAATCAAAAACAATAAAAAATATAGAGGTTTTGAAAAGAGGTTTCTCCTTTTTGACAGCCACAGAACAATATTTTAATCGTATTTCACGTAGGAATAAGCGGTTTTCCCATGTTAAAAAGTATCCTAGGTGTTGACCAGGGCTAGTAGCTACACACCACAAAGAGTCTAATGTACACACGTACTATATTTTCAAAGATTATCGCGAACAAATGATTTGGGGTAAAATATTTTTCAATAGATGTCGCTTTTCTATGGAGATGAGGTTTTCTAAAACGCGGTATAGAGGTGTTTTCTGAAATCTATAAGAGGTTCCTGTTACCCCGACCAGTTACGATTTTATTAGATGTATAGATAGATTTCAAGTTCTTAAGAGATATCACGCTACAGCGCAATGTTGTTCTTACATCACTAGTTCTTAAAATTACTGCTTGTTAAGAGAAACGTCAAGCTAACAAATGTAGCTTCGCTCGCAATACACAATGCTGGTGTGGTGCCTCTCTTTCCTCTTCAAACGTGAAATAACCAATGAAATAACGAGCTCGTTTTGCTAGCATAACTTCGTATTGTGTTTGACTGTCTCTGTAGCAGTCGAGCGTGAAAAGTCGAGCTCGCTAAGCGTTGGCTTCTCACCACTTCGCCTTGTTTACCTTAGTTATTTTCACAGCATTATGTCCTATGAAATTTTGTTGTGGGGTCGTGCCGCTGATATTGAAACATTTTTTGTACTTCAAATAAGGGCCATTAGAGCAATTTATAAACTTTGTAGTCGTGACTCCCTTAGAGAACTGTTCAAAGAAATTGAGGAATCTTCCGTGACTTGAAGACGTCCTCCAATTTTCCAAAATCAGCCCACCCGAGCTGTACCCGACTAGCGATCTCCTTTGACTGAGCCTCTTTGCCAAAGGATAAACGATGTCCAAGATATATGTAGTCACTTACGCTTTTCGTTTGGTTACTTTCTTTAAATCAGTTAAAATTGATCTAAAACTAACTATTTTAAAACTTAATCTAGCGTTTTGTTCAGCAAATTTAGTGATAAACTGAAGTAAAAGTTCGACGTCTTCTTATTTGTACCTTAAATTCATCTTCACTACTAATGCGTCGACGAAGTTATTTTTGATTTAAGTTTTATTTGTAGCTTTTTAAATTATGAGTGAACTAAACATAATATCTTAACCGCCAACCATCTATGACATTGGGTAAGGGTTCCTGTCGAAAATCTCCGACAATTCTACAAATATGTCGAATTGTCATTACAATTTAGTGATAAATAAAACGAAATTGACAAGTTTTTCCCGACAAATTGTCACCTGTCGCCTGTCAAGAGAAAATGTTTATTAAACAGGAATATGTCAAATTGTCACGACAATTCGACATATTTGTCGATTTTCCACCGTGACAAATTTGTCGATCAAATTCTTTATTAAACAAGAAATTGACAAATTGTCGGATTGTCACCTGTCGCCTGTCACCTATCACCTATCACGTTTATTTAACTAGGGCCTGGTACATCCGGTAATGCAGACCCTCAAGTGCTGACAAAAGTAGCTTCAGTTGTTCAGTTTCATGGGCTGGTTCATCCCTCGAAAGGAACACAGTACTTTTCCCAAAACCCAGTATAACTAAACTACCACAGTCTCAACAGTCCACTGCTGGACATAGGTTTCCCCCTATTGGTGAGCGGTATTTGCCACAATACAATCACCAAGCTTGGCAAGCGAAGTACCAAAATACCAAAAGAACCGAATACAACCGAAGCATCACAAACATACCTAATACGACTGTAGCAACACCCCTATACTACAATAAAACATAAAAAGAAACGGTTGAAAACAGTCATCAAAAACCGAACCAAAAAATCGCTAAGTAGTAAAATCCCATATTACGTTCTCGTATTGAATTCATGCTCCGAGCAGATTCGCGGCCGTCCGTATTACGTTCTCGTATTGAATTCATGTTTTGACTCAAAACTTTTGAGCAGATCGCGTCCGGAGCTGTAATACGTTCTCGTATTGATTCGTGCTCGCGTCCGTATTACATTCTCGTATTGAAAGTGTGCCGGGAGCATATTACGTTCTCGTATTGAAATCGTGCTAGGAGCATATTACGTTCTCGTATTGAAATCGTGCCGGGAGCATATTGCGTTCTCGTATTGAAATCGCGTCAGGAGCATATTACATTCTCGTATTGAAATCGTGTCGGCAGCATATTACGTTCTCGTATTGAAATTGTGCTAGGTAGGAGCATATTACGTTCTCGTATTGAATTTTAAACGTCTATAACTTCTGAACTAAAGGTTAGATTGGGATAGGAGTAGGTTGTAGGGTCTTAAAATAACGTAATCTATTAGATAAAATCATTAGTAGTTAAAAATTCCAACATTGGTTTTTCACGTATGTGGGCAATGGTTTCATGTCGCTCGTATTATCGAGGGGTGGCCCGGAGCCGAGGCGCCCGTATACTGACTTTCGGTCATCGCTTCGGTGTTGGATCGATGTTGGTGTATGTGGTGTCTAAGCATGATATAAAATGGAATTGACGGAAAAGGCTCTGGTTTACCACCCCGTACGTAGTTTGTCGTCTGTGCCAGGCCGGCTCGGCCCTCACTAGCGACTTACTACAAAACAGTGGTTGGGTGCATGCATGGCCACTGGTGATAAATGAAAGCCGTTGCGTACGGCGATGAAATAAAGCAAATTATTAGTAACAAACTAATATCTTTGGAAAGATCTAAGAAATAAGGCATACCATGGGTTCGGGTATGACCAAAGATGAAATATATCAGAAATGATCCTAATGCCATAAGAAGAGCTTGTATTAAGAGAAAATGGCAAGTAATGAAGAGAGAAGCTCTGAGGAGCTTAAGAATGTGGTTTGATGGTGGCCACAAGTGAATACTCGCAAACTCAAAATGCAAATGATTGAGGCGTATATCATCTAGCTGAATACCTTTGGCTATAGGCGAGTAAGTGGTAAGCGCTTTGGCGTCTTACTAACGCTATGCGTATATGCCTGGGGAAACGCTTGATGTTTATGCCTAGTCAATAAACTATGAAGTATGAGAGAAATGATCCTAATGTAATAAGAAGAGCTTGTATGAAGAGAATATGCCAAGTAAAGATGAGAAACGCTCTGAGGAGCTTAAGAATGTGGTTTGATGGTGGCCACATGTGAATTCACGCAGACTCGAACGATCAAAGCGTATTACGTCTTGCTGTATGCCTTTGGCTATAGGCAAGCGAGCGGTGAGCGCTATAAGTGTCTTGCTAACGCTGTGCGTATGTGCCTGGGTATCGCTTGATGTTTACGTTTAAACAAAATACTATGGTATCGTACATATGACGACATCTGTGCGCAAGTGCGGTATGTTGTTTATGTAGATCACCTAATCTCGGCGGTGCCATTAGACTGATTAAGTCACATTCGTGATGTACATTGGTCTTGTGAACCGTGAGCCTCTTGGCGGTGACATTAGACTGATCGATTCACATTCGTGATGAACATTGGTCTTGTGAACCGTAAGCCTCTCGGCGGTGCCATTAGACTACTTAATATAGTCACACTCGTGACATACATTGGTTTTGTGATCCGCAAACCTTTTACTATTTTTAAAATGACATATATTTGAAACTATGCCTGTGCCTCTGGTCCTATTAACTGTTGACTGAGATCTGTCGTTGTACGCAGATTTGTCGACTTGCGAGATGCTCACATAATATGAGATGAAGTAGCACAAGCTTTGAGTGCACAAAGCAGAGATGTTGACACTTGTATGTACCCGCAGTTGCAAGGGGCTTCTGAAGGTGGCTAAGGCTAGGGCAGGGAGCACCACGAATGTACATCTGAGCCCTGTAGTGGTTTGATGTCCTCCTAGCGCCAGCTACTGGATGGGGTTTAGCAGAATGCTGCTTTAACCTGCCTCCGTTCTCGGCTATAGTTGGAACTATGTTGTATCTCGTGAGAGATTGGAATGACGGCATGAAATAATTAAAGCAAGTGGTCTTGAGACGTCCAAGCCACTAGAGATACAACAATACCGTTGATAGATTCGCTCCGTCCGGTATTTCCAACAAAGATAGTGCAGATTCGAGTGGACGTAACAAAGGGAAAAGTCTTGTGTCACATCTCAATAGAAAAGCGAACCATCTCTTTATGTTGAGCTCTGGCGAGCGATGAGCTGGGCTATCAGACAGATTGCTGGTTGACAGTGAACAGATTGGTGCCTGTGGTATTCATTTATGATATTTTTCAGGTTGGCATGACCATTGCGTCTTCGAATACTGCTGAGCATAAATATAAATAAGAAGGCTCAAAATATGAATAAATGATACCACGAATGAAAATGATCCTATTATGAAAACTAAAAGCATTGACACGGCAATGCTAACGCTTTGCTCTACGGGGCTTAGCACAAGAAGTGAATCTCGCAATCAATAGCCTTGCTCTACGGGGCTTGGCAAATGAAATAATAACTCGCAAACCAAAAATGAGCCTTAATGAAATGTTGGGGCGATACCAAATGCTTATGCGGTATTTCGATTATGCTTGGTTAATGCTCGACTATGAGTTATGTCTAAAATGAATTCCAACCCCTACTTAGGGGCAGTCAGAAAGTCCGCGACCTGTCCCAGAACCGCGGCACGCTAAGGTGGTGACATGATTGTGTGTAGATTGGGCACTCCGGTGTTGAGACTCTTGCACTCTAACGTGTTACCCACCTAAGCAAAAGGCTAGTAGCCTTGGTTAGCCTCATTGGCTTGAGACGACATTAGTCGTGTGCACGCGAACGTTACTACTCGCTTCGGCTTGTAGTGGTGGCTTGTAGATGTGTAGACACTAAAGTTGTCGATTGCTGATGAGCCTTCCATTATAAGGCGAACGTCTACAAAGTCTCCTGTTTGAGTAATGTCGCTGCAGCTCACGCTATGTGACGTTATGATACTGGAGCCATGTTGCTTGCAACATGTGCGAGAACGAAGTCTGAGATTAGCTACAGCTGATCGTAGTGGTGGACTCTGCTTAGCTGACGCTCTCCCTTGCAGACGGCATTTGTATGTCATATTTCTACCACACTACTAACATGACTTTGGAGTATCTTTCTTTCACCCGAGGGGGTTCCCTCGAGTCTAACAAGGCTCTGGGTGTGGCTGCGGCCTGATACTTCCAAAGGCACCACCTCGGTGCATAACTCTAGCCTCCGGGCAATCTTATATGGCTTGCAGTGCCTGATGCATGACAAGAGCAGAAGCTCGAGTGGATGTCTCCGCTCTCTTCAGTGGTCGATCTCGGATCGAGGTCTCGCTGTAGTACTGCCTGGTGACAGGTGTCTCCGGTTCTCGGTGACTGAGTACTACGACCCTAAAAGATGGGTTATCCCACAAACCTCTGTTGGAGTGGAGGAGTTAAGCCGGTTTCGTATTGCATATAGACTGTGTGTCTTGTGCGATACAGGTAGCGGCCTATCGTGATTGAGCGCTGTGATGAGCTCTTTCACCTCCTCCAAATCATTTTTATTCCATTTAGAACTATTGTCTGAAAATAACTAATATCTCCTAGAGATATAAGTTAGACTTTTGGTTCTGCAAAGTAAGTCTTCTGTACTTGTCAGTACTAGAAGCAGATGGAATAAAAGTGAAGGAGGAGCGCTCCCTCAATCTCTGGCCTTTCATTGGAATGGGCTTGAGATTAACAGAGGATGATGTCGATCATGGGTTGACCATGATCGGCATATTTTTATTTAAGAACTCGAGAGTTCTTTCTTAACTCCTGATGGCTCAATAAATATTAAATGATTTATGCGATAGATAGTTAACAGAGTAGACGAATCTTACTGATGGCAATGCAAGCGACTCAAAAGAATTTGTGTTATTACACATGACGTGGTGTTTTCACCCACCACTAGACGAAAACATGGCCTTTACGAATGCGCTTCGCGTATTTCGTATTTTATTTATTTAAGACGAAGATGGATCAGTTACACAACATAAAACATATTTTTTTGGTGTATTTACTTGAAGGTTTAGTAAAACATTTATTTGTTAAAACAATAAAAGACCTAAGATATATCTTGCTATTTCGACACATGTTTTCTTGACACTATCGCCATTACGCCATAACTACACGCCATTTCGATACACGGTATCTCAACAAATTAAAGTATATATTATTTATAGATCAGTCATGCATGTCACGCTGGCTTTGAATAACGTCACCCCATTGCAAATTAGTGTGACGTCGGCTTAAATCAGCACCAACCCATAGCAGTTTGTATAATGCTGGCTTAAATTAGCATCGAGTCACAGTAAATAGATCGGTTTTACTGGGCTTAGCAGTAAAGAATCTTCACCAAATCCGCGATCCTATTACCTTCTCTGTCTCTCTCTCTTATCTCGGGTTTTCACTACGTCGTCGCTATCACCGAGAGATTCCATGTAGTGGCGCCGTATGTGTGCGTGAGTGAGTATTTGAGCGTTTGTGTGGAATTTCTTTACTGCTGAGACCAATGAAACGATATATTTACTGTGATCGAGATAGCGTGCTGTCGAGATAGGGTTACGTCGACTTCCCGCTATACACTCCTACTTTGCTTTAATAATTTTGAGAATTACGTAAGTACCTACGAGTTTCATTTCACCCGAGCGAAGCCGGGCTTTCCTCTAGTCTATCTTTATTAATAACTAGCTGCCCGTCAGCAGTTTCACCCGCTGCAACCTATTATTCCGCGGGAAGAAAGCATTACTCGCCAAGAGATGTCGCTGTTAGTTTTCGGCGAAAACGTTTAAAACGCAAATCGGCTCAGTCACGCCACCTATGCAAAAATATTAGAATATGCGTGATCCCGTAGGAATAAGACATTTTCCCGTGGTAAAAAGTAGCCTATGTGTTATTCTAGATACTCTTCTATATTTGTGCAAAATTTCATGTCAATCTAACCAGCCGTTTTAGCGTGAAGTCGTAACAAACACACACACAAACATCCGCCTTTATAATATTATTACTAGCTGCCCGTCAGCGGTTTCACCCGCTGCAACCTATTATTCCGCGGGAAAAGAAGCATTATTCGCCAAGAGATGTCGCTGTTAGTTTTCGGCGAAAACGTTTAAAACGCGAATCGGCTCAGTCACGCCACCTATTTCAAAAATATTGGAAATTGCGTGATCCCGTGTGAATGAGACATTTTTCCGTGGTAAAAAGTATCCTATGTGTTATTCCAGATGCCCTTTTATATTTCTGCAAAGTTTCATGTCAATCTAATCAGCCGTTTTTGCGTGATGTCGTAACAAACACACACACAAACATCCGCCTTTATAATTATTAGTAGGATTAGTAGGATAGGATTAGTAGGATTTCTTACCCCCTGTTTTCTGTTTTCTAAATAATAAAACATATAACTCGATTTTTATAACTGTGCGTTTGGAGCTGTCAAACTTTCTATACGATTTGACACTTGAACTGTCAAAACCCATACAAAGTTTGACAGCTCCAAACGCATAGTTATAAAAATCGAGTTATAAAAAAATATTGTTTTTTAAAGCGACCGACAGCAGATATCTGAATTTAGCGGATAATCGAGAATTTTATAAAATTCTAACGATGCTGACAGGCGAAATAAGTATAGGGTTACATTTAATTAAGTACAAATCGCTTGAGGGTGTGATCTACTCACAAAACTGAACAACTTTTGCTTGAAACTTTTCTTCGGAATATGGAAAAGAAATTTGGACCTCTCATACAAAAATGCTGAAAAAGTGTTGCACTTAGTATGGGAGCTATAGTTAGTATTCTTTGGTATGGGAGGTCCAATTTTTCTTTTTCATATTTCGAAGAAAAGTTTCTAATAAAAGTTGTTCAGTTTTGTGAGTAGTCTACATATTTAAGTTCATCTGTGGATTGCACCCTCAAGAGATTTGTACTTAATTAAATGTAACCGTATATATTATAGGCCCTGCCATTTTTAGGGTTTCGTAGTCTACTAGAAACCCTTATAGTTTCGTCATGTCTGTCTGTCTGTCTGTCTGTCTGTCTGTCTGTCTGTCTGTCTGTCTGTCTGTCTGTCTGTCTGTATGCCGCGCCCTCATATCTTCGTCAGTTTTAGAGCTATCGACATAAAATTTGGTGAGAAGATAGATTGTGTTGACCCAAATATAGAAACGTTAAGAAAAAAATATTTTAAATATTTTTTGGACCCCCTCCCATACAAGTGAAAGGGGGGCAAAAAATTATTTTTTCTTCTGTAATATTGAGTAGGATATCGTTGAATAGGTCTTTTAAAACTAAGGTGAGGTTTCTTTGAAACAAAGTCACTAAAATGTTTCTGTCACGAAATATTTGCTTTTAAAAAGTGCGTTTTTGACCCATAATTTGTTCCAGCTGTAACTTCTAAAGTATAAACGCTAAAAATTTGAAATAAATATGGAATATAGCTTACAATATGAAGTTACAATGAAAACTATAACGGATATCGTACCCTTAAAGGTTTCAGAAAAAGATGAGTTTTTCTATTTGCGGTTGGTCATCATACTGCTGCTAACAAACCAGCAACAAAATTAAGTTTGTAATGCTGAAAAACCTGATATTTAAACGTTGACTACGAAACCCTATTTGTGGGCGTGTCTGACACGCTCTTGGCCGGTTTTTGTTAGTATCCCGTCGCCAACCTGTTGCCTAGCTACCACCTAGCTTTTGATCACAGAGCACCAAAATGTCATGCGCGAAAAAGGTTTCATTTCTGATTTTATTTTTATTTTTATTTATGAAAATCTCAGTTTATTGGGATTCCAGCGTTGCTGCGCCGGACGGTAGGACGCTAAAGATCAATGATATTTTTTAGTATTTTTTTTGGATTGTCGTGTCATCACAAAGTGTCATCCTTCATTGTCACAAATTATCAATACCTAAATAACACGAAAGATGTACAAAACCGTTTATATCGGAAACTATGCGTGCTAGACTACTGGTTTTTTTGGAAAAGTTGTAGGCCTTAACGAGATCTACATGACAGGTGTCAGCTGTCATACTAAAAATTCGTTTATATCGGAAACTATGCGTGCGAGACTATTGGTTTCTTTGGAAATGTTGTAGGCCTTATCGAGATCTACATGACAGGTGTTAGCTGTCATACTAAAAAGTCGTTTATATCGGAAACTATGCGTGCTAGACTATTGGTTTACTAAGGAAAGTTGTAGGCCTTAACAAGATCTACATGACAGATGTCAGCTATCATACTAAAAAGTCGTTTATATCGGAAACTATGCGTGCTAGACTATTGGTTTCGTCGGGAATGTTGTAGGCCTTAACGAGATCTACATGACAAATGTCAGCTGTCATACTAAAAATTCGTTTATATCGGAAACTATGCGTGCTAGACTATTGGTTTCTTTGGAAAAGCTGTAGGCCTTAACGAGATCTACATGACATGTGTCAGCTGTCATACTAAAAAGTCGTTTTTATCGGAAACTATGCGTGCTAGACTATTAGTTTCTTTCGGAAAGTTGTAGGCCTTAACAAGATCTACATGACAGGTGTCAGGTGTCATACTAAAAAGTAGTTTATAACGGAAACTATGCGTGCTAGACTTTTGCTTTCTTAGGGAAAGTTGTAGGCCTTAACGAGATGTACAGGACATCAGGTATCTACTCCAGATCCTCGATATCCATGTGCCAGCAAAAGCGGCTTATCATGCTAAACAAATTTTGAGAATTACGCAAGTACGAGTTTCATTTCACCCGAGCGAAGCCGGGCTTTCCTCTAATTCATCTATATTTTCAGCTTTAGAATCACAAAACATCAAACCTATCAATCTCCTCAAAATTATATACAAAAATAGTACAGGTAATATTCAATTGCAGACTTCGGAAACTTCATTTAAAATCCCGATCGAGCGATCCCCTCTCACCAAAACTTTTCACGTCCTCTCTCTCTCTCTCTCTTCTTAGCCTTTCTCAACCATTTTGGTGTAGGCCTCCTTTCTTCTGCGCTATTCATGTCTGTCTTGTGCCACCTGTATCCACTTAGAACAAGCCACTCTTTTAATATCGTCACTCCATCGCATTTGGGGTCTTCCTACAGGGCGTTTTTCTCCCCATGGTTTCCACTCAACAACCGTCTTGCACCATGAATCACAGCTAACCAGATAACCCACCAACTCCTCATTAATGGCAAGTCGGTAGGTCGTCTTGCAAGGGTTCCGAAGCTAGATGGTTCTAAGAACACGAACCACCTCATTAGCGAGCCTTTCAACCTACCTGACATTATATCTGCAATTAAACAGCTAAAATGTGGTAAAGCCTCAGGAGTAGACAACATTGCTGTAGAGCAACTAAAACATCTCGGCCCTGTTGCCGTGTCCTGGTTGCTGCAAATGTTTAACCATTGTCTGGAATTCGCTTCGATCCCTCGACACTGGAGAAAATCAAAAGTCATAGCCATACCAAAGCCAGGAAAACCAACACACAGTCCTAAAAACTTTAGGCCTATATCTCTTCTGTGCCATACATATAAGTTATTTGAGAGACTGCTGTTGTCCCGCTTGACAGGCTTTATTGACCCAAAATTGATCCCAGAGCAAGCGGGTTTCAGACCGGCCAAGTCTTGCAGCAACCAAACATTGAAGCTGACGCAACACATAGAGGATGGTTTTGAACTGGGGAAGATAACCGGAACTGTATTCGTAGACCTGTCCGCAGCCTATGATACGGTAAACCTTAGGCGACTGTTATGGAAAGTGGAGACGATGACAGGTGATCCAAAATTCGTCACGATTCTCCGAGGGCTTCTCCATAACCGTCGTTTTCAGGTTCATCTTCTTCAGGACAAAAGTCGTTGGAGGTCGCAGAAGAATGGTCTGCCTCAAGGCAGCGTTCTAGCTCCGTTACTCTTCAATATATACACCAACGACCACCCTCCCAGCCCTAACACTTGCCGCTTTTTATACGCCGACGACCTTGCATTGACATCTCAAGCAACCACTTTTGAGAAGGTCGAGTTGAATTTAACTGCTGCCTTAAACAACCTAAGCACATATTACAGAAAAAATTCACTCAAACCCAACCCATCAAAAACTGAGTCTTGCGCTTTCCATCTCCGCAACAGCCAAGCAGGTCGTAGGCTCAACATCGAGTGGCAAGGTGTGCCTGTTGCTCATAATAACAATCCTAAGTACTTGGGCATTACTCTGGATAGGTCACTTACCTTTAGCAAGAACTGCCAAAATATAAAAAAGAAGGTGCACACAAGGAGCAATTTACTACAGCGCCTTACTTCTACTGGATGGGGAGCATTGCCGCATGTTCTGCGGACAACTGGTATGGCGCTATCCTTTTCTGCGGGCGAGTACGCATGTCCTGTATGGAGTCGTTCAGCCCATGCAAAGCTGGTGGATACAGCCTTAAATGAGACTTGCCGGATTATAACTGGCTGCCTGAAACCGACCCCGGTTAGTCAGCTGTACCCACTGGCTGGTATAGCGCCCCCAGCTGTCCGTAGATCAGTGGCGAGTTCTGCTGAAAAATCAAAGATGGAAGTAGACGCACGGCACCCTCTGTACGATCACAGCCCAGTGCCCCAACGGCTGAAAAGCCGAAATAGTTTTGTCAAGTGCGTCACTCCACTTTGTACAGATCCCAAACAGGCGAGGTGTGATCTTTGGCGGGAAAGGGTAGCCCTACCAAATCCTTTCGTCCCAATTTCAGAAAGTCTGCCACCTGGCCATAAATTACCATGGCCGGTCTGGAAGTCTTTAAATAGACTTCGGACCCAGACCGGCCGGAGCAAGGAAAACATGGCCAGGTGGGGCTTTCTGCAGGGTTCGAATATTAACTGTCTGTGTGGTGCAGTGCAAACGATGGGCCACCTATCATCGTGCCCTGCGTGCCCTAACACCTGCACGCAGGATGATCTAATGACAGCAAATACGAGCGCTGTCAATGTCGCTAAGTTCTGGGCCGGGATCATATAAGTAATGATTGCCATCGATACGCTAAGAAGAAGATTCCCACTTAAGTTTCGCTACTCGCTGGGCAACATCGGTTACTTTGCTATGTTTTCTCAGCCAGACGTTTGTCAAACGGTCCCGCAACGACTCTCCTACCAGTTTTCTCTCTATTGCTCTTTGTGCTACTTGAAGTTTATGGATTGAGTCTTTAGTAAGAACCCAAGTCTCTGCACCGTACGTAAGCACCGGCAGGATACATGCGTCGAATATACGTGCCTTTTGTTCTGCAGTGATGTTCATGCTGAGAGCAAATTCAAGTTTAGAGTATGCAGCCCATGCCAAGCGTGTGCGTCTGTTGATTTCATTGACCTGGTTTTCCTTTCCCATCTTAATTTCTTGTCCAAGGTAGATGTACTTATCTACTCTTTCAATGGTGGTTGTGTTTACCTTGATATCCGTGGTAGTATGAGAGCAATTTGTCATGATCTTAGTTTTGCTTAAATTGATTTCCAGACCTACTTCAAGTGAAGCGTCGCTTAGATCTTGTATCATGGTCTGTAGATCAGTGGGGTTGTCAGAAAACAGGACAATATCATCCGCGAACCGCAAATTGTTAAGCCTTTATCCTGCTATCTCTAGTCCAAGGTTTTCCCATCGAAGCTTTTTGAAAATATCTTCCAGTACTAGTGTAAACAGTTTTGGCGAGATTGTATCTCCCTGTCTTACTCCTTTCTCGATATTTATTGCATTCGTTTCTGGCGGAATGTTGACCTTCATCGTAGATGTTTTGGTAATAAAATCATAATTCATAATTCAATAATTTATTTCTTAGTAGGAATTTACAAGATTCTCTTTAAGAAAGTCACATTCTAATTCAAACTTAAAAAAGAGAAAATTTCTAATGCAAAAATTTTCTCTTTTTTATTACAATTTGTGTTCCTACTCTATACGCGGCTCGGGCGGGATAAAAAAATAAAAATAAATCGATGAGCCTCGAGTATCGATGGTCTATACGTGCCTTTTGCAGTGAGTGAATTATCGCCCAAGTTTCCACACTGTCGAATGATTTCTTGTAGTCAATGAAAGCCAACCACAACGGCATCTTATATTCTGTGGTTTTTTCGATGACAATTCTTAGCGTCAAAATGTGATCAATCGTGCTGTATCCGCTTCTAAACCCAGCCTGCTCTTTTGGTTGGTAAAAATCAAGTTTACTTGTAAGCCGAATGGTAAGGACTTTAGTCAAGAGTTTATATAGTTGTGATAACAAACTGATTGGGCGATAATTGTTGAGATCAGCCTTATTACCTTTTTTGAACAGCAAGATAACATTAGCACATTGCCATTCTTTTGGTATTTTACCTTCTTCAAGGCATTTGTTAAAGAGTGCGTTAAGGAACTGGATCACTGTATCACCTGCGGCCTTAACCATTTCCAACATGACATTATCGGCGCCAGCAGCTTTACCATTTTTCATCCTGTTTAGGGCGGTCTGTATTTCAGAGTCTGTAATTTCAGGCACATCTTCTGAACCAACATTAATTACTTTTCTACTCAGCACTTTATCAGGTTTAGTTGCCTTCGATTTGTATAGTTGCTCATAGTATTGTTCAACTACTTCTTGTAAACGGTTCCTGTTGGTGACAAGTGTCTGGTTTTCGTCTAAAAGTTTGGTAATTTGTTGGGTTCCAGGTAAAAGTGCCTTTTTGAACACTTTTGGACCTTTGTGGTTCTCTATAACCTTCTTTACAGTTTCCTCTCTATATTCTTCTATGTCCGCCTCAACGAGCTTGCGAGTCTCTTTGCATTTTGAATGCATCTGTATGACCCAGGCCTTGTTTTAGTAGCATACGACGTTCCTCTAGCTTGTCAATAGTTTGCTGCTTTAGTTTTTGACGTTTTGTTCTACCTCTCGGTGCGACCTCTTGCGCTACATCGCAGAGTGTTTTTTGCAGGTGATTAGTAGCGTCATCGATATTGGAGTTGATGGTATCGATACAAGATAGTTGTTATTTCACTTTGTCTTGATATTCTTCTTTGTGCAGGAATAAACTCACAGTATCTATTTTCGGTCTTTAGCTTTCACAGACGCATACCTCTCCAGCTTAGCATTAATTTCAATGTTGGCTCGTATGAGACGATGGTCACTCCCGGTGTAAAAGCTGTTCAGGACACTAACGTCCTTGATGATGTACTTATGGGTGCAAAATACATAGTCTATTTCATTTTTATATCTCTGTCCCGGTGATAGCCACGTCCATTTCCTTTCCGGTCTTTTTTGAAAGAAAGAGCCCATATGAAACAGTTTATGTTGTTCCAGAAAGTTGATTAGCATGGTTCCTCTTGAGTTCCTTTCACCGTAACCAAAGTGACCCATAATGATTTCTGAGTCATCTATTTTTTTTTGCCGATCTTGGCATTAAAATCGCCAGTTAAGATAGTATATGTAGTTTTGTTTTCTAGTATGCAATTACTTATATCCTCGTAAAGCTGTTCTATATCCTCATCTGGGGCTTTAGAGGTTGGTGCATATACTTGAATAACTTATGTCCAGAGTTCAATCGTAGACATTCTCCGCCCTGCCTTCTTACTTCTGACAATCCTATAACGTCCCAGGTGATTTTTTGGAATTCGTATAGAAATTCTTCGAGTCTATCGTCGATTCTTAGTGTTTTGGCGTTGTATGACCCAATCTTGAGATTTGTTGTAGATGACGTGTTGTTTTGTCGGCAGATTTTCCCCCAGGGATTCTTCGCACCCCTGGTTCCGCCTAAGCCCAGCCTACTGCCGTTGTTGGGAATCGCGGACCCGCTGGGGACTCGGGGCCATTTTGTTGGTTGTACTTGCATATTTAAAAGGGTTTAGGCTGTTATATACCACCCACTTGCCCAAGGTGTCTTGGTGGTTTCAGACTTTTTGAGGGTATTTAATTCCTCAAGGTCTCTGTACCCTGAATATGGACAGGTTAATTGACCGCCGCCCGTCACTCGGCGTTGGCAGATTTTTACGGCGGAAAGGATGGTCATCCCGCCAACCCTCCTCTTTTCGCTTCCGGGCTTGGGACCGGCATTGGCAGAGTTTCACGTCCGCATTGGAAGAAATATTTAAAAAGCTTTCGCCGTCGTGGTCATCCAAGGGCATTAAAATCGGTGATAAACAACTTACTAACCTCTGCTTCGCAGACAATTATCGTTCTGTTCTCCACTTCAACCGCGGAACTCGAAACCATGCTGCAAGAGATAAGTGTGGCAAGCCTTGAGGTTGGACTCAAAATTAACATCACAAAGACCCAACTCATGTGCAGTAGTTCCAAACACAATGTGAAAGTAGAAGGGCAGTTAATACAATTATGTTGACGAATACACTTACTTGGGCCAGATAGCATCCTTCGACAACAGGCAGGACAAAGAGGTCGAAAGACTAACCCAGAACGCCTGAAGGAGATGCTGGTCCATGAAAGAGCTAATGAAGGGTGACCTTCCGCTTAAACTGAAGCGAAAACTAGTCGACATGTGTATTCTGCCCGATCTCACATATACGGCGCACAAACGTGCCTCTGACTGAGGCAGAAAAGCCCAAACTCAAGGTTTTCCATCGTACCATAGAGCGCAGTATCCTAGGTGTTAAAAGAATCGATCGTATTAGGAACACTACCCTGCGCTCTAGGACCGGCATCATAGACGTCGGCAAGAAGACCGCGCGGCTGAAGTGGGACTGGGCAGGACACGTCTGTCGAATGCATCCCAACAGGTGGGCTATTTTAGCCACTAAATGGATACCACAAGATGGTTGTCGTCGTCACGGGCGGCCTCGGAGAAGATGACGCGACGATATGAGAAGTCTTTCTCCAGAACTGGCAATCGGTAGCCCAAAACCGGGATGAGTGGCGTGAAAGAGGGGAGGCCTTTGCCCAGCAGTTGGACCTTAGTGGGACACTATACAGGCTTAGTAAAAAAAAGTTATTATTTAAAAATGTTTTCATTATTTGTTTTGATATGGTCAAGATACTGTGTTTTAACTACATAACTTGTAGTTAAAAGGAACGTACTACTTTTCCTAACACCCTGTATATACGGTTACATTTTATTAAGTACAAATCTCTTGAGGGTGTAATCTACTCACAAAACTGAACAACTTTTGTTAGAAACATTTCTTCGAAATAAGAAAAAAAATTTGAACCTCCCATACTAAGTGACACACTTTTTCAGCACTTTTGCATGGGAGGTCCAAATTTTTTTTTCATATTTCGAAGAAAAGTTTCAAACAAAAGTTGTTCAGTTTTGTGAGTAGATCACACCCTCAAGAGATTTGTACTTAATTAAATGTAACCCTATATAACAGTGAATAATCAGAAAAACACAATAAAAAACTTACATGTATGTTCAAATATGCAAATATTTCAGTTATGAACCAGTCAATGAAACTGAACAACTTACCCCAAGGAACATAGACCAAAATATGAAAAAAAAAAGATTTGGGCCTCTCCTACAAATTGACTCGGCCGGAATACTCCGGGTATCAAAGCGTCGGCATCTCTCGGCCCAGTGCATTCTCTCAATCTCGAACCAGCATACAAAACTGACAAAACCCCTTGGTGCAGTCTCCCACCCCACCTGTAAACCTGTCTCTTTCCACCAGCTTATGAAGAGCATGCATCTCGGTCGCACTTCAAAATTACATTCGGTCGTTTTCGTTTATGCTCGGACGTAATAGCCGGTGTGCCAGCAGCTCAGCTAAACATAATTCGAGTCAGTCTCTCTCGGGTTGCCGTGGGAGCCGCATCGCTGCCGGCCGGGTTCGCTGCGATACATCGCATCGCAACGCCGACTTGTTTGTATAGGGTTGTTTGTTCTCAGATAGTGCTACAAACCCTTCGACGACGTGTATCAGTGACTGTGAAAACGTGTCTTGTGTGGATATTGGGACCAGATGATTTTTGTGCGTGTCTCCGGCTTAATGGTCAGTGTTTTCATCTCATCATCTGTTTAGTTCAAAGTAAACATAATAAACCCGTCGGTTAATGTTAGAGCTTTGGCTGCCGGCGATTTAATGGATGCAAACGCACAAATGGCAGCATCGGAGCGGAAACGTGAAATAATTTTGTTATACTGAAATGTTATGCTATGACTTGCAGTAACATTTACTGACTGTGGAATATGATATTACCGAGAAAGCAGTAGTTATCCTCGAAACATTGCATTTAATGTTTATTAGCGCAACAAACAACCATTTGCAAATGAAGATGCAGTTGGTCTCGATATACCTACACCGTGTTTCGGAGAAGATGCATGAATTTGGAGATTAGGGTTCCTACAACAGATTTTTGATTTAGGGATCACTCCTGAAAAACTTAAAGAATAGACCAAGTGCGAGTCGGACTCATACACGAAGAGGCAAATTCTGTATGAAATTCGTAATATCAAGTTTGTTTTATGGAAGCCCCCTTTATTAGGTACCTTTATGTAATTCTACGCTTAAATGTTTTCATAGTAGCAATAGGTAGTAATATAAATAATAAATGTTCAATGAAAATTTCAACTGTCTCACAATATTACTGTTCATCCATCATCAGATACAGCCTCCGAAACATCATAGCAAAAATCGAGGTTTTTTGTATAGTTACAGCGGCTACAGAAATAAAACATTTGTGAAAATATTAACACTCGCTAATACCTACGGTTTATGACATACAGCCTGGTAACAAACGGATGAACAGACAGCAAAGTTTCAGTAGGTTCCGTTTTCACCCTTTGGGTACCTACGGCACTCTATAAAAAACAAGCCTCGTAAACAAATTCACCATCGGCTGACTAACGATGGGAGGACGAAATTTTCTTGTTGCAGCATTGTCCCTATAGTGAAAATTGTTCAGCTCAGCACAACGCCTTAAATAAAGTGTCAAATTTAATACATTTTCCTAAACACGGTGTATTACGTTTTTAACAAACCAATTGTGCTTTGAAATCTTCGAGCAACGCATCTTGTCTCTATAAAAAACAGAATTTGTAAACAAATTCACCATCGGCTGACTAACGATGGGAGGACGAAATTTTCTTGTTGCAGCATTGTCCCTATAGTGAAAATTGTTCATCTCAGCACAACGCCTTAAATAAAGTGTCAAATTTAATGCATTTTCCTAAACACGGTGTATTACGTTTGTAACAAACCATAAGCAATTGTGCTTTGAAATAAATGAAGACAATTAGAATTGTTTGCAGGAAATGTAGGAAGTAATTGATTTGATTAATAAAGCATTATTTCATACGAAACATGTGGGTGGAATAAACGCCAACAGTGAGAAGGCACTTTTGGGATGAACACGTAACAAAACAATTCATTACAACAATAGCATATTGTTTGTGATCGAGCTGGACCTTTTTATCTGTAAATTACTTTTATTTGTACGCGACTTTATACAGGGAGTAACGGAAAGGGGGTCATTAAGGTGCTGCATCGAAGCCGCCAGCACCGTTTTAGCCACGCCCCCAGGGGGTGCTCCCTTTGCGGGGGTCAAGATGTCAAAACTTTTCTTTCCAAGTAAATTCACAATAATTAGCCATCTGTTGATCAATTGTGGAACAAAGTAGTGCAATGCCACCTAGGGGAAAAGCTTTGAACAAATACCCTTCTAAAACAGGTAAAAGTAAATATACCCGAACACCCGCAAGGCAACGCACTCACCGTACGCGCCGAATCAGGGTGACCATTTGTGGCAGGATCCTGCCATTTGGGCAGATTTGACTCTTAAATTTTGACTGTGGCAGATTATGTTGACGGATCAGAAAAGTGGCAGGTTTTGGCAGTTTTGGGGAATATCAAGGAAAATTCTGTAATTGTAGTGCAAATCTTAATTTAAAACAACAAATTAAATGTTTTTATAAAAATTTGTTAATTATCAAGTAGATAGATCAGATCTTGTTGGACTTTAATTACATAATTTTTACTTTTCATGGTAAAAATCGTGTTGGTTTTTATTTCGCGTCGAGCTTAGTTGGGTTTAGTTTGGCAGTTTTTGGCAGATTTAGTGAGGGAACTTGGCAGGTTTAGGCAGGTTTGGGGAGGGATTGAGTTTGGCAGGTTTTGGCAGATTTCAGTGTGAGTCCGTGTTTTCTTTTTCGTTTTATTTCCATATATAGGATTAGATTTTTCATGAAATGGATCCAAAATATCAACCAAACCCCGTTTACAGTGTTTACACTCAACTATTACATGCGGAAAGTTATAATTTCAAGTTAAACTTGTATATAATTTTGTGCATCGACAACGTTATAGTCATCATCATTATAGTCTATGATCAGCACTGGCTGGGGAATCCGTTCGATTCGGCGCGTGCGGTTGGGCAATATTTTCGAGGTTTCATAGATTTTCATACAAAGAATCCAAAATTCGGTGAGTGCGTTTCGGGTGTGCGGATATAAGTAGGTACTTTTAACTATAAACAGATTTGCAACTCTGAATTCATGTAACAAAAAGTGAGAATTGAGATGGAATGGAGTCGATATTTTCTTTTACTTGTAATATTAAATTTTGCTAGTGAACAATACTAAAAACCTAGAACTTGCGTTTAAAATTATCTAAATGGGGTTATGGAATTTTTTATTGTAAAACGATATTTCGCTAGTGATCAACACTCAAAACCTACACTAAATTTCAGTAGGTGTAGGTTTTTGTCGTATAGTTTTTAAAATGAGTAAAAATTCACTGAAATAAATTACTTGCATACGTTTATTAGTTCCTATATTTTTTTTTAATAGGCTAGCAACGCTCGACGCTCATGTGTGACGTCACTAGACATAAATCAATGAGACGGAGACCTACGCAACGATGTCAGATGTCTACGCAATCATATCAGAGGATTATGTCCGAGTTATAAAAAATATATATTTTAAAGTAGTCTTATTGAAAAGATACCGACTGGCATTGCCATTTTTAGGGTTTTTAGGGTTTCTACTCATCATCTGCCTGCCCTTATCCCAATTTGTTTGGGGTCGCCGCAACATGTCTTTCTCTTCCATTCATCAGCCGTCAAATCTTCGTTTACACCTTTTTGATTCATATCATCTTTTACACAATTCATCCAAACTTTTTTAGGCCTTCCCTTCCTTCTGCGTCCATCCACAATCATTACCTTTTTCGTCACATGATTTCCATCCCTCCTTACGGCTAGCTCTCAACTTTTCTGTCACAGGTGCAAATTTTAAACTTCCTCTAATATACTTATTCCTTATTTTATCCATTCTTGTCACACCACACATCCATCTCAACATTCTCATTTCAGATACATGTAATCGTCTTTTATCCGTCACCTTTGTAGGCCAACACTCAGATCCATACATGACGACAGGTCTGACCACCGTCTTGTAAATCTTGCCCTACAGTTTGAGGGGCATTCGTGGGTCACACACTGTGCCCGTGACATGTCGCCATTTCATCCATCCTGCATTTATTCTGTGCTTGATAGTCCGGTCTATCTCACCATCGCCTTGCAGAAGTGAACCGAGGTACCTGAAGTCGGAGCAGACTGGTAAGGTAACGCCATTTAGCGCTACCGGAGCATAGCCGGAGAGACCGCCGAAATCACAAAACATTTCTTTTGTTGAGTCTCCGTTCTGCTGTTTCTTAGGCCGAACTTTTTCGAACGTTGAGAATCTAGCAAATATTATCAAAAATCATATATAAAATAACCACAGTCAGGTGTCGTCTCCAAGTGGCAAAATTTTGAATTGAAAAAACCCGTTTTGCATCACGGCACGGCCTTAAGAAAGTATTCAAGTCAGAGTTATTCGTGAAACTGAACAACTTTCCCCATGGAACATGGGTCGAAACATGAAAAAAAAATTGGACCTCTCATAGTAAATCAAGGGATATTATAAATTGCATATCAAATAAATAATCGCCTATCAATACATATTCATCATTTATATTTTTTTTTACATCAAATATCTTACTTCACTACAAATAAACTAAATGTTTAACAAAACATAAACTGCAGATAATTCAAAATTTTACATCAATATGACATAACTTTTTTCCTCATAATGCAATACAGATAAATTTATTTTTGTACAAAAATACTACATACATAGCATGAATACTGACTGCACAGCAAATTTTCCATATTTCATAGCAAAATAACTATCCCAGTCGTAAGCAAACATAAGTTTATAGGTACTTTAGGTATAGCCTAACCGAACCTGGCGCGGAAAGCGTCAGGTTAGGTTAGGTTAGGTTAGAACTTTGACCACAACGCACGAGCCGAGCGAGCGGAGCGGCGTAATTGGAATATATACAGTGCCAGTACGCATGGGTTGGGACTGCTCACGTATAGTTTCAAATTGTAATAGCACATTATTTTTTTGGAATGTATACACGGCCAGTGCGCACAAATCGCGTATATTTTCCAGTGGCCTAAGCTTACATAGTCTCTGGAAAAAATACTGCAGTAGTTCCATCATCCAAGCGCATACGGTGCGTTGCGTTGTAATCCATCTCATAAACCATAATAGCTAGAGAGTTGAAATTTCAAATATGCTGTATTTCTGTTGCTACTATAACAATAAATACTAAAAACTAGAATAAAATTAAAATACAAAATACAAAAGACCTTTCTATGGGCCCGATTTTAACTATGATATTTCGGAGGCTGCATCTGATGAACGGTAAAAGTTAGACAGTTGAAATATGTAGGTATATTACTATTGCCAATTTGAAAACAAATACTAAAAGTAGAATAAAATAAATATTAAGGAGGCTTTACATACAACAGACGTGATTATTATATAAAATCGCATCCCTTTGTGCGCGAGTCCGACTCGTACTTGGATGATTTTTTTGTTACAGAATTTGATTAAATCATAAATAATTGGCAAGGTATTGAATTTTCAAATCTAAGGTTCAAATGAATACCAAAGATAACCAACAAACTGAATTTATTAACCGACAAATATTTTGCATTAGAGGCTAATATTATGAAGATTATTTTTTTCCGACACCTTGATCAATATTCAACGAAATTCAAAAATGTTCAACGACTGGTCAACCCCATTAAACATTTGATGTACCTTTATACTCCTACGATAAGTAAAACAAGAACTTGTACAGTTTACACACACTTGCGTACTAGCCTTGTATATTTTCCAAAGAAATGCACGACATTTTGCATTGGAAAGTATACGCGACCAGTACGCACAAATCAAGTATACTTTCCAACTAATTATTTTGCAATACGTTTGGAAACTATACAATGTAATTACACTATGGATGCGTTCTGGCACTGTATACATTCCAAATACGCAGCGGAGCGAGCGTGCCGCGGGAGCGGCCGGCGATGTGCCAGAAACGACACGCTATGCGCGTCATCAATTTAAAATATGATTATCGATGTGTATGATTAACGATGATGGTTCATCTCTAATAGAAACTGCTGTAAATAATATAAAAATAGAAGCTATATTTAAAAGAAAAAGAGTTAACAGGTATAATGTGCATTAAGATTATTAGCTGTGCATTGAGGAAAAATCGCTGTACGCTGCGAAAATAAATTGTAGTGTGTTTAGTGATATTTTGAGTTGAATATTATGCTGTGCAATCAGTAATTTTGATGGAAATTTGGAATCTTATTGCATATAAAAAGGATATTTTTTGATTTGCGTTTAAATACTACCCGTAAATCAATCAGCTGATTGGCAATTATGGTATGGGAGATTCAAATTTATTTTTATGTTTCGACCCATGTTCTATGGGGAAAGTTGCTCAGTTTCATGAGTGCCTTGACCTCTTTCCGGCTTGTTATACCCTTTCTGTTACTCCCGGTATAGGATGATAGAAACAGTTTCGCGTTCCTTTGTCTTCGAAATCAGCCTGCCTAGGTATAAAACTGAAAAACATAACATTGAAAGGCATAAAAAAATCCAGATCTGTTATTATTTTAAAATTTCGATGAGAAATATTCGTCAGAAAAGAAAATAAGCTTTCGACAAGCTTGCTTATATCTTGTTAAGCTTTTAGTAAGTTGCAATGACGATATCTTTATTCTTTCCGATTTCCAAAAGATATAGGATTTTGTCGATCCATACACATTGATTTATTCCATGCACCCTTTGCGGAGTAGACAGAGCGTTAAGGCCGTAAAAATACGCGTGCGCTATCGTCACATCTGGCAAATATTTGATAAATAGTTTTTCGATGTAGTAAAAAGTTGTAAGCCTGGCGCCTGAAATAGTTATGTAGATGCGCCGACTTGATCAGGAGTAGAAGTGGTCATCATAGATGGAACCCTCAAGTCGCTAAGTCCTCGCCTATTACGTACTACACCATCAGGCGGGATCTACCTATCTATCATCATGATATTCGTAAAGGAAGCACCAGATGCGATTACCTGTTTGTTGGTTGATCATAAAATAAGCGAAGCAAATCTTGCAGATTGCTACTTAGAATACCTAGACTCAGGAAATGACTGCACTAGAAGTAGTGTTATTTGGTGGAACTAGGTTTAGGTGTTGACAGGAAACAGTGTAGACCTAATATTTCTTGAATAACAAAAAATCAAAGCAATACTAACATATTTCTTATTTCTTTCTTGATTAATTACTTTGAACTAAAAGGATTAAAAAACCAGCCAAGTGCGAGTTGGACTCGCCCACCGAGGGTTCCGTAGTAAGATTAGTAGGTTATTCTGGTTGGTAAACCTATATTTTATAATAATGATACTCCACTTGGACAACTAGCCAAATTTCTTAAATTTTGTTTTTTTTTCTGCCCCCATAAAAACCATAAATTTATGAAAATGGAATCTTTTAGAGTTATTATTTTTTGTGATAATTATAGCCTTATCATGTCAGAGGCCTTCTAGTAGTAATAAAAGGCGGTTAAACTTATGACACCAAATTTTGAATAAAATATTATGTCTTGTGATTCTAATCCCATAATTTTTCTTTCTTTTAATTAGCGTTGTACCTATACCTTATACAGTATTTAAAAAACGTCCAAGATGCTACTTCAAAACAATTTTTGCCATGAACCCAAAATATTATAGAAGTTATGAAGCAAAGAACAAAGGCTTTTTTTTCGCAAGAAGAAATAATAAACTTGAAAGTTAAGTTCATTTGTTGATTTTCCTTGGATTTTTCAAAGCTTCGGTAACTTTGTTTATTTTGTTGCTTATGTCTGTCTGTGTACTTAATTTCTGAAGTGGACGCTGAAGCAAGTTTGTTTTTTGTTTGATATATTCTAAATTTATGAATTCTTCGTATTACGGTCAGTTTTGAGCAGAAGTGCTCTAGAAACGCTTTCATTTGATACCCCACACGATGGTCTCCAGAAGAATTATTTTTTAGTTCCATACAAAAAAACGAAGGTCCCCCCCACCCTCTATCCCCACTTTTGCACTCTACGACCGACAGTTCCGTATTGTGGACATCACAAGGAATCCAACGATACCAATCGTAGGTATTTAGAGGAATTACAAATGAAAATGTTCTTAGTAGTTTGAAGGCAAACCGTAGGTCTCACTCCGATGGAGGACGAAAAAAGAGATGGAAGAAGTACTGGCCTTTTACAATATTTTAGTTATACAGAGTGGACCATAGAGTGACGTTAATAAAAAGAAATTAGACACCTCACATTATCTTGGGGTATTCGAAAATACCCCATGTATGTTCCGTATATGTTTACATATTAGGAAACAGGTATACCTACATGAGTAAGCTCATTTATTCTTAACCTAAGGTACAATTTGTTTGATACTAAAAATTCCAAAGTATATTTAATTCAAATCTATTCGACTATAAATTACTCAGCGAGGTTGAAATGAAAAATCTTCACAAAGTACGAGGGGCAGGAAAAAATGGGAGCTGTATCGGCTTCTTTTCATTAAAGATCATTAGAGTTTGGAGGATGAAAAATGAAAAATAAATATAAGAGACTCTTATTGTGAGCTTCAAAGTTTTTCGGTAAGGCGATGATCACAAGTAACTTCCGTTGCTGCGCATTTACCCGACTGCCTCAGGAGAGTTATGTTTTTCGAGAGCATGTCATGTATTTATGAACGTATACTTGTATCCTGAAATTCGTTTTCACTGGCTACAGCCCTAACGGCTGGCCGGATCTTGACATGTAAGAAGTCGTTAGATTTGTCTCAGCAGCGTGAGTGACACTGGCTATACTAAAAATTCATAAATTCAAGATGGCGGATTCTTATCGCAAAATTCAACTTTGAAGTTACCGTACTTGAGTTTTTATTTTTTTTCATCGTATTCCCACACAAATACCACAAAATTTCCTTAATTTTTGCAAATGTTGTTTAGTTTATGTCAAACGTTTTGACAGGTGCATCCGTCAACGCAGCAATGTACGAATGCACGATACGCAGCGCTAGCGGGTGCGTCTAAAACCGTTTGACATAGACCGTATTTGTATTTAAATAAGGTCTAAATTCGTATTGTCGTAACGCATGTGTTACGAGGCGCTAAAAATAGCGACGGTGTGATTTCCGCTAAAAGAATTGAGTCGGTGTTGGCTAAGTATTTTGCATTGGATAACTTGCCATATCGATTTGGTCTTTTGAAGTGGAATCCAATTTGAGTTTTCGTTTCATCTTCGTAATTTTTTTACTTTGTTATGGCAAAAGTACAGTACTTACCTTTTTAGATTATTGTAGATATAGGTAATTGCCCACTTGCGAAAATATTTGCCGTGAGGTGCCAGCTTAGAATATCATCATCCAGTATCATTCCCGTGGGTGTCTTAAGAGGCTACTATACCGAGCTGGAAGTTCGTGAGCTGTCAGTTGATAAAAATATTTCTATCTCATTTATGCATCCTACCCGTCCCGCAGCCATAAAAGAGACAGTTATAGCTCGCTAACGGAAAATTTGCGTTCTGCGTTTACCAGGTTCCCCGTCCGAAATCTCCACCAAATTTGTTGATATTGGCATTATTTTGCTGCCAATAAAATATTCTATGCCCGTATCATTTATTTTGCTGAAATTATTGTCATATTTAGAAGATACCAAGGCGTAAACTTGATGATAATTTTAGAGCAGTTTGCCACGGCTATATCTTTTTTTAAATGCATTATTACAACCAGTAAAAGAATATGGAGCATAGATCTAGTCCAGAAGAGATACTGTGCCAAAAATTGAGTCGATCGGTTGCGAATTGGCAGAGGGATACGTTGAAAGCGTTTGTATGAAAAATAATGACTATAGATCCCTCTTATTAAGGGATTTGAGAATTGATGTATTGCAATTTTAGGCGACAGGCTGACGAACTGTCACAATGGTGATACGGGTGATAGATAAACACAGTCTTCTCAATGACTCTCAAACTTTTCACACATGGTTTATATGGCCATTTTTACAGCCGTTTACGCTCTTAACCACAATAACCATAAAATGGCTAAATACAGTTTGACCATTTTCAATATTTTTTAATGCATAGAATGTTTTGAATTGTTTGGGTAACTTTTATCATTTATTTTTGTCATGCTGGTTACAATCAATTCTTTGACTCCGTTTCTTCTGGAACATCCTGTAAAGCCAAGAACTTTTACCAAATTCTCAACTAATTCTGAATGCATTCCTAGAAAACTTGACCTCAGCAGCAGATAATTTTAATTTGCAACTCCGCAGCGTCTAGCGCATGCATTTCTAAATTGATTATATGAGCTGAGCTATATTTTAGTTTCCATATCGCGTCTCGAGTCTCCGGCACTGCAATCTCTGATCTGTCGAAGTGCCAGTCCCCTAATTGCCGTTATAGTATGAACTGAATTCAATGAAGAGGTAAAAAATTTTTGTTAATGACCAAACACACTTGGACGCCAGGGTTCATTAGGGTTTAACTTAAGAAAAAAAGAAAGTCGCTTATTTTTTGTAGGTATCTATCTACCTCATGATGATCTACCTAGATTGTGTAATGCGTGTTTATACAGAACATAAAGTCGCCATTTTGTCCCACGTGGGCGAACTCAATGAGTTACTTTTAGTACGGCCGTTTGAAGAGGCCATATTTCACAGCTGTCTAAATCATATTAATGCAATGACATAAGGTCTACTATTCTTTGTCAACATATTTAAATGGCTAGGGGTTAGGCAGCTATCAAATATGGCCTATTCGGTCGTACTTTAATGCTATTCAGAACGTGTCATACATTTATCCAGAGTCCGAGATCTGGCACGACACGACGCTGAGCAAGCCAACTCCATATAAATCTGAACAGGAATATACTTTTAACTTTGTATTAGATTTGGATGTTTTCATTCGTAAAAGTTTTTGAAGCGCGGAAGTTTGCAACGGCATTCACCTACATACTTAAAATGGCAGTACGCAAAAATGCTGAAGGTAACCTACCTATTACTTTAGGCAATGATACCCTTGCCAAATGCTCTCGTAGATAGACTTTTATATTATTTTCATAATGATTTAAAAGTAGGTACATCTTTTAGAATCTATGGATTACTTGACAAACAAATAACATAAAATAATTTACAGATAATATCAAAACCCAAGACAAAGATATAATGAAATATCTAGGTAGGTAATGCATTATTAATTGCCGACAATTTTAATAAAACAACATACCTACAGTAGTAAAAAATATTTATCAAGCTGCAGCCTCAAAACTAACAGCTACATTTCAAAGCAACGGTACCAGCACTGCAGTAGCAGCAGGAGTGAGATAAAAGCGACACGTCCACATCGCTTGAATAGATAATGCCAACGGAGATAATGACACGAAACTTGGATGTCCCTCTCATTAGAGAGATCGAGGAACTGATTGCTCAAGGGTCAGAACACCCAGACTAGTTGCGAATGTGGGAAAATTTAATGGCATTATCGTGTCCCCAGTTACAGTTGACTCGGCATTTTCGTTTGAAAATTTCGTCGGCAAAAATGGAGCATTGAAATCGGAATGCACTAATAGTAATTTGATGTCGAAAAGAACGTTTCAAAACTAGTAAAATGACAGACGTACCTACCTACCTACGTTTACGGTATATAACCTGCTTGGATATCATGCGAAACGAAAATCAGTATTCAAAAAGATCTAGACATTTCAAAGAAGCGTACATGCAGAATATTTCTAAAGCAGCCAAAACCAATCTTTTGTATTTCTCAATGTTTGCTGAAGTCGAATTTGAAGTTCTTCTGTACGAGTTGGCTTAAGTTTGAATTGGAAACGTAATTCTCAGTGACCAACAGAATTTAGACGTTTTAGTTTGTATGTGAGGTGTTTAGGAGACATTAAATTTAATTATCATGATTTCTACGTTGTTGTGCCGTTTTCAAAAAATTGATCTTTGTAGAAGAGCCTGATTGAAACAAGCTATTTGTAAAGTTCAGTGTCTAGTAGTAGTACTGAGTGCCTAGGTCACTAAGTACCATGTAAATTAACATTTGTGAAACCTACAGCAGTGAAAAAGCCACCAGAATTTAGTTTTAAAGCTCAATACGTTTCCACCCACGACTTCCCGTTGTAAAGAAAGCTTGCTTATTCTGCGACGTGTACACAATGTAGAATCGTTTACACAATACAGGGTGTCAGAAATGTATTTCAGGGGTATTTCCATAGGGTATTTCTAATTCTAGGATATCAGGAAATGGCGGCTCTTAAGCAAATTAAATAACTAATTTTTTGCTCTAACGATAATTGAATCTTTTGAAACCCTTCTCTTTCTAGAATTCCGACTAGTAGAGCAAGCTATATTTTTTTCTTAGTATATTTTGAACACCTTGTACACAATGTTCGGATGGTTTTAACACTATAGACGTCTAATTTTAACATCGTTTGATCTCTACTGATGGTGATCATGGAGCATAGGTGTAGACAGGCGAAATGTGTTGAGTTTATTTTTAAGGCGTTTTAAAAAATTAGGTCAACTGCATCGGTTTTTTATTGGACGCATTTGGTTAAATATATTGTGGTTTTTGACGGTAAACCTGCCACATCAAATCTGGATTAGCTAATATTGAAAATACTTATACGGGGTATAATGGACTTTCCGAAATATCAAAAGATGCATTCCGACCAAGAAACTGAACAGCTTTCCTTAAGAGCATCTTTGAGGATAGGTACGTACGTTTTTTTAGGCTTTTTGAGGCATTTACTATGGAAAGTTGTAAGACCCGGAGCTGCAGGCGGACGGTTGGACGATTGAAAGGCCGGGTTGGTGATGGAAAGGTTTATTGTGGAGGAAGAAGAAGAAGAAGAAAAGGCCCTGGAAATATACAGTTGTGATGAATTATGATATATATACAGGTGAAGCAGGAGTATGAGGAAACAGACTGGGAGGACCGGGGCGCACTTACCTGAACTTCAGGGCCTGATTACTTAGTGGTGCTTTTCTGGATACTGGATGAAAATGATAAATATTCGTAATATAGATAGTAGATGTAATAAAATGTTGTCTGCCGAAGAAAGAAAAGTCAAGTCAAGTGCCAATTTTGATGATGGATGATGGATGTCACGGTTATGAATGAGCAGTTTGGTGGGGGAGTATGGTATAAATGAGGTTGGCATCGTTACAAAGTCATTCCTTTTTGTTTTCCTGAAATTTAGTTTTCTGGGGAGTTGCTCAGTTTCATAGTTCGAATGCACCCTATCAGTATACGGAGAGCTGACCATTACACCCTTTATAGTATAGCGACCACTTTTTAAGAATCGAAATGCATTTATGGATTTTTCAGTTTCAGCCGCAAAATTTTAGATCGTATGTACATATTTGAATATGAGCGGCTAAAATACGGCCACCTCTAGCCTACTCAGGGTGTTTCGTAAAAGTTGTCGTAGAGTTTTTGACATCAGCTGAATATCTGTCGACTATGGTAAACCGCATGGTGGCGGTGATACAACCTTCAATAGCATTTCTAAAGAGGGTTGACGATGTCGATCATAAAATATCATTAAAAATAGACAAATTCTTTTTCTATACAGCTTTGAGCTCTAACAAAAACATGTTGCGCCGTCCCCAACTAATTTGGGTTGAAAGCAGGCAGATGATGTATTAACCTCTGGCAATCGAAACTCGCAACTGCCCATTTTACTGTCCTCTTATAAACATCCAGTATTATGTTTACAACTGACTTTACAATAAATTTTAAAGACGCCTATTACATTTACTTTACGGCAAGGCTCTGGGTCAATCTCCTACAGAATAAACTTCCGTTAAGGGCACCAAAGCAGATCAAGCTATGATTTATGACACAAATACTGAACTAAATTTGTCGTAAAACAAGTTTTACGAGGTTTTGCCTCAATTCCAGGTTTCTCTTGTATTACCTATATTTCAACCCTGATTAAATTATGGGCACCGTAAAGAAAGTCATAGAGAAATCCTTAACTGTGAGCAATTAAGGCTTTATAATGAATGATAGGTATATAGGACTATCTTAACGTGTGTTATGTATGATATGGTAGATAATAATAACACTCGAATAATTTTTTGATATTTTTTCGATTGAATACCAAATTTTAAAACACTTCTCGTGTTAGATAAACAATTTTTGGAAAACTTGCAAAATTTTCCACCGCAGGCAGGATTTGAACCTTCGGCTTCGGCCAAAATTTCGATTTTTTCGATTATAAATGCCAACCAACATGATATCCAACCAAATACATTAAGCGTAATATTTAAAGTTAAAAGTAGTGTCATATCATATACAGGGTTATTTTTTACCCAGTGTGCAAACTTTGCAGGGTCTTTTTACCCATAATTATGATCAATTTTTAGTATGGGACATTCGCAAAAAAAAATTGATATTCCATAGAAACATACCTACATACATTCTCGGCAAAAATGTATGGAACACCCAAGTTATATAAGGTCCTACTAAATTCACTACAAATATTTTAAGGGCATGCGTAAATATGTATAAGAAAAACAACTAAGGCATTTTAAAAAAAATCTACACGCTAGATTTTTTTTTTCATTTTCAAACAAACTTTTTAATTAATTATGTAAACATCCTTTGACTGACCCGACTGACGTTCCGCCACGTAGACAGGATTCACTGACACGGCATGCACACTAACAACCAACCAATCACAGCACATTTTTTGGCGAGTAATTTAAATTCATCGAAGTGTGTGGTTCTAGGACAAACAGGGTGCACTTTTTTCGTTTTGTTTTTTTTTTTTAGTTAAATGCAATTTTCTCGAAAACTAGCGTGTAGATTTCTTTAAAAATTTGCCTAGTACATGCTTATATTTGCAGTGACTTTATTAGGACCTTATATTTTTAGATTTCTCAGGTGGCCCTATAGACATGTTAAGAACGAAAAATAGACCTTATGTCATTGCATTAATATGATTTTGACAACTGTCAAATATGATCTATTCGAACGGCCGTACTGTAACTTCCTGAGGAAGATGACAAACGAATTCGAAACGTATTGCAAATCAAAAAATTATATAACATTGTTCATTACTTGCAGAATTTGAGGTACTTCGGTTTTCCCAACGCTTAGACAAAACAAAATATAAATCAAAGAGGCTGCAAGTTGTAAGGGGGCGGTTACATGGCGTGATTATCGCAAATTCGGAGCTGTCACCCCTGCGGCACCATAAACTGGGCATCTGAAATCGGAAGAGTCTCAAAACCGGTTTAGAGTTTCCGATATTTTAAAAGTAGGTACTAATCCTAATAAGATTTTGCGATATTTCCAAGGGGTTGTGATAAATCACTTAGGATTTATGTAGGTATGTATGTGGGTATTTATGTAGACAAGAAATTCGTTTTCACGGGCTACAGCCCAAACGACTGGGCGGGTCTTGACAAGTGAGGTTTCATTTAATTTGTCGCAGGAGCGCGAGAGTTACTGGTTATATAAAAAATCATAAATTCTAGATAGCGGAATCTTATCGCAAAATAAAATTTTGAACCGCAGTCGGGTTTTTTAATACATCTGCTTGTCAATAATTGTGCCCTAAGATAATATACAAAAAATAACGTTTTTCAAAAACAGATTTTAACGACTTAGAACTGGGAAAACCGATATTCCAGTTTTATGAAATTCCGGTTTCTGTCCCCTAATCGTAAAATACGCACAGCTTCCAGCCAGTACATATTTTATTAAAAAACTTTCGCCATCTTGTCACCAAGACGTTACTTGTAACTTATAAGAGTTACAAGTTCATAACTTATAGGACAAGTTCGCTGTCTTTATATTAAAGCGGTCGCAAAGTGTAAGTAGTTACGTTTATTAATAGTGTTGTTTAGAATATCAGTATAGTTTTACAACTAACTTTCTCCAAGGAACATAGGAATAAGTGCGAAAAATAAATTTTCTTAGTTTTAATTTTTCGCGATCTGTCACTAGTAAAATTTCACCCTATGTGATAATATAAGTACAAAATATATTGAGAATATTGTATCTACCCTACATGTGGGTTTTTTTATCTTAATCTTTCATGTAAAAACAAACATACCTAATCGATTGTTGTTTTTGTCATTGAAATGAAGTCAAAGATGTCAGAACAAAACAACTTCTCATATTTCACACAAAACAATTTGGATTCGGATAGATAAGAAATACCAAAATAATAATCAAACTTGAGATTCTCATTTAATTAGGCGTTCGCCACCGCGCCACCCGGCAGTAAAAAGCATCGAAATCAGAAAAAAGAACGAAATCTCCCAAGTGCGAGTCAGACACGATGAACGAAAGGTGCCGTACCATTATTTTATGACATTGTATAAAATAAAGTTGCTTTTTAAGTCTCTGTCTGTCTATCTGTTGTAGAATTCGCTAACTCCTAAACTACGCAACGGATTTTGATGTAATTTTTTTAATAGATAGAGTAATTTGAGAGAAAAAGTTATGTGTGAAGGAAGAACATGCCAGGTAAATGACAATTTCCCGCTGGATAACGAGTTTAAACCGCTAATGGGCCGATAGTTATATGGGGTGAAATTTTACTAGTGACCGATAGCGAAAACTCAAAACCAGCTAGTGATAAGGAACAACTTTCCCCATGGAACATAGGTCGAAATACGAAAAAAAAATGCATTTTCGTATTTCGACTTATTATTCCTTGGGAAAAGTTGTTCTTTATCACCAGCCGGTTCTGTGTTTTCGCTACCAGTCACTAGTAAAATCTCACCCCATATACAGGGTGGACCACCCAATGATGTCAATAGACAAAATTGAAATTACTTATAAGAGGTATCCGAATCACCCCCATGTATGATCTGTGATTTTTTGTAGTTTCGGAGTTATTCAATTTTTAAAGTAGTATGGGAAAGTTTCGCAGACAGACAGACAACGAAGTTTCAGTAAGAGGGTACCATTGCGACCCTTCGGGTACGGTACCCTAAAAAGAAAAATTATGCTCTCAATGTTGATTCATTAAGGGCAAACTTTTCTACTTTGAGAGTTGGGTCGCAAAATTACGGGTCCATCTTGGTAATAAGAAGGAAGGGAGATTTTGTTCGATAGATACTTTGAAGCATTCGCGTGGTAAGCGAATTTTACATTGATGACAGAATCGTTTGCTTAAGAGTGCTTTTAAAAGCTGCTTAATTTGAAGATTGCTGTCTATGATTATTGATTACTTCGACGTTGCTCTAACGACGGACCATGTCAGAGACTCGTAGTAGGCGTTTGAAAACCTCTGACTCCAGGGTTCTCAAACGCCTACTACGAGTCTGAGTCCCACTCGAAAAGAAGAAGAAAATTTGAAGATGCAGAAAGTTCAGTAAAAAATTGATTAATACAAACAACAATGTACCTAAGTATTTAACATTGAAAATAATTAAATAATGTTAGTAAACTTCATTACAGTACCTATTTGTCAAAACCATTCGCAATCGAATAGGAAAATGTGCTTCCAATAAGAATTTATTGTTGTAACATAACGTTTGTAGCAATGATACCTATTCATCACATTACACTACATAGGTACCTTATGATATGAATGACTACCATTTTTGTAGTTTAGATAGATAGATAAGTTAATAATATACTTACATACAAACGCTAGAAGGAAGCAAACGCGGCCTTATCGCTTGCAGCGATCTCTTCCAGGCAACTTTTACCTTGAAGGAGTCAGTCAATCAGTAGTTGTCATTTTTATAATTATGGTCAGTGTCACAAATATTTAGCGGTAACATTGCGTTGAAATTACGGTTTTTTACCAGTTTAGCCAACTTTCCAAAAATATCACAAGGAATTTCATAAACTATCTACCACCCGTGTAAATACACACTTAAAAGTGATCGCACAAACTTGGAAGACATTTTACAAATACTTAGTCTAGAGTTTGCGAATATGGTGTAAAGTTGAGTGTGGTTGAGTGTAAATGTTTGTGGTGTACTTACTCGGGAATGTCTTTTCGGAAACTATACGCCAAGTTAATGTAAGCAGAAGTGTGGCTGTGAAAACACTAGTTTATTTCTCTTAGTATAAGGAAGGAATTCAGACGTTCAGTCTTGTCCGGAGTCGTGTTAAGTATATTATAAATAAGGACTAAGCAGCAATAAGGACTTTGAGATATGCAGGTATAGCGAAGGTTTTGAAGGGCTTAGGTACTTCAATAAATTACTACAGAAACTTGGACAAAGCTAATTTTAGTATACCAGCTGGTTGCACTTTGTATAGTAGGTACAACTAAGTGATTTAGTATATAAAGATTTACAGATAGGTAAACTAATTTGAAATGTAGATAAGCCATAATAAAACGACTTAACGGTTAACAGTGACCAAATAGAAAAAAAAACTTACAATAACATGACAATAATAAAAAAGAGTAACCACTCAAAACAAGACAAATACTTAAACATAAAAGGATAGATAGAATTAGTGAATAGACACTTGAGTGTCCGCTATTGTAACACTATTGAACAGCAGAATGTAAAAATTACCATTGAAAAAGATTGTAAACTGAAAGGAAATAGTAGTTTATGCAACTGCCTAATAATGAGAGGCTTTAGGATGAGAGTGTCTGTTTATCACACGAGGCGCAGCCGAGTGTGATAATAGTTTGACACGAGCATTCTAAAGCCTAATTATTTGCAGTTGCATACACTATTTTATCTACACTCTACAAGAAAAACTATGAAAAATAATTCAAACCTCCGCACTGCACTATGGCGATTGCAAGCCTATCTACTGAACCACCAACTGAACGACTTTTGTACATTAACTAAACGTTAAAATGGAGGCTCTTAAAAACTGAACAACTTTTAAAAATAAATAGTATTTATTGGTGAATTTTAATTCGAAAAATGATTTGAAGCAAAGATTTAAAAATAAATAAGTCCTCATAATTTCAAGTGTCGTCCCGCCGCGGGTGACACTTGTTTTTTTTTCATTCGACTTACTGATGGCCAGTGTCAAATTGGAACAGATTACAATTTGGTACGCGGGTCAATTCGTTTAATTTTTTTTCAAATACTAGAAATCGAGTTACTTTATGTAGCTGCCAGTAGTATGAAAGTTTTTTTTTAAAGGCTGTATATTCGTAATGCAGTTCATTACGTTCGTACTTTCGATTCTGTAAAACGAATATTACGAACTGAGTGTAGATAAATAAAATAATAGTAGAACGTAAACTTCTTTTTAGAAATCAAAGCAGGACTTTGTAAATATACCTACATAGGTAATGTCGTTTCAATCACTTTTGCATACTGGCCGTTTTATTCCGACACAAAAAGTGAAAGTTTTAGGATTTGTAAGTACCTACTTACTAAAATTATTACCTACCTAGGAGATCGGTAACGCGGATTTGCTAATTTGGGTAATATCCGCTATATTTCCCGCTTTTCCTGATGTCAACCGTTTTCCCTTGGAAATTAGGAATTTTACCGGGGTAAAAAGTAGCCAATGCTATTCAAGAATGTTGTAGCTTTTTAACGATGAAAGAATTTTGGAAATCGGTTTAGTAGTTTCGGAGTTTATCGATTACATACATACAAAAAAAAAAAACAAACAAAGGTTTTCTCTTTATTATATTAGTGTAGATGTAACTTTTAAAGACATTCAAATAAAGGCACTAATGAAAATGAAAAAACCATAACTTGTCGTATGCTCACCCAATTTTTAGGGCCCCGCATGGCTTCTTTAGCAAACTCATAAAACAATTTAGGACGGGATGTTGCTAAACGTAAAACCCATTCATGGTTCTTTGGTATTTTATTGAGTAGCCCTTTCATTAGCCGGTCCTAATGAGGATGTGTTAATAGGGACTTCCTTACAAAGCCAGTATGTGTTTGTAGAGGGTTTAATTCGATTTTGTAGACTAACATTTTGCTTTTTGGGATGAGAATGTGTAAAAGATTCACGTATTAAAACGTAAAGATATAAGGGTAACGTTTTAATATTTTATGAAGTAGCAAAGCTATTTGAATTACTAGAAGATTTAAAACATCATCTCATAGTCTTCGTAAACAAATTGTTAAAAAAAGTAAAGAAATAAAATAAAAAATGATATTTATATTCATTTTTACCTACTGTAGGTATATGTATTTTGCATTAGGATTTGAATAAGTTAATTTTGTTGTATCCACGTAAGATGCTTTGTTATCATTAAGCAGAGGATATGCTTAAGTTGTAACTCTTTTCATATTTTGAAATATTTTAGGTATTAAATGGAGATGATCGAGTTGACCGAAAGAAGTAAAATAACGCAGAGTAGGTTTTTGCCTAGCAGTCGGACTGTGGGATCTAGTAGGCTAGCTTATTACCTATCTACAGTTTTTATTATCACGTTTTATTAATATAATTTTATATCTAAGTCTATTGGAAAAATTATCTCACGCTTCGGTTCCCATACATACTAAGCCGGACCAATAACAGTCACAAATGCGGGTACAGTTACTTCATCTCATCAATCTTCAATCCAATTTTGCTCGTTGACTACTCTATCGAAAGCTTTGGCTAAATCGATTGGAGCTCCTTCAGATGTTGACATGTTTTATTGGATTATATTTTAGTTTTAATGTATGGGAATGAAAAATGTTATATAAACAGGTGATAGAAGATAATTATTTTACGTAGGTACATTACTTACTTACTTATACAATTCGAGAATAGTGCTGCCACTTTCTGTCAAATAGGTTTAGAAAAAGACAAGAGATGATCATGGCTAAAATTGTCTTCTCATTTGACGTAAAATGCACGTTATTTGTCAAAATAAGGCGACGAGGTGAAAACAATAGCGACTAAATTCACTAGAAATTGCGTAGAAGTAGAACCCGTTACCATTTTTAAAAATGACAAGATTTAGATATCTCCTATTCTTATATTCTCCTATTATCGCAAGTGCAAGCTTATCCAATTAAGGGATCAACTTATTCTGGATTTCCTCAGTAGATATTTGTATAAAAAACAACAGTGTAAGATGGTTCTATAAGTGAGTAGCTTGCTTGATGTATTGGCGATATACCTATCTCTTTTATTTTTCGATTGTATCACCGTATAATTTTTAAGCACAGTCATTTCCTTTCTATCTTTATAACCCACGCTTAACAATCAGCTGTCTGATTCATAGCAATTGTACAATCGGTCATTAGATCAAAGAATCAATCATAAATCCATTACACATTAGGCATAACCTCTTTACCTTTAATAGAGCAATTATCCTCCACCAAGCCTCCGTAATACCTAGGAACTAAAACTGGTCTAGACTTATAAATTTTCCGCTAAGCTATCAGCAGAGTCTGCTGTTAATAAACGACCAGTCGTTTTAGGGCTGGATTGCCACAGAGCCAGTTTGTCATACATAAGGTGCAAAAGAGTTCTGAACTGCAAACTGCTTTCGTACCTCGAAGACAATGATCTTCTCAGTGATTGTCAATATGGCTTCCGCCGAGGGCGTTCCACGGGAGATCTTCTAGTGTACGTAACGCATTGCTGGGGCGAGGCCATTGAACACCACGGCGAAGCAATAGCAGTGTCGCTGGACATTTCAAAGGCCTTCGATAGGGTGTGGCATGCGAGTTTGTTGAGCAAGCTTCCAGCGTACGGCATACCCACTGGCTTCTGTAGCTGGGTTGCTGACTTCCTGAGTGAACGGTCGATCCGAGTGGTCATAGACGGCTGCTCCTCTGACCTCAAGGCTATTGACGCCGGAGTTCCTCAGGGGTCTGTACTCTCCGCGACGCTTTTCCTGCTGCACATCAATGACCTTCTATCTTCAGGAATTGTTGGGTACGCAGATGACAGTACTGTCACCGAGAAATATCTGTCCGGCGCAGGAGCCAGTGGTGATGAAATCCAAAGATTGAGAAAGGCTATGATTGAGCGTACGAGCCTGACGTTAAGTAACGTCTCCCAGTGGGGCGAAGACAATCTCGTCAGCTTCAATGCTTCAAAAACGCAGGCGTGTCTTTTCTCCGCAAAAGGAGTCCTTTCACCTTTTCTCCTACTTTTCGGGGTACATCTGTTCCAGTGACCAACACTCTTCAACTCCTTGGCATGGAGTTGTCCTCTGACCTCAACTTCGGCACCACCATCGAGTCCAAGGCTCAAATTGCAGCTAGAAAGTTGGGCGTTCTGAATAAAGTCAAGCGGTACTTCACGCCTGAACAGCTTCTAACTCTTTATAAAGCTCAAGTCCGATCTTGCATGGAGTACTGCTGTCACCTTTGGGATGGCTCGGCTAAATACCAACTTGCTGCACTGGATTCGGTGGAACGCAGAGCCAAGAGATTAATAGGCGATAAAAAACTGGTGGCGACCAAGCTTCACAGCCTGGCTCACCGCCGCAAGGTTGCTTGCCTATCGGTCTTCTACAGATTGTACTTCGGAGAGTGTGCGCGTGAGCTGCATGAGCTCATACCACCGTCTCCTTTCTTCCATCGGACATCCAGACGCACGGCCGGCTACCATCCGTTCTTAGTTGATATACCCACATTACGCACTAAGCGCTTCAAATCATCTTTCATTATGCGCACGGCTAAAGAATGGAATTCCCTGCCTGCGTCTGTATTTCCGAGTGCATATAACCTGAATCTCTTTAAGTCTAGAGTGAATAGGCATCTTCTGGGCAAGCTCGCTCCACCGTAGATCCCATCTCTGCTCTAGGGTAAGATTGGGGTCAAGAGTAAGCCCATCATAGATAAAAAAAAAAAAAAAAAAAAAAAAAGAGACAGCCTTCCGAATACTGATAGGGTACATGTAGACCATAAAACTGAACACAAGAAAGAAGAATAACTGCCAGAAAATCACGAAAAAATCAAAGGCCCATTAAGTCTCGATCAGTTGTCTATGAAAAGTTCGTTTCCTGTAATTTATTAAGTCTTTATTATGAAAAGTTAATAAATATTGACGTTTCCTGTAATTTATTAAGTCTTTATTATGAAAAGTTAATAAATATTGACGTTTCCTGTAATATGTTTCTACAGCAAAGTTATACATAATCAGTATTCAGACGGTTGGACCTTACAGTCTATATATAAAACTCTATTACTCAAAGCCATAAAAAATCTGTACTAAAACAAATCACTAATTAAACATTTATGTGACGCACGGGGACATCAACATAAAATAAAAACTGCTCTCTTTACTTACTGTGACGAATCGGTACCTACTCTTTGTAATGTCGAAAAATATAGTGACGTAACTGGACTCTATGGCGAATCGGGCCTGAGACTTATAAACGACCAGTCGACTTATAGTGCAATTACTGAACAGAATTTGCATAAATTGCATCTGTGAATGCGTTACGTAGTGAGGAAGCGAGAATAGAAATAGAAAATGCTCTTGAAGATGCACTAAACAGGGTATCTGCGAATAAGTACAGAAAAAATAATGTGGCAATTTTACTAAAATTGAGGAAAACTGATAATTTTTTTTTAACGTAGACTACAAACACCTACCTAGATGGTATCGCATCGGGCGGAATGCTGATCGTGTGTAAGTTTTTTAAGGTTTCTTGTTTTTTATCCGTGTATTAGAAAATTTTAAAGTAATATTATCAAATTCTAGAAGATTTTACACTTGTAGCTTGCACCCTCTTTGGCTACTTGAGTATTGATATTTGATCTGCCTGATCTGATGCGATTGATACTGTTGTGCTTCTTATAGAACAGTTATTTTTTTCAAATAAGTATGAAATGTATTTTTCCTTTTTTGCGGGTGGAACATTGTAACATATTTGTAAAGTTCTTTTTAATATTAAAGACCATCATCATTAGCCCACATCCACCCACTGCAGTGCTCTTCTCAATTTCGAAGGTGAGGATCGGCAGAACACAATGGTTATATACCTTGGTCTTCAGGCATTGGGGTAGTTTAGATTTGAAGTCGTAATTCAGTTTCCAAAAGACCATAGAGAAAGGAATAGATTATGATGACTTCAATGATCTGTGTTAAAGTCACAAATTAGGAAAGGTTTTTTTTTATGAAAGTCTTTGATTTGAACTTTTTTCTAGTTTATATTAAAGGTCCGTTATTCAATCAGGTAGTTTCTTTAACAACTTGAGCTGTAATTTTTCTGATTAATCTATCGAATGACAGTTAAACTCCTAGAGTTAAGATTGACGAGTTCGCTTACTAGTGCTAGATCTTAGATCCCATTAAAGATAATACAGGGAACGTTTCGAACGATATACTTGAACAACTTATCCTAAGGAAGTGAGGTTAAAATATAAAGACAAGTAAATACGAAAAACGCAGCTGAGCAAGCAATTTTTTATGAGGAGCATTTTCAAGAAAGTTGATCATAACCTCTCTGTTTAAATACCTAAAATTGAGTACCCCTGCTTAGAGATTTTGGATATATTTTGTGCCATGCGGCTATCTAATGAAATGACAATGTACACAAGAAATATTTTAAGAATGATATTCATGTGAGTTCTGGTCATTTAATGTCAGATGTCGTGACATACAGAAACTTTACACAGGTGAGTTTAGCTTACCTATAACTACCTTACCTACCCTATAATAAATACAACGTGCAAAAATATTCAGCTAAAGATTCGCTTGCCAAGAATTTCTTTCAGCACTAGGGCAAATTCAACCTAGTTTACAGTATCCAGTTCGGCAAACATTGTTTCAAAACAATTTCAAAACTTCCCCGCTTCAAACATTGTAGCAATCACGGCTTAGAGTATAAACCTTTGAGCAAGCTATAAAGTGCGACTTACCAGGCATGGACGGTTGGCATGGGTATGAACACAACCTCTCTGTTCATCAGTAGCAAAACGACAGTGACAACACTATTGTAACGTTCCTATATTTCTCCTGATTTGACTTAAGAACATACTAAACCGGGAGTAACAAAAAGGGTATAACAAGCCGAAGGAGGTCAAGGTACTCATGAAACTGAAAAAACGTTCCCCGAGAAATATGTAAAATCGCTGATCAACCGATTGAATTTGTGAAATTTACTTTGGGATATTCAAGTTGTTCAATTTCATGAGTGCCTAGAACGCCTTTCGGTTTGTAACTACTTATAACTATCTTTTTTGTAACTCCCTGTAATCCTTGATTAGATATTTTATACTCAAAGAATCACGGCTTGTGTTGGATACTTGATAATTAGGATGCTGGTAGCTGGCGCCGCTTGAAAATAGGGGTGAGCAACGTTTTTCTCACTTTTGATGGTTGAGAAATTAGGGTGAAAGTATGGATTATTGTTCTCTTATGTAGACGACTTCCTCTTTGTTTCTTATCGAAAGAGTTTAAGCAAACTCCACAGAATACCTAGACGCAGGACGCGACGCGCAAGACGACATCTGTCAGACAACGATTGTCAGCCGTTATCGAACTGACGGGCGTCTCACTGTGTGTAGCTTTGTTTTTTCTTTTATATAATAATATATCTTAAGCGTCGGGGGTTCAAGCGTCGCAATGTCGGTCTCGCATTTGCGACGATCACTTGTTTGACAGATGCCATCTCTATCACGTCTTACGTATACTCTCTGGAATCAGGCCTTATGATAGTTGACGATCCGAGTAGACTTACCAACGCAATGATATTAGGGTCACAAGTGAAAATAAGAAATAGAAAAAATGTCATACATCGACCGGGAATCGAACCCGGGCCGCATGGGTAAACGCCCCACCGCTCTGCCACTGAGCTATCGATACACCAGTTAATGGATGGCAAATTTTCTATCTCTTGATGCTCGTCTCCAAGCGAGTCTCCAAGCGATGATACAGCGACATCTGCAGAAAGAATTTAGAACTTACTACTAGATAGATATTAGGGTCGCATAGATGATTTAATGTTCGGTCAGAACAACTTACTTTTATCTATCGTGTAGGACAGTGAATCGACAAAGAATAGACTATCTGTATAATGAAATCAAAGATATTCCACACAAATCTTTACAGCTCATGAATAACAAAATTATTCCCAGTAAAAGGTTCAGTGAATACCTACCTATAATACGCAAAGAAATTCTTAAAAATCTTTAATTTCTCTAGAAATCAACAGCTACTCTTCCAACATCAAACAGATAAAAATTCCTATTCCCTTATTAAATCCAACATTGTAGCGATCACGAAGCTTGTGTCGGATCTAAAACGGTTTACACACACACCGTAGGTATAATTTTTCACATTCCGGTGTTTTGCCGTATCCGGTTTTTCGAAAAAAAGAAGTTTACGAAATCTCATACAAAAACTGAATATCGTGGCGTATTACGTCGTCGCCACATCAAAATTGCCATTGTCACGCAGTATGATGCCGGCTTAGAATAGCATCTTAACAATTCTTTCCCTTGTGTGTCGTAAGAAGCGACTAAGGGATTCGAAGACAAGCGTTTCTTGTAGGTATATTAACAGGCTGACAACCGGTCACCAGAGTAATACACGTAGTCTTGAAAACGGCTCCCGAATATCTGTCAAATAAGGCGATTAACCATAGCATAAGCAGGTATAACTCGTCGGACCAACCGCGGCTGTCACTGGTTGTCATTTCTATGGAGACTGACAAGAATCGCAATACCTAGTGGTATATGTGAAAACCACCCGCGTTATAATTGAGATGCGGCTCGTGGTCAAATAACAAAATTATTCCCAGTAAAAGGTTCAGTGAATACCTACCTATAATACGCAAAGAAATTCCTAAAAATCTTTAATTTCTTTAGAAATCAACAGCTACTCTTCCAACATCAAACAGATAAAAATTCCTATTCCCTTATTAAACCCAACATTGTAGCGATCACGAAGCTCGTGTCGGATCTAAAACGGTTTGCACACACACCGTAGGTATAATTTTACACATTCCGGTGTTTTGCCGTATCCGGTTTTTCGAAAAAAGTAGTTTACGAAATCTCATACAAAAACCGAAATTCGTGGCTTACATCGCCACATTAAAATTGCGGCCGCCATTGTCACGCAGTATATGATGCCGCCTTAGAATAGCATCTTAACAATTCTTTCCCTTGTGTGTCGTAAGAAGCGACTGAGAGACTCGAAGACAAGCGTTTCATGTAGGTATATTAACAGGCGGACGACCTGTTACTATAATAGGTAACACACGTTTTCTCTTAAACGGTTCTCAAAAATTTGTCGAATGTGGCGATTACCCATAGCATAAGCAGGTGTAGGCGACGCACTGCACTTTCCTACCATTTTGTTTGTATTTGGTCATTTTATACTTTGTACTACTTACTTACCCATGTCTGTGCATTTATTATTCTAATAATTATTCTAATAAAGTATGAGCGCGGTCGAGCTATCGATTCAAACCTTCTATTCATAATTAATCTTTGACAATTAGTCTATGACGCGCGCAAGCGCCACCTACCGGCCAGTTCGCACAAAACCACCGCCGCGATTACTTGCACCCTCGATTGCGCTCCATTTTTCCATACAATTTCTCGCGTTTTTATTTATATCAATTACAGCAGGTATAACTCGTCGGACCAACCGCGGCTGTCACTGGTTGTCATTTCTATGGAGACTGACAAGAATCGCAATACCTGGTGGTAAATGTGAAAACCACCCGCGTTATAATTGAGATGCGGCTCGTGGTCCCGTTTATTGCCCCCTCGAATTAGCTCGTGTGAAGCTTACGGAGTTACTCTACAAAGTTGGAGAAGCTTCACTTGTTGAGGGATTGCAACAACAAAATATCTTTATTTATCTACATACATAGTAGTGTAGTATATATATAGTCGCCGTGAGGTAGCGGCTAATAATACGGCCAATACGGCCATCCCTAGTCCACTCAGGGTGTTTCGAAAAGGTAACGCAGAGTTTTTGACCTCGGCTGAATATCTGTCGACCATGGTCAACCGCATGGTTGCGGTAATGCCACCTACAATGGCATTCTAAAGAGGGTTCGAAATATTTCGAAATCAACCCAGGCAGGCGACCGGTCATAACATAAAATATTATCGAATCCTTTTGTTAAATGTTTCTGGAAAAAAAAAACATGTTGCGCAGACCCCAAGTGATTAGGATTAGGTAAGGGCAGTGCAAAAAATAGATCTATCTTTGGAAAAAAAATCTATCTCGAATCAACATATAGTAACTACCAATTGAACTGCATGAATCCAAACATACTAATTTTTCTCACGGAACGGCTTTAAGTAAGTAGTCTAAACAACAACCACAAAATAAATGCATTTTTATTAACCAAATCTTACAAAATTTACTCATAGAAACTGCTTACCCGTCTCGCCAGTTTCGCAGCAGTTAAAACAAATGAATTACCATCAGACCCCAAGAATAGTATTTATGTTCTGGTCCGCCAAGCTGTTTTATTACACCACTCAAGAGTTGCGACAACCTGGTGGTCCGATTGAACACGTAAAGCGGGTTGATCACTATATTCCGTGCTACTAGATGCATAAATTTCTGTGGAACAAGATATTCTAGATTCTAGGCCACCGGTGGCCGCGGCCGTGCTTTCTAAATGAACTAGGTATGCCGGCGGTAAATTTTGTATTCGATTGGCAGTACAATCGACTTGTGCTCAATAGTCAATATTTGCATCTTGTATCTCTGGCTGGGTAGTTATTCATTTCTCATAATCTATTTCCTTGCCTCGAATACCTTCATAAATTTATAAGTAAAATACTCTTCTTCGTTTTGAGTGGGACACCTAGTCGTCCAATGACCCGATGAAAACCTGGTGTCAGAGTTATTCAACCGCCTACTTCAAGTAGCAGGCCTCTAAATCCTTCCGAAACACTGTATCTTTCTATCCGGAGATTCTGGTGGTGTAGCCTGCAATGTCCTAACCAGACATGTCACATGGGTCGTAATATGAAAAAAATATCGGACCCACTATACAAATTCACCGATCAGCTGATTGATTTATTTATTTTTATTTTATTTATTTGGGATAACAACAGCTTAAAACTACACTTTAGTACATATGTATGTAGAACTAATATAAAAGCCAATAACAGTTATCCTCAACAGTTATTTACTATGGAAAGTCCTAATTTATTCGTCCCACAATCCATGGGTAAAGTTTTTCAGTTTTATAAGACCTCCTTTCGGCTTGTTATACTCTTTTTTTACTCCCTGTATAAATACGGCAAGAAAAATACTCTGCCGTGTAGGTACTTACATTTCCTTTACTTAAGGGTTGAATAGTCATCGATTTTCACTAGAAACACAATCAGTAAATAGGGTCTATCCGAAGTGAGGAGTTGCTAAAGCGGAGGACCATAACGATAAAACCTCTGTTAGAATCTTTATGGTTTTGGGATACGAATTTATTTACTCAAGAGTAAAAGATAGGTAACTTGCTGTACTGTGCCGGCTTAGAATAGCATCACCCCGTGTCTTTCCCGTGGGTGTCGTAGTCGACTAAGGGATTTGAGAGTTGATGTGTATTGCAATTTTAGGCGACAGGCTGCAACCTGTCACTGTGATACACGGTTTTGACGGATATACTTTTGAATACCAAATAAAACACTTCTCGTGTTAGGTAAACAATTTTTGGAAAACTTCCAAAATTTTCACCGCGGGCAGGATTTGAACCTGCGCCCTTCGGCATCAGTACTGCCGACGCCCTAACCAACTGGGCTACCGCGGTAGAAGTGTTTTAAAATTTGGTATTCAATTTATCGCGGGTTTTCATCGCTTTGACTACATTCAATCTGTAAAGAATGAATTAGTCGCTGGGAATTAGTTGCAAAACTATCCCGGTAGATGGAGCCCATCCACGCGATAGTGGACAAGAATTAGAACCGCGGTAGCCCAGTTGGTTAGGGTGTCGGCAGTACTGATGCCGAAGGTCGCGGGTTCAAATCCTGCTTGCGGTGAAAATTTTGGAAGTTTTCCAAAAAAAGGATATACTTTTGTCAGAGTCAGACGTGGTGTAAAGTCGAGGTCGTTTTTTACAGTCATTTATGCTCTGCCTACCCCGGTTTAGATATAGGCGTGATATATGTATTTAGTAAAGTAAAACATAATATTATGTAGGATAGGAGAAATTTGAAGAACATCTTTTAAACTTTATGTACCTACGTAGGCATATGTTTTCATCTCTAATGTAGATTTAAAAATTCCTGATCTATTTTGAATACCAAATTCAATAATGGATAAAACACAAACATAATATATACCTACTATAGAGGATTGTAAAACAAATTGCCTGACAGGAATGTTAATTCGCTATTTAGTTAAACTTCGAATTTTATTCGCTGTTAATGTTAAACACTGTTTAATTAATGTTTGAGGCAGTGAAATTAATACACCTACACAGCGATAAATACCTTTAAACAGATTGTTTAGGATTTTTGTAATTAAAATTTCAAAGAGACTTTTTCGAAAAAGAGTTTCTCTGAAGCAACTGTTTGGCGTCACCTTTGACTTTCAAAGCAGCCAAAAATAAGCCAAAAATACCCCTTTCAAACCTTTGCGTTTGCCCTCCGGTAGATTTTCTGTTAGCAGACCGTGTCAGCCATTTCTGTTTTTTAGCTAGAGTTTCCTCGTTTCCTCCAAAGGTATAAAGTAAATTGCACACATCCTTATCTTCACCAATAAGGGGGCCCCTCGCTCCGTTCGCTGCGCTAAGTTATGAATTTTCAATACCCGGCCTAATGGTAACGAGCGAGATAAAATTTGAGATGCCTGCATTAACATTTATATAGGAAGTCTCGTGTGCGTAAATTTTGTTGTAGTAATCCAATCATTCTAAGAGAGTTTGGTTTGCAAGGGCTGCCTATTAAGTAAAAGTGTTTACTTTGTAGGTACTCTTTCTTCCTTCGTTCTTTGTTGTAAGCAGAATTTCTGATATGTTTGCACAATATTAGTAGTTCCTACGTGTATAGGAAGAATTAGTTTTATTCTCATAAAATCTGCTGGATTATGCGACTGAACTTTTCGCTAGCGTACCTATTTTGAGCCTTGATATAGTCAAGACACCGGACGTTATCAAATATTATATAGATCGTCGTAAAAAGAATGTTCCGTAGATTTTCCCAATTTTCTCTTTAGCGGAAGACTAAAATTTCCATTGCCTCTGTTTTTATTTATATACGCTAACAAGTCGAGAGATTAGCCGTTTCACACGCATAACGTCCGTTTTGACGTTATTTTTGCACTGCGTAACGCATGCGTTGAAACAATACGATTTTCGAACTTATTCTCATACAAATATGGTTTATTTCAAATTGTTTGACAAATGCTTCTGTCAACAAAGCGAACATATTTTTATTGCTAACGGCTGCGTCTATCAAACCGTTTCTCATAAACCGTATTTGTATGAAAATAAGGAGGAAAATCGTATTTTTCAAACGCAATAGATAGCGCTGCGCAAAAATAAAGTACAAACGGACATTATATGTATAAAGCACCTTTCGAGTTAATGAAACATAAAATGATACTTCTTCTTCTTCTTCTTTTCGTGTGGGACACCGAGTCGTTCAACGACCCAATGAACCCTAGTGTCAGAGTTTTTCAACCGCCTACTGCATGTAGCAGGCCTCTGACATGGTTGTGTAACGTCCGCCATCATAGACAGCAACCGGGACCGACGGCTTAACGTGCCCATCCGAAGCACGGAACCATCTTACTTGCGGACAATCAGGTGGTTCAGCCTGCAATGTCCTAACCAGACTGGGAACAACTTCACAAAGTGATAAACATCAACTTTGTGAGTGACCCCACCGGGAATTGAACCCGGAACCTTTGCGTGGCAGGCAGGCATACTAACCACTGCGCCACATCGGCTGTCAAAATGATACTAAAACTCTAACATAAACACTACTGCAAAAAGTGGAATTAACATATAATTCGCATTTCGGAAAGAGGCACATTAATAATGCATGTATAATGCTCAGTAATAAAAATAGGATATACGTAATAAATAATATGAAAATAACTAATTTTGGTGACAGTCAAAGGTTTTAATAAATCATCGACTTAAAATTCAATAAAATTGAAATATTCAAAAGGCTATCGGATTTCAATTAGACTCAAAAGTTGGTGGAGTCATTCGGGGTAAGTGATCGCAGTGGGTAAGTGAGCGCATCGCTTATATCTCGGAAACGGGATGCGGGGGGTGGAGTGTGTCTTCGGGTTAATTTGTGGCGATATAGTCACCAATTAGTTTCAACTATCGTTTGGACAGCGTGGCTTACTGTCAAGGATATTTTTATAAAAAAGCGAAAATGGCAGTTAAATCGAAACATTTTAGTGTACTGGAAAACATTGCTGCATAACGGCCGTTGATCCAAACACGGTAAATTCTGTTTCATTTGTAAATGTGCATATTTTAGCAGATATGGGATAAAAAATATTTTGAACTGGCTTTGAAATTGAAATCCGGCAAACGTTATTTTCAAAATTATGCTCGTGGGGCAAGTGTGCGCGGGTAAGTGAGCGCATGTTTTGTCGAACAAAGCTGTTAAAATTAAATTATCTATCTGCGTAGTTTTCATAAATATTACTTTAATTTAATTTTAGTATCACCGTTGTACCCCGAAATTATATTTTTAATAAATTTTGTCATCAACCATTCTACTCGTTTCCACAGCGAACACTTACCCCACAGAGCTGCGCTCACTTACCCGCAATTGGGGTCAAGTGAGCGCATTCCGATTTTTTCCTTAAAACGCGTTATAGCAAAAAAAGTAATGAACCTACTGTCATCGTGTCTATTATTTATTATAGCCAGATAAATGCCCTACCCAAAACACTCAAGTTTGTGCTCCTAACTGTCATACTTTTTTTGCTACGGCGGTGTAAAGACAAAAGTGCGCCCAGTTACCCCGAATGACTCTGATAATAATCTTCAGCCAATAACCAATATAAAATGGCTTCAATATTTTCTCACTAATACAGGGTGTTAACTATCAATAAGATGCCGTAAAATCCTGTATACATTTTATTTATACCCACTTCACCGAAATTTGCCTCAACTGCCTTTGATCTTAGATCAGATTTGTCCAAGCTTAAAGTTGATTTGGACGAAGGTACTTGCATTGGCACTTTTTACTCGACAAAAGGGCAAAAATATTATGTTTCCAAAGAATATCAAAATTTCAGCTACCTAAGTATCAGAAAAAGAAAGGGGATTTTCAAATATATTTTTACGGTTTCCTTAATTAATACTGAACCTACCCTTAAGTTATTGCACGCATCTAAATTAACACCCTGTATAAGAATCTTTTGCAGTTCAACGGCCACTCAAAGATCAAGATTAAGTGGTCCTCATAACGTTATTATTGCCTTTCTGACTTTCTGAGAGTGCGCCGACACTCGCCAAAACCTAAAACAGTCAAATACGCGATTCGTCAAATTTGAAATTCGACAATTCCAGTAGAGAGTAGCCAAAACCTAAACTAGTCAAATACGTGATTCGTCAAAACCTAAAACTGTCAACTGGTTCCAAGTAAAAACTCTTTTACATTGAAAAGTATTTATGCTAGACTGTCAAATTCTTAGATGACGTTGTAAATCTTGATGAAACCGACACACAGTATGACAGCTGTCAAGCTAAAAACTCGTCTATCTCGGAAACTTTGCATACTAGACTATCAGTGTTTTGGAGAAAGTTATAGGTCTTTACGAGATCTACATGTCAGGTGACAGCTGTCAAACAAAAAACTCGTATATCTTGGAAACTACGCATGATAGACTATCAGTTTGTTTGGGAAAGTTGTAGGCCTTGATGAAACCTACATTCAAGGTGACAGCTGTCAAACTAAAAAAATGGTTTTTCTCGGCAATTATGCATGCTAGACTATAAGTTTGTTTGGGAAATTTGTAGGCTTTAATGAGACCTACATTTAAGGTGACAGCTGTCAAACGAAAAACTCGTTTATCTCTGCATTTATGCATGCTAGGCTATCAGTTTGTTTGAGAAAGTTGTAGGTCTTGATGAGACCTACATTTAAGTTAACAAACTGAAAAGCTAGCATGCACAATTGCCGATATAAACGTGTTGTTAGTTTGAGAGCTGTCACCTTAAATGTAGGTCTCATTAAGGCCTACCTACAACTTTCCCAAACAAACTGATAGTCTATCATGCGTAGTTTCCAAGATATACGAGTTTTTTGTTTGACAGCTGTCACCTGACATGTAGATCTCGTAAAGACCTATAACTTTCTCCAAAACACTGATAGTCTATCTATTGGGATTGTAATGCACTCACAGTGCTATATTATTCTCACAAGTGAAAATAAGAAATAGAAAATATGACGTACATCGACCGGGGATCGAACCCGGGCCGCATGGGTAAACGCCCCACCGCTCTGCCAGAGATAGAAAATTTGGCGTCCATCGGCCGTGCATCGATAGCTCAGTGGCAGAGCGGTGGGGCGTTTACCCATGCGGCCCGGGTTCGATCCCCGGTCGATGTTCGTCATATTTTCTATTTCTTATTTTCACTGATAGTCTAGTATGCAAAGTTTCCGAGATAGACGAGTTTTTAGCTTGACAGCTGTCATACTGTGTGTCGGTTTCATCAAGATTTACAACGTCATCTAAGAATTTGACAGTGTAGCATAAATACTTTTCAATGGAAAAGGGTTTTTACTTGGAACCAGTTGACAGTTTTAGGTTTTGACGAATCACGTATTTGACTAGTTTAGGTTTTGGCTACTGTCTACTGGAATTGTCGAATTTCAAATTTGACGAATCGTGTATCTGACTGTTTTAGGTTTTGGCGAGTGTCGGCGCACTCCTGGAGCTCATTAAAATGTTTTGCGGCAAAATTTTGATACGCAGTTAATTATAAAACAGTTGGTCGATTATTGAAATACTAATAAGTGGGATATTATAAAAATAGTTCATTATTGCGATAGATTAATTTTTTATATGACAAAATTATTACGAAATATGACAATTCATGCACAAGATCTTTGATGTAATATTCAAGGGCGACGCATTAGTAGCTCAAAATTGTATTTGAACTAACATAATATTGTCAATGGGAACTTCTCTTCTCAAACTTGTGAAAAAAAAGATCATCATGATTAGGGGATCGCTATATGTAGCAGGCGGTTGAAAAACTCTGAATCCAAGGTTCATCAAATCGTTGGATGACTCGGTGTCCCACACCAAAGGAGAGAGAGACAGAGAGAAAGAGAAGATCTTTGATGGAGAGAAAAAGACAACGCCATTCCAATTTTGCCTCTTTCGTTAGCCGTGAAATTGAGCCGCCATTTCTGGCCTAGATACGATCGCACATCATGATGCCTGCAAAAAGGCTGCGAACCCCGCGAGCGCAAAAATTCATCCCATTGGAAACGTAAACGTAAAATGCACGCCAAGTTCTAATACCTAAAAAGACTCTGGAGATCTGAAGTATGGGCAAGTTTGTCAAAGTCACAACTGTAATTATTACTCACTCAAACTTCGCGGATTTAACTGACAATTTACCTAGGTACCTATCAACTCTTCTGATTTGTGAAAAATTGATAGGTAATTAGAGTATCGCTACATGTAGTAGGCGGTTGAAAAACTCTGAATCCAAGGTTCATCAAATCATTGGATGACTCGGTATCCCACACTAAAAAAGAGAGAGAGATAGAGAGAAAGAAAGGATCTTTGATGGAGAGAAAAAGACAACGCCATTCCAAATTGGCTCTTTCGTTAGCCGTGAAATTGAGCCGCTATTTCTGGCCTAGATACGATCGCACATCATGATGCCTGCAAAAAGGCTGTGAACCCCGCGAGCGCAAAAATTTATCCCATTGAAAACGTTTACGTAAAAATGTACGCCAAGTTCTAATACCTTCTTCTTCTTCTTCTTTTTCGAGTGGGACACCAAGTCGTCCGACGATCCGATGAACCCTGGTGTCAAAGTTTTTCAACCGCCTACTGCAGCAAGTAGCAGGCCTCTAACATGGTTGTGTGCCTATAAATACTTAAGATCTGAAATATGAGCAAGTTTGTCAAAGTCAGAACCGTAATATTACCTACTCACACAAACATGGTGGATTTAACTTACACTGTAATACTTCTAATAAGGGCAGATCTTGCAGGGTTACAATTAAGATTTTTGAAGGAGTTTGGCGAAAGCTGGTGATACCTAAATATAGTCCACCCGGATAAGTCGCGTCCATCAGTCATGAGAATACGACAAAAATGAGCTGACCAAGTGCCGGCCTGTGCTCAAAACTTGGCCGGCACACTGTCGTGCGCTCAGATGCCGTAGACAGTGCAGATATGTCCAAAACTAGTGCAACTAGCCCAACGGGAAAGGGAACTCAGGGAACGTGAATAATTTCATAGGGCATTACGTGAATCGAGGCGATTGCCAGAAGCGAACGTGTGCCGGCACGATTTTACAAAGATCTCCGATGGCTGGATGCACTGTCATGATAGTTACTTTAAAACCAATTTTTATAATGCTTTTCAAAGTGGTATCGCTTATTTAAATAGTTTGTGAAGAATGTACAATACTAAAATTAGAAACTTTTACACTACATACATACAAATGAAGTTGTTGGAGCCTAATATGCAAGGACCACGGCGGGCGGTGTGCGGTGCGCGGGCGCGGGGCGTTCGCCGCCATATTCATTCCATCTATCGATCAAGACACATCTACTTCTTTAAAATCGTCAAAATTGTCAGTGAAATTACGATATCTTCATTAAAATACTTACAAGAACACCAAGCTGCATTTTCATCACCACCACCAATGGAGTCAGATACTTAACATCATACAAAGTTTGGAGAACCCGACGAGATTTGGACTTCGCTTGGAAGACGTTATTTCTCGAAGAAAGAGGTGAAACAATCCGAAATCAAGGGAAGTACGCCCATTCCTATCCATTTTCCATCATTTTCTATAAGAATTTCATTCGATTTGTGCTAATTGCGTCGATTTAATTCTCGTTGTTAAGGTTAACTCACGCCGTTAAATGCGAGTTAACAACTTACCTACAACATTTTTATAATCGAAGTAAATTGCGTCATATTTACGATATTTTCGGTGTTCAAGTCCTAATTTCATTATATTTCCTCAGATTAGTAAATATTTCATACATTTAATAACATTTTCCACAGAAATAGTGTGTAATTACGTCTTATTTTACGTAGCAAATACATGGGCGTGTCCCTACCTACCTACACGTAAGTGACCTTTACGCTATTTCCACGTTTTGCATAGTATTTCCAAGGAAATTTCCTTAATTTCTCAAAGTTTTCCATTAGGCATACACTATAGTAATTACAATTTAATCAATCGTCCTTTTTTCTGCTGCCAATTCCAGGATATTCCGTGGGAAAACCGGCGAGAATTATCATAGAATAAAAGTGCATTTTCTATCAATAACTGTGCCGTAAATCGCATCGGATCAGCTGTACTGCGAGTATACCTACCGGCGGCCGGGATAACGGTACTGATAAGGATAAAAGCCTACTGTTCGACACTTGTGGAAGGTTCGTGCGGTGTAAACAAGGTTGTATTCTTTGCATTTACCTAATTTAACGTATTGATTACACTTTTACGATCGTATTTATTGGATTATTGTTTGCGCTTTCATTATGGCTGACTTAGCAAAATTTATCGCCGAAAGGGGACGTTTAAAAGCACGCCTTACTTTATTTCAAAAATTCTTAAACCCGCTACTGGATACAAAACTAACTAAAACGCAATTTCATGAGTTAACTTTGAGACTTAGTAAAATACAAGACTTGAATTTTACTTTTGAGGAAACACAAAGCAAAATTGAATCTTTGGATGCGAACGAGGATGTTCAATTAACTGAGAGGGAGGAATTCGAAAATAGGTATTTCAGTTTGGTCGCTCAAGCACAAGAATTACTTCAAAATTATGAAAATCATTCCCGTAGGACTTCTGATAGTGGTTCCGCCTCCTCAGCATCAACTGTTGTTCATCATCGTAGCAATATAAAGTTGCCGCCTCTAAAGATTCCTTCTTTTAATGGAGATGCCAACAAATGGTTGGAATTTCGCGACATGTACATGTCTCTAGTCCACAACAGTGATAGTCTAGATGACGTGAGTAAATTTCATTACCTAAAATCATACCTGGAAGGTTCAGCTAAATCAGTCATAGATTCTGTAACCGTTACATCTGATAATTATTCAGTCGCTTGGTCCCTTCTCTGCGATAGGTACGACAATAAGCGTCTTTTAATAAATGAACATATCAAGTGCCTATTTTCCTTGGAAAATATGTCGAGGGAGTCGGAAAAGGATTTACGCAATTTAGTTGATTCAATATCTAAAAACCTGAGCGCGTTGAATTCACTTGGTGAGCCTACACAGCACTGGGATTCATTAATTATTTTCATGGCTTCTGCTAAATTAGATCCAAAAACTGCGCGAGATTGGGAGCAATTTAGGAGCACATTGAAATCTACAACATTAAAAGACTTTTTCGATTTTCTTCGTCAACGGGCGACTGTATTGGAAACGGTACATGTAAGCAAAGCTGAAAAACAAGATAAACGTCACAGTTTAATAAAATCAAAATCATTTACTTCGTCTTCATCTCCCGCCATCAATTCCGTAACACATGGTACTTGTTTAAATTGCAAACAAAATCATAAATTGTACGAATGTCACAGATTCAAATCTTTGCCCGTAGATGAACGCATTGCAAAGATATCTCAGTGGCAAATTTGCGCGAATTGTCTAAGGGGGGGGCACAGAGCTTCCCAGTGTGGTCTGGGTGGCTGCCGCATTTGTAAAAGGAAACATAATACCTTAATTCATAAACAATCTTCTTTTGATGACAATATGTCTACTCCGCAAACCCCACAGCAGAACGTGGACCATGCTTCCTCTTCTTTTGTCAATGCATCTTCAGGGAGCTCTGCGAATGTTGAAACGCCATCCTCTGGAGCGAATCAACCTGCTGGGGTAGCTGGGGATGCTTCTTGCGTCGTGAGTATGTCTGCTGTCGCCCAGGGTCAGGCTCTTCTTTCTACGGCTTTGATCAAGGTGACAAACAATGGCAAATCTTTTACTCTACGTGCACTACTGGACCCTTGCAGCCAGTCTTCTTTTATAACCGAAAAAGCTGCGGCTAAAATCGGTTTAATCAAAACCAAAAATCCACCTCGATCCGTCTTCGGTCTTAACAATGCCGTCATCAATATTACAGAACATTGCGATGTTGCAATAAAGTCTTCTTATACTTCGTATTCGACATCCGTCCAATGTTTCATAGTTCCTCTTATTACGGACGAGGTTCCTCAAATGAGAATTCGAGTAAACGACTTAGACATTCCTCAAAATATTCAACTTGCTGATCCTCAATTCTTCTGTCCTTCTCAAGTTGATATGCTTCTTGGTGTCGATGTCGTATGGGACTTGATTGGTATGAATAAATCCAAACTAGGACCAAACAAGCCTTACCTAATCGAAACTCAACTTGGGTGGATCGTTGCAGGTCCACTGGGGTGGGAATATTACGTCACATCTCCACCGTCTAATCGATCATTTTGCAATTTCAGCAAAAACATTCAACAACAGTTGTCCAAATTCTTCGAGCTAGAGGAAATACCCTCAGAAAAGGCTCCCTCTTTCAATGAGCATTATTGCGAGAAGCTCTTCAACGAAACCACTTACCGCGATGAAGATGGTAGGTTTAATGTGCAAATTCCTCTTCATGAATCACCAGATGTCCTGGGGGATTCTTATCATCAGGCTGAAAGAAGGTTATTTCAATTAGAAAAAAGAATGAAGAAGAATCCAAAGCTTGCTCATGACTATACTCAGTTCATGCAAGAGTATCAGGACTTGGGGCATATGAGTGAAGTCACGAATCCATCACCTCGTGGTTGCATCTTACCTCATCATGCTGTCATCAGAGAGAACAGCGAGACAACTAAAACCAGAGTGGTATTCGACGCAGCAGCTGAAACGTCTTCAGGCAAATCGCTGAACGACATCCAATACGTGGGTCCAGTTGTTCAGGACGATCTCTTTTCCATCCTTTTAAGGTTTAGGCAACATCAGTATGTTGTGTCAGCAGACGTGGAGAAGATGTACCGTCAGGTACTGGTTCAACAACAGCATCGCCCTCTTCAGATGATACTGTGGCGCGATAGCGTTGATCTTCCTATAAAAATATTCCAGTTGAACACAGTTACCTATGGCACAGCTTCTGCTCCTTTTCTTAGCACACGTTGCTTGCTTCAATTGTCAAAGGAATGCCCGGACGAAACCATAGCTCAGTTAATTAAATCCGATTTTTACGTCGACGACTTTCTTTCAGGAAGCAACTCTAAATCAGAACTGAGTCGCATCATTACTTCAGTCACTGAAATTCTTCATTCCGCTTGCTTTCCATTACGAAAGTTTCGCACAAATGTGCCTTCTATTTTTGAAAATAATCCAAGTACCCTCATACCCAAAGACTTGGATTTTACTTCACAATCCAGTGCACTGGGTCTCAAGTGGGATCCAGCCGCTGACGTCTTGATATTTCCAACAGACTTTCAGTCTCCTTCTGTAGCAACGAAAAGAACAATATTGTCCAACTCTGCAAAACTCTTCGATCCCCTGGGTTTGCTAAGCCTTTGCACAATCATTCCAAAAATGGTTCTTCAGCAACTATGGCTAACAAAACTGGACTGGGACGATACTATTCCTTCTGACACAGAGAAAATGTGGTTGAACTTTGTTTCAGGGTTGAACAATCTATCTTCTCTTCAAATACCCAGGTGCGTCCTCAGCAAAGAACCGGATGACATCGAGCTCCTTGCGTTTTGTGACGCTTCGCAAAATGCATTCGCAGCTTGCATCTACTTGCGTTCAGTGGACAAATCTGGAAAGGTTGACGTTCATCTTCTTTGCGCCAAAGCCAAGGTTGCTCCAGTAAAACCACAGACGATTCCACGCTTGGAACTCTGTGGTGCTTTATTAGCAGCACGTCTAGCATCCAAAGTCGTCAAAGCACTTCGACTAGACATTTCGAAACAATTTTACTGGACTGACTCTTCCGTTGTTCTTGGTTGGTTGTCTTCTCAGGCTCGTGACCTGAAAACATTCGTCTCAAATCGAGTCGCTGAAATTCAGCAGCTGACGTCTTCTGGCACCTGGCGCCATGTCCCAGGTGTTGATAATCCGGCTGACCTTGCTTCTCGCGGTCTTGACCCGAAGCTCATTCACAAAGCCTCGATTTGGTGGCAGGGACCTTCATTCTTACTTGAAAACGAGTCTGATTGGCCAGCTAATATCAAACCCATTAATGATTTACCTGAAACAAAAACAAAGATTACACATCAAAATGCTAATTCTAATCCTAACATCAAAGCATTCGCTACACCTATTTCTAAAGAGACTTACCTCAGCAGTACGGTGAATTTTCAGAAACATTCAAAGTTCACTATCCTGTTACGTTCAACAGCATACGTACTGCGATTCATTCATAACTTAAAACATAAAAATTCAAAACGAACCGGCATCTTAACAGCTGATGAACTCGAAGCTTCATTAAATCATTTAATCAAAGAGCATCAAGCTGAATGTTTTGAACATGAAATAAACCTTATTAAAAATAAAAAATCCTTACCTTCGCGGTCACGGTTGCTTTCTCTTCATCCTTTCATTGGAGAAGATGACTTCCTTCGATTAGGTGGACGAATCCAAAGGGCTTCGGAGGCCTTCAGCCGAAAGCATCCTATTCTTCTCGATTCAAACCATACACTCACAAAGTTATTACTTGCACATGAGCATAAGAAGCTTCTTCACGGTGGTCCGCAGTTACTCCTCGCTAACATTCGTCAAACTTACTGGCCTGTCAGTGGCCGTCGTCTGGCTAGAAGCATTGTAAATAACTGCAGGCTGTGTAGGATCATGAAGGCAAAGACTGTAAATCCTGTAATGGGAAATTTACCATTATCTCGCGTGACGCCCAATTACCCTTTTCAAGTTTGTGGCTGCGATATGGCTGGGCCATTTTCTATTAGAGACCGCTTAAGACGCGGATGTCGAATTATCAAAGCTTACCTTTGCGTCTTCGTTTGTTTTAGCACGAGAGCATTGCATCTCGAAGTTGCATCCGACCTCAGCACTGATGCGTTTATTTTGTGTTTGAGACGTCTTATTTCGCGGAGAGGAAAGCCAAGAGAGATTCACTGCGACAATGGTCGAAATTTTGTGGGCGCAAATAATGAACTCCGTACGTTCATAGAATCATGCAAAGAATCCATCTCTTCTTACGCCGCTGCCGAAGGCATTACTTTTAAATTCTCGCCGGCTTACTCACCCCACTTCGGTGGGCTTTGGGAGGCAGGTGTCAAATCTGCCAAACATCACTTCTACAGAACAATAGGTAGTGGTACTCACTTAACATACGAGGAGCTATCGACGCTGTTCGTGCAGATCGAATCAATTCTCAACTCGAGACCCCTAACTCCTCTTTCATCGGATCCTACCGACCTTCTTCCTTTAACTCCAGGGCACTTCTTAATCGGGAGACCTCTAACCTCATTACCATCACCGAGACTGACTGATGTCAAAACCACAAGACTCGACAGATTCCAGCAAATTGAGCAAATGCGTCAACATTTCTGGGAGAGATGGCGCAACGAGTTTCTCTCTGAACTACAAGAGCGATCCAAATGGCGCTTGAACAAAGGCGAGCTACTTCAAGGCGATATGGTCATCCTGAAGGAACCAAATCTACCACCACTCAAATGGCGAATGGGTCGCATACATCAGCTTTACCCTGGAGCAGACGGCATCGCGCGTGTGGCGGATGTCATGACATCGAAGGGCATCGTACGTCGTGCAGTTAGAAACCTCTGTCCTCTTCCATCAGAGAGGCCAGAAGAAGAATCATCTCCTCGAAATCCCATGGTCTTCGAGGGGGGGGAATCTGTTGGAGCCTAATATGCAAGGACCACGGCGGGCGGTGTGCGGTGCGCGGGCGCGGGGCGTTCGCCGCCATATTCATTCCATCTATCGATCAAGACACATCTACTTCTTTAAAATCGTCAAAATTGTCAGTGAAATTACGATATCTTCATTAAAATACTTACAAGAACACCAAGCTGCATTTTCATCACCACCACCAATGGAGTCAGATACTTAACATCATACAGAAGTAAAAGAAATAGCGTATCCTGAGGGAGGCTCAGTGGTCCACTATGCTTGGCTGATGCTTCATTGTGTATCCCAACACATCACAATTAGAATCAAAGTAAGAGTATAGTTTGTACCTCAAAAAGACCTTCGATTTTTTAAGGTCCGAATTCGTGTGTAGATTTCGGATGCAGTCATATCAAAACGCGCGGAAAGGTCACAAATGTAAAATTAATACAATCCATAATTCCGTAACTCTACTTGATATCAAAGATTTACTAGCTACCCACAAATAAGTCAAAAGCGTTGTTGAAATAATGTGTATTATCATAATGAATCGCAAACAGATTACTTCGATTACTAAACATAATCAAGTAGATAACTTTGCGTACGGCAGCAACGAGTTATCCTCAAAAGGCTAATGGCGGAGCCCGCGTTCATCTTTAAGAGGCAATTACGCTACTTTATTTCTTTCATTAGATCGCAATTCTGAAGTTTATTTATGGGGGGAAGTTTCGACGCTTGCCAGAATAGTAGGGAGGTGGAATTTATTGGAAGTAGAACGGGTGGGTGGGAAAGAGTTGTCTGCTGTAGCTTGAAATGTTGGACTGGTACAGTTGTTAAAAACTGTTTTTACGTCTTAAATCAGGGTCGTTCGACACGATGTCACAAACGATAAGAGAAGAAGTCGCGTAGGTAAAATAATAACGTGTACTTATGCACCATTACACGATTTCTAATTTGTGTATAGATAATTAAAAACATAGCCTGAAGTGATAAAAACAACCTCATTCATGATACGTTGACACTTTTGCTTTTACCATATGGGACAAAGTAGGTGATCTCTATTGTATGAGCGGGATTTAAGGAAGGTTTCAAAAATTTTACTACCTATCTCAAAAGAAACTTTATTTGGTTTCACCTTTGCCATTTGATTAGTTTGAATGATGATTCCTGTAATTAAATAGCATGTTTAAACCAAACTCAAGCAAGAAACACACGGTAAAGTCCGTTTAAGCGTCGTTTGTTCGATTTTCGACCTTATTTTCAAACGTTTTAACAGACCCATCCGACCCATCCGTCGACGCAACGTTGAGGTGGGCTTAAAAACCAAGCGACAGCGACAACGACGCGCGTCGTTGCCGCTCGCTGTCAAATGATTGGTTTGTATGGGGAACCAGAAAAACCGAGCGACGGCGTCGTTGCGGCGCGCCACGACGCCGTCACGTTGACAGCGCGCTGAGAAGCTTAGAGTTTGTATGGGATGCGGTCGGGTTTTTCTACAAGACCGCAGCGACAACGACGCCGTCAAAATTTGACGGCGACAACGACGCGCGTCGTTGTCGCGTCGCTTGGTTTTTAAGCCTATCTTTGAGCGATGCCATTTGACATAAACTGTATTCGTGTGATGGTAGGGTGGAGAATCGAATGAATGACGCACAGACGGACCTTGCGTGTGGTTCTCGCCTTACTTTCGTCTGAAATGAACAGAATAGTGTCTGAAGAAAAGCATTCATCTCGTACCCTCCATTCTGCTTCTGCCTTCTGCACAATGTTTTATGGCTATTTTAGTATTAATTTCATTAAAATACTGCTGTTTTACGACGCAAACAAAAGGTGCAAGCACAAAAAGTTTAATTTAAAGCACAGATAAACAAATCTTAACAAAACAATTTAATGAATTCCCCGACTCCCAAGACGATCTTTGTACAGGATATCTACGCAAACAATTCTAGGTACAAATAAGAAACCGAAATAACTTTGAGATTAAAACAATGCACTTTAAGAAATGACGCTGTTCTTACAAGAAGTCATGTAAGTACGAACACATCACAATTTCATGCGTTTCTCACGGAACGTTAGTTCCGCTCGATGTTAGGCTGTCCCTCGAATACTAATAAGTTAATCTTTTATATCACGTTTTCGTGAAACAAAGAGATGTGGACGACGATGAGATAAAACGCACCAGCTCGCTTGACCCCCCACTAGTTGCGAACCTCCTGTTCTTTGGAAAGAGTTGAAGGGGAAAGGGGAGGCGAGGGGGCTCTTTGATCTGGTTTTGAATTGCCGGTGGTCGAGTGTGAGCCTGTATTAAGCAGCAGCGGAATTATGAAGCATATGCTCTTTGAATACTAAACGGTTATTTTCAAAAGGTCGGTCTGGTATGGGCAAAACGCGCATGGAAGCGGCTCTTACAAAGGACCGGGTGTGACTAATGCCAGAGTTCTTTCGTTTCTCGTATATTCATATGATAATAAAGTGTTAATCGCATCGTCAAAAAAATTAGACGGCCAATGATGGACTACGGACAAGTCAATGACTTTTTAATTGCTTAATTTGGAAACAGAAACAATTATGTACAATATGGATGATGAGTTAAATTGGTTCTGTCTAATTGGAAATTGGTTCGGCAATAAATTTTTTGCTGAGTCAAATTGTAGGTCTTGGATCGTTTTATCGATGTTTGGCTCGCCTCAGGAGATGAAACCCCCAAATTTTATCACGTACTTCTAAGAGATCCCTTAATCTTAAGGTGCGTATCAACAGGTTGATAAATAAGGAGGCTTAACTGACGAAACTGCTGAGGAATTGCAAATTCAGTTAACCTTTTTCAATTCAGTAAGCGTTAACTTTCGGCACGGGCCAAACGAGCACTTATTGAGTTAGTATTAAGCTTAAGATTTATTCAAAACAGTACGACCATTTACAGAAGTGCCGGAGTCCATACAAATGAGGGTGGAACAAAATTTGTACGTGTTTTTGCTGCTCATTTAGGGAAGAAGAATTTCTGAAGTTGCTTTTCAAACAAGAGAATGGTAGTTATCATTTAGGAATACACAATTCAAAAGCAATGCGTCAGTAATATTAAGAATTCATTTGTTGGCTTTTAGGTACCCAGCGATTTTAGAAGTATGCAAATTCGTGGAAGCCGACAAAGCGACGATAATCTTTTGAATCATTTCGCTTGACACACGGCTGAATGCCATTAATTTCCACTCAAGCCTCATTAGCAGCATCAAAATCTGCTTCAACATTACCAGGAAATACCGCCACAAAATTTTGAGTAACTTGACCATCATTTCATTCAACATCATTACCTTCAAGAGCCAACGCTGAGTCATACTAAACAATTACATCTAATGAATTGCCTAATTTCTTGTTCTGTGCATTGACGGCATATTAATAGCTCCAGTCTGTTTGTATGGGATTCCATAGTGCTTAACGTGTATCTATTTATATTATAATACGGTATACATCGATCGGTGCTAAGATACGGGCTTTTGAATTCGGCTCATACGGTTTAAGAAATACGAGACCGTCAGTTACACTGTTATTTTATTAAAATATCATTCTTCACTTACAATATGATCTGGGGGTTATAAAAAGGTGATACAAGTATTTATGTTTGAATAACTTGATAAGTTCTTTTTTAGATGATACATATCTACACTAGTTAGGTATAAGTATTATGATTTTTCTTTTCTTCTATGGTGGTAATGTTAGTGCGGGTCAAATTTCATTTGCACAAAACTTGTACTTCTAAACATGATCTGCCTACGTATTGCTTATGAGTATCTTTGCAGCTCCTAACAGTTTATTTTGAGACTAACTTATTCGATTAACTAACTAACAAAAAATATTTTAAAGTCAAACAAGTTAAATTTTTCTTTCATCTCTGACCTTTAAAAAGATTACCTACACTTAAAAAAAAAAAGATGAAACCATTCCCACCATAAAATCTCCTTGAACAATTGCGTTATAACAACATAATTTCTCTTTATTTTTATAACCCTATATAAGATACCGAGTCTTTAATACACCGCGTCATTACTGACACTCAGATCCTTGCTGCAATGCAACTACAAATAAAAATACAACTCCATCATTCTACCAGGCTAGCGGGTTATTCTGAATCAACCTTAACAAGAAAATATGAAGATCAATCAAAGAATCACTCAAAACGCAACCTATTGTATCGCTCGTAAATATGTGTAGGTATGTATTTCGATGTTTTTAACAGATCAAACTAGAAACTAGTTTTAGTCACTGTCAAAAACTCTGCGTTTTCATTTATTGTATGAATATGACATCAAAGTTTTTGAAAATTTGCAATAGATATACAAGTAGGGTAAGTCCGGGATATATGCCAAACTAATTTTATTATTTTCATATCTTTCTGTTTAAAAATAATAAGCACATGGTTTTCATAAATATCCAAACTTTGGACTATTACTTATTGATTTTGAATGGTTTTTTGAAAACAATTCTATTACTGATCTGTATATTCCAAGTTAAAAATCAAACTGCAAACCGGGATAGATGCCTCATATGCCGTATATTTGCCCCAGAGCGATTTATTTGATGGGGATATATGCCTTTGGTGGGGATATATGCCCTTGGCAAGAAAATAGATATTTTGAACATGTAAACATACATTTATTAGTACATATTTATTATTTTAACAAACAAACAACAACAGAACTGCGTTGTCGCCTTGGCTGGCTGCATCGTCTCTGGTTGGCCTCGTTGTCTCCTTGGCTGGCTGCTTTGTATCTGGTTGGCTGTATTGTCTCCTTGGCTGGCTGCATCGTCTCTGGTTGGCGGCGTTGTCTCTTTGGCTGGCTGCTTTGTATCTGGTTGGCTGTATTGTCTCCTTGGCTGGCTGCATCGTCTCTGGTTGGCCGCGTTGTCTCTTTGGCTGGCTGCTTTGTATCTCGTTGGCTGTATTGTCTCCTTGGCTGGCTGCTTTGTCTCTGGTAGGCTGCGTTGTCTCCTTGGCTGGCTGCTTTGTATCTGGTTGGCTTTATTGTCTCCTTGGCTGGCTACTTTGACTCTGGTTGGCCGTGATGTCTCCTTGGCTGGCTGCTTTGTCTCTGGTTGGCTGTGTTGTCTCCTTGGCTGGCTGCGTTGTCTCCTTGGCTGGCTGCGTTGTCTCCTTGGCTGGCTCGTCGTCTCTGTTTGGTTGCGTTTTCTCTTTTGGCTATTGGCTGTTTTGTCTCTGTTAGGCTGCATTGTCTCCGTGACTGGCTGCTTTGTATCTGGTTGGCTGTATTGTCTCCTTGGCTGGCTACTTTGACTCTGGTTGGCCGTGATTTCTCCTTGACTGGCTGCTTTGTCTCTGGTTGACTGTGTTATCTCCTTGGCTGGCTGCGTTGTCTCCTTGGCTGGCTCGTCGTCTCTGGTTGGCTGCGTCGTCTCTGGTTGGTTGCGTTTTCTCTTTTGGCTATTGGCTGCTTTGATTGTCTGATTAACTGCGTTGTCTCTTTGGCTAGCTGCGTCACCTCTTTAGCTGGCTGCGTCGTCTGTACTAGCTGCATCGTCGCTCAGGCTGGCTGCATCCTCGGTCCAAGCAATAATTCGCGGTTGCACGTCAGTTTTACGCTTATATTTGCTGGGCATTTCCAGTCTGAAATATAAGACAAACATTAAAGTTAGGCCAGGGATATGTGCCCTTAGGGCCACATATCCCAAAAAATATCGGGGCACATATACTTTTTCACGGGGATATTTGCCCTTATCACAAATAAATATAAATACTAATATTTTATTTAAAAAAATGCCTTATTAACAAACTACATACCCTAGTCCTTATATTTACGTAAAAAGAAAGTGCACTAACCAGGTAAATCCAAAGTTATTAAAGGCCAAAATTCGTCCCTAAAGTAAAATTCCGACTGTTTGTTACGTCGCCGTCTAAAACACTCCTACGCATATCAGCACGCGCCAACGCTTTGTGGCAGACTGAAGAGGGGAGGGTGTGCAATTGTATAATAGAGTAATTTTTTGTGTGTGTGTTTTACTTTTCACACAACTGAACTGAGGCACATATCCCGCTTGGGCGTATATCCCGGACTTACCCTAGGTAACAAAAACAAAATCGCAGATCAACTGATTGATTTACTATGGGAGGTCAATTTCTTTGTCATGTTTCGGCTCATGTTCATGTAACCATGTTCTTTGGGGAAAGTTGTTCAGTGTCATGAGTAGGTACCTTGACTTTTTTTCGGCTTGTTATACTTGTACTCTTTTTGTCCTGGTATATCATAGTAGGTACTAAACTGAAGTCTGTGAGGCCTATATGTCGGCCCACTTTAACGGCCACTGCAGCTTGTGGCTGACTTTGTGCAATATTATGTACGCCTCCTCTCTTTTATGCAATGTTGAAATATTTTGCAAATTTGGGTGTTGAGAATAAACCTTCCCTCGAATCAATTGGCTGGAGTAATGAAGACATTACTGTCTGTAGCCGGCGATATCTATCTCGGCAGATAATCGCTTGCATCACGTTGTGCGGTACTGTTCGCAGAATAAGTGGCTGCTTCGTTTTTTTTTTTCTTTACAATGTTCCTTTTTTTATTGTGGGTTCTGTTGAAATGCTAAGGGCTTGGGAATGCTCTGCAGTAATATGACGGGTTATATTAGCTGTGCCTGTGTCTGATTGGTATAGTTTTTGTTTTGATCGAATAATTTCATTCAGTTTTTAATTTATTCGTCATCTCTTATATCAGTATTTTCACTAAAAATATCGTCTTATACACGTTCTTCAACTTCCAATCGGATAGAAACTTTTCGCACAAAACAATGCTTTTGCACCGAAAACAGATCAACATAATCTTAGGTCTTTATTTGGAAATCCACTTACATTTACATATGACTCAAAATCCATTAAATATACTTACCCCTTTTGCTTTACACGTTTATCTATAATTCATAATTCAATAATTTATTTCTTAGTAGGAATTTACAAGATTCTCTTTAAGAAAGTCACATTCTAATTCAAACTTAAAAAAGAGAAAATTTCTAATGCAAAAATTTTCTCTTTTTTACAATTTTGTTCCTACTCTATACGCGGCTCAGGCAGGATAAAAATAAAAATAAAGGCACTGCCTCGGGCTGGCCAGGCTAACCACACAGCATGTAACTTTATGCCTCAGTAAATGACAAGTAAATGGAATTAAATTCTGTCAATATTTTAAAAAGGTGTTCCATGTGTATAGTTAGCCGGACCCCCTGGACAGGAAAACCCCCCAAAAACCTGCCCAGAAGTGCACCTATTCTAAAGTTGACAATATTTTAGGCCCTATGTGACCCTAGCTAAGTTAGAAAATAAATTAATAGTATAATAGTAATAGCCAAAAACGGCTCAACAAAATAAAAAAAATATTACAGTAGATTATTCTAACTGTTTCGTCTTTAAAATATACTTTAAACATACGAGCAATAAAATAACATAACAAAAAAAGTAAATTTACAGTAAATGTAAAAAATACATGTCAAAAATTTAAGAATAATAAGAATGAAATGTCAAATTTAACCACTATAGGTACATGTCAATTTGCATATCATAAAAGTATAAGTTTATTTTTAAATAATGCCTATCTCTTGCATTGTGTTGGAGCAACTGTTGCTACTAACCAGACATCTTTGTCTTTCAGATAATGTTCAGTATTGTAATACGCTTTCGAACATAAAGTATTCTTTATTTTAATTTTAAATTGCCTATCATTTAACTTTAAAATTTCCTCTGGAATTTTATTATAGTAGCGTACACAGTTACCCATAAATGATTTACTGATCTTACTTAATCTGGTTTGTGGCGGTACAATTTTATTTTTATTTCTTGTATTACGACAATGAATATCAGAGTTTCTTAAATAGAAACTGGAATTCTTACGTACATACATTATATTGTCAAATATGTACTGCGAAGGAAGCGTAAGAATGCCAATTTCCTTAAACAATTCTCGTAGGGATTCATGACTTCGAAGTTTATATATTGCTCTTATAGCCCTTTTCTGTAACACAAAGATAGTTTCAATGTTAGCGGCTTGACCCCATAACAATAATCCGTAGGACATTATGCTGTGAAAGTAACTAAAATACACAAGCCTGGCTGTAGCAACATCGGTCAATTGTCGAATTTTTCGAACAGCGTATGCCGCTGAGCTAAGTTTACTAGCCAGTGCTAGTATATGTGGATCCCATTGAACGGTTGCGTCGAGTGTAATCCCTAAGAAAACCGTTTCAGTTACATAATTAAGCTTTTCATTGTTTAGAACAACATCGTGTTTAATACTTTTACATTAGGCAAAGAGAATTTAATACATTTAGTTTTTAGAATTCAGCACTAAATTGTTTGACGTAAACCATTTATGAACCTGATCAAGTGCGCCATATACTTCGTCAATATTTACAGCCTTTCTATCCACTTTAAATATTAAAGAAGTATCATCAGCAAAAAGCACTATCTTGGCTAGATTCTGTACCATGAACGGCAAGTCGTTTATGTATACTAAAAATAGAAACGGTCCTAAAATTGATCCTTGCGGTACACCAATTTTGACGGCAGATCCTAGCGACTTCACACCATTTATCTGCACTGTCTGCGTCCTATCTCCGAGATAAGATTGAACTAAATCAAGCGCTTTTCCTCTTATACCATAATGGTCCAGTTTCAGCAACAGTGTCTCATGATCAACGCAATCAAATGCCTTGGACAAATCGCAGAACACCCCTATGACATCCTGCGACTCCTCCCAAGCACCGTAAATAAGTTGCAGGAGGTTAACAGCAGCGTCGGTTGTCGAGCGCCCTTTCGTAAAACCGAATTGTTGATCATGTAGTAATTTATTCAAATTAAAATGTAGGAGCATTTGATTAAGTATAATTTTCTCAAAACTTTACTCAAAACTGGTAGTACAGATACTGGCCTAAAGTTACTGGGATCCGTTTTATCTCCTGCTTTAAAAAGAGGTATTACTTTACTGTGCTTCATGAGATCAGGAAATACGCCATGATCAATGCAAGCATTAAATATACAGGCTAAGTATGGTGCTAATGTATCTATAAAAGAACTACATAGTCTTACTGACATGCCCCATAGATCCTCTGTAGTTTTTACTTTTATATCTTTAAAAGTTTTTAATATTACGTTTGCATTAATGTGCCTAAACTCAAATATATTAATACAAGTCTGAACATTAGTTTTAAGAAGATTTGACGCGATGATTGGCGAAGAGTTAAGTGACTCAGTAGTTGTAAATGGGATGTTACTGAAAAAAGTTTCAAACTCATTAGCTACATCAGCGTCTGCAGTAACAATGCCCTGACCAGTCTTTAAAGAATGAGATTTTTCGATTGGTTTAGTTCGACCAGTCTCTGAATTGACAACTTTCCAAACAGTTTTAATAACATTTTCAGCAGAGTATATTTTATTTTTGGTGAAAATTGCTTTAGCTTGTATGCAAACATTTTTGAATATTTTAGAATAATTTTTAACATGTTCAACAAAAGCTACACTATGATTATAAGACTTTTCGTCATACAGCTCAAATAACTTGTTCCTACTTGTTCGAATGCCTACAGTTGCCCAGTCGCTGAATTTAAATTTAGGATTAATTGTTAATTTCTTTACCTTGAATTTGTCTTCAAATTCATCACGTATCGTTATAAAAGCTTTGAATAAAAGTTATTTGGATTGTTAGTATCATAGTCTAGAACTGGTAGTTTTTCTGATAGTGCAGTATGGAGTTTGTCTACTTGGTTGGAGCTTATAATTCTTTTACTAATAACAATCTTTTCATCTTTAGGACGACATGGAAAAAGCACAGATTGTCCATTGTGGTCTGATTTACAACAATTTACTATTTCTTGGTCTGAATAGTCACAATCACAGTAGATATTATCTAAACAAGATGCTGTGGTTGCAGTTATTCGAGTAGGTTCTTTAAATGTGTTGTTTAGGTTAAAAGACTTAAACAAGCTGATAAATCGACTTCTAAAAGCAACATTTTCTAGTAAGTTTATATTGAAATCTCCACACACGATATGAAATTTATTCTTTGATTTTAATAATATCTTTAAAACATCTTCCATAATTAGTTCAAAACTCTCATAGTTACTATTTTTAGGGGGTCTGTATACGCACACTATAATATGTTTCTCCAACTCAATGCATGACAGTTCACACACACATTCAATCGAAAGTCCAACAATATCTTTTCGCTCTTTAGCTTTGATATTTTTATTAACAAGAATAAAAGTGCCTCCGCGAGTAGTGGACTTTCGATTGAAAGCACTGACTATTTCATAATTTTCGTAATTTATGAGCATCTCATAGTCCTTCAACCAGTGTTCAGAAACGCATAAAATATCACATTTCTTGACTCCAGGAACAACTCAATCTCAAGCTCCTTGCCGGGAAAGCCCTGAATATTCTGATGAATAATACTAAGCGGCTTTCCTTTGTCTCATTGTTTAGTTTAAATGTTGAGATTTATTGTTCCTGGATGCAAGAGGCCTAAGTCTAGAATGATCTGGTATACAATGTGTAACCGGGTCAGAAATGTTCATAGCTAACAAATTAGCTAAAAGTTTGCGGTAATAAAGAGATAAGTACATTGTACTGTTTGTCAATATAAAATTATCAAATAGATTAATGTCAACTGTATATAAGTTGTCACTGTGACTACATGTCAATTTATATAACATAGAGTTAAAATTAAATATCCTACTATTGTATTCAACTTGTCCCTTAATATAAGGTAATGTGCCTATAATACAGTTACGAACATTTAGGGTGGCACAAGAATTAATAAAATTAGTCAAGGCTCGCTTGTCGACACCGCTACTGTGACTTAATAATAGCACCACTGTAGTGTTTTCCGAAAAGTTATAGTTTAACATTCTATTAGTAATTTGTTCAAACGAGGCCTGGGGTAAACAAACATTTTCAACAACCTGATTAAGTTGATTGTGCAGTAAGTAACCTAAACCTTTTCCTATTTTGTCACTAAAGATGACCGTCTTAGCGAGATTAGTGTCCACGGGTTTGGGCAGCTGCTGAACGTGCTGGGTACGAGTACTCGGCGTAGGCGTGCTAGTGTGCAACGCCAGCGACGCGCCCTGGGCTCCTTGCCCGGCGACGCGCGGCGTGAGCAGACCTGACCATGCACGCGTAGGCGGCGGTCCGCATGGCGAGGCGTGCGGGGCGCGGGGCGGGGGTGGGGCGCACAGCGAGAGGCGCGGGGCGCTCAGCAGCGGGCGTGCGGGGCGCATGGCTGCGAGGCGCACGGCGGGGGCGCGGGCGCACGGCTGCGAGGTGCTCGGGACGTCCAGTGGAGCGCGCGGTGGTGTGGTGAGTGCACTCGCGTCCAAGCTATGAAGTCCCTGCGCGGCGCCACCAGACTGCTCGACTCGTGATTTAGGAGTACTGGGCTCCTGATCCATAGTAGCATGCTGACCTTGCTGCAACTGCTGACAATGCATAGTGCCACAGCCCCGCTGAGGTCAACCTCCTGCGGGGTGGGGGCACCCTGCAGATTGGTGAGAGCAGTGTTGTGGTTTTAAAACAGCTTGGTGCTCCTTCACTTTTTTCTTCTTCATTGACGAATGACGGTTTCTCTTCTTTTTAGTCTTGGGTGACCCGCTGTCATTTGATGAAAATTCAGACCGGTCTCCTGTGTCACTTAGCAATGACAAATGTTTCTTGTCTGTATCATCTTGTAGCAAGGCCATGATTTCATTGCAATTTTGTTTAATTATATTTTTATTTGTTAGTGGTGCAAATGTAGAAGATTGTTGGCTCAGCTTGGTCTTTGCTTCTTCATGCTGCTCAGATAAAGCTGAATAAGCTGCCTTGAGTGAGTCAATCTCCTGATATAATACTACTCGTTTCAATAGACTATTTTGTTTCTTATATTTATTTTTGTGTTGTCTCCTTAGTAATCTATTTGCATTCAAAGCTCTTAGTAATTTTGCCTTAATCTGCTGAGGTCTCTTTGGTCTTGGATGATTTTGCACATTTATAGTAGATGTTTGTGCAGTCCATTGAGTAAATCGTTGATCACTTGTCACATTTGCAAAAGCTCCTCGTGTAGGGCAAATGACATTTCATTGTGGAGTGATTGTGACTGAATTAAAGCTGTAGTTTGCTTCTCATTTTGTAAGATACTTAGGCTGCTTAGTGCCTCACGAAGCTGTTGTTCTAAAAGTTCAACCCGGTCTGAAGTAACTTGTAGCTTAGAGATCTCTGCTCGCAGGATGTCAATGAGAGCTTGCTTGTGATCAATATCTGCCTTAGATTCCTCAAGTAAACAGTAGGCATTTGTGAGTTTCAGGTTGATTGTATCCTTGCTCGACTTTAACATTCGCATGTCACACTGTAGGTCATTTCTTTCATCGACCAGCCGGTCAACCTGAGCTTCATAGTCCTTCACTTCTATCATAAGTCTTTGTAATTTCTGTTCTTTAGCCATAGAACGTGTTTCAGTCGGCATTTTGATGCTGCTGCTTCAGCTGAAATATATAAAACACTACTTAATACACAATATACACTTGCTCACAAGCTAGTGAGTAGGTACTGTAACTAATTAAGCAATGTGATGTGTTTATGTAGGTAAAATAACCTGGTCAAGTGTCATCAGTTTCCCTTCCCAAATTGACAAGCGATCTGAGACACTGTAAGAACTAGACTAGACTAAAACGAAACTAGCAGGAGAAGTAAGATTTTGAGTTCCTATGGGTATAAAGTGTTTGTTGAATAACTTGTCTGAGCGGCAGTTGACCTTCCCGTCAGGTATACTTCGTTAAAAGTAACCTGAGGCAAGTTCACGCGGCTGTGTTATGTTTAGGTAGTAAATTCCCACAATAAGTGAGTTGTGCTGTCGTGTACTATGGTATTATATGATACTAATGTGGTAATTGATTGTGAATCGTATAAAAGTTATCAAAGAAACGATACTCCCAGGGGATAATCCGTTGCTCGTTCAAATCTTGATTCAAATCCTTTGTCTGGTTATGACAGACAGTCGAAAATCCAAGTATTTCCACTCGAATTTGTATTGACAGCATCCGATATATTATAAACTTATCACTTTCACAAATTCACATGATTTTTTAACAAGAAAACGTATAAAAACACTAAATTATAATTAAATTTGATTAACAGCTGATTTTGACGACCGCTCAGCTCGGGGTTGCCAGAGCAAAAAAAAAAAGGTTATCCGGAATTTCGGTTTATCCCTTTCGGTTATCCGGAATTTCATATAATAAAGTGGCAGGTGAATGAGAATAAGGACATCAAAGGAAACCCGCTCTTTCCAAAATGTTAATGTAAAATTTGCTTACATAATAATATTTGTATAAACCTAATATACAAACCATCTAAAATAAATAAATTTGCATAAAATAAAAAAAATAAGTAAATAATTTAAGAATAAAAATTTTGCAATGCATGAGTAATTATTCCAAAAAAGAAAAAAATTGTTACAGGACGGTCGTTCGATTATCATATTTGACAGCTATCAAAATCATGTAAAGTCTAATATTTTTTGTTGACATGTCATCACTTATGGGCTAGACTGCTGTCAAATATAACCTATTTGAGCGCCATGACTTGACTTAGACTTATAATTATAATTTAATTTTAAAAAATCAGTTGTGGGTACCTACTCCCAAAATTAATAATATCGAAATCCAACTAACCCCACAAAGGCAAAATTAGATACGAGGTAAGGCTAATCCTCGATAATTTCTAAACTAGGAACTCCTGCCACAGATAAAGATATCCTTTGAAGCCGAAACTAACTTTCTCTTTCCACAAGCTTATTAGTATTCGAAACAAAGTTTTGGGTCTTCGGTTTAGATTTGTATCTATCGGGTAATGTATGTACTCCATACGTGCTCTGAAACTCATTCAATTTACCTGTAGTTTTGGTCTGATGTTCACTTTAAGGGGTTTAAGGGTTTGAATCGATATCATTTCGTATATTTGTGATGTAAGTGTCTCTTTTTGGAATTGTTTCTTTGTTTTCTTTCAAGATCAATGTCCAGGTATTTATGCAGCTGAACAACAGTGAGCACTTCATCCTATTACTTGAAACAATACACATAAATAAAAGACACTTCAAAAACAAAAACACATTAAAAGAAAAGAAAGCCGAACCAGTTCCAACGTTCAAACACTCATCTTTTTCTGCGTATCAGAAAAAAAGTACGGACCCAATCCAAATTAACAGACAACTATGACAAGTTACAAGTGTTGTCGACAACTTTGGTGATACCGTTAGCGAAAACACTCGAGTGACTTAAGGCGTGGGAACAGAGATGATTTTCGTTGATCTATGGATTGTGGACAAGCAAGTTTAAGCTGGTGATAGTGGAGGGCCATTGAAGGCTTTTGTCCATGATGTTACAGAGACAATGTGTAAGACAAAGAGCTTGAGAGTGGTCACTGGATTCTTGGAGTTACACCGTTACTTCACGTGACTAGCGTTGTATTTGGATGATATTAATATTTAGTTAGCAAGTACTAAAAAGTATATACTTTAGTTAAAACGAATAATTTTATGTATCTACTTACTCTCCGCGTAGCTATGTGATTTAAATGCTAAATCATCTCAAAGTGCTACTGGTGGTGGACTGCCTTAGACTTGTTGAACGCTTTTCTTAGGATACCTTAATCTATTATGCCTACATACTTTCCTAAGTTTTAGCTTTTAAGCTTCGCGCAAAAAGTGCCTGATACTAATTTGATCATGTACATCGTTTAGAATGATGTAAATATGTTCTAAAATTAAAAAGCTACCGCATTACACATTAGCTACAAAACATGCTTACATTGGGCCTGATAAAGCGATCAATACGACATTAACACCAATAAATATTAACAACATTATCCATTGATTTATAATGGGAGATCAGTTAATAAATACACATCGTGACTAACCCACAGTTAGTTTATCACGAGGTAGGTACAGTCAGATACAGAAGTTACAATCAGTAAAACACAGTTTGTAGCGATTGCGAAGCTCCCCTGAACTTGAGTGAGTGAGAAGGTTTTGTCTTGGCTGTAGATTGCATGATGCATCATCTCTTCCTTCATTATCAGCCAGAAACATAACACACACTTCTGTTTATGTTCCTTCCATACAGTGTTTGCCATAACCAGCAAACCACGCTTCTCAGCAAGGTTGACGATCGCTATGCAAGATGTTTCATTGATTGGTAACTCTGCAGTCCATTCCTTGTATGAATGCTTCACAACACCAACTGTCTTATCTTAAAATTTAAAATCGTTAACATCAATAAATCCATGACTAGCAAAAAAATAATACCTTTAACAGATTTTGTTTCATTTTCGTCTTCTAATAATTAGCCAAGAGCTTCGTGTGATACATACTCGATGCGATTTTCACACAATAAGTTAGATTTTTCAAGTTTTGTTTTGCAGACTGTACTAGAAGGGTGGAAATGCGATCGTGATCTGGTCCAGCGTGGATTTCCTTTGTTACTTGTATTTTGTCTTCATGATTTGTGTGCGCCACTTTTGCTTGAGTAATGACCTCTGAATTTATAAGGAGAGTCGGATCTGGGGGCTAGAGATTGTTCCCTTTTGAGATGCAATTATCTGCAATGCTTAGAATGAAGGCAATCGACGGTTAAGATTAGATTTTTTTCTCCTCGGGCTATGTTGATATTATATTCTAGATTTGTTTTCCAATCTTTGGCGTGGCCAATGGAAATTGCAGCTTAGGATAGCCTCGCTTGTCTAGTTGACTGACAATTTTGTAAGGGTCGCAGGTAGCCGATGGAAACAGTCAGGCCAAAGGACGTGCGCTGCGTTGCGCGGTTGTACGCGCGTATCGGTCCGCGTGCGAAATCCACTTTACTACAAGCGGTGAAGATGAAGTAAGTGAACTTCGCACGAGTTTTCGCATTGCGAGTCGGTGTGGACATAACGTATCACGCAGCACACGTCCTAAGAAGGAGGCACTATAGAGGCCTTTATCCAGCAAAAGATGTTTCACTGCTCACATTCAATATATGAATTTAAGTAGCGTCATTAAATATCACGCTTGACTTCATTCTGAAAGATAAAAAACATCCCCTAAAAACTTTATAAACGTTCCAGAATTTCCAAACCACTAAATCTAAAAAACTGATGTCTCAATAAAAATAATCCTCTTACGACTCAAATTAACGGCGAAGGACTAAAAAACTTTTCATTCTTTAAATCGGTTTAGGTTCAGCAACAAGGTTTTTTTATTCTAATTCAAAGGGGTTCGTTTGGAGCCTGATTTACCGTAAAAGCGAATTTTACCCTCAAACAAGTTCAAAAGACAGCCGCCAAAAAAACTGTGAAAGAAGTAGTAGGTAAAGTAACCTGAGGGCCAGGGTAAAATTGCACTGAGTGTCATACCTATTTACAGCAAAGGTTCCGTAATACAATAGATCTTGGTTTTTAAGCCTACCAACGAGTATCTCTGATACAATTCCACGTCAAATAAAAAGCCGCTAAGATAAAAATTGTTAAATTAATTAAATTTTGTGTTTAATGAGTTATATGTTCTGATTTACACTTAGATTTGAGAGGTAGTTAATACTTGGTATGATTAATAGTCTTCTACGAAATAAAACAAGTACAAAATGAGTTTTTCTTCATCATCATCTTCCTGCCCTTATACCAATTACTTGGGGTCGGCGCAACACGTTTCGTTGAACACAAAATCGTGTTGCAAAAGGATTTGGCTGAATTTTACGACCGGTCGCCTACCAGACGTCAACCCTCCTTGGGAATGATTTTGTGGTGGATTAACCGCCACCATACCGTTGACCCTGGCTCTTTGGGTCGGGTTTATCCCTCGGTCGCCTCTTACGACCCCCACGGGAAGAGAGGGGGTGGTGGTGCTATTCTACTCTGCCGGAACCACACGGCAATCTGTTTAGTGTTAAAAATGAGTTTTTCTTCATATGGAACCCCAAAAGGTCTGTAGGCCTAATCTTTAGGATTACGCCATCCCAAACTCGTTTTTAGATTATTTTTTCTATAATAACAAGGATGTTTCAATTTCAGAAATCGAATTGTGGATATTATCAATAGGTAGGACGTAGGTAAATTTTATATGCGATAGGTAGATGATATATTAACGCCTTTTTGTTCATTGCTCTTTGCTACGCAACTCTTATTTTACAAAAGGTATCTTGGAAGATAGGTACACAGTAATTTTGCTAAACACAAATACTTAAAAGTTGATCGATAGAATATCACTCCTAACAAATTTCTAGCATAATTGGAATCAAATTAGGTACTATCTCATAACAATACAATTTAGTGACTAATTTATGTACATTTCTAAGTAAAACTATAGAAGCATATTAGTTTGTTGGTCGGGAAATGAGGCCAACGGTCACATCGCAATTTCGCAACTTTGCGTCAAATTCATTGATTTCTATAAATAAGGAATATAGTGAGCCTTTTTTTGTCATCGACACTGCTTTGTGGGTATCTTGTCGTCGGAATTCCCCATAAATGCAGCTATTTTCGCTCACAATCCCAACATCATACAAGGGATTAAGTCGGAGAAGGTTCCTTCCTCCATATTGTGAATGTTTTATCACAGGGCTATTGTGTGAGATCCTGAGTTTTGCTCGACAAAACCAACACAGGGCTGCAAATATCATGATCCTTTTGGTAGGTTTTATACTGAATTTGTCAGGAAAATAACATCCCACCGAAACATAAATGTGAAAGTTGGTAGCCAAGTTCAAGGTTTATGTAAAAAAGTATTGATATGAGTGGGTGCCAAGTTCAATCGACAGTCCTAAAATTTATCTATTCATAAATTTGTTTAACATGGTATAGTCAAATAAAACAAACAATTTAAATCTAGAGCATCTCAAAGTTTGACTTGACAAACTCTAAGCCTGGCTAGCTACCGTGTATCTAGATCACAACTTTTGTGAGGTATAGAGTTTTTAAGTCTGTATATCTGGATCAACGTTGTTACAATTATAAATAATTTAAGCCTGTTATTTAAAAATAAAAAGATATGTTTTTAGGTTGTATTGAAAACAGCGGTGAAAATCTTTTAAATGTAGCTAAAAGATGTCAAAATCCTGTCTAGTTGATTTTTCTATTTAAAAATCTAAATTATCTATCCTTTGTATGTACATCTCGAGACCTATGGAAAGGATCATCTTCACTGGTCGTCCTCAATTTGTTCTGATAATCCAGTTTAAGTTGATCCATTAGTTATGTATATGTAATACACCCTTATGGTACAAAGTTGCTACTTATTTTGAGAGGAAAACCATCGTGTCATTGTTTTTTCCCACGCATCATGTAGATGAAATAGGTGTTTTCTTATATCCGAACGAAATTAGGTTAAAGGAGGGTTTTGTGAACCATTTTCGTGTTTCGGGTTCACGGATATGTGTACTATAAAATAATGGTGTTATTTTATTCTTGAAGTGAGATGTGCAACTTCTCCTAAGTTCAACTTACTCAAGAAGTCAAATTAATATTATACTTTTTATAAGAAACTAGCTGGTGCCCGCGAACTTCGTCTCGCCAAGGGATGTTCATGCGCCAACAGAAGTTTTCCGCATGTTTTTAAAGTAAAGCCGTGCTCTTGGTGTTTCATGACAGTTAGATAGGCAGACGGACTCCAAAGGTTCTACGACTAATGTGACCAGCCCTCTGCCACTTCAGCTTGCTACACTTCCAGACTATGTCCGTCACTTTGGTCTTTTTTCGGATAGCCTCATTCCGGTTTTTATCTATTATAGCTACTCGAACTTCGTTTCGTTTCGTTCTTTATACCTACCTTGAAAAATTCTAATATCTACACCAGCGCCCTAAAAATTGTATCAATTCGCTACTTTTGTAGGTATTAATTGTTGGGAACCATATTTCTAAAACTGTAGTTGCATTCCCAGCAGATGCCAATACAGAAGCGTTCCGTCAAGCTTAACAATTTTGCTTTAGAGCCATTTCAATATCTCCTATAGTTTAACTGAGCTTCTAGTGGTGTTCCTTGTGGTCTACATCAGGTACCTACTACAAACTTTCGATGCCTTTTCGCCAGCAGAAGCGTCCCATCAAGCTGAACAACTTTTGCTTTGTTGTCTTATCTTTATCTCCTATAGTTTACCTGTACTCCTGGTGGTGCACCTGGTGGTCTACATCAGGTACTTCAAAAATTCGATGTCTGTTTGCTAGCAGAAGCATCCCATCAAGCTGAACTACTTCAGCTTTGGAGTCATATCCTGTATCTTCTATATTTATCTGGGCTCCTGTTGGTGCACCTGGTGGTCTACATCAGGTACTCCAAATTTTTGATGTCTATTCTGCAGCAGAAACGTCCTATCAACCCGCGACCACACGTCCTGTGAAACGCCGGGACACAGGTAAATTACAGAGGTTTACCTAAATATTATCGCGATAGACCCGGTTCAATACTTAAAATGTGCTTCAAAAGTTATACGTCCTATCAAGCTGAACAACTTTTGCTTTGGAGTCATATCTGTATCTCCTATAGTTTACCTGGGCTCCTGTTGGTGCACCTGGTGGTCTACATCAGGTACTCCAAACCTTCGATGTATTTTCGCCAGCAAAAGCGTCCCATCAAGCTGAACAACTTTTGTTTTGGAGTCATATCTGTATCTCCTATTGTTTACCTGGGCTCCTGTTGGTGCTCCTGGTGGTCTACATCAGATACTCCATACATTCGATATCTTTTCGTCGGCAGAAGCGTCCTATCAAGCTGAACAACTTTTGCTTTTGAGTCATATCTCAATTTCCTATAATTTACCTGAGCTCCTGTTAGTGCACCTGGTGGTCTACATCAGGTACTCCAAACCTTGGAAGTCTAATCACCAGCAGAAGCATCTCATCAAGCTGAACAACTTTAGCTTTGGAGTCAGATCTGTATCTCGTGTAGTTTACCTGAGCACCTGTTGGTGCACCTGGTGGTCTACATCAGGTACTCCAAATCTTGGATGTCTATTCGCCAACAGAAGCGTCCTGTCAAGCCGAACAATTTTTGCTATGGAGTCATATATCTATATCCTACAGTTTAGTCGGGCTCCTAATCGTGCTTCTGGTGGTCTACATCTGATACTCCAGACCCTCGAGTGGTAAAATGTATCCTATATGTTGACCAGACTAATAAGGTATTACGACACAAAATTTGGTTAAAATCCGTCCAGTAGTTTTCCCGTGAAAGATGGACAAACAAACAGACAAACAGACAGACAGACAGACAAACAGACAAAATTTTTTTTAGCTATTGTTTTGAGATCTGTATCTTGAGCACAATTGAAAGTAAAAATCCTTTTTTTAAACTATCTCATGTACAGAATTGGTTTCGTTTCTGTTTTATCTTTTGAGATCTGTATCTTGAGCACAATTGAAAGTAAAAATCCTTTTTTTAAACTATCTCATGTACAGAATTGGTTTCGTTTCTGTTTTATTATATGTATAGATTATAATGTTCAATATTTTTAATTTTGTTACAGGTAAGCATCAAAATGATCATCTGTTTTAATTCAGATGTCATCGAGTCCACTAATGACCTAATGGGTAGTACCTAGTGACATGTTGATGAGTATGACATGAAGTGCTAATTTGCAAGTAAGCTTTTTGTTATGAAATAGCTGAAAAACTACTACGTGGGTATTTACTTCAATAATGAATTTAATATCCTACAGCATAATTTTCATAAATAATTGAAATATGCATTATATGAAAATAGCTTTTGAATATACTAAAAGCATCACCTTTCATTTGGCCCCAAATAACAATACAATAGTACAATAACATAATGAAAATATTGTGTATCACGGTAAACAGGTTTGAAATGAGATCCGAGTTGGTTTTAGTCAAAACAAAATCACAACGGCCTTTTGTTGGCAATCCACTCTTCGGGGTATCATATTTAGGGAGGGATGGAAGTACCGTTCGCATAAAAATAAAAGACTTAGGAAGTATTTTGTGCGAATTCCTTTACGATCATCGTTTTGACGTGCTAGGTCTATAATAATTACATTTTGAACTGTGTTGTATAAAAAATTTAGTCTAAAGTAAACGTAACTTATCTACAGACGAAGAAGAGAAGAATACAGGGAAGTTTGTATTAGATAAAAAATAATTGTATTTTTTTTTGTTACAATATTTTTATTAAATTCCAGAACTAATGAAGAAGTATATTTTATTTCTGTCATTTTAGAATGACATTTAAATTTATTTTAAAAAGAACATCCCAGAATGGATTAATCAATATCAACCAATCAAATGAGTGACTTAAACTAAACTAGATCATGAATAAATAGTTGCGAAAAAATATATATGTATTTACAAAATGTTCTTTATCCACTAAATGAAAAGAGCTTTTTTTCGGACCGTACAAAAGACATTTCGCAAAAACGCGACAAAAGATAGCATCATCCCCCTCCTGTAAATAAACAGCATGATACCAAAGAATCAGGTTACTGTGTGTAGTCGTTTACTTGAACACTCGGGTTTCTATAGCAACCCTTCTCAGCTTTAAATAGAATGTGAGTTTTGATGAGATGTTAATCCTAGATCTAATAGTCTAGTAACTAACGTCACAGCTATTCGGATTGACCCATGAAGCTGAAAATCGGCATGTAGGTACTTCTTGACCTCCTGATCAAAATTAGACATGGAGCACAGCGGGCACCCCCCCCTCCCCCCCACTTTTCGGGATTTTGGGCCCCGTGGGGGGCCTAAAGGGTAATTTTGAAGGCACAATAAGCTTTAAGTGAGATTTTACGCACGATACGAAATAAAAACTACCCTCCAAGTCAATTACTTCAAGAGTTACACCTTGTAAAGGAGGGGGGAGTGGTATAAGGTTAAGGGGGGATGGAGCCCGCTGGGCTCCATGTCTAATTTTGATCAGAAGGTCAAGAAGTACCTACATGCCGATTTTCAGCTTCATGGGTCAATCCGAATAGTTATAACTAGCTATTGACGTTAGTTACTAGACTATAAATACAAAGAGTAATGTGTTTTGGATATAAAGAAGTTTGGTCTTTAGGTACAGGGTGTAAGGGACGGACAGTTTTCCAAAAACTGAGATGGCGCATTCAGACCATGAAACTGAACGTTCATTTTATTTTAAGTTCTTGTGTCAGATTTTACTGCTTTGATATTCTTTTACTTTGAGATTTTGGACAATAGCAAACTTGGCAAGTATGTTACAAGTGACAATCGCCGAAATTATTAATAGGGTAGAGTGTTACTTCTGTAAACTCTCTATTTTTTGTTCGTACTATGAATTCATGTTACACCTTTTACATAATTATAAGTATTAGGTACGTCATATTTCTATGTAAGATTTTGACATGCATTTCATACAAAACAAGATAGGTACAAGTAATCGTAAATTGCTTTTGTGCGCTTGTTCTTTTTGTTAATTCTTGATAAAATAATTTATCACTTTTTATATATCTGCTACATTTTTTCTCACATCTTTTTTCAAATCTTCTATTTTCAAGTACAATCTATATTCTTTACTTAAAATATTTTCCTATATTGAGGTATTCTAGCGTGTAAACCAAAAACACTGTATGTGCGAGCACCTAAGTTTTGAGAAAATTAGCAAAAACGTTTTTTATTGAAAGAATATTGCCCACGGGGCAAAGGGCTCCCGTCTAAAATGCCTCAAAGCTGAAGTAGTCCTAAATGGACAATAAATAACCACTTATGTACCTCCAGTTTTTCTTTTCTATAAAAACCCGGGATATAAAGGTATTTATAAAAATAATACATAACCTAAAAACAGATTGATCTCATAATTTAACACTTTGACATTTAACACTTGCATTTAAGATTCCCTTATATATCAGCGAATCCTACTGGCTACTGGAAACACTGTAAAGATAATGAGATAATTTCCAAAATACGGCACTTGCAGAATTCGTTTCTGAGCCTAAGTGACGGGCACTACGAGTCTACGAGCCCTTTCACACAGGCGATTTTTTTCAGGCTATTACTCGACGGAATGTGACGTGATCGCAACGAACGGGCGACAGCTCGCATCGCAGCATGCACGCAGCGTTATCATCGCGATTTTTCAATCGCCACGTAACCACCGCGTGCTTGTTATAAGAGTCCATTTTGTGAATTAAATACCAACCATCTCACTTTGTATTTACAGCGAGAACGCATAATGCAGTGATATATAGCTGCGTGTATGCCGCTAGTCGCCGCGAACCGTCGCGTCCTCGTCGCGATCGCTCTCCACCGAAAAATCGCCGGAGCAAAATCTCTGGTGTAAAAGGGCTCTTTATTTCATTACCTTCTATTCACCTCCTAACTGCTGGGTAAATAGGATAGCAAGTAAAATACAATAAATAATGCAAAAAAAAGTTTTATTTTATTGCTACTTGTTGGTTGATTGATATGATGCAGGTGGTAGTGCAACTGAATGCGGTGTAAAGGTTCCGGGCTCAGACGGCGGCGGTCGTCACACAACCATGTCATAGCCTCATAGCAGTACCTATGTCGTATCGTTTTCCTTGTTGCAGCACTATTATAAAAAGCTGCATTTAGAATACGTTCCATCCTTGAGACCTAAAATGCATAAACAAAATAATTATTATCTCTCTTTAACATTATTAACCATGCGGGTGCCTTGATTATGCGGCAGGCCTGGCAGCACATGATTGCTAGTAATATTTAGATCAATACGGTAGGTATAAACATCCAGAATCAATTGTGTCTCCGAACACAGCAATTCAGGGAAGGTTACTTTCCATCATCTTTCCATACTCACCACACCACGCTTGGCAGGCGGATTGGCGAGCTCAACGTAATTTACGGGGAATATTGCTGCCCATTTTCTGATTCCATCCCTTTCATAGCCATCACTGATCTAACAGAGGTAATTACCTGATTTGGAGGTATCCATGAGAGATGTAGAGTGTTTTTATGTGAAACATGAACTTAACTAAATAAACTCTCAACAAACTTGTTTGGCAAGACCATAATGGTAACATTTGTAGTATTTTCGTAAAAAATTGGTCAATTGAAATAAATAATAATAATTGTATATTATACAAATTGAAATATTATTTTATGATTTATGACTTATGACAAGGAATGTGATTCAAAAAACAAACCGTCAAACGTCAACCAGAAACAGACAGATAATTCACGTCATTTTTGTGTCATTTTGTAACCAAAAAGAATCTGGTCAAATAGGTACATTATATTACTTGGCTGATTATATGAGTTGCTTAGATAATAAAACTCCTTGTGCTTTCTAGCGCGTGTTTGGTTGATTTCCTAGTTTCATGAACAATCAATACAAGATTTAGTAATAAATAAAATTAAATTACCCGTTTTATAAACACTTTCATATGGCGAAACAGCAAAGATTAAATGTAAAAATAATTTTAATATTGGTATCACCTTGAGGCAATGGAAAAACATAGCCCACAAATGGGCATTCGTCTTTGTTTTTTTTATGAATAACTTAAAACATTTGAACTTTTTTATGACTTGAACTAATGGATATTGGTAATACCTTACTAGCCATTCCAATTTTACACAAAATGACATTAAATAAACAGAAATATAATTAAAATACAGTAATCTGCTTCTGCGTGATGAACATACAGCATAAATATTGTTGCTTTGTAAAGCAAAAACACTGTATTGGTTCATACAGTGTATTTCTTTTACAATAATACTGTAGCGCAAAGTAGGGATGGAGTTAGCCTATCAGCAGCAGAGTGCTCTGATATGGTTGCAATGACCTCTAACATGTTTGCAGAGTCCTCTGACATGGTTGCAGCGTTCTCTGACATGTTTGTAATGACCTCTGACATGATTACAGGGTCCTCTGACATGGTTGCAATTACCTCTGACATGGTTGCAGAGTCCTCTGACATGGTTGCAATGACATCTGACATGGTTGCAGAGTCCTCTGACATGATTGCAGCGTCCTCTGACATGATTGCAGAGTCCTCTGGCACGGTTGTACTGACCTCTAACATGGTTAGAATGACCTCTGACATGAATTCAGAGACCTCTGACATGGTTGCAATGACATCTGACATGGTTGCAGAGTCCTCTGACATGGTTGCAGCGTCCTCTGACATGATTGCAGAGTCCTCTGAAACGGTTGTAATGACCTCTAACATGGTTAGAATGACCTCTGACATGAATTCAGAGTCCTCTGACGTGATTGCAGAATCCTCTGACATGGTTCCAAAACTTCCAGAAATATCTGACATGGTTCCAGAAACCGTTGACATGGTTGCAGAGTCTCTTATATGGCTACAATGACCTCTGACAAGGTTGCAGAGGCCTCTGACATGGTTGCAGAGACCTCTGACATGGTTGCAATGACCTCTGACAAGGTTGCAGAGTCCTCTGACATGATTGCAAAGACCTCTGACGTGTTTGCAATGAGTTCTGACATGGTTCCAGATACCACTGACGTGGTTGCAATGAACTCTGACATGGTTCAGAGGCCTTTATTGTGGTGGCGGAGTCCCCTGATATAGTTGCAGAGGCCTCTGATATGAATACAGAGTCCTCCAACATGGTTGCAGAGGCCTCTGACATGGTTGAAGAGACCTCTGACATGGTTGTAATGACCACTGACATGGTAAAAATGACCTCTGACATGAATTCAGAGTCCTCTGACGTGGTTGCAAAATCCTCTGACATGGTTCCAGAAACATCTGAAATGGTTCCAGAAACCTCTGACATGGTTGCAGAGTCTCTTATATGGCTACAATGACCTCTGACAAGGTTATAGAGGCCTCTGACATGGTTGCAGAGTCCTCTGATATGGTTTCAGAGTCCTCTGACATGGTTGCAGAGTCCTCTGACATGGTTACAGAGGCCTCTGATGTGGTGGCACAGGCCTAAAATACGTTTCCACAGAGCCCGACCATTAAGTAAGGTTACTTAGAAATAGAATCATTTGAGATTTCGCATTCGGGGCACGCGCAATATTGTAAAGGAGAAACACTGTAAGTGCGTTTACAGTGTTATGGCTTTACAAAACATGGTTATATGCACATACAGTTTTTTTTGTTTGTCTATAACTTCAATTGTATTCACTTTTATGATGAAATATTAAGTTGAGGGTATGTATTAGAGTCTAAATAATGAAATTAACCTTATAGAGCTAAAACACTGTATGTGACACTTACAGTGTTTTTCCTTTACACGCTAGTATTATGAATATTAAGCATCATAAGAGGGTAACAGTTAATGTACGTCATGTTATTTAATCAGTCTCGTAAAGACTTAATTAGATATAGACATAATCTTGTCAGGGTTTACGCCAACAAGAAATAAGCTCATTAGGGTCACGTTTGCTTTTACTAAATCAACACTCATTACCCGACTGCCTCAGAAAGAGGGTTATGTTTTTCGAGAGTATGTATGTATATATGTGGACAAGAAAAATTTACATATGAGGTGTTGTTAGATTCGTCTTAGCAGCGCGAGTGACACTGCATGGCTATATTAAAAAAATATAAATTCAAAATGGCGGATTCTACTTTAAAATTACCGCCGTCGGTTTTTTTTTTGTTTTTTAACACATCTACTTGTTTTCATGAAAAATATGTATTCAAATTGTGTGGAAACTTTGTCTCAGCTGCGAATATTTGCGTCACGGAGTTTTGGATTGTGAAATATTATAATAAGACAACTTACAAGGAAAAATTGTTCATTTTTATGTAAAAAATTGTCTAACAACTAAAACTCTAAAATGAAATTACCAGCTTTAATAAGTTCATCCACATTTTTTGCAAATTTAATACAATGTTTGGAATACAAAAGTTCTTTGAGATAATTTTCATATTTTGTTATCCTTCGCGGGCTGTAAACGGTATAAAACTTATAAAATATTAAGATACCGAATGCAGATCTATATCTTGGAATCAAAAATGATCGCAAAGAAACTTATCGATACGATTCCTATAATGACCACAAATGAATAGACATTCTACATCCACAACAACAGTGGCCGATCTTACACGCTTGCGGTTGGTTACGTTTGCCACCATTATAGTTCCGACAACAATATCAAGGAATACTACGACAATACGCGCCGGAAGTCCGAAGATTCACACAAAGATTTGTAACAAAAACATAAATGACAACAAATAACGATTGTGTCCCATATACATTTTATTGACATCTTGACAATACAAACTATGAATAGTGACAGTCTGACAGACAGAACCCGAAGCCGTAGAAGGCATATGGCGCGTATTGTAAATATCTCAGCTTCCGATCCCTTTGATACATTTCGTAATCTGTTTTATAAGTTTTGTGATGGATTCCCGTTTTTTATAGCACCAGACTATCAAGAGTCATTTTTATTATACGGGGTGTACCTAAGGGACGGTGTTCCGAATACTTTGCAGGCGTGCTTAGACCATGAAACTAAACAACTTTCCCCTCAAAACGTACTAAGGTGGTAAACGAAATTTTTTCTTATTTCCCTTACAAAGTCAGTTAGCTGATCGTGAATTTTGTATGGGAGGCCGGAATTTATTATTCGTGTACCATAGTATGTTTCAGGTGGCAAAGTTGTTTAGTTTCATGGTCTGAGCACGCCCGCAAAGTTTACGTTACACAGTTCCTTACACCCTGTACTTATTTAAATGTTTTGTGGTATTTTATCAGTAGTATAATTTCGTATGATATGCTATTTAAAACGTCAAGTCGTATAACGCACATATTTTACGACTGAATATTTACATGGTATTTATAATAGTAAACTTGTCATGATTTATTGTTAATATACGTTAAAGACTTGGGAGGTAATACAAGATGTATCATAAACGTTTTATATTTAAAACTTGATAGTGTTATGAATTTTCCAATGTTTAGCACTGTAATAAATGTGTCTTTAGGTTTTATCAATATCATTTTCTATGATACCAGCGTAGCTTCAAAAGGCTATTACACTTTTAATAGCATTGCAATTCTTCTTATTTAAGTATGCTCTTTAAGATCTACGTTTTTATCTATTTGAGTATTATTTATGGACTTTTCAATCTCAAGTGTTTCTTTCTAAAGTCTGTTGCCGTCTTGTTAGTTCAAAGTTATCTTTCATTGCTTTTAAGAGTTTTCTACTTGTAGTACTGGTTCTAGTATTTAAAGTATTTTAACTAGAGCAGTTATTGCCCAAGTTTATATGAGGGGAAGTGCTTTGTACGGATGAATGAAAGTTTGTTTTGTTATCGGACATTGTCTTGTTTGTTTATGATAAACCTCTATTTGTGTTGATATGAAGTGTGTGATGCAAAATGTTTGCTTTTATATGAATCATCACAGAATATGTAGGCGTCTATGCTAAGATAAATGATTCTGCGCTTGGTAGACTGAGTCGGCGTACTTGTAAAATGAAGCAATCAAACATAAGACGGAATCGTCGTATCTTCTTACATCTGACAGTTACCCAAATATTTTAAAAATGCACCTCTAGCTGTCAAAATTCATAGTTTGAAGTACATATTGCAAGTAAATGGATTATAAAATTTTTCGCTTCATTTTCTATGACAGCCTTTGGATAGTGCTCGATGTACCGAGAGCAGCGAGGCAATCATTTATCTAAGCGTCTATGTTTTAATTCAAATACTTGATAGTGTATGAACGAGGTTCGATAGTAATATAAGTCACGGGCCTTTTTCACAGGTCATCTCACAAATTCATACCTCTTCCCAGCTACATGTGACAGCCCATTCCAAGACTAACCTTGCGGAAACTGACACCCAGTTCAAAAGATATTGTCCTCAATCGATGCCATACATCATCCATTCCGACCGAAGCAAATTGTCAAGGCGGGTCAGCGTATGACATTTTTTTCGCTTTTACCCTAGTTCCTTGCCTGTCAACGTGATGATCCATGGGTTTTGAACTACGGTTTCGTATCCAGGTAGGTCAATGCGGAATGCAGGAAAATGCTTTTTGCTTTTTGTTTAGATTTCTACCTCCTTATAGCGAGCAATACTTAAAAATGTCTCTATTTTAGGCACAAAAGCTCAATCATACCAAAAAGAAAGACGTAACAAAATATCGCGCAACAACTTGAGAAAAATAACATAATAAAGACTAGAAAGGGTAGGTATTATACTAATGCACAACATTCGGGAGAGACAAAAGGAGCACATTGACACAGAATGTTGCCCTGATGAAATGAGGAAAGTCCCGAATAAGAGTGCTTTAAGATAATGCCACGTGAGCACTTTTTCAAGATGGCGGAGCCAAAATCCGTGCGTTCATTTTACTCGCCTTTCCTTTTTTTGTTAAGATTTTTTCGTGATTTGGATTAATGTGTTTTAAGATGGATGTTACATAGAAAATTCTTTGTTGTCAGTTATGTATTTTGAACGAAGTTGTTTAATTAAATAACATTTAATAGTTTGTTCATGCTACATTAAATTAAAGGTACTCGTATTATATCTCTGGTTGTTAACGCTTCATTATCTTTAAAAAATGGTTGTTAAAAAATAGGTATCTACTCTTATATGACTTTTGCGAAACTTAGTATTAGACTACAGCTACTTACTAATATCAAATCAATCAATATAAATCTATCTTTTCTGCAAATCTATCCTTATCTACTTAATCTACTTTGTTTGAGTGGCCCATTCTTTCTTAAATTATAATCTATATTCTTTGAGCTCAATTTATTGTTCCGTTTCGCCCTTTGAAGGACCGACATATAACTAACTTCGAATAAATTGGTACATAAAGTAAAGTAAGTAATTACACATTTTCTTATCTACTTAATTTAGCCAGCAATTGCGTTTAAAAAGCGTGCTAAAGCACCAATGGACGACACGCAATCGTGCTTTATTTCCAACACGAAGAAAACCGTCCCACGCACCACGGATAATTAAACTTACTTAAACACTGTGTTGCCAGGTCGGTGAAATCTGCAGAATGTCATCGGTTTTTAGGGTGCCGTACCTAAAGGGTGAAAACGGAACCCTATTTATTATTGAGACTTCGCCGTCTGTCCGTCTGTCACCAGGCTGTATCTCATAAACCATAATAATTAAGGATTTAAAATTGTCACATAATGTTGTATTTGGTTTTCCGCTATAACCAAAAATACAAAAAACTAAAATAAAATAAAAATTAAGGGGGGCTGCCGTACATAAAAACATGATTTTTTAGTTATAATGGTTCGGAGGCTGTATCTGATGAACGGAGATAGTTGGACAGTTGAGAATTTCACAGAACATGTACCTATTGTATTGGAATTTTTAAATGCTCTCACAGCGCATGTACCTATTGTCATTACTGTTGACAACAAATATTCAAAATTAGAATGACATGAAAATGATGGGGCTCCTATACAACAATCCTCATTTTCGTACAAAATCATACGGCTCCCTTGGTGCGCGAGTCTGATTCCTACAAAAGTTTACAATTAAGCAGCTTTTCTAGAGATCATCCTGGCAACACTCGGAATGTCCCTTAGGCCTCCTTACAACTCCATCGCAAAGAAAACGATCGCAGTCACGCACCTAACTGAAATAAAGTGGCGACGGAACGCCGAGAATCATCCATTCGACTCGGCGTCGCGTCTCGGCGCCGATAAAAAATACATCGAGATCTTTTCGCATCTAGGGCTGGCAGGTTTTACAGGCTGGAAGCCAGATTGGCCAGCCTTACTTCAAGTATTACGAAAATAATTGTTGGAAGACTGGATTTCTTTACAAAAGGACATTTTCTTGGTAGACGGAGCTATTGGTAAAATATTTGCATATTTTGCAGGCAACTATAAGCCGCTTAGGCCAAGCCATATGTATTCTGTGGCTACGCTTAGGCCAAATAGTAGAGTCACTAGTACCTATTGATTCGGTAGGAAAACTAGCAAGTTTTCCCAAATCAAATATCCTCCAAAAAGACATATTATTTTAGTTTAGATGAAAAAAGAATTCAAAGAAAAATACTCTGGAAAAATAGGATGAAGACATTGCATCCCTAGACGCTAGAGGAAAAGTATTTGCGATTGGTAGAAATAGCGTAAACGTTGGACGCTAAAGAAATTGGTTGTATTGAGCTGCTTTGAGCAGCTTTTTTTATCTGTTAGTGGTCTTGCAGACTTAAAGAAACTAATAAAAGTTTGTGTCGGAACACGTTTTGTACAGTAGCGGAATATTTTGAACTGAAAGACTTTCCGCCTAATTTGTCATATCATGTAGGTAGCTACTGCCTGAAACCACAAAAGAGTTTACAGAAGGTTGACTCGATTCTATTCAGGATTTGTGTTTGTTACTTATGGTTGATACTGTCAAAAACCTCAAAGTAAGAGAATATCATAACAGCAAAATCTGATACAAGAACGTCATATGATTCTGAGCAAATATTAATCCAAGAAATATGTTGTTCGTGCCAGCCAACCATCTTCTTAGTCACCTTGAGATCGCCTTAGATTCCAATTATTTCCAATTAAAGTCAGTATAGATAAGCGTCGAAATCGTCGCCAGTACCTACTGAGTGAGCCATCTGTATAGGCGCCCCGCGCGCCGTTTCACTAATTTGTGCTGCAACTCCAGTGGTTCTAGGTACTGTGCCGCTTATCCGGTTAGACACTCGAACGCTGAAAAAAAGAACGCGGCAGAACAGTCCAAAATCCAATCTGTCGGACCCAGCCTCAGCTTGACTGCACAAAAGATTCCTACATAGCAAAAGCTCGTAAATCGTAACTCAAACGTCTCAAACGGTGAATAACGAAAACGACAGTCTAAAACCTAATAAAGCCCCTTTCGAATTCCGACCGCTAAGCTCCTCCGGCTGACAAGTCACCAGTATTTGATCAGCTCCAAAGAGGTGGTCGAGCAAATATTGGAATAGATCGTATTAACTAAATTCAAACGTCTAACATAGCTTCCGCTCCTTTTGGGGGAGTTACCTTTAGATTGAGTGGGCTAGCGTAAGTGGAACCCAATTTTTCATAAAAACGTGATCAAGATTGCGTTGAAATTTATTCTGATTGGCCCGATGGTTCTTCTGCCTACCCAAGGGTCGTAGAAATGGTCAGACCTTCATTTACTCATCAAATCATATACAATATCAAAAACATCTTGCTTGGGCGATCAAGCATGTCATGTCAAATATATTTTATATTTATCATTAATTATGACTTATGAGTATTTATGAGAATAATAATTATTACAAATACCTAAGTAGGTACATAGTGTGAATATATTTTGTCATATTTAACAGTTTAATTTTTTTGAGAGATTTTGTAAAATAATTTGCGTAATATGAGTAAAGATAGTACTCGTTATGATTATTTCATTGTTGTACGATACGAATGAAGAATTATTCAAACGATATTTATTAAAGCGTAAGAATTTAATATAGACCATCTACGCATTGAAGATAATGATGAGCTCTTAGACAATAGAAATGAAAAAATATTTCATTCGTAACGGTCTGAAGTGGAAAATTGCGTTAGCTCCTAATTTAGAATTATCTCATTCAATGGATCTTTTGTGATGATGGAAAAGACGCTTGATTTGATATATTGTAAATGAACGTCAAATCATTTTTAGCTTACTCTAGTAAAAAAATATTTAATATTAAATTAGGTAATTGCAAGCATACCTATTGAATAAAAGATACCTACCAATCATTTATAAGTTACATACATATCATTACATAACTAGCCTTTAACGTCCAACTGAGCAGGCAGTAACACACAAATTTATTATTAGAAAAGAGACCTGATTTCAAACAAGACTTTACCTGAAACACTTTAAGCATGTATTAGCTCTTGTAACCGTTTTTTGTCAAAAACTGTACGGAAAATTAGAAAATATATTATAAATACATATAAAAAACTTTAAGTGCTGCTGATAGTTCTTTAACTTGTTATCTTTAAACTGCACACAGTCGTACATCTGTCGAATACTTTATTGCTTCATTACTTCGTTTCCAGTTAATTTCCTCTCACCTATACGTGTTCCTCTATACTAGCTTTTTTATCGATACATCGGCCAAGTTTATACGACATTACTATACTCATCGCTTTAAAGGCTAAACGTTAAACTAGTGGCGCCCCAAACAGGAAAAATAACTCTGGCTGAACACGCTGGTCATCTAGAAACCAATTTATGAATTACCGACAATAACTAACCACATCATCATTGACCTCATACGTCTGTGACAGACGATTTATTCAGTGTCTGAGGAAAGATTTTTCATGGCTGTATAAGCCGATACGGGAGCGGCATGACTTTCCGCACGCTCTACAAACGAAGGTGGAATTAGAGACTGGCACATGCATGTTTAGATGTCGTTTTTGCCTTTTGTTTGCGAGACCAGCGAACCAGGCATCGTCGTGAGCTTTACGCCCATCAAACCACAAAGACTATTTAAATCGATAAAAAACTAACCACAAAGACTATTTAAATCGATAAAAAATAATAAAATATTAAATACTTAGATAAAAATTATTGTGAATGAGTTATGTATGCCACAAAGTGGCCACTTTTAGCAAGTTCCTCATACATAACTAATAAAGCGCAAAGTTTTCCAAAGTTTTATTGATTCTAAAAATTCTTCGCTGCTAATGATTGTCGTTAATTCATAATGTCCGAATCACTTGCGTACCTATTCAGTCAGTGATTTTTATTCATGGAGCGGCGCTAGTGTCGCTGATATTGAGCCGGCTCAATCACTAACAGCGAAGAATTTTCAGAATCAGTAAAACCTTGAAAAACTGTGCGCATTAGTTTTGTGAGCCGAAAATTGCCACTTTTAGCAATTTTGACATACATTAGTCATGGCTACAAATTCTTATTTATTTTATTAGATTTCAATAATATTTGTGGTCAATTATTGTCGGTAACTTCAGCCATGAATTTTTTCCTGTTTGGGGGCACCACTAGTCTGACGTTTAGCCTTAAAGGCTTGGTAATTATAGCAAGAACGGGTCCGACCCGGTTTGCGCTATTCAATGAAGATGTGAGTCTAGCTGACTTAATTGCTCACTTGGGTATACAGGGTGTCCAAAATGTTATAAAGACTCTTTGGTTGTACACTGGCAATGGCAACCAAAGGGTTTGACAGTTTCTTTTTTGATATTGACTGACATTATTTAAACTGTTGTTGTGTTTGGAACACCGTCTGTGTGAAAAGAAAAGTGTCATAAAAGTAAAAATAATAATATGTGCATATCTCTAACTAAAACTTAAGTAAGTGCAATTATTACACAAAAAGCTCAGAAATAACAAAACATTTCAGAACTATGGCAAAAACATCTTGAGTTAAAAATTGGATCGCTTCTGTCACACCGGATTTAATTTTGGCGTTCGTAAGAGTTCTGCTAAAACATTTTCTTGCTCAGCGATATTTAGGTAATTTTCGTTCCGAGTCTCGTAAACGTCAGCGAATTCAATTTAGTTTCACTGAAATTTTTCTAACGCTAGTGAATTCGATCCGCCCAAGCAAAATACACCAACTTGGAAAACACGATTCCTGTGCATCGTATGGACGTTCAGAAACGGGAACATACGTTTAAGACAGCTTAGACGGCTTGTGTTCCTGCAAGAAATGGTTTAAGGCGAGGATCCAGGCAGAAAAAGCAACGTCTGGGGTAGTGTTGAGGGGGGGGTGAGATGCGGGTAGCGGGCGGCGTGGGAGGTCATCGGGAGGCTGGTTTCACCGCGAGGACCGTTCAAATTTTGGAAAAAATTGGTTTGAATTAAAATTAGTTAATCAGCTAAAATCTGTTAGTATTAGCGCTTGAGAATTAAAAGAGGAATATCGAACTATAAAAAACTAAAGGAAAATAATAAGTAATTGTAACATAAAAATTTAAACAAAGTTTCTAATTTTTCTGTTGTTGTGATTTTTTTTTTCAAGAAATATCAATCATACCTAGAAAATAAATAGTATTAGCTCTAGAGCATTTTTTTGGGTATGTCGTACCTACATTTTTTTGAGGTCTTGATAACCACAGTAAAGGGCTTGAAAACGTACCGGTTACCTGCATTTTGTCCCGAATCCCGGCCTTAAGACAGCTTAGACAGTTTGTGTTCCTGCAAGAAATGGCTTAAACGAGCTGTCTGGCGCGGCATGCCCGTGAGTTCGGTAAGCACCCTCACATTTATGCGAAACATGTGACTAGAATATGCATTCCGAGTTTATTCAGTGAATTTGAGATGAATTCTGTTACAAGTGACGTGAAAACGATAGCCATTTTTAAAGTTTGCTCGTTGAGGTGCGCAGTTTACGGTGAATTCTATTTCGAATTTGAAGTTTGGTATTCAAATATGAATTCTTCCTTATAGGTATTAAGTTCTGTCACTGCAAATATCTTAAGGGTGTGTTCTACTCGTGAAACTGATCAACTTTTCCCAAGGATCGTAGGTCTAAACATGAAAAAAAAATTGGTCTCCAATACAAAATGTACCATGTAAAATTTGTAAGCGAGGTCCATTTTTTTTATATTTTGACTTTTGTTCATTGAGAAAAGTTGTTCAGTTTCACGAGTAGACCACACCCTGAAAATATTTGCACTGAATTTAATAGGACCTTATATAAAATCCCTGATAATAGATATTGGACATACCTTACTTTACCTTTACAGCCACAACAGTCCACTGCTAAACATACCTATCAAGTTTTAATTAGGTAATTATCTTTATATCGCGAACGCTATTTTCTAACGAGTCAGAACGCTATGCTTCTTGTAACTTGTCCTGTATATAAAATACTCCGTTTTTAATGAAACACCCTGTAAAATCGTTTGGCAATAATCATTGAGTCACAGGTAATTCCATCCACGATAATCAAGTAAAATGGCCGGCTTGTTTATATTTATGGCAACACTCTCTGAATTCACTACATAATTTACTGCACTTGGTTGCAGTAATTAACAATCAACCTATGGCAAGCATGTTTGTTTAAAGAAAATATTTATCGAAACGTATCAAATAGCTAAAGGCAATTTTATAGTGAATTCATTTCATCCGCTTTTGTATTGAGTGTTTTAACCTTTTTTATCTTTTTATACTCATTAAACACATATAATGAATTAACTCAGACTTGTTTAATAGCAAATTCAATGATATCTCTACCTTTATTGTGAAACATGGCAACAAATCAGAACAAAATCGTATGTCACAAAGCTTTTGAAATCCATTTCCATAACCAAATCAAAACAAAAAAATATCCAAATAAAGGGCCCCGATCAATCAAGCGGTTATCAGCACCCACGTGTCCCGCCTAATCCATTACATTGCTGAACATCCGCCCAGTTAATAAAATCCTGTCGCCCCTTATTTACAAATTGATATATGGATGATATAGTGGCTGCTACCGAGACAAGAGGCGACGAGCGACGATAAGGTGACGAAGTGACGGAGTTTTGACTGACATGTCGAAAAAAAATGTTTGCTCTAAGCTAAGCTGATCGAAGTTGGGGAGGGTCGTGTACAGGATATTGATAAAAGTTTGATAGGACACGTAAGGTGTGAAATATATCTCTATAAAGCTAGTTTAAAAATCTTTGGTGCTTCTGTTGTATCAAAACCCTTTAAAAATGAAACGCTATTCATCCGCATAGGAATACAAGCACAAATTAGGAAAACTGCGCGCGTGTGATATAAGGCTATTATTAAGTGCAACTATAACTTATGATATAGGTATAAATTTTCAGTAGTATCTTTTGATGAGAGTAAGAAGATAAAAAACTAGCACAGGAACTTTGTAAACATGTTGTATTAAAATGTTTCCGTTTGATGCAGCAAGCAAAGTTTCAAATAAAAACAGCGGAGACTACCGCTGAATTCAGTTTTAATGATGTCGAGTGTAGTAAGAACACTCGCACAAGAAACGAGAACGCTTAACAAAACAAGTAAGATGTAGGTAAAGTTAAAGACATTCGGAAACGTACAATTACCACTTCCACGAACTTAAACCCACTGTACCATACAAAATCTATTACGAACATAAAACTAATAATTAACATACAAATATTAACTTCAAAACACAAAGGTGCGGTAGAAGCAAGCTTAATCATAGAATTTCAAACAGAATCCACGAACCGTGACTTGATCAGATGTAGCTTTATCAGATGTATTCGTGTTATTAACATAAATTTAAGGCCCGTTGACAAGAAGAAACGCCTTTGTTAAGCCTCCTTTTATTAGGGTTCGCTACATATTAAGTTATTAAAGCGATGGCTTTGTGTGAATTGAGAGATCTTGCGTCTTTATTGCGTTGTATGGAATTTGTGTAGGATTTCCAGTTAAATACTAAGACTTAGAGACATAATTCTGTTTCCTCCCTGCAACCTTTTCATCGTTTCAGATTATGCTATTTATTAAACTGTGGAAATTATACCTACTTTATGAGCATCATCATCATCAGTTCAACAGCGACAGACACAAATGAAAATAAATTTAATTTATCTTTTTTGTACTGACGTCTGTATACTTCGACGTCTCTTTGTTCACAAAAGCTTACCCGCAAAATAACAAATTGATCTCATGAGCATTACAAACTTCATAAAATATTTACTTATAAGTCTACTTGAGACAGGATTTTCTAAATTCATTTCATTTTCTTGTAGCTCAATAAAATGAACCACTCAATTTAGTATCGTGAAGGCAATATAACGAATTCCCTCGGGGAAAAACTGTATCAGCCAGATACAATGAAACAACAAATGGATTACTTTTTCGCCCAATATCGCATCAATGGCAAAAATGTGAGCAAAAATTTGTCTTTCTATTATCCTAATAAAGTTGCTGTTCACGAAGGCAAAGCCTGAAAGCCTCAAATCACAAGCAATCTATCCAAGCAGCGCGTTCTATAAAAATAATAATTCATCTCGGTCAGGGCACGGCAATGGACAAGCGATGGGCGATTATTTTCAAAAAGAAAATGCTAATAAAAACATAAAAGAATTACGTGGTTACAGTGCTTAATCCGGCTAGAAACTCGCAAAGTTATACTCTGTCACATATTTTTTCAATATACCTACCTATGACGTTTTCAAGTAATAATTCAAAACGAAGATATCATTGTTCATTTTGCGACTAAATACCTACCTACATGAAGATGACAACAGCTTCTGAAAAATATATTAATTTTTGTTAAATAGTATTTTGTAATTTTAGTTCTTGTTTATAGTAAAGCTCGCTGTTCAGACATTCCAACAACTCGTGGAGAAGAAGAAAAGTGTAATTGGATTTGTAATTTGAAATGAGTTATATCTTGACACTTATCCCAAGCGCTAAAACGCGTTCGTGATCCGCGGACCAACCGGGTGGCTCGACCTAATATCCCTCTGAGAGCACGCCGCCGGCTCTCGACACAGCTATAGCAATAGGTGTTCCTTTCCCACCCTGGTTTGATGCTTCTATCTATTATATTACCTCTAGTACGGCTTTTCCTTCTGTGATATTAGTTTCTGGAGGTGTTGCGTTTATTGTTACGAGAATAGTATCCAATGTATCTTAATGTACGGATTCCACTTCAGGGTCGAAACTTACCTATGTCTAGATATCGTTGAATTGTAGATAATATACGAACACCCGAAAAGTCTTTGATGTAATATTCAAAGAATTCGAAATACTCCGACTGAACAAGATGTTTTTAATACCTATGAACGAATAATTTTTACATTAAATAAGTTTTAGAGACATAAAAATTATCACGAATTTACAAATGGCACAGACAGATCCTATAAACTCAAATTTCCATTCCGACAAAACACTTTAATTTCCACACTCCTCGAAAACAAAACGGCAATCATCTTAAGCGTCCCGAATATTCCCTTAAACTCCATTACAGAGATTGCTCGTTCGATTCCTGACAAATAACAAGCTGAGAAAAAGAAAAAGGATCGTGAGGAGCAACAAAATGAAGAAATTAAGTTGAAATCGGTGAAACAGGCAAGATGGCTTAATCGCCGTCGGAACCGGTATTTTTTCCAAGTTCCAAGTTACGAGGCGGCAAGGCCGAGGTCAGAGAAGTTCGTTTTGTAACGCCAGCGATGTTGTCTTTGATGTATCTTTGAGCTTAAAGCTTCTTAAGTGTTAAAACCGTTTGAGTTGTGTAGTTTGTGTTTCTTAAAATTATAATTATAAAATTAAATATATTAAAATTGTATGTAATTTAAAAAGATTATCTGCGCAAATTGTTATTCCCCTCTCCTATAGGTATGCTCTCTAAATCAACAACTGAAGTATGCAGCAGGTAAGCTTCACTCTGTAAAATTAGTAGAAATTATGGCAGTCGTTTTAATTTATGTACGGCGGCGTCTGTAAGTTGTCATAAACAAAAGTGTGAAAGCCTGAGTTACTTTTTGGTGTGCACATTCACAGTTGGAGCGTAATCGTTGCAAGTAATTTCAAATCACCTATACACCTCCAGCAAAAAAAAAAACGAATAACAACCGTCTTAAAATAAAGCTAGTAATCACTAGCCAATTTCCTCTAAAAGTGTTCAAGCATATAAACAAGCTCGCCCGCGCCAATCCTTTCCTCAGCTGTCTGCTCCATTAATCTTCAAGCTTGACCTTGTCATTTCTTGAAGTCGGTTCGAGCCCAGTCCCCTGACAGACCAGATTGTGATAGTCGTGAGTCAGATGTCATTTTGACGTGCTTATCTGTTGGTCGTGAACTATAAGTTGGTGCATCTTCGGAATTTCGATTTGGAATTCGATGTTACCTTGTCAGTTTGATAATTGGGCCAGTCATATTTAAACGCGGTCAAAACTTATCTCTGTGTTGTCCAGTCGCGGAACAAGAGTTTGTTAGAGATATGACAATATACTTCGTAACTATTTGATTTAATTTTCAAGCAATCTAAAATCTGCTACATAAAACACTATGATAGAAAACTTTATATCGGTAGTATTTTTTTATCGGCATATCAAGCACTGCTGGATTGTTTTTTTTAAATATTAAAATGCAATGCATTTATGAAACTGAGCGGTGTTGTGAACCCTATGGAGCGTAACGTTCATTTCACGGGCTTTTTATATCGAGAAAGGTTTATATTGAATAGGGTTTTAATATATAAATAACGTTATAAAGCAATTGAAGCGTAAGCTTATCTTGACCCTTCAATTTGACCTTAGAAGTCACTTACGTCTAGTGACTTGTGCAATTCAATTCTTATCGAAAGCGGTATCAAGTGCGATGATCAATGTCAAAAGATTTTGATCAAAGATTTTGATTAAGTTATGTATAGATACCGTTATCGGAATTTTAACACAAAAAAGTTTTCGTCAAAAATAAGTTTTAAATATTCAAATTGAAAACGCTGCGGTAGACATTAACACGATGTTCATTACAAAGGTCAATAGAAATTCTAGTAAAAGTCGTTTTTAAATATGAATGGTTGGCTGTGAATCATAATGCTAACTTGACTGAAGATGGCAAAGGTTAAGAACAAGCCAAATAAGATTGTTCGGTGTCAGTGAATGATTTCTCGCCTACTTTCCAAAACGAAGTGAGTTAAGTCACTTTCTAAGAACAAGATGTTATAATTGGGAGTGATATATTGATAACTACATTACATATACCTAAAAAGCATTGTAATGTAAAGTTTGCCCTTGTTTAACATATAGAACTAAAACATACTCATTTTTATGATCGATAAATAAAAGATTCAATTAAAGCTATAACCATTGTAAAACCACTTCAACCTGATCTAGTAAAACCCCTTGCAGTCAAGTACCTTATGATACAATAAACCAATCATTGTTGGAACGAGATTGGTGAATTGAAACATAAAATAAAGGGTACATTCCAATCTGTCGACTGATACAATTGCTGAAGTAAAAGGTTATAAATAAATCTAAAGCGAACAACAGTTGATAGCGATGGAATAAAATATATTAAAGATAGTGATACATAATGTGATACAAATGATATAAACATTATTACCAAAAAGCAAAGGATTTTAATTTCTTTATCGGGAAGGTAATATAAAAGTTGTGAAATTTTGTGCAAAAATTGTGTAAAAATAATTTGAGAAAATTATGTAGTTTTAAAACCTACGAATATTATTAGAATTTTGCTTACAAAAAAACTAATACGAATAGGTAAAAACTATCATCTCACACAAAAATAATATCTACACTCTTCACCAAGCATTTGTACAAACGAGGAATAATTTACTGAACAACTGGTTAGAAGACTACACCGCTAGTCCAGAGGGACTGATCGTAAATTCGTAAGTGCAACTAACAATGCTGTTGAGTGCGGTCCATTTTGTTAATGCTATATTCCACGACTTTTGTTTCGTCCGCAATAAACGAAGTGGCACATCGTAAACGTCCATGAAGTTTGGCTCTAATAAGATTAAAAAGGAAGGTAGATAAAGCTTAGTTAAGAGCGCTGTGAATTTTACAAACTAAACTTGGGGCCAAACAATTTGAGGCAGATTTTGAGCACTTTCCGCCATCGCAGCATATCAACCAAACCCTTTAAGAGGCTACTATACCGAGCTGAAAGATCGTGAGCTGTCATTTGATAAAAGTATTTCTATCTCATTTATGCATCCGACCCGTCCCGCAGCCGTAAAAGAGACAGTTATAGCTCGCTACCGGAAAATTTGCGTTCTGGGTTTACCAGGTTCCCCGTTCGAAATCGCCACCAAATTTGTTGATAGTGGCATTATTTTGATGCTAATAAAATATTCTATGCCCTTATCATTTGTTTTGCTGAAATTATTGTCATATTTAGAAGATACCAAGGCGTAAACTTGGTGATAATTTCAGAGCATTTTGCCACGGCCATATCTTTTTTTAAATGCATTATTACAACCAGAAAAAGAATATGGAGCATAGATCTAGTCCAGAAGAGTTACCGTGCCAAAAATTGAAACGATCGGTAGCGAATTGGCAGAGGGATACGTTGAAAGCGTTTGTATGAAAAATAATGACTATAGATCCCTCTTAAGGGGTCAACTTATACAATTTTCTCTGATATTTTTTTATGAAAAGCCAGCTTAAGAGGGCTTTCACGTTTTTCTCAGAAACAAAAATGTGCGCCACTCAAATTTGAACATAAACTTATACGCATTGAGTCGAATTTCCCGTGGTAGCGGACGCGCGACTCAAGCACGGAGTGTCATTTTGCGGAATTTAGAGGTGTTTTTGAATATTTTTAACAATAACATTTTGATGAATAAAAATTCATTTCTTTTGCAATTTAACTAAATACATTTTCTTCTAAGACATATATTTTTTTCGAATTTATCCTGTTGGTAGTTTTTCATAAAGAAGCCATTAAAATAGAGAAATATTTTGCCAAAATTCGAATGTGAAAACGTATTTTTTAGCTAGGTTGTGGAATGAAATTGAAAAATGTACAAAATAAAGTTTGTTTTCGAAGATATCTTCTATGCATATTTAAAATTTGTATTTTGTTACAGTGTACCATAGATCTAAAACTCAGGCCTAATTTGAGGTCTTCTCCTACATTTTCAGTAACTTGTTTTAGTTTCCGCTGTTTTACTATAAGTAATAAATTAAAATGTTAAAATGTTCATAATACATTTTTTAGATAAAAATGTGTTTGACTCGATGTATAAGATATTTTATTTTTTTACCGTACAGTTTAACTTAAAAACTGATTTTTATAACGCCTATTTTCGGTAATTTGCCAGAAAAAGTTGATAGCAGCCTTAAGTGAATCCTCGCAAGAAAAAGTTTTTGGGATATTATAAATTGCATATCAAATAAATAATCGCCTATCAATACATATTCATCATTTTTTTTACATCAAATATTTCCTTCTTACTTACAACGCCCGAGCCGAGCGAGCGGAGCGAGCGTGCCGCGGCGGCAGCGGCCGGCGATGTGCCAGAAACGACACGCTATGCGCGTTATCAATTTAAAATATGATTATCGATGTGTATGATTAACGATGATTGTTCATCTCTAATAAAAACTGCTGTAAATAATATAAAAATAGAAGCTATATTTAAAAGAAAAAGAGTTAACAGGTATAATGTGCATTAAGATTATTAGCTGTGCATTGATGAAAAAGCTTTTGCTTTAGGAAAAATCGCTGTACGCTGCGAAAATAAATTGTAGTGTATTTAGTGATATTTTGAGTTGAATTTTATGCTGTGCAATCAGTAATTTTGATGGGAATTTGGAATCTTATTGCATAGAAAACGGATATTTTTTGATTTGCGTTTAAATACTACCCAAAGTTTTTGTGCTAGTAATATTACAATAATCTTTAGCCGCACTGTCGCACTGCACAAGTGCACTTTTTTCCACACGCGATCTCAATATAACTTTTGGCGGGAATAGATTAAAAATTTGTCTTAAATTGGTGTACGAATATTATGTGGGTTTCCAGCAATCAAAACTTGCTTGTAATTATTTGAAGCACTCTATCTGTCTTATAATTTTTATCTAAGAATATGCCCAAAATGGTTTATACTCTTATAGGATTACCGTTTGTGATTGATTTCCGTTCCTTTTGAATAAATTTTGGAGACTCACAGTTTTGTCAGCCTGTTTGTTTTATGTTTCAGCATTAAATTTTGAATTAAACCCAACCAGATTTATAGCTGATCGTACGATAAAGAACTACGGCTTATTAAAACGGAATTTATCTTTTCGACGTATTCATCGATTTGGATTTTACGATTCCATTAGGGGTTCAAGATTTTTATAAGGGCGACGACCTTATATTTTTTAGAGATACTAAGAGAGAAATGTTTACCAAAATAGTTTCTAATCAAATAATCCTGGAGCAAATGAATATGGGTCGCCGACAAAACACATGTAAAGTAGCTGGTACCATTGTATCTGCTTCTGAGTCTTTAAACAAAATTTTATTCCAATAAAGTACTTTCTATCCTTCGGGTTTTAACGATATATAGATTAGTGGGGATATCATAGTACAGGCCACTCTTGCTTAGTTAATTAAGACATGGGATTATCAAACGTTTTCGAGTAGTAAATAAAAATGTAATCTTTACTTCGGTAAAGGCGTCGCCCTGACACTGTTTTATCTAAGTCCGTGGTAAGCCGGAGTAAAAAACCAACACATTTCTTTGATCCCACACCTACGTTCAGATTTAAATAGTAATATCCTACCAATGATACTAATGCACTGTCAATTTTTAATGTACAAGATAGAACAACAAGCAAGCTTAAATATTTGAAAGCAAGGTGTTTCATTAATTATGTTTAGAAGTTTTGAAAGGGTACTTAGACCATATTTAAGAAGAAGTTAGTTTGGAATGTATTGATTTGGAATTCATAAGTCTACTCACTACTTTTCTGTCAATTTAATACAAAAATGTGCTACTTTTATTGACATTTAATATTGGACATATGCAAATGCAAATACTTTTTATCATTGAGAAAATCACTCGCTGCTTTGGCGGTCGTATTGTGCTCTCTATATCCCACTCAGTGGTAAACTCAAGTGAAAAAGAGAGCGCTATACGGCCACGAATGCAGCGAGTGGTCTTCTCGACCACAATTAATGATTGATTACCATGTTTTAATAAACAAATTTCTTTTTGCAGGTAATTTATTCAGCCCAAAAGTTATTCATCTTATTAACAAAGTCGTAAGTACCGCTTCAACAAAATTTAACGAAACACAACATTTTCCCAAAAACAAGAGTTCTTAAATTAACATGTCTCTTAGAATCACGAATATCCACTAGACTTCACTTGAAAGTTAATTTGTTTTCTTTTCTTTCCTCGTCTCTTTGTATCGTTTCAACTTAGCGAGTATCTCCTCAATTTAACTAAACTCGAGGTTCTCAACTGTTGGAGATATAAGTCACGTCAAAAGTTTTCGTCGGGCAAGAACTCGAGAACTCGAGAACGCTAGAACCAACTGATTAAATACTTTAATCTTTATTTACTGGAACGTCTGTCTGTGTTCCGTTTTACGATTTATCGTTCAAGTTTTAATGAGAAACGTCGCGTTTTGAATGAGCTATAGGACTATATTTGTAATTGGGATTAACTTATGCCGCGTACCACTTTATACTTTAATCTGGAGCTGCAAGCTTGTTGAATTGCCTATATAGCTTAAAGGTTTTAGCAGTGATCGCAACCAATAAACATAGACATTTTAGCTCTTTATAGAGTTCAGCAACAATAAAAACAATACTTTTCTAAGCCTCCATTTTACGCATCAAACATTATTTGTACTATCTGCTACATTACCTATGACAACTTCAAAAACTCGTGCATTGATTCCATTTGTATTATTTTTAATACTGGCACCGCCTAATGGATCAGGTAGCGGAACATCATCTTCAAGTTTCTCGTTTCTATCTTCACTTCCGTCTTTATTTCTATGGTGTTAAGGTAGAGATTCAGATTTCGGTCGGCATTATTTAGTTTGTGTGAGTAAAGTGAAGAAGTCATTTGGCCGTTGTCGCTGATGGGTTTTCAAATATTGACTGGCGGCCATTATCTGTGGGAGCGTGTGGTCGCCGTACTTTGATAACCGATGTCACAGCCGGTGTTGCCAGACAGAACAAAACCCTTTTTTAAATTAAATTTGATTGAGAGTGGGAATCATAACAATAAGAGGTGATACGGTGAACCATGTTGAAATAAAGTACCAGTTTTAAGTCCGTAAATAATAAACCTACAACTTAATTGCTAATTGAAATGCATTAGTGTTTAGCCCAGCTTTCAGTAGAAAAAATTTCTCAAGTAAACACGGATAAACAATTTTTATTTAAAGTAATGTTACTCAATGCCAATAATGCTTAGCAAATAAAAAATAAAGAAACCATTTCTGCAAAAGCATAAATTAAAATTGCAGACAACAAACAATCTTTTATCTTTACCTTTTGTGCAAACAAAAAAATACTTATCGAGTGTTTCCTTTAATTTCCTGTTTTGATATGAAAATCATTAGTCCTTTTTATTTTTGTTCTTATTTCGTAAATGGCAACACTGTTCGCCTCCCTTCCATATTCTGTTTGTTTTCGTTCGAATGGATATTAAAGGTGCGGGTCTGTAATCAAATTTGGACATTTGGGGTCAAGTTTCGTCAGGGTACGATTGTAATGGGAGTTTTTTGTTGATTAAGCCGATGGTCAATGTTTACAGTTATTGGCAAATGTTTCTATGGTTTCATGTTTCAGGATTCGAATCCCTCATCATATTAAGAACTTTCTGCTTTATATTTTTTGGCCATTTTTCGTTCAGGAGATACAAGCTTTATAAACGTTTACTAAGCTTGAACTCGCTTCAGAGTATGTTAAGAGCGCATTCAATTTTTTCTAGCAAATTTGCAAATATTGGCTTTATAAACATGCGAGTTTCTCGAAAACCGTTATGTAAAAATAATATGTTACTTGAACATTTAATCAAGCATATCTTCATCTAAAAAATGTACAATGTAAATATTAACATTTTAGTTTTAAACCTGTTACAAACAGCGATATCTAAAGCGACAAAACCAAAATTCAGGAAAAGACCTCAAATCAAGCGTGAGTTTTAGAGTTTTGGTTCACTGTAAAAAAATATCAATTATACAAAAAAATAGAGTATATATTTGAGAACAAAGTCTACAGTGAACATTTTACAATTTTATTCAGAAATATAGAATAATACCACGTTTTTATATACGATTTTTTGCAAAATAATGCGCCATTATAACGGCTTCTGTATGAAAAAATAACAGTAGTAAAGATTTAAAAAAAATATATGTTATTTAAGAAGATGTATTTAATCTAATTGCAGAAAAATATATTTATTTTTATTCATAATATCACTGTAAAAAATATTCAAACATCCCCATGTTTTTCGCAAAATGACGCTCCGAGAGGTCTGGCAGGGAAAATTGTATGGGCTTCGTGAAAAGCTCTATAGCGGCCTTAAAGTTTCTATTTTAAGACCTAGCTTTCTGTTTGTATATTTTCTCCCAAATATTACCGCTTCCATCATCTCATCATACTTGTTTACTGTTCCCCCATTAGCTCTGTCAAAATAAATACTCAAGACGCAGCATCCTTTACAAAAATCAACACATTTGTTCCCAATTAGGGCGTTGAAATACACACTGAGAAATTCCATGCTCGGAACTGTTCATAATTAATATTCTGTACTCAACACATGTGAATATGTGAGTCAGGTTTCAGATTTATTGCATAATTATACACGACTAAGTTCCAACTGAGTGTCTCAAAAGTTCCTTATCCCTTTCCCTCTTAACAAACAACACGTGTGTTTGAATGAAAAGGCGATAATGCACAGGGAGTTCAGAGTTTCAAGACTTGTGACGAATAACCGACTCATCTCGAAGTCGGTAATATTTGATAATGTGTTAAGTGGTTTACGCTATTACAATTAGCATTCTTAGATAAAGTGAAGTGGATTGGATACTTTAATTTATAGTTGATTTACAAATCTTTTTATTTTGTCGTGATAGGTGTTCTCTATATTTATGTCTTATTTTGTTATGGACTTTTTACTTCTGAGTAATGGTCTTTCAATTTTATCTATGTTTAAAATAATCTTGCCAAGCTAAAAAACGGTAAATTATAAGTATGTGTAAAACTAGCCTAGTCTTTTAAATTTCCGTGTTGTCTCTGCAATTTTACAGCTACGCATTTCATTTTGAGTTTTTGCCGTAAATTTAACTATGAGAAGACACGCAGAGAAAATTATATCTATATTGTAATCTTTACTATCAGGCAGGTAATCTCCTGCTATATAAATATAATTAAGTTCGATTTTGCACACCTTTCAAGTTCAAAAATAGCCATTACGTTCCATTATAAGTTCCTGTATACTTATAAGCAATAGTCTTTATAGTTCCACCATCAGCAAAGCTGAATCGCTCATGCAATTAAGTATATTGTTATGTTAATAAGATTTCTTATTGAGATACAAGCCCGATGATACAAGATAAGTATCTTCTTATTGGCAATAAGATTAATGTTCCAGCAATGTTCTTTATTTAAACTGCTGTTATTAAAACGGTTTTTTCTGTTTTGTTTTTATCTGTGTTGTTGATGTCTTCATCTGAGTCTGTAAATGTCACTTGGAAATTGCTTGCTTGTGTAGGTATATCATTATGAGATTATAATAAATGCTCTACGTACTCTATACTTTCCGTATATTTTTCTCTTATCTGTTGACTATTATTATCAGTAAGTGTAGAATTCTCTTGCGGCTTTTTTGCTGAATGTTACTAAAACGAAATTTTTTTATAGTGAAGGTATATACAATATTTTTTGTGTACCTAGGTACGCTTTGTATAAATATGACTTCGAAGTTGTTATGTTTCTGTCTCTGTCACATTTTAAACGAAACGTAAAGATAATGTATTCCTTAGGTACTACATTTTTTTGAGTACCTTAGTAAGTAGGCAGGTAAGCAATTTTGTGTTAAAAATTTTGCTTATCAAGACATTTCTCCCAATGCAACCAATATCCATACATAAAAAAGACTTTTACTACTACCAGCCAAACACTACAATAAATTATAACCGGCTGTCTGTACGGACAAGCGTACTGGCCGATTACAAGGTGCCCTGCGGTGCGCACACGCAGGCTCGTGCAATTATACTCACTACGGGTTTTTCTGAACTTCGATACAAATGGAATGGGCGAAATAAGGTGGTTCTTTTACACCGCACAATTTTGCGGTGTTTTACGGATCAAGATTTATTGACATCAAATCAACACAACGCAGTTCAGTTCATACGGCGACGCTTCATCACCGTGCGGTTGTCCAGACTGTCGGAAACATAGTAGCTTAGTAGTAAAATAACTGTCAAAAATAATAATATCGTCCTTATTTGTCCGGCATGTACAAACGGGATGTGCAAAATAAAGAATGTACTGTTTCTGATAAGGTGGACAATGAAGATATTGTGGATATTCTTAAAATAGATAAAAGAGTAGGAGGGCAAAACTAAAAATGTTATGAATGTAGGGCGGATGCTAATTTTGTAATTTGGCACTAAAAATGTCTTACCTATTTATGAAATGATAAATTTGCTACATGAAGAAATTAATACCTTATTCTGGCAAATACAAATATATACCTACTTACTCTATATTTAACTAAGTATCTTTAATGTTCGATCACAATTTCAAATTGATAAAGTTGTAAGACTGGCTCGTTAATATAGTTTGGAATAGCTTTAAGATTGTAGACCAACTTCAGAGCTTTTGTAATTTGTTAAAAGTAATTGTTTTACTTTAGATATTTGAGTATAATTTCGTAAATTTGTAATTTTCACTAACAAATTAACAATAGTAGTCAGAAAAATTTAATATTTTCGTAGTTTCTATTCGAATAGAAGGGTATCAATATGCGTATGACAATTTGAGAATATACCTATCTTTGTCCAATTTTACAAAACTTACTGATAAATATGTTAATTGGGTATCAAACATGAAAAAAAAGACAAATGATCATCACCTTTGTTATTTCCAGTTTTATTTTTTCTATGTATTAGCATTTCTATAATTACAATTATCAATTATACTCAAATGAAAAATAGGAAATGTATGAGTGTAAAATTTATTCCATACATTTTAGGCTCATTAAAATTTTAAAGTGTATGGTGATTAGTTGTATGGGTTGATAGTCGCAGACATCACCATAATCCGTGTTGTTTTCGAAAATATAATCTTTGTTTTTTTTATGATAGGTAGAGTATCAAAATGATATTTTGGTATGGATATGTTTTTAGATTCAGTAGTTAACGTTTTGCATTAAAATGTTGCAATCGATTAAATTATAAGGAAAGGTAATGTATTGGTTATGCAGACTTTAATTCTAAAATTTATTCTCGAAATTAAAATAGTAGCTACAACCTTCACTGAATTTGTTTACCTAATGAGGTTGGTAAAGTACACAGTTGTATAATAAATAAGTCCTTTCTCTACATAGAATTAATTAACAGCTGCTTTATTTAGTACTTCGTCTGAGAACAAAGTCATTTCAAATAAACCTAAGAGATAATAAGTACATAAATTTATAACATCGGTACCGAAGGACGTGTACTTGGGTCCTTTCATATTTATTTTTATTCACTGTAAAGTCTGAGTGGCTGGCTCTTACCTTGTTTGTGATATGAATTTTGTCTTTTATTAATTCATTGCTAGTTATGCTCCCTTCCTATTGATTTACTCTATCTAGCACAAAAAACCGCATCAAAATCCGTCGCGTTGTTTAAGAGGAGTTAGCAAATTCCACAACAGACAGAGGCAAAAATTCATTCATTTTATACTATGTAGGTAAGCAGAAGAAAGAAAGGACGACAGCATTACAAATCATTATATTGCATAAATACCTGCTCAGAAGCCAGAATAAAATTACAAAATTGTGAGAATTCTGAGTAGATTTGATATCTTCCTTTTTCGAAAGTGTTCAAAGAGGCACATTTTCCTATGTATAAATTTAATACAAACATATTATACGGGTCGATTTGATATCTTCCTTTTTTGAAAGTGTTCGAAGAGGCACTTTTTTCCAATAAATTCATTCAGCCTTGAGCTTGGTCTAGCAGACCGGCTCCTGTACTCGATATACTTCCCATCAGAACCATGCATTCTTACGTATAGTTCAGAACGGGTTTCCAGCAAAAAATACGGTGTTGCCATCTCGGAAATCGATTTAAAGCATATTGCGATTAAAAGAGATTTCAAATTGTTCATCTTTTTGTTGTAAAATTGTTTGACAGTAATTAATAGACATTTATTTTTGTTTCAAAGATTCCAACTTTAAATAAGTACAGGTTATTGATAGGTAAAATGCATTGTCATTAAATAAGAAGTTAGTAATATCATTAGGTTAGGTCGTGGTTTGATTCAAGGGTGTCTCGGTGTTTTGCCAGATCAAATAATTCGAAGGTTTTACGAAATGTCGCCGCATTGAATTGCGGCTGTCAAAGGTTGGTCAGGTAAGGTCGCGTTGCCACGAACTGCAATATGATCCTACTGGTATGTGTTTAATAAATACCAAATACATCTTACTTTTGAAAATGTTCTTCTTGGTCCAGGGTTGTTTGTTCTTTGTACAGAAAACTCGAACGAATGCCAGGCTGGCAACTCTGCAACCGATCTCATGCCACTGGTCTGCATTCGAATAGGTTTTTGTCACCTGCCACCGGACCCGGTATTATTTTCATACTGCGGACTCGTTTTGTGCGACCCCAGCCGATACTACAATGGTGGCTCGGAATGATATGGGATTCAGCGCGCCTTTTTGTGTTTGTTTGTGTTGTGTATTTGTGTATTGGTACGTATATTTTGTTTCAGCACGTTGAGAGTCAGTTTTGGTTCAATATTTATTGAACTTTTTTGAAATAGTCATAATATCATGATTAGAAAATTACTTACTTTATCAGCATAATATAAGTATGTCTTATCCGCGTATCGTTAATGCTATCTCACTTCTGTAGGCCTGCTGTAAGAAATTTCTTATTAGAAATAAGTAGTGCCTGTTGTGTCATTTTTATTTTTGTACTTGTCTTGTATTTGTTTTTGTGTACAATAAATTGTTAAATAAATATGTCTATGAAAGTTTTGTCTTGAATTTCACTTTTGTAGCAACCTCGCCGACGTACAGGGTGGTACCGAAAAAGCCATATACCAGCCGGCTTTCCGATCAATTTTCTATGGGAGGACAATTTTTTTTCTATAGACAATTTTTTGCCTTAAAAGTTGTTCAGTTTGACCTGTTGAGCTGGGTGTTTTCGGAAAGGAGTTGGTTAGTTCCTACCTTAGAGTATAGGTTCCTACCCTAAATTTTTATGTCAAATTCATACGATTGGACGTCGATCGTATATCGAATCCCGCGATATGACTTTCTGCGGAACAGCTAAGGTCTTTATTACCTGTCTTCTTAGTAGGTTGATTGCAGAAATAAATTAAATTTTAATTCTTTCACTTACCTTGTTGTTCCCACAACTGATTTTGTTGCAGAATCTAATTTTAAACTAAAACTCGAAACAATGTCCGACACAGATTCTTACCATTTCTTTATTTCAAAGCGTCATGTTTTAAAATTTTGTCAGTAACATAAGTTTAGATGATGAATGGTATTCTTGCGTTCCTTAACTCGCTTTTAAGACGGAGTTAAGAAAACTTCGCTCATAACTCTGCATACCAACGTCAGAAGCTCCTTAACAGTTTAACTGCTGTCATGTCTACAAGAAAATTATTATTGTGCCGTGGAACGTCGATAACTTTGTCATTTCTTGTTTTAAGAGTCGTACCAACTCATATGCTGAGGAGTTTGGTTCAGTCAGGACACGGTATTTTAGATTACGAGTGAGATGTTACAACCTACGTGGTTTTCTTGGCGGCTGAACGAAAATAGGTGTGTTTGGATTTAACAACTTTTAGTAGGTTAATAAAAACGTGTCTAGGAAAATGTAGAATTCGGATTTTACGGTCTTAGAACAAACCTTTCTTCTGCCTAGGTATTAACTAAATGCTTATCTAGATTGTTTTCTATTTCTTGATTGGACGCTTCGGAAAGACAAATTATGAATACAAGGCCTTGTTTTTTTAAGGCATCAATTTTACGAGTGATGACACAGTAAGAATCAAACGAGTTAAACTATACCTACCTGTATGTCTCTTGAACCCTATTATGCACCGTGTACGTACAAGATTCCTAACATTTTCGAAAACACAGATTGGAGACAAGATAATAGAAGCTCACTGAACTTGTGTTTATCTAATATTAGAACAATGACCGCAGGGCACCGCAGGAGCAGAGCAACTTATTATATTATTAGGCATTTTGGGATCTACTTATACTAGATTTTAATACAGTCACCAAGAATATCCAGTATAAAATATGCTTCTGATATAAATTAGTCGCGTAATTTGTATTATATTATATTATAATATAGATTGTATATAAAATATGACAAGTTTGGCAGATAATCTTTGATAATTATGTCATATTCTAACAATCTTAAATTTTGCGTCCTCAATTTATTACTGACACATATTCGTACTTACTTTACACTTACAAAGATAATCACAAACTTATGCAATTAATCAAACAACGTAAAGCATCAGTAACATATTGAAATGGAAACTTGTCTAAATTTCGATTCAGAGTTTGTCAAACTTTGTCATTAGCTTACCTATACCTCAAAATTATGTGTGCGTGAGGTTCAGGCACGGTACTTTAGATGGTTCAAAATTGACATCAAATTCTCCGCGCAACTGTCAAATTTATTTCGATCTAAAACATCGAGGCTGAACAATGCACATAGCCATTTTGTGGATCAAATTAAGCAAAAAGAGGTAAAAGTTTGACGCACCACATGGTGAGCAAAAGAATCGTCCTTGTAATAGCCCGGGTCCAGATTATAACATCGAAGGTCGTTACATGGAATGTCGCAACATCAACAACGCTGCATCGACAGGTCGCCACATCGAATGGTCGCCATATCGAATGGTCCGGCCTCTTACCATACCATTGGAACAACAGCAGAGACTGGTATGCTCAAGGACCAGGGCCAGTCGGAAAGATCATTCAAGGCTTGGTGGCGGGGTAACATTCCAGTGCAGCGACAACACGCTAAAGCGTGATGGCCATTGGCTACCATCGCTGAACTGCAAATTGACAGCCGATGTGGCGCAGTGGCTAGTATGCCTGCCTGCCACGCAAAGGTTCCGGGTTCAATTCCCGGTGGGGTCACTCACAAAAATGATATTTATCACTTTGTGAATTTGTTCCCAGTCTGGTTAGGACATTGCAGGCTATCTGATTGTCCGCAAGTAAGATGGGTCCGTGCTTCGGATGGGCACGTTAAGCCGTCGGTCCCGGTTGCTGTCTATGATGGCGGTCGTTACACAACCATGTCAGAGGCCTGCTACTTGTAGTAGGCGGTTGAAAAACTCTGACACCAGGGTTCATCGGGTCGTTGAACGACTCGGTGTCCCACACGAAAAAAAAAGAAAAAAAAAACTGCAATTGCATATAGGTATGGGTTTCGCATACATTGCAACCTACCTAGGCGGAGTGGCTAATAGCCCATAATAAAACTGCTCTTCAGTTTGAGCACCACTTCCCTAACCCATATTCGAGAGTGGAAGCCCAAAGTTTGGTTGCAGATGTTACGAAGTGGAAGATTAATAGGAATCGGATCGCAGTTGTGGAGTTAAGCACCTATGGTGGGTACCACATAATGACGTCCGTTGCTGCGATTTTTTGTCGGATCCGTAAGGGATATAGGCGTGATATAAACGGTGAAATTTTACTAGTGACCGATAGCGAAAACTCAGAACCGGCTAGTGATAAGCAACAACTTTCCCCAAGGAACATAGGTCGAAATACGAAAAAAAATTGGACCTCCCATACAAACTTGCCGATCAGCTGATTTCAGTTACTATGGAAGGTCCAAAATAATTTTTTTGTATTTCATGTTCTTTGGGGAGTTATGAAAACGTGAATTTCCCCCTTAATCACATACAACACGGCGCAGCGTTACACATTCGACGCCGTTTGTATGCGAATAAGGTGAAAATTCATATTTTGCCAGAAGAATTCGCTACTTACGGATGCGATTAAATAACGCAGCAACGGACGTTACGTGTGATTTCCGCCTATGTACTTATCACTTTGTATGTTGAGCTGATAGTTAAGCAAGACTGTGTCTGTTAACTTTCGAGATAGAATTGAAATTGTTGTTCGAGGGTAGTTCTAAGTTTGTTCCTTTATAGTTCTTTGAGGTTAATACAGCAAAAATTTCCGTTTCTGTTTTGTTAAATTGTTTCTTTACTATCTTGATTTCAAAAACATTTATAAAGTTCTTTTACTCGTATCAGACTAAGATTTCCGTAGTTTATTTCTTGCTTTTGTCTAGTTTGGTGCTGTCAGCATTTTAATTATAATCTGATTAATAGATATATCGGAAAGATTATTCCTAACGATCTTGTTTCCTGTTTCTCCAAATCTTCGAGTTAATTCATCAGCTCTTCTTGCTCTCAAATAAAATACACGACCGACCTGTCGACCTTTGCTCCCAAAACGTCAGAACTTTAATTATTATTCGTAACATCATAATCATTCCCGTCGTGTATTCGTGTAGTGAGTGCTCATTGAAAGCAAGTATTAATACCTTTCGACCAGACTTCAATGAGCTCTGCATTGGTATTCTAAATTGGTGTGATCAGGTCTATATAAAGTGGTCGAGAAACGCTTAGATTATTACGTTACCGTCTCTGTGAGATACTAGTTTACTTGTCCAAGCCACCCGCCGAGCACGATGTGCGGCGTTTGTATCCCCGTTCAACATAAGTTTTAATATCAGTTCATAAATTGTTCATCCGTTATCAACTACACTATCTGGAAGTTTAGCTCCAACTTGAGAGTGAGACTGTACATCTCATGCCGTTTCATTACAATCTTTACATCATTTATCATACTTTACATTGCCATAATTTATTCATAAGTCTGGTCTTGTTTTGTTTTCACTAATCTCAGTGTTCTCTGGTTTCTCAATACGTGATGCGATTTTCTTCATACTTTAATAATTTTGTTGAGTTATTGTAGTTTTATTATCGATAACAATATTTTACACGTCACCAACTGCAATGTAAGGTGAGACTATACCTTTATTTATGTTACGATCTCTGGGGTTATGAATGTATCGCCTTTTATTGTAAAAGGTTGCTTTATTAATATTTTTTATGCTTTTACAAATATCAAATGTCCAACACGTACATTAGAAACGTAATCTCTTTTGTTTTTAAACCTGAGCTACTAAATTGTCAGTTTGTGATTATTTATTGCTGAAAATGACCTTTTATTATAATCACAATTTTCGGATTATCTTCCCATTAGGATGATCTTGTAATCTTCTGATTCTTAAATATTTAAAGACTATCCTTATCTTTTATTCACGAAAACAGTGCCTTAATCCATGTTTATAAACGAGAAAGAAAATGGGTCCCAATAATCCTCCCTGCGGCACGTTCATATCATAAGCTGCTAGTAATGATTAATCCTCGATAAATACCCGTTGGCTATTGGCCGGAGAGCATTAATGTCTTGTAGCATTAGCTGTGATCACCATACGGCGCCTGTGGCCACACGAGACAGTGTACAACTACCATGGAAACCATGTGGTCGCATGTCATTAGTTATTACTTATATTGGATAGCTAGGTCATATCAAAGTTCATCGTCGTCAAGGGCTGTCATGAAATTTAGTCAAGTGTTACGTGCCTTTATAGATTTTATAGTAAAAGAAGTTGTTGATGCTGAAACTGATAACAGGTCATTGTTATAACCATTTCAACAATCTTTGCATATACCTGCTTAGAACAATACTCGTCAGACAGCAAACCCATTGGGTTGCTTTGCTTAGTCCGGCCTAGAATTTTACGTAAGCGCAAAGATATTCCTTTACAACTTAAAGCACACAGGTATATAAACTTAGCAAAGTACTTGCTCTAACTGGGACTTTTGCTATTTGAATGCACCTTTGCATATTTCAAAGCTTCTTTAGTGGCTGGTAAATCTAGTCCAGGCAGTCAGGTTTTGCATATTCAAAGTGTACCTACAAGCTGCATTTCATGTAAATCGGAATCTAACAAAACCTTCAATTGAAAATGTATTAGAGTTTATTCAATGGTGTTCCACATCTTAGCATTTGGTTTTGTCGGTCGAAAATTTTGTTAAATATATTGCAAAACAGATTGATTTATTTTATGCAAGTAAGTTGGTTTTGAATATTGCCAAGCAAGCAAAACAATTTCAAATTGAAAAACTCAGTACGAATTTTTAAAAACTTACTAAATATTTCATTTTTTACTTCCACAAGAAACTTTTACACAGAATGAAAAGTTGAAAACTCAACAAGATTTAACTAAAAAAGTTGCGTAGTTGCTGCGGGGTTGAATTTAGGCTTATCCCATTAGCTGGGGCAAACAAAAGGCTTGTCGCTTTGTTGTATCAAACAGGATCAAGATAAGAGAATAAAATCTCCTTGAACACTGAGAGCTTTGAATATGAAAAATTAAATGTGATAAAAATAATCCTTACAAAACAGGAAACACACGCTTCAACAAATATAACCCAAATGTAAGATACATAAAATAAATACAAGTAATAAAATAGGTCAAACCGCTAAACGTTTCTCATTAGGTAAAAGCCTGACAAAAAGGAAAACGATGAATAATAAAATACATTCAGAATAATTGGTGGGTCCATCATAAAATACCTACGATAAAAATCTTCAGTGGATTATGGATATAAATATGCAAGATCACGAACACGTATAAATCTCGTTTATACGACTTATAAAATTGTAATTACAATTTCTACTCTATCATCTGCTAAGCTGTGAAATATGAGCAAAAATGGCGGCATCACACATCTTTTACTTTGACACTAAAATACCTTATTAAATGAAAGTAGGTATATAAGGTTACTTTTAATTGAGTTCAAATATTGTAAAGGCGTGTTTCTACTCATAAAACTGAATATTTTATTCCAGCAACTTTTCTTCGAAAGTTCCTAACAAAACATGTTTAGTTTTGGAATTTGATTAAATGTAACTTCTGTAGTCTTTTTCTGACTGGAGCCGTATCATCAACATAAAATCCCCTATTTCCTAAAATGGCAGTGTATCAAACAGGAAAAGCACCAGAATAGATTATGCCTTCCAACATTTTATTTACATTCATATTGTAACATTTCAGTGGACCAGTTTCGAGTCATGGATAATATGGAAATGAGCGCTGGAGCCCGCCTTGGCCATAAGACTTTTAGCAAAATGTACTGATGTAGAAAATTGACTTTTGTTCCTCGCCAGCTATTTTGGGAATATATGCGACCTGTATTTTACGAGTGTTTGGGGATTAAAATTGTTTGTCTGCTGCTTACATTGAATGAATTTTACTTTGTCTCGAGTACGGGAAAGTTATGTTTTTTGAACAAAACAAGTGGAAGTCTAGTTTACACACGTTTGTATCGTATTAAGCATAGGTATGTTTTGATCTAATTAAGTCAAAATATGTCTCGTTTGCAAACGAATAGTTTAAAACAGCTAATTCCATAAATTCCTCGGAATACATAAAGCTTTAATTAGTTTTCGCCTAACATCATAAAAACCTTATTTCATTTGACGCATTTTCATAAAATCATCATTTCGCCCAGAATATATATTCACACTAATTTCGTTAAATGACCGAAGTATCGCAATTCAATTACCAAAACTCATTTGAACTGTCGTATTACACGATTTATTTCATTCTTATTGCCAATCATATAAAATCCATTTTCCGATGCTCCCATTAACGCAGGTGTGAAATTGCTTTTTCATTCACAAAATTCACATATATCTCTTTGTTATTTATTATTAACATCAATTAACCCCTTGTCCGAGCGCAGCATTTACATATTAATACACTTTGAAATCATAAATTAGAGTCGTTTGAATATCGTTTTTTATACGAAGTGGGAACCCGAGTCGGTTTCAATTAATAATACCGACGTCGTATTTAGTTCCACCGTTCCTTTTCACGTTTAATGATAGGTCTTCCTCATTAGCAGCATCTTTACGGCTATCAGCATTGTCTTTTATAAAAGACGCTTGCTTTTAATGTTTTAATTAAAACCGTCGATCATTAAAGTCATTAGGGAACAGCCAATTGGAAAGTTTCCCTCCAGATATTGCGGCTTCCGCTGAAACTGAGAGTTTAGTTTTGCTTTGCGGGGATTGATCCCGAAGCACGGTTCTCCAACTCCTACAACTATTCCGCAACAAAAACCGCAAACTGGAAACTCTAACCGATTTCGATTGAAATGTCCGAAGCATTGGATACGAGCGTAAATACGTTTCGCCTTAGGGAGTCGGCAATGCATTAATTCATTAGTTGCCAACTTTTGCATCAAGTTGATTGCTTCCCCCTCTCAACATTTATGACCCTCAGTCACTCCCCACTTATTCTTATTTATTATTCTTGAACGACCTCTGGCCACTCCTAAGACATGATCATATTGTTTTATGATTTATATGACGCCCATTATGTCACCCTACACTATCTTATTCCCTACACGGCTTACGATAGGGAAACGTGTTTGGTAGCTTTTTATTGGATCTATCAGCGCCGAGATACTTTATCTTTTTACTACCTGTAGTTATACAGGCATACCCTAAAGGTATTATCGGAGGTGGTCTAACATTACAATGGCTCTCGACTCTCGTCTCGTATCAAAGACGTAATAACTTCAAATATTTTTGATACAACAAGAATTTGAATACTCCTTCGTCTCAAAGCGTTCTCATCTCTACAAATCCGAAAATAACTTGTGAACAAAGCACCCGACGAATGTCTTAATTCCCCGAACCTAAAACGGATGGCTAACAATTTGTCGGTCTCGTTGGTCTGATATCTAAATTAGTATGGCGACAGCTTTGCTTTTTTTACCCCTGCAAACTTGACGTCTCAATTAATGAAGTGTAATTTCAAAGATCTGGATCCTGTGACGATTCATTTCGGAGCGAATCGAAGCAAGTTTCTGTTGCATCGTATTTATAGGATAGTCTAGTGTCTAGTCTGATAATTACAATGATGCTGCTAACTTTAATCAACTTTTTTGGAAGAGCTTGATTTAATGAGGTTTCAGCTATGTTTTTTGCTGCTTTCTCGAGAACCCACTCAAAGTTTTTGATTCGTTTCGTTACTTGAAGATAACTTTGCAATGCAAGTTTTGCTGCATCCGTATTTCGAAAATCTAAAATGCACACCCAAAAAAAGATGTTGAAACTGTTTTAATAAAAAGCGAACTAAACAACCTCCGCAACCATCTAATTTTAAGTCCAGCCGACAAAAAATGCAAGCGAAACTCCGCCTAAAGCATACTTTGTCAAAAATGAATGCAAAATAATACAATTTGGTTGAGAGTTCCGTCGGGGCAGAGGTTGTAAAAACCCTCTTTTCTAGCCTTCCAAACGGGTCGTGTTTATTTTAGAGCCTAATTTAAATAAGACAGGGCTTAAGTTCTTTTGTGACTTTGTTGTGATTCGTAAACAAATTAGCTTCTACTTAAAATAATTATTTTCAAAAGAGATAGTACATGATCATATTATTCTGATGGTTCTTTATCCTTGTTTAGCTTTAACTTGGATTTAACAAGCTTTGTGATTTAATTTATTGAGTTTCTCAGTCCCAACCGCTCGATATGATAATCTAAGTCTGGCTTTTCTGTTGTTGGCACCACCATTAACAAACAACATATCAAAGGGGGTTCGCAATTGAATACTCCTGACTTAATTATCGCCCTAATGACATAAACTATTCTAAAGCAGGCTTGCTCTGTAATTTAAAAACGTAATCCCTTGAAGCGTTTAAAAAGTTTGAAGAAAAAAAAAGCTGGTGAGAAAATACCCACAAAAACGAAACAATTCATCATAATAGTGCCAGGCAATTACTGTTAGGAGCGTTAATGACTGACGGCCATTATTAATCTGTAAGAAACTTGTTTCGGCCTTACAAGACTTATAGCGATTTCGATAATAATCTTGTTTTAATAATTACTCACTTATTTCTCTTCCCACAATCTTGATTAACCTATTTGTATGTTATTTTTCTTGTCCCCCGTTAGACTTAATTTGGTCGCTTGACAACTCTTTTAGGAATGCTTAATTCGTGTGATTTTTCTTGGCTACTGTTATCTGGCAAGGAATCTGAAACAGCGATTCAAGGAAATAGTAGTCGGATTTTTATTTTAATTTCGTCTCTTTGTGCTCTGTTGCCTGTTTTCGATGTTTCAGATGTAGTGCTTGGTTGGCTTCCAACATTTTTGTGTAAGCGGAGCGAGGGTTGCTCTGACACATTTCTTGAATTTATGTTTTGTTTATTTCATTCAATTTGAAGGAAACTATTTCGTAAGTTACTACATCCTCGGATTCTGTTTCAAGTGATTCCGTTAAATCTGAAGTTCTTTGTGTTTCCGTTTTGTGCACCGGTGAGACATGAAAAATGTTTCATGCTTTAGTATTTATATCTCTGATTCTCTAGCTACGCTCAATTTGCATCCTTCTCCTACTTAATTAGTGTTCCATAGCAAATAAATCATCTGCTCCGTTGTCACAAATCGTCTTAATTTCATTCAAGAAATTTACATTTGTAATTTTGGATTGCTCAAGCTCATTCCAAATTAGAGAAAATGTCTGACAGTGCTTAGTTTACTAATAAATATTAATCATCATCTAAGTTATATTTAAATGTTTCCTGCTACTGTTGGGAAATTACAAATGCTCAAGTTATTTAATTCAAAGACTTCATTACCATATATAACAGGGCTTGGTGTGGGTTGATGGGTATTTCTTTTCCTTTTGTGTATCAAATTATCGAAGCCATTGTTACCGGTATTTTAATAAGATTAAACATTAAGTTTGTTTTTGTATTTTTCTTCGTCCGTCTTCATTCTTCGTAACATATTCATGAAGGACGATGTTATGATTTCGGTTGAATATAATTTACTGTCCTGCAGTAAAAAGAGCTTATAAATTCAGTAGGAACGACTATTAGTAACCATAGGGTCTTGCGTGTAGTTTAGTTGCGGATATTTTTATTGTTTTCTTAAAACACAAACGTAAGCTACGAGTAGATATTGTACAATATAGGTACCTATTCACAAAAAATACCGTCAGTGTATGTAAAAAAAGTTAATATCAATTTTAAGATGTGAATAATTATGAAACTAAAACGCTAACATTATTAGGTGGCTGTCAAACATTACCACCTTACTCAGCTAATTTCAGCTGTAAATTTACAAACTACCTATTAATTTTAAGTGCCTACCTACATATTATTAGGTTGTTAAACAAACGGTACATTTACGCCATCGATATTGCGTTAAATTCTCAGGTGGGGTACCTACTTTCTAAACCACAGGTCTGGTAAGTACTTCTCTATTATATAGACATCTATTATATGAAACATGTAATGAGTAGGTGGTGAAAATGATCTGGCAAGGGGTAAACGCGTCAGCAGTGTTGTTTTCTTGTCCCAGCCTATAATGTTATTATCTCGCCCATCACTCAACCATCACCTTATTAAACATACACCTTCGTATAAAGACAGTGGCTCTCAAACTTAGAGAAAAAAATATGTAAAAAAATGTTTTTAAAAATATTGGATTTTATCTTTTGAGTGTTCTGCGCAAAGTTTCTCTACGCGCAAAACTGAAGGTTCGTTCAGAAAGGATTACACTTTTTCCCACAATACTAAACTTGTGCTCCAAGATTTGTGCAAATGTATTGTGAACAAGAAAGCCCTATTTTACCTGAATGTCTCAGAAGGATGGTCATGTTTTTCAAGCGTAGATATGTATGCATGTGGACAAGAAAATTAAATTATTTTTCATGGGCTACATACAGCCCAATAGGCTGAGCGCATTTTGACATAGGTAATGAGCTGTCGTTAGATTCGTCTCAGCATCGCGAGTGACACTTTTGAACACAGAATATAACTCTAAAATTACCGCAGTCGGCCTTTTGTTTCTAAATACATCTATATAGGTACTTGTTGTCTTTTCCATTTACATAAATCGAAATGGACATTTCGTCACACATCAAGAACCGCTGGAATAAATAAAATTAGCTATAGCCGCCATTTTGTTTAGCTCGTTACAGCTCGGCGCACGCCAACGGCCCTCGTAATTATGATGTTGGGTCGCGGCCATGTGTGTGTGTAGTGTGTTCCCGCCCTAACGCGCGAATAAAGCGCGACCTGCGTACGCGCAGTGGGTGTTGCCAGACTGGAATAATGTCTATAATTCGCTTCTTCTCCGTCTTTCCGAGTGGGACACTGAGTCAAAAGACGAGATATCAGTTTCTGAGTAGTACTATCTGGTATTAGCACTGAGTAAATAATATACCAGTACTTGAAGAATAATGTAACTTTAAATTGTTAGTTTACTATGTTACACTATTATACAGAAGCAAATAATTTATCTCAAACTAAGTCTTAAACACAATCATCGGTAGGTACTTTAAATAATTATGTAGGTATCACCAAAACTAGAAACAAAGCCTGGCAACCCAACAAGGATTTTTATAACCTCCACCAAGTCTGTCGGCGTTTTTGATAGTCCGGCGCTAGTTAAACCATAATTACAATATACCTTACACCCGCGGGCTCCCTCGGCTAGTTTTTTAATAACTTTTTTTTCGATAGATACCTTTTTTTAATGTCTTAATCATGCTTATAGCCTCAGCACGCGCTTGGAGTGAAGCCAAAACGACCGAAACTTATGTTTATTGCGATGGTTATCGACTAGGATGCCGTTGGTGAATTAATTGTATTCTGTATTATATTCAATGCTCTTTGGCAATCTCTTGCAATAATCATTATGAGATTGTATTTTTTGTTCGTTCGTACATTGCCGTGTGGTGCCGGCTTAGAATAGCATCACCCCATATCTTTACTAAGTACTCGTAAGAAGCGAATATGGGATTTGAGAAATGATGTGTATTGCAATTTTAGGTAACATATTTTTTTATGAATGGCTCTCAAATTTTTGTCAAACGTGGTGTCAATGATCGTTCTTTACAGTCGTTTACGCTCTGCCTACCCCACAAGGGATATAGGCGTGTTATATGTATGTTTGTAATAACAAGGCATGTAATTTTGTTTTAAAAAGAACGGATCCACCACATTATATTATGTGTGTGTGAGAGAGTAGGTTTTTTTATTTCGTAAAAATAGGGTTAAAATGAATTCTGATAACTTTCGTGAAATATCTTTGATGTCATATTCAAACGAGTTGAGTTGATAAAACGAATATGATTATTTCCTACAGTATTTAAATACCAGATGTAGGTATTAAGCTTAAAAATAAATAAGTATGCTTGTAGAAATATGATGTCCAAGGTTTATGTACCTATTTGATTTTGAGTAGTGGCAGAAAGATGATGATGATGAATTGACTCTCCCTTATCACTACTCACTAACTACGTGGTATTTCACAATGATCTTTTTTAAAAAAGAAAATGAGTTTTTAAATTTTATTCTGCCCAGACGCCACTTTAGTTCGAGAGCAGGATAAAGGCCTGTGCACACAATAGTTTTTACAACGGTAGCTGCGCTGCGCACGACCCACCGCGACACCCGTTTTGTTCGTACTCCTTTTATTTTTTAAGGTTCTGTGGGCGGTAAGGACAAGTTCCTTACCGGCGGCGCAAAACTAGATGGGTGTTTTAGTAAGATGACACGACTTAAAACACTAAAAACGAGGTAAGAAAACCGCGATGCATATCGGCCCTGTTACAGTGAAAATTTAAAACAGATAAACCATATTTTTGTGAAAATTTACAGCAGGTAGGTACTTATTTACTTGCATCTTCTTTTATCAAGTTTTTATTCAAAATCATTTTGCTATTCGATTTGCTAGAAGGCATTTGCTCTTCTTTCAGACCGTTCGTCAACTTGGTGTCCCACAATACAGAAAGATGATGTACCTACATTTCATAAAAAGGTACTCTGTGACATTTTTTGTAGCACTAATTTCATAAATAGTTATCGTAGGCACGTCACGTTTACTATTAAGCACTAACAGTTTTTAATGAAACAATTAAGGCTAACGACGTCAGAACCCTATCTAAAGCGTTCCAACACGACTTAGCCGCCTTTTTTTTCACGTCTTTACTATTCCTACTTTACTTGTTGGTTTTGTCAAGAATGTGAATTTGACGTCTTCATCGCGATTCGTCACGGGTTGCCGTCGACGCGATGACGACGCGATTTTTTACACTCCGGAACGACTCGATTTGGGTTGTTCTACGTCAATCCCTTACTGTGCCTGAGAGAAGCTAATGTCTGTCATGCTCATGCATGATCATCAATATCCACAAGTGACCATGCTTACATACCTACATTACATACATATATCAGGCACATATTACTTGCGGGGCAGGCAGAGCGTAAATGACTGTAAAAACGGCCATTTACACAAAGTCTGAAAAAATATTGAAAGTCATTCAAAGAGACTGTTGCCTTAAATTGCAATCCACCCAAAACATAAATGTGAAAGGCTGCCAAGTTCGATAATATTGGAATGCTTCGCCTATAAAAGAAGTGAGATCTAAATAAGTACCAAGTTCCATACACAGACCTCAGTTAAAAATAGTTACAGGAATGCACACTTGATTTTTCGCACAGTTTGGAAATAAGAATCTACTTTCCAAACTGCGGAAAATCAAGTGTGCATTCCTGTAACTATTTTTAACTGAGGTCTGTGTATGGAACTTGGTACTTATTTAGATCTCACTTCTTTTATAGGCGAAGCATTCCAATATTATCGAACTTGGCAGCCTTTCACATTTATGTTTTGGGTGGATTTCATTTATTTTTGTAAGGTTTATTTTCTTTTTTTCTTATGATTAAGTTAGGTAAGGAAATATCTCATTTATACTTTACTTTGACTAAATACAAAGCTTCGTAACGAATTTTAGGTCGGTACGACGATTGGAAGATGTAGATAAATTTTTTGTTTTAGTTCCATAGGGGTATGAATTTACACCTTCATTATTTTTAAAACCGACTCACACTTGGCCATTTTCAGATTTTTTCCTTTACCTTGACCTAAAGACCTACCTCCATGCCAAATTTCAAGTCAATACGACCATTGGAAGTGGTCTAGGTTTTTGATGAGTGAGTCAGTCAGTCAGTCAGTCAGTCAGTGAGTGTATAGTAAAAATAGCGATTTTCTGACGTCAATATCTCAAGACCTACAATAGGTACATTAATGAAATTTTGTATTTTAGATAAGTAAGTAGATCTCGACAGATACTAGAAATTTCATATGCGTAGATAAAATAGATATTGAGTTATAGGTGGGTCGAACTTGGCCCGAAATGGTTCGTGTAATATAACCCACGGCCGGTGTGTCGCTTTTTTTGCTCGAACTTGGCGGACACACTGCCGTGTGTCTAGATACACGTCAACTCTCAAATCCTTAAGTCACTTCTAACGACACCAGCGGGAAAGATACGGGGTAATGCTATTCCAAGCCGGTACTACACGGCATAAAAAAATGTTTTCTTTACCTACAGTAAAAAAAGTATATACCTACCTTTTCTTATGCTTGACTAACCTAAATCAGTAAAATTAATATTTATGTAGCACTGTAGAAGATTCCATAATTTGAATTCAGCTTTGAACAATACTGAACTCTACCATTTCAAAATACAGCTCATATTCGTCTGTATCGGAGTTACAAAAGGCAGAATAGGTGTTCAAGATCCCTCAGTAAGTGAGACATGATGACTTAATTTCAGAGCTACATTTACTATGGGTAGGGCTTGCATATCCTAGCCGATTATATTTTTTGCGCCACCATATTACAAAGATTGTAATCTTAGAAAAAATATAATAAGCTTTGCCTATCGTAAATAGGACAAAGAGACGAGTAAATAAATTGAGACTCTTTGAGTATTTGCCGGTTGTAAGTAAGTAACTAGTTTTTCTGAGAATATGATTGAGGGCATGCCATAATCAGTAGCAATACGCTTTACCACTTCAGGTTTCAAACTGGTTCAGGTCTTTAATACCTACACATTATAAGAATAACCTTTTTCCTTTTCTGGTAAATATGGTAAATGCCAAGGGATAAGAATAACCCGCATTGTTTACTTTCCCTTATAACCAGTCACTAGATTTGCCAGCTAGGTAGGATCTGTATCTATCTACTAAAGAAAGTAAAGCCATCATGTTCCTGCCCTTATTCCAAATCAAATGGGTTCGTTGCAACATGTTTTGTTAGAACACAAAAGAAGTTAAATATCAAAATGAATAAAGTTCAAGCATCGGCTTATTTTTTAAGACCATCAAACAGTTGTACTTACTCATACATACCTACTATTTAATATGACCTACGTAAGATATATGCGAAAGAACACTTAACAATACAGTATACAGTTGGTAAAATTACCTATTCATCATTTAAATATTTTCATTTGACAATTAAACTATCATTACAATTGTAGTTGTTTTCACCGTTAGTCCCTTATAAATAAATAAGCAATAGGCCTAACCTAACCTACCTATTCCATTATTAAGTAAAAAGTTTTCCACCCAACATACGAGTATCTACAGATAAAATAAAACGTTTTTCAATCCGTACACATTTCGTACGTACCTACCTACATCTTTATTGGGTTTGTAACCACTCGAGAACTCTCCGACCCACTTACGAAAATTGGCAGCTTCCTCGTGCCATATAAAGCACCCCTCAATATCTTCCAAACGTAGTTCGGTAAAGGAATCACCGTGTACTGGGTACCCTTAATAACACAAATGAAAACCAAAATAAGGTGTAAAAAATTGGTGACAATATTTCGAAGAGTAAACTAGTAGGTGGTAGGTAGATCAACATTAGAAAATTTCAATTCATTTAGTGCGTGTTTTCTCTTTTGAGTTGTTCTTCTTTCTTCTTCTTCTTTTGAAGTAGTAGAATCCAATAGTAGTAGAATCAAATAGTAGAATCCAACATGTTCGCCGTAAAAAAACACAAATTATTGTTGAATCATTATTTATTGAGATTTCAATGCACTCTTAGTGCTATACAGGATGTAAAAAAAATTACTGCAAATATTTCAAGGGGTGAATCAGCCCATGAAACTGAACAACTTTCCCTAAGGAACATAGGTCGAAATATAAAAAAAAATTTGGGCTCACCCCTTAAAATATTAGCAGTTGAATTTTTACACCTTATATACCTACCTACTCGTACTCATTTCATGAAATTATGAACCTGAAAAATTTCAAGCTAATTTGTAGGTAAGTTTTTTTGTTAATTTCTACTAGATGTCGCTAAGAGATTGGAACTATTCAAGGGTACGTCGAAAGCTCAGTGGTAGAGTCTCACTGCTTTTCGTACGTGTACCGGATTCAATCTCCAGTCGACGCGAGTAATTTTTTCAATTTCTTTTATTCGTGATTTCATGCATCTAGTTGTTTTGAAACAGTTTGCAGAGTCTCTCAATGGCTGTGAAATTTCATACCACGATTTAGTTTATCTATTCAGTAACTAAACCATCCCATCCGTACCACAGACAGATCAGCAGATATAGCAGCCACTACAGTGCCAGTTATGATCATATCTGCACAAATTAGGGAGATGGTTCGCGAGGCACCTTTACAGATGGTTCACTTAGTACCTACTAGCCAATACTTACCTTGTGCTACTAGTGACGATTTTAACGCTTAATTCTTCTTCTTTATCAAGCTGATGAGCAACAATTAAATTCTATTTGATCAATATTTGGCCACACGTCCAAAATGAATCGGAATCTCAGATTAACTAAAGATAACTAAGAAGATGGATGCCGAGAACGTCATATTGATTGGATTAAACTTGGCTCTGAATCACGTTCTTGTATCAGATGTTGCTGTTTGGATATTCTTATACTTTGCGATTTTTGACAGGCTAAAATCCTAAATAGGGACGGGTGATCCCTCTGTAAACTCTCTGTTTTGCCATATCTGTACCAATTCTAACGTCCTGTGTTTGCGATGCAAATTATACTGCTATTAGGCCGATGTCTGTCATTAATGATTTATCATGTTCGCAACGTTGCTTTGGGCCTCGCATCGGCAGTGTGTATTGTCGCATTTGCTGTTGCTGGCTGGATTTAGAATTTTGAATTTGGAATGTTTAGTTTTGGTTGGAATGGACCAGGCATCGGGCATGTTTTGTTCTGCCTAGTTATTGAACTGAATGGCTCCTATCAACTTTGTTTGCTAATGATTAATATGACATCATTGATTTCAGTCAGTAATATCTGTGTAACATTACATTGATCAAAGGGAAAGACGGTTCCGTGCTTCGAAGGGCACGTAAAGTCGTCAGTCTTGTCTACGACAATTTCGACATCCGGTAAAACCATGAGGCCTGTTACGAGTAAAAGGCGGTTGAAAACACCAGGATCAATAGGGTTCATAGGGTCATTAGACGACTCAGTGTCCCACACGACAGGATAGTTCTGTAACAGTGCAAAGCGTATGGGACAGTGGTGTCACGGTGCGAGTGACACTACTAGAGTAATGTGCGGGGTAATATAATACCCGCGTGTCACACAGTTCCTTATCACGTCCTGATGAATTATCACCGCCTGCACGCTTGATATTTCGTTCGTGGTACAAATGCTACAATTTGGCGATGTAAACTTCGAAAAGGATGAATTTAACTCGCGTAGGAATTTTGTCGCACAATTTTGAATGTTGTAATTATGAAGTCATAACATAAGATATTCTGTGGCATGTGGCACAGAAAACACAGGCTTACAAAAGCATCACCCTACCTATATTTTTCTGTGGGTGTTATAAGAAGCGGCTAAGACATTTGAGAGTCAATATGTATCTATTGCAGTTTTTAGCGTCTAACAGCCGTTTACGCTCTGCCTACTCCGCATGTAATATAGGCGTGATATTTATGTAGGTATGTTAGATTTTCTGCTCGGGTTGTCATATCGCTTACCTGCTAAGAATTGAACAAGAGACCTACCTACTACGATCGAACGACAAGTAGGACCAAGGAGGTACTTACGTGGATGATTTTGTATATTCTGACATTTATTCTTTTCGTATAAAAACCTTCAAAAAACAAGTGTTTTCGCCGAAATGTTTCCCTCACTATCTCCAAAGCACACTAAACGGCACAGGCGGGCTAATATGGCTAAATGTCTATTTCGCCTCCACCTCTGCCACATTAGCCTACTATTGGCTCTTGAGGGAACTGTTTGATATGCAAATTCTCGGAAAGGTGTATTAGTTGGTGCTTTATTGCCCGCGCATGCGCCGCAGATGTGGGTTGTTAAGGTAATGTCTATGGGAAAATTGATGGTTCCCGTGTTAAGGCGAAAATTTCACTATTGGCCTCCTTTAGGGCAAATTCCGGGTACATACTTAGTACAAGGGATCATTGGTAGCACCCTAGAACATATCAGGATGAGCTTTTCTTAGAAAACTCAAGTCGCGATTGTTTTCACACATTTTAAGTATTGAATCCAGTAAAGTCTAAATATTATTGCGATAGACCCGGTTCAAGACTTGAAACTCAAGTCAGACTGAAAATAGTGTCAAAAAACGAATTTCTTCAAAAATCATAATAATTGTATGGAAAATTAGTACCTATAGTGAGCAAACACCACTCACTGTACAAGAAAATAGCAGCTTAACCTGAGTTTTTATGACAAACAACCAATCAGAATTTCTACGACAGATCTAAGGTGCGTATTACCATTCAAATTTTTCATAATACTTATTTGATACAACAAAATTACATCGAAAATCATCCTTCATTATTATTTGAACGAGTTGCGATGAAAGGGATTAAACTTTAATCAAATGGATATGACATATTTAGTGAAACAAATTACAATAATATATTATAACATTAAAGAGATTATTATAGGTACCTATTAGTCCGTTCAAAATCATAGCATCATTATGACCAGCCTAAGCGGGAGGCCAAGTTAAGCTGGTCGCGTAGTATCTACCTACGTATTGTGACAAGCGTAACTTGGCCTTCCGCTTAGACTATGATTGCGAAAGGACTACATATAAAGGTGATAATCATATGCCCATACAAGGTTAGGCCCCTCGAAATGGGGGCCTAAATCGAAATGGCTAGTAATTAAACTCGTAGTAATGTATTTCTTACGCTATCTAGATCATGGTGGCATACTTAGTTTTTAATTATCTAACGGGAAACTGATGAAACGACGCAAAATAATTCTTAACCTAAAATGGTATTTCCTAACTAAGTATTTTGATAAGAGTTATAAGGTGAAAGTATTTATACCCGCACACCCACAACGCACTCGCCGAATTTTGGATTCTTTGTATGAAAATCTGTGGAACCTCGAAAATATTGTCGAGCCGCACGCGCCTAACCGAACGGATTCCCCAGCCAGTGCTCTTTTCTCTTTTTCGTGTGGGACACCGAATCGTTCAACGACCCGATGAACCCTGGTGTCAGAGTTTTTCAACCGCCTACTACAAGTATCAGGCCTCTGACATGGTTGTGTAACGACCGCCATCATAGACAGCAACCGGGACCGACGGCTTAACGTGCCCATCCGAAGCACGGAACCATCTTACTTGCGGACAATCAGGTGGTTCAACCTGCAATGTCCTAACCAGACTGGGAACAAATTCACAAAGTGATAAATATCAATTTTGTGATTGACCCCACCTGGAATTGAACCCGGAACCTTTGCGTGGCAGGCAGGCATACTAACCACTGCGCCACATCGGCTGTCTAATCTAAGCCAGTGCTAATCATAGACTATAATGCTGATGACGTCATGAGCGCACGCGGACAGTGTAACCATTTAAAAGATTTAGTTTTGTCAATGCTGCCAGACTGTCCCATCAACATTACCTCCCAGTAAAGTCTGCTGTTCACCGTCCGTGTTCCAGTTTTTCTTAACTAAAGTTTCGAAGGTTTTGGAGTCTATGTCACTCTTAAAGAATAACCAAATGACATTTTCACATTTTGCTTATTTGACATTTTAATATTTGAGATTCCGTCCTTTTAAATTCAATTGACATTCTGTTACCTTAACATTTAGACATTGGCACAAAATGTTTTCCGCTTCTTCTTTACATTTTGTTACGTTTACATTCTAGCAATTTTACATTTTGCTACTTTGACGTATTGGCATTTTGCTTTTCTGCACATTCTACTTCCTTGAACAATAATATTTTTTAAAAGTTGAAACAGCGGGACCTGTAATATGTTCAAAAGTTTTGTTCCACCGTAGAACATAGAACGTAGAAAATATTCCGACCAGTTCTACTGTAGAAGTGATCAGTTGGATATATGGGAACAAAAGTAAGCTGCGTGGTGCACGGAGAAAATTCTGCAGTTACGAAAGTTGGCTGCTTGAACGTGCCTTTGGCGTAAAATGACAGCAATTATTATTTGAAATAAAATTCCGAAAACACCTTCTACCAAATAATAAAACAAGTAAGTCGCGTAAATATACATAATGAGTGATACTTGTTCGTTTAATAATAAAATTCCGAAAAATACACACATACGGCAAAATTACACATTAAATTGGGAGGAAAGTACTCTCTTGGCAACACCAACTCTATTCAATGCGGCTGTGCTTGCGGCTAGGTGTGCGAGGCCATCCGCATTATTCAGCGCGTACGGCGAGTACGTTGCGGGTGTGCGGGTATACTTCCTTTTGCCAAATGTCAACTTGATGACAATAGCAAAAGAGGAAATGCAGAAGTATGGCAGAAGTTTTATTCTCTATGAGAGTTTCAAAGAGTATGTAATACTTGCAGGGTATATGGGGTAAAATGGTACCTACCCCTGATCAGAAGTTTAAAGACATTGTTGAAAGAAGTTTCCAAACACGAATTCGTATCACCCTTTGCAGTTCCTGTGGCATGGTCTGTTATATTTTTGCCGTTGTAATGCCAGTGGCAGCTGGCCTATTATTACTATTATTTAATAAAGTCATATAAATCATAAAAATGTCATTAATCATTAATCTATCATTAATGTTGTTGTAGTCGCTTTTGTTGCTTGTCTTACGTACGAACCCGGCTATAACATAACATAACAGCCACAACGGTCCACTGCTGGACATGAGCCTCCCCCTATCGGGGGGTATTGCCATACTTACCATGCTTGGCAGGTGGATTGGCGAGCGCAGTGCATGATGGTGCATTAACAGGGAACCCTGCTGCCCATTCATCCCTTAGTCGCTTTTTATGACACCCACGGGTAGAATTGGGGTGATGCTGTTCTAAGCCGGCATCACTCGGCATACACAGGAGATTGTCTGCGCTGTAGTTGTTTTTACGCATCCTGGGTTCTAAAAACTGCTCCATTTTACCCTTATTTCCTCTTAGTTGCTCTTAGTACCTACTTTACGTTTGTGTCACAGATGTCAGCAGAATCAAGGAACCAGAATTTTGACCGGAATGAAACACAAAAATATACTTTTTAACATAAATTGTGATTCCCGTTTCGCCTGAAGATGATTTATATAAGATTTTGATCCAAAAAACGTATCATCTTTTTTACATTTCATGAGATTCTTAGCCGTTACTTAGAGGGGGGCCTAGATTTGATTATTTCCTTTGATAAAGCGAATCTGAGCCCATTCAAATATTGGATTAATAGGTATTTTGTATTGACATGTACATCAATAAACTGTTCTTGCTATTCTGAATATGTGTATGATAATATTGGCAGACAAGAATAATATTTGTTTGCAAATATATCTACCTCCATTGTAGCGGAAAGATATAAACAAATTAATATTACTAGAGGCCCACTAGGCTTGCTGCCACTATCACCCGTTTTCCCGTGGGAATAGAGCGTTTTCCTGCGGTCAAGATAAAATCATGTTCCTAAAAAGTTAAAAGTTATACAGTTTTCGAATGGTGCAAATATTTTTAATGTCATTCATGGGTGTATGTATACCAGTGGCAAAAAGGCCATACATGGAGGTTCCCATCAATTTCTATCTCAGAAATTAACAAATCTAATAGGTACTCATGCATCAACCTTCTTTCATTTAGTATCAGCTTTTCCCTTTGACCTTCGATAAAATGACACCTTTCGCTACTTTAACAGGTTATACTATAGCTATCCTTTCCTTACTAAGCATGATGTCACTTATTATCTATCACAAATACCTCTAGGTATAACTACTACCTATATCTTCATGCTTATTTTTTTGTAATGCATAAACCGCAAATAAAAAGACGTCGTGAGAGGCGCCTATAAGCACAGAATAAGCCAAAAGCACTTCAAATTTAAAAATGCAGATCTAAAAAATAGCTTCAATAATAAACACTTCAAATATTTCGCAGCACGCATTTCAACCGCGCAAAATTGTTTTTTTTTTTAAACCTTAGCTCAGGCTATGTCAGTGGAGGCACAATACTCGCAAGTAATTTATGTGCGTAGGCTACAGATGTAATCTCCTTGAATCCCCCACAAAGGCTGGAGGTGGGGAAGGCAATAGGATCAGCTATAGCTGATAAATTGTATGGATAAAAGTCTAACTGAGTAAACAGACAAATTGTAGTGGGTACTTAAAAATGTTATGAATTCTTTAACAAGATGACATTTCTAAATTCTGATTTGAAACCAAGAGAAAGTATGGGATAAGTAGGTCCGTACACTTTACGTTTATTGATTGCAACTGGCCATCAAAAGTAAAAGAGTGATAACTAACTAAATAAAGTTTATAACTGTGTAGCGAAGCAACAATGTGTGCATCTTTGCTGTAGCATAGCACAGCACAGCTCATAATCTTATCTTGTTTAGCCTGCTTTATCCTACTGCTGGACAAAAGGCCTCCTCTTTTCCTTCCATAAAAGACCTCTAAAATAACTGCACGAATAAATTCACGAAATATAACGGCTTTGTCTAACAATCCTTGCTCTCATAAGCTTCCGCACCCCATTCACGTCCCGCTCCTCACATCTAAACGGTGCTAAATTCGTCTCCATGATCTCATCTAATATTTCTCCTCCACGAATATTTTTTCCTCCATTTGGGCGCACACGTTTGCGAAAGGAGATCTCAACCCAACACCTATTTTGCACTTCTCACGTAATTTTGCTTGAATATCTTAAGAAACTGAAGTTGTCAAAGAGATTTCCCTAACCCGCCGGCTCGAGAAGGGTTTTGCGCGACTTTCAAGTACATTAAGGTGATGAAAGTGGATTTTTCCGGCTAGGTAGGTAGATAAGTGTTGTCAGCCGACTCGGGTTACCCGTTTTAAGAGACTATATAGAATGGAAAAAGTGCTGAAAATAATTCAAAGGATGACACTGAACAACATTCTCAAAAAAATCCAATTCTACACTCTTCTCCTAGGAAATGATAAACTTATTTGCACCTCCCAACTTTTTGTCTGCAGATCGAATCAGTAGGTCTATTTTTGTTTTCATGCTTTTGACCTTAGGTATTCCTTATCAAAAAAGGAAATCTTGAATGATCTACTAACGGCTAAAATTTAAGATGATCTCAAAGTTTTTTATGACCATATCATACGTTCGCTCCCGCCATTTTTCTCATAAAATTGAGCCGTTGTTTTTCATAATTAAAACTTTTTAAACAGTTCCTCTAACAATTACGCGCCGGAAACCTGGCTGGTTTGTGACGCGATAATAATCTATGGTTTTTAATTACGCCTATAAGCCCCGCCCGGTGTTGTAATTTATAAGAAAACGTCCAATCATATTAGGGTACGCTGACATCGGGTGTCATTTGAGCGGGAATGAGCGAGCCCACAGAATATAAATCATTTCATATTACGATTTGAAAATAGAACGTGGCCGGTGAGTGTTAATATTTTATTATTTTTATATTTCAAATGGCATATTCGAATTTTGAATTTAATTTGATTTGACAAGTTGCTGTCTTTGGGGGATTTGATTGATAGATCTTGTCGCTTTTTATTTGGTTTAGTAGAGCAGTGAACAGGAAGAAGGGCAATACTATTCGTTTAAGTGGATGCATAATCATTGTTTCTGTTGGTTTACGTACGCACACGTTTACTGATAAAGCGGTAAGTAGCAATTTTCTATAAAGTAATAAATAATCTTATGTTACTCTGTTAGAATTTATGTAGCGTACCTACAAAAAGAAAAACTTTTAAGCTCAATCTTTGTCTGCAAAATTATGCAAGTACCCACCTTTATTTTAACATCTTAGTAAATAACCGAGGCATGGCGTCATATACCGGGATAGTTTGTATGATAAACATTATTCCCACTATTATTGACCACTTCTTCAAACTCGATGATTCCAAAGCAGACCCACTCACTAAACACCCCATACATTCTCACGTCCAAATCTCATCTCGCTAACGGTCGCGCTATTACACAATTTGAGAACCCGTGGCTAGTTCCGAACCATTACATTCGGACCATAGTGTTAGGTGGAACGTTTTATAGGGAATGTAGTTTGGGGATTTTGGATGTTTTTAAGGATGTTCTAATATAAAAGTTGTTTTTAACCATATGAAGTGAATCTTCAGCGCAGTGTCGTTTTTAAGTGCGCCCTAGGACTTGAGGCCTCTCCAAGTCTCCCCATTACCTATATTTAACCCTAAAGTTGAATTCATCATTTTTGTTACCTAAATGCTATAAAATGGTCTTTGACAGATTTAATTTCGAAAATCGTTATCTTCAACAAAGATGTCTTCAGCTTTGGGGCTACCTACCGTATTTCGATGGCCGTTGACGCTGTCTACTCCGCAAGTGATAAAGGCGTGTTACCTGTAAATGTTTTCGTTCAGATTGGCATGGTATGCCTTCTAATTTGTACTTGATACACTTTCTTTGACCAATCGTATATCTTATCATGCAGTACAGGTATGCCATTGATTTCCGGCACCATTTTGATTGATGATGAATTACGAGCCTGATCTGGGTCTGAGATCTTTATTGCATTCCAGTTCGGCTTCTAGCTTCTAATGCCTATGTTTTTTAAGCTAGGTAGGTACGTCTTGTTATTTTTTACAGAGCAGTCCAACTGACTGCATTGCCTGAAAATACCTACTTGACAAATTGTACGTATGGATTTAAGCACGATGACTTTGACAAACCGTAGTCGCGTTGCAACTTACCTACGTACAGTTTTGCTGCAAAATATTAGATTAGAAAATCTTTAGTTTCTTATGATCTCACAATTCCAAAATCCGCCACTGAACTTTCCGCAGACGTAATCTAACACAGAGCTTAGTGTGTATCATCCTTTCCCCTATTACTTGATAGAGCTGTTACAATATCGATACTCTAACGAAGTGCGCATAGGGTGTAATTTACAGCTGCTACGGCGGATGCCTTCTCACAAATTATGATTCAAAATAACACATCGGCCGACACGACTCGACTGGCCTATAATATGGGGAGACTCGAAATTAACCATAATTGCTTAATTCGGAACGCATGCGTTGTTTGCCCATATCTCGGCGCCGCAAAGGAAAGGAAAGGGACGGCGAACGTCTTTATATGAAGTACGTAATAAAAGATAAGGACGGGAGTGTGTAGTAGGGATGTGAAAAAATAATCGATTATTACAGTACCTAACCAGTGCTTTTTAAAGTTTTTTAGTCGTCAAATATGATTATGATGATCTCTCCGACTTTAGGGTTAACAAACGATCTTCTAACGAACTTGTTTATCAAACTTCTACGACCTAATCAAGTCAGCGCTGATCGTTGATATTGTATTCGATTTTGGCAGTTAATTAATCGATAATTATTTAATCGACTTTTTAATTTCAGAGTAACACAATTCGATTTTTCGGGGGACACGTATTTGCACCAACGTATTATTTTAGATGAGGTGTATATTTTATTCGGTGATATCATGTTTATTTTACCTCATAACGAAAATTATTGGTATGGCCAAAAATGACCACTGCGTAAAATTATAATTTACTAAAATTTTTCAATTGAAAAATGGATTCTTTTTATAATATTTGTTTTTTTTTATAAAACCGACCTGACAAGAAATAATCGATTTAAAAAGACATTGATTTCTTATTACTAAAGTCGCATCCCTAGTAAGACGATGCGCATGCGGCTTCCAGGTAGTGGAAATAACGTGTGAAGGGAATGAAAGTGGAATCATTAGAATTTGGTTTTTTCTCCTCATTTTCGGAGGAAAAGAAAAGTGTTCGGTTAAACCGCTTTGTCACTGTTACAGTGTTCTCGTTAGAATGGTCGTTTTGTTTACTCTCGACAACAAACTTGTGTCTCTTGGGAAACTTGTATCATTAAAAGGAACATAAAACAGTGACTATACCTAGGTACAATGATAAAATAAACGAAAAAAAAAGACTCGTCTAAGTTCTTTGCAATAGAGCGAACTATAAAAATTCAAATGTGACTTTGAAAGTTGGAAATGTTGTTGTGTCACCCTCTTATTATGTTCTCAGTGCTTTAAATTATCTAAGGATATTTCTCTTACTTATCATATTTTAAAATGTGTATTAGTGGTGGCGGATATCATTTAAAAAATGAGGAAAAACTAATTTATTTATATTCGGGTTTTTTTCATATGAGTGACTAATCGTAGGTATTGTTTGATATTGTGATTCTGACCCCCCATTAGCAATACATTTTCAAAAAAACGTACTTACAACTTGCGTACATTAATCTCGTAAAGACCATAAGTTACCTAACTTACTTGCAAAGGTTTGAAAGCATGATTCTATGATTCGCGTTTGAAGCTATTTTAGAAGTCTATTAAATTAAAATCAATTGTTAAAATAGGTAAGGTAGCTATTGATCGTATAATAAAAACTATAAACTTAACAGTTTTATAGTCGACAATCGGTATAATAAACTAGTTTTACACCGAAATAAAAATAGAGTCAAGTCTATAAAACGGGCGTAAAATAAACTGGAGTATTGTTTTTGTTAAAGTTTTGCTAATGATATTTTGTTTTGTTTCAGGTTCAGGTGGTTTCACAGAGTGGTTTTTTCAGGGTAAGCATTTATTTTGTTCATATAGTAACATCATTATCGCGATTTTCTGGTTTAAGAAGAAATCCCCACGCAGATTATATTTTATTCTTATAACTAGTTCATGAGTGTTCTTATTATACCAAGTATAAGTGACGGTGTACCAAAAACTATGCATGTTCAGACTATGCAACTAACCAACTTTTACTATGGAGGCTATGTTGGTAAACGAGATTTTTTTTCGTTGCGACTGACTTTCTAAGGAAACTAAATCGTTTTCGTCTCCCAAGGTGGGCTTTCATAGTTGAAGTTGTTCAGTTTCATGATCTGAGCATGCCTGCAAAGTTTTCGGTACACCATCCCTTACTGTACCCATGTTTGTTGTAGATTTAATAGCCCCGAGGCTGAAATGGTAGGGTCAGTTACGAAAAGAAAGACTTGTTAACTTTTAGCTAAACACTTTAGCAAAACCATAGGTTGGATATCTAAGTTTAGATACAATTAAGTGGTATTTATGTTTATCGCTACTTGATGTCATAAAATATACCTACCTCTACACCATTAAATTTAAAGCACTAAAATTCCAATAATTGCTCACCTTATTTGTTCAAATAGGTTCGTTGTACTTGTGAAATTGTTCACTGTTATTCTATAAATACTAGATAACGTACAGTCAAGATAAGACGTAACTTTGCGCTCTTAGGACGTTCTTAAGACTAAGGCGCTAGCTCCACTGGTGATGTGTAAGACGTGGAACGTGAGGAGCGAGGTCCACAGAATAAACGTGAGACGTGCGATATCGCGACGCTTGAAACTGTTTCCATATAAAATGTATGAAACAGAAGAGCCAAAGCTACACACGTGAGGTCACCTTATATTGTCAAAATCAAAAAATCGGATTGGGCTTTAGCGCGTGAAAAAGATTTTTGTTGTCCACATACATACATACTTACTCACATACATACATATATTCATACACACATACTCATGAACTTCTTCTGAGGCAGAAACTGAAAAACGCCGCCGTCTATAGGTAGGTACCCGTCGTGAGAAGCGCATCTTAACGCCGACGGTAAGCGTGACAGATATGTCACTTCTTCTTCTTTTCGTGTGGGACAGCGAGTCGTTCAACGACCCGATGAACCCTGGTGTCAGAGTTATTCAACCGCCTACTGCAAGAAGCAGGCCTCTGTCATTGTTGTGTAACGACCGCCATCATAGACAGCAACCGGGACCGACGACGGCATAACGTGCCCATCCGAAGCACGGAAATCTGTCACTGATGACATCTGATCTGATGTCATCTTACGTCTCGCGTCTCATGTCTCACATTAACTATTCTAGTGTTTAACTGGCCGTGAGCTGGACTGTACCTAGAAGTACTTAACATGCCTCAAAAGTCTAGCATTACTTCCCAAATGGCCCATAACTTCCCATATTACCGTTTATAGGCATTTTCGCACAAACTCGGCTCTAATTTTACGATCAGGAACAAATACGGGATCAACTGGGATACCTACGGCGAGAAACATAGGTATTTATTTTTTATTACGTTTATTTTTGCGGAACAACATGCGTTGGGACAATACGAATTCGACCTGATTCGCATACAAATACGATTGATGTCAAAGGGCGTTTGTCCACCGCTGCCGTCACCGTCACGTCACCGAAAAAGAGATTATTCCGGGCCAAGTTACTCGGATCGGTAACGGCGGTGGTGGACAAACGCCCTAAGTAAATGTAAATTATGTACCGCTACTTCGGCGCCGGCCGTCATCTCGTTCTCGGTGACGTGACGGTGACGACGGCGGTGGACAAACGCAGTAAAAATTTGGCAGACGTATACGCTGGCGCTGCGTGACGCTGAGTCGACGTATGCGTCTGTCAAACCATTTTGACATAAACCGTATTATTGTGGAAAATCACATTTTCCTAACGCATGCGATAGCGCTGCGCAAAAATAACACACAAACGGACGTTACGTGTGTTTCTGGCCTATACACAGTAAAAATGCTGATTTACCTTAACACGTTTTTTATTTATTCATATAGAAGAGGGCAATAAAATTTGCGGTTAGCGGAATTTTTTATTTGCGCAAGGATAATTTGGTGTGCGTTTCGTTTGTTTTTATACCGATTGTAAATAGACCGTAAAATGGGGCTGAAATAATAAACACGATTGGAAAAAATTAAATTTAGACAGATGTACGTAGGTACCTGTAATGAAAACAGAAAATTTTATTTAATTAAGGCGGCTCTAGGTCTTCACAAAAAATAACCTTCTATTCATCTATGCTGCGTGAAATAATAGTTTTTCAGCTTTTTCTGAGATTCCATTATCAAATACTTGTATGATCTTAAGACCTTGGATGAAATAAAAGCATAGGAACGGTTAGAAATATTCAAACCAAATCAATATTCTAACAATTCCAGATGAAATTCATACGTACACTCTACAGAATTTGCTGGAAGCGAACCCAGAATCTATCTTTCACCAAACATTGGTAAAAAATATATTTAAAGTTGAAGAAGAAAAACTAAATAGTTTCATGACACCCCCTATGATGCATGAAAGCGCTACCACTGCAAAAACTAGCTCGTCAATATAACCAATTAAAATTAATTAGTTTACAATACACATAAACGTAATGCAAACACTATCGCGGATTAGGTTGTTTACTTTGAGCACCCCAATGAACATGAGGTAATAATTAATACTACAGATGATCCACTCGAACATACTCAGTATAACTTCGGAACTATCAACGTGAATACAATCTTGCAACGATTAGTGAAAGCTAGGGTTGGTATGTGGTGATACGATTCGAGTGAGTGTAAGTGAGTCCAGAAATGGCTGTTTATTGGGGTGTAATGAAATGAATGACGTTTAAGGCAAGCACCGACTAGATAAAAGAAGTTCTAAAACTATCTGATTCGATTAGAGTGAGTTGAAAAAGTTCATTATTCTAAACACGTAAATGAATCCAGAAATGGTTGAATATTAGGGTACTGAATGATGTTTGAGGCAAGCACTGACTTGATAAAAGAAGTCCTCAAATTATCATTGTGTTTGCATCAATCAGCATTCAGCACAGGTAAGTAATTTATAATAATTAACGTTTAAATCTGTATTGTTGGGTTTCCAGCCCCTTTTTATTTCCAGTCACAGATCCAAGCAGTATCTAGTTGCAAATCAGAACTCTTACTCTACGTCGTCAAAGTTAAAAGATACTCCTCAAGCACTAGCACGGTTGACGTATTTTACTAATTTGTCAGTACGAAAAAGCCATTGCCACGGACTCAGGCTTTGGTACGCTCATTTCATTGTTGTCTTTTCTCTAGTCTAGACTAGACCAGACGTCAAGAATGTTCTTTTTGGAAAATTTTGCAAGTTTTCCAAAAATTGTATACCTAACACGAGAAGTGTTTTATTGTATTCAATATTCTCTTCTTTCTCTGCGTCTATCATAGGTTGTCCGTCCGTTGCTTAGGTCTTTTTACCACTTTCCCGACCTTTCTTCATTCGTTTTGGAAAATAATACAGTTGATGCCAGAATTAGGTATAAGTACCATGGGTAGGTACAAGTTTTCTTGCTGCGCTATAATGCGTAGTTTACGATGATAGTGCGTCTATACCTGACTCTTGATGATTTTGGTTTTACTGTTTGTTTCGTTCGGAATCCGGGAATATAAAACTCGTACGACTCTGACCGTCAAGGACATCCCTATCAAGAACACTAGAGTCTCGTGCGTCTCGCCACAATGTTGCCAGCAATAAATACGAAGTACTCAACGAGCGGCGGACATGCTAACGACTGTTGTAAACACGCCAGAGTGATGTACAATCAAAGTTCCCAGTGTTGCCAGATTCGGTAGCAGAATTGCGCGCCCCCGGCCGTATCCATTATGATCCTTGATAGCTTCTAGGCAGTTTGTTTTCTTTGCTACCTTTTCTCCGTTCAATGATGTAATTATGACTGGGCGAAGTGGGATTACTTTTTACGCAGTTTATGATGAGAAGAGGGTAGGTCATTAGTAATCAAAAAAATAAGTAGGTATCAAGCATTTTTTTGGCTCCTATGTAGGTAGGTTTACTTAAGCAGTCTTATTTTCAAGAACAAATTTCGGTGACACAGCTTTAAGAATAGAAAAGGTTTTTGTAAATTGAAAATCTTTACTTTCTATGCGTGAATAATTTGCTGACTTAAAACGTCTACTTCGCTCGTTTCATAACTCGCTGACAGCTTAAGCCAAAATGTTAAATCAATGTCACTTTGTAATCCAACATTCTCAGAACTAAAGCTCTGTTTTTGTTTTCTTAGAATCAACCTGGCTAGATAGAATACGCCCATACATTTGCCTTTAAGCTCTCACGTAAAAAAAGAAAACGTTGACACCGCGCAAATTTATTTTCTTTTAAACGCCGAATTTCAACGATCCCAGATTTGAAAATGGAACGGCTTTATTAACTGCCAGTCCGACATGTTAAAACAGATGTTGCGTCGTCAAACTTGACGTGGATCACTCTGTATAATCCACAGGATGGATGGTAATAATTAAAGTTTTATATTATTAGCATTTCCTGTATTTCTAACAAATAATTATGTATATTGAGAAACGCTGTATCTAGTTAATCTAGATATACCTATGTGATTAAATTTTAATATCAGGATAATTTATTAGGTACCATATCAATAATGATGTCACCTCAATTTTGACATTTATGTAGGTACCTAAAAACGCATTCTAATAAAGTTTTACTAGCAGCAACCTCGTGATGTAGCAAAATGCTAAGTAGATAATTACCTACATCCATTATATTTTTAATGACAGGTATTTTGCCGCCATCTTGGTGTTCTTGCAAGTTTTCCCGCCATTCGTTGCGTCCCAGGGTGCCTGTCAACGGACGGTTCGAAAATAGAAAAGTGCCACTACAAGACTGTAAAAATGCATTCACACTACTTTGTCAGCTACTGCTTAGAACTTAAAGTCTGCTTTTGAAAATATTCTAGATGCTTCTATTGGAGTGAAAGGTTAAAATGTTAAAACGAAGTGAAGTAATTTGAGTGTGATTATATTTTCACAGACAGCAGATCAGGTTTCATTGGATTAGTTGTATTTGTTTACACGATTTTAATGACTTATTTAGAATCATGCCACTTGAGACAGAATTAAAGAGATTTTCAGTCTAAAATATATTTTGAAAGACTTTTCAACAGAATTCTGTTGTGAAAATCTTGATACTTATTCTTAAATTCTGTTCATCTTGAAATTCTAAGTTTCTAGCGATTTTTCTCTATGATTAGAGTTTTGTATCTAACTAACACCTATAAACACAGCAGCCACAATAGGCCATGCTTATCAGGCTTGGCTGGAGGATTGGCAAGCGCAGTGCAAGGTGTTGTATTTACAGAGAACGATGCTACTCATTCCGTGGATGATTAATTGCCTAGTCTTATTGCTTCGCCTCTTAGTTGCTTTTTACGACACCCGCAGGTAGAATTGGAGTGATGCTATTCTCAGGCGGCATCACAAGACACTACAGTTCCTACTCGTAGGTACTTTGACTCTATAATATGCTTGTGAATAATTGCTCGAACACAGATCAATCAACTGTTTATTGCTGATTGATTGGTATCAAATACAGCGTCATAAACGATAATGACGCTGTCGAAACGCTCATCCCATAAATACATACAAAACGGCATTTACTTAATTGTTAATTTAAACATCAAGATAACAGAATCAAATTTTGCAGCAAGTATCTACTGTGATTGAATCTCGAAATAGGAAAGGAGTAATTCTTCTTATAACATCTTAAGCTCAATGTGGTATTCAAGTGAGCGACATAGTTTTTTATTAATACCAAAAGTTGGCCAAGAACAAAGATACAATAGCAAAATTCGCAGACAATGATTGAATAGCCCAGTAGAAGAGGCGTTACCAGTAGGTACTAGTGACGAAACTTTGCAAGTTTTCTAAATGTAAATATCATAGTGATCATCCATGAGAGAAAGCCCAAGCTGCTGATTTTAATGCGAGCGACACTCAACTGTCATTCTATTTTCACTATGATTTCCCATACTAAAAATTGTGGGCAGACTACGAAACCACAGAATAGATAATAGTAGTACGAAACTATCAAAACAATCCAACTGACATGCCATCGACACACAACTAAAACGATTTTCATTTAGCAGAGTTTAGCCCTTGAACCTAAGTTTTATAACAGCATCTGTAGATTTGTTGTGTAGGAATGCATCTAATATATTCTGTATCTCTGATAATATTGATGCCTATCAAGTTCCATACCAGCAAAGGCTGATTACTGCATGATCTAACGGAATGAAATCGTAATGATTCTAATAATAATGATGATGATATTGAAACCGATACATCGCAAACAGCTCATTAGATGGCACGTTAGAATTAGCTGTTGGATGAAATTCCACATCATATAGGAACTTATCTACACACATGAAACTTGAGGTGAGACATAAGAAGACGAAGAGACACGCGTCGCAGGGGCGTAGACGTCGTCTCTTTTGCTTCATATATTTTAATGAAAATGGTTGCGAACGTCACTCTGTGTCATGTCTTAAGTCTCACGTACGAGTGAATATACCGTCTCACTCATCATAGAGCATAAGATTTCTTATAATATTTCTAAAGTATCATATTCTGGATTAATGTGAGGTATGTTCATCTCTAAGGTTTTCATTTTCGTTTTCAGCTGTCAAATTTGATACGAGCGAAGGCTCATCGGAATAAAATCGTAATAATAATGATATTGATACATCGCAAACAAGTCATTAGATGGCGCGCTACAATTAGCTGTCAGATGAAATTCCGCTGGCAGCATCCAATCATCGAACGCACCTGTTACCGAGATCTTTTGTAATAATGGCTGTGATGTTGGAAACTGGAGACGTGTTTCAGAATATTAAAATGCAGTGGAGATCCTACATACAGTGGCTAGTGGCTACAAAGTTGTGGCATGTTTTTATTGTTTGCAATATGACAACTTTTGCGAGAAATCTTTGATGTCATATTCATACGAACCGAATTATCGCGTCTTTTTTGATATACAATATTGATTGCATTAGTATTAAATATCTAAATTCTACAAAATCAATAGTAGTACAAAAGTAATAGGGTGTTGTTTTTGTTAGGCACCAAACTTTTTTAGAGCTTCTAAGCTTAAATATCAAAGTACAAATGGTTTTCATGCTATAGATTCTGCAAATCTCACATACTTGCCCTTGCAATATACTTTCTCCCTTTCTTCTTTGATTGGACGTTGAAGAAAATCTGTGTCTGGTCGTATAACATATCCAGATTTTATTGCATCCTATGTCCCGAGGTCTTCGTTTATAATGAAGACGTTTAGTTCAGAGCTCGCAGGTGTGCGACCCCATCCCGAATCGTTCCTCATTAAGTTGTTTAATTCATTATGCGCTTTGTTTTCTTCAACCTCTTTTTTGTGCCCGCAAAATAACTTTATTGTCTCTGTTACAATTTATTGCGGACAAAGGTGCATTATAAATCGTGTCAGACCACTTTAACAGATGTAAGTAATTAAGTCGTAAAGTTTCGAACAATGTTTTTATGTCTATCAAGGGGAAAGCTATTGATTGGTGGATTTAACAGACAGTATCATTTTTCCGTTGAAATAACAATAGCTGTAATGAAGTTCGAAATTTGAAATAAAAAGAAAAGCAAACCAGCCAGTACTCTCAATGTTCAAGACTCGTATCGCTCGCAAAGGCATCTCGCTTTATTTTTTCGTCTGACAACTTTCCGAACATTGATGGTACCGACAACTCGAGTAACATCGTTTTGCGTTTCGAATTTCGAATGCTCATTGACGTTTTCCACATTCCTTTTTTCAAAGCAAGAAGGCCGTTTTTTTGCTACGTGCCTCTCCAAAAGCAAGCTCAAAGTGGATCTGCATAGGTATCAATTTCAATTCCTGCTTTTATTTCGTGTTGATGTTTTGAAAATAGAGGGACGTGTGCCCTTAAGGGGGATCGTTACGCCATACAAACTAAAATCTGAACTTCAACCGAGTTACACATGAGCTAAACAACAATTTTATCAAAAAATCTTTATGTGAGATGAGGAAGGCACACGTAAATATGTCGCAAAACTGCTTAACGTAAAAAAATATCAAGTATTTTCTCCACAAAAAAATTAAACGTGTTTATTGCAGCAGTAGCTCCATCTATGTTCATTAAGTGGCGACACGGTTTTTACAGAGAAATCTGATGGTTAAAAAATTATTTGTTTTATTTTGCGAAAATGTTATAAAAGCACGGGACTTCCCATCAAGTTTTTTAATCATAATTTTGTCTCATTTAAAGACGTAACTCCATTTAAATTTTGTATGGAAAACGATCCACCTTAAGATAATACGCGAGATTTGGTCTTGTCAATTCGAGCACGATACTTTCGGCTTTATTCACGGTTTGTTAGAGGCTTACATGGCTTGAATTGTAAATCTTTGATCGGTTTCTCGGTGCTTGGAATAAAAGTTATTGAATGATCTCTGATTAGATGATTATCTTGGCGAGGTCGTGGCTCTTGTAAGTACATTTTATATGGTAATTGAAATGTAATATAAGTATTGCTTTTGAGAGTTCATTATCAATGGTTTATGACGTTCAAAGTTGTAACACGAGCTGAAATCATCATTTCGAGTCGAACATTGGAATTAACCATCGAGAATAATAAAGTCTGTATCGATTACATGAATTTTAATGAGCAAAATCTGATCCCTGAATGTTCCACACAGGAATGTATAAATATGTATGCATGTCTCTATTTTGATGTGTGTTGCTAACTTGAATCAGAATTTGAGACGTGTGCTTGTTAAAATGTAAAAGTTGTTTAGGATTTAATGAACCATATTATACTAGGTATGGAATGAAATCTGAAATGTCAAAATACGAAAAGCAGCTTTCATATCTATTCAACAGTAAAACATTCAGTATCATGATATAACTCATGAAACAAATAAAAAAATCACAACACACTAAGAAGCTCTACAAAAACCTGTTACAATCGTAACAAAACTAGAAATTCTTTTTATAGTTCGAAACCACACAAACTAATCCCAAGTTCCAAAATCTCATAACCTTTTTGGCAACACTGGCACTGTCATCTTTACAAACAGGCGAAGGCCTTCGAGAAAAAAAAACACAATAGCAGCCGGCAGATGCACCCAAAGGCCAGCACAATTAATTTTATACTTGTACAAAATAACGTCTCTATCTAGAGGAAACCATTTCTTGAGATTTGACGTGTTATAAATTTTTGTGTGCACGATTTTTTGTGGGGTCCGCTGGTGGCCATATGCCGGTGTGCACCAGGGTAGTGCATTGGGGCCGGCATGTTTTATTCTGTTCAGTCTACGCTGAGAGCTCGCACGGAGCGCGGGCTTGTACGTCGGTTTTCGTTTCGTGTTGTGTTTAGTTGCGGCATTGTTCGCTTGTGATTTAGTGACAGATTTTTGGTGAATATTTATTTTTGTTTGTGGTGTGATGTTTCGTAGAGTGTTTTCTATGTTTGAAAAAATATAACTCTGGTAAGTTTTATGTCTGTATTTTATATTTTATCTCTCTTGAGTAAGAACATTTTTCACTTAGGCTAATGTAGGTACTGAAATAGATCAATTGCAAAATTTTTACACTGTTTATTCTGCAATATTTTTAATTGATTTCAGATAAAACCATAATTGCTTTGAGGGGTGTTGATTACATAGGGTTGAGAGAACTAAACATGAATTATTAAACAACCCTTAATTATTTCTTTCCGCAGTTAGTTAAAAATACATTAGGTACGTACCTGAGTGTGGTATGTCCTCCACTAATTAAATAATTCATGCACTCCCCAACCCCTCAGAATAACCACTCGAGCTTCGAATATTATTCAAATTCGAAAATATTTCGAGTTAGCATTAATTATTGGCTTCCTTTTTGAAACATGAAAATGTCATTAGCATACAAACAAAAATCTAACAGATGGTCGAAATTCACCCCAAATCCATATATTTTCGTTATGACAATAGCATTTTTTTCACACAAGCCATTGAGATTATTAAACCAACAAATAATTTTGCCGACAATAGAGTTCTAATAGGCGACCACAATGCGATTTGGAAAATGAAGCTTTTGTACAAAATTCACACTTTGATGCACATGAAGACATTTTGATTTGGATTTCCGATTTATTGTTGAAATATTAACAGAATTAAACGATTGCTAATTCTTAAAGTATGGACCACAATGTGAATTTAATTGTTTAATATGATGCTTGAATGTGGGATATAATTGATAAGTTTTGTAAAATTTTAGTAGATGAACCAAATTTCGATTTAGAGAGTGTTTTATTGATTGGAAATGGTCCCAACTGAAAAGAAGAAGTGGTACCTAAGCTCTAAAAACAAAGTATTAAATAACGCGCACCATATCAATGCTTAATAAATAATCATTTCAAATTGACATCAAGAACATCAAGTGTCAACATGATTTGAATACCGCCTCCGACGGTACGTCGACTACTGTTACAGAAGGTTAAGCTACTGTGATGAGCTCAAGTTATAATTTAAGCTCAGCAAGCGTTTAAGTGGCTGCTTGTGTTGACCTGCTCGTCATTTGGTTGTGAAATCTAACCATTTCAACGTTGATTTTAGTTAGATATGACTTAACGCAAAAGAATCAAATTAGTAAGTTGTAGTTTGTAGGTAGCATGAAAGCATGTACGGTTTTTTAAATTGGCTTTGTATATTATGTGTCTAAAAACTTACTCGTTGCACGTCATTATTATATTACATGACTCTGAAAACCATGTTTCATATTAATATCTAAATTTAATGTTTTTGTACATCCAAAACTCTCTGCTCTGTACAAATCTAATCAAAACTTTGCCGCGTTTGCCGCCAAAAGTTTATCTTTGGAGTGATGTTGCAGTTTTTGGGCATTAGTAATATTTCACGCAAATCATGGTTGCACATGGCAATATTAGATCAGATGGCATTATATGCAAAAGTTATGGGTCCCATGGCGCCAAACATATGGCGTAAAACTCCTCCCAGGACGTTTCAATGAGAATTGTTTTTATTATCTTTAACTGCTAGTGATGGGACGATGGTTGCTGGTATCTGAGTCAAACTTCTCCTCATATTAAAAGACAAATTAATGTCAATTTTCTGTCACATAAGTTTTTGCTTTAGTCTGTCAATATATTAAACATACCTAATTCAGTTAGTATGTCTCTTATGGGTAAGTATCTGTACCTGTCTCAGATTTATGATTTTGAAGTCTCTATGTTGACGATCTTTTCATTACTTACCTGCCTTCAATTCTTTCAACTTTCTTCTAACTCCTGCCACTTTAAATGAGTAAAAAAAACACAATGTACAATAGCATCACTAAACCATCCCCTTGAAATCGTAAAGTTTGTTTACCACTTGTCAGGATGACTGCGTTAGTTTATTTCCCGGGCTTTTATTGTTTTTTTTTTGTGTTTTTAAAGGACTCTATTTAGGGAGCTTAGCGGACATTATTGTTTCTTTTATGGCTGTAAATTAAGTGATGTCGTGAATATTCGATACCAAAGTTTTTGTTTTGTGAACATTACACAAATTATAAATCAGCTTATAGCAGTATCAGCCAACGTCTAGTGAAGTCATATGAACAGGTCAATCAAATTGCAGTCAGAGAAGTATTAAATAAAAAACATTCTAATACTGTCGGAAGCTTGAAACTAATGAAAGAGCATAAAATTCAAGTAAGCTTTCAAGACAAAGAGGTACAAATCATCGACAAACAACTTAAAATTTGCAGCATTAGCATTCTCTCCAGAAAGTTATGTTTATTTTCTATTGTCTCAAGCAGAAGACTAAAATTTTGCAGATCTCGGAACACGCTTCAGTGAAAATACTTAGATATTAGGCGTAATTTAGAAATGGAAAACAATGAATCCTTAAATATTTAATGACTCCTGTCTAGGGACTGAAGGGTCAGTAATATTGTACCTCTTTGTTTTCTTTATGCTCTTTGTATTAAATATAATTTGTATTTAGTCGTTTCTCGACTTCATTTTCCAACTCAAGCATCTTAATTTTTTATAAGAAAAGTAGCAACGATTATACCTAGTTTTTTTGTGTTCAAATTACAAAAGCTAATTTATCAATAAAGAAATGGTTATCGATCTTACCTTTTTATACCTCATCTGCTGCATCAATAACTTCATCTTACAATAATCGTCCGTGACGCGTACCATATTTAAATACATCATCAACACCTTGTGCTCCTTTTTTTATAACAGATTCATCGATGCGTTTATCCTACACTAATTTAAAGGTTCATCAATCATTCCTAAGAAACGCAATTTACGCATCCGTGTGTCTGAAGTTTTCTTTACCTGCGATGGAAAAAATCTCACAAAAAAGGTGACAATAACCCTGACATGCCAGCAAACTGTAAGACATCTTTATTGGTTTTGGAGATAGCGGCTGCCGTATATTGTGACTACAATTTGTTCTTAGAAGTTGGAATTGGCGACAAAAGTTTGGACTCAATTATTTAAGCCACGCCTCTATTTATGTCTTCATCGATAACTTTGATGCTACCGATAAACGTTTCAAAAATTCCATAGTGACTTTTGTGAGAGGGTCGCCGGGTGCTGGCTTTGGTGACACGAATTATGTGGGATATAAAACGTTTATTGAGGAGACCGTCTTGATTCATCACTCCGTTTTGTAAAAGAATTAAAACCAGTCGAACCGAAATCCGGTAGATAGATTGAATTTCCCGATTCTATCGCGACGACGGCTCATTGGACTCTAAACCTTCGTGTCTCCGTCTCGAATTCCTGCATTCGAATAAGGCTATAATTCACCAACTGACGGCATCTGATAAACTATCTAGACAGCCTTCAAACCAAACGTGACAACTCATTCGAACCAAATTTCCGAGTTCACCTAGTGTGAACAGTTTAAAGATAAATTGCTCGGTATTATCTAAATACAAAAATTTTCATCGGTTGGGTCCCCCAAGAATTGTGACTTCTAAGAAATTATAGATGCTTATCGGCTTTTTTCGCTTTTGAGTTTCGGCACCGCTAACGAAGGTCGGTTTGGTACCTGTTTGTTCTTTTTTATGATCCTACGAGAAGGCACTCACATGGTGTCATGATGTGTGAGAGAGATAGCCGATTATCGATGGCCACCGAATCCTGTCAACAGAAGTTTGAGTGCCGAAATAAATTTTCAATTGTCGGTATTAAATCTTAGCTTGTCGACAACACAAGGGTCATTTTCCGAGTCGACTTGAGATGCAAGTATTGTCCGTGCAACTTTATGTTCTGCGTATCGATCGATTTATCTTTATTGCATATGAGATGCCATGATAGATACGAATTCCTCGGTAAAATGCATTATTTGAATTACCGATATTTTACGACAAATATTTGATAAGGTGAGGCTGCCGTCGCGACAGTGTTTGAATAGTTCGTTGTTATCAGTCACGGTCGCCAACGATAGGCTCGATTTAACTGATCCAGAAAAAATGTGATATATGCTATCTGTATAATCCTACCGATGACCGTTGTTAGGCGTCCCTAACACATATGTCGCACGAGTTAACGCTCTTTTGTAAACCGTATCAAAATTAAGATAATGGATAATGTCCGTCGAAATTTCTACTTTATTATTAGACCTCGTTCTTCCTACACCAGCTGTCGTGTTTTGTTATTTTTTGTCGACGAGTGGGCAGTGACCGGCCGTTATAGATTGGTGCGGTCCCATAAAAGCCAACAGGTAATGAGCTTGGAAATTGGTAATGACTATATAAAGTTTGATAGCACATGCGTTTTGATATCATAATTTTGATCAGTAACTTCATATCCTGTGTTCTATGGCGCGTTGCAATAGTTATTGCCCCAATTTTTCCGTTTGTTTACCGCGCACTGCCGGATGGAGCACAACAAAAACAAGCTTAGCTGTCGTATTGTTAAATAACAACCGACATTTCGCGAAATGCACACGGACAGATGTCACAACAGTGTCGTTCGTTACAGTTTGTTTTCTTTTCACATTTCGATTCGGCGCGTCGATTTCCCCCAAAATTGTCGTGCAAGTGTGGTGGCACATCGAATTTCATTTGTTTAATTGAGCAACCAAATATTTGGCCCGATTCCGGCGATGTCGTTAGTTGTTCGTGTTCTGTCAATACGTTCGCTAATAAAGGACAACATGACGTTTGAGTTGTGACGGGCGCGTCCAATTTTGGAGCTTGCACCGTCGATATAGTGGTGCGTTTGGTAGAGGGCGCTCCGGCTCCGGCCGAGGCTCGAATGCGCAATTGGCAGGTCGTAATCAATTGGGCTAGAGCTCTGCAATGTTGCTAATTTCCACCGTCACGCAATTTCATTATCGCCGGTCTTTGTTTCAAGTTCGTGCAGATGGTCCGAAAATTAAGCAGAATACGGAGTAATGAAATTTCACGTCATGTTCCGCGTCTATTATTGAAGGAATTTGATCTATTACAAAATAAATCTCTGCATAGATTATGTCAGGATTCCGACGGGCTTTTAACTCGATTAAATTGTTTAGCCGTTGCCTCGGAGGTTCATTGAGGAATTTTCCCCGGCTGATAGGTTTAATCGCCTTTGATGTTTCACCAGTTGTAAAAACTTTACGTTCAGTTTTATGTTCGACATGGTCTGTGGCAAAGTTTACTGTCCATTTTATGCGGACGAAGTCTCCTGACCGGTGACCGGGTCCAGTCCATCCTTACATAATTACCTTTTATACTTTATTTTACTATCAATAACCCTAAGTTGCTAGTTTGCCTATAAACGTCGTTTGATTTTATTTATCGCCTTTTAAACATAACTAGACAAGTTCTCTCCGTTTTCTTCATTCGGCTATTAAACACAAATTGCTTCCTTGTGTTTTGTCGTTTCTACCGAAGTTTTGTTCATAAACTTTCTTCCATCTGACATCTTGGAGTTCCAAAGTTTCCACAAATACGTGAGTCCCCAACAATAAATCGTCTGTAAATGGACGAGTAGTTTCACAATAAATATCTGATCTAACACCGTCTTCCTGCCCACGCTCATAATTCAGGGAGAATTATTGGTATAAATTAAATAAACATATCAAGTGAGACATTTACAACGAATGTCCGAGTCACCGCGAAAATTATTTATAGAAATTGTCATGTGCCTAGGCCCGGCTCTCGTTGTGGACTAACTAAACTAACTTAATTGGGCGTATGAATCTGTTTAGGCGCCCACGTAAACTGGGACTTTATTTGCCGAGTCAAATGTCAAGTCTTGAAGACGAGTTGTCGACACGCCGAGCAACATCGTAAGTGTACTTTATTTTGTGGAGTGTCCTGTTTGGAGTATGGCCGCTGTAAACTTTGATAGTAAGTTTCTGAGTGGGTGTTAAATCTTTGTCTGATTCTCTTACGCCTAAACGAGCTTGGACGCGATAAAAAGCCAGATTTTATGATACGAGAATCTCTAAAACATTGTTCATCTTGGGTGGTCAAACAACTGAGTCGATGTGATTTCTTGGTCTAATAAACACTTGATATGTTTGCGCCAGCCGGTTTTAATGTTTGTTTTTAAAATGTTAAAGAAAGATGATAATGAAAGACGAATTTAGAAATTCTTGCCACAACATTGGGCCTTTACGTACGTACTGCATAGCATTCACTAGAAATTAAACTGTGTTCATAGATTTTAATGTTTAACTACCATTGTTATCTAACTAAATAAACCGATTCGGAACATTTAAACTGCGGTCTCTATTCATTCTAACAAGGATAATAGATTCTTCAAATTCAACAGCTTTAGAATCACCTCGACTAATTCCATGAATGAGCTCCATCTCATTAGCCTGAGCTAGTTCGTTTATACCCGAGATATTTCATCCGGAGACAGATGTCGCTGCGACTTGATCAAGTTGCTAGTTTCAGTATTAATTTACTCTACCAACCCGTATTGCCAACGATTGGATCATATCCGGCGAGTTATATTTTATAATCAGATATTTTCACTTCAAATATATCTCTCTTGCTCATTTTGATATTCTCAAAGTTTGTTTTCTTTGACCTCAGTATCATTAGATAAGCAATTTGTTTCATACTGGTTTAATAAATCTTTCTATGTAACCCAATTGGATGCGGCTTATTACAAATTGTATTCATACCTTATCAGTTCGATTGTTAGGTGTGTTGATGTATTCTATGAAGATAAAAAATCGACACGAACTATTTGTTCTTTAGTACCACTGTGTGTTTCACCAACAAACCATTTGTCACGTCTGACGGACTGGAAGCTTATTGATCGTGATAATAATAATGCTCAATGACAAACAACCTCCGTTCAAGTCATACGTCTTCAATATCAATGAAACGTTGCTCAAACTGTTCAAGCATCTTGTTGTTCCAAACTTCGATAAGGAAGCAAAAGCGAACGGTACTCACATCGAACAATGCTACGATCTAACTTTTCCATAGCGGAAGAAGCGTAGATAGCGAAACAATTAAGTCTTCAACGAAACTTTTCGCGAACTTGGCCAACTAAATACGACGAAAATCACTCAAGACCCTTAAGACTGAGCATTACAAGCCCCCGAGTTTTTACACTTGAACAAAAAGAAAGAGGAGCGGTGGTTGAGTGTCATACATTTTGATGCCACCGTTTTTGCGGCAACAACAACTGAGGGAGTAAAAACTCCTGTTGTTCGCCTGTCCCGAGTTTTTGTGGGTTGACAAGTTACTCGTCGGGTGCCTTTAATTTGTCCGGAGTAATTACGTCATTATTTGTAACATCCGATTCAGTTTTGCAAGTAATTATCGATGCTTTTTTGGGGACCTCAAAGTTTAAATTGGAATCAAAAGGCAAATTGGATGGTTCTTAAGTAAAAGCGTTGGTCCCCCCGGCCCGAAATTAACTCGTAAATCTGTCTGCTAAAATTGCGTTGCACCTAACTTTGTTAAAAAGAACAAAGTTGTTTTGTAATTGGCTCTTATCCAAATTAAGAACAGGGGTGCGCAAACACAGCGAATAAAGGTGTGTGGGTAGAGAGCAAAGTCTCATTTTATCTCTTTTGCTTGGTGGGGTAGCTAGGCTAGAATAGGAAAAGGAAAAAGGCTGCCATCTCATAAACAGAGATTTGAAAGAATTTCAAAACATTATTCAAATTACGAGCTTATTTTTGTTTCAAATATTAAAAGACGCAAATACAAATAATTTTAGTCAAATGTTCTTGAAAGATACTTTACAGCCCTGACAAAAGTAAAATGTTTCCCATTTCTTCGAAAATAAATAATAACTTTCATAATCCTAACGGTACACATCAAGGGGTAGAATGAGACCGAACAACAAAATGAACTGTCAACCGAGACGGCCAACCAAATCCAATTATTCTTTCGTCAGTGCTGCAAAGCCTCACCAATTTAAAAGCAACGAAACATTTTTATGAGATTTTATGTTGAGTGGCGGTAGAATTTGTAGTTTGTTTTCAATTTAAATTAATTGGTACATCACGCTGTACAAGATTGTTCTTATTTAATGGGCAAATTATTCAAAGGAAAGATTTGTTTGCAATCCAAACTCTCAGTATTTTTTATACGTCAGAGCTTTTTCGTCGTATAACTCAAAGTTCTTATTATCAGCAGGTAAAACCGCTGGAACGGAATATTAATTTTAATAAAGTTAAAAATATGTTGATAAACACTCTCGTTTAAAAAAAAATACGATGAAATTAAAGTCCAGAGTAATAGAAACTGAAAAAGTATTATCAGAGTTTGCAACACTGCTTTGTTAACGAATACCGCGATTTGAATTAACCTCCTCGTTTTTCGTTTTACGATCTCTCATTGGCGGTCGGTACTAGCATCTCCTATTATGATATTCGTGATTAAAAAATGTTTTGTTCTATTTTCTGCTAGAATTATCAAGGATTTCGTGTCTGAGTTTGTTTTGAGCTCATCAAAAGCGGGAATCACATCTAACGTTGATGCGACAGTTTAGCGCTGCCGTAATGGACGCACTCGGAAAAAACGAATTATCACCTTATTTTCATGGAAAAACAGTTTGACAGACGCATCCGCTAGCGCTGCGTATTGGGGATACAAATTAGGAAAACGGCGCGCGTGGTGCCTATAGGTACAGATGGCTCACTCAGTACTAGTGACGATTTAGACGGTTACTGACTTTAACTGGAAATAACCGGATTCTCAGGGGAATTTTACTAAGAAGGTGGTTGACACGAACGTCATATTTCTTGGATTTAAAATTGGCTCAGAATCATATGACGTTCATCATCAGATTTTGCTATTTTTATACTTGAGATTTTTGACAGTAGCAACCCTTGCTCTGTAACAACTAACAAGTGCCAATCGCAAAAATTCGAAATAAGGCCGAGTGGAACTTCTGTAAACTCTCTATTTTGTGTTGCTGCGTCGACGAATTTTCCTGACAAACCGTTTGACATAAATCGTAGTACCTATTTGTATAAAAATGAGGTGAAAATTCGTATTCTCGTATCGCATGCGTTACGCAGCGCTAAAATAGCTTAGTTACTGACGTTACTTGTGATCCTCGCCTTATATTGCGTTAGCTATTGTCTGTTTAATTAACTTTGATCCTAGACTCTCTTGTTTCGCCTTAATTTTGTTTACTAATTTGGAGTAGGTATTTAGGTTCTTAGAAAATGAATATTAATTTAAGATCACGATGTCTGCTTGTCAATTAATTTTACAGAGTTGTTATGATATAATAATATTTTATCTAATTCAGAAGTTTACAAAAGTACTGCGCTCCTTTTAAAAAGTTTTTCATGTCTCTGTTCCGAGTTATTTATCCTACTTAACATTGCACATGATCGTATATTTGTGATTAAATTATTATTAAGATCAAATAATGTTTTCAGCTACTTAAAAATGTACATAAAATATCGTTACATATGTAAAATTTTTTACAAATTTATCATGTTATGTCGCGGTTCTTATTAAGTTTCTCCATTTATCTCATCTTTCATTCCGCAAACATCTGAACTTCAAACTTTGTTTTCAATTAGCTGAACTTCACAACTCGAGTCTCGACATTTCGAGATGTTTCTCGGAAAAATTGTGTTCGCCATTTTTAGTGTACCTACAGTCGGCAGAATACACTTGTTTTAAATTAGACACACGCTGATTAAATAAAATAAAAAATTTCATTTCAGAGAGTTTTTTGTCTTGGTATTTATTTCACCAGACCAGTATTTATTAAATTACTCAGCAATGTCTAAGAGCCTTTTTTTGTATTGTATTGTATTGTGGGCTCCCTTTTCCGCATTTAGACTCAAAGGTGGTCCTTTATGCGTTGGGTGGGACGGTTGACTATGTTAGCCAACCCAGCTCCTTCCAGAAGCTCAGAAGTCTCCTGGGACGTTCACAGGCTTCTTGAAGCGACCCCGGATTATCGAGGATTTCTGCCCGGTGGATTGCTACTCCCTCGCATGCCAGGATTACGTGAGAGGCCGTTTCTTCCGCGTTCAGACAGCCCCTGCACAATGGGCTGTCTGTTGCGTTGATGGTGAAAAGATGCTTATTTAGTTGGCAGTGCCCTGTGAGCATGCCAACCATTATGCGCAGGTCTGATCGTTGAAGGCTGAGGAGTCTTTTGGTCAGTCGCGGTGATAGTGCAGGGACCGCTTCTTTTGACTGTCTACAGGTGGTGATTGATGCCCAGCGGGCATTGTGTTGGGTCTGGGTTTGATGACGTATCCAGGTTCTTATTTGATTGAAGGGGATGGGTAGGTAAGGTGTAGGACCAGCCACTTCCACCTCCGAACCTCTCCTAGCGAGTTCATCAGCCGCATCGTTGCCCAGAGATCCGCTATGTCCCTTGATCCATTGCAAAGTGCATTCTAAGAGCCTTATCACACAAGCGGTTTGCTAGCGGATGCGGAGCTGAGCGGGCGCCCGGCGGATTTGCAATGTTTTGTACTGATACTGCCGGTATCCGCCGTGACGAATTCGCTGCGCATCCGCTGGACGTCCGTAACGATTTTGCTGCGCATTAATCCGCTTGTGTGAACTGATAAGGCTATAACGCTTTAAAAGATACCTAACATGTAAAAACCTCGTACTTTGATAGGTATCACCTTATTCTGCCATTTATTCTATAGGTTCTATAATATATGTATATTCGGATCAACCCTAAAAACATAACTACCTAGGTTTTTAAAATATCTGTAGGTACCCAAGTAATGTCTTCTTTTTCTGTGGTACCTGTATACTTAATATTAGTTGTTCAGAAAAAAATATATACCTATATTTCACAAGCTGCTGCTAGTGCTGCTGATAGTACTTTTCTTCGACTGTAGGCAAATAAATAAAAGCACCTACCTACACTTGTACTCGCAAGCACCTTCTGTTTTTATTACGCAGTTTTATGTTCTTCTTTATTAAGTGTTTACGTTTTAGAATGAGTAATTATGTTTACAGCTTCACCTTTAATTGACTTTTACAACCTAAGAGTTTTAGTGCTTGTTTTATATGTTAGAATTTTTAGATTGCTATATGGGTAATAAATACATATAATAGTATGTGCAATTTTCAAATAAATATCTACCTAAGTACTTGTATGAATATAAAAAGCGCGTAACAATATTGTTAAGGAAGAGGAAGAAATTCAGTTTTTAAGCTGTGCCTAGGCAGGCAAGAGCATTTTTCCATACGTAAAGTTAATAAATTACAATTCCCAATTACCTTGTAGAAGAATGTAGTAAGGCAGGCTTCTTTTACCAAAAATGAAGCAGTCAAAGATTAGCTACCCCCTAAGAAAACAGAAGCGTCTAATCAATCAATATAGTAAGCCTGAAAGAAATCAAAATCAGGATAAGAGGCCTGGTGACAAACGACGCGGTAATTGCACTGGATCCGAACAAAGACTTTTTTGGCGCCAAAACTCCGGATTCGTGCGAATAAATGCCGCGATTGATGAGCTAGTGTTGAAGACAAATGAAAAACGAATGTCTCTGCCGCGCCTTGATTACCGTAGAGTAGGTAGTGAGGCAGAGAACATTTTTTTTTATATTAAGTATTAATTTACAATGAATTTTGCTAGTTTTTAAGTTAATTCAATAATTTCAAGTAAATAGGTACGGAAGTATTAGGTATATGCCAGTAGGTACCTACCTACCTATTATGCAAAAAACAACAGTTGGTCTAGCAGCAGCACTTTAACACTTACTCTATTAAAGGATCGAAATAAAGTGATTTTTGATACGGTTAATAAAACCAAGAATGTAGGTTGATATATAAAAGTAGGTTGAGGAACCAATAGTAGTAAAATCTGTCTAACCACCGTGCTTATTATTTTTTAGAAATAAAAATATCATAATTATAACGACTGTCAGCTGAGTGCAAGCAAAAGGGGCTTTGGCAAGATTAGTTTTCTCCTTCAAAAAGTTTGCATATTGCAACTAACAAAGAAGACAACTATTTCACGGTCTTTATTGTGACACAAAGCATTCGTAGTTTTTGAAATAAACTAGTTTAGTTTAAAAGAGAATGAACGTAAAGTTCAGCTAGAAAAATGAAATGGCGGCGATCTCAACTTTTAAAAGCTCATATTCGCCTTGGACATAAACTTACTACACAGGCTCAGAGTAGGTATACAAAACAAGGTATAAGCAGAGGATTTACACAAATAAGTAGAATCTTAAATGATATCTAATACTTTTTTAATGTTTTAAAAAATATACAGAATAAGAAACAAATATTTTAAATAATAAAGCCGTTATTTCGTTAATAATTAATCCCCCCTTGAGTCATTAAGTCCCCCATGAGTCATGGCCGTTCCTTTATCTGGTGGATGTATGACATATATTGTTAATTCTAACTTTTATATCAACCTTGTAACCATTCAATAAAACTTAAATTCTGTTTTAGACGTTTTTCGTTTTCAATCCACCATGATGTTATTTATATTCTTACGTGTCGTTGGCGGGTGTCTCTGTCGTTGTGATTACTCTGCGCCGGGTGCAGGTAAGGTGCTTATTTAAACACGCGAACTCCCGGCTTTTCTCAATCTACGGTGACCCAGTGAGAAAAAGTTACGAAAAGACAGTCTCTGGCTCTTAGGCATATGGTTCTGCTACTTAGTCACCTTTTGAACTGAACTGATGACCAACAAAGTACCAAAATACATACATACAAACATATATCACGCCTATATCGACTACGGAAATATAAATTAGCGTAAGGGACATTTTGGCGATTTTGAGTTATATATATCATTGGATTCAGAATTTTGAGCTCTATCGAATGGTATATATAACTTTTTGATATCTTGAAAAAAATGTCGCTTACCTTAAACAAAAAGTGAGCAAAAGTTTAAAAATCGGGAGTAAAAAGTACTGTTAAGGACATAAAAAATGATGTATGTCCCATACGTTAAATTTTTCATCATATCGGCCAATTGATGTTCCTTACACTATTACAAATACAAGTTTTTATGTCCGATATGCATCTTACATTAATTTCCAAAATAAACATTGGCCCTTACGCAGGCAAACAAACTTTAATAATGAGGTAGAAAACCAAAATAACATTACACTATTATCTTACACTGCCCGCAAATCAAATTCCTCTCATATTTTTATTTATGTGACTTCAGAATGTATGTGTGAGCACTTATTTTGTAAGATATTTACATCGCCCAAGAAAATAGAAATTAATGTAAGGGACAAAGTAACAACATTTTTGGAAAGAAGTTAAAGTAACGTACATGACATCATCAAATGTTTTGAAAAATGTTAATGTAAAGTACATTTCTTAATCAAAAATGAGGTAAAATTGCAGCAACAGACATCGATTTTTCAAAGTTTTGAGGCTATTTCAATAATTAAATAGTCTCAATACTTTGTTTTACTTATATTTTTCAACGAAAATGTACAAAATCATGCGTCATGTTAATGGAATAAACATAAACAACAAAATGAATGCTTACTAACATAGAAACCATGCTCTCTCATTTTTATTGCTTTCATTAGGCCCCTTTATTCAATCTTCCATACAAAAGCAGTGCAAATTTCAAATTTCTAACCGTTACTAAAATGAACACAAATTAAGTACTGTCCGCCAGAAGAAAACGCACAAATTTTCATGCCGCTTACAGGCAAACTGCTAACATCTCGAGTAGTATCGGAAGTGTTCGGTTTGGTGACCATTGAAAAATTGCTTTTTGAATACGGTGTCACTATGTTTGGGTGATTAGAAACATGTTCATATTGTGATATTAATATTTTTAAATATTAAGGATTGTAATTGAAAAGTAAGTTAATAACAATACAATATTGCGCAAAACACAAAGATAAAGTTTTTTTTAGAATTTGTCGTTTTGTTCGGTAAAATGTTATATTTTATTACAAACAAAGTATAAATTATTAGAATACTTTAAAAATTAATACAGAAATTGATGTGATGAGAAGCTGAAATAGTATACTCGACTCATTATAATTATGACACGATCGAGCAGATCGCGGATCACAGCAAGGTACTGAAAAAGAGTCATCTAAATTCTTCAATAATGGTAAAACCGTCACATCAGGTCGAGAGATTCTTGCTGTGGTCGAGAACTTCTATGAAAGTCTCATGCGTCGCATGCACCCAGACCTTTATCTGACGTGAGGGACTCCATTGTTCTCTTCCACCACCTTACTCTCAGACAGCTTAAGAATACAACGGCTTTAGGGAAGAGTGGCACCTGTGCTGCTTAAGGCTGGTGTCATGAAATGGCTGTTCAACTCAGTAATAACTAGTGGCAAAACTTTAGAGGCGTGGTTAACAAAAATCGAGGTAAACAAAAATCTAATCACGGTAATAATCCCGTTTTAAACAATAATTTAAGTGTTGTGAACAACCGTGAAAACCTAAAAACTTACGAGGCGTTGTTACTCTACTCCACAAAAAGAGACCAAACGTTTCTCAGCAAGAAACGTTCTCCAGAAACTAAAGGTCGATTTTACTTCTGGACCACGTCTATAAGCTGTTCTTGAGAGTAGTCACCAATTGTTGTCATAAAAAATTTACGCCTTCATGTTTTGCGCGTCCAGTAGTACTTAATTTGTTATATAATTCTAATTATTAAAGTCAAAACCTTGTAATGTTTTTATTAACTTAGGTACTATAATTTAGTTTGATTAACAAAAATTACAACGTAGTTTAAATTTTGAAGATTTATTTTACAGTCAAAGATTAAATAAAAAGTTCCTGTTCGGTGTTTTTACTAATGACGTTATTTTTTATCGGTCAAAAAGTTTTCTAATGCTTTTTATTCAAATATTTCTCACATTAAAGTATTGATTAAGAATTTGAATCACATTAGAAGATGTTTATGTTGTTTGGTATACTACATCATATCAGAGACACATTTCTAAGAGTATTTCCTTTAAAAATTATTGGTTATAATAAAGGTTTGGGGCAAACTAGTCATAAAAACCTATAGACGCGGTGTCCCTCACTGCAAATTTACCTCGTGTTCGATGATGAAATGTACGTTACATTATTTTTTTTCAAAATTTTCGGTGATTTTACGGGAAAAATTAACGTAAGGGACATGCCAATTCCTAAACTACAGGGATATCTCAGATGATGATAGCTTTAGCATAAAGAACTCAAAATTCTAAGGAATTTTGCCATAGAAGTCATTTGGATCGGACAAGAAACAAAAAAGATATAAAGAATTTTAAAAAATTGCAATCGTTTTTTGGCTCTCCTGAAAAACTGCATTTTGTCCCTTACGCTAATTCATATTTCCGTAGTCGATATAATTGCTGGGTAGGCAGAGCGAAAACGGCTGTAATTTACACCACTTATGACAAACGATTACCAAAATACTTAGTATTATTTTATGCCTTCTTTCTGGCTAATCAAGTTAATACAGAAGCGTGTATGACAAACTCATACCAGTAGTCGTCGAGATAGGAACCTGCTCATCATGAGATTCATATCATTTAGAAAAAAAGCTCTTATGCCCTAGTTATACCTATTTGGACGCTTCCTTTATAGCAAAATCCTCTTTATTAAAGAGCTTTGTTACTTTTGCATTTATTAATATTTTATAGGTACATCATTTTTCTTCGACCTGTGACAACAAAGGCAAGTTGATTTAGGGTAGTTACGAACGTTAGGTAGGTTACTCAGGAAATATCACAAAACTCAATCTTTAGAAGAAAGTGAACTTGCCAAAATAAATAAATAAAACCTACACAAAAATGCAATGCTAAAAATAAAACGCCCAGTAAACAAAACCGTCAAACCAGTTTCTTATCAGTGGACCATTCACGTGCGGACCCCTAAAAACTGAAGATTTACGACAGTGATGCCTCACAGAGGGAAAAACTTCAGGCTTCTTGAATGGGAGACAAAGAATGTTGATGGACGGTTTTTTAGACTAAACAAACTTGGTGTCAACTTAGGAATTAGAATTGGATTTTGTTTTTTTGTTGTGCACATATAAAAAGTTAAAAGTAAGTAAATGATTTGATTTCTAGCTAGCTAATGACCATTTTTATTTCACGCATTCGGACAAAGTCAAAAGCATGTTTAGGTACTTAGATATATTTATTATTTTATTGTCATTTAATTAGTTAAAACAAAAATATTTTTGCTTTAAGTCAAATGAAAAAGGTGCCTACATACCTGCAAGGAAAAGTCTTAGCCAATTTAAGTCTTCTATATTTCACTGTAAGTCTATGTAAAACTTCGGTACCTATATTTTACACAGTATAAAATTTATTCGAACACAGAATTACACCAACTTCAGTACCTACCTAAGTATTCCAAATTCAACAACATTATTGTGTCGCTTCGTTAAAATTTTAATTAATTAATGCCCAACTCGAATACGCGTACGAAACATGGTTACTGGTTACTCTCTACATTTTTGGTGGCTTCCACACAGACATAATGTTTTTCCGGAGTTTGCCGGAAGCGGATTTCTCAAGAATGGAACTTACGAAATTCGATGCAAAAACCGAATTTATGACACGCATTTTCGGCTGTCCCAGTTTGTCGTTTGTTTGGTGGCTTTTACTGCAGCGCAATGTGGGTATGTATTGCATGTAAGCATCTATTACTGCAATAAGGCAGCATTCCCTCTTTGAATAGTTAGGCTTAGGTATATGTTGACCCTGGAAGCTGCTACCCTTGGGTTACCGGAAGCCTCTATGAGTACTATAGTATCTCATTGTACCGCAACAGCATTCCTAAAGGGGGTTGACGTCAGGCAGGTGGCCAGTCATAAAACATTGCCTTATGCTACATGATTTTCTGCTCTAACCCCAACTGGTTTAGAATAAAAGCAGGCAGATGATGATAAAAACCGCAACATTTCACGGTGTGTGTGAAATTATTCTTTCTCTCCACGTCTTTCCATTCGGCAGAACACATCTTTGTAATTAAAATGTGAGTTCACGAACAAGAGTAAGTTTTCGAGTTAATTATATTGCTGGTGAATTGAGAAAATGGGCGTGAGAGAGTGAAAGAAAAAGATACTTAAACAGAGTAAGAGTACGTGAGTAAATTAAGCTTTTTGCCGTGTGGTACCGGATTGGTATATAGGGTGAAATTTTACTAGCGACCAATAGCGAAAACTGAGAACCGGCTGGTGATAAGGAACAACTATCCTGAAGGAATATAGGTCGAAATATGAAAAAAAATTTGGACCTCTAATACAAAATTGACGATCAGCTGATTTGAGTTACTATGGGGGGGTCCAAATTTTTTTCTTATATCTTGACCTATGTTTCGTGGGGAAATTGTTCCTTATCACTAGCCGGTTCGCTATCGGTCAGTAGTAAAATTTTACCCTATAGAATTACCCCATACCTATTTTTCTTTTCTTTCTTTCTTATGAAGCAACTAAGGGATTTAAAAATTGATGTGTATTTCAATTTTAGACAACAAGCTGACTTTCAAACTTGTCACGTGACGTTTAAGCTCTGCCATGTCCCCAAGAGATTTAGGCGTACCTATGTAAACAATTTTACAATTTAAGATATGTATGTAAGTATCTATGTACTAAGTTTTTTGTTTGACAATAACTAACGTACAATCATGTAAATTGATCAAGTCACGCAAACCATAAAATTAAAAATTTAAAAGTAAAAGTTATTAACTAAATATTTAGGATAAAATCCCAATAAAAAGTTTTGCAATCTTTTACGTGATTGAATTTATTTATAAGCACAATTAATACTTTTTACTAAATATTGAGCTATCCAACTTCAAAAACTTGAAACGTGCTAATGTAAAAAAGTAACAAACAAACAGCCAACCGTTTTTACCCCTGAGAAATACCAACAGGGAGGTGACAAAAACCCGCCGTTTTTTGACCCGTACAAAATTATGACTTCGAGCATATCGCCTGCTTTTGTACCTACTGCTTGTTTTTTATCTATGGCCCGTTTAAATTTCGAACGAATTTTCTACGCACGTACGTTATCGAGTTCGTGATATCGACAAAAAATTTCGAATCGGTGACAATAGTTATACCGCTGCTGTTGGTTTTAAGGTGTGAAAGAGAGCATAGTAAGAGCAGACTATTATAATGCTGGAAAAAGAAAGAAAACTTTTCATGATAAGAATGGACATCATCGGACTGAATATGCATACTATACAGTAATATACATACTGAGACTAAATATGCAGAGAGCCGATTAGCACATGAGCAACTCTCTCTTGCAACTTCGGACCTACTACAACTACAGCAACAGAATGCAGAGTTACTAGACCTGCTGATGGAAGATGAGGAGTTTACCTTGGCATCCATGAATCGTAATACACATGACGCACTCGCCACGCCTGACGCGCCGGCATCACCTGCTGCGCGGGCACCACCATCCGCGCCGGCATCACCTGCCACGCCGGCATCACCATCCGCGCCGGCATCACCTGCCGCGCCGGCATCACCTGCCTCGCCAGCATCACCTGCCGCGCGGGCACCACCTGCCGCGCGGGCACAACCTTCCGCGCGGGCACCACCTGCCTCGCGAGCACCACCTGCCGCGCGGGCACCACATGCCTCGCGAGCACCACCTGCCGCGCGGGCACCACCTGTCGCGCGGGCACCACCTGCCGCGCGGGCACCACCTGCCGCGCGGGCACCACCTGCCGCGCGGGCACCACCTGCCGCGCGGGCACCACCTGCCGCGCGGGCACCACCTGCCGCGCCGGCTCCACCTGCTTCTTCTGACGCGCCAACCATCGCGGCTGAAGAACCCACCCGGCGAACTCGACGTGGCGGACGCAGTAGAGACGCTCCTACACTGCCTGTGGGAACAAAGACGCGACCTACACCAACGACTACGTCACCCACCCGGCGAGGACGACGTGGAGGACACCGCGGCGGACGCGGCAGGGCGCTTCACGTGCTCCTGCCCCGCCGTGAACCAAGATGCGAGGGCACACCAGGTGTCGGTAGCTGACAGCAACGTGCAGCCTGCGGGGTCACCTGACGTCTCTCACCTCGAGATCGAGAGAGCTATAGTGCCGCCCACCCCAGTCGCTGCACCGCGTACTTCTAGGGCGTCCACCGCCACAGCCCCAGCTTTCCCGACCCCGAAGCCACGACGTCGTGACCCATGCCCGTGCCCTACCACTCGACCCCATATAGGACCAGCTCTTGACAGTGACAGTGCATCCGGATCGATAAAGGACCCTCATTCAGCGAAAACTCCCAAAAGACTATTATTTACTCGGATAAGTTAGGTATAGGTTTTGGACAATTATTGAACTATCGTCTAAATCAACAAGTAACAAACGTGTGTTGTCCTGACGCCTCCTTTGAGGATATTGTTAAACAAGTAGCTGTAGGGAAATTTGATGAGCACACCACTATAATAATTATGATAGGAAATCATTCCAACATTAGTCGTAGTGCATTAGATAATAGCTTGGAGGTGTTGCTCAATTTACACAATAAGACAAAATGCAGGTTCATTTTATGCAACTTTCCATATTGTACAAATTTATCAGCACAACAAAACAAATGTGTGCATAAAATGAACATGCACTTGTACAATATAACATGTCATCATAGCGATGCTATTTCTTATTTTGATGTGAATAATTTTATTCACAAATTTATTTTGACTCAGGATACTATGTACCTGTCTGATTATTATAAGAAGCAAGTAGCAACATTGTTAGCATATAATATAAGCGACACAAAATATGTGTCATCATCTACATTAATTAGTAACATTATTAATAATGATTTAAACTAGATTTTAAGACAAAGGAAACCCTGTCTTTGACTGATGTAAATGACAAAAACAAACCGGGGTATTCTTGCACTCAGCATAAGACAAAGGAAAAGCTAAATCAATTACAAGTTTTACATCAAAATATTCAGGGCCTTTCCAGCAAGGTATTGGAAATTGAATTGTTCTTAGAGAAGCATAATTATGACGTAGTGTGTATTACAGAGCACTTCCAAACGGATCATGACATTTTAATAAATTATGAAAATTACAGTATAGCCAGTTCTTTCAATCGTAAATCCGCGATCCATGGAGGTTCTTTAATACTCCTTAGAAACAATATTAAATATAAGGAACGTAAGGATATTGTCGGATTGTCGGTTGAAAGTTGTACTGAATTATCTTGTGTTGAGTTGGAAAGTCATGTTATAGTATGTGTATACAGACCACCTGTAGCTCAGAATTTTAAAACATTACTAGAAGTAATGGAAGATGTACTCAAATTAGTCACAAAACTAATAAACACGTTATTGTTGCTGGAGACTTCAATGTAGACATTCTAGAAATCAACTCCATTAGTGATAAATTTTTAGGTCTTTTAAATCATTTAATTTGTTTAATGTATTTTTGAACCTACTCGTGTGACGTCTACTTCTGCCAAATGTATTGATAATGTATTTAGCGATTGTCAACCTCTAGAAAAATGCATTATAAATTCTCTCCAATCAGATCATAGGGTCAATCCGTAATATTCCCTTTAAACATCATATTAAAACAATCAAAATCGAAACCAGGCGTATCACTGCGGGTAGGTTGGAAAAGTATAAAACGTATTAATGCAGAAATTGCCAGTCCATAATTATAATTTTGAAAATCCAAATAATGTTTACAAAGACTTTTTAATTTACTGAGCAAAGAATTCGAAATGATCTTTAACATAGAAACAAAAGAAATTAGTACGAAATTTAAGTTTAGTGATTGGGCGACCACAGGTCTTAGGATTAGCAGAGATAGGCTTTTGAACTTTACGAGCTTAAAAACATGTCAAATGATAACAGTTTGCATGAACTAGTTAAAAAATACTCTCAAACATTTAAGACAGCTTGTCTAATTGCTAAAGCTAATTTTATTAGTAATAAAATAAAGTCTTCTGACAATAAAATAAAAGCTGTCTGGAAAGTCATTAATAGCGAAACAGGTAAAACTAAGCCACGCGAAAATGACTTTTCACTTAATACTGACTATGGGATAATTAGTGCAAATTCAGATGTAGCGCAGGAGTTTGAGACTTTTTTCACAAATATCCCGCTAAAAACTACTGAGAATCTAAACTCTTCACCTACAATTTCATCGTCTTTTCTTAAAAACAATGTCGATGCTTGCAATTCTGAATTTAAATTTAGTCATGTAAGTCCCCAGTATATTTTAAAAACTTTTAAAGATATTAAAGTCAAGAGTACCGAAGATTTGTGGGGGATGTCAGTTAAAGTTTGTAAATCCTTAATTGATATATTAGCACCATACTTGGCAGACATCTTTAACGAATGTATTGATCATGGCATTTTTCCTGATTTAATGAAAGATAGCAAGGTAGTTCCGCTATTTAAAGCTGGCGACAAACAAGATCCCAGTAACTATAGGCCTGTTTCAATTTTGCCAGTACTAAGTAAAGTGTTTGAGAAGATCATACTCAATCAAATGCTGTCCCATTTTAATTGCAACAACTTGTTACACAACCAGCAATTTGGTTTTACAAAGGGACGTTGTACTACAGATGCTGGTATAGCTCTAATCAAACATGTATTTAATGCCTGGGAAGAATCAAAGGATGCCATTGGTATTTTTTGTGACCTTTCGAAGGCATTTGATTGCGTTGATCATGAAACTTTATTGTTGAAATTGGAACACTATGGTATTCGAAACGCAGCTCTGAATTTGTTGGATTCATATTTAGATAATAGAACTCAGAAGGTTCATATAAACGGCACCAAATCACAGGGATCTCGTGTTAAAATTGGTGTGCCTCAAGGTTCTATATTGGGACCATTTTTATTTCTAATTTACATAAATGACTTGCCTTACATGATAGAGAATTTGTCCAAGATTGTATTATTTGCTGATGATACATCCCTTATATTTAAGGTCGATAGACGTGCACATAATTATGATGAAGTAAATCGTACTCTTGGACAAATTCACAGTTGGTTTAGTGCAAACAATTTAGTTCTTAATGCAAAGAAAACTAAATGTGTGTTATTTACTCTGCCAAATGTAGTACATTCTTTGGATAATTATATTGAACTAAATAATGAAAAATTAGAGTTTACTACCAGCACAGTTTTTGGGGATTACTCTTGACTCAAAGCTCCAATGGGGCCCTCATATTACATCATTGTCGGGAGATTAAGTTCGGCTGCCTACGCGGTACGTAAAATTAGAGAAATCACGGATGTTGCAACAGCACGACTTGTTTACTTTAGTTATTTTCACAGCATTATGTCCTATGGAATTTTGCTGTGGGGTCGCGCCGCAGATATTGAAACAATTTTTGTTCTTCAAAAAAGGGCCATTAGAGCAATTTATAAACTTTGTAGTCGTGACTCCCTAAGGGAACTGTTTAAAGAAATTAATATAATGACGGTACCATGTCAATATATTTATGAAAACATTATGTATATCAGGAAGAACATAAATAATTTTACTAGAAATTATGACAGGCATAACCGCAATACTAGGAGTAAAAATAAAATAGATCAACCTAAGTATAGACTAGCTAAAGTTAGGACTTCATTTGAAGGTCTAAGTATACGATACTATAACAAAATACCGGAAGATATATTAAGTTTATCAGAAACTAAATTTAAATCTGTGATTAAGAAAACATTATGTTATAAAGCCTATTACAAGTTAGATGATTACATTAATGACAAAGAGGCATGGACCTCTGAAGTTCCAGCTCAGCACAAGAAACATGCACGCATTGTTAATACCAAATCGGGACGTGCATGGAATTTACAATTGACATAATAATAATTGTATAATTTTAATTTTTACGCTTAGGTATCTTAATTTTATTTGACATTCTATTTCGTTAACGTAGGTATATTGATTTTATTTTTATTTGTATTACTCCTTAATTCTTGACATGTATTTTTTACATTTACTGTAAATCGACTTTTTTTTCTATGACATTTTGGTGCTCAATTGTTTAAAGTAGGTATATTGTTATTTTAAAGACGAAACAGTTAGAATTATCTACTGTAATTTTTATTTTTATTTTGTTGAGCCCTTTTTGGCTATTAATATTAATTTATTTTCTAACTTAGCTAGGGTAGCATAGGGCCTAAAAATATTGTGAATTTTAGAATAGGTGCACTTCTGGGCAGGTTTTTGGGGGGTTTTCCTGTCCAGGGGGTCCGGCTAACTATACACATGTAACACCTTTCTTGTTTTAAATATTGACTTAGTGATTATTTCCATTTACTTGTCATTCATTGAAGCATAAAGACACATGCTGTGTGGTTAGCCTGGCCAGCCCCGAGGCAGTGCCTTTATTTTTATTTTTTTATCCCGCCCGAACCGCGTTCAGAGTAGGAACACAAATTTTTATAAAAAAGAGAAAATTTTGCACTACAAATTTTCCCTTTTTTAAGTTTGATTTAGAATGTGACTTTCTTAAAGTGAATTTTGTAATTCCTACTAAGAAATAAATGCTTTGAGTTTGAGTTTGAGTTTCGGATTGCGCCGCCACATCGTCTTTTATTACCAAAAATATTGAACAACGTTAATTAAGAATTAGAAATTTCTTTTACGTCAAATCAAAAAATTACACAATCAATCTTTTTTAGTTGAATTGAAAAGACGACTCGCTGCAGTCGCGGTTGTATGGCAGTCGTATGGTGCTCCCTTGTCTACTTGAGTGGTGCTTAAACTCGAGTAAGAAAGGGAGCGCCATGCGGCCGTGACAGCAGCGAGTGATCTTTTGAACTACGGTACCCACCAAAATTTTTTGTTTTCTGCGAAAATGTTAAATAACCACGGGACTCCCCATCAAGTGTTTTAAGCAGGCTTTTGTCTCCTTAACAGACGAAGTCCGTTGAACTCTTGTATGGGAAACGGATCACCTTAAGTTGTGTCATCAATAATTTGATCGATCACTTTGACTCATCGGTTATCACTTACACCACGCTTTGTGCAGCTAAACTTTTTACCTCAAACACGGGTACTGATTTTCGACTTTAAGCACAAGCTAAAACAAACCCCTTGCCCCATAAATCTCGAGTCCCCTTTTTTCCTTCAACCTCGAAATCGAATTGGCGAAAGCCAAGTAAAGAGGGTTTACATTTTAATTTTAAACTCTATAATACCTATCTGTTTTTTAGCGGGCCATAATACAAATTAAAGATTTCACAGAAGGATCACTTCAACCTATTTATAATTTTCGCGATAGTCACTTAAGAGCCGGTCGTGATTTGTACCGCAGTTTTTCGAAAAACGAGGTCTACCGTTTGCCGGATTGTGAGTAATTTAAATGTTTTTGTACAATGAAATATATTTAATTACAATAACAATATCTTCAGTCACTAGATGACGTTGAGTTTTTATAAAAATATTTTATTAGAAGTTTAAAAATCTCCAGACAAAAATAAGTAATAAGTGGCTCAGCATTTCGCAAGTTACAGCTTATGCTTGATTATTATTGGCAAGAAAAAAATACCGTTAGAAAGTTAATAAACTGTAGTATTATATGACATACTTCGTTTTCAAGAAAAAAGAACTGGGACCGTAGTAAAAAATTCTTAAAAAATCGCAATGGAATTCTCATACATTTTTTCTATGGAATGACGGCCTGCGCTAGGGGCTGCATCGCGCGGGTGTAAAACAGATGCTGTTAATTAGTATTACGCAAGCTGTTGGAGCAGGAGCACGTCACTTTTCGTCAGCTCTAGCCGACAATTTCTCGCGAAGTATTTTGTGTACGCACGTGGCAGCCGGTCGCGGTGCAAAAGGTGGTAAGTTAATATATCACGATTTCACTTGTTCTAATTTTTATGTTAAGTTACCTGGATGTAAATCCGGGGACTTAGTAGGTAAAATTAAAATGTTTTATTTATTGTCACATTTCAAATAAAAATGTTTTTTAATTTTTTGTTTTTAATTAGAAATGGGACGACGCAAAGAAAACTATCACGTGAAAAAACGTAAACCTCCAACCAAAACTAAGAAAAACGTTTGCAAGGACATGTACGTATGATGACTGAGAAAGTTTTTTATATTACAAACATACTTACACATTTTTACTTTCTCACTCGATATAATTCCGTTATTGCATTCTAGGTTACCATTGACCGAAATACAAAACTGCCAAAAGGATACATTATCTGAGGGCCAAGATCATAAAAGGTAAATTGAATCGGTAATAATGTACTTATTATATTCCTTACAGTTCATTTTACTTCTGATGCTAGCGCGCCAACTTTTTATTACTTCCATTGACCAGTATCTAGGGACGGAGGCAATACGTCCTATCAGTGCCGGAACTATGCAAGCCAGATGGTGCCAGTTTATGACCGGCCATTGTTGGTCAATAATCGTTCAAACAAAAAATTATCGTGAGAACACGCGATTTCATTTATTTTTATTTTGTTTTAGGATTTACCTATTCATCAAAAAATTGTAACGAAAAGACCACGGCAGGAAAGGTCGAGGATAATGAAAAATGTAATTAATGGACCTGAATTAGGAATACCACTTACTTCTTCCCCTGCATTAGCTAAACACCAGTGCAATGAACATCCCATAACGTAAGTATTGACATTACCCACATGTCTCTATGCTTATCATTAGAAGGAGATAGCCGTGTCCATGACAGACAGTCAGACAATCGCAAAAGCAACTTTATTTTATACTATGTATTGATAATATTTAGGTAGTCTAATATTAACTTTAATTACCCGACTGCCTCAGAAGGAGGGTTATGTTTTTCGAGAGTATGTATGTATGTGCACAAGAAAATCTTTTTCACGGGCTACAGCCCAAACAACAGATAGTTGGATTATGACATGTGAGGTGTCGTTAGATTCGTCTCAGCAGCGCGAGTGACACTGGCTATATTAAAAAATTAAATATTCAAAATGGCGGATTTTTAAAGCAAAATACTACTTTAAAATTACTGCAGTCGGGTTTTTTGTCTTTTAACACATCTACTTGTTTTAGAGTTTCATACGATGAACTACAGCAAATGCAACAGCTGGCTACAAAGTCAACTCAAGATAACAATACAACCGTAAGTTTATTTTCTTTTAAGAGTGAAAATTTACTAGTCACCGATAGTGAAAATTTAGGCAGGGCTGATGACAAAGAACAACTAATTTTAAATGTAAATCATTTCACTTTCTGCTTTCAAAGTATTTACTTATATATTTTTTTTTAGGTCTTACCTGATATGACGCCAGACTCGGAGATTGAGAAACATAATTTTACAATAGAACAAGAACAAAAGGAAGAAGAAATCAGAATTAGTGGAAATAGAGTCGTTGATTTTATGTATTTATTCGAACAATTGCAAAACATATCACATCATAATTCGCCATTTGGGTGCAACTTTAGCCATTTACGACTAGTTGCCGAAAAGAAAAAAGGATTTATATCTAAATTTATATTTGTTTGCAAAATGTGCAAAGCTAAATTAAAATTGCGTAACTGCAGAGAGCTTGAAAATAAAAAAGAACTTGATCTCAATGAAAATGTGGTAAGTAGTTTCATGTCGATAGGAGCAGGTTATACAGGTTTAGTACAAGTGTCAGCTTCGCTTGAAATACCTTCAATGTCAGATTATTTGTATGCCAAGTGTCATGCAAAAGTATGTCAATTATGGGAATTGGCAAAAGAAAATGTATGGCAGAAGCAGCAAAGGAGGAGTATGATTTAGCTGTTCAAGACGGATATGTCAATTCCGAAGGGGTTCCAATGATTACTGTGGTAGCTGACGCATGTTGGTCAAAACGATCATATAAAAAATTACAATGCATTGTCGGGTGCTGCTGTTATTATCGGTTATAGGACCAAAAAGTGTTATATATGGCAGTAAAGAATAAATATTGCATGGTATGTGCCAGATCAGAAAATCGTAAAATACCAATTCCACAACACAAATGCTTCAAAATTATGAAGGTTCTTCAAGTGCCATGGAATCCACAGCTATAGTTGAAGGATTCAAAAACTCTCTCGAAAGTCAAGGTTTGATTTACTCTAAGCTGATTGCTGATGGAGACTCAAGCACTTACAAGAACATATTAGAAGCAAAGCCTTACGGAAGCTTACTAGTAGAGAAAATTGAATGCTCCAACCATTTATTACGGAACTTCAACACTAAACTTGATGAACTGACAAAAAACACTATCCACCCTTTAAAATATCGCAAAATTCTTGAAAATAATACAAGCCGGTTACGTAAATCTGTTGCAGGTGCTATCAGACACATTATTTCAAAACAGAATTATCTTTTGATGATAAAGTATTAGAACTTAAACAAGATTTGTTAAATGCACCTCATCACGTTTTTGGAGAGCACAAATCATGCAAGTCTTATTTTTGTAAATTTATTATTGAGAAAGATAAACCCTCTGAGAATCTTGTACCGGAAATGAAGAATTCATTAATTTTCACAGCCATAGTAAAAATAATGTCTAGACTAGTAAATAATGCTAAAAGTCTGATACATAACGTCAACAGCAATATTGCGGAAGTTTTTAACAGCGTCATAGCGAAATTCGTAGGCGGGAAAAGGATAAATTATTCAACCAGACAGTCTTATACAGCTCGATGTGCTGGATCAGTGGTTTCCTTTAATTCAAAGCAGCCACAAACATATTTATGTAAAAAGATTTTTATGCGAAGTCCAAACCCTTTAATAAAACGTGTCGAAATCAATCGCGACAAAAAAAGGATTGCTTCGTTGAAACGGCAACTGTCAAAATCTTTTCTTTCAGTGAAGAAACAGAATAAAAATAACAATACCAATGACAAAGACTATGGTGATTCGTGTCAAAACCTGATATGAGTGAAACAGATTTTGAATTTGCGAAATCAGAACACTTGAAAAAAATTAATTTGTCTGAAGAAGAACGGCTATCTCTCGAAAAAAGGACCATTCTGCAAGCAGATTCAATAGAATGGCATCAAGAACGTAAACTGCGTCTTACTGCATCGTCATTTGGAAAAGTTTGCAAAAGAGGTGCCATCAAATGCGCACCTTTAGTTAAAAGTCTGCTAAATGTGTCTGGCGATTTAAATCATGTAAAATCTATTCGCTACGGCAAAGAAAACGAAAGTGTTGCAATTGAAAATCTAAATGAAGTATTAAATTGTAATGAAGACAACACATTTAATGGTATTAAAAAGTGTGGCTTATTTATTGATCAAGAATTTCCATTTTTAGCTGCAAGTCCAGATGGCATACTAAATGATGAAATTATAGAAATAAAATGTCCTTATTCGGCTAAGGATATGACAGTCTTGGAAGGTGTAGCACAAAAAAAGATAACATTTTGGAAACAGCACAAAAATGGAAACTTGGTCATAAATAAAAACCATGACTGGTTTTATCAATCCCAGGGTCAGCTCCACATAACCAGAAAAACATATGTATATTTGCTGTAAGGACCGAGAAAGATATAAAAATAGAATATATAAAAGAGATGATGACTTCTGGAGAAATAATATGGAAAATAAACTCAAATCTTTTATTTTGATTGTCTTTTGCCAGAAATAATAGATTCACGATTAGACAGAAAAATGGATATACGCGAACCGGAATACATTTTAGAGGCTATCAAAAGAAAGAAGCTACGAAGCGCAAACAAAATTTAAAACAGCCAGTAACAAAACGTAAAAGGCTAATGAAAATGAGTAGGTAGGTAAGTATGTCATTTTAAAGAATATTTAAAATGAAAATATCCATCTGTTTCTATCTCTGCAACTAGGTATATCTTTTTATTTGCTCCTGCACCACAACAATGAATTTATTGCAATTGTAGTGATATACACGCATCAACTCGAAAGAGCTGCTAGTGTGCCAAATGCCAATAAATTAATAATATAAGTATAATAGTTGTTCGAATAAATATTAGTATATCAAATATATTAAAATATCCATTGTTTGTTAAAAACACTGTAAATATTTTTAAGTAGGTACTCTATGAATTGTATTTTTATATTTAGATAATATAGGTAGGCTACCTTGTATGTGTATCCAACTGATCCTGTACTTAAGTTCAGCCTTGCAATATAGCATGTAAAATCAACTGCAAATATTTTAGAACCAGCCCATGAAACTGAACAACTTTCCCCAAGGAACATAGGTCGAAATATGAAAAAGAAATTTGGACCTCCCATACAATATTATTATATACCAGCCGGCCAAGTCAATTTCTATGGGAGGTCCAAAATTTTTTTTCATATTTCGACCCATGTTTTTAGGGGAAAGTTGTTCAGATTCATGGGCTGGTTCACCCATTAAAATATTTGCAGTTAATTTTACACCTTATATAAAGTGTGAAATTGTATATAAAAATATCAAATAGTCAATGATTATTGGTAATGAATTAATTAATCAAACTGTATTTTTAAATAAAAATTCCTGCTGAGTTTCTTGCCCATTCTTCTCAGTCAGGAGTAATCGAATGGGATTTGAAAGGATTGTTTTATTGCTGAATAAGTAATTAGTTCTATACTCATTTCACTTATACTTTAATTTTTTTTTTCATGTTCAGTTTTTTTGTTTACGCATTAGGTATTTTACCGTGCACTCTTGAAAAGTAATGTATTATGATGGCCCACTCCGCCGCTGTGACGTCTGGCCCAGTAACTAAAGAAGTGTTAGTAGTAGCCGTAGAGCTAGAGATAACAAAAATCATTTTCTAAACTTTTTGTAAAGCGAAGTTATACTGTTCAAAAAGGGTAAGCCCTTTTGCTTGCCCGCCGGCCGTCCATTCACGCGCTTGTGTGAGTGACTAACGCACACATGTTCAGAGCATAGCAAAAAACGCAAAGTCGACGAGCGTCATATCCACGGTAGAGGCTTAATGCATTGCCAGGGTTGCTTCTGTCAAATATCTCAAACTATAAGAATTTCAATACAGCAAAATCTGATATAAGCACGTAATATAGGTAATTCTGAGCCAATTGTTATCCAAGAAATATGTCCACTCTTTAAAAAAATTCATATATTCTAACAACGGCATCTCTTGAAAAACCGAGGAATCTCAGTCATTCAGGCTCTATCTATAAATTGTTCTTTTTGTTGGACTTACACAAAGGAAAACGATCTAAAGGCGTTTCGATTTTTCACTGCTGGCAATCATTGAAAAGCTGGTAGTACGATTTAAACCGTATCGAGTATTTACCTTTAAATTTCACGCTCTACGGGGCAAACGTCGGGTGCACTAAGACCAAATTTATAAGATAGAAGGCTCTTAAAGGATTGATAAAGTGAAGCTAGGCTGTGTCAAGTAAAAAATACATTGGGAATCAAATTTAACATAGAAACTATCTAAGTATATGTTGAATAAAATGAATAAAATATTAAATACTCAACCCATTTAATAATACTTCCTACCAAATAATATACAAATGCAGCCATATTCTAGCTTTTGCATATGCACTCCTTTTGATCTTATGCCATAAAAAGAAGAAATTAGGAATGTTTAGCAGGTGATGAAATTTCTGCATGTGGAACCAGCTCATGCAGGAAACAAATATTTTATCCTGTATAACTTCAAAAAAAGATAACTGTCTTGTAATTTTTTTGTCGTGTAAGACACCATATTGAGGAACTACATGTGTTTCACTATGCTCCTTGTCCGTAAATATTAGATCGTATCGGGTGCATGAGACGATTGATGACAGGGCAGACGGGAAAGAGGTGTTCCCGATTGAGATAAGTTACTTCACCCCTAACTACCCCGCAGGGACATAGATAGAAGGATAGGGGAGGGTAGGGACTTTTGTTTTGGTATTTCTTTGAAACAAAACACAAAGATCTTTGAAGTATCCACAAAGATTTTTGAACATTTTAAGCTGTAGAGAGATAAAAGAAATTGATGAGGGGACGAAATTCTGTATTGTCGGATTTTTAATGTGTCGGTTTAAAACAAAAGCGAAAAAGACTATTATTTCAAAGTGCATCCCCCGGAAATCTTTGTCTTGTTACGAAAATAATAAAACATTTTTTGAATTGTAATCTTTTTCTTTTGTTACTATGAGTCGTCCAACGACCCGATGAACCTTTGTGAAAGATGAACTAATTTTATTTTTCTTTGTTCACAGATCAATGTTTCCCGACAAACATCGTCTGACTCTTGATCCGTCTACGCTCTACGAGTGAAGCAAGGTAAAAAAAAAACTTACAAAAATACAATTTACCTACATACAGGAAGATCAAAATAAATTACCATATTGCAAAATATTGCAACGTATAGTTAAAATGCGGATATAGTTAATATTTATCGCTTGGCTTGTTAAATCTTTACAGGTAGGTTTCTAAGATGTTGCCACTCAACTAATACGAAATTTTATGAAATACAAATTCCATTTTATAGCTGTAGGTACTACTATATGACCATGGCAAAAATATAACCCATCGTTTTATTTTTGTGTATCTTTCACTGCTCAAAAATAGTCGAGCAAAAACGCCTTCATTTATTAAAAACGAGCTCTGAAACATACGAATAAAATATTGATGCGAAAAATAAAAGATCCTTTTAAAATAAAATCACACACTAGAGAAAAGACAAAACCGAAAATTTCAGAGCTTTTCGTGAATTTCAACTTTTAAGTAGAACTATCTCATGTAAAAGATTAAAATAAATATTCTGGTAGTTAGAGATCTTTGTTTTATACTTAACTATGAAAGAATATTATTTTTAATTGCTCATAAAGATAATTTTGATCCAAATTTTCACCGCGCACATTCAAATCAGTTATGCTAATTTCACGAGATCAACCTATCATGCATGAGTCTGATTGCATAGAAATAGCTATTTCTAAATCGAGACTTGTAACAAAACGTTTGTAATTGTCACAAAGGGCTATCCTACCTATTTAGTTACGGGTTTTGTCATTAGTTGCACTTTATCAAAGAGTTTCTCTCTAGTCTTATACCTATTTCTTAGTATGATGACTTTTATTTCATACTTTGATGTCTTTCATTTAAGAGCGCATTCAATTTTTTCTAGCAAATTTGCAAATATTGGCTTTATAAACATGTGAGTTTCTCGAAAACCGTTATTTAAAAATAATAGGTTACTTGTACATTTAATCAAACATATCTTCATCTACAAAATGTACAATGTAAATATTAACATTTTAGTTTTAAACCTGTTACAAACAGCGATATCTAAAGCGACAAAACCAAAATTCAGGAAAAGACCTCAAATCAAGCGTGAGTTTTAGAGTTTTGGTTCACTGTAAAAATATCAATTATACAAGAAAATAAAGTATATATTTGAGAAAAAAGTCTACAGTGAACATTTTACAATTTTATTCAGAAATATAGAATAATACCACGTTTTTATATACGATTTTTTGCAAAATAATGCGCCATTATAACGGCTTCTGTATGAAAATATAACAGTAGTAAAGATTAAAAAAATATATATGTTATTTAAGAAGATGTACTTAATCCAATTGCAGAAAAATATATTTATTTTTATTCATAATATCACTGTAAAAAATATTCAAACATCCCCATGTTTTTCGCAAAATGACGCTCCGAGAGGTCTGGCAGGGAAAATTGTATGGGCTTCGTGAAAACCTCTATAGCGGCCTTAATACTAAAATGTCCTTTAATGTATTTTACTGTTACAAAGTCCTGTCATGCATGGTGACACGAATAAATTCGCGTGCATAAGTTGATTTGTGAGTGAGTCCTGTATCTAATTATGTCTTTCTGAATGTTTCAACTTTACGGATCTTGGCAGTGTCGTGTTTAATTTTGTTAATAAGCATAGTAAGTATTGTTAGGCGAAAGTGTTTTTGACAATGATACATGTATTAGAAGATAATTCTGTCTAAGATTTTTGGTCGTGTGTTGATTCTTGGCGTAAAATTCTTCGAATGCAATATTTAAACCACGGCCTGTAAAGTTTGAAACTATTCGAAGCTCTGTGATTGTTTAGAGCCTAATCCCTCAATTATTGGCAGCAAAATATTCACTGTGAGCTGAAAATAAAACAAAATATTACAATAATAATTTTAAACATGAAAATGAAACAACTAAAGATACAGAATATAACATTTCAACTCCACAAATAGATGAGCTGAGCGTTAACAAGATATCAAAATAAATGACTAATGAAAAACAAAAGCAGACGTGCAAATGTACTGCAACATTTATAGATGCAAAGATGGGAATTGGCGCCCAGGGGTATGTTTAAGGAAGCATAGTGCCTGATTTGGTCAGAAGGACAAAATCTGTTACTAACATGAAGACTAAACTTTTTTAAATCTTTAAATTACATAATTTAATCGAAAAGTAAAGACAAATCGATAACTTTTGAAAAATAAAACAAACACATTTGGGCTAAAACTTAAATCATAATTTATTGGTTCGCATAGGTAGTGTAGATACCTACATGTCCGCCAACGACAACTTATAATGGTATTATAAAGATTAACACAAAGTGTATTTCTTTGCATAAAATAATAATAGTGTAACGACAAAAACTAGAATAATAATAGGTATTTTTATCGCTTTTGTCATATGGCTAAAATAGCTATCTCTTATTCCTACTTTTCTGATGTAATACGACCGTATGTATTATTGTCAGTTCTCCCTGTAATTTATAGTTCTGTAAGCAAATTGGTTGGAACGTTTAATATAATTGGAAATGGTCGAGTGGGTGCTAGAGAATCGACGTTTTTGATTCATGGCAGTTTTTTTAAAAAGTCAATCTTCTTTTAAGTATCTCCTACACTTTTAAGGTGAATGAACATTTATTATTATTTTTTCTGAACGTACTCGACTATTAGTAATAACTTCAATAAAGAAGATTGCCGACTGGTGCCAGGCTGTAAGAATAGTACGAAAATTGTTAAGTTTCTTCAAATTCAACTATCGTTGAATGAAGGCATAGCTTTGCTCTACAGGATAAAATACAAAAAGAAAATATTATCTACAATTTTCTTATCAAAAGGACCTCAGTTTATTATGAAAAGGTACCATAAAATTATTAAAAAAATATCTTGGCTTCAGGAAAGGTCATTTCAACTTGACCAAGGAGTAACAAAGGCGGACCCTATTACTTACGTCTCATAAAAATGTGATATTATTAGGCCTGGAAAATTCATGGGCTTTGCTGGGAAATCTTATTCTGTGGTAGAGAATATTGTGGATTATTCCATAAATTTTTGATGTAAGCTCCCCCATGCTTTCTTTTGACGTAAAGTGGTGAATCGGGTTTTACAGGAAAATCTGATGGCTGAAAAATTATATTTATTATAGTGCGAAAATGTTGTATAAACTCGAGACAGATTTTTTGTCAGTCTTTTGTCTCCTTTACATACGTAGGAGTCAATTGAATTTTTGTATGGGAAATGTACCACCTTATAAGATTTTGCTAACAGAAAAGAAAGACGGGATCTTTTGACCGAGAAGGTGTGAAAATTCTAAATAAACGAATAATCATCATGGGTATTGTAAATTTCATTTTATGGGTTTTCACACAATTAGAAAACTAGTCAGAGCGTTATTTATATTTAGTACCTACTTGTTAAATAACAGGACTGTTGCTTTACTAGGTAGATATTGATAGTGCTTAACTGCAATAACTTGTTTTTAATGCTTTTGGCGAGAAACACATGTAACATCTATTTGTGCGTTATTTTTGCGCTGCGTAACGTATGCATGCTTAATATAATACGAATTTCGACCTCATTCTCATTCAAATACGGTTTATGTCAAATGGCTTGACAAACACATCCATCGACACAGCATTGTGCGATGTGGTCTTGATGTGGTGCACTAGCGGATGCGTCTGTCAAACCGTTTGACATGAATGAACCGTATTTGTATGGCACAAGTTTCGTGAGATGACATCTGTCAGACAAGTGATCGTCAGCCGTCATCGATGCAAGGCGCGTCTCACGTGTGTAGCTTTGGCTATTCTGTTCCGAACATTTTATATAGAAACGGTTTCAGGCGTCGCGATGTCGCTCGTCTCACGGCTCGCGTCTCACATCTCACGTCTCATGTCTTATATGTGAAGCTAGGGCCTATAAAAATAAGGTGGAAAAATAACGCACAAACTGACTTCTTTGTGAAGTGCGAGTTTCTTGCTTTACAAATCGTGTGTCTGTGTATTCTATCCTTTCAAGTTTTAGTATCTGCTTAAAAGCCAAAGGAATAAATATTTATGCAAACATTTAAGAGATTACCATAATTTTAATAATTATCTGGTTTTACCACGAGAAATTTGATATGAACATCAATTAATTTTAATTACTCTATAGATAGATAATGTATAAATAGGTACGTAAGTAACTGTTTATCCAGTCTTTGGAGAAAACTGCCTTTGGATATAAAATTCATTGCAGATATTCAAAGCTATAGCTCTAAATATAATATAATTATGAATGTTTTATAAGCTTCTTTCTCTTCGTCGAATCGACTGACAACTTCAAATTACTTTGCACCAATGTTTGGCGACAGATATTCCATTTCGGTTCGTTTCCATCAGGTCTTGCAGCGTGCATGTACTGGGGCTCTTAGGGCAGTTTAAAAGCTGGTTTCTCATTTTAAAGTTTTTTAAAGCTCACCGGCCAGCATCAAAATTCATCGTCTGTTATTAAGTAGCTAATATAAATACTAGTTCCAACTCCCTCATATGGGTGCACAAAAACCAACAGTCACGTGGAGTATTTTCATTCATGTTTATGTGCAGAACTCCCAGGCGACGCGATGAGTTTTATTGACAACATAAATATGCCGGCGAGTGTACCGCGCCATAGCGCGCGTAGAGCTGGCACGAAAAAATCAAAAATAAATTCCTACTAATATTATAAAGGCGGATGTTTGTGTGTGTGTTTGTTACGACATCACTCAAAAACTGCTGATTAGATTGACATGAAATTTTGCACAAATATAGAAGAGTATCTAGAATAACACATAGGCTTCTTTTTACCACGGGATAATGTCTTATTCCTATGGGATCACGCATATTCCAATATTTTTGCAAAGGTGGCGTGACTGAGCCGATTCGCGTTTTAAATGTTTCGCCGAAAACTAACAGCGACATCTCTTGGCGAGTAATGCTTTTTTCCCGCGGAATAATAGGTTGCAGCGGGTGAAACCGCTGACGGGCAGCTAGTATAAAATATTTGCTGACACACACTGGTGATATACACTAGCGAAAAAAAGTAAAATAAAATGTTTGTTAGCACTGGTGATATACACTAGCAGATGAAAAAGACTAAGTGGGTGTCAAGTTAGAGTGGTTGATGTTCCGTGCGATAAACTAAATTGCTATGGCTTTTACAAAAAGCTAAGTAATAAATTACGAAGGTTTTTCTGCCAGTTGTCAGTCAATGAACTCTAGATTTATGATGGAACTTGTCTGGCAGAACTGTATAATTTAGTTTTAGTTTATATTAAAATATAATTAATTTTCGAGGAAAATTTAAGACTTGTTCATGTTTGTTAAAATTATTCCAGCAGATTTTAGCTGCTAGCGTAATTCCTTATTTTTTGTGCTAACTCATTCTAATTTGCCCAAGTACATTCAAACAAACCTCGGAACCCAAATAATAAAAAGAAATACACAAACGCATTTGTAGAGACCCATGAATAAAAACTCATGGAAACAAAAATAGGACGAGACGAGTAGATTTATGGCACAGTCAGCTAGGTTTGCATTTTAAATCCCAATTGACGGTATTTTCATCTATGTTTGATGCAGACACGGTAGACAGGCCCATGTACTTACCGACTTTATTACAGAAAATTCGTCTTATATATAATACAACATTTACAAAGGAATAAATTACATTATCAAAAGATATCGTCATCAGCAACGATTTATTGACCTGCGACTACGATACAAGAATTAAATATGAAGACATATCTATAATTTTCTTAGCCTATATTAAGTATTATCAAAATAAACACAAAAAGACGCTTCCAAATTCAAACTTACCTACACATGATCATGTCTGCAAAAGTAACATCATAATAATTGCACGTCGCGAGACTGGAGCAGAGTTTAATACCTACACCAGTGGCAGCAGAAGTAAGATGGTATCACACTTGACATCCGTTGCTAGCTATTTGTAACGCGTGCGTTAACAAATGCACGGAACGACGAAGTTGTTCGATGCGTCTGTGAAACAACCATATTTTATGCGTCAACATCTGTTTTTAGAATGGGGAATTCGAAATTTTATCCGACGTTGTGGACGCGCTAAAAATGCGCAGCCACGGACTTAAAGTGTGGAAGCCACCTTAGAGGCTCTATTTGGAACGTGCATGCCTCTTGGAATTGGCCCCAATATCTGGAACGATCGCTTCTGTAACTTCCTACTCTTTGTCTTAATAGAGCCTGAAATTTGGCATCAAAAACTATCGTTATAATAATGAAAGATTTTGCGGCCAACTTCTGAGTTTGTTTGTATAAGAATAAAATGCAGACTTTTCTTATATTTTAAGTAGACGTCAATTATTATTTTCGTGCAAACAACGTTTTTCGACGTATAAGAACAAATTCTGATATTCAAGTAGGTTTGTATAATAACAAAAGTGCTTTAAAGAGATTCAAAATACTGCAATGCTATATTTTAAAACCTCTCTTACTGAAGTCGAAAGATTTTATGCTGCATTAAAATCTTCGTTCCATTTTCGAGTGGCATTTCTTGAATGCCGTGAAATCTTGGCAGCAATTAGCATAGGGAGTACTATTAGACTCTTAGGTCTTTGATCACGTACGGATTCCTTGTAAATTGGCCTCGCCTGAGATCTTAATTAAGTCTCTCCAGTTTTTAGACGGTCCCGACGTAGAGCGTCTTACCCTATGTATCTACCTGTCGTGATTTTGTCTCCCATCCACTGGAATGTTTAGTTAAGGGGGATCGTTACGTCATACAAACTAAAATCTGAACTTCAACCGAGTTACACATGAGCTAAACAACAATTTTATCAAAAAATCTTTATGTGAGATGAGGAAGGCACACGTAAATATGTCGCAAAACTGCTTAACGTAAAAAAATATCAAGTATTTTCTCCACAAAAAAATTAAACGTGTTTATTGCAGCAGTAGCTCCATCTATGTTCATTAAGTGGCGACACGGTTTTTACAGAGAAATCTGATGGTTAAAAAATTATTTGTTTTATTTTGCGACAATGTTATAAAAGCACGGGTCTTCCCATCAAGTTTTTTAATCATAATTTTGTCTCATTTAAAGACGTAACTCCATTTAAATTTTGTATGGAAAACGATCCACCTTAAGGGGGATTATGTATGTGTTTTTTTTGTAGTGAGCGCATGTGTTTTCATTGGCAGCGAGTTTATTTCCAAAAACACAAAGTGAAAATGGCGAAACTGGTGATTTTGGGAGCAACCATTTATAATTTATTATTTTAGAGAAGCGTCATACCGACGGAAGAAGCATTACCTAATTTTTTAATAACCCATCCATAGTAACATTGGTTCTTTCTCTTAAAAAATTAACATGGACCAATCGCATATGTCCAAAAATTATAGAGCTGAAATTATAATACTTTTACTTAATAGTAAGGTAAGTAAGTACGTCTGAAATGCTTCATTAAGTAGTATTATAATTAAGTCCACAGGATGCTCTTCTATTTTATCACATTATGTACGCATGGAAAGTTGCTCTATTTCAGCCTCACTTTGTGTCGCACTAATGAACTCGCTACGTACCACATCTATCACTGTAAATCGTTTCCCTGGCAGACCAGATTCCGTGGCAAGAAACCCTGACGGCACCGTCACGTCACGGTTTTTATGTCACATGTCATGTGTGTGTCAGATGTACGTATGTTGTGGGGTTCAGGATTTCAAAGCTATTTAGTTGGTGGATCTTTGCGTGGTACTTTAGCGTGATAGAATAAGCGAGTTATTTCCTACACAAGTAGTGTTCTTACTTACTGGGAAGACTCAAATACTTGTTGAAAAGTACTTTTGATTAAAGCTTTTTTGTATTGTATTTATATGTATGATGTGATTTTACTTGGTTACCAGTCTAATTTGACAGTGCTGTTTTAAGTGGCGATAAATGATGCCTACATTGGTCTGTGAACTAAATTTTGCCTTCCCACCCACATGAATGACTTATAGTATTAAGCATGTTCCTCTTGGTCGAAGTGTCTAACTAATGCTTACTCGATCTATTAGTCTATAGTCATGATTCTGGCAACCATCAATCTATACATATAATAAAACAGTAACAAAACTAAGTCTGTACATGAAATAGATTTAAAAAAGAGTATTTGTAGTAAATAGTGTTTCAGATATAGATCTCCAAACAACAAGTGAAAATTTTTTTGTCTGTTTGTCTGTCTGTATGTCTGTCTGTATGTCTGTCTGTTTGTCTGTCTGTTTGTCTGTTATTCTTTCACGCAAAAACTGCTGAACGGATTTTCACCAAATTTTGTACAGTGATTGCTTATTACACGGGTCAACATCTAGAATACATTTTACTCCGGGAAAATGCCTCAATCCCACGGGAAAACACATTAACTGGTTCAGCAAAGCTCGACCACCCAGAACCTTTTTTTACAAAACTGGCAGATATAGAAACGAGGGCATACGGTGATACTATTTATTTTCTGCAATATAAAACCTCTTCCTCATGGAAAATTATGAAAAAAAAGTTTAATAAGTTGTTCGAGAAGAAAATGAGTACAAAAATAATTTAATAGATGTCGCTGATGGTTTTGTAAAACGCGGTATCAGAATGTTTTTCTTCAAGGTATATAAAAGAGCTATGACAACTGTCAAATTTTCGTGCCCCAAATTAGATTTTTTTTTATTATACTTTTTTTACAACCAAAAAATGTTCCAAACTGTATTTTGGTTAAATTAGACGCTTTAAGGTGGATCGTTTTCCATACAAAATTTAAATGGAGTTACATCTTTAAATGAGACAAAATTATGATTAAAAAACTTGATGGGAAGTCCCGTGCTTTTATAACATTGTCGCAAAATAAAACAAATAATTTTTTAACCATCAGATTTCTCTGTAAAAACCGTGTCGCCACTTAATGAACATAGATGGAGCTACTGCTGCAATAAACACGTTTAATTTTTTTGTGGAGAAAATACTTGATATTTTTTTACGTTAAGCAGTTTTGCGACATATTTACGTTTGCATTCCTCATCTCACATAAAGATTTTTTGATAAAATTGTTGTTTAGCTCATGTGTAACTCGGTTGAAGTTCAGATTTTAGTTTGTATGACGTAACGATCCCCCTTAGTGCCTGTTCATGTCTGGTCCGAAAGTACTCATAACGCTTGCTGCATTGCTACGCTGAATGGTTAAGGCAATCTGTTGGACCAGGTAAGAGCAGGCATGAGGATCGCAGCTACAAGCCCTCAGGCGCTGGCCTATGCCTCGGACGAATGCTCTTGCCGCAGCGCACCACACACCCGAGGTCTCTACCGCGAATGACACAAAGTCGTAGGACTGGCACAGAACCGCATACTTTTCAGTTTTTTGCTTAGCTAGAAACTCGGCCGCCAGTCCTGCGGTTTGCGTGGTCCGCGGCAAGTAAGTAGCCGCAAATGTGAATCCGCAGGTGGCATCCTATAGTAGAGAGCGTCTCTCTCCCATGGGATAAGAGTGAGGCCGTCTGTTCTTTTCCGTCTGCGTGGGACAGACCTGGTGGCTCGAGCACACACGGTACGTCTATAGACGTAAGGACCCGGCGTATTAAGTCGTTGAGGACGTGGTGTCTTGGATGTCTGCCTGCGCATACCCTGCAGCTTAGACCATGGCGACCTCTGTCGTCCACCATTGCCACCTCATTGCCACGCACCTGCATATACGCGGCTCGCACACTTTGCAACCGAGTCTCAGTGCCACGGCTATTCTTAGCGAATTGTTGTCTAGACAAGTGCCTAGGTGGGGTGAAGGCAGGGCTTTTAGCCAAGCCCTTGACTCATGGCAGCAGTTGAGATGGGTCTGCACCAGAGGATGTAGCTATTAGTTTTTGGAGGACATCTTTTGCGCAGAAGTCAGGTTTGGAATTGAAAATCATCATCCATCATTCATTACTAATTTTGGTGGACAGTAACCATTTACTACGGTTCTCAAGAGAATGGGACCCGAAATGGCAACATTTTTGTTTGCGTCTTTTTCATATAATTAGCAATTATGTTGCTATTTCGGGTTCCCTTCTTCTGTGAACCAGGTAGTATAGATTTCAAAAAACATCTCGCTAGCGCGTTTTAGAAAACTTGCAGCGACATTTTATTTTAGAGCTTATGCGATGTTTGTACATCGCAGCATCTCTTCGTGTGGGACACCGAGTTGTTAAACGACCCGATGAACCCTGGTGTCAGAGCTTTTCAACCGCCTACTGCAAGTAGTCTGTCAGATGCATATGCAAAATGCTCATACAAAAAAACTAACGATACAGTTACGTTGTTGTAACGCATGTTTTTGCGCTGGCGTTTTTAGATGCATATAATACAGGGTGTAAGGGACGGTGTAACGAAAACTTTGCAGGCATGATCAGACCATTAAACTGAACAACTTTTACTATGAAGCCAATGGTGGCAAACGAAAAAAATTTTCCGACCACCCATACAAAATTTACGATCAGCTGACTCTCTCTCTCTCTCTTCGTGTGGGACACCGAGTCGTTCAACGACCCGATGAACCCTGGTGTCAGAGTTTTTCAACCACCTACTGCAAGTAGCAGGCCTCTGACATGGTTGTGTAACGACCGCCATCATAGACAGCAACCGGGACCGACGGCTTAACATGCCCATCCGAAGCACGGAACCATCTTACTTGCGGACAATCAGGTGGTTCAGCCTGCAATGTCCTAACCAGACTGAACAAATTCACAAAGTGATAAATAAATATCAACTTTGTGAGTGACCCCACCGGGAATTGAACCCGGAACCTTTGCGTGGCAGGCAGGCATACTAACCACTGCGCCACATCGGCTGACTGACTTTGTATGGGAGGCCGGAATTTTTTTTTCGTTTCCCACCATTGGCTCCATAGTAAAAGTTGTTCAGTTTCATGGTCTGAGCACGCCTGCAAAGTTTTCCTTATACCGTCCCTAACACCCCGTATATTTCTAAATTCCCTTTGCGTTTCGCTAAACTAAAGTAGCGCGCCAGCCAATACTTACTTTGTGGTAGCTACGGGCGGAAGTTACGTGTGGGCCCAACCTTAGTTTGATTGTGCATGCATCACTCAAAAACTGAGGTAGAGAAAGGTCCTAATCAACATCTACGATAAAAAAGTGATAGTGAAAATTTTCATCAGCACTGAAGTGCCTGTCTGCCTACCTACCTGACCTACGTCGTCGTACACCAAGAGAGCGGGTAAACTATGAAAATGGTTCTATTATAAAAGTTTTTAGCATAACGTGTCGTTTTTGAAGGCACATACCTAGGTAAGGTGACTCTATGCATAGGCGAGACGAAGTTCGCGGGCACCAGCTAGTATTATCATATTTTAGGCCTTTTTAAAATGTCCTCAAACTTAAAGAGCTTTACCACAAAAAACTTAGACCAGCGTTGAACGTGTGTCTAGCGTTTTTGTGGGAACTTTTATTTTAAAAACGCATAAACACTTGTCTATCTTTTTTGTGGTTAGGCCCTAAAACACTAACAAAGTTCATCACAAAACAAAAATGGTTTCATGTGAGTTATCGGACAAATTGAATTTTCTATAACATTATACCAACTTATAGAAAAAGCTGGCTGTTGGGGAAAAAACTGTGGAAAAAGCTAGAGCAGATAAAACAGCGGAAATAAATATCCATCCATCAAAACTGATCAACAAACACAGCCATTGGAGTGATCGAGTGATTGTTTATATTGAGAACACTGTATTATATCAGTAAGTAAATTTAATGTAGTTATTACGATTTTCGTATAGGTAGGACTTCACTATCATCAATTGGCCACATACGACTGTGTCAGACGATTTATTCAGTGTCTGAGGCAAGGTTTTTCATAGCTGTATATGGCAATACGGGGGCGGCATGGCTTTTTACACGCTCTCCACAGACACTGCGTTGCTTTGGACGCAATTATAGGACTTACCTTTATATATTTTACACAAAACAGAAAATCGCTCCACGAAGATATTTTATGTTACCTACGCCAAATTGTGATATTTTCATCACGGCAACACGATCAAAATGCCGTTATTACTGAATGTGGGGCTGCAGTTAGGTACTGGACATTGAAACCCTAGGATAAGATAGTGGTAGAACGGCATTTAGTGAAAAATCTTTATAAGCTAAGAAATCTATGTTATTTTCAAAACGTTAATTCTATATCACTAATATAATATTCTAAAACTGCTTTAGGGGTTCAAAAACATAAGAAAAAATTCAATAACTCTTTCCTAGATTTATCACCCAAATTGTTAAAAATAAAAAGGGGTAAGCATACGTGTTTGTGTCATAAATTACTTCATTCCTTCGAGATTGAAACTTCGATATACGGCCGTCACAGCCATAACTCGCGATCGGCAACTTAAAAACATTAAACGATAAATCACTACGAAGAAAACATTCTTTAATGTCGCAAACAATCTTAAACGAGATTTGCTTGAAAAATGCAAGAGAAAAGACACCAATTCCTATACAGGGTGTTAATTTTAATGCGTGCCATAAAGGTAGGTTCAGTGTTGATAGGTGCACAATGCAGTGAAATTTTAAAAATTGCTAAGCATTTAGCCAAAATTTGATTTAAATGCGTCCAAGGTCAAAATTATTTAAGACTATAAAAACTTGTGCTGGTGCCTTTTACATGACAAAATAGATGATAAAAATATATTTTTTACAAAAAAATATAAAAATTTCGGCTAAGACCATTTTTTTAGGATTTATGAAATATCTTTTACGGCTTCCTTTACCACTGAACCTGCCCTTTAGCCACGGCACGCATTTAAATTAACACCCTGTATACATTTTTGGCGAGAGCCACTCGTCTGGTCCGGACAAAACGTTGAACTCAATATGCTAGCATCCGGCATCGCTGCCAAGTGTTGTCCCCTGAATGTCTCCCATGTTAGGTACGCGAAGAGGCGTGCCGGTAACGAATACTCGACTTGGCAACGCGCGGCCGTGCCTCTTGGACAAGGATGTAACACATTATCGATATCGGGTTTGGTCGATATCGATAAATATCTAGATTAATCGATATCGATATTGATATATCGTTAGTAAGGGACGCGTCATTTTCACAAAATATCGATAACGATAAATATCAAGTTCGGTCGATATCGATATATTGATAATACGTTATTTAGGAATGCAACATTTTAACAATATATCGATATCGATAACATCGAGTTTAGTCGATATCGATATATTGATATGTCGACCTAAAACGATGATATACCAGTATATTACGATATTTTTAATTTGTTCGCATCCGGCATCGCTGCCAAGTGTTGTCCCCTGAATGTCTCCCATGTTAGGTACGCGAAGAGGCGTGCCATCGGTAACGAATACCCGACTTGGCACCGCGCGGCCGTGCCTCTTGGATAAGGATGTGAAAAATTATCGATATCGATAAATATCAAATTCAATCAATATCGATGTATTTGTATGTCGTTGATTAGGGATGCAATATTTTGATAAAGTATCGATGTCGATAAATATCGAGTTTAGATTATATCGACATATGGACATGCCGACGAAGTCTCAGACTTCAAAGTACCGACTTATTATCGTTATCGTAAATATGCTTTCATCCAGCTTTGGTGCCAAGTGTTGTCCTCTGAATTTCTCCCAAGAATTTTGATCCCTACTGTTGGCAACCAGTCGGCGGATCGTGCACTTGAGGCATATACTTGCGAATTCACCCTAAATTCTCTCGCGATTCTATATGGCTGGGAAATTAGGTTAGGCGGTTGTTTATATATCGGAATTATAGGTAGCCCTATCGATATTTAAGATAGCTACCTAAGTACCTATATCGACAAGTTTGGGTGTCGATATATGTCGATGTAGGTACCTTATAAAACTATTTATTTCCATGTTTAAGTGTAAATCTGTACGCCATTAGGCAGAGCTCATTGATCCTTTTATTTTATTGTAAGAACCATTGTAACATGTGTCTCACAGAAATAAATAATTTATGATTTATGATCGATATTTATCGAGTTTCGATTCGTTGCATCCCTACTCTTGGCAACCGCTCGGTGGATCGCGCGGATCGCGCACTTGAAGCATATACTTGCGAATTCACCCTAAATTCTCTCGCGATTCTATATGGCTGCGAAATTAGGTTAGGAGGTTGTTTTTTTCGCTCACTCGTGTGTGGAATATCGTTTGTGTAACGTATTGCTTTCTTTAATGGCTTATGGCGTAATGTGCTTTTCTTTTGTATAAGATTTTGTTCTCAATATCTTTTTTTGTCAATAAAGGCGATATAGAATCCGATTATGTAGGTGGGTATCTATTCTGCGAAGTAACTTTTGAAGTTATTTGGTGTTCCAAAAGAAAATTTGTTTATGCATGACCAGGATTGTCTCTTCTATTTATAACGTTCTGAATTGAATAAATACTATAGTAAATAAGTAATTTCCATTTATACATACACAACTTCTCGTGTTCTCATACTCAGATGAAAACTAAATGTACAAGATGATATAGAAAAGAATTATCAACCTACGCAACGTTCAGTGCAGGTATGTACTCGTACCGACTGTCTAGTTTTGAAATTAATGAATTTTGAATCCACTTACTTTATACCTTGTAAAATTAAACCAATATTACCAACTCTTACTTACTCCCAGTATTCCATAAACCAATAATTGCATAACCTCAAAGACACCGGAGCCAGAAATCGGTGGGTACACACGAGGTGGTTTTAGCTTTTAAGAGGGATCCGTACATGAGGTGTTTACCTATTTGTTTTGGTGTTAGCCCGGGGGCACACTAATGGCGGCGGTGGCGGCTTTGCCTTGTTCTTCGGCTAAAGGTGTTTACACACGGCGGAGCTACCGTGTAAGGATTTGTGGGTGCGTGCGTGTCACGAAATATTACTTAGTATTGGGAAAATGCCTCTTTTGGGACATTACTAAAGATATTTAGTAGGTTTTTGCTTATTGTTTGACTTATCACTAACCCCCTTTATGGTAGAATAAACGTAATGTTTAAAAAAATATAATTTTAAACCCTCTATAATTTCTGTATTCTGTTTTTATCTCGGTCGGATTGGATCGCCTGTATTGAGTCCAGAGACACTGCATTTAAGCTTGTATGAAAACTCATACGGTCCAGTTGCGGCTGAACTTCACGAAAAAGTGTGAAGAACATTTTGCTTTAAATGATACCACAGGCCAACAAAGGTAGAACTCATTTTTTCATAACTCAGTAACGTACGTTACTAGCGTGTAACTCACAGATTCCCCAATGTACACTAACCTTAACGATAACTTAGCCAGCTTATCCCTGTGCTAACTGTGGGCAATAACACTCGGCAAACCGGTAAATATGCCTTTGTTCACTTACAACCTTTTTGCTTCGGACCACCGTGGCTCGCGGAGGTAATTTTGTTTACCCCTGCGCACAGAGCAAGGAAACGGTTCAGAAGGAACAACGACCAGCCAGAGTGAAGCCATGAAAAATTTGTCCTAATCACATTTGGCATACCTGTTTATAAACTTTCTACTTTGGACCACCGAAGATCACAGAGATAATTTCGTTTACCTCTGCGCAGAGAGCATAAGAAATATTTCGTAGATAATTCTAAGAACAACTAAAATTAACACTTTGCACGCCGAAGCTATATTCCAATGCCACACTGCGACCGCGGATCACGAGCGCCACTCGTGATGTTGTTATGCCTAAGTACGCCGCGTGTTTTTCAAAGCGTCTTCTATGGTTCGCCGGCGTTTTTCAGCGATTTTGCAGGAATTTAAAAAAATAAATGAGTTTATTTATAGGAGTAAATCTTTTTGTATTTGGAAGATTATTTCATATTTTATGGGGATATAAATTAAACAATGTGTTTATGTATTTATTTTTTTATACAGTAATGATATCCGAATTAGAGATTTTGAAAAAAAGAAAAACTCTAACATATCTTTATTATTGATTTTAATGGTGATATCTGTAAGTGTGTGTGTTTTTTTGAAACAGAGGTAATTACATAAGGGTACTGCACAATCAAGACAATAAAAAATGGTTTCTTTGAGCCATTTTCACGAAAATTTCTCAAATTATCGCCCACGTCGCTAGCCGGCGGCGCACTGCAATGTATAGTGTGACAAAGGCCCAATCCTGGCGATAATTTTCTTAGTTTCTTTTGTCTTTTTCTTCAAAAACAGAAAAGGCTATTTTCCCATAAGTGCAGCCGTTCAGGAAACAGAATACATACTTATTAACAATAGACGTCTACTATAGTAAAAATATATCCACCAAATTAGTTTTCGGGAAAATGAGTCGTTTGGTACCCATCCTGTTTAACTACTCACATACTAGCAATTCACGCAAAGACATCCAATTAACCAAAACCCAACAAGCAAATACGTAATCTATAGAACCCTTATAGAACCTTTATAGAACTGTAATGTGATTCGCGTGTCGGGAACAAATCTTCATAAGAGAACTAATTAACTGGGAACATGCGGAGATTAATGTTATTACGGTAGCTGCCTCAGTGATATAGTACTTAGTAACTTTGGCTCACTATCTGAGGGTAGGAGATCGAATTCCAGCAAAAGGCGAAGTGAATCATTGAGATTTTGTATCCAGTTAATTAGGCTTTGATTGCAGGCTGGAACACTTTATTTTTCTAAAAGAAAGAGGAGCCTGGATTTTTATGGCACGACGTCAATCCATTGTTTGTTCTTTTGCAAATACAATATGTGGTAAAAACATCTGACGAGATGTTGAAACACTGCAAAGTGAGTATTAATATGACATCAAAGATTTTTTGTTCAATTCGTGAGCACACAATTTAGAATTGATCGAAGACGACGGGCTCAAAAGCGATATTTTAAATTAGAACTATAAATTTGACATCTGCTTATGATTCTTCTAGTCATATTCTATAAAAACCGTCCAAACTTCATGACAAAAAATTACAACTTTGCAAAAGTGCATGTAATACAGATTCTATTACACACGCTTGAACCGTTCAAAGTCCCAGCAGACTAGAATTAAGACGCGCATTGAGCACATTCGCATTATGCATGCGTAAAGCGTTTGAGGCGGGTCCGCGGGTCGGGGTCAAGCCGCTGTGGATAGCCCTTGGACCTCCTCAATATCGGATTGAGAGGTCTAGCTCGGGAAAATATGACATAGGCGAACATGGAGTATAGCTAAAGTAAAGCTTGGAGAAGCGAATATCACAAATTAGGGAAACGGCGCGTGGGACGCCTTAACAGATGGCTAATTCAGTACTAGCGATGATTTTGACGCTTACTGACTTTAATTGTAAATAACTGAAATCTCAGAGGAACTCAATCAAGGTAATTAATAAGATGGTTGCTACGAACGTCATATTCCTTGGATTTTAATTGGCTCAGAATCATATAGCATATCAGAATTTCCCGTCGTAAACCGTTCAAAGTCACAGCAGACTAAAATTAAGACGCGTATTGAGCACATTCGCATTATGCATGCGTAAAGCGTTTGAGGCGGCTCCGCGGATCGGGGTAAAGCCGCTGTGGATAGCCCTTGGACCTCCTCAATATCGGATTGAGAGGTCTAGCTCAAGGAAAATATGACGTGCGCGACATGGAGTATAGAAAGCTTTGACAAGCGAATATCACAATTAGGGAAATGGCGGCCTTTACAGATGGTTCACTCAGGACTAGCGACGATTTTGATGCTTACTGAATTTAACTGGAATGTAAGAGGAACTCAATCAAGGTAATCAAGAACGTCGTTGCCAATAACATCATTTTTCTAGGAAAACAATTTGTTTCAGAATCATATCATATGACATTCTTGTATCAGATTATCCCGTCTTAAACAGTTCAAAGTCCCAGCCGACTAGAATTAAGACGCGTATTGAGCACATTCGCATTATGCATGCGTAAAGCGTTTGAGGCGGGTCCGCGGGTCGGGGTCAAGCCGCTGTGGATAGCCCTTGGACCTCCTCAATATCCGATTAAGAGGTCTAGCTCGGGAAAATGTGACGTACGCGACATGGAGTATAGAAAGCTTGTGGTGCTGTGAGAAGCCGTGAATAAAATGTCAGCTGACGTTTATATTTTTTGAGTGTGATTCTACTCTACTAAGTATGTATAACCTAGATAGAGTTTAAGCAAACTGTAATGCTACAGTTTCTATAAGACATGCTCTAACCATTCAAAGTCCCAGCAGACTAGAATTAAGACGCGTATTGAGCACATTCGCATTATGCATGCGTAAAGCGTTTGAGGCGGGTCCGCGGGTCGGGGTCAAGCGGCTATGGATAGCCCTTGGACCTCCTCAATATCCGATTGAGAGGTCTAGCTTGGGAGAATATGACGTACGCGACATGGAGTATAGAAAGCTTTGAAAACAAAATGTGAGAACTCGTAAATAAAATGTCAGCTGGCACTTATTTTATCAGTCAATATTGGTAAGGGTCAAGCGGCTATGGATAGCCCTTGGACCTCCTCAATATCAGATTGAGAGGTCTAGCTCGGGAGAATATGACGTACGCGACATGGAGCATAGAAAGCTATGATAAGCGAATATGGTGTGGGAACTTGCAAATAAAATGTCAGCTGACACCGAAATTTATAGACACTTATGACTAGGTACCTGTATGTATAAACTAATAACATTGATAAGGTTCAAGCTGGTATAAATAGCCCTTGCATCTTCTCAATACCTATCAGCGGCTATCACATTGAGAAGTCTAGCTCAAGAGAAAATATGACGTAATAGAAATGTGACATAGAGTAGGTATAGAAAACTTTTAATGCTGTGAGAACTTGTGAATTTAATTTCGTGTACCTACGAAGATAATTATGTTTATTGTTTTTATTTCGTCAACGCATCGTAACTGGATTCGAAATTAGGGTGAGAGTTCGCTCGAAAAAAAGTAAGAATTTGAGTATCCAAACCTTGACAAGAGGAAAAGTTAGTATTTGATCATTAAATAATAACAATTTAATGTCTAATTAACACTGAACACTAGTGACTGTTTATTAAGTAATCGTCACTACCCACAAACATTATCTAAGTACCTAAATGCGAATTCATGTCGATACTTTCGTAAATCTCTGACTGGCTTTTGACTTCTCGATATCGTATTAAGAGATCTATTGGCAACACGAATATTAAGGTGACGTAGAGATGTGTCAAGTAGGCCAAGCAGATGTAGGTATAAAAGGTAATAAAAGATTGTTCGACAAGTAAGTAGTAGATCTTTTAAATGTTTCGTAATTTTTTTCACAATCGCACTACATTGAGGTTCTTATTGAAAACGTTAGCTCCACAATAAAACCTGCTAGTACTTCAGTCGCAAAATTTGAGATAATTTGAATTTGATATCAAATATTTATAGTTATACGTTAGTTATAGTTATATATTTTTAGTGTATATAATCATCTTCAATTCACCTGTACATGAACATTTTAAAGAAGCTCTGCAAGTGTAAAAGAAAAAATAAAAAGCTTTTCTAACAATGTAATAAACACCAAAAACGAGCATCAAATAAAACATAAAAGCAAACACTTTCTAACCAAACATTAAACAACAAACTTCCGCATATTACTTTCCAGAAATCCTATAAAAGATGGTATAAAAGTTTAACACAAACAAATTTCTTCTTGCGAAACAATTCCGAAGTTTTTATTTAATGGATGATAAAACCTTAAAAGGACTGCCCTACGCACTTATTTAGAACGAAATTGGGTTGACCTTTAAAACAAAATCATGTTATTTTTAGATTATGTTCTTCAGACGCGTAACTTTGAAAATTACTGAAATATGACAATCTTCGTCTTTTGCCCTTATCCCAAGTCAGTTGGAGTCAGCGCAACATGTTTTGTGTGGCTAATTTTTATTACCGGCCATCTGCCTGACGTCAACCCTCTTTTAGAATGCATTGTAGGTACCATACAAGTACCATACCTTAGACGACAGATTTTCAACCGAGATCAGAAACTCTATGTCGCCCTTTACGAAACCCCCTGAGTGGACTAGGGGTGGCAGTATTCTTAGCCGCAACTATGACAATGTCAAAGAGTTATCGAGGTCAGTACCACCCTCGTGCCACCCCTTAGCACAACTTCCAACATTCATCATTATTTGAACTATAAATCATTAACTAAGTTGCATTAAATTTGTGATTTAGGACATCAAAAATGTCAGCCATTCATCAAATAAGAACAAAAAAGTTTTTTATGTAAATATAACTCAGAGATAATTTCACTAAGGCATAAATTATATATTCTAAAATTACCATTGGAAATACGTAAAGTACCTATCCATCAAATTACACACTTTATCAAAGAAAAGACTTCGCCACGACATCATTCATTTCAATAATTAACCTGTCGCCCGTCGATAGCTCGTTAACACTCTCAATGACCACTAGAGGTCTGTCAGACCTTAACGCTTCGACAAAGATGAGGGCCCTCGATCGCCTAACGAACGTATTATGATGGGGTTCTCACAGTGCAAGAGTCATGCGAGTGTTGTGGGATATTTTGCATGTGACTGACACTGTTGTTGAAGCATGTAAGTATTATGTTGGCGTTTGGTCTCATAAATGAAATTGAGTATACGAAAATTTCTCGTCTGAAGGCTTAATTTTTATGTGCATCGTGCCAGCTAAGAATAGAATCACCCCATATCTTTCCCTTGGGTGTCGTAAGAAGCGACTAAAGGATTTGAGAAATGGTGTGTATTGCAATTTTAGGCGACAGGCTGACAACCTGTCACTATAATTGAGAACTAGAGCCGTCGTATTTAAAAGCTACATATTATCGATCCCTTCATTATTGCACCTACTCACAACAGTATAAATTATAACGATGTGTTTATAACAACGATAATTATCAGCGAATAAGATATCGTTGTGAGACAAAAGCATCTTCTATGGCTAGAATATTTAAATGTAACTAAACACCTGATTTGCATACAGGCTCATGGTAATATCTCATATTGTGACTAGAGACACAGTATAGAGATGTAACAGTAAAGAAACTCGACCCGTTTCTGTTGAATCACAAGGATTGTCATTTTCAGTTATAATAATATAAAAAATTTAAAATAACTTTAAAATGTGTTTCACTGTTCATAAACTGCATTATCCCTGTGAGTTACAGAGGCTACTTATTTATTATCATGGAAAAACACCTAATTCCCTTCCCATGAGCATTCGGGAACCTTTTGCTCGGGTGAGACTGGGTCCCTTTCCTCGCATAACTCGATTTTTACAACTTATGGAGCAGTCAAAAGTTGAAGTGTGGTTTACATTTCTGGTCTGATATTTGGACAGCTCCATACGCACAGTTTGTTGTTGTTGTTGTACGCACAGTTATTTCGAGCATTTGTGTGAAGTTTCTACACTGCGGTTTTTTCGCTGTGCTAGGGACCACACATCCACTGACTGTCATAGTTACTCTTTATGAATAATGCTTAAAGGGCCATTCACACTTGGATATTTATGCCAAAGAGCCATACGTTTGAGTTTGACAGTTCATTAAAGCGTAAAAGGAACTGTGTCTGTAATCTTTTTGTCTTACAAATGAAATTCCTTAGTACCTCAAGTTACCAGGAGATCGTCTTATGCTGGTTAGACTTAGTAACTGTATGAAAATCCGAACCATGTTGATCCTTTAAATTCGTGACGCAAAGTTCTGCTGACAGTACTGTTTTCTGCGTTTCGTGATTTGTTTCTGTAGATAGAGAAACTTATTGTGAATGGCGCAAATAATTCTATAACATAAGCCTTATTTTATATTAAAATCGCATTTCCAAAGAAATTTTCTACGAAAGCGTTCTTCCAGTCGAACAAAAAAGTCGCTTAAATCATATTCAGAAGATGTATTTTTGATGCGATGGATTCTAAATTCACGCCCACATTTTTTTATAGCCTCAACTGTTTGAATACCAAACCACTTTAACCACTGCAACAAATGTTTTTTTTTGCATTACTGGCTAGAATCTAATGACAAGCAAGCATTAAACATTACAGAGACTTCGATCTAACACTGTAATTTGTTTACGTTTTAATATCGAAAATAAGCGGTACCTATTTAGGTAACATCAATTTATTTTGTTGATTTCTACTGTTTCAAAAAAGCCTCCATGGAAAATAATTTCATGGATGATTAATAATCCGTGCACGCATTTTGAAACCACAGCGAGTGATTCAAAAATACATCTCCACTTCCGCAATCTGCTTCGTAAACTTTTCTCTTCACTTTCCTTATTCGTAGTCTTAGCCCAATAACAATGTTTCTTTCTTATTATGTTATGCTATCTTATGTTATGTGTATCCTTAGCTGAGGATAATCAGGCTTTATGTCATAGCCACTTCATCATGACATGCACTTTGCCAGTGTAAACATGTCCTTACGACTATTGTCAGAACTCATAGTGCTAACCGACCCCTAGGTCATGGCGTAGTGTTGTTCGTTGTATCGACTATAGTATTACTATCGATATCTTTACCAAGCATGATTATAGGGCAAAAAATTACAGCTATTCTTATCGATTGAACACTTGCTAGTGATTTAAATACCCTGAAATACATCCTTAAAGCCTGCTAGTAAGGCTTTGACTGAAATGTTTCAGTAGATTACTAAATATTTGTAAAAGATCTGTTGTTTTTTCACCCTCAATGTATAACAGGCTTTTTTTATTGATGTCATATGTTCTGTATGAACATCACTACAATAATAGTTGGGAATTAACCAAATGACATAAGAATAGTTAGGAATCTCACTGTTTATTAAGTACTTAATTACTTTTTTTCAAGTAACAAGGAAGTCGCCGCGACTTGCAAAGAAGAAGTCTTTTCTATCGATATTTTAAGTTCACAACATCACTACAAGCACCAACGGTCATAAGACGCAGCGCTACAAGCCATATTGCAATCAACATAAGAATAGTTTGCAATTTCACTGTTTATTGCCGCTCGGGGTCCAAGGTTCGAGTACGGTTGAGCACAATCGCGAATGGGCTGGGCAACCGTTAACGCATGTGAAATGTTAATTTGTATGGCAAGTATAATAAAAGATAGAGTCTGCAACAAAGTGAAGTCGAAAAAAACTGGTACTCATCTAAAGTTCATTGTAGTTTAGACAGTCTCCTTCGTTTTTGGTATTGGCAAGTATTCGATACGACAAGTTGCTCTTAAATTTGTGGACACGAACACTCAGTGACATGAAATTCAGCCTTTAAAAAATGTGTAGGTAATGCAAAATTATAATGCGGTACCAGTCATGGTGAGTTTAGTTTTGTACAGTCGCAAGACTGTCTCACCTTTCTCTTTTTACTCTTGGTTCGACGAACCAAGATTTAGAGTCTAAGGTCAGATATTTTAAAGAAGGGAACATTTCTGGTACTTTACTATGAGGACTATACGAACGTATACCTATAGGTATTATGGATTAGTGAAAAGCCTTGGATAGGGAAACAATGCTTTTTTTATTTATTTATTTTATTCTCCAACTACGAGATAAAAGAACTTTTAAAAATTATTTATTTTTTGTAGGTGTATATTTTATTTTTACCAAAGCTATGGTAAAATATATTTATCGATGCTGAAACTTAACCGGAATAGCGTATGTTGATAATTTAGTTATTGGCAATAGTTTCTCCACTGCAGATTTCAAACGGAAACCAGTGCATTATCTACGTAATTTATCAATACAAATAAATTGCCTAGGTTTATCGCAGTAATTATTTGTTAGGCTAGATAAAATGTTCGGTTTACTAGTAGTTAACTCTGGTGTAAATTATAGTCCGAATTAACTGGACGGTACACCCAGAAACATTAAAACTAAACATAAAAAATAGTTATTAAATTAAAAATTCGCATTAAATAAAAAAAAAATGTTTTATAATTATAAGGAAGTCAAGTAAAATCCAATTTTCGGAGCAACCAGTTAGTAAGTATGTACAAAATAGAGAATTTACAGAAGGTTTACTCGACCTTATTCAGGATTTTCGCGCATCACTTGTTACATAGCCAAGGTTGTTACAGTCAAAAATCTCAAAGTATGAGAATGTCGAAACAGCAGAATCTGATAGCTACAAGAACGTCATAAAATTCCGAGCAAACTTTTATCCAAGAAATATGGCGTTTGTGCCAACCATTTTCTTGGTTACCTTGAGTTCCCCTGAGATTCTAGTTGAAGTCAGTAGGTAAGCGACAAAATCGTCGCTAGTACTGAGTAAGCCATCTGTATAGGCATCCCGTTGTACCTATCTATAGTATGTAATATATAGCATTCACCTCAAACCATTTACACGTCAACCGACGAGTCAGTTAACCAACAGGGTGGTCTGTGACTAATACAAGTACTTAGAAGATAAAAAATATCCAGGGTTGGTCTCAGCGTCATTATTTTACCCAGAATCTGATGTTTGGTGCCGGCTTAGAATAGCATCACCCCATATCTTTCTCGTGGGTGTCGTAAGAAGCATGTATGGGATTTGACAGTTGACGTACCTATATTGCAATTTTAGGTGACAGGCTGGCAACCTGTTACTATGATGATACACAGTCTTCTGAATGACTGATACTTTTTTCAGACGTGGCCATTTTTTACAGCTTCTCTCTGCGTACCCCGCAATGCAAGTACGTATGTATGTATGTATCTGATGTTTGGTTCTATTAAGAGTGTGTGTCTCAGTTTCAGCTTATATCTGAGTAATGGAACCAGTCCTCTTGGATTGGACTTGACGACATATCGATGCAAAGGGCTAAGTCCAAATTGTTTACCTTGCTGACACACATCATACCTGAACAGTCATGTATGGGTTTACCCCAATGAAGACTTACTTTCCTACTAGAAATAATAAGTACAATTTAGACATGTTCTTTAGCTTTGCTCTCTACTCTAGCTAAATCTTTTCAGGTAACGTCTAACGTGACCTACATTTTTACATTTACTTTTGTTTCCTCAGGATGATTTTTACTTTCACTAGTCAGTCAAAAAGTCAAAGTAACACTATTCCTTTTACAACCGAACTTTAAACTTTCTTGACAGACCATCGCGATGTAGACTCGTTCGTTCCATTTCAACGATAAAAAATAAATTAAAATAACAAGAACGAATACGATGATATCGATATAGCATTCAATATTCTAACTTGGTATTGCCAGCTCTGTAAAACAAATTTTCAATTTTATTATTTTGTATTTTCCTTTTGGTTTAAAAAAAACGAGAAATCTTCGTCTTCCGGCCTTTCCCCATTTTCATTCGGGGTCGGCTCTGGATAACAGAACCATATTTTTTTAGTTGCCAGGGTGTCATCATAGTTTTTGAGATGTTTCTATATAACCGCATCCATTTTATCCGGGGCTTGCCGTGGGTTTCTTTTAAGTCTGTCTTACTTTAAGGATAGGATAAACCTGCGATGAGATCATTTCCGCAAAATAGTACAAGTGAATTTCAAAACGGCAAACTCTGCAAAGAGAAATACTAATATTTCTGGGAAATTGCGGTTGTTGCGTCTAGCAACACCGCATCAGCTCTATCCATTGTGCTCAAAGCACGGCACACTCTAATTGCGGTCTCTTTGTTATACAAAATGAGGTGTTACTTTGGTTAGCTCTCCTATTAAATAATAAGTGGTTCGATACCCAGATGATAGAGGCTATCTTACGCATCGAACGATTTTCCGGTATTTTACCCGACCCAAATTTTTGTAAAAGAATTTTGCTAGGATGTCGTAGAAATTTGGCTGTGTCAGATAGTAGTTCATCAAATGACTGTCACAAATCGCAATACTGTCCGGTGTGTGTGAGTTCTTTTCGGAGCCGAATACATAACAGAAACAAAATTGGTTTGCTAAGCGATAAGTGTGGTTCAATAAACGTAGACTTGTTTGACTCACTCGCTAAGTAGTTTGCAGCAAATGTGCCGTGAAGATAGACGTTTAAATGTAGGCATACAGTTAATAAAATGCTAATAAAATGCAAATGTGTCAGTCCCATGAGGTGCTGAGGCGTATAAGGGTCGAAACATACCTACGTACGTATAGTTGCTAAATTTCAGCTTGTTTATGTAATAATATAACATTTAAAAAATACTGTTTACTGTATCATACTATGTAGGTAAAATTCCGTGACTAAACTACAGGTGAATCCCAAGTAATTTCGAGTCTACAGACAGTCACCTCTTTTCCGTAGGTATCTTGTGCTTGTGACTAATACAAAAACTTTGTTACAGATAAAACAAAAGAAAACCGCGCATGGCCGCAAGATACGACGTGAGTCCAACCGAGGCGTCATCAGGCGTATTCTGGACTCTACACAATGCTTGGTTCAAAAACCTCAGTCAATTCCCTAAGGAAAACCATGCTGTGAATTCACATTCAGAACCCCACACTGCCGAACAAGATGGTAGTACAAAAACTGAAAAGAATAGCAAAGCACAAGACATCAAAGCAACAAATAGTGAGGAACGTCTTATAGCGGAAGCAGAAGAAGATAATGAAGAAGAAATCAGGCGGAACGTGTGGAGTGACGTCGACGACGAACTGTACATAGCAGAGATAATCAAACTTAGGACTACAAATGAAGTGAAAAGAGAGAAACGTGATACTAGTGGTAGTGTCAGTGAGGTTGTGAGTAGTGTTAAGTTAGAAGTAAAAGCAATGTGGGACTTGGAGCCCACGGACTTAACGGAGTGCGATTGTCTCGGGCCCCCTCCAGAGTTCCTCTTGCCGCCCCCTCCGAGACCCCCGTTCCTGCAAACGGAGTACTACTGTGGGGATGACCCATTGCCAGACTTGGAAACTTGCGATACGGAACCAGTAAGTACCTATGATAAACACTATTTTATCAAATGTTTTAATTGTAACTAACTAACTATTGTAACTCTTTATAAAGCTCAAGTCCGATCTTGCATGGAGTACTGCTGTCACCTTTGGGATGGCTCGGCTAAATACCAACTTGCTGCACTGGATTCGGTGGAACGCAGAGCCAAGAGATTAATAGGCGATAAAAAACTGGTGGCGACCAAGCTTCACAGCCTGGCTCACCGCCGCAAGGTTGCTTGCCTATCGGTCTTCTACAGATTGTACTTCGGAGAGTGTGCGCGTGAGCTGCATGAGCTCATACCACCGTCTCCTTTCTTCCATCGGACATCCAGACGCACGGCCGGCTACCATCCGTTCTTAGTTGATATACCCACATTACGCACTAAGCGCTTCAAATCATCTTTCATTATGCGCACGGCTAAAGAATGGAATTCCCTGCCTGCGTCTGTATTTCCGAGTGCATATAACCTGAATCTCTTTAAGTCTAGAGTGAATAGGCATCTTCTGGGCAAGCTCGCTCCACCGTAGATCCCATCTCTGCTCTAGGTTAAGATTGGGGTCAAGAGTAAGCCCATCATAGATAAAAAAAAAAAAAAAAAAAATTGTAAATATTTTTAGCATTTAATACCTGACAATACTGAACCCCTAGTCCACTTAGGCTATTACGTAAAAGGCGACGTAGAGTTTTTGACCTCGGCTGAATATCTTTCTACTAGGTCAAGCGCATGGTGGCAGTAATAACACCTACAATAGCATTTTCAAAGAGGGTTGACGAAAAGGCTATTCATGAAACATAGCCAAATGCTTTTGCTACATGATTTTGTGTTCTAACAAAACATGCCGCATCGACCCCAACTATGTGTATGTATAATATGACTCTAGCCTACCCTAAACTACACAATTCCATTGGTTGGTTTTTGAACAGGAAAATTTAATCTGATTTCGGTATACAAACTGAACTTTTCTTGGCTTTTTGCCCCCAATATATTATATCATATCTCAAATTAAGTCAGGACCGTGTCAAAACATTCAAACCCTGTCTACACTTCTTGATGAATCGTGTACAAGGCACGTTATCTGCGGAAACCGTAGCATGTTTTGTTCTAAAAATGGTAATGAATACACCCGCTTATCTTGGTAAATATTTGACGTATGCGGGCTCTAATGAACTCTGTGAGCTGGCGAGTGCTCGAGTGGCGACCAACGTTTATCTTTATATCTTTTTAGAGTTTACGGTCGGGAGATTTATGAGAAAAAAAATGTTGTTTCTGTTAAAATAGTCATTGTCTGCATTTTCACTGTGAGGTCTAGCTTAAGTTCATGTTATTTGTAATTTAGCTTGTATAGCATGAACTCACTGTAATAAAGTAAGACCTAAAGTTGTTTCGAGTACATAAGTTTTGGTCTAATGGAATTTAGTTTTGAGTATTTCTTTGACATAGTGGCGGCGTGGGGTGTAAATCAACTGCAATATTTTGAACAAACTCATCGTGTTATGAAAGCGAATTAAAAAAGGCGTATTTTTCTTCCTTTCTACAAAGAATCAGATGTATCACACTTACGCAACTCTTTCCCCATCTTAAGTTTGTGAGTCTTCAACAAACATACAGTCTACCACATACATCACCTTTGCTACAGGAGCGTTTATATTTCGACTGTAACTGTTTGCTTCATGTGTGGCGGCGTGTACGTACTTGTATGAATCTCGGGATGTGAGCCGTTTCCTCTTTCGAAAGTTTTAAGTTAACATTGATAGTATCTCTTTGCTCTTCTAGTCTGAGAGCTGAGTACGTTTGAAGCCGTTCAATTTAACGAGCAACAAAAAATATATTTTGGCATTCACTCTCCCTGTATCTGAGATTTTCTAGTTTAGAAAAGTGTTTCTTTTTCTTAATAGACTTTCATTTTGACTTAGGTAGTTTAGGTGCTGAATGACACAAAGTTTTAATAATTCGTCTACGTCACAAAAGAAAGCTATTATTGCTACCTTGTTGCGAGAAATATTGAAATAACGAACATATTGGTTGATAAGAAAACTGTACGACGAAATACTATACAGAGGCTCTGACGTTCCCCACAACGACGTTCCTTTAAACTACATACACTTTCAGCTAAACAACTATTCCTCAACAAATTCTACGGCCTCTAACTTAGCCACCTCTTCGACTTTATCTCTTTGCACTTCGAGTTTACTCGCTCGAGAATGCCGGTTCTTAACTTAAGACTTGGTGTCATATTAGCCGTTATAAGAACACTTTATCATCGTGTGATTCACTTATTTGTTTAACTGTTTGATGTCGTAAATTCCGAAGGAGATGACTTTCTAGTGTTTTGAGGCGTAGTGAGAGAAGTATGAATGTGAGACCAAAATGTAAAATGTGGCGTGACCATGCATAACAACTTTGTGTACCTAAGGGCGAAGGGTCTACACGTGCCGATTCTCATCAGCTTTTCTTTCAAAAATTTACATAGGTATCAATCTACTTTCACATCAATCTACCACCCTTCGCCACTGGTACCTAGATAGGTATGTGTTTCACAACGAATAAGACCAATAACCATCAGATACGAAGTTCAAACATAAAAAAAAACTAAATTCTTCTAGATTACGGAGGCAATAAAAAATTAAAATCAAATTTTCGCACGATACGACAAATTCTGAGGCACTCAGTGGTGTCCAACGCCGTGTGAGATCGACCTAATATTAATCCGTCTCGAACTTACGATTATTCGTTTTATTGTAAAGCCATTACTATAATCCTTAAATGGTATTGCAAATATTGTTATGACCTTGTTAGCGAATTCTTTCCGCAGGCCTACTGTATAATTTAAACATAAATTTCAAGAAATAAATAAAGACATGGGTATGGGGAAAGGAGATTGTGTATTGCCATTTTATTATGTAAATTCACTAGGGGCCACACAAGCTGTACGGTTACGAGCGATTTTTAACAGGTTAAACGAAATGAGTAGGTAAAATAAAGAAACAAACGCACAAATTATGGAAACGGCGCGCGAGACGCCTTTACATATGGCTTACTCAGAACTAGCGACGATTTTGACGCTTACTGGCTTTAACTGGAATCTCAGGGTAATTCAAGGTATCTAAGAAGATGGTTGCCAATATTTCTTGGATTAAGATTGGCTCAGAATCATGACGTTCTTGTATCAGAATTTGTTGTTTTGATAATTTTTGATCTTCTACTTTGAGATTTTTGACAGTCGCAACCCTGGCTATGTAACAATTGACAATCGCGAAAATCATAAATGGGGTCGAGTGAACCTTGTACGTTGACAATTCGTGAAATAAATCTTAATTTACCTCACGATACATGATTGTTTTGGTCTCAAAAACCAACCAATATCGATCAACAGTCTTAAAAGTATACAAAATAAACGAAGCTTATTTCTTTCTTTCTTGTTTAGACACTTCTTTCAGCAGTAAAACTAATAATAATAAATAATGCTTTATGACCGTGAAACCGCTTGTTAGCATAAAAACGCTACCTAAAATGAATTAGGTTTAAGTATCTCACCACACTTTTTTTCTTGTAACAAAATTTTATCGTGAAATTGTTATTTTGTTTAACAATTTTTCGCTTCACGCTTTTTAGGTTATGAGCCCACACAAAGTCAATGGGAAAGTGTCACCGATTACGCACATAGCGGTTTCTATATTAGGATATAGGTACCTAATTTGTATTACAAATGGATGAATAAATCATATTGTTTTACCTGCTAGCAGAAAGCACAGGCAAGTTTAAAGTAAGTTTTCTTAATTTAAGACATTGATTATTCTTAACAACCATATTAATGAATAACCGAAATATTTTGTAAACTCATACACTGCTATAAGTATCGAAGCAGATCATAAAACGAAACGAAACAATAATTTAGTTTTGTGGTAAGTTACCGGTTTTACACCAAGAGCTCTATAAATGTACCTACCGCCGATACCGTCATGCAACAAAATGTTACTTGGTAACAAAACTTTGAAATTATTCCAAAATAAAAAAAGCCTTTGGCATCTCACACTTAACCTTAAACCACAGACTCATAAACAAACATATACCCATCATAACATTATTAACTTCATACCACATTTTATTGACCACCCATAATTTCTTCGAACGGTGACTCAGTTGAGCCGAGGTCTTAATCGGATCACCTACGAAGTCTTTTCTATGGAAAAAAGGTGTCAGTTTTATAGACACCAATTAGGACTTTTGATGTCTTAATCATGGGTGACTGTGACCACAAGGTTCTTAGTAATAAAGTTGTTAAGAGGCAAAACGAAAAAAATGTTAGTGGTGTGGTACAAATCGAACACAAGATTTGTAAAAATCTACGCCGAAAAAGAGCCATTAATATGGCCAGGTTTTAGGCTCACAATTTAAAAGAAGATGAAGAATACTTATTTCGGCACTATATAAGGTCCTATAAAGTTCACTGCAAATATTTTAAGAGCATGCGTAAATATGTATAAGAAAAACATCTAAGGCATTTTAAAAAGAATCTACACGCTAGATTTTTTTATCATTTTCAAACAAACTTTTTAATTAATTATGTGAACATCCTTTGACTGACCCGACTGACGTTCCGCCACGTAGACAGGATTCACTTACACAGCACGCACATTAACAACCAACCGATCACAGCACCTTTTTTTGGCGCGTAATTTAAATTCATCAAAGTGTGTGTTTCTAAGACAAACAGGGTGCACTTTTTACGTTTTGTTTTTTTTTTAGTTAAATGCATTCTTCTCGAAATCTAGCTGGTAGATTTCTTTAAAAATTTGCCTAGTACGTGCTTATATTTTATTTGATCTGCCCCTAAAATATTTGCAGTGAATTTAATAGGACCTTATATAACTCTGGTTATGCATTTATATAGTGTGTAGGGTCTGGTGATGCATGTATATCTAATTATGTGAAGGTGTGAATATGTATATGCAATGTTTGATAAATAAAAAAATATTATTTATACTATTGACTGACGGACAGAAACACTTTATTGCTCACATTAGAACATAGGTATATCTACTAAAAAAAAAACAACAAAATACGAGCAAAATCAGCGATTTCTACAGTTACTCTCTACTATACAGTTTATTGCATTTTATCAGATATATTTTGGTCTGATTTTGTACTGATATATAATGTTATTGAAAATCTACCTTTGTGACTCCATACCTACTGATTAAATGATGTAAACAAAAATTTTCCAAGTAGGTATAATACAAACAATAACTAAATAGTAAGGGTTATTTTACCGCCCAACATTATGACTGTGTAATACTATTAGGATATTCCGTTTACTTTACCTCTGCAAATACAACTAATACAGTAAAGGGATCTTCATCATGTTAACATTAATCTTTGATTAGTGTTAGGATATCTACAGATATTTCTAGGCTAGTTTCCATCTGGGTATATTTCAGTCATAGAATTTTAGTGAATTACCTAGGTAGTTTGAATGAGTAAATGTGACATCAATAACCAACATCTTTCTGCGTAAAACCAATCTCTTTGTAACCAACATCTTGGGTAAAAAGGCGACGCCCTTTGTTTTAATACGAAATGACATTCTCTTACCGTCATTGGTATTTCTTGCCATAACTAATTCTACGAAATTGGTAAACTTTCGGTAAACAAACTAGAAGAATTAGGTAGTATAAGATATAATTTGATAGGTATCTAATTTATTTGTCAAAACACATATTAACCAAGCTTTCTGATAATTTAATAATTAATCATGACATGAGTTGTGCACGACGTCAAAGATATTTCTTGCTAGTTGTCATATCCCTACTTCCAATCACCTCTCTTTTCCACCAGTAACTTCCTCTTGATACGAAACGATATTGACTGTTTCCTTAATTTGTGTAAAAAGTGCAAAGCCATAAAAAGTCGGCAACTGAAATATAGGCAGTTCTATTTTGATATCTCTTTACCGCGTCAGCCATCAGGTACACCCGCAGGTGGATCCGTGAAGTAATTGACAAATAATTAAACAGCCGCGTTTCCTATACCAACAGTGGGTCTAAATTCCGTGTGGGTGTGCATGCTAGTGTGTTCTCAGTGTTTAGTTTGAGCAAGGTAGTAGCTTGTTTTATTGTGTAGAGATAAGACTTATAGCTATAACTGGCGCAGTTATAGAATGTATCCCGAATTTGCTACATTATTGTTGACATCCTGCTCAAATGTCATAATTATAATATGATAGAGAGGAAAACTATAATTTAGCCATTTCAGGATATGTTCTTTATCTGCGCCGCCAGATATACACGTATTTAGTAAGATGTATGCAGGTAACGCAAAATGGCAGTGAGTCGTTAAAAATGTTTTAAAAATATCTACCTATCTCATGATGTTTGAAAATTCTGGACATTTAAAAAACCTTAAAATTTGGTCACACTGTAACTATTTTTCGGTTATTGTGGTTGACTTTTACTATTTTTTTTCATTAAATCTTTAGAATAGAAGTTAAACAAACACAACAACCGAAAAATGGTTACAGTTTGACCAATTTTCTGGGTTTTTTAAATGCCCCGAATTTTTAATCTGCATCGGATAGTTTGTTTTATTTCTCACTAGCTGGTGCCCGCGAACTTCGTCTCGCCTATGCATTGAGCTACGTTAGTTAGGTAGGTATGTGCCTACTAAAACCACACGTCATGCTAACAACCTTTTCTAATAGAACCATTTTCATAGTTTACCCGCGCTCTTCGTGTACGACGACGTCAGGTAGGTAGGCAGTCAGGCCCTTCAGTGCTGATGAAAATTGTCACATCACTTCTCTGCCGTAGGTGTTGATTAGAACCTTTCTCTACCTCAGTTTTTGAGTGATGCATGCACAATCAAACTAAGGTTGGGCCCACACGTAACTTCCGCCCGTAGCTACTTTAGTTTAGCGAACCGCGAACGTATAACGTCGGTTTTAAGTATGGGGAATTTAGAAATATATATGCATCTAAAAACGCCTTTAAAAACGTAACTTTATCGTAGATTTTTTGTATTTGCATCTGACAGCCGCATGCGTTTGCGCTTCGCTAGAACAAAGGACGTTACATGTGGTCTTACCATCGATTTGCCATCGATACACACAACCGTTTACAGATTGACTGCTTTGCATCTCCTCACTTTAGGTGTGGTGGGTTCGGCACTTCCAGTATTTATGCGTCATGACTTTCTGTTTAGGTTTGTCGATTTGTTTTTAAATGTAATTTACGTAGGAATAAGCAAGTTTCCCGCGATAAAGAGTATCTTAGATGTTAATGTGCTAGTATCTACATACCAAAAAAAGATTCAAGCATCTCAGTGCTATACGGGGTGTTAGGGACGGTGTAACGAAAACTTTGCAAGCGTGCTCAGACCATGAAACTGAACAACTTTTACTATGGATCCAATGGTGGGAAACGAAAAAAATTTTTCGACCTCTCGTACAAAGTCAGTCAGCTAATCGTGAATTTTGTATGGGAGGTTGGAAAAATTTTTTCGTTTCCCACCATTGGCGCCATAGTAAAAGTTGTTCAGTTTGATGGTCTGATCATGCCTGCAAAGTTTTCGGTACACCGTCCCTAACACCGATGTGGTGTAGTGGTTAGTATGACTGCCTGCCCCGCAGAAGGTTCCGGGTACAATTCCCGGTGGGGACACTCATAAAGTTGATATTTATCACTTTGTGAATTTGATCCCAGTCAGGCTAGAACATTGCAGGCTGAACCACCTGATTGTCCGAAAAGTAAGATGGTTCCGTGCTTCGGATGGGCTATATTTGCGAAGATTATCGCGTACAAACATCGCAAAAGCTCAAAAATAAAATGTCGCTGCAGGTTTTCTTAAACGCTCTAGCGAGATGTTTTTTGAAATCTAAATACCTGGTTCACAGAAGAAGGGCGCCCGAAATTGCAATTGCTCACATACTATTGCTCAAATGTCATGTAATATGAAAAAGACGCAAAAATAATGTTGCCATTTCGGGTCCCTTGTTGCCTTACGGGTTCTTTTGCGAACCGTAGTAAATACTTACTGTCCACCAAAATTTGTAATGTATGATGGATGATGATTTTCAATTCCAAACCTGACGTGCAACGCCTGTGGGACGACTTCTGCGCAAAAGATGTCCTCCAAAATCTAATAGTGACATCCTCTGGTGCAGACCTAGCCCGTCTTAGGGCGGCCAGCTGCCATGAGTCAAGAGCTTGGCTAAAAGCCCTGCCTTCACCCCACCTAAGCACTTATCTAGACAACAATTTACTAAGAATAGCCGTGGCACTAAGACTCGGTTGCAAAGTGTGCGAGCCGCGTATGTGCAGGTGCGGGGCAATGGTGGACAACAAAGGTCGCCATGGTCTAAGCTGCAGGATGTGCGCAGGCAGACCTCCAAGACACCACGCTCTCAACGACTTAATACGCCGGGTATAGACGTACCGTGCGTGCTCGAGCCACCAATTCTGTCCCGCACAGATGGAAAAAAGAGACGGCGTCACTCTTATCTTATCCCATGAGAGAGAGACGCTCTCTACTGTGGGATGTCGCCTGCGGATGCACATTTGAGGCTACTCACTTGCCGCGGGCCACGCAAACCGCTGGGCTGGCGGAAGTACGCGTATCTGTGCGACCCGCGTACTAAGCTAAGTTAGCCTTTAATTTAACCGAAATATAGTTTGGAATATATTTTTGTTGTAAAAAAATTAAAGTTCGGGACGAATTGAGAACCTCCTCCTCTTTTGTTTTTTCGTCGGTTAAAAACGTACACTTTAAAAAAAATACAAGTTAGGGGCACTAAAAATTGACACATCGACATAGCCTCTTTTATATACCTTGAAGAAAAATATTCTGATACCGCGTTTTACAAAACTATCAGCGACATCTATGAAATTATTTTTGTAGTAATTTTCTTCTCGAACAACTTTTTAAACATTTTTTTTATCATTTTCCATGAGGAAGAGGCTTTATATTGCAGAAAATAAATAGTATTACCGTATACCCTCGTTTCTATACCAGTAAAATTGTAAAAAAATGTTTCTGGGTGGTCGAGCTTTGCCGAACCAGTTAATGAGTTTTCCCGTGGGATTGAGACATTTTCCCGAAGTAAAATGTATCCTAGATGTTGACCCGTGTAATAAGCAATCACTGTACAAAATTTGGTGAAAATCCGTTCAGCCGTTTTTGCGTGAAAGAATAACAGACAAACAGACAGACAGACAGACAGACAGACAGACAAACAGACAGACAAACAGACAAAACATTTTTTACTTGCTGTTTAGAGATCTATATCTTGAACACTATTTACTACAAATTCTCTTTTTTAAATCTATTTCATGTACAGACTTAGTATCGTTACTGTTTTATTATATGTATAGATAATTTGAGTTGATGATGGTGACATGACAGATGAGAATGACAGTTTCGGCTTGACGTTGACTTTTGGGACACCCTGTAAGTATACTTACAGTTTGTCGAATATCATATTGGTTCAAATATGAACACATACACTTCTAATATGAAGGATGCTCATAAATTAAACATAACAACTGAATTTGTTATACACTAATAACCATTTGGTCCCAACCGAATAGACAATAAGTCTCGTTTGTTTGTTCGTTTAATTGTTAGGGATGAGTCTGCAAGTTACACTGATAAATATGTGCATATTTGAACGAGCCCTGTCCCTTTTTAACCGACTCCGAAAATGGAGACTGTCAATGAAACAATTGTTTGTAATATTGAGAAAAAATCTGAATACTGTCATCGATGATCTTTATATCCATAAGATCCTATTTAAATCCTTAGTTTATACATACATAACATATTACGCCTATATCCCTTGTTTATAGTAACACAATATTTTCGTCCTGTCTCTATTTTCAAGGGAATAGTTTTTCATAACATGTAAAGTCGGATAATTTTTTTGTTTAGACATTGATTTTTCTGTCACTGGTCCTAAATGATTCACGCTAAAGCCGTTGTTATTTAAAATCTTCTTCTTCTAATGGGACATCGAGTCGTTCTTCGACCCGACAAACCCTCGTGTCAAAGTTTTTGAAATATTTTGTGAGTGACCCACCGAAAATCAAACCAGAAACCTTCGGTATCGCAGGCAGTCGCAATACCACCATGCCTCATCAGCTGTTAATATTTAAAATTAATGGCTCCTTAAAATTAGAAAAATCTTAGGGAAGAGTAAAAAATACTTTGAAATTGAAATAAATACGTTCCGGTCCTTAAAATATTTTTTCAATTAATTTTAATTTGAAAAAAATCCTTTCGTCAGCAAAGTTTAGGGGCAGCGATAATCATAATTTACCGGGAAGTTCACAGGGGCGAATTAATTAAGGATTTTTATTCAATTTTTTAAGTAAAAGCCTTTTTAGGGTTCACGTGGAAAATATTTTCTTATCTTATGAATACTTTGGAGTTTCCTATAGTAATCACAACACTTTATAAACCAAATTAAATGCTTCGTATATCTTTGGTAATCTTTTTAGCAATACATTTTATTGAACTACCTACTAAATCACACATAATGATTATCTACATTCATTCTCATATTCAGGTGTACGGATGTAAACGTAAGTAAAAACTTAAGAAATTGTCTGTTTGAAGTCTAAAACAAAACATTTATATATAAAAATAGGCGTGTATTATGTATGGGTTAAGTGCCAAAGAATTTAACAAAATTAAACAAATATTCACTTTGAAGTATTAATATACAAAGAACCTCTGTTCTTTCTCTTCATCGCACTTACCCGTTTTTTGGCTTCTTTATTAATTAAAGAAGGGGCATTGACAAATCGGCTACCGTCTCAAGATGGACAGCTCGATAGTCCAGGGGACTCGTAGGCAGTACAGAGCAAAGAAATATTCCAGAGAGAACTGTAATAATGAATCCATGGGAAACTCACTCACATCAGACTCGGCTACAAATTAGGGACACTCTATATTTCACACTAAATATAAACTTTTTGATATAAAAAGTACCAAATGCTACTTCTTATCTCATCTCTCAGGATTATATCTCATTCCTGAGGTATGTGACGAACTGTGGGAGAAAAATACATTACTTCTCTGAAAACCTTTTCTCAGACTCGGTTTCGGACCATTAATGCACGTACACGTGCAGAGTTGCCAAGTGCTGCTTTAAAAAAATATATGTCGTATCTGTTTCTTGTTTTTATACAGGCGCGAAACATATGTTTGCTGTGTAAGTGACCGACATGCCTGAACTTTTTATTGCTTCATTTTTGTAGCTCGTAGAGTTCCCTCTAAAGCATCCTCGCTCTAAGATAGGCCGTCAGACCGCGTTTATTTTGGGCATTCTTCTCTTCCGGCGTTTTTTCTCCTTTTCATAAAACGTCGATAGGCATCGCGGTCACCTTTTTTATTTGGAGCATAATTGTTTTATTTGTGAGGGATACAGTTATTTGTCAAAGTTTTCTAATTCACATTTCTGTACAATAATTATTTAAGTACTTAACGGAATTTTCGATACGTTTTTAATGTTAATGGGACTTTGAAAACAAACAAAATCACTAGGTAGAGATGTAACAAAAAAAATAGTTACTTTATTGTTCAGCAATTGATTAGCACTTAATCTAGTACATGTTTAGTAGATAAATGAATTGTTACAAGGCTATTAGTTACTTGTTTAGGACAGCTCAGATGAAATGAAAAGTTGGTTTTAGAAGCACAGAAAAATTCGGTAGGTAATTTTTAAAAATAGTAATAGAAATAAAAACGTGAATAAAAAAGAAGAATTACCTAAGTAGCTACTTTTACCATTGAAATAAAATTTATTTAAATACTCCTTCACTATCTCCATAATTATATTTTATTTCGATCATTATGCAGAAGACCCGATTGTCTTTTTCAATATGGTTAAGATTCACCCGATAAATGGGTGATTGTAATAGAAAAAAATCCATACTGGATGTTAAGGCCCGATGACGGATATCTTCCCAGATAGTGCCATGGTTTGACAAATTGTGGGCCCTTTTTCAGCCTTAAATGTTAAAGCCATGCGCTTAGATGGTTATCTCGCATAAAAAGTGGTAAAATGTGAGTTACACTGCTTTAGATATGGGGTTTCGAATGGTGTTCAATAAAGGATGTAGATTTTTTTGAATGTAAAAGTTTTATTTAGTTCACGCAAAAATTTTACCCAGAAGTTGGTAAAACTAAAGATAAGTAGATCGTACTGAAACGAAAGGATGAAATTTTACTTGCGGCCGATAGAGTAAATTGAGAACCAGCTGGTGATAACGATAAGGAACATTTCTCAAACAAAATTATGTAGTTTTAAATATGGAAAAATAATTTGGATCTCCCACACAAAATTGTCGATATGGGAGGACAATTTTTTTGTATTTATATTTTGATCTATTGCATTAGAGAAAGTTGTTCCTTGTCGGTCGCTAGTAAAATTTCAGCCTATGTATAAAAGAAAAAAAAAACAAAAGTTTAAAATTTAAAATTATTCACTAATACAAAATCCTCTTACATATTTCCAACTTTATTTACATCCGGAACCCTAAAACTGAAGACGATGACCGTTTAGGGAGTTCTTGGGATAAGCTTATCGGTGTCATTTATTTATAATGCCACCCAAATCAATGGCTATCTCCATGTTGTAGGCAGGAAGAATATTACTCGAGATAAGATGGAACAACGAAATTCGTATGGTCGAAAGCTGGGACCATTTTTCAAATTGACCAAAATGTAAAGTGAATTTCATTGTAATTCATTCGGCAAATCCCACATTACGTCCGATGGAGCATAAGAGATAGGTATACTGCTTCTACTATAATACGTATAATACAAATAGATTCGTCTGTAACAACACAAGTTTTGGCATATACCAAAGATTGTTATTAATATGTTTCGCTAATATTAACTCTAAATTTGGTTTGCCGTAATACCTAGGTAATTAATTTCAATTAACCTAACCTAGCAGGATTGGCAATGAAGTTTCAAAGCAAACGATGACATTGTTAATTAAATGAAGCCTAGTTTGAGTTACCAAGTTCAAGTTTAGTTGAGTTAGTTAAGTTAAGTTGTTAAATTAAAGAGCTAGGTAAGGGTGTAGAACTGCTGACTTAAATGTAACCTCTATGTACCTAATTTAACAGTATAAAAGCATATATCGACCGACCGACATCAGTACCTAATACTAAATTATATAAAAACGACTGTATACAAAATTATAAATTACTTCCCTCCATATGTAGGTATACAATTTTTCAAAAACTTGCAATATTTTCCACCGCAGGCAGGATTTAAACCTGTAACCTTCGGCATCTGTGTCGGCTGACGCCACTACCATTGGGATATCGTGGTTCTATCCTAACCTGCTAACTATGCAAGTATATCTTGGCCAGCAACGCGTGGCAGGGCTCCATCTATCAGGACTGTTTTTGCAGGCAGTCGTCGCACTACCACATCGGCCGTAGCAGTTGGTAGAGTCGCAAATATTTTTAGAACCTCAACTCTGGTTGAATGTTGAATAGGTATGCTCTGGACAATACGAGGTATACAGGTATAAATGTTTGTAGTGTGCGCAAAGACCCTAGTCTACAGACGTTCATAGGTACATAATTTTGTTGTGTGCGCCATGTAAGGTACAGGAAAGGACTAACCGCACAATTAAAAACGTACGCTTGGGTACGATATGCTTTCACCGTTTCCCATATCGTTTAGAATCTAACTACCTGAGCGTTTATTCCATAAAACAATCACTTTTACCTAGACCCCTCATTTCCAAAGCCCTACCCCTTTTGCTATTGTATTTTTTAACATGCAGAGGGGTGAAGGGGTTCAAGTTACTCTGGTCACTACGGTTATCAAACAATCTTTGGGAGGGGTCAAATGTTTTTCAGTAATAAAAACATTTGAACATGGGGTGAACAAATTAGTGGCCATGGTAGGAGGGATGTGGAATATTCGTGTTAATTGGAAAGATTTTATCGAAGGGCGTGTTGTTTTGGAAGTACCTAGGTAGTTACATTGTTTTGTAGTATCGACGTCATAATAACAGTACCGGTGAGGCGCTTTACACACATAACGTCCGTTTCGACGTTACTTCGTTAGAAAATATTCCATTCGTCTACGCATCATTGAGCATTCGTCGTCATATTTATATGTGATTAAGGTGGTAATTCGCATTTTCCTGACGCTGCGATAGCACAGCGCAAAAATAACGTCAAAACGTACGTTAGGTGTGTAAAGAGCCTGATTTCAAAGTTTGTCATTTCATTATATTATAGGATATGCATAGCCCATAATAACTACGAATGCAAATCTGCGAGGCATCAGTCTCACGAGTGTCTTGCGACAACTCTTGTGAATTTCGTCTTCTACGATAAACCACATTTAATAATTATATTTTTTTTAAGGCTTTGCGTGAAGCTTCGTAAGATGATTTGACGATACAGCTTTTAGTATTCAAAGCGATTTACAAGAAAATAGATACTACTTACCTGCCTACCTGGCACAAGAAAACACTCATACATACCTTCAAGTCCGTACAAATGCTTCGTTAAGATCTATCGTATATGGTCTGTATTGCACACCTTCGTCCTTAGAACAATAATTCATTGGTACAGTCGGGAGAGTTAAACAGGAAAATGAATTTCAACAGATTTTACCATTGATTCCACGGAACGCCGTGTGGTGCAGATTTAAAAAAGCATCACCCCAGTTTCTAACCGTTTCTAAAAAGCGACTCAGGAATAAACCAAAGAACTCTACAGTTTTGGCCCTGGGGCCCTCAAGCCCACACCTAATAACTGATAAACCCAAGAAAAGCGCAGCAGCGTTCCCTGAAAAAACACAACGCTCGCCAAAGAAAGCGTAGTGATAAGATAAGACAAACATGCGCCAATGTGGCGAGGCCCATGAAGACAACACGATACGAAACACTAAAAGTACTCCTGCATTTTTCACCGTTCACTATTATGTTGCCCTGTATGTAATTAATACATATACGTTTGACTTCCTGTCTATAACATGTGGGAGACTGTACGTTCTAGAAACGTTTCACGAGTGGGGAACACAAATTGAATCATGGCCTGCTATTGATTAGCGACCTACTTTAGCCAGTTGTCAATTATTTCGGAATCCGCTTAGCCAAGTCCCTGGAGACGCAACTTCTGACGGAATATGATGGCCATACAGCTTATAGGTATCTACCTACCTATATGGAACGATAGAGGCTTTTGGTCACAGTGAGGAAAATATTGGAGTGCATTTTTACCTATTATAATAAGATAAGATAAGAATAATACTTTATTGCACAGAAAGTTACATACAGAAGAGGAATACACAATTACAGAGAAATGTACAAATAGGCGGCCTTATTGCTCAGAAGCAATTTCTTCCAGGCAACCTTTGGGCAGAGGAGAGTGAACCAAAATAATAGCGGGGAGGCTTTTCCGGCAACCAATATGACTTTGTTCTTTTTACTATCTCCAATAGCTATTTGAAATCAAGTATTTATCTGTAACAAGCTGACTGAATTAATCTCATGTTTAGGTAGAATCAAAACCAAATATGAAATACCTAAAAAAAACATGCTGTTCATTTCATCAAACTTTTTCAGTTTAATAACAATTTTAATAATAAGACAGTAATAGCAATATTAGTGTTTGTAATAGTAGGTAGCTAGTAAATAGGCATTATTAATTGCCCTGACTCATTTTTCTATTAGGTACCTAATTAATCCTTTCAACCAATAACGATAGATCGACACTTCAAAGATTAATTACTTAAAATTGATATTCCCTTCCGCATCCGAATATTCTAGCTCATATTTAGGCTACAGCTACTTGTCAATAATTTCGAAATTCGCTTAGTTCACAAGATCCCAGGAGCGCAAACTTTTGACGTGCTATATGATGGGCTATCCGGCCAGGAGTTATAACCGATGGGCTCCTAAGGGATTCGTGGCTCGAAGCGTGTGGAAAATACATGGAAATGTATTGGTTGAAATATGAAACTGAGATAAGTAAATAAGATTGATTAGATTTTAGAAGTTAATAAAAATGGTTATCGTAACTTTTGGTTTGGTTATAATTGAAAACTCTACATCATTATGATTCGAATTATTACTAATATAAACAATTTATGAATTTCTTTGTCTGATCGTTCAAGGATACGTTAAAAATATGCGTTTTACCAAAGTTATCAACTTAAAGACGCGGTCAACACGATGATGGAGATAGACCCAATGTAATGAATGAATGACTAATGAGAAAGAGGAAATATATGTAATTTCATGAATAAAATCAACATTATTAAATTAAAAAATTATAAAGCAATGGATCCATGAAAGCAAAATCAATTTTTAAATAAGACCTCAACAAAAATCCTTTTGATAATAATTTTCCTTTGTAGTACTTCCAACTAATAATAGTACACCAGCAAAATATCACCGAAAATAATGTTACTTCCCTAACAGCCTTATTGGGACGTGAGGCTTTCCACCTATTCTCCCGACTTGTAGGGGAAAATAAAAATAATGCACGCACTTAAGAGGGTTGCCGGCCGGAGGGTGAGTGTGGCCGGCACAAAAAACACCCTTTGTGTCAAAATTACCTTTTTTTTTCGAAGTATATGTTGCGTGACGCATGTTGCACGGTTATTAATATTGTTGGAGTCGAACTCACAGAACGGAATTCACTAGGTAGGTTAATCTACACCTAAATAATGTAAAATCTCACAACATATTTGAATCAAAGCAGTAAGTGCAGTGCGGGAAAGATGTTACAGCAATTAAACAATTATAGTTAGGTAGTATAAGTTTGACACGTGAATAAATATAATATTTGTTATTATGTTGTGTGTGTCCAACTTATATATTTTTTTCTCAAATGTGAATGATATCCAACAAAATGTGCAACTAGGTACTCTCGGTCTTGGAAATAAAAACAATGCAAGGAAATAAATAGAAATACCACGAAACAGAATTAGTCTCAAGAGACATGGGCAGTAGCATGTTTATCATTATTAAATGTTCTATAATATTTGTAGTTATATACCTAATAGCATTATTACCACCAACACCTCTTGCAAAACTTGGGCAATTATCACAACATGGCGCCACGTGTAAGTTACGGGGCTATGAAACTGGCATTAGCGCCAAAACGAGCAAAAATGTTGAATTTAATTCCAGCCAGACTGTGTTAGACGACAATTTTGAAGCAATTTCTGCCTGCAGTTGAAAATTTGAAATAAAGAGTGTTTTGCTATCCCTTTTTTCATGTGAAACTTCTGGTGTGCAAATGATATGCGCGTGGATATGCCTGGAAATCAACAGATTAACATTACTTTGACACACAGTAAAGTTATATGTTTTTTTACCCTGTTGACGAGCGCTTTTATGACTATAGAACATGAACGAGAAAATCTAGTAGTAGATAATTAAAATATCAAAGTCAATAGAGTGGTACAATGCGATGATTAAGATTTAATATCTTTTCAAGCCGAAAATGGATAACTGTTGTTTTTAAATAACAAATAGGTTTTACATTTTGGCCACGACTTTTTACAACGAACTCACGAACAAACGTACTACCATACTCATTCGGCTTTATCGGTAATTTCGTAACAGGTTGTTAGATTTCAATCTAACGCAAAAAATATCACTAAGTGGGATAGAAATAGAAATACTCTACCTAACACCCTGTTTAAGAGAGCAACAACGACGACCATAAAATTTGAAATTTTATGACGCACATTTTACATCTCGAGCTTGCCAACCAATATGGAGAATATTTGAGATTGCTCCAGTCAATAGACAAGCAATCTCGACTGAAAAGAAAAATGAATTCATGTTGTACAATATCAGAAACATGTCGCACAAAGAAGTCAAAGACAAAGACAATGCTAAAAAAAGGAAAACTGCAAATGACAAAACCAAAAAGAAACAACCTTTTTCATTTAATTACTGTAATTGGAGAGCATTCGTATATCTTATTCGAAATTAAACATTTCTTTGAAGATCGTTTGTTTATGAATCCATATGACGTTTAATTGGTGTAAAAATATCATTAAGGTATGACACAAATAAAAAAATATTATAAAAGTCACGAAACACTGCTCGATCTTGTCCTAGAAATCAAAATAAAATGTATCAGCAAAAGAACAGACGATACGTAAAACAAAATTGATATTGTGACCTGATCCTGTGTAATGACCCGCCAAATTCTTAAGTGCCTTCGAAATTACCCTTGGATTTGGCAAATGCCTTCGCTTTTTCTTACAAGACAAATTAGTGATTGTTTGTATAAAACTGGAGGGTTTCCAAGATATTGGATCGAATTACTCTCTTGTATTGGTTTCACTTAGCTTGATTGATTTGTTGGAATTGACTGGACAGACTATTGAATTTTCAGTTACTTTGGTTGATTCATCCATAGGTATTGATATTTTGTCTTATATTAATATATTTTTTCGAATAGCAAATATTAGATCAATATTTATTATTTGTGTACTTATTTCGTAAAACCAGTGTCTTTCTAGAATAACGGTATTTTGTATACTAATATAAACGTTACCAAATTTCTCCTCTTTCAGAAGATAGACGCGTACAACCACAGCAGCCCCTCCCTCCAGACATCAGCAGTCATCGGCCTCTGCTCCATCGTCCTGGTGGTCGGCATACTCATCGGTGCTATCCTCGTTTGGAAGTAAGTCAGCATACTGTTTACTTCAATTTTATCATGTTTACTGCGGTAGATCACCATCGCCGCCTATGCCCGATGCATCGCTGTACTTTGAAATTCCTTTGCACTGTAAAAGTCATGTTCAATTCATACTGTAAAAACCTTATACGCACCACCTGACTGTTCAAAACGATCTCCCGCAGTAGAAGCAAGCGTGTTAATGTTTGGTTACAATGATTTTACATTGTTAGCTCCTGCAAGTAGTCTATTACTCCTGAAATTATTTTCATACGTTATTTTCTTTCATTACCTTCAAATTATTTGTGGCTTTCATACTTATAGTCATCAATGTCATCATTGTAACTGCATTATCATAACATTTATAATTATACAACCATTGAATCTACGGCTTAGTGAAATACACAAACAGGTACACATAAAAAAGGTCTCCGCGTCATTAACTCCCAATCCAATAATAAAATCTTTTATGGCTCCGTCAGCCGTGGTTCTAATTTAACACAATATATATTTTTGTGTAGACACCTACTTATCACCCGTAAGATATCCCGTTTCTAAATCTGTTGTCAAAGTGTCCGTAACGCGATGACACGAATATTGTGACACGTCTAATTACGCCGGCTGGGTAGGACAAGTGTTGAGATGTCGCGTTTTAACACATTCACTGCCAATGAGGAGAAAAGTAAGAGAAAGGACATTAATGTCACTTTATTAAACGTTACAGATAAAAGATATAAAAGATTTACAACAAATGAGAAGAAGACTTGTTTACAAGATAACATTATAGACGACTTAAAATTTAAGAGAGTCGCTGCAAAAATAGACGAAGGTATTTTCAATGGGTTTCTAAAAGCATTTAAAAATCTAAAATCAAATCAGTATTTGAATTTAGACCGACTTCCACGCTATAGCCTTAGACCACATGAACCCGCATTCGGGATTAATTCTCGAATAGGTGACAGCCACTCTAATCAACTTTCTCGAGCCATTGCTTCGTGCTGACGGCTTTACCGCCGATTAAACTGTCACAGCCAAAACCATTGTTGGATGTCGTCACGTACAGCTCTAGGGGTTAATTCGTGAAATTGTTAAGATTAAGCAGGTAGTAATTTCTTTCAATTTATGTGTTCCTCCTTTCCGTCTTAGAGACAGGTTTATATGAAAGGAATAAAAGTGGACTGAGAGATGAGCCTTGATGTAGGTATGCGCACATCTTTAATTATTTGAGTATATTTTCATCTTTATACATCTAAAGTAATGTAACCACGTTTTATCATCTTAATATCTACTCGTAGATGCGTTTTTTCAAGACATCGCGAAATTTTATAAATACCTAAATAGTTTGCGATTTTATCACATAAATTTTCCGTGTGATCTTATAATATCTAAAATTCCTTATATCTACCTATGAACTATTTGCAGGTGAGTTTCAACCCTTAATCAAAGTTCTCATACAATTCATCACTACCTATGACCGGTATTCATTGAAATGTAAACCTGATAGCGTAAACCATAAATCAAATTCCTGAACTTGTATCACATTTCCAAGTTCGATAGTTCATACATAATTCGGCAAGATGGAATATTAGTTTCTCAGTTCTTGAAACTCCATCGAATATCTACAGAAGCTGCTTCTGCATTGGAATTCTAAGACTTGTTATTGATTTCCAGAGAATCTATCAAGTAATCCATTTGTAAATGTAGAGTAAAAATTGGGTGTTTGAAATCGGTAGCTATATAATTAGTAGAATTTTCGCCAGTACTTGTAGTTTTTCAATAGGTACCCTACTCACCCAAATTATCATGTTTATGTGTTGCTTCAACAAGACAAACAGTCAAACCCATCTCATATGTAACATTACATTCGGTGAACATCACGAAGTTTGACGTCCCCGACCGCTATCTTCCGATCGTAACGGAAACTATAGTCGGTCCGGTTTTAGCCAGCCATATTGACATTCGGCATGACTTATGGTCAATAAACACAGACGCGTTGTTCCGGAGTATAGCAGGTTGGTGTATTAGAGAAAAAAACAGCAGGAGAACTACAAGTAACCAGACTGAAGCCATGAAAAGCTCGACTAAGTCAGAAGTTTAGAAACCCACCAACAGGATATTTGTTCGAAACCTTCGAAACGCTCTAGCAATGTACCTTTACCTTTTTAAAAACCGAATTCGTAGCACGAGAAAAGATTTTTTGCCCTAGCTCAGTTAAGATAACATGTTTTTGTCCTTTGGAATGTGTTTCTACTAAAACATTGATATAAAAACAAACGGCTTACTCCGGATCTGACTCTTTCGAGTTCCTTCTGTATATTTTTTGTCTGACATTGGTATAGGATCTCAGCCGAGCCGCAATACCCGTTCCGGAGTGCGTTTCCGGGCAACTGCGCTGATATTAAGTGTGGGAGATGGTCTGTGTGCTATTCCAGCCGATGGCTGTATGAATGAATGCTTCCAACGGAAATTCCACACTGGTACTGAATTTTATACACTGGAATAACGATACAAGCATACATATATCACGTATATTATCCCTTGCAGGGTAAACAGAGCGTGTGAGGCTGTAAAAACGGCCATATACACCAAATCCGAGTCATTCGTAAGACTGTTTATCACCATAGCGGCAGGTTGTTGCCTTAAATTGCAATTTAAGGCGAAAGGCTGACAGACAACCCTAATTCATCAATTCTTAAATCCCTTAGTTAATTGTTTCGACACTTACGGGAAAGATATGGGGTGATGCCATGCTAAACCTGCACCAAGCGGCAAGAGTACCTACCTATAGTATCTATTTACAAAGTACCTTTTTACCTACTACTACATAATTTGAGGTCAATAATATACCTATTTACTCCTCATACGAAGTTATTGAACATAACCAAATATGATCAAGAGCAAATACTGATCACCAGTCACTTTATATAGTAAAACTTTTCTATTCATTACATATACATCATAGAGATGTTTGAAATTGTTAATAAGGTTAGGCGGAATATTTAATATGAGGAATTTGAATAGCCATGCAACAAAAACAAACAATCCAAAATTAACACACAATGCAGTCATTAAAACATTTTATCAAAACGAAACTCGAAAAATAACAAAACAAATTCAACTTTTAATTCTAACTTTTGAAAAAGTTACATTAATTTTTTATCATCCGCACTTTATAAAGCTGATGCGTGACTAATTATGCCAAAATTATACGTAGCGCTTCCTGGCGGCTCGTGATTGGTTGATTCGAAATTGGTCGGCCAATCAACGTCGAGGGCGTGCACTCCTGCGCAAGTCTAGCTTCGCGTATAATGAAGCTCTTGGCATGAATATTCAATCCATTGTTTTTGATTGCAATTGTTTTAGTTTGATTGGGAATGCTTATGCCTAAAGATAATAAAGACATCAAATTTATGGCAGGTAGAAAAAGTATTAAGGAAGCTTTTTACAGAAAGACTTGTAGGTATTTTTTACTGCAAGACCCAATACAATTTTACACGTCAGTTCTTTTAAAAAGAAAAACAGAGTGGAGGTGCTTTAAATGTAATAATATTAATAATATTAATATAAATCATTTATTTATTATTACCATAAACACTCGCAATCGCCCCTAGAAAAACACGCTTATTCAACAATAAAAATTAAGCGCAACCTTTCAGAAACCACCCCAAGGCACGTTGAAAATGGGAATAAAACAACAAAAAAATGCGTTTAAAAGGCAGGCCTGCTCTCGACAGCGTACTTCTCCTTTCTCCACCTGAGAGTAGACTCGTAAAAAAGTACAGCACTCGTAGCCAAGACAAAGGCACCCGGTAAATAGTCCATTGTGTTAGCACGGTGTTGGAAGTCGCAAGTTCTCAACTAGTGGGGTTCTGAGCGAGCACGCCGGGTCGAGTGCGGGATTTTGAGTACGAAATTCTTTTGAGGGTTGTTCGAAGCCTAAGTTGGTTTCGCGCTGCGGGTAAATTCTTGAACTATTTGCTGTGTGCTGTTAACGGGTTTAGATTTCAATAGAATTGGATCAACAATTCGCTTTGCACCTTTCCAAAGCCTAAGCGGTGACTATTTTTTGCTAATGAATATAATTATAGGTAAGTTTAAATACTAAATTCGAAGCTTTATAAGTTTTTTGCTGAAAGATTCTGAACTACTATATCATCTTGATTTAACCCAAATGAAAAGTAAAATAAGAATAAGCGAATAAATTTTGTATGTATTATAACTGTTTTTCTATGTTGTTTTAGTACTTTTGAAACAACAAGTATTTTCATACAGAGCATAAAGACACTGCAGTTATTCCTAAAGGCACTTAACTGCTTTCACAAAAGACCCTCTTGCCTTTAGCAGGAGAGAAAATAGTTGCACTATACGAAACAATTGTATTCTAATGTATTTTCCTGAGCAAAAACTGTAATTGTTCTCCTAATATGCCAAGCAGAACCAGTGTATGCTAATTTGGAATATCAGTAACAAATGCTTCTGTCTTTAGAATCGGCCCTCTGGATAAACAGGATGTGATTGTAAATGTTTAGAATTCTACAACGTTTATGATCATATTTTTAGATACCTTCTTTGATCCAGTTTCTGTAATGTTTTCATAGAATTGTTCAAATTCACCTACCTGTCTCTAAATATCCAAGTTGGTGTATTATTTTAACTGGTACATTTGCAGGTATTTCAGTAGCGCGATTCTTGAAATTAAGATTTTTTATTTGTATAGATTTGACAACTTGAATCTTATTTTGTTGTCATATTCATACGTTTATAAATTGCGCTACTGTACTTTTTGTAGCCCTTAACCTAATACATTGGACTTGGCAAAACTACCAAAGTTTGACTGTAATATTCGTACATTGAAACATTCTTTATTTTCACTTATACCTTCCGTAGCACCCTGTATAGCTTACTTACACGGCTAATGCTATCTACAGATCTGGCGTACTACCTCGCTATTTATGGACCAACGTCTTTATTAAGCCGGCATTGTCTCTTTCTCATTATGGTAACCGAATCGAACAGCGTTGATTTCTACCGCATGCACTATATAAACCAGCGTAAGATGACCTCTGAGTTGAACATATATAAGGTCCTATTAAATTCACTGCAAATATTTTAAGGGCATGCGTAAATATGTATAAGGAAAACATTTAAGGCATTTAAAAAAAAATCTACACGCTAGTTTTTATTTTTCATTTTCAAACAAACTTTTTAATTAATTATGTGAACATCCTTTGACTGACCCGACTGACGTTCCGCCACGTAGACAGGATTCACTTACACGGCACGCACACTAACAACCAACCAATCACAGCAACTTTTTTTTGGCGCGTAACTTAAATTCATCGTTGTGTGACTTTCTAGGACAAACAGGGTGCACTTTTTTCGTTTTGTGTTTTTTTAGTTAAATGCAATTTTCTCGAAAACTAGCGTGTAGATTTCTTTAAAAAATTGCCTAGTAAATGCTTATATTTTATTTGATCTGCCCCTAAAATATTTGCAGTGAATATAATAGGACCTTATAAGTATTTTTAATTGTTAATGATATTGTAATAGAAGAAGTTGGTTTAAATTTTACAATAGAACTTATCTAGCCTTATAATTTGCAACAGAAAACAAACTTTTCGAAGTGCTAGTGTGAGTTGAAATTTAAGAAATATGTAAGGATGACGATGTGTCAACTAAAATTGGTCGTGTTTACATATAGCTCAAGCGCATGGCTTATTATTGGCGATCTGCATACAATCACAAATTAGCATAATATCTCAATTCGTTCTTGTGGTGCGCACTGATTTGAATAGCCACAAACATTTCACGCATCGTGGATTTGGCGGGACACAAAGACTGGGAGTTTGACAAGCTTTTTGAGGCACTGTCTTCAGCATGATTCACAAGTTCAGCAACTTTCAATTTTTATTGTTGGTTGTTTTGTTGTACTTTGTTTGCATTTCAGATTATAACAGTTCTATGACTAGTACAGAGATACCACTCCTTCACCCTTTCCTATTTACGCATAGTAACATATTATCCATTTAACGACAAAGTCGTATATAACCACATTACCATCTGGCAACCAAACTTACGAATCAAAAATCTCATTCACCTTATCTTCTTGTTCTGTTTTGTTATCTTGTCTTCTTATCAAAAATATTACTTTATGGATTTGTTTTTTGTTATTCAGTCTTCTGAACTGTGTGTCTCATCAAAATCCTTAAAGTCTTTGTGTTCAAAACAATGAGAATTGATAGTTGCTGTGTTGTAAATAAGGGTTTCCGATTGGTGTTGTTTCGACACACCATAAAAAATGGTTCACTTGTTTCCATGTAATGCTATCTTGGGGATCGCAGGGGCATGTAACAATTCAGCTGATTGTATATCACTTTTTGGATTCACCACTATATTTTGTACCATAATTGATCAAAAAGTTTTATCCAGAATATCAAGAGCGGCTTTTAAAAAGCATGTTGAACTGTACTATAATCTTTGTAGTTGTAAATTTTAGGCACAATAATTCAAAAATTTCACGACAACGGAATGCATGCAAGGCTTTTATCATAGAATGCAAATGCTTTTAGTATTATTTAGCCCTCTTTAATATCATAACTTCCGCCCGCATATAAGTGTAATAATGTGTGGTCTAACCTCCTTTGAGACTACTTTACTCATCGTTATCGACCAGCTATTCTTACTATTCACAGCTGCAAATTAAAATAATTATCGTATGTACCTCAGTTTACAGCAATAGCACGTCAAAGAGTACTGTTCTTTGAAGTGTCGCAATTAATAACAAGGTTTTATCATCATAGTTTATTTCTTACGTATTACGCGTTGTTGCATCTGTAGACTCTAACATTATGAAGAGCTAATAATTTTTGTATTTTAAAAACTCCACTATCCACTATACCTATTATATAAGCTAATCGTTTCGGGACAAAACACCGTTAGCTGTGAATTTACAACTTAATATCGAAGAGCATTTAAATGCCAAATCGTTACTGTACTATTGAACATTAATCTGCCTGTTTAATGTCTTTATTGTCTTCAACTGAATAGCTTTGCTGTAAATCAAAGGTCAGTAATTTCTTATATCATACTTGAGCAACAATCAAACTTCTATCAAAAGGTCTATCAAGCACATCAATTTTCATAGCTTATCAAGTAGGTAGATTTCATTCCTAACGTTGATTAGTTAGTGGTTCTTTCTGTTCTATGCATCTTAGAACTTCTTATAGATATTTTTCTTATTCCTATGAATGAATATTTTATATTAATTAAAAATGTTTTATAAATGTTTTATTTTAAGATTATAACTGTATAAATAATTATAATAAAAAATTATAAGATTAACTATATAAATTTTTTATTATAAGATTATGCCGTGTGATGCCGGCCTAGAATAGCATCACCCCAATTCTACCTGTGGGTGTCGTAAAAAGCGACTAAGGGATAATTATTATCCAGGGAATGAGCAGCAGCGTTCCCTGTGAATTAAACATCTTGCACTGCGCTCGCCAATCCGCCTGCCAAGCGTGGTGAGTATGGCAATACCCCCCAATACGGGGGAGGCCCATGTCCAGCAGTGGACTGTTGTGGCTGTTAAGGTAAGATTATAACTCGCTGTTTTCCGTGACTTCTTATTTTATTTACTCCTACAGGAAACGAACAACTTCAGATGTAGCCAACTTTATAAAATACAATATTGTAGAACATTTCTATATGGATTCTTACCATATCAAGGCAGACTGAAAACGCCTGTGCTCAATATATTCGCAAGATATTCAAATTGAGGTCGTAGGGAACGTTTTGTGATCCTAATTTGGGTAAAGCCACCCAAAATTGATTAAAGGCTTTCTCTCCGGCCAAGTTATAATTGGAACTAAAGATCCTGTATACTACTACTTGGTAGGTGTTCGATCGAATTTGGTTCTAAGTAACCCATGAAAATATAAAAGATAATTTATACATTATTTAATATGACATACGAAACCACCTGATTGTCCGGAAAGAAAGATGGTTCCTATATAGCTTAGGAGGGCGCTTTAAGCCGTCGGTCCCGGTTGCTGTCTAGGTATGATTACTTAGACAGCGGTTGTTGCATAACCGTATCAGAGGTCTGGTACTTGTAGTGGGCGGTTCTAAAAACTGTCATTAGGGTTCATGGGGTTATTGGACGAATCGGTGTCCCACACGAAGAGAGACGGTTAAATTGATACAATTTTGTTGATCATTTACTATTGCAAAGGTCTACCTAGGTATGAACATCATCCCTCAAGGCCTTTACATAAAGATACATTCTCAGGCACACCTTCATAAAATCAAGTTTAGCTTAGCAACCTCCCGTGACATTAAAAATAAATAAATATCCCTGGACGAGACACACAGCGCCATCTAGCCCCAAACTAAGCAAAGCTTGTACTATGGAAACTAGACAACTGATATAATACGTATATACTTTCTTTTTGTAAATAAATACCTAACATACATAGAAAACACCCAGACAAAACACAAATATTTGAAAAATGACTTAACAAATATTTGTGTCTGGTGGGAATCGAACCCACGACCCTTGGCGTAGAAGGCAGGGGTACTATCCACTACGCCATCGGAACATTGAAGCCCATCCCAACGATGGTGGTCTAATTAGCTCATCCACAAACACAACACAGTCGAGTGAACACGTCGGCTGGCGCCTCGGAGGTGTAAGAATGTAAGAATATCCGTACCTTCCAAACAGGACGTATTACATGTCAGGGTTATGGGAATCATTTTTATTGTGATTGTTTTGGTTGTAATTTTTTTGAAGTAATTTCATGGGGAGGAACAGAAAATCAGACTTCGTAAAAGTACGAAAATTTCTTCATTGATGTACTATCTTCGCTTTTGAATTCCATCAGAGCACGTGCGGACTATAGGCAGTAGATATAGAAGATCTACGTATAGCTTAAGAAAAAGAGACATTTCAAAATTCTGAGAATGTTGTTGGTGGTCTATTAGCCCAACAGAACATAATTAGAGTGAACACGTCGGCTGGCGCCTCGGAGGTGTAAGAATGTAAGAATATCCGTAGGTACCTTCCAAACAGGACGTATTACATGTCAGGGTTATGGAGATTGTTTACAGGATGGATTTAAAGAGTAATTTGGGTGTACGAGTATTGTAATTACAAAAAATCTGAAGAGACATGGCTCATGACGTGATTCAATAGCAACTGATTGAATTTCAAGAATATAGTGAAGCTTTCTGAGATGTAAGGCCAAATTCAATATTAAGAAACAAGAAAAGTTTATGCGCCAATACAATACAATTTCTGACAATATCACTCAAGAATGTTCCGCATTTTGACTCAAGTTGCGTGCGGAGCAACATTTGGAACTCATCTTTGAAGAAAGGCAGATAAGTTATTGTTGAAGAGCTACTTATTATTCTACGGAGGGAGGGTGTTACAAACAAACAAAACCGTCTTACCGCCACATAGTTTCTCCAACCTACATCAACGCTCACCGTCAGATGCCTACCCAAAAAAACCTTCCTAACCGATCTCCATGACTTCCACTGTACGTAATGGAATAAAAGGAAGGTGTCGGCCCCCGAAACCGGCGAGATGCTATAATAGAGGAAGGTGTCGGGCCCCGAAACCGGCGAGGTGCTAACCCGACAGCCCTTGTGCCTGCCACACAGAGGATTATATTACTTTTCGTGACACTGACAGGTGGAGGCCTGTTGAGAAATAGGTTGTTCTGCGGTGATCCGAAATTTTCGGTTCCATCAACGAATTAGAGGTGTTTAGAAACTGTCTTGTGACTGTTTTCTAGATTATGAAGAACTGAGATGTGCCGATGATAAAGAGCATCATCATCACCTGCCTGCCCTTATTCAAAATCAGTTGGGGCCGGCCTGACATGTTTTGTTAAAGCACAAAATCAGGAATGTGGATGATAAGAAACCATTTCCCAAAAAATATATATTTTGTAACAAAACGAACAATTATTTTTTGTAAGTTTTGATGCGTCTAGGCACTAGTCACGTCTACTCCTATCTGCAATGAGCTTTGAGTTTTATTCCCCATCAAATTGTTCCAATTTAAATTCAATGTACCTACATAAGGAGCAAAGTAGAAAAACCCGGAGAGAGGAAGTTTACGACGCTCCTCCGCATTTTCGCGTGTGACTTTTTTCACTTCGCGCGATGAATAGATTTCTGACACCGTCTGACACCGTGTGTGGGGAATAAGCAATGACAGCTCGTATAGATTTCTCGTTGGAATGTAGGTCACATCTATAGCGATACGTTTGTAAATATTTGCGGGAAAAATTGTATTCGCTTTTTGTGTGCCAACCCTTTCTGAAACTTATTGTTATTCTGCCACTATTCAAGATAGTAAGTACAACTGTCTCTTTCTAGTTAGAAAATGTAAGAAGATCAACAATTGATATTCATTTTTGATGATAATATGAAAATTCTAAGATTTGATTTTGAGGAGCCAATTTTCTCATGCATTTATCAAAAAGTTTCATATTCCCTGAGGAAAGATTTTCAATTCCTGGGCTAGTTCACTCCATGAAATATCTTCAGCTAATACTTTCACATCCTGTATTGTTAAGAAGTGTCTAGCCTCTCCCAAGTGAACGAAATCCTCAAAAATCTGACCCCCCTTTTCGAAACCAGATATCCGTAACAGCCAAACACCAAAAAAGTGTTACAAAACATCTAACACCGTCCATAGCTCATTAACACGGCCCGTCTGACCACATACTACCACACGCCAATCACTCTCATAATATGTCAGAATAAATTAGTGATGCCCCAATAATTATCGATAGAGTAACCGTGGAGCAACTGGGAGTAACCTGACACCGCGGTCAGGCTGTGGTTGTCGACAAATCGCGGCTATTTCGTGTGGCAATGGTCAAATGACAAGCGTGTCGTCATCGTCAAGAAACACAACAGTCCAACGTTGGACATGCGCTTCTACAAATTGAGGAGTGCTTGCCGTACTAACCACATTTAGCAAGCGTGCACGCATAAAAAAATGCAAGGTGTTGTATGATCCACAGGAAATACAAATGCTTATTCTCTAGTGTAAGTTATTCTACGAACAACTTTGATGACAATTAAATTATAAGTAGGTTAGTAGATACGTACACGTTTTTCACACAATTGTTAGTCCCTTTTAATAAAGTAAGAGACAGCAAATGTGACTTTGAAAAGAAGAACGCCCATAAAGTTGTACCTACAACACAATCCAAATAATAAAGCCAGACTTTACTCCAGCTACTCACAAACTAAGTTTACCAAGATTTTGGTTGTCTGTCTGTTCGCATTACTAAGCCCTATCCACTTATCGACATCGGCAAACTTTCCCAACACTTAATAATACTAAATTACAATGTTTATTGATAAGATAACTTCTATCAAACTGTGTGGTCTGTGAACGGCATTAGTTACCTTGGAGAGGTCAATATATTCTGGTATTTTGAGTAGTTACTAAGAAGAACTACTATAAAATGATCTGTTGAACAAAGGTTCAACGTATTTTAGTTTTCCATAAAGTTTCTTAGAATAACCAGAATAAGTTGAACCCTTAGATGGGTAGCTCTGGGTGGTTACATGATTTACAGATTAAAAGCCTTTGAAGGTTACAGAAACTAAGAATGGTTTTATCTTTGAGAAATGAGATGCGAGATATCTTGATGGGAACGATCGGAGTGGACTTAAGAGGTGGCTTCTTCAAGTCCGGTTAAGGGGGTTTTCACACACACAATATGTTTTTCCGGCGTTTTGCCAGATTTAGTTAGTTTTTTAGCAAAAGAAATTTAAGAAATCTTTTGAAAATCCCGGCAAAAAATTAAGGAGACGGCGCGCGGGGCGCCTTTACAGATAGGTCACTTAGTACTATCGACGATTTCGACGCTTAATGACTTTAACTGGATTAAATAACTAGAATCTCTAGGAACTCAAGATAACTTAGAAGATGTATGCCACGAACGCCATTTCTTTGATTAAAATTAGCTTAGAATCATATGAAGTTCTTGTATAAGATTTTGCTGTTTAAGTATTCTTATACTTTGAGATTTTTGACAGTAGCAACCCTGTCTATGTAACAAGTGGCAGTCGCGAAAATCCTAAAAAGGGTCGAATGATGAACCTACAGTAAACTCTCCATTTTGTGTGTAATTACTGTCATAGGTTATCATTGTCAATTACTGCCATTAATTGCGGTTGTCACAGGTTGTCATTTTTATAGCTGTCACAAACCGCAATATCTTCCGATGTGTATGGGAAACAAATAGGTAGTCGCCTCTTCAAGTCCGGTTAAGTTTTGATTCTCGATAACAGACGATTACGAATTGAGCTAATCCATCAGATGACGTCATAACATTACTCGTTTTCTCACTAGTTGGGCAGTTATCCGGTTATAACGTTAACAGTCATAACAGCCCCCTGCTGGACATGGGCTTTCCCTAATTGGGGGGTATTGTCATACTCAGAGTTTTGCTATTCTAATCCGGCATCACACGGAAGATGGAAACTACTGGCGGATAATCCATTAACAGAACAATTTATCTATCTATAAATACCTTTAAACGAGCAAAAATTTGGATATAATTATTACATAAGTTGATCTCGGAAACGGTTGCAATGATTTTCACGAAATTTCGCAATTAGAGTTTTTCAGAGGCGATAAAACTATCTGAATAGGTTTCATTTTTGAAAAATCGTTTCTTCTCAGAGTTGAGTTGAGAGTTGTTTTTAAACTACTTAACGATGGCTATTGAACAAGCAAGCAAGCTGGTGATCTCTTTAATATAAGAAGAACTAGGCATAGCTAGCTACATAGCTGCATTCTGCGCCATATAATAAGTCACTAGTCAGTCACATAAAAATGTTAACTACAAGTAACAAGGACATAAAAGCCGCCAAAGGCCAACTCTGTTCGAAACCCAACGAGACCACCCACGTCCATTTTTACTACGCTTATCGTTATAGTAGGGGAGCCCAGATGGTAATTTTTCCTGTTAATTAAACGTGGCAAATTAACACAGGTGCCCTTCCCCTGGGGGAGGCCTACGTCCAGCAGTGGACTGCTATTATAAGCTGATGCGATAGGTTTCCTTGCATAAAACTCTCGAATAGCATAAAACGCACGTCACAGTTGCAAAAAAAAAAACAAACTTTAAAAACAGACATTCAAAATAGTGCAATTCAAAATATCAGTCATTTTAAAAAGCTAATGCAACGCAAAGCCCTTAAATTGCTTTAAAAAACCTCTAAAATTTATTATAACAGCTACCTTCTTAGACTGCACCATTACCGTTTTCGGATAATTTCATAACAAATTTTAATAAAACCATCACGCCATGTGCGTTTTACCTTTTTTATATTAATAATTGCAGAAGCAGATGTTGTGTGTAAAATTGATATCTCTATCTTCTTAAAGGTTTTTTTTGTGTTTTCTACCTGAGAGTGAAGTGAAATTAGCGCAACTAATAGGTTTATAATAATGTTATTTCTATACTTCCATGTGGTTTTGGGTGAGGGTAATCTAGTGGATATGAAGGAGATGATCCATGATCGATTTGTGTGGATATTCCTAAATCGATATGAACTACTTGATTTCATAAAACTGCATGTTAGGTATATACATTTTGAGTAGTTTTTTCAATGAATGTATTTATTTGGCAATTAATCCTTTTTTAATTATAAAGGCGAAAGTGATAGGATTCATCAATATCAAACAAATATGAAGTGGTAATTGACATCGCACCGCAGTCTGCACCGTCTGTGACGCGTCTAAAAATTTCATATTGCAGGAAAGAGAGTATTTTTTGATAGCATTTTTAATTAAAAATTATCTTATTTGGATATTTTATTAACAAAGATATTTAATCAATGAATCTAGCACTCAATGAATTATTAGACAGGCAATCTTAAACATTTCTTAGAGTATAATACTTTTGTACCTACTCAGAAAGCAGATCTTTAGGCACATCCATACAATCCCAACAGTTATTAAACCATACTTATCTATCGGAATGCGGCATAACCATAACCTCACCGCAAAACACGACATAGTACTATTGTATACAAACAGACAAATATTAATAGAGATCTTTTGATAGAGCACAATACACCCAAAGGTCTAGAGGTTTTGTAAGCAATATCAATGAAATATACGTTAAAAACAACAATTGGGACGAGCGTAGGTGACTTACGATGCGTGGAAGATTTTATTTTTGATTGTTGTGTGTTTGTAATGGAAGTAGTAAAGTTATGGAATATCTGCAGTTACTAGAGATTAGTAGTATTTGAATTTGAGAATGCGGATAAGCCTATCACGATGATGTTGGGTAAATTAAAATGTTATTTATTCTATTGAGTAGGAAAATCAACGGCCTATACTATTGATAGCAGGCAATTTGATACCCATCTTTCTACTTGTCAGTTTTTTTCTGTTTATTCGATCATTTTATTCGCACAATTCCTCTTTTAATAAAATATACTTTTGGGTCTTCTTCATTTCGACCAACGGCCCTATGAACCCTGGTGTCAGAGTTTTTCGACCGCCTTCTACTGGTAGCAAGTCACTGACATGGTTAAGTAACGATCGCAATCTAAGTAATCAATCATAGACAGCACCTGGGACTATCAACTTAACGTTCCCTCCCTCTGAAGCACGAAACCTTACTTTTAGGTAAATACCTGACTTTCGCTAAACCTCGCATACACCAGCATTACCTTATGACATCTCCTCACCTCCTAAACTGGCATAAGCGACACTTCACATAATAACGGTAATTTAGATCTGACTTCACATTTCATCAAGCCGTCACGTACGCCACGAGTGCGAAATTAAAGCTATCCGTCTTCCGTGAGTGATAGTGAGACGCCAAATTTCATAAAAGCAACGTAATAGGATAAAGGAGATATTAACATAATGCCTTGGGTTGGGGGAATTAATAATATTGTTTTTAAGATTGCGTTCCCTTATAAAAACCGTTTGTGGCACCTGCGTCTTTGGTTTGGGAGCGTCGTTGAAGAAGTAAAAAATCGGTTTTAAATTGATGATCTCTTAGGATGTTTGTACTCTGACGTATCACAAGAAGAAGTAAAAAACTGTTTTAAATTGATGATATCTTAGGATGTTTGTACTCTGAGCACAATCCCATCGAGACCATCGAGATCAAAGTTAGTACTATTAAAATCTTTCTTCACACAGCCAATCTAACCTCAACTTTTCTATTTCAGACACAAACGGAAAGTCACCAACCTCCTGCCTTCAAAGTCATCAGCCCCTCAAGGAGCCGGTTCTCAAAGAAGAGCACCGCCTCCAGCTCCTCTGTACGAAGACCTGCAGGACCTTCCTAGGCGGCCTCCGCTACCACATCGACCTGACTTGGAACCTCAGCTGGAGGTATGTATGATTTCTTCCAGTTACCTACGCTGTTGAACAAAGAAAAGCCAACTTTCTCAGTACTATTTAATTTAATGCTCTAATGCTCTTTTTGAGTAGGTACATTATAAGAAGTCATCAATTTTCAACTGACGTTATTTTTCTTGTCCACAGATGGTAGAAACCAAAAGGCCAGGATGTCCAGGAAGAGTCTTTGTTTGCGGCTCCGGTGGCACTTGGAGAGGTGGCAACTCTTGCGGCGGTGATGCATGTGGTGCGCCTCTTTACGAAGAGCTGCCTCACAGATCAGACGACTCCCTTCACAGCGATGATCACTTCGCTGAAGATGAACTCAGTTTAGTAGGAGAGGCGGCGCCATGTAGGACGTGTTCGAAGCCGCCAGCTCCACAGTCGCTGCCGCACCGTCCGAGACAGCAACGCCTAGATAGACGGCCTAAAAGCCTAGACAGACGACGAGGTCAGCATAGAATGCCTCGTCATATTCATCCACCCGACCCGTCAGAATTCCACGAAGGTGTACTTCTTGACGCTTTGTTGAGGTTGTACCCCCAAGTTGGAACAGTGGGAGCGAGACCCTCCGGGCCAATGCCAGTGGGAGCTGGTGGCGCCTGGCCTGGTGGTGAGCTACCAGGAATCGGGTGTTGGAGAGGACCAAGGGCTTCTCCGAAACCTCCAAGCGGAGACTCTTCGTTCGGCTCAGACTCAGGATATAGCAATAATACGTGCGGCACTTGTGGTACAAGAGCTTCTTCTAGACATAGGTTATCTGCAGAAATACCCATGTCATGAATTTGGATTTAAGTGGTCGTGTGCCATAATGGTTGAATGTTGAGGACATGAAACAGGAATTATTAAAGTAGGCGATATACTTAGTTGTCCTTTTGGGCCTAAAAGGGGCCTCACATTTTCTTCATGCCTTCTTTAGATCTGTGTTAAATTGAAATGCCATTGCCAGAAATCCGACAAATTCGTTTGGCTCCGATGATTTTATTAGGATTCGCCGAAAGCATTTCAAGTTGTTACAATAATAGACTTTTCTAGGGACACAGATTATGTACAAAAATATCGTTAAGTAGAACTTTGTTTAGAAATAAAAATCCAGGATATTTTAGCATCGGTATAAATTCATAGGTACGTTTGAAGATTTTCTTGAAATTTCTGTGCCTAAACCAATGGCTTGACACTTTGAATAGAATGAAAATAAGCAATAATTATGTATATTAAATTAAAATAGTAAAAGCTATTCTGGACTGAAACGAAACATTTTAAACGAAATAGTTTCTTCTACACTATATAATAATGCAGAGCAATGATTTTTAGGTTTCGTGTTTGTTTGTATAATATTATCGTTTACTGAAAATAATGAACTAATTTTAAAAATACATTGTTGGAAAGCTACATTGACTCCAACGGGAAAATGAGAAACCGTTGCGATTTGCTAGTGCTTAATTTGTACAAACTCAGGTGACCATAATTTTTAGGTAGCAGTTAGAAGTTTCGTCCTAGTAAGTTATTTCGAACTAGTCCTAAACTTATCACAATAACTTTATGAAGTATTAAAACTAAAATGTTTACACTATTAGTTCTTATGTATAAAAAAAGTTGTAAATCAGATTCACTGAAGTTGTAGATATTGTACAAAATTTTAGGTAAACAAATTACATACTGTAAGATTGAATTTTATAATCATATCACATTAAAAGTACCTATTCACTATGAAGGTTAATTTTTCGAATTCCTTCCATGTTTGTATTATTTTGTCACTGGTGCTAAACTGTTCTATCAAGCTTTCTTTGTGTAAAATGCTTTCAAGTATTATTTTCTTACTTATTTATTTAATATTTCTGTATTTGTATACGACTTCTTCGTCTTATAGGTTTTCAATAGCCACATTGACTTTTTATTTTGTACTGATTTTGATGTATAAATCGTTCCTTGTCAAGAAAATTTTATGTAAAACTTATTTGATTGTCAAAAAAATGTTGTTTTGTTTTCTGTTTGAATTAATTTAAGTAATATTTATTATTAAAATATTTTTGTTCCATTTTGTATATTATCGAGAGACGTCACTAATGTAAATTAACTTCTGGACCGAATGTCCATTTATATATACATGAAAAGCACAATAAAATGAAAAATAAATACATTTTTAAGAAAATAATTTTTGTTTTACTCCCGATCCCAAAATATTAATACAAATTGTTGTAATATAAGCACAAAAGGTACAATAATATTAGAGGCAATAACAACACGTCATTATTGTTTAATATGAAACAAAAAAAAACATAAAAATGAAGACGAAATATAATTAAAGAGAAATATTAAAAATAGGTATTCCCACTTCTATGACAGAGATCATTGCAGTTTCTGTTGTACCAAAAACCAAAATCGGTCAAAACCATTTAATAAACATTTGACAACTAGATTTTGTGTAATATACCGACTCTGATATTTGAAAACGTCCTAACTACATAGGCTTGCCATTTGTAGATAGGAGGTTTTCGAATATCATCTTCGGTACGAGATTATTCAGATTCCGGCTCATTGTTTTAAAGGTAATAAGGCTTACTAAAAACATAAACAAGCCGATGTACCTATAAATACAAAAACCTGACTGCGGTAATATCAAAGTTGTATTTTGCGATAAAAATTTACCATCTTCAATAATGAAATTTTAACATAGCTAGTGTCACTCATTAACGACACATCACATGTCAAGATCCACTCAGCCGTTTGAGCTGTAGCCCGTGAAAATGAATTTCTGGATACATGCATAAATATACATACATACTCTCGAAAAACATAACCCTCCTGATCCAGTCGGGTATAAATTTCTCGTGAAATAATCTAAATTTTATAAAGTCGTATATTTTTGCCATAATTTCCAATGATTACCTGCAGTATCCAGGTAGTCTGAATCTAATCATAGTTCCATGTAAAATGCATGTAAAGTACCCTATTACACATACTAAATACTTGTTTTACAAAGCTATTCCCGTGAGGGCAGTGCAATATTCCAAACAACACGAAACACCATTAAAGCACCCCATTGTCATTCAACTACGAATCGAGATATAAACTAACCCCCCGTTATTTCCTACATCACTGCTATGGGACTCGAATTGGAAAGTAACTCAAAAATCAACGTTTTACATTTTTTTTAGCAACAACTCACAGGATTGCAAATTCAACAAAGTAGAGTTTTGGATGCATTCTACGTATTTTTGAAGGTTTTTCGAAAAATGAAGATAAGACAAATAAAATTATAAAAATTTATTAAAATATAGGTAATTTAGTAATATTTTACAGTAGGGAAACACAACTATGAAAATTTCAACGAATAAATTGGTCAAGTACCGAAATCGTTTGTGAATGATGCGAGGTACCGTAAAGTTGATGCACTTTTCTTGCGTACCTACTTGCTAAGAAAGCTTCACAAACCGACATAAGATTACTACTCTATAAGGGAATATGGGATAATATCTAACAGCCCAGATATTTATGTTAAATCTTATACTTGTAAAAGTAAAAAAGATACATGTATTTCTTGTATAGTTCTTAATCTCCTTTATCGAAGTACCACTGTCTGACCTTTGTTAAGTCTGAAAAATACTTTCAGTTTAGAGCAAAATTAGTAGACAGACGCTATCAATTCAAAATCAAAAATAGTAAGTTACGACATTTTGGCTGCAGGTGTCCAGCAAAAGGGTGCTGAATTTTATCTTTATTGCTGATAGAACAATAGGGTGCCAAACTTAATTTAGAAAGTAAATTACGTTGTGAAAGCTTTTATTAAATGACAAATAGCTCGTAAAAACTTTAAGTGAGTTATATCGCCTTTTGTCTTGAAGCCAGATTTCGAGATGAAATGAAAATTCATGGGCCATTCTGTTCGAAATATTGTTTTGAGTCAGGTTTAGAGATATTACTTTCTTTGTACCTATACCCATTTATGGAATCAATTTTAACGTGCTGCCTAAAAGTTTGGAAAGTCAAAGCAGATACCTACGGAAAAATTATAGCAAAATAAAAAGAAATATCCTGGACATTTCACACAGCGCTATCTAGCTACAAACTAAGCAAAGCTTGTACTATGGCAACTAGATGGCTAATATTAGTACTTATACAGGGAGTAACAGAAAGGGTATAACTAGATGAAAGGAGGTCAAGGTACTCATGAAACTGATCAACTTTCCCCATGGAACATGGGTCGAAATATGAAAAAGAAATTTGGACCTCCCATACAAAATCTCCGATCAGCTGATTGATTAACTATAGGAGGTCCAAATTTTTTATTCATATTCTGACCCATGTTCCATGGGGAAAGTTGTTCAGTTTCATGAGTACCTTGACCTCCTTTCGGCTTGTTATTTCCTTTCTGTTACTCCCGGTATACTTTTTTTTGTAAACACATAGGTAAGTACATTTTATACATAGCAAACACCCAAACATTTATGTCGGAGGGGTTCGAACCCACGAATCGACCCTCGGCGAATTACACCATTCTTTTATAAATAGATAAGTACCGTATAAGTAAGTATAGATGGGTATGTAAATCTAATCTTGAAGGACTGGCTGGCGGACTCAAAGGTAAAGTTTTAATAGCACTCGCCAGACACCGGGCTGGCCGACACAACGATTACATACCTATACCTACTCCTATATCTACCATAATGCACCTAAGTATGTTCCAAAGAGATATTTTACAGATTGTTTGTAGTAGCTGGTAGGTATCCGTGTAATTTCTTTTGTTAACTTATTATATCAGGTACTAGCGACCCGTTAGCGGTTTCACCTGCTGCAACTAATTTTCCCGCGGAAAAATGGCATTTTCCCGGCATTACAAAAAACCACATCAGTGTCCATTGCGTAGTTTAGTAGGAGACAGCCAACGAGACAGCGAATTACACAGCAGAAAGAAAAACTCATATAACTTTTATACTATAAAATTAAGTTGCTTTTTGCGTTTCTATAGCACATAGTATAAAATACTACGTATTGATTGATGTAAGCATATTGATATTTACGTACCACACCATCCAATATAAAATGACGTCATTAATTTCAATATTTTCATACAAAATATCGTTTCAAAATGTTTTAAAAACTTGCATATTTGACTTCGGTAGATAATTATAAATCATTCGTTCGTCACAGGATGTCGCTGTTGGTTTACTAAAACGCGGTTTACTTTTAAAAGCCATTTACTGAGTTTGTACGGTATTACCGGGTATTACTTAATTTTATTTATGGAAATAATACGTATTGAGTTTCTAAAATCGTTGAAAAGATACCTGGAAAATAAAGCAGAGTTATTATTTTCATTTCATCCAACTCGCTTCACTTCTAGCCGTGAAACATCAGAGCGCAAGCAAATATTAATAAGCAGCCTTAGGCACGTTGATTTATATGCTTAGAGCAGAAATGTCGAGATGAATATATTTTCACAACACATACACCGCTTGTCGTGTCACAAGAACTAAATGAAAACATTATTTATTGCGACAACCTGTTGCTGATACTATGTATGGTATGTTGAGATTACTTATTGTACTTTTATTATTTTGTAGTTCAGGTAGAAGGTTCTTACCTAATGATGCAAACAAGGTGTTAAGACAATACCTACATAAAAGTAGAGACTATATAGATGTTTGTAGGAATCTTGTAACATAATTTTGGATGATTTTAGTTTTTTACTGAATGATTCTATCAATACCAAAATCTTGATCAGGTTACATTTAGAGCACCTAGTAGGGTTTATTGTATAATAGATACCTACTGAAGATCCAAAATTTGATCTGGCATATTTGGTCGTTTTTCGTACATATTACAAGAATTTTTCATATTTTTTTGCATGCAGAACATATATAGGCCTCTACCGATAAATATGTGCCTACTAAGTATTGGTAGTGCGCTAATCAAAACTAGTTTACTAGATTGAAATGAAGTTATTGAATTTAAGTTTTTGGAATTTACCTACTAGGAAGGCGGCGCATGGAGTGTGGTTCATCCACGTACTCATTATAGAGTCCAACAAGGTATAATTACCAAACTTATCAAGTAAGTAGTTTCCTTCTACACTACCCACTACTTTACTGTGATGATGATGATGATGATCATGAACACTGTTACAAGCCAAGTTAACCCAGGGATTCACATCAAAAATTACAATACACTACATCTAAGCCGCTATGGAATGCATGAAATATACTTTACACTGTCTAGAAATATTGTCGCTAGCACTAAAGCGGGTCTCACACCTGACTTGCTCCTGACGCACAAATTAGGGAGAGACGGCGCGGCGCTTATGGAAATGCTACCACTACTCAGAGCCTCCATACATTTGAAATAAGGTAGCTTTTTCGGCAGCCAAACGCGAAATATGTCAACGGAAAACCTACCTGAATTCAGAAAATTGACGCCATTTTGAAATCGCCATGTCACATTGCTAGGACAAAGAACGTTCTAATTTCAAAATTAATTTCAATTTCAAGCACGAGTATTTCTTGTTCAAAGTCGTAAGGTGTCAAACAAATACATAAAATAATATAATCGTGTATATATACAATGACAAATAGGAAATAGAAGTTTGATTCAAAGATAAAATATATTATGAAATCTCTTGGATAGCTCCGGAAGATTCATAGTTTTTCCAGCATACAAGAACTACGATGAAGTCATGTACAAGTAGGCATAGAGGTAATTTTTACTTTAGTGCACGTGAGTTTTGTTTTATTTGGTAGGGTACCATCAGCAGAAGATCAGCCTACCTATTTAAAGGATTAATTTTTACTAGTTTGTATGTTGCTATGTTACTAATAGTACATAATTACCTACTATCACCATTACTTCGTTCTTGTAATTTATTGAATAATCTTATAGGACTTTTCTATACAGGTACTAAAGTTAGTCAGTTTTGGCAGGTAAATCAAGGTGCTGCAGATAGTAACTACACTATAACTTTAAAAAACTCGCGATTCACATATAATAGTTACTTTGACGGGTCTTATCGCGATAGTTTTTTAGGTAAATAAGAGATTTACCTGTAAACCTAACTAGTACCTACACTTCCTATGTACAGACAGTCAAACCACAAAGTAAGTATTGGCTAGCGCAATCCAGAGAGTCGGCTTCGAGCAAACGCGGCTAAACTCACTCAGACATCCACACGCGTCGTTTACGCGCTCTGTGGAACCGTGTCGAACCGGAACTGGTTGAGTGTGAATGGCGCGTTCGGTGCGGGCGGACGGAATGGCGAGTAAAGAAAAATATTTTTATGGTGTATTTGGGTGTAATAACACCAGAGAAAATTGTGGGTTGTCATTTTTAGTTACCCACGCAATAATGAAAAGTAAGTAGAACTCTTTTATTTGATAAATATATAGATACCTACTTCAAAACACTAGAAATGGAGGGATTTCTTTTTATAAATCTTATTTACTTCGTAATAAGTGCTTTAGCGTTTTATGTACGTACGTACAAGTAGGTACGTTTGTCATATCATCATGTTCATGTCATGATAGATAGTTACCAACCTACCTACCTACCGTTCCCAGCGCATATCGCCTGCCCGCCAATACATTGGTAGGTAGGTAATCTGTGTGCGACTGACTAGTGACGGTCTGACGGTACGTTTACTTTCATGATGGCTTGAATCCCTGTTCAAAAATACCTGCCTTCCAACCATAGGTACCTAACCTATTAAAGTTCGTGAGGGCAAGTAAAAGTAGCAACCCTAAAGAGTAGGCATAAGTGATCGAAAGAAGGGGCGAGCTGGCCTTCTGTAAATTCTCTATTTTGTGGTCAAACTCAGATCGGGTAACCTGACCTGAGCTCATAGTGAACCTATAACTTAAACTTAGAAAAAGGCTGTTAAAGGTTAGGTGTGAGTTGTCCCGTGTGATGCCGGCTTAGCATAGCATAGCATCACCCCAATTTAACCCGTGGATGTCGTAAAAAGCGACTAAAGGATATTCATCCAGGGAATACAATATCTTACACTGCGCTCGCCAATCCGCCTGCGATAGGGGGAGGCCCATGTCCAGCAATGCAGTTTTGTGGCTGTTGTTATGGTTGATTGGTTATGGCTTAAAGAAACTCGCTGCCGTGCACGCACATACTGCGCCTTACCACACTTTACTGCGTATAACTGCGCCGTAACACGCCGTACCGCGATGTACATGTCGCAGTACGATGGCAGAATTAGGTTTTTGGCCAAAATCCTAGGTTTTTGGCCAAAAGCCGGCATATGGCAAAATCGTACACTTCGCTCGGCCATCGTCCTAAGCTAATCCAGGTTTTTGGCCAAAAACCTAGGATTTTGGCCAAAAAACTAGGATTTTGGCCGAAATCCTAGATTTGTTTAGTATTATGGCTTTTTTGCATTTCGGGGAAACTTCTTCTTCTTCGACTGGTACACCAAATCGCCCAACGACCCGATGAACCCTGGTGTTAGAGTTTTTAAACCGCCTACTGCAAGGAGCAGGCCTCTGACAAGGTTGTGAAACGACCGCCGTCTAAGTGATCATAAAGAGCAATCGGGACTGACGGCTTAACGTGCCCGTGTAGTTCGGGCATACACCTCGAAAGGCAGGGGGTAACATTTGACGTTCTGGTGGGAGGTAGCGTCAGACGCTCTGGAGGGCGTGGGTAGCGTCGGACACTCTGGAGGATGTAAGATGACGGGAGTTGGATTTTCTGGGGGTCCGGCGGTACCTCCTGGTCTCCAGGGCGTCCAACGCTACCACCAATCCTCTAGAGCGTTCAGTGGTACGTCCTGCTCTTATGGTGTCTGAAGCTCCACCCTGCCCTTCAGGGAATCCGAGGCAATCCTGCTGTTCAGACTGTCTGATGTTACCCCCCGTCCTTCAGGGTGTCCATTTACGGTGTCCAAGTCTACCCTCAAAAGATCAGAGGGAGGTGCATAAAGTACCTCTCCACTCCTCGTTCCCCCGAACCACACGGGTACGGTAAGCCGTCGGTCGGTCCCGATTGCTCTCTATGATCAATTAGACGGTGGTCGTTACACAACCATGTTAGAGGCCTGCTACTTGCAGTAGGCGGTTGAAAACTCTGATACCAGGGTCCATCGGCTCGTTAGGTGCTTTGGTGTACCACTCGAAGACGAAGAAGTTCCCCCGAATATCAAAAAAAGCCATAATACTAAACAAATCTAGGATTTCGGCCAAAATCCTAGTTTTTTGGCCAAAATCCTAGGTTTTTGGCCAAAAACCTGGATCAGCTCAGGACGATGGCCGAAGGAAGTCTACGATTCTGCCATATGCCTTTTATTATGGCTTTTTTTGCATTTCGGGGAAACTTCTTCTTCTTCGACTGGTACACCAAGTCGCTCAACGACCCGATGAACCCTGGTGTTAGAGTTTTTAAACCGCCTACTGCAAGGAGCAGGCCTCTGACAAGGTTGTGTAACGACCGCCGTTTAAGTGATCATAAAGAGCAATTGGGACCGACGGTTTAACGTGCCCGTGTAGTTCGGGCATACACCTCGAAAGGCTGGAGGTAACATTTGACGTTCTGGAGGGTGGGAGGTAGCGTCAGACGCTCTGGAGGGCGTGGGTAGCGTCGGACACTCCGAAAGATGTAAGATGACGGGCGTTGGATTTTATGGGGGTCCGACGCTACCTCCTGGTCTCCAGGGCGTCCAACGCTACTACCAATCCTCTAGAGCGTTCAGTGGTACGTCCTGCTCTTATGGTGTCTGAAGCTCCCCCCTACCCTTCAGGGAATCCGAGGCAATCCTGCTGTTCAGACTGTCTGATGTTGCCCCCCGTCCTTCAGGGTGTCCATTTACGGTGTCCAAGTCTACCCTCAAAAGAGAGGGAGGTGCATAAAGTACCTCTCCACTCCTCGTTCCCCCGAACTACACGGGTACGGTAAGCCGTCGGTCGGTCGGTCCCGATTGCTCTCTATGATCACTTAGACTGCGGTCGTTACACAACCATGTTAGAAGCCTACTACTTGCAGTAGGCGGTTAAAAACTCTGATACCAGGGTCCATCGGCTCGTTAGGTGCTTTGGTGTACCACTCGAAAACGAAGAAGTTTCCCCGAAATTCAAAAAAAGCCATAATACTAAACAAATCTAGGATTTCGGCCAAAATCCTAGTTTTTTGGCCAAAATCCTAGGTTTTTGGCCAAAAACCTGGATCAGCTCAGGACGATGGCCGAAAGAAGTCTACGATTCTGCCATATGCCGGCTTTTGGCCAAAAACCTAGGTTTTTGGCCAAAAACCTGATTCTGCCATCGTACTGCGACATACATACCACGTTTTACCGCGCCTTACCACCCCTTACCGCGCTTTACCGCGCCTGGTTGGACATTTTGATTGAGAGTCATTCAGAAGACTGTGTATCTACAGTGGCAGGTTGTCAGCCTGTCGCCTAAAATTACAATACACATCAACCCTCAAATCCCTTAGTCGCTTTTAGCGACACTCACGGGAACGATATGGGGTGATGCTATTCTATACCGGCATCACACGGCTATTACAATGTACCAATCTAAATATTAGAGCGATACGGTTGGGTAGGTACTAAGATTGTGTAAAAGTAATCGCGAGTGCTTATTAAGTTAACATTCGGTACCTGCCATTAACAGGAAAAGTCTTCTTAACATTGTCACAAACGCTTTGAATTCGTGGTTTTGTGGTAACTAAATTTATTTCGATCATAAAATTTTGATAAATTTGTTAATATCCTAAGTCGTATCTTATAAGGATCTGAGTAGCGGTAGGTTAAAAACAGTTCAAATCTGGAATGACACAAAGAAATTGCTACCGCTATTCAGATTGACGGCGATCTGAGTAGCGGTAGGTATTACATAAGCGCGACGGCGCGCAGGGCTCCTTTACACATAGCTCACTCAGTACTAGTGACGATTTTGACGCTTTCTGACGTTTACTGGAATGAACTGGTATCTAACTCAAGGTAACTAAGAAAATGGTTGCCACAAACGTCATATTTCTTTCATTCAAATCGGCTCAGAATTATCTTGTGTCTCTTCTGAATCGATAAGTGATATTTTTTTGTTTCGTATTTTGATAAACAATTTTGAGTTGAGATTAAATTTCGTCCTCGTGTTGAGTCTAGCAACCTTAGCTATGTATTAAATAACAAGTGACAATCGCGATAATCCTAAATAGAACCTCCGTAAACTCTCTGTTTTGTGCCTGACTTATGCAGTTGCAAAAGAGTTAGGTATCTTCCATAATAAGGGTACCTATCCATAAGAGTGTATAAAAGAGATAGATGTGTTTGACAAACAACTTAAGATTGTGGCTCTTGCATTTTTAATAGGTAAATGTAATTTTGAAATTCCCTTACATCTGACAGCTGCATGCGTTACGAATGCGCTAAATTGCGCAGCAACGGAAGTCAATGGTAGGAACCACCTAAATGAGAGTATTATTTACTGCCTGTCTGAGTGTTTGTTGTTTTGCATCCGAGCTTGCGCTGAACTGAAGTATGATTTCAAACCACATCTGTTAGCCATGATGCATGCTTTGTGATGCTGACATTTTGATAATTAACAGTTGCCGTTATTGCAGGAATAAATTCTGAAGATAAAGCGAACATTGTGCTTAAATTTCATGATGTTTTTATTTCACAGAATCAGCCTAGAACTGACCATGAATTGAACATTTGATTAAAGAAGAGAAACACACGCATTCACGTCAAATAGCATCGCACACCGCTTCATCGACGAATATGTCTGACAAACCGTTTCGTATTAAAAAATAAGGCGGAAAATCGAACAAACGACGTACCGGGTGTTTCTTGCCATAAGATTTTCAGTAGATCCTACCTACCACACAAAATAAGATGGGTTTTGTAAAGAATTTTCGGAGAAGTTCTTTTAGGACAGTTGGTCAGTTTCATGGGTTGGTAGGTTGGTAGTTTTGAGTACTAAAATTTTTTTTTTCTTATTTTTGTGATATTGTATCTAAAGTATTTTGGTTAATTCAGTAAGGTACTTAGATAAGTTTGTTTCAAAGTGGCAAAACTGCAGTTGAACTATTAATGTCGATAGTTTTCACAGGAATTTTCCACATTTTTGAAACCATTTTTTATCAACTTCGTAAAGTGTAGTTTCTTTCACTTCCATAGAAAACCGCACCGCTGCATGTATAGCGCTATGATCCTTAATAATAATTTGCGCCGCATATCCTGTCTGGTCTACAAATTTATCTTGCGAGATTAGCTACTTGAGTAATGGTAAGTAGTAAATCTGGCGTTTCTTGCGTTTTACAAAAGTTAAAAATGGGTTTTTGCTTACACCTTTTCCATATGCAGGGTGTAAGGGATAGCTCTATGAATACTGATGCACCCTACATTAAGACCATGAAACTGAAAAACTATCCAAGAGATTTTCAGGAAACGACAAAATATTTTCGATCTCCCATACAAAATCACGATCAAGTTTAAGCATTTACTATGGAAAGTCAAATAAATTTTGACGTTCCATGATATATATTTTTTATCTGCATGCAGTATCAGTACGAGTTGTCCTTTATATACACCCTGTATAAAACATTATTCAAACCATAAAAAAACTCAAGAGACGATTAATCAAAATATTGATAAAATAAGTACCTAAGTATCACTCTAATTCATCGTCACCCCAGAATTTTAAATTTGAGAATCAGTTCGCTACTAACCACCTAATGAAGTTTCATTACGCCAACCAAACTTTTAGCCATAGGTATCTCAGAAATCTTATTTATTTGTTTTTTTAGGTTTTAAACTTAATAATTAAACTGGCGTCGAAAAAGTACAAACCGACCCAACTTTAAGCATTTAAGTAAATTCTTGCAAGCACAACCGCAGTAATTTGTATGTTGGAAACACCTTAATTTTCGTATCGGTTACTACTCGCTGCCATTGCGTTCCCTGTTAGTTAGCTCCAGGCGCTCGTTTGACGTCTTCATTGGTGTACAGATAAAAGACTTTGTACAGTCATTTTACAGTTACACATTTGAACCGCAAGTCTTATGCATGCGCTGCGTCGCGTGGACCACGGCGAAGTTCACTCACTTCTTTTGCACCGCTGCTTGAAGTACTAAAGTGAACTTCAAACCGCGTGACGCGACGCGAAGCGTCCCCGTCGTATGCTTGCGGCATAAGAAGGGTCAAAAGTCCAAATTGTCTGATCCCAGCCTGATCTTGACTGTTCTTACAACATCAATAGCACCTCAAGAAGAGTTAACGTTCCGAACTGTCTTAAAAACTCCCTAAAGATATTAAGCGCTTTACATCGCGACCGCTTCGACTTCATTTTTGCGACTTTCCACCTTAATCTGGCCAGTGAGGGCACCAGGCTTGTTAGGGCGCCTACACACAGGACACTCTACCCACACCTACTCACTCACGCCCCCCGGGGCCACAGGCACTCGTGCTAGCGAGGCCACTCCACCCTACCTAGCTACTAAGTTACACTCTTTAGTTAAGTTACCTCGGTTCCCTGAGTGCCGGTGCCTCTAGGAACCTGGGTAACACGACAGTTTGGCGCCCAACGGTAAAGGATACGTGCGTGGGCGATATCCACACCCACGTACTACCAGAACCCTTCCCTAAATTCTAAAACAACGCTTCTTCTAGCGTAATCCTTTTCGACTATAATTTCGGCCCTCTTCCCCTCTCAAAAGTGGCCCTCCTCTTTCGGCCCACTTTATTAATTACCCTTACCTAAACCCTCAAGCTTAAAACCTAACACTAACCTCCTTTACTTGCCACACTTTACTCAAAACTTTACCCAAACAAAAATGGCTTCAACAAGGACACTTCTGCCAGCGTCAGGTCAATTCCGAGGACCTCGCTATTCTGCCAGCGTCAGGCAATCTTGAGGACCTCCCCTTTTTGGAATTATTCCTTTTGATTTTTCCTAATTATGCTGTTGCCATTTTTCGACTATTGTCTTTTACTTCTTGCACTTTTGCCTTTTACTTTTTGTCCTCTTGCTATTTGCCTTTTTTACTCCCCTATTCAACTACTTCTCAGCCATCCTTTGCATCCCACTTCTCATTCTTACTCGTCTCTTCTTTATTCACAACACCACTATCCTTCCCTTAACACTTCTTCTTTGTGCATCTGACTTCGACCTTTCGGCCAATAATCGAAGTCAAATTTTTATTTTGGCTTTTAGCCTTTTCTACACACCCACACACTTACACACACACTGGCTCTAAAGTCACCTAGAGACACACACCTCTGCAGGCGGTACTCTAATCCCGCCCTGCTCTCCCTTAAGGGTTCTCTAAATACCCTCTCTCTAAAGACTCTCTCTAAATGGGTCTCTTAAAATGTTCCTCTCTTGATGGGTCTCTCTATCCCCACTTGAGCTAAGGTTCATTCTTCTTCGTGCGGATTGTGACACGTTAAATAAGCCTACACTACTACACTCTACACAAACTTATCTTCTTCACACTCTACACATCGTGCGGTTAGTGACACGTTAAATAAGCCTTAACACTACTCACAGGTTTTAAGCTGGAGCGGATGACAACTCCTAAAACAAGCCTTGGTCATCGCCTGAGATACGCTCAGAGAGTAGCATACCTTGGAGTAGGAGCCATTGAATGTGAGCCCTACCCCAACCTTTGAGAGATGAAGGATGCATGATTGAATGGTGAAGTCTGAAAGTAGGTGAATGCGTAGGGTATCTGCTCATAACTTCAAAATTTTTGAAACAGCAAAAATTTTCTCGGGGTCGTGGGGGAAAATATAGCGTTTTACGCGTATTTTCGGTATTTTCTTCTGATTTCTATAAATCTATTCATATTTTCATTGTTTTCCTTGTTGACATGATTATTTACTACTACTGACAGAATGTCAACGTCTCACCTTTGACGGCTATCTCATAGAGCCGCGTACTTCTCTATTAAAAAGTTATTATACTATAGCCCTCTACCTCTTTCTAGTTTCTGACCTCCTGGTACTCGATTCTAAATTTATCTCGCGCTGGCACTCTTTCACTCCTCCTGGACGAAACCTCCGAGCCCTCCAAAGCCACCGGACTGCCCTCGTCGCCTGGACAAACCACTACAGCATCAGGGCGACAAACCTCCACCATCAACACTGGCAACTTGCTGGAAGACTGGCCACTGACAAATCTCAAGGTTTTGAAATTCGAAATTAGAATGAAGACTGGAACATTCTCGAACACCTAGCAAGCATATAAAAGTCCCGTCAGCTGCCATCCTGACAGTTCTTGACCAGCCACTGAAGACTTCAGAAGAAAATCAAGATTATGAATACTGACAAGAAAATCTAATACAGCAAGTCTACAACTATGCCTGCCGAAGCGCGTTACGTCGTGGTCTCCGCGCCGAAGACTTAAGTCCGCTAACCAGTCCTCGGTCTGCGCCCTACGCTCCTCAGCTGCCCTGCGAGTGCCAAGAGGACCCCTATGTGTGTCATGCGCTACCCTTCGAGGCCCTCTTCCGTTCCAGGAGGTCTTTTGATTATCTGTAGTTAATAAAAGCCCTCTCTTTTATTTACTATCTTTTCCTGCCACGGTCCCCCGCTGCACGTGAGGGCACCAGGCTTGTTAGGGCGCCTACACACAGGACACTCTACTCACACCTACTCACTCACGCCCCCCGGGGCTACAGGCACTCGTGCTAGCGAGACCACTCCACCCTACCTAGCTACTAAGTTACACCTGCGGTTACCTCGGTTCCCTGAGTGCCGGTTCCTCTAGGAACCTGGGTAACACGACAAATCTCATATTAATACGACGACGCATGCCAAACGGTTTGGTTTTGTCAAACGGTTTTAAGTTGAATGTTGACAGTTCAAATCTCTTCACCGCTGCGCGCGCGCCGGCGGCGGCACGAACTCGGCAATTTTTCAATGTAACCCGAGCCGATATTATACTGAACAACAGTGTTTGAGGAAATTGCCCGAGCTGGGACGCTTCGCGCGAATGGTGGGACGGGTCCGGCATTGGAAGTCGTTGACTTATTTAGGCCCACTGATGATAAGACCCAGTAGGTCCAATTGGTGGCAGTGCATGTACCTGATTAGGCCGAATAATATGAGGTTTGTAACAGACAGGTCGAAAATACATTAAGACAGCTTTACTCGTATTGTTAGAATTTTATCAATGTTGCAATTTTTCAATGCAACCCGAGCCGCTATTATACTGAACAACTGATAAGGTTGAGTTAGTTTTTGGGTGTGTATTATTATGTGGAAACTCAATAAAAGCACACGTTTGCCAACAACAACAGATTTTTATTCCATTAGCATTATCTGGATAAATATTCTCATAAAACTTTTGGTTTTGCACATGTAGACCCTTTTAAACATTACAATAATACATTCAGACATTAAAACAATCATTTTACAGTATATTTTATACAATAAAACATAATTTTATATCTTTTTCCCTCTTTGACTGCAAAAAACGAATGTCCGCCATCTTTTTTTTCACGTCCTCCCGCCTTTTTTCTTCCGGGCGAGGCACGCAAACTACGCTTATACCGCCAACCAGTGAGTTTCAGTATATTTGTTTTGTCATTATTGTAACAGTTCGTCCATCCTGACACATTTTGCTACCACGCAAAATATTTCCAGTCACTTGATCTTTTATCCAAAGCTTTTTATAAGTGTCAAACTTATCGATCAGATTATCTTCCAAAATCTCATTGTACTGTATACTTTAATATTTCAATCTTCTGTCTGTGTTTCTGTGTTTTTTGTCGGTACTGTGTTTCTATTTAACTTCGATCAGCTTAACATCATTAATTACTGTCTAATTTTCGAAACATTCTCATCATTATCAGATATCTCATAAATTTTCCTTGTTTTGTTGTTCATTTTCATTTAGTAGTTTCAAAATTTCAATTTATTCTTTAAAATTTTGCAATCTTTTTCATCTGAGTCGGTGCATCATGTCTTAATTTACTTGGAATATCTCTTGGAATTCATGTATTATATCAGTGTTCTATTTAGAAACCGCTCTCTGAATTGTCCAATCTCCTGAGATACATCTTTGATTGAGTCTTTATTTTCTTCCTCTCATCCTGTATCATGCTCAACATTTCAACCTTCTTTGATTAAGTCTTTATTTTCTTCCCCTCATCCTGCATCATGTAGTAAAACAATAATGTCGGTACTAGTTTCTTTCTAAACAACAAATCATTAACACCACAATCTGTAAAGTATCAAATAATTAATATGACAATTGCATCAACAATAATAAGTGTTTCTTTTCACATGTTGCAAATATATTCCGAATCTTTAAGTACTCCTTCTCCTGCTCCTTAAATTATTTTCTAATAATCTTTACTACATTAAAGATTACCATGTTCATACATCATCTTAAACTTGTTTCAAAATGTATTTTTATCAGTATACATACATCTATATCTTCATCAAAATAATGTACTATTTCTTTATCGTCTGTTTAGACGACCCTTGTACCATTTTCTTTCAACATCTTACTTATCTGACGGTTCTCATGTACAACTTTGTTCACCGTCTGATAAGACGGCCCTTTGCACCATTATAGTCATCGTCTAGTAGTACAGCCCTTTGCACCATTTTAGTCAACGTCTGGTAGGACAGCCTTTTGTACCATTTTCATTCATCCATGTACCATTTTAGTCATCGTCTGGCTAGACGGCCTCTTTTGTACAACTTTATTCTTTGTCCGGTAATGCAGTTCTTTGTACCATTGTAGTCATCGTCTGGCAAGACAGCCCCTTGTGCCATTTTAGTCATCGTCTGGCAAGACGGCCTTCTGTGTAATTTTTTTCTTAGTCATCGTCTGGCACGACGGCCCATTATGCCATTTTAGTCATCGTCTGGCAAGACGGTCCTTTTGTGCCATATTAGTCATCGTCTGGCAAGACGGCCCATTAAGCCATTTTATTCATCGTCCGGCAAGACGGCCTTTTATTTTGTGCTATTTTAGTCATCGTCTGGCAAGACGGCCCATTATGCCATTTTAGTCATCGTCTGACAAGACGGCCCTTTCTTTTGTGCCATTTTAGTCATCGTCTGGCAAGACGGCCTTCTGTGCCATTTTAGTCATCGTCTGGCAAGACGGCCCTTTCTTTTGTGCCATTTTAGTCATCGTCTGGCAAGACGGCCCTTTCCTTCTGTGCCATTTTAGTCATCGTCTGGCAAGACGGCCTTCGGTGCCATTTTAGTCATCGTCTGGCAAGACGGCCCTTTCCTTCTGTGCCATTTTAGTCATCGTCTGGCAAGACGGCCTTCGGTGCTATTTTAGTCATCGTCTGGCAAGACGGCCCTTTATGCCATTTTAGTCATCGTCTGGCAAGACGGCCCTTTCTTTGTGCCATTTTAGTCATCGTCTGGCAAGACGGCCTTCTGTGCCATTTGGTCATCGTCTGGCAAGACGGCCCATTATGCCATTTTAGTCATCGTCTGGCAAGACGGCCCTTTTTTTTGTGTTATTTTAGTCCTCGTCTGGCACGACGGCCCTTTCTGCTTTGCCGTTTTAGTCATCGTCTGGCAAGACGGCCCTTTTGTGCCATTTTAGTCATCGTCTGGCAAGACGGCCCATATGCCATTTTAGTCATCGTCTGGCAAGACGGCCCTTTCTTTTGTGCCATTTTAGTCATCGTCTGGCAAGACGGCCTTCTGTGCCATTTTAGTCATCGTCTGGCAAGACGGCCCATTATGCCATTTTAGTCATCGTCCGGCAAGACGGCCCTTTTTTTGTTTATTCTGTAACTTCACTTATATTATTGCCTGTATTAATCCACAATGCTAGTTAATATTTATTTGCTTCACTCAATTCTATCGTCAAGTTTCATCCATAAACTCTTTTCCATATTCTGTAATAGATAACTTCACTTATATCATACATTGCCTTTATTATTTCACCATGTTTGTTAACATTTATTTTCTTTACTGAATTCTATTGCATACTTATTAATTATTTATACATATCTAAATATTTCCTATTTGTAAACCGTTTAAGTCAGTCATTCATTGATTCTCTTCTATTACTACTTTACTTTTCTCATAACTCTCTTGTATTCAATTTAACTTTTAACCCTGAGTTTGACCATTTTATTTCCTTCTTTTCTTTTTGACCATTGACTTTGACTTTGAATTTTGACTTTTATGCCTATAAAACTACTTATTCTAAGTATTCCTCAATTTTACTTCCACTATGTTAACATTTCTAACTTTCTTTTCCTTTTAACTATTTATTACTAATAAGTCGATTAATAAATCCATTCTTCTCTTATTTCGTGTGGTACACCAGGCCAATAAATGGTGTAAATCTAAATCTGCAATATTGTTTTTTTTAATTCTTAATATCCTTGATAATAGTTTATCACTCATAGTTTCTTTATTATCAGCAAAAGCAGGGCTACAATTTTATGCTCTAGGTATGTCCTTTAGAAATTATTTCACTTGTGCTTTACATAAACTGACCTTTAACTAATCTCTTGCAGGTAAAGACCTAAGCACAGTACCAAATTCAATTTATTAACAATGATCTTTGCAATTTTATTCTATTCTGTGAATTTCTGTGATAGTAAATTTACATTCTGTTTATTATTATAAGTAAGTACTATCGTTTTCAATCCTCTTCCTAATTTGTGCATCACTAGCTTAACGTTGCAAGAAACAAAGTGGTATCCAGGTAATAGGTACCTACATTACTATCGCAAAACCTTTAGTTAGATACATACTATTCGAACTTCGACGATTTAGTAAGTACAGTTCGTTCATACTGTTCTAAGTTAGGTACCCGCCTTTACTCTAAAAACTCTGCACCTCCTGTTTTTTTTTTTAATATGAGCTCTGAATGTCTATACCCTTCAAACATAAGTTGTTTTAATATATTTAAGCCTATACATGTGATAGCTGTTATTGATAGGTACCTATTATAAGTTTTCATTTCATTCTTGGTTTTCTTTCATGTAATCTAAGTACTTTCCTTAGTAGTTGACTTTGTATCTGCAAATATTCTATTATTTTAAAGTGAATATAGTAACACCCAATTGAGTGGCTAGATCAATTAGCGTATAAAATAATAACTGAGCATACTAATTAAATTAGATATATAAAGATTATGATAATTCCTTTCTCTTGTTAACATGTATCGCTCTCTTACTAAGCATTGCATTTTAATACTCATGTTTCAAGTAAGTAGGTACTTATTGTTTGGCTTATCGATAATGACGTTCTTTTACCTATACTATTCATAATTAATTCTTTCAGAACAAATTCATGAATTGTTTTTCTTTGCTGAATGATTTAACAATTGCAATTTTAGGTGACAGGCTGACAACCTGTCACTATGATGATAAACAAGTCTTCTGAATGTTTTTCAACTTCTATCAGACGTAGTGCAAATGGCTATTTTTCATCCGTTTGCGCTCTGCCTACCCCGCAAGAGTAGTTTTACATTTACTCATTCAAAGAAATGAAAAGTTAAACAACTAGTATCCATAGGTATAGGTACTTCTTTTTCAAATCTGTTCTTTTAGTTTTCCATGTGTCCTATAAAAACATATATTAGGTATATTATTATTTTACTACATAACAAACAAAAGTCACCCTACGCACCTATTTTATCTCTTTTATATATATATTTTTTTAATTACTTGCTGGTTCAGTTCTTAGCTTCAAATTATGATTTATTCATTCTAGATAGGTACCTACCTACCTAACATATTTACCCTTTACTCTTGCTATAAGAAGTTACTGCAACTAAGCTATCTTAAAATACCAAGTACCTATCACAGATTTAAATAAAATAACTCTTTAATTTTTCATAAATTTTGTTTGCAGCGCTCCATCTATTTTGTATTTCTGGATCTAGTAGTAAAACATGAACAAATATCTTTAGATCTTATTTCTCACAATATATGACTTTTTGTGATCAAAACAACAATGAAGTTAGTTCAAATAAATCAAATATGATTTATGGGGTGTAAGTATTAACTCTGTTTCTGTGGGTAAAATATATCTGCTACAATACCTACCATAAATTTAATATTTCCTTCTATGAAAAACTTCAGTCCTTATAATTTATATCAGTGTAGCTGTTTCCTTGTTCAATAGTTTTTATGAAAATAATTAAATGATGTATGATATACTTGTCTAAAACCCACTGATCACCTTGTAAACATTGGTAAATCTTATATAGGTATCTGAAGGTGTATTTAGTATTTGTCCAATATTAGCTATTATTGTATTATAACACGTCACATAAAATGTAATATACCTTAGTGCAATAAAGTATACAAGTTATAGGTATGTGGATCGACTTTTGCATTACCCACTTGACACCTCACTCATACCTACTCAAGTAAATGCATGTTGAATTTACTACTTTTTCTCATCGGTGTTTTCTGCCGCACCATTTATTTCAAAATATCTAATCTGTCACTCACATATACCTAACAATTACATACAAATCAACTGACAGTCTGAAAGTAAATGTAAGTAGTATGACTTCAGGCCAATTTATTTACATACCTATTGTATGCATTGGTGACCATACCTCTTTCTTTGTTTGTCATATCTAGTAAATAAATCAGTAAATTTTGTACATAGCAAGCAAGTTAACAACTTTTTCCATGTTAAACCAGTGCTTTGAGAATAGGTGCACAAACAAAAAGCCATATTCAGTGATTAGTAAAATAGTATTTTCGACTGTCACATACTACTATTGCATAACTTTAATTAGGTAAATATTTATTCACCCATCATGTCTGTCTGTCTTCAGTCTTCACAAATAAGTCAAAGTTTTACTTCTTTTTGACTACACATTTTCATTTTATCCCTATCATACATACACACCTTCCAAAGCTTATTTCTGTCCCTAGTGATTATGAAGAGAAAAGTCTATCAAATGTAAAATAATCAATAACTCCTTTTATTTGTACATTGTTGAATTTTTGGTTTAATCAGATTACTGTATATGATTTGCTAGTGTAAGGTTCACTCTTTTCATTTACAGAAACTAAGTACAAAGTGTTTATTTCATTACCCAACTGCCTCAGAAGGAAGGTTATTTTTATTGAGTTCAAGGAAAAGAACATTATTTTCACATGGGCTATTAGCTCAAACCGTTTCCAGATTTTGATAAATAAAGTATCATTAGATTTATCTTAGCAGCACAAGTGAGACAGCCTATATGAAAATGGTATAAACTCAAGCTAATGTTTTTTTAACACAAAATATACCTAACTATAAAATTACCAAAGTCGGGTTTTGTTTTCTTTTTTTGAAATTATTATAATATTACTTTTCTTTAATCAGTCATCATTAACAGGTCAGTAACACAGCTTACATATTTATAATAAAACTTAATACAATCCTATTAGGATTGATCCTTTTTGTTTTGAGGTACATAGATACTCAACAAATATCTCCAGTTAACTATTAAAAAGTAAGTTAGTACTTAATTAAATAATGCTCATATGTATTGTTTTAGTATTCAGTGAATAGAAGTTTCTCCTAGACTCATATACCCTTACAGACACTGCAATATGTGAATATCTATTCTTCTTCTTTGAGTGGACACTGAGCTGTTGAACAAATAGCTAACAATTTCTACCAGTCCGGCTACCAGCCAACATAACAAATTGTAAACTTCTTGTTTAATTGTATCTACACAGAGTTCTTGTGTTATTCTTTTCAAATATCATCAGACCAGAACTATTGAAAATTAGCATTCCTGTAGGTACCAGGTAGGTAGCTACTTTATCCCCATATCATATAGGAACAGTCTTACCGCAAAATTCCTGTGACAATGATAAATTAGGTACTGAACATTGAATTCTTTATCCTTTCAAACTTTCCTGACGCCTTCCTTTTTGTCTTAGTACATTTTATGCGTTTTCCTTCGTGTTTTCGATTCGACATTGTCTTTCATGAAATTCATCAGCACAACCTGCAAGACGCGTTGGATCCAGCACTTCTGAAACTGATAAGGTTGAGTTAGTTTTTGGGTGTGTATTATTATGTGGAAACTCAATAAAAGCACACGTTTGCCAACAACAACAGATTTTTATTCCATTAGCATTATCTGGATAAATATTCTCATAAAACTTTTGGTTTTGCACATGTAGACCCTTTTAAACATTACAATAATACATTCAGACATTAAAACAATCATTTTACAGTATATTTTATACAATCCTACTAATATTATAAAGGCGGATGTTTGTGTGTGTGTTTGTTACGACATCACGCAAAAACGGCTGATTAGATTGACATGAAACTTTGCAGAAATATAAAAGGGCATCTGGAATAACACATAGGCTACTTTTTACCCCGGGAAAATGTCTCATTTCTACGGAATCACGCAAATTCCAAAATTTTTGACGTAGGTGGCGTGACTGAGCCGATTCGCGTCTTTGTGTGGAAGCATATCCGTTAATTCAACAGTCATCTTAAAGTTATGGTAGCTGCGGCGATAGTGCGCTTGCCTACCAAACAAGGTGACTCGCGTTCGAATCCGGGTAGTGTTCTCCTTATTTTTTGTTTTTATTTTTTCGAGCTTTTATTTAATTTAAGTTTTGTCTTACATCATCTTCCTGCCCGTATCCCAATTGCTTGGGGTCGGCGCAACACATTTTGCTAAACACAAAATCGTGCTGCAATGGATTCGGCTTAATTTTACGACCGGCCGCCTACCAGACGTCAACCCTCATTGGGAATGCTTTTGTGGTGGATTAACCGCCCCATACGGTTGGCCCTGGCTGTTTGGGTCGGGTTTATCCTCGGTCGCCTCTTACGACTCCACGGGAGGTGGTGCTATTCTACTCTGCCGGCACGGCACCACACGGCGTTAAGTTTTGTCTTACGATATTGGAAAATCTTACACACTGGTCTTGCTATACTTCCTACGTGTGTGTTTGTTACGACTTTACGCAAAAACGGCTGATTAGATTGACATAAAACTTTGCAGAAATATAAAGGGCATCTGGAATAGCATATACTTTTACCACGGAAAAATGTCTCATTCCCACGGGATCACGCATTTTCAATATTTATGAAAAGGTGGCGGCGCGACTGAGCCGATTCGCGTGTTAGAAACTAACAGAGTCATCTATTGGAGAGTTCGTAAGGCACTATTGATGTATATCCCACAACACAGGAACGTACAAAATTACTTGCCAATGAAAATATTTTAACAAGATTTTGAATCCCACAAATTCTACTTCCTACTTCCTACTAATAATATATATAATTAATTAATTAATCCTACTAATATTATAAAGGCGGATGTTTGTGTGTATGTTTGTTACGACATCACGCTAAAACGGCTGATTAGATTGACATGAAACTTTGCAGAAATATAAAGGGCATCTGGAATAACACATAGGCTACTTTTACCCCGGAAAATGTCTCATTTCTACGGAATCACGCAAATTCAAAATTTTTGACGTAGGTGGCGTGACTGAGCCGAATTCAACAGTCATCTTAAAGTTATGGTAGCTGCGGCGATAGTGCGCATGCCTACCAAACAGGGTGACTCGCGTTCGAATCCGGGTAGTGTTCTCCTTATGTTTTTATTTTTCGTACTTTTATATAATTTAAGTTTTGTCTTACATCATCTTCCTGCCCTTATCCCAATTGCATGGGGTCGGCGCAACACATTTTGCTAAACACAAAATCGTGCTGCAATGGATTCGGCTTAATTTTACGACCGGCCGCCTACCAGACGTCAACCCTCATTGGGAATGCTTTTGTGGTGGATTAACTGCCACTTACACTGCTGTTTGGGTCGGGTTTATCCTCGGTCGCCTCTTACGACTCTCACGGCAAGAGAGGAGTGGTGCTATTCTACTCTGCCGGCACCACACGGCGTTAAGTTTTGTCTTACGATATTGGAAAATCTTACACACTGGTCTTGCTATACTTCCTACGTGTGTGTTTGTTACGACTTCACGCAAAAACGGCTGATTAGATTGACATGAAACTTTGCAGAAATATAAAAGGGCATCTGGAATAGCATATACTTTTTACCACGGAAAAATGTCTCATTCCCACGGGATCACGCATTTTCCAATATTTATGAAAAAGGTGGCGCGACTGAGCCGATTCGCGTTTTAGAAACTAACAGCGTCATCTCTTGGCGAGTAAGTAAGGCAAAATTGATGTATATCCCACAACACATGTACGTACAAAAATAAATTGCCAATGAAAATGTTTTAACAAGATTTTGAATCCCACAAATTCTACTTCCTACTTCCTACTAATAATATATATAATTAATTAATTAATCCTACTAATATTATAAAGGCGGATGTTTGTGTGTATGTTTGTTACGACATCACGCTAAAACGGCTGATTAGATTGACATGATATTTTGCACAAATAATAGAAGAGTATCTAGAATAACATATAGGCTACTTTTTATCACGGGAAAATGTCTTATTCCAATGGGATCACGCATATTCCAATATTTTTGCAAAGGTGGCGTGACTGAGCCGATTCGCGTTTTAAATGTTTTCGCCGAAAACTAACAGCGACATCTCTTGGCGAGTAATGCTTTTTTCCCGCGGAATAATAGGTTGCAGCGGGTGAAACCGCTGACGGGCAGCTAGTAAAACATAATTTTATATCTTTTTCCCTCTTTGACTGCAAAAAACGAATGTCCGCCATCTTTTTCTTCACGTCCTCCCGCCTTTTTTCTTCCGGGCGAGGCACGCAAACTACGCTTATACCGCCAACCAGTGAGTTTCAGTATATTTGTTTTGTCATTATTGTAACACAACAGTGTTTGAGGAAATTGCCCGAGCTGGGTCGCTTCGCGCGAATGGTGGGACGGGTTCGGCATTGGAAGTCGTTGACTTATTTAGGCCCACTGCTGGTAAGACCCAGTAGGTTCAATTGGTGGCTGTGCCATGTACCCAAATTAGGCCGAATAATATGAGGTTTGTATCAGACAGGTCGAAAATACATAAAGACAGTTTTATTATTACGACTACGGAAATATGAATTAGCGTAAGGGACAAAATGCAATTTTTCAGGAGAGCCAAAAAACAATTGCAATTTTTTAAAATTGTTCATATCTTTTTTGTTTCTTGTCCGATTCAAATGACTTCTAGGGCAAAATTCCTTAGAATTTCGAGTTCTTTATGCTAAAGCTATCATCATCTGAGATATCCCTGTAGTTTAGGAATTGGCATGTCCCTTACGTTAATTTTTTCCGTTAAAATCACCGAAAATTTGGGAAAAAATTAATGTAACGTACATTTCATCATCGAACACGAGGTAAATTTGCAGTGAAGGACACCGCGTCTATAGGTTTTTATGACTAGTTTGCCTCAAAACTTTACTATAGCCAATAATTTTCAAAGGTAATACTCTTAGAAATGCGTCTCTGACACGATGTAGTATACAAACAACATAAACATCTTCTAATGTGATTCAAATTCTTAGTCAATACTTTAATGTGCGAAATATTTGAATAAAAAGCATTAGAATACTTTTTGACAGATAAAAAATAACGTCATTAGCAAAAAAACCGAACAGGAACTTTTTATTTAATCTTTGACAGTAAAATAAATCTTCAAAATTTAAACTACGTTGAAATTTATGTTAATCAAACAAAATTATAGTAAGTTAATAAAAACAATACAAGGTTTTGACTGTAATAATTAGAATTATATAACAGATTAAGTACTAGTGCACGCACAAAACATGAAGGCGTTAATTTTTTATGACAACAATTGGTGACGACTCTCAAAAACAGCTTATGGTTCAGAAGTAAAATCGACCTTTAGTTTCTGGGGAACGTTTCTTGCTGAGAAACGTTTCGTCTCTTTTTTTGTGGAGTGGAGTAACCACGCCTCGTAAGTTTTTAGGTTTTCACGGTTGTTCACAACACTTATTTTATTGTTTAAAACGGGATTATTATCGTGATTAGATTTTTGTGTACCTCGATTTTTGTTAACCACGCCTCTGAGATTTTGCCACCAGTTATTACCGAATTGAACAGCCATTTCATGACACCAGCCTTAAGCAGCACAGGGGCCACTCTTCCCTGAAGCCTTTGTATTCTTAAGCTGTCTAAGAGTAAGGTGGTGGAAGAGAACAATGGAGTCTCTCACGTCAGATAAAGGCCCGGGTGCATGCGACGCATGAGACTTTCATAGAAGTTCTTGACTACAGCAAGAGAATCTCTCGACTTGATGTGACGGTTTTACCATTTGAAGAATTTAGATGACTCTATTTCAGTACCTTGCTGTGATCCGCGATTTGCTCGATCGTGTCACAATATAATGAGTCGAATATACTATTTCAGCTTCTCATCACATCAATTTCTGTATTAATTTTTAAAGTATTCTAATAATTTATACTGTGTTTGTAACAAAATAAAACATTTTACTGAACAAAACGACAAATTCTAAAAAAACTATATCTTTGTGTTTTGCGCAATATTGCATTGTTATTTCAATTACATACTTTTCAATTACAATCCTTAATATTTAAAAATCTTAATATCTCAATATGAACATGTTTTAGTCCCCCAAACATTTTCCAATGGTCACCGTACACTTCCGATACTACCTACTCGAGATGTTAGCGGTTTGCCTGTAAACGGCGTGAAAATTTGTGCGTTTTTTTCTGGCGGACAATACTTAATTTGTGTTCATTTTAGTAACGGTCAGAAATTTCAAATTTTCACTGCTTTTGTATGGAAGATTGAATAAAGGGGCCTAATGAAAGCAATAAAAAAGAGAGAGCATGGTTACTATGTTAGTTAGCATTCATTTTGTTGTTTATGTTTATTTCATTGACATGACGCATGTCTTTGTACATTTTCATTGAAAAATATAAGTAAAACAAAGTACTGAGACTATTTAATTATCAAAATAGCCTCAAAACTTTGAAAAATCGATGTCTGTTGCTGCAATTTTACCTCATTTTTGGTTAAGAAATGTACTTTACATTAACATTTTTCAAAACATTTGATGATGTCATGTACGTTACTTTAACTTTTTCCCAAAAATGTTGTTACTTTGTCCCTTACATTAATTTCTATTTTCTTGGACGATGTAAATATCTTACAAAATAAGTGCTCACACAGATATTCTGAAGTCACATTAATAAAAAATATGAGAGGAATTTGATTTGCGGGCTGTGTAAGATAATAGTGTAATGTTATTTTTGCTTTCTACCTGATTATTAAAGTTTGTTTGCCTGCGTAAGGGCTAATGTTCATTTTGGAAATTAATGTAAGATGCATATCGGGCGCAAAAACTTGTATTTGTAATAGTGTAAGGAACATCAATTGGCCGATATGATGAAAAATTTAACGTATGGGACATACATCATTTTTTATGTCCTTAACAGTACTTTTTACTCCCGATTTTTAAACTATTGCTCACTTTTTGTTTAAGGTAAGCGACATTTTTTTCAAGATATCAAAAAGTTATATATACCATTCGATAGAGCTCGAAATTCTGAATCCAATGATATATATAACTCAAAATCGTCAAAATGTCCCTTACGCTAATTCATATTTCCGTAGTCGATTAGAATTTTATCAATGTTGCAATTTTTCAATGTAACCCGAGCCGATATTATACTGAACAACAGTGTTTGAGGAAATTGCCCGAGCTGGGACGCTTCACGCGAATGGTGAGACGGGTTCGGCATTGGAAGTAGTTGACTTATTTAGGCTCACTGGCAAAAAGACCCAGTGGGCCTTACCACAAGAAAGTTAGAAGCGCGTGTTTAAAATTAAACTGCAAACAAAAAAATGCTAGACAAGCGTTTGACATGTGTCTAACTTTTTTGTGGTGATTCCCAGTAGGTCCAATAGTTACCATTGCATGTACTTGATAAAGACGACTAACAAATTAAATTACTTACATGAAGTTTGTTACAGACAGGGCAAAAAAACATAAAGACAGGTTTATTATTAGAATTATATGAACATTGACACAAGAAATCGGCAGTTTTTCAATGTAACCCGAGCCGATATTATACTGAACAACAGTGTTTGAGGAAATTGCCCGAACTGGGATGCTTCACGCAAATATTGTGGGACGGGTTCGAGATTAGAAGTCGTTGACTTATTTAGGCCCAATGATGGTTAGACCCAGTAGCTCTGATTTGTGACTTTGCATTTTACCAACTGTCATTCCCGAGCTTGGATGCTTTACGCGAAAGGTGGGACGGGTTCGCAATTGGAAGTCTTTCACTAATAATGATAAGGCCCAATGGTGATAAGACCCTGTTTAGAAGAAGGTCTGTTTTGTGACATTTCATTAGTCAGGCCGACTTACAAAATTTGGTACTTACAAAGAACGTACGCATCTCAAAGGGTTAAAATGAAATACCAATTTTAACATTTTTTTTAAATGAAAAACTAAATGAATATTTAAAATTAATCTCAAATCGTTATACCATGTAGGACTGCCAACTGTAACAAACCTTACCTGGTTTTCAGTATCAATAAGTAAAGCGTCAATAGTTACTCATGGTCAATAGGTAAAATGCAACGCTACCATTTAGACCCTCTGGACCTTACCGTAAATAAATTAAGCCTCATCGTAAAAAAAACTTGTCAAAAAAACAACACACCTTCAAAGGCGTCTCACTTTTTTAGTGTTAAGGGCCACTAGGTCCAATCAGAAGTAGGCCTTAAAGTTTACGGTTCAAAATTGGTACCGATTTATGACGATGGTCGAAAATATAGCTGTCACTTGGGTGGTTAAAATGACCGCAATTTTTTAAATGAATTTGCCCAATAGCGGTTATTAGTTGGTGTTGTTGAATACTTTAGACCGACACAATGATTGGTCCAGACAGGTGGACAAAGAAATCATGGTTTTTGCAAAAAGTGCATGCTATTTTCTTCACAAAGAAAAATGTTTTAGTTCTACTTCAATGCATTCTTTTACTTCAATGCTGTCGAAAATATGTTTACCTGTCAGTAATGAAATGAAATAAAACTGTTATATATATTCAATGCTGGACTATTTTATAAACTGCATGAAAAACCAGACCAAGATAAACTTGCTTAATTCGCAGGCTAGGATAGAACCGTGGTTGCCCAGTTGGTAGTGTCGTCGGCAGTACTTACAGATGCCGAAAGAGAAATAGAATTCTAAGTTGGCACCTATGTTTTACAGAAGGTTCACTCGGCCCTATTTCGGATTTTTGCGATTGGCACTTGTTACAAAGCCAGGGTTGTTCCTGTCAAAAATCACAAAGTATAAAAATATCAAAACAACAAAATATGACATAGAACGTCATATGATTCTGAGCCAATTTTAAATCCAAGAAATATAACGTTCGTATCAACCACTTTCTTATAGATACCTTGACATCCTCTGAGATTCCGGTTATTTCCAGTTTATATCAATAAACGTCAAAATCGTTGCTAGTACTGAGTGAGCCATCTGTATAGGCGCCCCACGCGCCGTTTCCCTAATTTGTGCCTACGTCTTGATTCAGTTGTTTTATACCTACATTTTAACCTACTACCAACCAACCCTACTACCTATCCTATATTTTTGTTCTACCTACACTTGAATAATGTTTCCCAGTAAAAAGCGTCTCTGAAACCTCAGTAAAAGGAAAATTATGTTTTGGCTCCGGAAACTGAAGGTTAACTGAGCTAAAAATATTCTGCTTTATGCTTTGAACATACATACTTCATCCAAGATACATACCTACATAACGTTTAGGTATTTCTAGCTTTCACAATACTTACTTACAGTTAGTTGATGTACTGAAAAGGTGACGTCTTTTACCGGGAGTTCAATTTCGACTGATATAAAAAGTATATCATTTTAAAGCTTAGTTAAAATTTTACTAAAGCATATATTTAATTTTATCTAAAAATCCTCCTTTTTTATATTTAATAAAAACAAATTGTCGTACAAAAAATGAAATGAAATGAAACGAACATGCATTTTTGTTGCATTGCTATCGAAATCATATGGAACCTTCTTAGATGACGGCATAGTATCTATAAAACCTTCATGTATTATGGCAGAAGTATCAATGTTAAAAAGTAAACTGTCATTCATATCTGTCATTAAACCAAAATAAACACAAACATTGTATTTCATTCTTTATAAATAGGTATATTTTAATGCCCTAGAACATTTTACACTTATCTATGCATCGAATTTTATTGAATACCTAAATTGTATTCAAATAGGACTTCATTCGCACATTTTGTATACTGGATTGTACTGATTTAGAGGCAAAAACACAAGAAATCATGTTATTCGATAAAAGCACAATAAATCACTAAAAACCTACTGATGTAATTATTATTGACGATCCCCTGGTCTGCAGGTAACGGTAAAATATGTAATAAACAATAAAAATGGCACAAAATAAGTAAAATAATTATCAAAGCTCAAAGTAAACAAATAAATTGTCAAACATATTACTTGACAACCGAGGGATATTTTTTTTGCATCTAAAGAGTTTTTTGATGAGGTTGCATGTGTAGAGTAGGTAGAAAAAGTAAAGGCTCCCGCAGACAGGACGCGTCGCCTTGTGTCGCGTCACGTCGCGTAGCGTGTATTTCTACGCAGTCGCGCAGACCCTGCCACACCGGCAAGCATAAGCAGCGCATGCCCTTACTTCAAGCAGTGCAGGTCCTCGCATTGATAGTCCCAGCGACGCAGTGCACGCCCTTAAAGCTAACGCAGACCGAACGTAGCACGCGTGCGTGCGTGCAGTAATGGAATGGAGACGTCAGATGACAGGCGTACGCACGCAACGCAACACCTGGGCCGCAAGTCTGCTAATTTTTAGCCATTGTAATGCCAGCGACACACAACTGTCATTCTATTGCCACTGTGATTTTCCATTAAAAACTGTTAGCAGACTACGAAATGACCAAAACCATGCAACTGACAAGCCATCGACATCCAAGTGAAACGATTTTCATTTAGCAGACTTGGGGCACTGTCATCTCTATACTATTTACTGCACGAAAGCACCCGCGCTGCGCTCCGTCTGCGTTAAGGCTCCCGCATACCGGATACGGCACGCAATGCAATTAAAATAAGAAGTCCAGAAAATGACGGGTATATGCGCACTTCACACAGCTCCATACATTACAACCGTTGCATGCGTCTGCGTCTACGCGACGTAGCATTAGTCTGCTGGAGCCTTAATTAAAGAGTTTCTGGCTCGGATACGAGCTCTTTTAGCGGTGCCAAACTGAGAGTTAACCATAGTGTTGCCAGCATTATCATTATGATTACCACTTCACTTATTTAAAACTTATTTTAATAAAAAACGGGGATGATTTATGTATGAATGATTTATGATGAATATAACTTAGGTGTTTTGCTTTATTAATTATGTACTTTAAACCTGTATATACTCTCACTTCAGTCGAAATTCTTCGCCCGCGTTTCACACATTTTCCGGATGTCCCTTTTTCATAATAATAAAATAAATATCTATCGGTAAAATGCGAGTCGGACCTCGGGTGTTTCGTGAGAGGCTACGCAGAGTTTTTGGCCTCGGCTTAATATCTGTCGACTAATGGTCAACCGGATGGTGGCGGTAATTACATCTACGATGGCATTCCCAAAGAGGGTTGACGTCAGGCAGGCGGCCTAAAACAGAGTCAAATATTTTGCAACATGGTTTTGTGTTCTAACAAAATATGTTGCGCCGATTCCAACTGATTTGGGGTAAGGGCAGGAAGACCGAAGAGGGTGATAGATAATACAAGGTCACCCCTAAAAAGGAACAGAATAAAGAATAAAGAATAAAGAACTTTATTGCAATACTGTGTGTTGTAGTAGGTCTTAAAAAACATAATAGTTCCAACAGCTTGTCCATCTCGGACGTACAATAATAGATTAATTATTTATTAAGCACATGCAAATTATTATTATGTCAATCATCTCTATGTACATCACTAAAATACTCATTTAGGCTATAAAATCCTTTCAATAGTAGCCAATTCTTCAATTTTGGTCTAAATTGTTTATTATTCAACATTTTTATTGATAACGGCAAGTGGTTGAAGATTTTTATTCCAGTATAAAGCGAACTTTTATGAAAAATATTACTTTTAACGGATACATTAATACACATGTCATATTGATAAATTGATCTTAAATTAGGCTTAATGTCAAAATTTTTAATAAAATATTTTGTGTCACGTTTTACAAATAAACTTATTTCTAAAATATAAATGCATGTCAATGTGAGAATTTTTCTGTCAATAAATACATCCCGAAGTGAGTCAATGGTTTGCATACCATAAATTGTTCGAATGCATCGCTTTTGCATAACAAAAGTGGACTGGACATTAACAGAGTTCCCCCAGAAAATTACACCATATGTCAAGTGAGGATAAACATAACCATAGTATGCATTTGTGGCTACTTCAATTGACGTGACCTTCGATAATACGGACAAAGCATAGCAGCAACTAGATAATTTTTTATTGATTCTCTCAATATGCGACTTCCAATTAAGATGAGTGTCTATATTGACACCCAAGAAATTTATTTCTCCTACTTCTTCAATTTTTCTGTCTTCAATAGCTACATTTAATGGAAGGTGAAGTTTTTTGTAGTTCCTAAACTGAACAATTTTCGTTTTATTTAAATTAACTTTTAAATTTATTGAAGCGAGCCAGTCAACCACTATTTTTATTGTCTGGTTGATTTCGTTTAAGTACTCTAAATTAGTTAATCCTTGCTTTGAAATAAAAATAGTGGCATCATCAGCAAACATAACACACAAGTGTCTTGCTATTGAAGGGAGTTCGTTGATATAGACCAAAAATAACAATGGCCCTAAAACACTTCCTTGTGGAACGCCCAGTATCACATTTTCAAAGCTAGATTGAACTCGCTCTACCGTTTTATTCTCTTTGTTGTATGTGTCTATAATTGTAGCTTGAAGTCTATTTTTAAGATACGATTCAAATAGGCTTAGGACGTTACCACGAATACCTATGTGCTCCAATTGCATTAATAATATATCGTGTAGGACACAGTCAAACGCTTTGGATAAATCTATGTATAATCCAATACAAGTATTTTTGTGGTTAATAGCTGTCCACACTTCCTTAAGAACTTTAAATATGGCACAAGTCGTATTTTTCCCTTGTTGAAAGCCAAATTGATTGGAATGTAACACTTTATTCAGATCTAGAAATGATAATAGTCTTTTGGTGATAAGCTTTTCAAAAATTTTCGAAAATGTCGACAATAATGCAATTGGCCTGTAGTTGTTTATATCAGTCCTGGGCCCTTTTTTGTGTAATGGCTTGATTAATGCTTTTTTCAAGTCATCAGGAAAAGTCCCGGTTTCAAATGCCAAATTTATGATATAAGTCAAAGGACTGCTAATGAAGTTTATGCTGCTCTTTATTGCTTGCACAGGTATGTTATCATAACCGACACTTTTTTTGTTTTTCATTTCCTGGTGTTAAGAACATGCTTTTATTATTAGAATTGCCCATTGGCTTATATTTATTATTAGTAATAATGTCAATGTTGCATAAATTTATGAAATGATTATTAAATGTTTGGGTAATTTTATTTGGATCAGTAATTAAATTTTCATCTTTTTGTATACTTTGTACAGTTTCTTTAATGGTATTTGTTTTTTGTGTATTTTGTTTTATTATAGTCCAAGATGCCTTGTTTTATTACAACTCTGATTTATATACTTTATATTTGATAGATTTAGCCTTTTTTGTCACAATTTTCATTATTCTACAATATTTTTTATAAAGGTGTTTTGTTTTTTTGCATGTGCTGTTCCGAGTATTTAAAAACATTTGTCTTTTTGTTACACTAGCTTTAAGAATACCTTTGGTCTTCCAGTGTGGATTCTTTTTATAGGTTATTTTAATTTTTTTAATAGGTATGCATAGTTCGAATATGAGCCTAAATATTTCAATGAACTCATTGTATGCTTTATTTACATCCGTCATAGTGTATACATTTTTGAAACCAACCTGTGATATATATTTCAGGAATATTTCGATATAATCAGATGGATTCCTTTTATAAACGTACCAGTAACGTTCATTAAATGGCATAGCACAAGGAATCTCTATGATCTGACCAGTGTGATCTGAGAGACCCAAGTCTAATACTTCGGTCTTGTATTGTTTATTATTAGTAAAAATATTGTCTATGCATTTTTTTGACGTTTTAGTTATTCTTGTCGGTTCATTGATTGTCGGGTATAATTTAAACGCACGAAACATATTTAGAAAAGCCTCACTTTTGTTACATTTTTCAAGGATATTAACATTAAAGTCACCTATAACAAAGATTTTCCTATAATTAAGTCTTGCTCTGCCAACTATTTTACCGAGTAAGTATTCCATATTTGTAATAAACAAGTCTAAATTAGAAGCTGGTGTCCTATATGCGCATATTATGAGAAAATTTAAGTCATTTATAACAATGCCACAGCATTCAAAATGGCTTTCAAATGCCATATCTGATATCCAATGTAGAGGCCGATAATCTATACCATTTTTTATGTAAATGGCTACACCTCCACGAGTTTTTATTTTCCTACAATAATGAGCTGCTTTTTGATAATTTTCAATTTGTATGGTGCTCGCATTATGATCTTTGAGGAAGGTTTCAGTGAAACAACATACATCGACATTTTTCTCATAAGATATTAATTCCAATTGGTCGATTTTTGGTCCTAAACTCTGAACGTTAAAGTGCATTATGTTAAATGTTGTGCTACTATTTTTAGTCTCGAAAAAACTCTTTGATATTTGACGCGTTCGTTTCCTGATCATTGCTTGGTGTATGTTGTTTTTGGAGTTGATTTTTATTGAAAAAGAAGGGCAAAGTGGACTGCTTTAATTTTTTATTGGATGTTGGGTGTTTGATTTTTTGGTCTGTAGTTTTAAAATAATGTGTTATTTCTTTTTGTACCGTTTTTTTAATTTTGTTGTTATCATTATCTTTTTGCATATTATTCTCGCGTTCACTGCTTTTCTCTACATAGCTTTTAGATTTATTTTTATTGTTATTGTAAATGTCATAGTTTGTTTTATAAGTCAGTCTAAGTATTTCTCTAAATATTAATTTAATCAAATATTTTTTATGAATTGTGTATTTTAGATAGGAGCCTTCAAATGTAGACACATACGTACAATGAGAGAACTGTGAACATACAATTTGAATAATGTTATTTTGCTTTTGGGCATTTATGTATCGGTTCTTGAATACTTCACCAACTATAATATTTGTGTTTGAAAACATTAATGAACAATTGTATAACAAGGATTGAAATTCCAGTGGGTTTTTGTCATTTGATCCCCCTAATATAACAATGTAATCCAGTTTAGTAAAGTTTTTACAAATTTGTTCACTATATTTCATTATTTCTATCAAAGGAGCATTAGACTTGACTATAGCTGTTGTCTTAAAATCATACCCTAAAAGGTTATCGAGCATATTTCTGACTCCTTTTCCATACTCGTCACAGAAGATCATGATTTTCCTCTTACTTTCAATTTCACTATTATTCGGGTTTCGGTATTCTTTAAATTGAGTAGAAGAGTCACTATTTGATGTTGTATTCAAGCTCTCGTCTATAAGATTGTAAGGTACATCTGAAATCTCTGTTATTGTTTGATCTTCAATGTTTAGTTCTTCTGTTTGATTGGATTCCATTTTGCTTTTATTTGTGTTTGGTCTCTTCCTTCTCTTGCTTTTTTGCTTTGTAGACTGGATAGACTGGGTAGATGGTGATTTACAGATGTCTGTCAGTTTATTGATTTTATGTTCGTATTCTATAATTTGTTTCTTGAGGCATCCGTTTTCAATTATTAGGTCATTGTACATTATATCTAAAGATTTAAATTTGTTTTCCAGGGTCAATAGTTTAAGATTTAATTTCTCAATTTCAAACTCATGGTCATTTTTTTCTTAGCGCACTTATGTCCGGACAGCTACGGTTAAGACCAGATTTCTCTACCGTACTAACATCATCAACGTTAACACTTTCGTCATCGCTATCACTGTCGCTATCACTGTTGGAGCCTAGTGATTTAAACGAGTTATCTGTACTTACATTTACAACAACTTTTCTCTTTCTCTTGGTGATGCTAAATTCGTTTGGAGTAGATGATGTGGCGATAGAATTATTTGTTTCTTTTGTAGTAGTATTTGATGTTGATGTTGTTAATGATTTCGAGCACTTTGTTTTTTGTGGTTTTGATAAGCACTCTGGACAGTTCCAGTCTGGTTTTTTGGACATTATAAAAAACAGTTTTTCGGAAATATTTGTGCATTCCAAATACGCAGTACTTTTCCTACCACCCAGTATTGCCAAATGCATAGAGCATATCTCCCTACAATTTTAACATAACATTTCAACAGTTTTGCACTCGACAGCAATTCTGTTCGTTCTGTCAATTCCCCGTTTCCCGTACGGCAGCTGCACCCATATCGGCAGAATTGACATGACCACTTTAATTGCGCTAAAATTATATACTATATCGCCCGTCTGTCTGTACGTCCGCCGGCCAATCAACAGACGGCGAATAGGGGTAAAGGGGGAGGGGTCACACGCAATCATTGGAAGCTTTTTTATTCTAAATTAAATTAGTTTACGTGCACCCAAAAAAAGATTCAATTTGACGATCGAGTCAATCGATGTAATTCTTTAATGAAATAATTCTTTTATTTTTTAATTTAAGGCCCTGGAAGATACAGCTAAATACAGATAAATGTACGATTTATTCCACCCTTGAGAAATCTATACAAAACAATTTTATTCCTCTACTTCACCCACTACAACTTATTTTCTTGCCGGATAAAGGCATTTTCCGGCATGTGTCATACCTAAAGTAAGGCCAACCAGACGAGATAAAAAGTGTAAACAAATCTGAAAGAAACAGCTGACATTATACCATATGACAGATTGTAATAACTGTCACCGAGTCATACAAAAGTTGTTTACATTAATTATTTCGTTTCGTTGGCCATACTTTACATTCATTCCTCTTTTATCACTCTATGTAAGTATTACAGAAATTGCAACAACATCTGGAGGTGTTAGCGATTTCCACGACAGACAGATAGAGGAGCGCAAAAAACGACTTCATTTTATACTATGTATTGACTCTGACATCCGATTTTCAGCAACCTCTCCAAAATCCCGAGCCACAAATAATTTCCCAACACAAAATGAACTTAAACGACACATTATCATTTAATTAGCTGAACAAAGGAGCCGCTACCGAATCCCGTACAAACAACAGAATATCAAGCTACTATTTAACGGACCACCTTACACTGGGTATTCTTAGTAAGTGTATGAAAATCCAGCCTGAGAAGATCCCTTATGTGGGTGGGTTGATATGGTGCTGATTATAAACGAAATGAGCACCGTTGGCGCCAACTGCTGCTATTATTTCAGCGCCACCTGGCGGCAGGGTGGGAACTAGCGAAGGGCGCTAGAAATAAAAATTACATAACAAAAATGAAATCAGTACGCACAGAAAATCTAAATAAAGTAGATAGAAAATTCCAATACCTAACTACTTAACCACAATTTTAAAATGTGGGACTTATGTTTCGAAGTATTAATTTTTTTTTATGTTACTATGTAGGTACAAATTTTATACGTATTTATATAGTTATTTTTATTATGCCTAGTTATTATTTTAGAGTTCTGACTTAGAGTCGTAAATGCAACATGTAGAAATATACCATCCATTCTTCATGCATGTAAATTCCATTTGTCATAAACCCTGAATCCAGCCCCTTACAGTAGCCAAGTGTCATGGAATTGTCTAAAAATATATCAAAGGGTTCTTCCAGTGTTTCGTGTTCTTCATGTTTATACGGAGTGTGTGATAAACAGGTGACTTGACAATCACCGTAAACGCTTGATCTAAAATTAGATACAAAAAAGTGTTAGAGTGTATTGAAGAATAAAAAGCATGTTAAGAAATTCATATGAACGGATAAACAAAAATAGATGATTTTTTTTCATAAAAAGCCGGTTTTGAAATAGGTAAATACTTTTTACAGGAATATCTTTTGCAGGAATATTAACTAACTCCGCTGACTAAGCGACCCAAAGAGGATCTTGGCCTGGTTGGCCTATTAAATTACAAAATTATATTGGCTTATCGCTGGCTGAAACAAACTTTCACATGATAATTATCCAGTCAACCAGTTTATACTTATTATTTACTATATACATACTTATATCACGACTATTTCCCTTGCGGGTAGGCAAAGCGTAACGGCTGCTGTAAAAACCAGGTATCCAAACCACGCCTGAAAAAAGTTTGAGAGTCATTTAGAAAGCTGCGAATAGCGACAGGTTGTCAACGTAACATGTGGGGTGATGCTATTCTAAGCCGGCACTACTAGGCAAATTATACTTATTGTCCACGTTATTGTCTAGGTAGATTTCATACAAAATGCGTCGTCTGGTCTCAAATTTGAATTGAAGTTCTACCTTAACAGACCAGACCAACTTAATTCCTCATCTTCGTGATGAAATGAACACACTCAAACACCAAACACCAAACTTAGTGAGTAACTACATATATACAGTAGTGTGCTTTGAAAGCGCCCGTCTACGCAAAACAGTTCTAGCTAACTTAGAATTACCTTTGTCTTAAGATTCTACACAGACGAGCTGCATTTCAATTGCAATTACCTATAGGTATTGCCGCCACCGAGATTTCATCAGACGAAGTTTATTTTTGTAGTTAAGGTTATCTACTTATACACATTATCCTTCTTCTTCTTCTTCACGTGGGTCGTCCAACAACTCGATGAACCCTGGTGTCAGAGTTTCAACCGCCCATTGCAAGTAGCAGGCCTTTGACATGGTTGGGTAACGACTGTCATCCAAGTGATCATGATCATAGATAGCAACCGAGACCAACGGCTTAACGTGCCCTCCGAAGCATATTATTATCTGGTTGTAGGTATCTGAGTTTTACTCTACCAACATAGACTCTTGTCTCTCCTGAAACCTAGACTATATGATGGTTTGCTGCTGGTGGACTCTGAGTCAAGAGCAAACTCATCATTCAGACCTTAAAGAACAACTGTCAAAAACAGTTTGTATGCTCTGAGTTTTATCACTTTTTAGAGCCCGTTAAGAGGCTTGTTCAAATCTGAATTATTTCGATTGGTTGTGGGAGCTCAATCACTTGAATAATTCTTATTGGAATACCTAGGACTCAGATTTGAATAGAACCATAATATATGGATGACATAGTTACGGGATACTAGAAATATGTCGTCAGTGTGCAGTTCAGTTTGCAGCTTGACTAAGTTTTTAAGGTAGGTATGTGCTTTAGGTAGTAGGGTTTTCTACCCGGGTACCCGGGTCCGAATATACCCGGGTATTGCAGACTATTGGTACCCGGGTAAAAACGACGTGCGTACCCGGGTATTTGAGAAAGAGATAGATAGACTGATGCAGTACAAACAAAAGAGTGAAAAGTTTAAAATAGTTAGTCATATTTTCAAAAATATTATTTCTTTTAACAAATTGATTTCATACATCTAGTTTTTGATACAAATTGACTTTTTATATCTAGTTTTCTATTGTATATAATTAGTAATATTTATTTTTTTACGTAGCCTGGCCTGTTCAGTGTCCCACTTGTATATGGAGAAATACGGGGTGTTAGAGACGCGACGGTGTAACGAAAACTTTGCAGGCGTGCTCAGACCATGAAACTGAACAACTTTTACGATAGAGCCAATGTAGGGAAACGAAAACAAATTCCGACCTTTCCATACAAAGTCAGTCAGCTGATCGTGAATTTTGTATGGGAGGTTGGAATTTTTTTTTCGTTTCCCAACATTGGCTCTATAGTAAAAGTTGTTCAGCTTGATGGTCTGATCATGCCTGCAGAGTTTTTGGTACACCTTCCCTAACACTCTGTATTTGTATTATTTTCTGTGAGTATTTTTGGATTCCTCAAAACCTGCGCGTGCAATTTTAAGATCTCTTTCTTACTATCTTTTAGAAAGTTATGTTACTTATCCTGGAATTTTATAGGGTAGATAATTTTTACCACGGAGAAATAACTTACTCCCACATAAAAAGTTGAAGAAGCGAGTGGAAACGAAAGTAATGCAAAGTGAGACTGATTAAAGTGTTTTCTAACACTTTCTGATCCTGAATAATATGTATTATAGTTAACAATAAATTAGAGTTAACTTTTGAATCTTTGATTTTTAATTTACAACCTATTTCAACTTAAAAACCTAATACCCGGGTACCCGGGTATACCCGGGTATTTAAAAATATCGTACCCGATACCCGGGTATCTAAATTGGTCGGGTATTCGAAAACCCTATTAGGTAGCTTTAGTTAGTCCTAAGATTAATTAGAATAAGTGTTGCACCAAGGTGATACACAGTCTTTTGTGTTACTCTCAAACTTTTGTCAGACGCGGTGTAAATGGCCGTTTTTTACAGTCGTTTACGCTCTGCCTACCCCGCAAGGGATATAGGCGTGATATTTTTATGTATGTATATTATGATGCACTATTTGATATTTAAAATTAATGCAAAGACAATGTCTGTATAACTGAAGTAAACCATTTATCATTCTCTTCAGTTTTGAATTTGTTGAACTGACTTAGCTTTGGTACTCTAAAACTAAACTGTTTAACAGTTGGACTTGATAAATTAAATGATTTCGTTTGATGCTTTTTCTTACCTAGTTATTGAATATTATACAACCTGTTACACAACTAACCAAAAAAAAGAATATTTTTTTATTATCATCAGTCGATAAAATAATCACATCACTAGTCTAGGTCAGGTGCTACACTACCTGGCGAACAAAGTCCGCTTCGGCATACATTGCTGGTTGACTTAGTTTCTTGTATTGTTGACATTCATGTAATAGCCAGCAATGTAGACCGAACTGCGCTTCGCCGCGTCGGTAACTTCATTTGAACTTTGAGCTGTCAAAATTAGTGCTGCGATGCCACGATTAAAAATAAGTGTAATTTAATAAAAAAATGTTTTTTTCATAGTTTTCAAAAACGATACTACGGCTCTAATTTTTTGTTAATTGACTCTTTGCAACGGACCTTTCCACACCCTTTCAGCTTTATTGGTTGTTTTGTAACACGTTGTATAACATACCTGCTCATATTACGCCTATATCCCATGTGGGGTAGGCAGAGCTTAAACGGCTGCAAAAAAAGGCCATTTACACCTCGTCTGACGAAAGTTTAGGAGTCATTCAGATACGTATCACCATAGCGAGTGACAGGTTTCACACATCAACTCTCAAATACCTTAGTACGACACTCACGGGGTGATGCTATTCCAAGCCGGCACCACCAACACGCTTAATGAAAATTTATGAAACTTATTTCATCTATCACACAAAATTCTTCCGAACATTATTTTCCGTATACAAAACAATTTCCGAGAACGCTACCAAACTGAAATGAAACTTCGGTACCCGCGTGTCCCTATTCTGAAAACAGTCAGGAACGTCAAAACAATGTTGTTAACATGCAGTTCCCTAGATCATGTCGAGATCGCCCGACAAATTGGGACAGCTGCGCGTGCGACGACCGACGAGACGGAAATACATGGGAATAGTGATGCGAATCGTTGACGTTTATATCGATAGTCCAGGGTCCCAAGCATAGACTTATATATATAAACTAGCGTTTATAGACCAACTGACAGCTCGATCTCGCGTGACCAATTTTGGTTTTGACGCGCTTACCTCAGCTAGTGATGTACATTATTCAATTTGGAGGGTTATCGATAATTTCAAATAAAAAATGGTATGAATATTTCAACTTTATTTATTTGTTCAATTGAAATGTTGACATAATGCTTTCTTTGCTGCGGCGGGTCATTTCCTTTTTTGCAGTCAGCGTATTTCCTACGTAGGTTTCTTTATAGAATTTGCTGAGAAGGTTGTTCGTAAGAATCCTGGTCAATAGGCGCTATCTTTACAAATAAGACGTGCGAAACCAGAAATAGAATGACATCTGTCAGACAAGTGATCGCCGGTGGTCAAACACATCTTTCTTCATCCTTCAATGTTGAGACGTAGATGGGCCTATGTCACGGTTTACGTACGATGATGCGAATCTCTCGTTAATACGACCCTGAAAATAATAGGTATTAATAAGTATTTCGCTTGAGTCACCGAGTCGATCTCTAATAACTGGATCTAAAGTATGGCCAACGAAACGAGATAATTAATGTAAACAACTTTTGTATGACTCGGTGACAGTTATTACAATCTGTCCTTATTTGTCATATGGGATAATGTCAGCTGTCTCTTTTAGATTTGTTAACGCTTTTTATCTCGTCTGGCTGGCCTTACTTTAAAGTGTATCTGTTGGATGTAGTTGAAAATAATGTTATATGTATTTGTAAAAAAACTATGTCTGAATTGTTCAAGTAACTATTTAGCGAATCTTTAAAATTTGCATATTTTTTGTTGTCATACTATTCAAAGTATGTAAGGTACCTCTAGGTAACTATCGATAACTTTGTCGATAAATTGCAGTCAATCCCTGGCCTAATTGCGAAATTATTTTATCCCCAAATATTATGAAAATTACTAACTAATACACTTTTACATATCAAAAATACGAAAGGAAATATAAGGATTTGCGTATTTTATTATTTTACTTACAAAAAAAGGCACATTTAAACAAAAAATTCACGTGTAATCCCAGTGACGACTTTCTGAGAATTTACCTGTAAAATGTGCAGTTTTCCAGGTAAATGTGAAGATTCGCATCAAATCCGCATCCTGAATACATAACCATCGTTGCACACTAATCAAATTATAAAAATAAATCAGGATTTCTGAAAAAAACACCAAAATAATGTACAAGTAAAAATCAGCGGGTTGAATTGGGACGATCTGTCATACAAAACAGGTTACAGTGACATAAGGTTCGCTATTCTTTTCTATCTTACTGAGTTTCCATAAATCATTTTCTTCTCTTTTGCACACTATGTTCGTCTATCGTTTCTATGTCTATGGTCCCAAGTCTGCTACTTTTTTTAGCTATTGTAGTGACAGTGATACGCTACTGAATCCCATTGCCACTGTGATTTTTCCATAGGAAAAACTGTAAATAGGAAGCTACCAAAACCATCAAACTTACATGCCATCGACATTCAAATGAAAAGATTTTTATTTAGCAGACATCGAGCCCTGCTTTTTAGGATTTTATAGTCACCCTTATCAATTCATCAAGTCAGTTTGCCGCGCCCTCATATTTTCGTCAGATTTGAAGCTATCGACATGAAATTTGGTAAAAAGATAGATCGTCTTGCCCCAAACTTAGAAAAGTTAACCCATAATTTGTTCCAGCTGTAACTCCTAAAAAGTCTACACGTTAAAAATTTGAAAAGAATATGGAATATAGTTCTAAACCTACAGTCACCATTAAAATTATAACGGATACCGTACCATTAAAGATTTTAGATCAGTGAAATATTTTCAATTTGCGGTTGGTAACCATACAGCTGCAAACAAACTAGCAACAAAATTAACATCGTAATACTGAAAAACCTGATATTTAAACTTTGACTATTCGTGGGCGTATCTGACCCGCTCTTGGCCTATTTTTTTACGTTGTAAACAAAATACTTTCTCTCTTCTCTAAGATATATTCAGTTCGTGAAATTTTTGGAGCATTTAAATGCCATAAATTTTTTACCTTCAAACATAGCAATAGCGTTCTCAAAAGCAAATTGAGTTTTATGGTAGAGGTTTATCTTTAAATAAGGGGAAGCCGTAATCAAGTAGTAGCAAAAAATTGGATTTTGAGGTGTTCGGCGCCCGACAAAAAAAAACAAAACTGAAATTTTGCATGTGTGAAATTGAGGTATTATTTGTTTAGCGCTACTATTCCCTAACTAAAGTTTCATCATTGTAATGTGATGATATGACATGAAGTGTTCTTGTCGAAATTTATCGATATAATAAGCTTGAATGCCACATCTCTAACAAACCGGACTCCAAACGGAGATTATGAAGTTGCCATAATCATAACTCAATTAAATCTTTTATAATTTATAGCAATCATTAAATCAGCAGAAGTTGGCAATATATTAGATAAAATTACAGATTTGCCAACCTTACACATATTAGTGGTTTAAGGCTATTTTAGTTCTATGTCGCACACGGTTTTGTAAATTGTCAATTCGGGATGTTATAAAACTTTGTGCATCTTATATCGTGTTTTTTTTTGTTTGGAAAAAGTGACAACCCACATACTGAACAACAGTAGAAGCAAGTACAAATACGAATTAGAGGTATCGATAATATTACCTAACATTTTTGATATCTACGCTACGTGGTTAGTATTTTTTAGTCAGTACGTAAACTTTGCAGGATGTTTCTTCTCGTGATTCTGAACAACTTTTACTATGGAGCCACATGAGAAATCTAAAAAAATATTTTGGGTGTGGTGTGCCATACATTTTTGCCGAGTAGGTGTGAATTTTTCTATGGAATATCAATATTTTAGCGAATTCGCAGGTTGTCCCATACTACAATTTGATCATAATCACGGGTAGAAACATCCTGCAAAGTTTGCGCTCTGACTAAAAAATAACCATGTATTATGATTGGAATACATCGGTCACATTGTCACAATATAATACGAGTGAACTGTAATAAAACACGGCCAGCTTCATTTTCAGCACATAACAGCCACAAGCTCATATAACCGGGATCATATCGGGTTCAGAAAGACCTGCGAATGGCCACAAAATAGGCTACAAAATGCTCACAAATGTTTATTGTTGCACAGTAAAACTGGCATCATATTGTGTTGTAGTTTTTGTGTGTCTAACTACACATAAAGTCTGGATTGCGTAATAATTTATAAATATATTATTATAATACCATTTTCTCAAGAATTAACAAAATGAGTGCAGAAATTGAAGTCCCGTCAAAACGACATAATAGATATAGAAAACCAGCCAGGTCAGCTGTCAGTCCAAAGAGTTCTTGTGCTCGAACATGCTCCCCGGCCTTGGAAGCAGCAGGTTCCAAAGACTGCAGCAGGATGAGCAAGATCCACAGCTAGCAGCTATTCGTCCAGTGGCAGTGGGCAGATCTTCGAAAATGCTCGCCGTACGATACCAGAAGCAGTCCGGATATCAGCCACTCGAGCCACTCCATCCTTGCCTGGATAGACTTCGACAATGCGGCCTAAACTCCATTTCAAGGGAGGTTGGTTATCGTCTTTCATAAGAACCAGCGTGTCCTTTTGTAAACCATCTTGATTCTCTCGCCATTTGGTTCTGGTCTGCAGCTCCGAGACATATTCTTCCGACCAGCGGTTCCAAAAATGCTGCCGGATTTGTTCGACCCTTTGGAAGCGTGTCAGGCGGTTGGCAGGGACGGTACTGATGTCTTCATCACAGACAGGCGCTGTCAGAGGACGGCCAACCAGAAAATGACCAGGGGTAAGAGGGAGGTAATCATGAGGATCTGTTGACATTGGAGTCAAAGGACGGGAGTTCAGTATGGCTTCAATTTGCGCCAATACAGTGCTGAGCTCCTCAAACGTTAAACGTGCGTTACCTACCACACGTCGCAAGTGATACTTACAACTCTTAACCGCGGCCTCCCACAGCCCTCCAAAATGACTGGCATAAGGAGGAATCATTTTAAATTTAATATTCTGTGATGCAGCGTATTGTTTGATATCACCAGAACAAGTGGAAATAAATTTGCCGAAGTCATTCATCAAACCAACAAAGTTCTTCCCATTGTCTGAAAATATTTCAGCCGGTTTGCCACGGAGTGAAATAAATCGCTTCAAAGCTAATAAATACGCTTCAGAAGTGAGATCGCTAACTAACTCTAAATGAACTGCGCGCGTAGTAAAACATATAAATAAACAAATGTATGCTTTAACAGTTTGAGCACCTCTGCCTCGCCGGTTTAACATAATCAGAGGTCCCGCATTATCTACACCACAATACATGAAAGGATACCCGGTTCTAATCTCTCTTTCACTAAGTTACCCATTTTGGTGCAGTAATTTTACCTCGCATACGTACACACTTTACGCATGCATGACAGGTCTGGCGTGCAAGATTCCTACCACCAAGTGGCCACCATGACTCCCTGATAGTACACAACAGTAACTGCGGCGATGCGTGCATTAACCGTTTATGCTCAAATCGAAAAAGCAAAATTGAAAAGTGATGTTTACTTGAAATAAGTATGGGATGTTTCTTGTCAAAATCGAAGTTAGGGCTATCTTGAATTCGACCACCGACGCGCACTAACTGATCTTTATCAATAAACAAATCCAACTTTGATAAGTGAGTTTGTTTCTTACTCACTTGACCCGTTAAAACGAGTGAATCGCGCACATCGGAAAATGATTCGCGTTGCGAAAGTCTAGCGAGCGTTATCGTAGCTTGGTTTAGTTCAGTCACAGTTAACACACCCTTCCACTTATCATCTTTATAACGTGCGTTATGTATAAAGCGAAGCACATAAGCGGCGGCACGTTGCATGCGGTTATACTGAGAAAACCTCGAAAACGGAAATAAATTTTCTTCATTTTGCGTGTTAATGACCAATGTGTGTGTCTCATGAGTTTTAGCTCAGGCAAGTTCTCCGGTAAAACCTCAATCTGGTCGTCTTCCGAACTATCAAATGTAGGGTCATGCAAGAAATATGGCCCAGTGAACCACAAATTATTTTCATTTAATGCATCTACACTTTGTCCCCTCGATACTAAGTCGGCTGGATTGTCTACGCCACTAACATGACGCCATGAATGGCCTTTAGTCAATTCATGTATCTCCCCGGCCCTATTCTGGACGTAAGTTTTAACATGTTAGACGGAGTACGTAACCAACCTAGCACGATAGTCGAATCTGACCAGAATACAACTCTATCAAAAGTAGATCTCAGTGAGCGTGAAATTTTGTCATATAATCGCGCTCCCACTAACGCCCCGCACAGTTCGAGCCTAGGTATAGTCAAAACGGGCTTTATAGATGCTGCCCTACCCTTTGAACAAAGTAGCCGCACGGTAACATTTCCTACGTTGTCAATTGTACGCACATAGGCGCAAGCACCATAAGCTGCCAGGGACGCGTCTACAAACATGTGTAATTCAGTAACTACAGGGTGTTCACACATCACAAATCGAGGCACTCGAATCTTATTGAGCAACGACAAATTGTTTACAAAACGCTTCCAAATTTGCGAGATTTCATCGGGTACTGGTTGATCCCAGCCGAGATCTAAAAGCCAACATTTTTGAAACAACATCTTCGCTTGTGTTATGACTGGACTCAATAACCCGAGTGGATCGTAAATTTGTGATGCACCCGATAGTATTGTACGTTTCGTAATGGGTTGTGTTTCAGGGTCAAATTGAGTATGAAAATACAATTCGTCAGGATGTGGGTACCACCCTAAACCTAAGGTTTTGCTGTGAACATGCTCACCTAACGAAAAATCTTTTGCGTCTGTAGGCATGTCTACGTCTGAGTCTACGTCGAAATTATAAATCCATTTACGTAGAGGAAAACACCCAGACTGCAAAACTTTTGCAGTGTCATTGCAGATCTGAATTAGCTTATTTTTATCATTATTGCCACAAATCAAATCGTCAACGTAAAAATCTTCGTGAATCGTGCGTGCTACATCAGGGTCCTCACATTCTTGTGCTAATTGTTTCAGACACCTGCAACTGAGAAACGGCGCGGACGCGGTACCATAAGTCACTGTGTTTAACTTGTAGATACCTAAGGGATCGGATTTATCATTGCGCCATAAAATCAATTGCAAGTCGCGCTGATCTTTATCTATCAAAACCTGTCTATACATTTTTTCTATGTCTGCGCAAGCTACATACTTGTTCTCTCGAAAACGCAACAGAATCGAAATTAAATCACCCTGTATAGCCGGTCCAACGTACTGTAAGTCATTTAATGACTTTCCCGTACTAGAGGCTGCGCTTCCATTGTACACGACACGTAGTTTTGTAGTCGTAGCAAGTGGCCGAAACACACCGTGATGCGGGAAAAAATAATTTGGGGACCCGTATGATGTGACACGACTCATGTGACCTAAGGTTTCATACTCATTTAAGAATTCCGAATACAACTTCTTATACTCTGGATATCGGTCTAGCCGTTTCTCCAAGGCATAAAAACGTCGTTCAGCTTGTGCGAATGAATCACCCAACAAATCAGGTTCATATTTGAACGGTATGCGTACACAAAACCTGCCCTCAGATGTGCGTTTCATAGTATGAAGGAAATGTTCTTCGCATGCACGCTCATCGTCACTGCGTGAATCAACTGGTTTGGCGCTAATAGGTAGCTCTTCGAGCTCCCAAAAGCTGCGGACTTGTTTGTCTAAAGACGGCATATCTATAGATTCTTGTATGTCTAATGTTTGCGTGAAGTTACAATTGACATATTTTGAACTTTGTTTAGTATATCCTGATACTGAGCCTCCAATAATCCACCCTAACTTTGTGTTGATTAGATAGGGCCCATTAGGTAAGCGTATTTTTCCCGCAACTACCAAGTCCCAAAATCTATCAACGCCGATAAGAATATCGACTTTTCGGCTTTCATAGAATGTGGGATCGGCCAACGTAATGTTGTCAGGTATGTACTTAAAGAAATCTTTACGCAACAATGTATGGCCTGGTAAATTGTAAGTAAGCTCAGGCAGTACTAGACATTGAATGGGTGTGGTGAAGGTTTTATCCAATGAACGCAGTTCCATATCACAACGGTATTTGCTCTGCGCCACGGAATTACCTACCCCCTCGAATTTGTATAGTGGACTGTACTAATTGTAAACCTAACTTGTCACACAGCGATTGAGTAACCAAGCACTTCTCACTGCAATTGTCAAGCACTGCGCGCACTTGATGAAAGTTGCCATTTTTGTCGGATACTTCCACCAATGCAGTAGACAACAGACTTGGTTCCGTAAAACTCGACCGTGTGTTCGTATTCATGTGCGCCTCATTCTCTACTTGGACTGAATAGCTCTGCGATTGAGCCGATCCACGCGAATGAGAAGAGTTGGAACTGTTGTCAGAGGGAACCGTCGCCTCCCGCGCCTCAGCTGCCGACTGCAAACTAACCGTAGCTGTATTTACTTGGCTCGCGTTTGCATGATCACAAATCAATGAATTATGTTTTTTAGTCTCGCACTTCCTGCACGGACCGTACTTACAGTCGTTAGCTGTGTGTGTTGGGCTGTTCATACAGTTCTCACATAGACGGTGTTTGCGCACAATCTGAATTCGGTCCTGGATACTAAGATCAAGGAATTTTTGGCACGAATACAGAGGATGCGGCGCACTACACAGAACACACAATCGTTTGCGTGTTTGATTGTTTTTTGTGTTAGTATTAGTGCCCGTTTTCTCTGTAGCTATGTGACAATGAACCTTCTGCGCGACAGAATTGGAAGGTTTGTTCTGTGTGTTTTGCGTGTTATTCGTCTTGTGTGAAACCGAGTGTGAAAGAGTATCTAACATATCCGCCTTTTGTCTAAGAAATTTCACTAAATCATCTAATTTTATGATTTTAGAATCATCAGTCACTGATAAGGAACACTTATGTTGTTCCCACTCGCGTTCTGTGCTTTGATCGAGCTTGGAAACTATCATATAGATTATTAATGTGTCCCAATGTTCGGTACTTTCACCGAGCAATTTTAAAGCGCGTATATTTTTTAAGGTCACATCAATAAGTTTCCTTATCTGCGGCGATGATTCTTTTGTAATCGACGGCATGGTAAACAAAGACTTGACGTGCTTCTGAACTAAAAGTTTCGAATTATCGTAGCGATTGAGAAGGAGCTCCCATGCAGTGTCGTAGTTGTCTTCGCAAAACTCAATCGAATCAATAATTAACTGAGCTGAACCTTTTAAAGTCGACTTAAGGTAGTGAAATTTCTGTATTTTTGAAATTGATGGGCATTTATGGACGAGAGACTGAAATGTATCACGATACTCAAGCCAATGATCAAATGAACCGTCGAATTCGGGCAAAGATATGATAGGCAACTTAACAGACGGAGTTTGACCTGCACCAGACGAACCAGATGAACCGCTAGCTTTCTTATCTTCCTCATGGATAAGGCATTGCGCTTTGGCCAATACGGAATAATAATTGGACTCAAAGGTGTCGCGATACGCTTGTTCCTTCTCAGTATCGGCTTCCGATTCGCTCGCTAGAGTTTCAATTTTCTGTTGAATATCTTGAAACGAATCATACAAACTCTTAACGTTTGTAATACGCAGATTTAACTCTATACGCTGCTTTAGTAATAAAAGGTTGCCTAACTCTACATGACCTTCTAAACCCTCTACATGTTTCGTAAAATTGGTGAGACCCCTTTTATAATACCCTCTGGGCACTCAACTCTGTTTTGTCAGTCATTTTGGAGGAGTGTAGAAGTACTCACATTCAACGGTCGCAGATCACGATGGCTATTGCGGTTATACCTTTGATTCCAACACAATATCTCAAATTGAACGTGCAGCAGGACAACGCAATTTTACGCCGAGATAACACAACACTGAAAATAAACGCAAACTAAAACACACGGAATAAAGGGAAATATGAATAAGAATGTATGAAAAATGGTTGGCACGTCAGTCATATGAGCGCTGCGTGATGCGTCTCTTGCCGACGACGTGGATCCTGCGTAGATCTATCCTCAACCAGTTCCTAGATCACGCTGTGGTCTGGTTTTTCATCCATTCGTTTATTCCATCTGCGACATGTTCCTAGGTCGCTGTTGCGCGTAGGTATATGTACTTTTACGGATTAAATAATCCGGCTCGAAGGACCAAACAACTTATGTTGTAGTTTTTGTGTGTCTAACTACACATAAAGTCTGGATTGCGTAATAATTTATAAATATATTATTATAATACCATTTTCTCAAGAATTAACAAAATGAGTGCAGAAATTGAAGTCCCGTCAAAACGACATAATAGATATAGAAAACCAGCCAGGTCAGCTGTCAGTCCAAAGAGTTCTTGTGCTCGAACATATTGTCACAGTATAGAGATGTAATAGTAAGGAAACTCGAGCCGTTTCTGTTGAATCGTAATGATTGTCACTTTCGGTTATGTTTATCATCTGCCTGCCCTTATTCCAATTTATTTGGGGTCGGCGCAACATGTCTTTTTCTTCCATTCTTCTCTAAATTAGCCGTCAAATTTTCGTTTACACCTTTTTGATTCATATCATCTTTTACACTTTCGGTTATATTATTGTATATTAATTTGAAATAACTTAAAATATCAATATTTTTAATTTGCATTATCCCTGTGAGTAACAAATTACTATGGTAAAACATCTTATTCCTTTCCCACGAACATTCGGGGAACTATTCGCTCGGGTGACTTGAGACTGGGACAGTTTCCTTGTAAGCGGGTTATGTTGTTTCGAGCGTTTGTATGAAGTTTCCACACTGCTGACCGCAAGTGAAGCCATTTTTTATATATATCGATATCGTCATGTGAATATGTCGTATAATAAGCTGTGTGACTCCGCCGTATCCGTAATAGAGATTTTATTTGTGATGGCATATCTTTATATCACTCTTATTGTTGTCGTTTTTATGGTCCTATGTTCAGATTGGTTTAAATAATAGCCTGGTGCCTAATTTGATTTTCTTGCCAGGCATTGGTCTCTACTCCATGTGGAATAAACATAATGCAAGTTTAAGACTGATTGATAGGTAGGTATACAGGTCAAACAACAAATAACCACCCTTTTGAAGTCGGTTGAACATTAAAACTGTGTATCTACCAAATAATAATAAGAATAGAAGAAACCGGAAACGGAGAGGAAATCAAAGTCTAAACAACGGAAACGTAATTAGTAAATTGTTATTGAACGCTTTTAATAATTACCGGATATAAACAGCTCTTAGTGGATGAATGGAAAACAAACAAACAAAATAATCAGGTCTGGAAGTAGTAGGTAATAATTTACACTATAAAATACTTGTTACTTTAATACAAAACTGTAAAACAAACAAGCGTGACATAAATTAGGCTGAGAATGCCGTGCCGTGAGAATGACCGACATACATTCGTATGCATATATCCCTTGCGGGGTAGGCAGAGCGTAAACAACAGTTAATAACGACACGTTTAAAAAAATGTGTGTCATTCAGAAGAATGTGATGTTTATTACCATGACATTAAAGGTTGTCAGCCTGTCGCCTAAAGTTGCAAAATGAATTAACTTTCAAATCCCTCAGTCACTTCTTAGGACACCCACGGGAAAGATATGGGTGATGCTATTGAAAGTAAGAACCACACAGCAAATAACTAAAAATCTCTCTCTTTGTGTGGGACACCGAGTCTTTCAACGACCCGATGAACTCCGGTGTCAGAGTTTTTCAACCGCCTACTACAAGTGGCAGGCCTCTGACATGGTTGTGTATCGACCATCATCATAGACAGCAACCGGGACCGACGGCTTAACGTGCCCATCCAAAGCACGGAACCATTTTACTTTTCGGAGAATCAGGTGGTACAGCCTGCAATGTCCTAACCAGACTGGAAACAAATTCACAAAGTGATAAATATCAAATTTGTGATTGTGACAATTAAAAAATCTCATAAATTGGAAATGAGAAAGTTGAAAAATTCACCAGAGCGGTGGAACGGCAATCCACAGTCCCGGGTTCAAGTCCCGGCGGTCGCTGGTGAATTTTTCAACTTTCTCATTTTCAATTTATGAAAATAATATTGCGCTGTGAGTGCATTAAAAATTCCAATACATTAAAAAATCTCAACCAATTGCCTGATATTTTTGTGGTATTCAATGTTCTCTTCATTAGAGAAGCTCTTTGCTAACATATTTAATACAGGCGTCATGGAAAAATATTTATGTCAAGAAAAAGCTTTTAATGTTTATTCATATTCATATATTTACATATACTACCTAGTATATCAATATTATATACATGGTGTAAGGGACAGCCCTCCGAATAGTGAAAGGGTACATTCAGACCATGAAACTAAACACGTAAAAAACGTAGAAAAGTAAAAAGATTTTAGACTTCTCATAATACACGCAATCAGGTTGATCGTGATTTTGTATGGGAAGACGAAATTTATATTTTGTTTCCTGAAATTTATTTCTATGGCAAGTTGTTCAATTTCATGGTCTGAATGCACCCTATCAGTATTCAGAGACCTGTTCCTTACACCCCGTATAACAGAGTAACGCAACTTATTTCCCCTAAAGGTAATGCAGAAGGTATAAATAAGTTCTATGTCAACAATTACATTTCTATGTCTAAGACTAATTTAAGAAAAGTTTAGTAACTAGTTACTTATACGAGGATTAGCACCAATCTTATGCGCACAAACACAACCAGAAAAGCCAATAATTTGCCATTAAACCTCGGCCTTCCAAGGTCGCAGAGCATAATTAAACAGATGTTAGGAAATGGAAGTTCCATTGCGGCTCAGGGTACGGTAAACTTACAGAGGGAACCGCATGAACAACTGAAATGAAGCTCACAAAACTTTTATACATCAGCAAATGTTCTAACAGCTCGAAATATAAGTTCAACACAAATAAAATTTAGCCGTGCGGTGCCAGCTTAGAATGGCATCACCCCAATTCCACCCGTGGGTGTCATAAAAAGCTACTAAGGGATAATCATCCAGGGAATGGGCAGCAATGCTCACTGTAAATTCAACATCTTGCACTGCACTCGCCAATCCGCCCGCCAAGCGTAGTGAATATGGCAAATCCCTCCGATAGTTGGAGGTCCATGTCCAGCAGTGGACTGTGGCGGCTGTTATGGTTATTGCTATGGTAAATAAAGTTAGTGCACAAGCATTTAATAAATCTGGTACCTATTTTGAAAGAAACAAGCAACTCAAAATCGTAATTACGCACGTTACTAAACTAATAAGAGTCTACTCCACGTAAAGAGAAATACTCTATACAAATTTAAAAAATGTATGAAATCAACTAAGAGGGCTTTTTAAAATAATATGTATGCAAACTACAGCTAGTAAGCACCTACACCTACGCGCTATATCTATCGTGACGAGATTTTCATGGCTTGATTTTAGTTGTGGGATTATTCCCTCTAAATTTGTCTTGGTCTGAGCATGGCGGTGCATAAAATTCCCGACACGCGTTCTTATAACGGGTCAGGCGTGGCATAAGATTCCTATTTATAGTGTGGTGTAAGTTAGAGGCAATTCGCCTGTCAAGCTTGGTGAGTATGGCAATACCCTTCGCCCCGCCCGTTTCCAGCAGTGGACTGTTGTGGCTGTTGTGGTTATGGTTTAAAAATATATCAGAGCCTTCACTAACCCAACGGACGACCCGAGGAATCCAGGTGTCACGAAAAACGAGTCCTCCACTGTAAAGTCGATTCACAGGGTCGATTTTACAGCCAGCCAAGACAGCCGATGTGGTGCAATGCCAGTGCGACTGCCTGCAACGCAGAAGGTTTCGGGTACAGAATTTTTCACTTTAGGACATTGCAGGCTGAATCGCCTACCTATACTACTACAGGTTCCGAAACTTTGGAGGGCACATTAAGTTGTCGGTGCCGGTTGCTGTCTATGATTAAAGGCTCTCGTTACACAATTATGTCAGAGGCCTGCTACTTTCTTTAACGCGATTGAAGAACTCTGAAACCAGGGTTAGTCAGGTCGTAGGACGACTCAGTGCCCCACTAGATCCCGCAAATTCGCACAAAGCGATTCGCTTCTACATTTTTAATGCGAATGCTAAAGAGTGGAACTCCCTGCCTGCGGATCTGTTTCCGGAACGTTACAACCTGGGCCTTTAGCATGTTTTATCATCGTCTGCATCGTCACTTAACATCATTGCGGTGAGATTGCGGACAAATGCTTACCTATTTTTCAAAAAATGAAGGAGAATGCTTATCACTTGCCCCACCAGCAAACAAACCTTTACGTCCGTTATTCGGCAATCACCACGCTGCGTTATTAGCCGAGGATATAATAGGCAACAGATTCGGCTCACCTGCCCAGCACTGATTACTATCCCATCCTGTATGAATGTGCTAATGCGAAGGCAAGTCAGGAATACTGATTTTGTTTCTCCCGAACGTAAGAAACTGGTGAATTGATAGGGAATGTTGGTGATAGGGTTACGTAATATCAGTGTAATTTGGGTGAAAGTTTACTTGTGACCGATATTTAAAAATTAAAGTCGGGCTGGTGATAAGGAACAACTTATTCTAAAAATGAAAGTTGAATAACATCGGTGACAATGCGTCTCCCTGTTTGAGTCCTGTGGCTACCTCGAACTCTTCAGAAAGGCCTTCTCCTACCCTAACACTCATTTTGCTTTCCCGTGTGGCGACCTTGACCATATTGATAATTTTGGTTAGTAGGTATATTGAAATATCTTAATATCAAAAAGAGAGTGTCCTTGTCTACGCTATCATACGCCTTGGTGAAGTCCACAAAAAGAGAGTGTATGTCCTGTGCGTATTCCCATTTTTTCTCCATGTTAGTTATTCAACTTAATACTCGAATACGTCATCCGGAAAGTCTTAATGCATGATGTCGGAGTCGAGTTGAATGGGAAACATAAAATTGTAGGCTATGCAGACGACCTGGCTGTGCTGGGACAGTGCGTAGAAGATGTCCAATATATGGCAAAAACTCTAGAAGACGAAGGGAAAAAAGTGGGCCTTAGAATTAGCCATGAAAAGACGGAGTATTTCCATATGAGGAGAAGGAAGGATGAAAGGAGGAAGGATGTCTCAGTGAACGGCGTCACTTACAAAGGTGTATCAAAATTTAAGTATCTCGGATGCACCGTGACGGATACTAATCAGAGACAGGAGGAAATCGATATCCGGATCCAAAATGCCCTAAGGTGCTCAGCAGCCCTTCACAAAATACTAACGTCCAAACTGATCAGCAGAAGAACCAAGATTCGAGTGTACAAGACTGTTATAAGACCGATCTTGATGTACGGATGCGAAGCTTGGACGTTGACTTCGAAGGAGGAGAACAAGCTTTTAGTGGCTGAGAGAAAGATCTTCAGGAAAATTCTGGGACCCACCCAAAGAGAGGATGGCACGTGGAGAATAAGGAAAAACTTGGAGATGGAGCAGCTGATACCCGAACCTAACATCATCGGGGAAATTAAATCTGCCCGACTTCGCTGGCTTGGACATGTCGAGAGAATGGGGGAGGATCGTGCGGCCAAGAGAGCATACCTGGGTCAACCGCATGGACAACGTCCAGTTGGGCGTCCTAGGTATCGCTGGATTGACGAAGTCCAAAAAGACCTGGGAGCGCTTCAAATGGCTGATTGGCGACAAGCAGCTCAGAACAGGGAAGAATGGCGAAACCTTGTGTCGGAGGCCAAGATCCACTTTGGGTCGTTGAGTCAGCGAAGTAAGTAAGTATTCTAAAAATCATAGATTGAAATATGAAAAAACTCCCATCCAGAATTGACGATCAGCTGATTTGAGTTACTATGGGAGGGCCGACCCCGAACTTAGTTGCATATACCGACCTATGTTCCTTAGGGAAAGTTGTTCCTTATCACCAGCTGGTTCTGTCGCTGGGTCACTACTAGTAAAATTCACCCAGTATATCTATCTACCTAGTTAATTTTTGTTTAACCCCGAATTCATAAAGTTTTTCTGAAATAGATTTTTACAGTGATTTTACGTCCGCTACATCAAAGAGCTTCCCGCATGTCGTTACAAGATCTAGACTATGGTGCCCTTTTTGGCAGCCACTTCAGAACCTACCAACCTCCTACCAATACCAACGGCCTGGCTGTGGCATGAGTCTTTAAAATTTTCATTACCAATAGGTATACGAAAACAAAGACTGAGCCTATTGATAACACCATAGTGAATATTCCTACTCTATGTTACTAGTTTTGTAAGACGCAAGCTCCATATAGGAGACGTGAGACGTAAGATGACATCTGCCAGACAAGTGATCACGTAACCGTCTCATGTCTTACATCTACTCTGTGAAGCTTGTGCCTAAAAGAATAAAAACTTTACTACGCCGTAGCGATTTGCTACGATCATTCTTCATACTTGGAGTATCTATCGAGGCTCTAACGTTTACCCTTACCGAATTACCATATTATGAACCTTTTTAAATCAAAACACAAGAGCCATAATTCCCCTCTTAGCTAATTCCATTAAATTTTATGTAACTCAGTTGAATTATGGAAGCTAATCTCTTAATACCATTTACGGAAAAAAAATGGTATAGAGAAAGTTGAAAACTGTTATTAGGGTTCCGTGTGTTGAATTTGTCAATAACTAATGATATAAGTTAATGACTAACTTAAGATATAAGTTATTGACTAACTTAAGATATAAGTTATTGACAGTTCAACACACGTTTATTATGTGTTGGACACCGAGTCGAAGTGAGATTCTGGTTTAGATTAGAAAGATAATCCAGATATCGCCTAAGATGAACCACGAGCAGGCTTTCCAAACACCAATTTTCAAACTAAACAACTTTCCCCATGGAAGATGGGTCGAAACATGAAAATAAAATTTGGACCTCTCATAGAAAATCAATCAGCTGATCGGCGATTTTGTATGGGAGGCCCAATTATTATTTTTCACATGCCACCCATGTTCCATGGGGAAAGTTGTTCAGTTTCATGAGTACCTTGACCTCCTTTCGGCTTTTTATACCCTTTCTGTTATTCCCGGTAGTATAAATGAAGTCACTTTCGCGTTTAAATCCGCACTCGTCGTGAGCCGTACCTCAAATTCTTGAATCTAAGTAAGTATACTTAGAAAATAACTAGTAATGAGAGTAAATGAACCAAACTCCTGGAACAACTTTTTAAAACAGGTCAGCGACAAGAATAAACAGAGAAGTAGTTATCCGGAACAAAAGTTTTCACTTGCAAAGTTTATTTTTCAGTTGTTAACTTAATCAGTGGACGAACGACAGGGTTTCACCTCCCTAATAGCACAGTTGCAACGAGACCTGTTACTTTCACACAGTAAGGAATCACTATTTACTTTCAGCCGTTTTTTGGTGCGGGTAAGAATAGCATCTCATAGTTTACGAGTAGAAAAGTAAAATGACGCCCAAAGCAAAAATTTTGGAAACGGCGCGCTGGGTGCTTAAACAGATGGCTCACTCAGCACTAGCGACGATTTTGACGCTTCCTGACTTTATCTGGAAATAATCGGAATCTCAGGTGAAGTCAATGTAAGTAAGAAGTTGTTTGCCACGAACGTCATATTTTTTGGATTAAAATTGTTTCAGAATCATACATAATTAAGTAGGTAATTGAAAGTGTTACGCGTAAAATAACTGGATGAAAAGCTAAAACAATATTGCTTTTGTATGACACCTCTTTAAAACTATGCAGTTGTTCTACTGTTACGAAAATACCAGTCCATTTTCCACGGCGGTAACAGGATTTCCGTCCGCTAAAATAGCGAACTAGACTAAGTACGTTGAACGGACCGGACACGGAACCCTAAAAGCTGGAAATATTTTCATAAGGCCACATAATCCTGAGCGGATGCAAACTATGGGATTTCGTGGGCAAAAGGGATAGCAATAAGGTTTTACTGGTTCCCTATAAAAACGTATGGTCGTGTAGTTACACCAATCCGGATCATGGAGGGTAGGAGTTCTTCAATTTTGATGTAAAGACCTTTATTCGTTTATATTTGCTTGTTATGATACCTATGGTAAGCTTTAGGTAGGACATGCATTTATTACAGATAAAAACTAGCCATCTTTCTCGAAAGGAACAGTGGTTCATTATTTAAAATATAAATTTTAAAAACGATTTCAAATTATGTTAGGTCACAGGTTATAAAATAGTACCAGTACTAGGGTTAGGTACCAATTATCTCCTTACAGAAAACATTCAAAAATCTAAAGTTCGGGATAGTTTAATTTAATTTAATTGCTTAGAGACGTAAAGTCACTTACAGACGGCCCGAGTGTAGTAGGTAGAGATGTAATCAGGAAACTGATACTAGTTGTTCAAAAAAACAATAGCAGATACAAACCGCTCCTTATAATCATTAATTACATGAATGTTAGAGAAGATTTCTTTTTCTAAAAGCGTTGCTTAAGAAACGTTACGTACAATATATTTCATAAATTATAGTGTCCTATAATTTAGCTATAACTTTTAGTTTATTCAAATCTAACTAACTAACTCCGCTGACTCAGCGACCCAAACAGGATCTTGGTCTCCGAAGAAATATTCAAATCTAATATGTGCAAAATGGTATGTTAATTAATCGTTTGTAATATTTTGTTGGGCCTTAGGATGTTAATATATTTACAAGAAAATTTAATGAACATTGGAAATAATTTAGTAGGGTTTTACCCCCATGGGGGTTTTACACTCCTCACCGTTTTTTTTACGCTGCCAATCTGGAGCCACGACTATTACCTGTAACAGTTACCTAAGTAACTTTTAGTACCTCTTGTAGCATCTCTACTAGGTACCTATTATTATATGGGTTTTATGAATTTTGGGCTAGCACAGATGTCGTGCACCAAAAACAGTGTTATTAAATTCAGACGCAGTTATAGTTGCGCGTATATGAAGGCAGCTAATGGGATATACTTTCAGGGTAACTTTATTAGGGTATCCTATTGGAATTCAAGAAACCACGGCTCCCGTTATTTGTGAAGTTTATGTTATTTTGTGGGGGATCAAAGATCTTGGATTCTGGGCTCTGATTGGGGCTAATATTATTTTGTTTTTTAAGGAAAATATCCCATCACGTAGCAAGACGAAATATTAGTAGTAGCAAAAAATATTATGGAGCCGGTACATGGTTCAATTTCTATAAGTTTGCTGCTTGTTCAGATTGTATACGATTGTTGATAAAAATCGGCGCTGTAACGTCTTTCTTATTTTCGTCAGTTAATCCACATACCCATTGGGTATGTTCAACTTATACTAGTTTTTCTTAGAATTTGAGTGAAAAACCAGTAAATTGGTAGGTGGATTTGCTACCGATGGTACCAAGAACCTACCTAATTGCTTCTCATTGAACAATTTCCCCTCATGAAAACATTACATCATCATCATCATCTTCCTGGCCTTATCCCAATCACTTGGGGTCGGCGCAACACGTCTTGTCGAACATAAAATCGTGTTGCAATGGATTTGGCTCATGAAAACATTACATGCAACGAAAAAAATCACACACGATCAACTGACTGCGTTTAATGTTGGAAGGGAAGATAACTTTTTAAGTTTACTGGTATGTAAACTTAAAAATTTATACGTGAATGTAGGTCTGTTTATGATCTGCATACTATCAGTATTCGGAGGTTTGTCCCTTACCCCCTGTATGTTAGAGACTGAACTCTTGAGTGGAAGGTGGCCTGGGCGCTATAACTAAATTCTAACCCAATGGAAGTGACCCACTCTGATCTCCAATTAATAATGAATGGAGCCTGACTTCTGAGAGCAAGGTCGAGAGTCGTGACCTTCAGACTTTGGCCTACTTCGCAAACAAACCTCTTAGAGTCTATGCTTTATTAATTCACGGGAAGCAGTTTGGCTAAGTGAAGCGAGAAGTTACATTTCGAATCGTTCCCTTGGCAAAGTAGAGTCGCAGAATGCCGAGCACCGCTTGACGCTTTTATCCGACTATGCCGACTGGACAACCAATCTTGACAGGCTGTCAATCTGCCGCTATAGTACTACTAACTGGTTCAATAAAGAATGGGATTATAAATGGCTGCTGAAGGTCATGTATTCTCACTCGCACTAAGGCTCTTACATACACCAGGCTTTTATTGCTTACTTACTTCTTACGACTAAAGTCAAGTGCTATTTCCCATTCATTTCATTAGTAATGTGTAAGTAATAAGGTTAGTAATATTACCGGCTCATAACAAAACTGGTTTTCTAAATAAGTACCTAAGACTACTAAAAAATACACAGTCTTTTACAAAATAAACACGATATTTCATAAAACCTGCGTTGTATATTTGGCTGACACGCGGTTGAGCGTTTCTTAAAATTTATGCCACTGATTTCAAAAACACCAAAAATAAAAAAAGTCATTGAAAGTGTTGTTGTATTTATAAATATGATAGCATGTTTAATTAATATTTGTTTTATTTAAACAGAACTTCATTTAATTTAGGTTTTTTATGAAAAATACATCAAAAACTGAGAAACGGAAAACTGAACGTTCCTATTTTGCTACTTCTTATTTCACAAAAAATGTGGAAAGCTGTCTTAGAATTCCATATTTTGAATTGTTTTCTATAACTTTAGGATCGAATAATTATGTTTCTACAGAGAAGGAATAAATAAAGTTGTATATTTCTTGAAAACATGCTTATTTATATTTTTTTAGCTACCACGTCCCAAAAACTACCATAAAAGTTTCATACAAATGAAAAATAAAAAAATGAGGTTGCTTAAATGTATATCACAGTCTTCTTCTTTTTAACTCATTATAAAACATAAAGCTTTAGTAATTTGCTATTAAAGAAACATCAGAAAACCAAAATCAAATTAAAAATATTAAGGACAGTTACAAAAAAGGAATCGTTGGTAGCAAAATAAAAATATAAGGCAGAGTGTACAAAATTGTAAAAAATGGCAGGTTTCTTTACTATTTTCATAGTTCTTCTATTGTAATGGATATATATACCCACTACATACAAAATTTCAAGAAAATCGTAGGAGCTGTTTCCGACGTCCTAATATTATATTTATATGTTCGTTAAAACAGTAAAAAATAAAAATTCTTAACAAACTAAAAATTTGACTTTGGAGCAAAGTTCATAAATATTGTGGGTAGATGAGACGTTATTTTTAAATAAATATTCACAATACCTAACTTCATCGAACAAAAAAAAATACCTGGAACCAAATATACGTTATAGACTTAGCTTTATAATTTCCTACTTTGTAACCAGCATTTCCACAAATACGTGACTTTGGGAAAGTTGCAAAAAGGAAGTCACGAATACATGATTCACGAGCGACGAAATTTGATTGTCGTGATTAGAAGTGTTGATTGATCTAGTAAAAGTCATCAAGTTGTAGTGTAAGTTACAATCTATATGCAAGTCGTAAAAACAAGTGAATATTTGTTGTCAACTCTCCTTAAATTGGTCGCAAAAACAGAACGCAAAAAAGAACGCATAACCTTACGCCACAGTAAATTAAAATAAAATTGAGCAGGCAAGCATTTGCCGTGTGATGCCGGCTTAGAATCCAATTCTACCCGTAGGTATCGTAAAAAGCTACTAAGGGTTCATTATCCAGGCAGCAGCATTCCTTGTGAATAAAACATTTTGCACTGCGCTCGCCAATCCGCAAGCGTGGTGACTATGGCAACACCCCCCCGATAAGAGGAGGCTTATTGTCCAGCAGTGGACTGTTGTGGCTGTAAAGGTAAGGTAAAGACAGGCAAGCAAAGCACCCGCAATTTCAGCTGAGGCCTCATCTAAACCTGGTGGGACGTACCCATACAAAAGTTAAAATATGGACTTACGTCTGTAAAGGAGGCAAAAGTCTGATCAAAATAATAATCCCACCAAAATCATTTTCATGACAATCAATGGCCAAGACGACAGCATGCATAATGGCTTAGCCTATGAAAAACAGATCTCATTTGGAGCCAAGTTCTTAATCCACACGCATTCTATCAACACTATCTTTATACTCTGTAACTCAGTCAAAATGTAGGTAGGTATGGCTCTCTTTTGCTATCTCTACTGTGGTGGAAAAATACGCCTGCGAGTTTCCGCAGAGCAAACGCGGAGTTGCGCGTAAGTTCTATAAATATTTGAGTTCCGTGTTTGCCGACGTTTGCTTTGGGCGACATTTTACCTTTCATGTGCATAAAAAAGAGGGTGATAATAATTTAAATTACGTTTTACCGGCTGTTTTTACCTCGGCTGAATATCTGTCGACTATGGTCAACAGGCGGTGATACCACCTACAACACCGTTTCCATGGAGAATTGACATCAGGCAGGCGCCCGGTCATAAAATAAAGCCTATTCGCAATAACGCCGTGTGATGCCGGCATAGACTAGCATCACCCCAATTCTACCCGTGGGTGTCGTAAGAAGCGACTAAGGGATAATTTTCCTGGTAATGGGCAGCAGCAGCGTTCCCTGTTATTTATCTAACATCTTGCGCTGCGCTCGCCAATCCGCCTGCCAAGCATGGTGAGTATGGGGAGGTCTGTGTCCAGCAGTGGACCCTTGTGGCTGTTAAGGTAAACACCGATGCTTTGTGTTCTAACAAAACATATTGCGCCGACCACGACTGATTGGGACAACGGTTGGAAGATGATGATGATTCTCGCATATTAGATTGTGTGGTAGCAGTAAAAACTGCTACCTACTTAGTAATTGTTTTTCTAAAATGCCGAGACGTAGAAGAAAGACCCAAAGTAAGTAATGGCGGTATAAATGATCGGTAAGGGTGAGAATCCACCAGAGCTGTGCGAGTAAAATGTGTCGTACGAGGATGCGTAGCTGTGCTGTGGAAATGTGTAGGGGTTTCCACCAGAGCTGTGCGAGTAAAATGTGTCGTACGAGGATGCGTAGCGGAGCTGTCAAAATGCGCATTAATGTGCGGAGCGAGGATGCGTTGCGAAGCTGTGAAATGTGTGAGCGGGGGGAATGCGATGTAGTGGAAACCTCGCAACACATTTCTCGCAACGCATTCCTCACAACGCATTCCTCGCTACACATTCCTCGCAACACATTCCTCGCACACATTTCTCGCTTGTTTTGTATGGGCATTTCTACAGAAACAGTTTTTTTTTTGTCTGGCTTCATAAATCGCCTTTCAAGACTAGATAAAAATTCCAAAATAATACACATACTCCCTTATGTATATACTTGTTGGAGAACATACATTTTTTTCCGTAGTTATATTTGTTTTTACAAAAAGAATTTTTGAAGTCAAGAAATTGGGGAAATTTCGTTAGTTTACCCCTGTCCCGTTGCCGAAATTGAATGAATTTTGTTTTGTAAAATAATAAATCGCACAGTTTTCTTTAATGTTTTGCTGTTCACGTATGGAGAGATATATAGTGAAGAGGTGTAGCTCATGAAAATTTCATTAAATGTATATTTGGATATCCTTTCAGATATTAAAAAATTTGTCCCACACGTTAGCTTTTTTCAGTGTTTCTAATATTACTTTGAATATTTCATGAAATATTTACAATTTGCATGTTGTCAATAGATTCACGTAAACTAGGCATTGTTCCCATGAAGACTAATTGAGTAAAATTGCGTAATTTTACAGATTTTTACGATTTTCAATAGGTTGAATATGGTGCCGATTTTTGGTGCAGGGTGTTTTCTCAACTCCGGATCGTCAATATTTTCTAAACTATTTATGTTTATGAGTTTATTCTTTGCCTAAATATAGTTCGCCTGAATATAAGTACAGAGGTCTTAATACGTTTGTCTCAAGTTGAAAAGAAAATGAGATTTTCCTGGTGGTACAACATTTTCTCAACTCCGTAACCTCAACTCCGTGTACGTTTTGTACTCGGAGTTGAGAAAATTGCACACGGAGTTGAGACTTTAAAACTTGATTAAAATTTTTTTAGCACTTGATATTCTTACTACGGTTTATATAGTGTAATAATGCATTGGAATATATATTTGCCATTTTCTGATAGTTAACTTCACGATTTTACATAATCTACTTTAAATTAACAAAACACCAAAAACAATTAACCAAGTGTTTGCAAATGTTCTATTTGTAACTTGGCTTGATTTTTTGGTTCCTTTTCTTTACTTTCAATATTATTTTTACTTGACATTTCTGTGAAAACCCTGAAAAAATTAACAAATTTCGAAAATTCTCAACTCCGTGACCAATTTTCTCAACTCCGTGACCATACAAATTCTAAATCTGATTCTCGTAAAGCAATTAGTGGCAAATTAGCACCATTTCATCAAACACATTTTTTGGCAATTTTTCATTCTTGTTTACACCAGAAAAGGCGATAAAAAATATTGTTCACGGAGTTGAGAAAATTTCACCATAGCTGTAGAAGTGCCCGTATGTAGAATGGCCTTGCTTCGCTCAACCCTATTCCCCTTCTTCCTCATGGCCAAACTATTTTGCCTAACTGGTTTGGCTACGAGGAACTCTATATCCTTATGGCCAAACTTGTGTAACAGTAAGAAAAGCAGGTACAGTTAAGTACAAATAAAAAAGTCAAATCTATTATTTTATAATCCCGTCCATAATTCGAGCGAGAAGTTTGTCAGCCGTCCTATCAACGTCCTATTGACTATATTTCCATTCCATGGAACTACTGCGAAGTTTTTTCGCACTAGTTCCATTGGGTCGGACGATGGTACTACCGCGAACTAAAAGTTATTGACTTCGCATTAGTACCATTAGTAGGTAGGTACCTACCAAAAGTTTGTTTGAAATTTTTTTTTTGTAATGCCTTATATGTTTTTCTTATACATATTTACGCATGTCCTTAAAATATTATTTGCAGTGAAATTAATATGACCTTATATATCTAAAGACATTGTAAGTAGCCATTGCCAATAAAGATAATTTATCATACATAAGTATCCTCTTTGGTGGCAAGTGTACTTTGTTTGTACAGGTTTGTACTATTACAAGTTTGGCCATAAGGATATAGAGTTCCTCGTGGCCAAACCAGTTAGGCGAAATAGTTTGGCCATGAGGAAGAAGGGCCCTATTCCACCAGAGCTGAGCTGAGCGAGGCTAGGAAAATGAAGTGATTCTATTGGTGGATTTTTTCCTCGCTTACCGCCTCGCTACCTCGCACAGCTCTGGTGGATTCTCACCCTAAAAGGGGGCGAGCTGTCCTTCTGTTCAATTTTGTGTCAAAAAATACTAAATGTAGCCACTTACCTACGTAATTATAAGATTATAGGTAGTGTTGCCTGTATACTTGAACCTATATACTAACGCAACCCAATATTAGTTAGCGAAATGGTGGTTATACATAACGGTATTAACGCGAACACCCATTAAGGCATTGTGGGGACAAAATTGCCGGTCGTTTGGACCACAACAACGCACTAAATTGTGACAGACTTAATTTTGTGTCAGCATTATGGAGAATTCAAAAAAATCTAATAGGCACTATGATGATGATCTCTCCGACCGATTTCGGCCATGGCGACCACTTTTACCACTTTTGATTGTTAATTATATTACATACTATGAGTACCTACTATTATACGTAAAATGAGATTTTCTTCTTTTCCGTCGATTCCTCACGACTGAAGGTCGTGACCACCGTAAACGCACTATTCTGAAGGGCTCTACATGTTAGCCGATCTTCTGCTAAGTGTAAGTATAGAGCCTTGGAGATTAAAATGAGATTGTACTCCTAATCAATTTAGCGCTGGCACGCGCTGGTGCGCCCGTACAGAACGCGCGCTAGTTTATTACCACCCTAAAATATGCGCATCCTTATCGCACTTGTCAATACTTTGGTGTGTGCGACAAAGAGGCGCATAGATACTTCAGGATGGTAATGAACTCGCGCGCATACTGTAGGTGGCTATTGCAGCAGATTATGGCAGTAAACTCCCGTGCACTTAATAATACCTATTATGTATTACTGGCGAGGAGCTTTCTATTTCCTTTATGTAACAAATTTGGAAGAGATCGCTTTAAGCGATAAAACCGCGTTTCCGTATTTTAGCCTAAGATGTAAGTACTTGATACCTGTGTCTTTATTTTTGTGCAATAAGGAAAGTGTTTTTACTTAATTGCAGTAGGTAAGTCTGAATGTGTTTTAGAGTTAGTTTATTGATCAAAGGTTGTAGAACTAAAAGGTTTTGATTTTGTCATACCTATGCCAGTTTTTTATCAGAAACCGAGTCTAAATTATAGTCCCCTTTTTAATGTCGTCAAAAGAAACTACACCAAATGGGCTTCTTCAATTTCGAGACGGAAGTTGTAGTAAGCAAGATCGCTTAAGTGAGAGTTCCCGCGCGTGTAAAAGTTTGGCCCCGCCTTGGAAACGAATCTTTATGCTATTCTTTAGCTATTCCGAGCCGGGGCCTTGCTAGCATACTTACAAAAAAAAAATGGCAGCCATTTCAAACTTTTTTTATAGGCCAAAATTTTGTTATTTTGTAATAACTCAAAACTGGTAAGTGCTATAAATGAACATTGTATAGAAGAAATGTTACGCGTAAATTTCTGCACAACCTTGCTTTAATAACTTTTTTGAAAATCTAATAGTTTGCGAAAAAAACGCTTTAATACATGGCAGTTTTTTCTAAAAACTCACCAAATCTAAAATATGAATTAAGTAGTGAAGTTGGGGATTAAGAATTACTTACTGTGTGGGTAGACCTTGCTACGGTATCCTGACTGATACTTAGTAACAAGCTTTCTGCCCAGAGGTTTTACCCGCTTATATATTTTCAAGTAAACAAGCAAATTTTTTGCCAATTTACACCCTGAGTTTTACCACCTTATGAGATGATTTTCTTAAATTCCTTTCCTGGTGTTAATTCACCCAACCAAAATAACCTCTGCGCAAAATTTCAAGAACCTAGGTCCAGTGGTATTGCCTGTGCATAGATTTACAATTTGTAAAAAAAATATTAAATTTGTTCGTAGTTGCCACATTTATATTTTTTTGCAATCCCTTGAGGCTGTTCTTTAATAGTTCTGACCCAAGGTCCTGTTAGGATAGCAAAAAAGAACAAAATGTGGCAACAACGAAAAAACTCTACTTTTTTCATACAAATTGTATGCCACGCACAGGCAATACTACTGGACCTAGGACCCTGAAATTTTGCACAGAGGTTATTTGAATAATCTTAATTAATATCAAGAAAGGATTCCAAAAAATTCATCACCTAAAGTGGTAAAACAGAGGACGAAAATTTGTATAAAATTAACTTGTTTACTTCAAAATATATCAGCGGGTAAAACCGCTGGGCGGAAAGCTTGTTACTAAATATCAGGCAGGATATGGTAGCATGGTCTACCCACACAGCGAGTGACTCTTAATCCCCAACTTCACTACTTACTTTATACTTTCGAATTTGTGAGTTTTCAGCAAAAACTGCCATGTTGTGCTACGTTTTTCTCGCAAACTATTGAATTATGAAAAAGTTATTGATAACATTCATATGCAGAAATTTACGCTTAACATATCTTCCATACAATAGTTTATTTGTAGCTCTTACCATTTTTGAATTATATTACAAAATAACAAAATTTTGCCCAGTGAAAACATTTTGAAACGGTTGCCATTTTTTTTTTGTAAGTAGGCCAGCAAAGCCCCGGTTCGGCATAGGTAAAGAAAAGCCTAAAGATTAGTTTCCAAAGCGGAACCGACCTGTAACACGCACGGGAACTCCCAAAATTTTTTTGTATAGAAATTCTAACCTACTATTGAATTTTCGTGAAATTCTTGCGATTGTCTCAGATTTTGTCGCATTTCGTCCTTTTGTCGTTCTGAAATGATTTATTTTTAACTTTAATAAAAATTACTCCAAGTAGGTAAGATTTATTGAGCAAATGGCTAACAAATAGACTGAAGGATGGAATGGATGGTACCAGTTTAAAATCACGTAGGTAAGAAACTAAATAGCGATAAAATGTAAGGGGATTACCACGAACGAGTTACAAGTGAGAGATATAAACTGTAGCATTTTGCTACGCCGCCGTAGCGTTCTTTGTAGCTGTTCTTTGTAGTGTTTCTTTTTCGTATTTGCTCCAGACGCCAACCTTTTCATGGGCACTGTATGGACAATATTATTAAACATACCTATTTCCATTTATATCACGCCTATATCCCTTGCGGGATAGGCAATGCGTAAACGGCTAAAAAACTACCATTTACACGTCCTAAAGTTTGAGAGTCATTCAAAAGACTGTATCACCATAGTATTCAGCCTGTCGCTTGAAATTGCAGGGATGAATATGGGGTGATGCTATTCTAAACCGGCACCACACGGCCAACGAAATATTTTTTCGATATAATACTTTGAATTTCCGGCCTCTAGCTTGAAGACGAAAGTCTAAGACGAGAATTCACAGTACGGTCAACAAAAGAAAGGCGGGAACAGCTCAACACGAAGTCACTCGAAACGAAGTTCTACCAGCAATCGCATTCTGGCACAGAACCAATAACAAGTCTAGCCAGATAGAAATGGAAGCTCTGTTTAAGCGTCGACATACTAAGCTATCCGCAAGGGATATACGCGTGATATGCCTATATCCCTTGCGGAGTAGGCATAGCGTAAAACGGCTGTAAAAAACGGCCATTTACACCACGTCTGATAAAAGCTAGAGAGTCATTCGGAAGATTGTGCCACAATAGTGATAGGTTCGCAGTCTGTTGCCTAAAACTGCAATACACATCAACTTTCGAAATCCCTAAGTCGCTTCTTACGACACTCACGGAAAAATATGGGGTGATGCTATTCTAAGCCGGCCCCGCACGGCAGGTATGGATTTTTGGTCAAATTTTTTGCGCATCCACCGAAATGATGCTATTTCTACTCGTACCACAGACTTTCAGCATTCTGTGAAAGTCAAGGGGTGTTCAAAAAATGCGCAGTGTGCAGAATTAATCAATGTTTGCTCGCAACTTTCGATCACACTATTCCATTAGACGACGGTTCTCAAAAAGCGTTTACATTAGACTAGGCGACAGTGCTAAAATGTTTTCAAAAAGAAAATTTCTGACTTCTGCATCTACAGGGAGTAACAAAAAGGGTATAACAAGCCGAAAGAAGATCAAGGTACTCATAAAACGGAAAGCAAAATATGAAAAATAATTGGACCTCTCATAGAAAATCAACCAGCAAACTTAGCACACTCTTAGTTGATCAGCGCACTGATGTGATGTCGAATGTCATTTAACGATATTAATCAGTGTGATGCCAGCTTAGAACAGCATCATCCCAATTCTACTCACGCGTGTCATAAAAAGCGACTAAGGGTTAATTATCTAGGGAATGGGCAGCAGCGTTCTCTGTGAATTAAACAGCTTGCACTGCGCTCGCCAATCCACCTGCCAAGCGTGATGAATATGGCAATATACCCCGATAAGGGGAGGCCCATGAACAGCAGTGGACTGTTGTGGCTGTAACGGTAAAAGATTGATTGTGTGAGATGCAGAAATTACAAACTATTTTCTGAACAGGAGCTGCAGTCAAGGGCAGTGTGCAAAAAATATCGTCACGCTTTTAATTAGTCTTGCGACTAAGTAGACATTCGTAGCATAAATACTTGTCATTGTTTGTAAGCAGGTACTTAGTCGTTTTAAAAGAAGACAGTCATTGATTTAGAAAAAAATGCAGCCATTTCAGATACCTAGCCTACGCCAAAAACTGTATTGAGGGAGCAGTATTAAAACATAGAAATATGAAAGATATGGAGGTCTTTGCAAAGCACTATTACAATTACACTTATACAATTAAAAAATACTTTGGTGTTTAGACCTCTACCTCTCAGACTAGATGATGTCTTCAGCACTTGCCATTCAGAAGATGTCGACTAAAAGCTCAACTATTGTAAGACTGTTTCCATCCAGCCTGTTGAATGTGAAATGAAGCAAGATTTCTCTGCTTGAAATCTATTTCAAACGTACGTTGCTAGCAAAATCCATTTATTTATTATTAAACACAATTTACAGTTACAGGTTAAACCTACAAGCACTATACAAGGAACATAAACCTTAAATAGAATAACAGAACACAATAAATCCAACTTTCGAATAGACTATACAAAGTTTAAACATTAATCTCTACTTAAATAATTAAATAACTTAATAATAATGAGATCAATTCACAGTATTAACAGTCGTACTATACAATAAATCGTAATTTTTTCACAGTGTAAAAGACACCTCTTACTCAGATGAGACATGCTCTCAGTGAATAAATCCATCTCTGGTGTCTCATTCAAAAGTTGTCCAATGAGACCTAGCCCTCGCAGTATAGGCGACTGACGCTTAGCTTCCGTGCGACACTTCGGTATGGCTAAAAACTGATGACCACGACCACGCAAGTACTTATCGGGTACATAAAATGATAAAGCACTTGACACCAGTTCTGGGCGGCATACTCTCCGTGGAGGATTCGGCAAGTTGTTACCATGAGCTGGTAATCTCTCCTCGTTTCTAATGAGATGAAACCCAAAGTTCCCTGGATACATTTTGTTTGGTAGAGGAATGGATAGTACCCAAGGCATTTCTTATAGAGCGACCGTAGGAATGCTTTTTGAATTTTTTCGATTAGCAAGCAATAGCTACTCTCATGTGGCGCCCATATACCTAATAGACACAGTTTCTATTTTTTTGGTACGTACTAAATAAAGCAACTGGATCGCATACTTGTCATTGAAGTCCCTCGTGTTACGAACACCAAAGCCAAATCTTCGGTAGCATTCAGCTGCTAGAGCCGCAATGTGGTCATTAAATGTTAGCCTTGTGTCGAATACGACCCCAAGGTCCCGAACTGTTGTAACACGTTTAACTAGGTATATTAGTTCCTAAATTATATTGATAATGAATTGGGTTCAGTGCTCGCGTAAAGGAAATCTGCTATGATGATGGAAGTACCAGTAGATGAAAAAATACATATTGGAGGGGAGCCCAAAATAAGGTGGTACAAATTAGAAAGAGAAGAGTTGGCAGAGAGTGTACGTAAGGAAGTGGTAGATAAAATGATCGAATTGGGAGATATGGAAGGAAAATTAGTGAATGAATGTTGGAGTGACATGGCAGGCTGTATCAGAAATGTGGCAAGGAATGTACTTGGAGAAACAAAAGGTAAGGGTGTAATACAAAGAGATACGTGGTGGTGGAATGAGGATGTGCAAGAAGCTGTAAGAAAGAAGAAGAATGCATTTAAGGAATGGCAAAATGTTGAGGATGAAAGCGTGAGTGTGAAAGAGGCAAAAAGGGAGATCTATAACACTTGCAAACGTGAGGCCAAAAAAGCAGTCGCTATTGCAAGAGCCAAGGTCCAAGACAATTTGTATAGGACCCTTACTAGTCCCAAAGGCCAAAAAGATCTGTACAGATTAACTAAGCACAGAGAAAGGAGTGCAAGAGATGTATTACACGTAAAATGTATGAAAGATGAATTCGGAAAGGTGTTAGTGGATGATGAACACATAAAAGGGCGGTGGAAGACATAATATTTTGAGAAATTAATGAATGAAGAGAATGTATGGAGTGGAGAGCTAGAAGCAGTCCAGTATAATCTGGGTTTGGTAAATGAAGTAGGTATAGATGAGGTGAAAAGAGCTGTCAGAAGTATGAAAAATGGAAAGGCTGTAAGACCGGATGGAATACCAGCAGAATTATGGAAGTTGTTAAGTGCGGACGGATGGAAGTGGCTGACTTTATTCTTCAGTAAGTTGTTACATGAAATGTCGATCCCTGTTGAATGGCGTAACAGTACTCTGGTGCCCATTTATAAAAATAATGGTCATGTACAGGACTGTAACAACTATCGAGGAATAAAGCTCATGTCACATACGTTTAAAGTATGGGAGAAGGTGATAGAGAGACGATTGCGAGGGGAGTGTGATATCACGCCAAACCAGTTCGGGTTTATGACGGGCCGGGGAACAACGGATGCCATTTTTGCACTTCGCCAACTGTGCGAAAAATACAGAAGTGCCCAAAAAAACTTGCACATGGTGTTCGTTGATCTCGAAAAGACATTTAAGGCATACGATCGAGTGCCCCGAGAGGTTTTGTGGTGGGCCTTGAAAGAGAAAGGTGTGCCAGGGAAGTATGTAGATTTGATACGTGCAATGTACAGTGAACCTCGGACACAGGTCCGGTCGGCCGCTGGTATTACCGACGAGTTTAGTGTGGCTGTAGGCTTGCACCGGCTTTGAGTCCTTACCTCTTCCTGTTGATAATGGACGCTCTGACGTCGGACATACAGGAAGAGGCACCCTGGTGCATGCTGTTCGCCGACGACATTGTACTCGTCGGTGAAAGTGGGCATGAGGTACAGAGCAGACTGGAAAAATGGCGGGAAAAGCTGGAGAGTGTTGGCCTGAAAATCAGCAGAACCAAGCGTGAACAAATGTTTTATGATTTCGGCGCTCTCTCCGGCTATGCTCCGGTAGCGCTGAATGGCGTAACTTTACCAGTCTACTCTGACTTCAAGTACCTTGGTTCACTTCTGCAAGGCGATGGAGAGATAAACCGGACTATCAAGCACAGGATAAATGCAGGATGGATGAAATGGCGACAGGTCACGGGCACAGTGTGTGACCCCCGAATGCCCCTCAAACTGAAGGGCAAGATTTACAAGACGGTGGTCAGACCTGTCGTCATGTATGGATCTGAGTGTTGGCCTACAAAGGTGACGAATGAAAGACGATTACATGTATCTGAGATGAGAATGCTGAGATGGATGTGTGGTGTGACAAGAATGGATAAAATAAGGAATGAGTATATTAGAGGAAGTTTAAAAGTTGCACCTGTGACAGAAAAGATGAGAGCTAGAAGCTAGATAATAATTAAATAATAATTTTAAATAAATAATTTTAAAAAAAACCAACAGTTTTTTACAAATGATGTTTACTTATATATGAACTTACGAGTAAACTAATTACAGGTATTCACTTATAATATATAACAAAGTGCGATCAGAAGAGTAGCATGCAAATCATCATTCCGAGCAGGTAGGTAGCAATGTTGGCATAATCACTAATGTTGTCGATTAAAACCAAAAATTCAAACTAGCCTTGATCAATTTTTCGATCAAAAATCGATTGAAAATATTAATGATTGTGCCAAGACTGCTAGGTAGGTATCTAAATATGCTGTGTTCTAAGTTAAACTAGGTTGTATTCCGTTTACATCATTAAACAACTTTGATATCATACGTTTATTGTATTGAAGCAAAGATAAATGAAATATATCTAAGTCCTTATACTTTTTGTTATAAACATCAGTGACTCTGCGCAAGAAGCCATTACGGACATAATTAGTATCACTGAACTCACTGTAAAACAAGCGTTTATGCCTTAAATTAATTCTATTTGGTACAGAAAGAAAAATATTGTCCATGAGGTCGGAACAATCTACACCATTATTCACTATCTTATACAAAAATAGTTGGTCTGATAACTCTCGTCTAGATGACAAAGGTAATAATTTGTGAAAGCTACACTCATTATAATTGTTAAATTTTACGCCAGATTCATAATTTAATCGTTTCAAAAATTTGTTTTGTACTCTATCAATATGAGAAGTATAACAACTATATTGAGGATTCCAAATTTGGCTGGCATACTCAAGTTGACAACGAGTCAACGAACATAGGTGAAATAAAGCAATTTTTTTACATTACAATCAGAAAATTTCTTTGATTGCCTTATAGTAAAGCCTAAAGTTTTCATCGCCTTATTTACTATGTAATTAATAATGCTGATCAAATAAAAGTTTATTGTCCAACAATATACCTAAATCTTTTGCTACTGTCGTAGATGCCAACATCTGATCCTGTACATAATATGGATATATTATTAAATCTTTGTTTCTGGTAAATGAAATCACAAAACATTTATTAACAGGTGTAATCTATTTTCATAGCAATACATACTGAACCTATTCAGATCATCTTGCAGACAATTTGCATCTTCTTGTGTCTTAATTCCTTTAAATATTTTAAGATCGTCAGCGTACAATAATATTTTTGAAAATTTAAAACATTAACCAGAATATTGAACAACAAGGGCCCAAGAATTGAACCTTGCGGGAACCCGGATGTGGTTGTCACCCAATCAGACCTATAGCCCCCCACCACAACTGCTTGACTCCTATTCCTTAGGTAAGAAACGACCCATCGCAGAAGGCTGCCGTGTACACCGATTGCGTCAAGTTTTCTCTCTAATACGTAAAAGTCTACTTTATCAAAAGATTTGCTGTAATCGGTGTACACCGCATCCACCTGTACTCTTTAGTCGCTTAAGCTAGCCGTTTATCGTAGTATGATGGGCATGTTATGAGGAGGGATGGAAATCATGTGATGCAAAAGGTAATGAATATGAATGTGGATGGACGCAGAAGAAGAGGAAGGCCTAAAAAAGTTTGGATGGATTGTGTAAAAGATGATATGAATCAAAAAGGGGTAAACGAATATTTGACGGCTGATAAAGATGAATGGAAGAGAAAGACATGTTGCGCCGACCCCAAATAAATTGGGATAAGGGCAGGCAGATGATGCTCGCGTGAAGGAAATCGTGCAGCATTTGTCATAATTAAAGTTCAGTCTGTGACAGATATTCCATTGACAAACCGCATTGATATCCGATTGCAGATTTACGCAGTCAGTCAATGAGTTTACGACACGGACGAGTTTTAAATCATCAGCATACAGAAAGGAAGATGAATGTTTTAATACTGAATCCAAATCATTAATCATTAATATGAACAAAAGAGGACCTAGAATGGACCCTTGAGTGACACCTGAGCGCCTGTGACTGTTGCTCAAGTAAGGACTAACTTGTTCGAATATTTTACTATGAAATATTACCATAGATCTACGAAAATAGAAAAACCTTGTTAACGAGCAGATGTATTAAAAACAACAACCCAACAGCGGTAATTTCAAAGTAGTAGGCATTTTGCAATAAAAATCCGTCATCTTGAATCTATGATTTTTTTTAATAGCCAGTGTCACATATCTGCCTAGCCGTTTGGGCTGTAGCCCGTGAAAACGAATTTCTTGGATATGTTACCGCCCAAACCCGATTTTAGGATAAACTAGTTTTTCCTAGGCCAAAGTAGTTTATCCTACATGCGATTGGATAAACCGGTATAGACTAGGCTAAACCGGTCCGTCCGATGGCCGATGGAAGAAACTAGTTAATCCTAGGCTGAACTAGTTGAGCCTAAAATTAATAAGTACACTTCACTTCACTGGTTTGGCTACAGTGACTTAGCTCTAGAGGGTAAAGAGTAACGTTGGATATCCTGGAGACATCGGACACTCGAACACCCTAGAGGGTGGGGTGTAGCATTGGACACCCTGAAGTCTCGGACGCCCTGGAGGGGCGCCCTACAGTGAGGCACTACGTACGTACACCCTGGAGGCATCAAACATCAAATCGCTAGATGGCGCTGCGGTGTCAACATTAGCTCCGTATATTTTGATTATCTAAAATTAGTAAATCTACGTAAATAATTCTAACAAGTATTTTAATACGTGCACCTAGGTTCAAATCGTGTGTAAAACTGTTTGTGGCTATTTTCATAAAGTAAATAGTGCTAAATTCATAACATAAACATTTCAAGTAATAATCAGTGAAAATGCATAGTTGCAGTGAATACTACTATGTGAACAGTTGCTGTAAGTACTCTTTAAACAAATGAACAAAAAACATTTGAAAAATAATTAGTGCTTGTGTGTTTAATTTTAAATTTTCGTTTGTAACGAACTATTCCGTTCAAAACAACACCAGCTTAGTACTGAGTAACAAGTGGACTTAAATTTCATCCAGTCTGACAATTGACGGATTGGTCTATTGGTCTAAGCGGTTGCCTCCTACGCATGAGGCCGGAGTTCGCTACGCACCTCGTCCCTTGACCGAAAAAACTTTTTGTAAGATTTTACTATTAGAGTAGATTTGGGTGACAAGACAACAAATATTTATTGTTCGAAACCAACTTGCAATCGATTAAGGAGCGTTTATATAGCGTCAGATGCCTGATATTTAGCTTAGAGCAAATCACCCTAACAATGATGGACAACAAATACAAACACAACAGGAGTAATACCACCAAAAGATGTAATAACGTTGTGATTTGCGGTAAATGCAAGAAGAAAGTAAATCAAATAGACACATTACTATGCAGTACATGCAGCAAACACTTCGAATATAACTGCGTTGGAGTGTCAGAAAAGCTACACAATCTTAAAAGTGCCGAGAATAAAGCAGCCTGGAAATGTTTTGAGTGCAAGAGAAAACGTGAAAGTTTACCACATGTACAAAAAGTTTTAATACAAAAAACCAATAAAAATACCTGTAAAATACCAGCTACTAGTACGGCATCGTCTACGCCAAACACAACGCCAAATAGACTTATACATAATGAAATATATCTACCATCAACCTCAAAACTAGACAACACTAATAATGATCAGACTACATCTACAGACAACGGCACCTTAGTGAGGCAAACTCAAGAACAATTCAGCCCTGCTCTTCAGCTCACTATATCATCTTCACATGAGGATATAAATACCATGGAAAACACTGAAAATCACCCACTATGTGAAAAGTCTCTCTTTGAAACAAGTAGAGAACATTCAACAATAAGCTCGCCTACCACTGTTTGTGAGAACTCTATTCAAATCGACAACATTACGAAGAGAAGACCTATACACATAAATATACCCACTTACAATTCATTTAATACTCTACCTACGGATGAAGACGACAATTCTATGATTCAACCGACTCTATTACGATCCTGTCCTGATTTGAGTGTCTCCGAAGTCCAAGAACTAAAGCAGGAGATTATCTCTCTAAAGTCGGCGCTAGAAAGTACGGAGAATGAACTAGAAAACACGTTAATAGAAAATAACGAGCTTAAGCGTCATATATGTAAACTAACCAGAGAAAACAAGCTTTTAAAAAATGTTTGCATATCACCAACACAACCCAAGAGAGATACGCTCCTGCATTTGACAGTAGATCCCAGCCCACAGCACAGTAAATTTACAGAGCACCTTACATCTGCAAACAACAGTTTACATAATTCACCTAAAAGTACACCAATCTCTTTAAAGTTTATAACTGAAGAAATCTCTTCACTTCAAGCTAGACTGAAAACCGCGCAAGACATCATTGATAGACTACATCATAGAATTAAAGAACTTGAATCGTCTTCCATACACCGAGAAAACCAACATTCTAAGTCAAATAAAAACGAGGTTTATAATAATGCGCAACGAGGAGGAGAATTGCAGTCCCTTACGAGCACGAGTAAACCTAAGAAACATAGAGTGTTGTTATTGGCTGATGAAACCGGAAGAGGGCTTCAGAAGATATTAGAAAATTTACTTGATTCTAATTACCACGTGATGTCAATTATAAAGCCAAATGCATTAATTAATAACATTTTGACGGAAGATATTATGTCTATGTGTAAGTCTTTTACTAAAAACGACTATGTAATTATCTTAGCTGGAAAACATGACGATTATTCATCAGAATTCTATACTTCGATGCATAATTGTTTTACATTATTGGGTAATACAAATATATTATATGGAACCCAGTATGTGATCGGTAGGTTAGAGTCATACAAATTCAAAAGATTAAAAATGTTATGTTCTAAGCTATCAAATGTTCTCTATACTGAATTGTACTTTACCAGGCAAAAAAACATTCATCGGCTTGATACATGTAGAGCAATAGTACGAGACATTATTATGATAAGTTGCCATCAGAAAAATTCTAACCATCCAAATACATCTAGTAATGACACTTTAAAAAATAACACTAACTCTACCTCAATTACTAACAGCGAAGAGCAGTCTATAATTGGCCCAGAAGAAGAGTTTTTTCGTCCCTAAGCAGTCAAATAAATCAATTAACTCTACAGAGCATTCTCAACACCAAAATTGCCGGCTATCCATAAATAATAGTCCTATGAACATCCGTTGTAATGAACTTGTTATGTACAAATACGTTAATGTGTTGCATCAAAATATAGATGGCCTATTAAGTAAATCCCATTTATTAACTGTAAGTTTAAATGATTTAGAAGATAAATTTTCTGAAATAGATATTCTCTGCATTACTGAGCATAATATGACTGTAAACGATATGTATTTGCTTAATATACCAAATTATACCCTTGCTAGCTGTTTTTCACGTCCGATAAGAAGAGGAGGAGCTTGTATTTTGGTGAAAAAGTGTCATAAATTTCAGGAAATTGATTATGTCAAGAAATATTGTATACCTGGCATATTTGAATGTACGGCGACCCTTCTGGTTGAACATAATATAATTATTTTATGTGTATATAGACCCCCAAGAAATAACTCAAAATTATATGAAATATTTTTTAATAATCTTAGTGATGTACTTGAACAATGTATACGTGACGGCAATAAAAAAAAAATTATACTCTGCGGAGACTTTAATATTGACATGCTTCAAAATAGTAAACAATCGAATGAATTTAGAAAATTATTAATGGAATTTAACTTAAAACTGTCAGTTGAAAAGCCTACTCGTTCTTGCAGTGGGAAATGTTTAGACAATATAATCCACAACTGTCGAGGAGCAAAATGCGAAGTATTTGAATTTGCATTATCTGACCATTCGGCACAGCTACTCACATGCCCTGTGAAGAGGTCTTGCAGGCTCGCGTTCTGGTACACTTATAAGCGTGACTACAGTCCAGAAAACATGAATAAAGGTGATATTAAAGGGGTTTTTCAATTTCGTCTGATATAAAAAGTATATCATTTTAAAGCTTAGTTGAAATGTTACTAAAGCATATATTTAATTTTATTTAAAAAACCTCCATTTTTTTATATTTAATAAAAACAAATTGTGGTACTAAAAATGAAATGAAATGAAACGAACATGCATTTTTGTTGCATTGCCATCGAAATCATATGAAACCTTCTTAGATGACGGCATAGTATCTATAAAACCTTTATGAATTATGGCAGAAGTATCAATCTTAAAAAGTAAACTGTCATTCATATCTGTCATTAAACCAAAACAAACACAAACATTGTATTTCATTGTTTATAAATAGGTATATTTTAATGCCCTAGAACATTTTTACACTTATCTATGCATCGAATATTATTTAATACCTAAATTGTATTCAAATAGGACTTCATTCGCACATTCTGTATACAGGATTGTACTGATTTAGAGGCAAAAACACAAGAAATCATGTTATTCGATAAAAAGCACAATAAATCACTAAAAACCTACTGATGTAATTATTATTGACGATGCCCTGGTCTGCAGGTAACGGTAAAATATGTAATAAACTATAAAAATCGCACAAAATAAGTAAAATAATTATCAAAGCTCAAAGTAAACAAATCAATTGTCAAACATATTACTTGACAACCGAGGATATTTTTGCATCTAAAGAGTTTTTAATGAGGTTGCATGTGTAGAGTAGGTAAAAAGTAAAGGCTCCGCAGACAGGACGCGTCGCCTTGTGTCGCGTCACGTCGCGTAGCGTGTATTTCTACGCAGGCGCGCAGACCCTGCCACACCGGCAAGCATACGCAGCGCATGCCCTTACTTCAAGCAGTGCAGGTCCTCGCATTGATAGTCCCAGCGACGCAGAGCACGCCCTTAAAGCTAACGCAGACCGAACGTAGCACGCGTGCGTGCGTGCAGTAATGGAATGGTCAGATGACAGACGTACGCACGCAACGCAACACCTGGGCCCCAAGTCTGCTAATTTTTAGCCATTGTAATGCCAGCGACACACAACTGTCATTCTATTGCCACTGTGATTTTCCATTAAAAACTGTTAGCAGACTACGAAATGACCAAAACCATGCAACTGACAAGCCATCGACATCCAAGTGAAACGATTTTCATTTAGCAGACTTGGGGCCCTGTCATCTCTATATTATTTACTGCACGAAAGCACCCGCGCTGCACTCCGTCTGCGTTAAGGCTCCCGCATACCGGATACGGCACGCAATGCAATTAAAATAAGAAGTCCAGAAAATGACGCGTATATGCCCACTTAATACAGCTCCATACATTACAACCGTTGCATGCGTCTGCGTCTACGCGACGTAGCATTGGTCTGCTGGAGCCTTAATTAAAGGGTTTCTGGCTCGGATACGAGCTCTTTTAGCGGTGCCAAACTGAGATTTTACCATAGTGTTGCCAGCATTATCATTATGATTACCACTTCACTTATTTAAAACTTATTTTAATAAAAAACGGGGATAATTTTCTAAAATATACCTTAGGAGTTTTGCTTTATTAATTATGTACTTTAAACCTGTATAACTCTCACTTCAGTCGAAATTCTCCGCCCGCGTTTCACACATTTTCCGGATGTCTCTTTTTGCGAGTGCTTATCGTCTCTTAGTTTTTTGGATACATATATGGCAACTGACCTTAATGATGCATTTAATAAATTTCATGAGCTTTTAAAACTGTTTTATGACTTATGTTTCCCAATTATTAAAATTAAGCATACTACAAAGAAAAAGATTAAATGGCTATCTAAAGGCATTCGGAAATGTTGTAATCGTAAAAGAGAATTACTGTGGACGTATAGGCTAAACAAAAATGAATACAATAAACAAAAATTTAAGAATTATTCAAAAAAGATAACCAATATTATAAATTTAACAAAAAAATCTCAAAATAATTATTTTATCTCGACGGCTAGTAATAAATCGAAAGCAACTTGGGAAGTTATTAATGATACAAAATCACAAATCCCCAAGGAATACATTGATCGAATTAAAATTAACGACATTATTATCACGAATCCTAGTCAAATAGCTAATGCATTTAATGACCACTATTGCAATCAAGTACAATGCATTGTCGATAATGGCAAGCAACCCAAAACTAGTACCTGTTCTTACAACAAGTGTAGCTCTATGTTCATGTCACCTACAGATAGCACAGAAATATTCCGAATTATAATGCAATTGAAAAATACAAATAGCACAGGGTATGACAGTATACAAACAAAGGTTCTGAAAAATGTCGCCCATATTATAGCACCAGTATTAAGCTACGTTATGAATCTCAGCATCGATCAAGGTATATTTCCTGAGAATCTAAAGCTGTCTATAATTAAACCTCTATTTAAAAAAGGCGACAAAGAAGACATGCAGTGTTATAGGCTGGTTGCACTTGTCCCCATACTTTCCAAAATATTAGAAAAAGTCATCAATAGGAGGCTTTATGACTACTTGGAAAAGAATGAAATTTTAACTGATGAACAAAAAGGATTTAGGAAAAACAAAAGAGTGGATATGGCCATTCATGATTTTCTTAGTCAAGTTTACTTCAAGCTAGATAAAAAGCAACCTGCATTGGCTATGTTTATGGACATGTCCAAAGCATTCGATCGAGTTGACCACAATATACTAATAAATAAGTTGGAGATTTATGGGGTGAGAGGGGATATATCGAAATTTATAAAATCTTACCTAACGGGAAGATCACAGAAAACTAGCATCAGTAGTCTGCCTAAAAGTAGCAAAACAGAGGAAGAACACCTGTCTGTCTCGAAGCTGGTCCAGTATGGCGTGCCACAAGGCAGTGTATTGGGGCCATTGTTATTTTTAGTCTATATTAATGATTTTCCGAAATCAACACCACACCCAATGTTTTTATTCGCAGATGATAGTACTGTAATCTTTAATAATGAGAATGAAATTAGTGAGAGTCTCCCTGACATTGTACAATGGCTTCATAATAACAATTTAAAAATTAATATGGATAAAACTGTTGTAATGAAATTTAGACAAAGAAATTATTTAAACTTAGACACGAACGTAACTTATAACGGACAACGACTTAGTGAAACTATGACTACGAAATTTTTAGGATTACATATAGACAATAATTTACGATGGCATTCGCATATAGATCAAATTTGTACCAAAATATTAAAGTTTTCATATGCCCTTTATAAATTAACCAAAATTGTTAACCAGAAAACTGTTCTTACGGCATATTATGGTTACGTAGAGTCAACTCTACGATACGGGATAATATTTTGGGGGAATGCCACTGACAAAGAGTCTGTTCTTAAAGCACAGAAACGTTGCATACGTTCAATATGTAACCTGAAACGCACCGATAGTTGCATACCAAACTTCAAGCGATTAGGAATACTTACAGTTCCATGTTTATTTATTTATGAAATCGCCGTATTCACTCGAACTCATATCCAGCTCTTTAAATATAAAAATAGTTCTAGACGTCAAGATCAACTTGAATTAGTTCCTTGTAAAACTACTCTATTTCATAAAAATATGTTCGCTATAGCGCCAAAGATGTACAATAAGTTACCAAAAACCTTACGTGACATCGATAGTGTGGATATATTTAAAAACAAATTAAAAGCATGGCTAATAGATAAAGTTTACTATTCCATTGATGATTTTCTGAATGATAAATATTGCTAAGGATTGTTGTGATTTAACTAGTAAGATTTGTGACATATTAATTTAATTTAGGCTGAATGAATTTTATTTTATTTAATGTATTATTAATGATTTATTATTGTATGCTCAATTGCAGAACATAGCGATCTCAATTACTGTGATAACACCTTTTGTACCTACCTATGATTCACAATAAATGACATTTGTATTTGTATTTGTATAAACACCTGTAAGGCTCGAACACCCTGGAGGGTGCGGGGTAGCGTCGGACACCACAAAAGCTCGGACGCTGCCTGACGTGGGCTGGGCTCCCACATACCAAGAACAGCCGTGATGTGACAGCTCGTGAGAGCTATCGCCGATAGCGACCTTGCAAGTGCTCGCGTCAGGGGCTACAAGGTGTCTGAGCCTTGAGGGGTTTGACGCTACCCCGCACCCTCCAGGGTGATCGAGCCTCACAGGTGTTTGATGCCTCCAGGGTGTACGATTATACCCTTTACGCTCGATCTAGAGCTACAACACTGTAGGGCGTCCCTCCAGGGTATCCCAGCCTTCAGGATGTCCGATGCTACATCCCACCCTCTAGGGTGTTCGAGTCTCCAGAGTATCCGATGTCTCCAGGATATCCAACGTTACCCTTTACCCTCTAGAGCTCAGTCACAGTAGCCTTAACCATTTTTAACTAACCCAAACCAGTTTATCCTGAAGCGTATTTATTCACTTTAGGCTCAACTAGTTCAGTCTAGGATTGACTAGTTTCTCCTATCGGCCATCAGACGGACCGGTTTAGCCTAGTCTATACCGGTTTATCCAATCGCATGTAGGATAAACTACTTTGGCCTAGGAAAAACTAGGTTATCCTAAAATCGGGTTTGGCCGGTAACATATGTATCTGGTTCTATCTCTATAATATGGCAACCATGGCTAGCCTCTGGGTGGAAGCAGTTGTATGGCCTATCTGAAATATTGCCGTCGTATTCATCCTAATCCACAGAGTACGAATTTGCCACAATATTGAAATATACCAACACTGTAATAAAAATAATTAATGTCTATTATCACCGTGAAATTACAAACAACGCTAGATTAAAATATTACTCGTTAAATTACAATCTGACGAAATATTGTAAGATTTACCCACGGATCACAATTAAACGAATCAATTTTTAGAATATTACAATAATAAGAAGTAAAACGGTAAAATAGTCAATTCGTGTTGTGATTGGTCGAATGTGATATTGATGTATATCGCCATGTTTATTTGACAGCTGATCGCCATTTCGTTGGGTTTCGAACGTAAGCAAAAAGTTTTTTTTCTTCGTAAGTTTACATGAGTAAATCTTCAACACGAAAGTAAAAAAAAGGAAACAAAAAATATCTGTTCACGTTCGAGAACCAACGAAATGGCAATCAGCTGTGAAACAAACATGGTGTCGCTGGCAACATGATGCCTGACTTGACCAATCAGAACGCGAGCTGCCTAACGTACCTATCACAATTTTACGGTTTTGTTTTGTTATAGGTATTGTTATCTATGACAAGAATCGATAAAATAAGGAATGTGTATATTAAAGGAAGTTTAAAAGTTGCACCTGTGACAGAAAAGATGAGAGCTAGCCGTTTATCGTGGTATGGGCATGTTATGAGGAGGGATGGAAATCATGTGACGCAAAAGGTAATGAATATGAATGCGGATGGACGCAGAAGGAGAGGAAGGCCTAAAAAAGTTTGGATGGATTGTGTAAAAGATGATATGAATCAAAAAGGGGTAAACATAGGGGGGAAGAGAAAGACATGTTGCGCCGACCCCAAAGAAATTGGGTTAAGGGCAGGCAGATGATAATATGAGGTATTGTTATCTACTGAAAAATAGTACGTTGTACGACAGATTATAATTTAGCGAGATGGATTATACCTATTATAATCCAGCGTTGTTTGTAATTTTACGGTGACATCTATAAACTTATAGTCCGGCAAGTCCGAGCGCGACCTTCCTGCGGGGTACAGACGGTCGGGGGGCGAGGAAGCACGTCATTTTAATATGACGTGCGGCACGGATGCGCGCGTCACCCTTCCCCGCTACACCTCCCGCTACCCGCTGACATCTCCCTCCCCAACGTCTGTCACCCCTAGGGAGGGTCGCGCACGAACTTGCCGGACTATAGCATCTCAAGATAGGGAATAAAAGCTATGGCTATGGCACGCAATTAAGGGCGCTACCCACTGGGCCCGTATGCGTGACGTGCACGTAGTCACGACACCACTGTGAGCGTAGAGATGACATTGTATCGTATGGGATTGTATGAGAGGCTACACACCGCGCGACGCGCATGATTGCATTGTGTATTTATTTATGATACCTAGGTATATTTTTTCTAATGTAGAGGTATAATTAGTAGATAAGTATTTTTTAAAGAGAAATTGCAGCACACAGATTAACTTTTTTATGTAGTTAAAGTGTGCAAAGAATGTAATAAATATGTATACTTTTTAAATAAATTGATTAATAGTAATAATAATTACGCCGTGGTTACGCGTACGCATGCATATTCAGTGTACAACCTTTCATACAATCCATACGATACAACGTCATCTCTACGTGCGTGATGACGTGCACGTCACGCATACGCGCGCGGTATGTAGTACCCTTTAAATTAACACCCTGTATAGTAATGTAATGATTTTACATACCTGCTTCTGAGAAAAGCGTTGCAAATATATATAACAGTGCCCAAATTGGTGATTGACTTGCAATTTTCTTTCCGCCTTTGCTACTCGTACGTACACACTTAAATTTATCGGTCGCCAACTTAATGAAATAAAAGAGAAGAAGTAATGTCTCCACCAATACAAAAAAAAATGCACACAAAATATACGGTTTGACATATGCCTTTTTCTGAAACAAATAAAAAATATAATTGATTCCGTAAATGTATGGCACTCATTATATCCTAGTGAACCTACAAGAATCATTTTTTAAATGACTACTGTCGTTCTTCTTCTTCTTCGAGTGGGACATCAAATCTTCCAAGGATCTGATGAACCCTGATGTCAGAGCTTTTTCAACCGCCTACTGCAAGTCGCAGGCCTTTGACATGTTTGAGTAACGACGCCCGTCTAAGCGATTATAGACAACAACCGGGACCAACAGCTTAACGTGCCCTCCGAAGCACGAAACCATCTTACTTTTCAGACAAGCAGATGATTTAGCCTACAAAGTCTTAACCAGAGCACACTGGGAACAAATTCACTAAGTGATAAATATCAACTTTTTGAGTGACCACACCGGGAATTGAACCCGGAATATTCTGCGTAGCAGGCAGTCGTAGGTGCTAACCACTGCACCACATCGGTTGCAGTATCGGTAAACAAAGGACATACCAAAGAAGTAAGCGTTAGTGCACATGACGTCTGTCATACATAACTACATGCTACAAGACAATCCGTTTCCTGAGCCAGTTGAATAAATTGAGGAACCAAACCAGCTAATAAGCCAATTCACGCATTTTCAGAATAAGAAGAATAGTGAAATTCAACAAGAGATGTATTAAAAACCAAACCCGACTGCGGTAATTTCAAAGTTGTGTTTAGTGATAAAATCCGCCATATAATTTATGATTTTTTATTTAAGTAGCTTATGTCACGCATGCTGCTGAGACAAATCTAACGACACCTCACATTTCAAGATCCGTTCAGCGTTTTTTCTTGTCTACATAGGTACATACTCTCGAAAAACATAACCGTCCTTCTGAGGCTGTCAGGTAATACTACTTCAAATATAATTTAATAAATTTACACTCACCATTAATAATCCGAAACCCATTACAAGAGCGGCTATGAACATGGCCACCCCAGCTAAGCAAGACATCCATGCAAACGCGCGAATACATAGACCAAAGCCGGCAGCGCCACGCATATTCGCACAGGGCGATAGAATAATATGCAAAGCTGCAAAAATTCCGCGAAACTGAAACAAATTTACATTTAACAAGCAATAAAAAAAAATAAGTAGCCACTGCGATAATTTAGAGGTTATTTTTTGTGTTCGAAATTCGTCATTTTGAATTTTTAAAGCTTCAATTCAATATAGCCAGTGCCACTTAAACTAGTGAGGCGAATCTAACAAAATCCGTCGAGCCGGTTGGGCAGTAGGACGCGAAAAGAATTTTCTTGTCCATGTACTTACTTCTTCTCGAACATCTCGAATAACATAAATAAAAAACAAAACAACATAAACATAACCCTCCTCCTGAGAAAGTCGGGTGAAACCAGCTGGTGCACAAAGATCTTTGTGAGACAGAAAGAACGGGGGATGAGGTTTATAGGCATAATGAAAGTAGTGTAATGTAACCTTTTAGTATGTGTTTTTGCTATTTACCTTTACAGCCACAACAGTCCACTGACAGACATAGGCATCCTCTTTTCGGGGAGTATTGCCATACTTATCATGCTTGGCTGGCAGATCGGCGAGCGCAGTGCAAAATGTTTTATTCACAAGGAACGCTGCTGCCCATGCACTGGATAATTAGCCCTTAGTACACCCGACACTTAGGGAGAGAATTGGGGTGACGCTTTTCAAAGCCCATTTGTTTTATTTATATTTGATGTACATAGGTATCTAGGGCTAATAAGGCGTTCCGTTTTCCATACAAAAATTCAATGGAGTTATGTATGTAAAGGAGACAAGAGTCGGTTTAAAAAACTTGATGGGGAGTCCCGTGGGTATATAAGATTGTCGCAAAACACTAAAAAGAATTTTTAAATCATCAGATTTCCCCGTAAAAAGCGAGTCGCCACTTTACGAAAATAGATGGAGCTACTGCTGCAATAAATACGTTTAATTTTATTGTGCAGAAAATACTGATTATCTTTTAACTATAAGTAGTTTTGCGACAAATTTACGTGTGCCTTCATCATTCAGAATAAAGTTTCTTTAAAAAGAAACTCTACAGCTCATGTGTAACCCGACTGAAGTGCAGTTTTTCGTTTGTATGACGTAACGAACCACCATAAGGCTAGGAAAAACCGCAGTTTGTAGTGGCGTCGGCAGAACAGATGAAATCGATGAAGAATCGCAGGTTCAAATCCTGAATGCGGTGGAAAATTTTTATGTTTTCCAAAAAAATTAATATCTAACAAGAGAAGTGTTTTAAAATTTGGTATTCATCGTCCCTCTACTCTTGAGATGTGATCTTCTTATCTTAATTAGCCCGTATCATCCCACTATTGGGCAAAGGCCTCTCTCTTCTCTTTCCAGCCTGTTCTGTTTTGGGCCTCCAATTGCCAATCTTTGCTAAAGTCGTCTGAGATGTGATATGATAACTAAAATCTGATGATGGAATGGATAAATAAGAATAGGCGACTTACTGCACCGTATATTGCAATGCAAATCACAGCAAATTTCAAGTTGTGTACAAAAAAACAGCAGCTGTTTACGTAAGGCAACCAATTGAACGCTTTTGACATATTGTATAAAAAATATTTCAAAAGTACAGTGTCAGCAAAATAAAAATAATTAAATATTTTTGCGTTTGTTTTTGCGGCTAAATATCACGAAAATGTCATCACAATGTCATTACACCATGACATCTATGTCATTATTAGTAGTTTTTTGCCGAGGTAGTTTTCTATTGGGTTTTAGTTAGATGCTTTGTGGCGTTTTCATTGTGATTTTGCCAGTGTCTAGTTGATTTTGCTGAGTTTAAGTTTGTTTTATTTTATGGCGTTTCGTCATTTTGTTGTGATTCCGCCAGTGTCATTTGAAATCAAAGGGGATAAAAAATCCATAAAAAAATCTGAGTATTACTAATAAAATTTTATTTTATTATCACTAGGTCCAGGCCAGGGTGTGTGTAAATATTAGGACATGTTTGAATACTTGGTTTGAATGGGTTTGATTAGCATTAGTACGTGTGATCATCATCAATCATCATCATCATGGATTTATACGAGCAAGGGAGCATAATCATTAGCAGACTTTCACATGCAAAAAAGCTCCTGATCATTATCGTGGTCTGAGAACTGAATTCGCGGCTGTTGTAAGGCGCTCCCTTTCTCACTTGAGTTAACCACAAAGTAGGAAAGAAACCGCTATCGGCGGCGAATGCATCGAGTGGTCTTCTCATGCCTTAGGAGTCTTGAAGAGAGTTTTTAGTAATTTTCAAAGTTAAATTTAAAAAATGATTTTAATTCATAGAAAATACCATGCATGGAACTCATTTTACCTAAATATAGTTTAATTCGATTTGTATTTCATTAATTTAATATTGACTCTATCAGGATTTCATTGATATAAAAATGATAATAAATTAGGCTCTATTCAAAGCACAGCGGTACCTACTGGGTACGCTGGTTGCGGAACTCAATGGTTTTGCGGTTTGTTTGATTTGTTCCTGAACACACGTATCATGAGATTGCCGTTGTGATTTAAATGGGAGCAAAATTATTATGAAAATTTCAAAAATCTTTACAAAATTTAATATATAACAAGAACATAGAATAGAACCTACAAATAAAAATGATAAGTAAAAAAACATTTTTAAGATAAGCTTTTATTGAAATGCGCCAAAAAGAGTAATACATTTTCATGCAAATTCCTAACATTTTGAACTATTAACTTATAATACAATTACGTCTTCAAAATGTATGTGATGTAATGATATAAAAGGTGGACGGCGGCGGTCGTTAGCGTTACACAACCGTGTCAGAGGCCTGCCACAAGGGGGATCGTTACGTCATACAAACTAAAATCTGAATTTCAACCGAGTTACACATGAGCTAAACAACAATTTTATCAAAAAATCTTTATGTGAGATGAGGAAAGCACACGTAAATATGTCGCAAAACTGCCTAACGTAAAAAAATATCAAGTATTTTCTCCACAAAAAAATTAAACGTGTTTATTGCAGCAGTAGCTCCATCTATGTTCATTAAGTGGCGACACGGTTTTTACAGAGAAATCTGATGGTTAAAAAATTATTTGTTTTATTTTGCGAAAATGTTATAAAAGCACGGGACTTCCCATCAAGTTTTTTAATCATAATTTTGTCTCATTTAAAGACGTAACTCCATTTAAATTTTGTATGGAAAACGATCCACCTTAACTTTCCTCACCAGGATTTATCAGGACATTGGACGACTATGAACTAAGTACCTATCTTGTGGGACATCGCCACACGAAGAGGGAGACTAACTTCATGTCCGTTTCTTATAAAGCGTTTTCGATGTGCGTCGGCGCACGCAGATTTCAAATAACTATCAGAAAAAATATTCATAGAAAAGTTTCGATAGTACCTACAGGTTGATATACAGGGAGTAACGGAAAGGGTATTACAAGCCAAAAGGAGGTGAAGGTATTCATGAAACTGAACAACTTTCCCCATGGAACATGGGTCGATATATGAAAAAAAAAATTGGGTCTCCCATAGTAAATTAGTCAGCTGATCGGCGATTTTGTATGGGAGGCCCAATTTTTTTTTCATATATCGACATATGTTCCATGGGGAAAGTTGTTCAGTTTCATGAGTACCTTCACCTCCTTTCCGCTTGTAAATCTAAAGTATAAAGATATTACAATGTTTTATGGACTTTATTGTATATTATTGATAATTATATGGCTGCCATGGCTGTCCTCTGTGAGGTAACGGCTGGACAGGCACGTTGTCTGGCCTTAATGGAATCCGACCCTCATATTCATCCCATTGCATCGCATACGAATTTGCTACAATATTGTAATACAGCAAAACTGTAACAAAAAATATAAATTATATTACCTACTGCTTTTTTAACTCTCTGGTATATTATAGCAAATGTAGACAAGGCAATAATTTACTTTCTGGTATGGATTTGACAGTGTTTTATTAAAGGTCAACAAAACCATACCGAACCGTAAAATTTTTAATCAGATAGACTAAACTGACAGCTGAGATCGGCCTTTTGTTTTTAAAATGTTGCAAGCATCAGGCTAGTGTCGTGGTTTGACTCATTCATTTTATTCATTGAACTGTTGTCCCATGATTCCTCGGTGTATTTGTTTTTGTACATAAACATGCTCAATAAATACTTGCGTATTTATTACGTACCTACATACTTTACGTTACGTAAAAGAGTATATGTTACGCGTATTCTTTACGTTTATACGCAAAGTTTTCGTTTAGTTCATAGAATTCAAAAATGAATAATATGTTCAATAAATTCACATTAATGATATCAGACTGTAACTAGTTATGTTCTCATTAGCTTTCAAATAAAAAATTCGTCAGACAGGAAATAAATGTGAAGTTAGTTTGTTATACACATAGTAGTAGTATGTTTGTCTTATAGGCTAATTTAATATTGAAACTTGAAATAAACTAAATTTATTTTCATAAAGATTTAATCACAATCTTTGAATCACATAACTTGATCATTTGGGTACAACACTATTTTTTATTGTTTTAAAATACATAAACGTGGCAACCCACCAAACGTCAGTTTAGTCTATCTGAATAAAAATCAGACTATAACACAATATGATACGTCACATTAAACTTTTACCACAAATTGTAACCCAAGTTTTTCCATCACCTACAAGTTACTCGTAGTCATACAAGCTAAGGTCATTAATAACTTTTAATAAATAAATTTATAAGATTAACTATAACCATAACAGCCACAACAGTCCACTGCCATAACAGCCACAACAGACATGACTGTCTCACCCCGATAGGGAATCGGGGTGTTTCGCCATACTCACCACGCTTGGCAGGCGGATTGGCGAGCAAGATGTTGCATTGACATCTATTAGATGGATGATTATTTCTTAGTCGCTTAAAGTCGCTTTTAACGACACCCACAGGTAGAATTGGGGTAATGCTATTCTAAGCCGTCATCACACGGTCGGAACTTGCTGTAAGTAGTAGTTGTAAATAGTAAAGTAACAAAAAAAATATATATGAACGAAGCAAGTAGATCACAATTTCTCCACCTCGGGTAGAGGCTGCAGTGGTGTAACGGCAACACGTCTGACAAGGCTTGTCAGAAGACGTGGGTTCGAGTCCCGCCGGCGACGTGAATTTTTCCACTTGTTTCGTTTGAATTAAAAATAATATTATAATTTAATTATTGTACGTACATGTTCCTGTAAGTATTGCCATGAATATATTCAAAATTACGGCCACGGGTCTTTTATTAATGGCGATGAATTGATGTGCCTTAACTTCACATTTAAAATTATCCGTGGCTAACTTAGTAAAATACAGGATTGAAAGTAATAAATCCACAATAGTCATAAAAAATGTTGATAAAACGTACGGTTTAATAATAGGCGAGTTGTTCTGAAACAAAATTTAAATACTTGAATTATGCCCTACGCAAACTACAAAGGAATCCATATAGCCATGGGTACCTAGTATGGTAGTGAATCCATGGGTACTTTGGAAGTGAACTCATGGGTACAATCGCTAGACATTTTGTAATAGTGTTGGTGGTTGTGTGTGATATATTGGTGGTTGAAAAATTCTGACACCAGGGCTCATCCGGTCGTTGAATGATGTGGTATTCCACTGGAACAAAAAGTTCCGGGTTCCATATGGCATTAGAGTTTAATTCCGCTCGAGTAAAAATTTAGGTTTTGGTTTTACGGTATATACCGGTAGGTAGGTAATATTACCTATCTACCTAATTAGACTCTTGCCAAATAAGTACAAATAAATAAACTCAAATAGAGCAAAACTAAAATAAAAATAAAATTTTAGGTAGGTAAATTAAGTTCTATAAACAAAAGTAAAAAAATAATTTGTCACTAAATGAACTAAAACGTTCTTGAGCCTTAGGTAGCGCCCTTCAGCCAGATGGACAGATGAGTTAAAAAATGCAGCAGGTAACGACTAGATGGCGAAAATGGGGTGGTGTACCCTTAGGTGACCTTGTGTGTGTGTGAGGTGAGGTGACCTTGTGGTGTACCCTGAGGGAGGCCTACGTCCAGCAGTGGACTGCTACGATGTGATGTGATAAGATAACACTTACAAGCACCGTAGTAAAACCCATTACGATAGTGGCTAAGAAAGCGATAATTCCAGCCAAGCAGCATATGCCTTCAATAATGTAAATAAACAGACCGAACCCAGTGGGACCATGAAAATTGTTACAGATCGGATCAAGGATATGCTTAGCTGCTGCAAATGCACAAAACTGAAACAAAATAAGAAAAAGATATTATAATTAATTTAAAACATTTGAAAAAAAATTGGGCATCAACTTAGTTACTCCGTCAAAACAACGGTATCCTAAAAGGCCTATTCAAAATATAGCGATCTGGATGGGTACAATGATTTTGTACTAATCAAAATACTGGGTAGGGTACCCTTGTAGCGCGCGTATACCGCTCAGGTTTGAATAGGGCCTTAGAAAGTTTACGAGTTCTCTTATCTCGTCTTTGGCATGCCTGAAATTAGACTACTTCTAAGGAATAATAGTACCTAAGCGATTCATGACAGAAAATAATAATAATAAAGAAATTGTGTGGGACATCGGGTCCACGAACGACCCGGTGTGCCTCACCGGAAATCAAACCTGGAACGCGTTGGTTGTTGGTAGTGCTGGTTGCGCTACCACATTGCTACTTAGGATGATGATGGATGATGAGTTGAGTTGGGTGGGTGAGTGATGAAGATGAGGAAGGCTACCGATCGAGTGTTGTGACCAGGGAGCCAACTGGTCTGGCCGGAAATATTTTGGAGGTTTTGCGATCGGCGAAAACACTTCGATACCTCGTTTCAGAACTTGTATGTTGTATGTTGGGCACGTTAAGCCGTCGTCGGTCCCGGATGCTGTCTGTGATCCTGATCACTTAGACGGCGATCTTTACGCAACCATGTGAGAGGCCTGCTACTAAGTTTAAAACGGTTGAAAAACTCTGACACCAGGGTTCATCGGGTCGTTGGAAGACTTGGTGTTCTACTCGAAGATAAAGAAGAAGAAGAAGAAGAACTTGTATTGTGGAGTGCAAACAGGTGCAAACAAACAAGAAGACTCACGGAAGCGTATACGCAAATCCACAACACAGCTGATCTCAAGTCGTATAAACAATGACAACAGTTGTCCACGTAAGGCAACCACTTAAACGATTTTGCCATGGATATTAAATTAATGCAAAAAATTAGGTATGTAAAAAAAATACAACCAAAATATTTTTTATTATGACATCACGACAATACATTAATTATTGTCAAAGAGTATGATAAATTATGAAATGCCTGTCATCAAGACTGTTCATGCACGACGTCATAGATAATATCTATTCTGTTATCTATCATCGATTCACTTTGCTAAGGTTCTAAACATGTTCTTATGGTTTACCTCAAGTTTACCTACTCTGACCACAGACCCGAGCCACAGACTCTGACGAAATCTTTTTAGGGTTTCGTAGTCTACTAGAATCCCTTATAGTTTCGGTAAGTCTGTCTGTCTGTCTGTATGCCGCGCCCTCATAACTCCGTCAGTTTTAGAGCTATCGACATCAAATTTGGTGTGAAGATAGATCGTGTTGATCCAGAAATTTTGTGATTATTATTTTTTTTTTAAGTTTTTTGGACTAGATGTGAAAATGACATACAAGTGAAAGGGGGGCAAAAAAAATATTGTTCTTCTGTAAATTGAGTAGGGTATCGTTGAATAGGTCTTTTAAAACTAAGGGGAGGTTTCATTGAAACAAAGTCACTAAAATGTTTCTGTATCGAGATATTTGCTTTTAAAAGGGGCGTTTTTGAGCCATAATTTGTTCCAGCTGTAACTCCAAAAGTAAAAACGATAAAAATTTGAAAAAATTATAGAATATACTTCTCAATTTGCAGATACCATATAAAACTTTAACGGATACTGCGCCATGAGAAATTTCAGATTAATCATACAGCTGCAAACAAACCAGCAACAAAATTAACTTTGTAACGCTGAATAACCTGATATTTAAACGTTGACTACGAAACCCTTGTGGGCGCGTCTGACACGCTCTTGGCCGATTTTTTTCTCTTTTATTTTTAGAAGAATTTGCGCCATTTTATACCGCAGGCAGTTTAACCGCAACTTTTGCTACCCTATTCAAAATTTCAAATACAATCAGTACAAGCGAAGCCTCGTTAATCTGCGCTACCGCGGCTCAATCGTACACTTGACGGTAGATCCACACTTACACACTTTTCACATTTTAGGGGGTCAGGTCTTCCGCGAATCGGAGAGCACGTTAAGCCGTCGGTCTCGGTTGATGTATCTTACAAAGTAGACGGCGTAGTAGACAACCATTTCAGAGTCCAGCTACTTGTTATAAAACTGTGACACCAGGGTTGGTCGGTTCGTTGGAAGACTCTGTCCTAATACTAGTGTTATTATATATTCTTATGCCTATACGAAGAGTGAGAGAGGGTAGAGCAAATAGCCACTAATAAATTAGGTACTTACGCTCATCTGTACGTGTTTTGATTTAAATTCATCAAATTCAATCGCGTATATGTGTTTGCCACCATAGCAGAATATGTAAACACTGAAACAAATCGTTTTAAATTGTTTTACTTTGTTTGCGTTAAAGGACGCCACACACCGGGACCGCGGTATGCGTGACGTAAATACCTATGCGCGTAACGCGATGACAATGTGCGGTGTCTCATACAATCCCCTACGATATAACGTAATTTCTACGTGTGTGATGCACGTCACGCATACGGGCCAAGTGTGTGGCGCCCTTAAGCGTCATTTTTATCATCAATGATAGTGGCGTTACTTTGCTGAAGTCAATCTTGATGAAAGTGATAGAGTTTAGCTTGTTCCGCACTTAGATAATGGTGAGTTATGCTGCTGAGTGAACCATACGTACGATACGACCGCAACTTAATGCAATGCAAATGTTCAAGCCAATAAGCAAGGACGGATCCGACACGATAGTAGGCCCGTCGTTGCTCGATGTGTTCAAACTATACACTTCACTAACACCACAACCACCGTTTTACATTCAACTGTCGAAGATTTCCTGAGGATGCCTCGTGGAGGAGTGAAACACGAGTGTACAACGCTGGTTATAGTATTAGTGAAGTGCATCATTTGCATTAAATAGATTAGTTATGTGTGGTTCACTCAGCAGCATAACTTGCCATCTACTCTTATTACTTGTGGTTTAGTACTCGTAAAATAATAGGTACATACATGCTCCAGAAGCGAACGAAAACACGAACTGTAGTATCATCCAATTAGGATGCACAAAGTCACTTATCACCAAACTAACACATACATATCCCACCAGGCCTACCACAATGAAATTTAACAGGCTACGTAATAAATCCTGACACGTCGTCACCAGTATCATTATAACAAATGGTTTTGCTATAGGAGCGTCCTGAAACAAAAAAAAAACCTTTCCAATATCTATCTATGTTTCTAACAATTGGTGACTCCAGGAAATAGGCAAAGAGCCCCCACTATCAAGAGAGGCTTTATGTCCAGCAGTAAGCTACTATAGCTACTGCTGATGATGATGTAGATAGTTTTTTTAAACCTGTCCTGGGTGTTTGGGACAACTATAATATTTTCCATGAAGTTGTGATTGTAACCCATAATAATCATAATTAGTACAAATATACTCAATTAATACAAAACTACTGTGTTCAGGTAGAACATTGCAGATTGGACCACCTGATTTTCCGTAAGAATGGTGGTTCTGCGCTTCGGAGGGCGCGCGTGAAACCGTCGAAACTGGTTCTAGTCAAGTTAGAGGCCTGCTAGTAGTCACTATAATAGGCAATTTAGAAACTGTTACCAGAGTTCATCAGTCACCCATCCACTAAGAGTCTCACAAGACAGGAGAAGAAACCTATTGTAACCCCAGCAGGTTACAATAGGTTTCTGAGCAATTGCCTACGTAACCGTCCCAGTATCCGTCACATTTTGAATGTTGAGGTCTTTAGACCGCTACTATAAGTAAGGGAATAAAGCTTTGGGAAAAAGAAATATGAGAAACTATACAGAATTTATTCTAGTTTGCGAATTAATTATCGTATTTAAGTTTTAAAAACAATAAATAATTAAAAATTATGCCTAAATGAAAAATGGGCGATTTGTACCAGTATCCGTCATATTTGTCCCAATACTCGTCAAGATGACCCAGTACTCGACAGTGTACCGCTCTGAGTCTCCGAAAAGCGTATTCCTTAAGAAAAAGTCGTATTTTCAATGGTACCGACTTACTAGACATGCTTTATCTAAACGAATGAACTTCCTCTTTTATGTCCTTGCACGTAAAGTTCTAAAATGTCCACATTTTTACCCGCAGTCGTACCAAGAAGCTCAATGTGTTTGGGGTAATAGAATGTTTGTGTGTGTTTAGGCTTATCCATTTATTTGTAAAACCACTGATTTGATTTTGATGCGGCTTTCAGTGATGGATTTGAATTTTGTTAGTGCATGTTTTTAGATAGATATTCCGCCAACAACTCATCAGAAGGCGTGGCAGTAAAGTAACACTTTGTATCCAAAATATCTGGTCTGATAATACTTTTCTCGATAAAGGGTTTGAATTCAGGTGACACAAACTGCACTGTAATGGACAGGGGACAGTTGCATTGTCTCTGGTAGATCTTGTGACATTGTCGACATAATAAATAAACAGTGTTCTTTAGGCGTCTAACCAACACCTAAGTTTTTAGACGAAATGCAAAATGTTCGGGAGGCCAGCTTTCAATTCCTGTTGGGGTACTTACAAGATTGATATTTATCGCTGTGTGAATTTGTTTCCAGATTGGCAAAGACATTGTGGGCTTAGTAACCTGATAAAAAAATATTTATAACATAGGTCTACTACTTACTTAACTAGTAGTAGATGATTGAAACTCTTACAGCAGTTATGTCTTTTGTCGAATCGGCGTCCCACATGACAGAAGAACTGAGTCTTATATAAAAGGATTTCTGCATCTCTTTAAATGAGCAGGGTTCTCTAAATACTGAGTCGAGATGATGACTATGTGCCAATCAGCTGTCGCTAAACAAAATACGCTGAAAAAATTAACATTAGTTGCAGCTTTTTTCGTATCTCGTACAGTTTCGAGGGCTCCTATTATTTAAATATGCTACTCGTTACCTTTGATAACTGACGTTCGTGTCAACCACCTCCTTAGTTACCTTAGACCAGTGTTTTTCAAACTGTGGGTTTTTCAAACCTTCCTAGGGGGGTCGCCGGCAAAAGCTAAGAGTCAAGGCAGAACCACAGGTGGGTGGGTGGTCGGATAAAATTCGTAAAACACAATTTTAGTGACAAAGAATGGACATGTTTATTTTTCAAAACTTTCAAAACGTACTGCTATTTTATGCAGTATGCTGTGTTCTATGCGTTTTTTACCTGTTTGTAGCGTGAAAAGTCGAGCTCGCTTCGGTCGCTGTACGTGCACCTTTCTGCCTGTTTTACACTCACGGCTAGTGTTAATACTTTTGACTTGATTGTAACGTGAAAAGTCATGCTCGCTTCGCTCGCGATATTTACGGCTCGCTGTGGCTTAAAGTTTCAGCATACCCACAAGGATGCGCACAACGCTTGTAGTTTTTCTGTATCCGCCATTGAATTAATGAAATTACTAATTTTATGCTTCTATGATGACCCAACAGGGGGTCGCCATTTATTTTTTGCCTGGAAAGGGGTCGTGTATTCAAAAAGTTTGAAAAATGATGATTGCGGTCGTTACACAACCACGTCAAAGGCCTGCTACTTGCAGTAGGCAGTTGAAAAACTCTATCACCAGGGTTCATCGGGTTGTTGAACGACTCGGTGTCCCACAGAAAGAGAGAGAGTTTAAAATACTGTCATCGCCTTCTGGCGACGTGTGAGGGTATCATCGCCATTTTTAGTAAAGTAAAGTAAAAGTAAAGTAAAGTAAAGTATCTTTATTTGCACGAAATCATAGTTGGACGCTGTTTAGCATTCATGTACTAACCCACACTTGGACTAAAATGAGCTACGCGCCTTCAAAGTTTTTAAGAGATTATTCGATTTATTTCAGTGTCCCTAAACGTGAGATTATATTATTTAGTATCACTAGTTGCGTCTAAATTAGTAGATTTAGGTTATTTAATTAGTTAAAGTTATAAATGGTTAGTTACTTAAATAAACAAGAAAAACTGTTATTGCAAAATTAAAACATCGTAATTCGTAAAAAAGCAATAATGTACTATGTGGCTTAACACATTATTGCTAAATATTTGACAGGAATTTTAAATTAAGAAATAAAGTAGCTACTATAGTTTTGTGTGATAGATTTGGGTGAATAGATGAATTTGTAACCATGATAAATTGTTGATTGAGCATGACCTCAGTCTTGACCAAGTTCATCTCAGCAGAACATCATTTTTTGTAGGTCGTTGCGTTTCAGCTGTTATGAATATCTTCAGAAAAGCAAAGATGGATGACTCAATCGCTGTTGATGAGGATGCCTAGTCTTGAAGACATCTTTAGGAGGAGTGATGATGGGGCCAGTTGGCCGAGTGACGACGGAGGAGGGAAAAGGGTAGGCTACCCGCTTGGTCGGGTGCTGTGACCAGGGAACCGACATGTTTGGAAGTTGTATTTTAGCGATCGGCAAAAACACTTAGAAACTGCGTTTTTTTGGCCTGTGTACCTCCTCGTCGACCACATGCGCGCCACCTTCTAACTCCCCATTTTGAAATATTGAAGAATCTGTTCAGCCGTTGATGTCTTGCTTCATCGTGCTGTCCGGCGTGTAGCAATGGTCGCTGATGTCCGTTGAAATTGGTGACGTCATGTTGTTGATGGTGGTGCTTCAGTCAGACGAGGCGATGCGGTGAGCAAGTGTGCAGAGACAAGTTACTGGAGTGAGTACTTCGAAAGTGACTTCTATAGGGCCATGCAGGTACTGATGACTATCTCCAGCTCTTCCAGGCGTCGAGGACATAAAGAGACAGGGATGTTACCACAGAGGTGCTGGAGATGTTGTGACTGCAGTGGTTGCTGATGATGATGACGTCTGGCTCCGTTGATGAGGGACGCGTTTTCCGTCATGTTGTCGTTGTTGATCATGTCGGAGTCGCATCTTCCCGTATGTTTGTGAATAATATTTTCGGGGATATAACGTCACCATGTCATACTCCTCGAAAGTTTTGACGTAATCCTTACGATTAGATTGGATAGACTCCTATCTTCTTTATTACCTCTTTCTAGAACAGCTTTCAGAAGTGGGATAGGCAAGTATTTGAGCAGCGTTTTGTTGCCTTGCTTGAATTACAATGTTACAACATTTCTTCTCTATACATCCGAGATTGTTTCAATGGCTATTTCGGAATTATTTTACATGTTTATTTTTGAGCAGCCTGAGGCCACCCCGATATAGCTTTATCTATCTACATCCGTGAAATCATCTGTACATAAAGTGACGAGGAAAGCTGGGGTTCATCGCGTTGGGTGGAAGCTTTGGCTCATGTCCTTAAACTCAGCGAGAATCTCTGGAACTGAAGTGACAGTGCTCTCGAAGTTTTAGTATAGGTAGTGAAACACGTGTATTTTTGGGACTCTATTACAAGGCACTTTAGTGAGTGGTTAGTTATTCAGCGTTTTTTCCTCATGACCCCTGTTATTGGGCCAAAAGTCTGTATGCTTGAGCCCGATAGCCGCTATGCGGGCTTCCTGTTGAATGAAGATGTCCACTGCAGGCAGGCCGATCCGTGTTTCCAAGACTTCAGACGACGTTGTTCGTACGCATTTAGCAACGGCCTAGCAGGCTAGTCACTGAAATGATAGCAGTTTTTCTTCATGGTTATGAGTTCGTTTCTGGGCCACCAAACGACTGCACTCTCTGTAAAGCCATAGTTCATGGAGTTTTCTTCGACGATAAGCACCAGATCTTCCGTAGGAGTCTTCTGCATTTCCAAAACTGTATGCTTGATTTGTTAATTAACGGAACCCGCAAACACCCAGAATACGTTTGTGGGTGAACATGAGTTCATATGCTTTGTGCACAATTCTTGAAGTTCTTCAGTGATCAGCTGCAGAAGATACTATCAAACGGCTCCGGAAAGACAATAGCCACATCGTCCGTATAGCTTTCACCGTAAAGTGGACCTGTCCTGTGGACCCTTTGCTAATCAGCTCCACGACATTAATTAAGTGCGGGGAGAACCCCCCATGAACTTATCTTCTTCAGGAATATCTAATATTTTGTATTAATCTTCTAAGCCACGCTCACAGGCCACACTAAAAATATTGCCTCATATTTTTGACCTTAACCTTGTATGGTATAGTACATCATTGCTTTTTTTGATATCCCGAAAAGTATTTTGCAATAACAGTGTATGTGCATAGTACATAACCTTGTATGGTATAGTACATTATTGCTTTTTTGAAATTCCCGAAAAGTATTTTGCAATAACAGTGTATGTGCATAGTACATTATTGCAAAATTAAGTAGGGTTGTTGTGAATTTCGCAATAACAATTTTAAGGGTTTTATTAATTATATAATTTTTTTATAAAGATAAGAGTTGAAGAATCTGAAAGCTTAAGTGAATACGCATAGAACTGCATTCATAACTCAAAACCTCAATTTGTGTGGGTTAGTACATGAATGCTAAACAGCGTCCAGTTGTAAAGTTCTTACACAAATGATCCAATGCGTTTTTTTGTCTTCTTGCAAACTTGTAAGTATAATTATAAAAACCAGTCTAGTCTTATACAGAGTTTTCCTTTAATTTTATTTGCGTGCGTACTAGCTGCTTGCCGCAAACTTCGTTTCATTTCGTACCTTATACCTTTGAAAAATTCTTATTTCCACATGAGCGTCCAAAAATGTGTACTCTGGATATCCATAACTTATGTATTGTTGGTGGTTTCTCAAACCATAGTTGCATTGCCAGCTGATGCCAGCAGCAGAAGCATCCATCGAGCTGAACAACTTTTGCTTTGAGAGCCATTTCAATATCTCCTATAGTTTAGCTGAGCTTCTGATGGTGCACCTGGTGGTCGACATCAGGTACTCCAAACCTTCTATGTCTAGTTTCCAGCAGAAGCGTATCATCAAGTTGAACAACTTTTGGAGTCATATATTCTGTATCTCATATCTTATAGTTTAGCTGGGTTCCTAGTGGTGCACCAGGTGGTCTTTATTATGTTTTCCAAACCTTCGATGTCTATTTGCAAGCAGAAGCTTCCTATCAAGCTGAAGCCTTTTGCTTTTAGATCATATCTGTATCTCAGCAGCTATATCAGCTATAGTTTAGCTGGGTTTCTGGTGGTCTACATCAGGTACTCCATACCGTCGATTATCCTATTTTTTATAATTTTCCCTATATGTGGCCATTTGATGATCATGAATGAGTGAGTGATTAAGTGTCAACGCGAAGATACAACTACATCGGTCAACAATGTCAGAGGTCAACCAAGTTCTTCTTCTTCGTCTGGGAGATCAAGTCGTCCAATGACCCGATCATCAGAGTTTTTCAACCGCCTACTGTAAGTAGCAGGCCTCTGATATGGTTGTGTAACGACCGCCGTCACTGACAGCAACCGGGACCGACGGCTTAACGTGTCCATCCGATGCACGGAACCATCTTGCTTTTCGGACAATCAGGTGGTTCAGCCAGCAATGTCCTAACCAGACTGGGAACAAATTCACAAAGTGATAAATACCTATAAACTTTGTGAGTGATCCCACCGGGAATTGAACCCGGAACCTTCTGCGCCGCAGGCAGTCGGTCAACCAAGTTAGGCCTACTTAACCAAGTCAGGGGCATTTTAACCATATCAGAGTTCTACAGAACCAGGACAGAGCCATCAAAACACTTGTAAAATACCTGTCAACTATAGCAGAGGTATTTTAACCATGTCAGGTCCTAATTAACATTGTAAGGGTTTTTAAATCAAATTAGAGATCTGTTCACGATGTCAGAGGAATACTTAACCTTGTCAGGGCTTATTGACAGGCCCCTGCCTTTTTAAGTAGACCTCTGACATGGTTGGTTGACAAGCCCGGATATGGTTAATAGGCATCTGACATCGTAACATCGTAAAATGACAACATACTTCTGATCTGATATGATTGACAGACCTCTGCTCTGCTACAGTTGGTAGGCCTCTGACAGGGGTGCTTATGGCTCTGGCGTGGTTCTATAGAACTTACATGTTTTAAAGGCTTCTGATATGTTGTCTGAAATATTACTAATGACCGGTAGCGAAAATGCAGGACGGGCTGCTGATAAGAATAACTTTTCTCAAGGAACATAGGTCCAAATCTGAGAAATATTTTTGTTCCTCCCATGCAAAACTTCCGAAAAGCTGATTCAAGTTCCTATGGGAGGACCTAATTTATTTCCATATTTACTCCATCCATACCCTGGAATGCCTTTCCGGTGGGTCCAGATTATAACATCGAAGGTCGTTACATGGAATGTCGCAACATCGACAACGCTGCATCGAAAGGTCGCCACATCGAATGCTCGGCACATCGAATGGTTGCCACATCGAAAGGTCGCTACATCGAAAGGCCGCCACATCGAATGATCGCCACATCGAAGGGTCGCCGCATCGAATGGTCGTCACATCGAAAAGTCGCCACATCAAAAGGCTGCCACATCGAATGTGCATTACATTGAAGGTCGTCGCCGTGTCGAATGTTTCTGCATCGCATAATGCTGTATTGAATGTTCCCTCGTCAGGTGAATGGTTTATCGGGTCATAAGGGTTCATCGGGTCATAAAGGTTCATCGGGTCGTAAGGGTTCATCGGTTCGGAAGGGTTCATCGGTTCGGAAGGGTTCATCGGTTTGAAAGGGTTTATCGTGTCGTAAGGGTTCATCGTGTTGTAACTTTGACTTTGATAGTAACTTCGACAGTGGCTTTGACAGTGACTTTGACAGGGACATTGACAGGTACTTTGACAGTGACTTTGACAGTGACTCTGACACTGACTTTGACATTAACTTTGACAGTGACTTTGACGGTGACTTTGGCAGTCCTAAGTCGCAAGTCACACGTCGCAAGTTTAGAGTCGAAGTCAAAGTCAAAGTCAAACTCAAAGACACTGTCAAAGTCACTGTCGAAGTCACTATGAAAGTCACTGTCAAAGTTACTGTCAAAGTCACTGTCAAAGTCACTGTCAAAGTCACTGTCAAAGTCACTGTCAAAGTTAATGTCAAAGTTACTGTCAATTTTCCTGTCAAAGTTCCTATCAAATTCACTTTTAAAGTTAAAGTTACAAGACGATGAACCCTTACGACCCGATAAACCCTTTCAAACCGATGAACCCTTACGACCCGGTGAACCTTTATGGCCCGATGAACCCTTATGACCCGATGAGCCATTCACCTGACGAGGGAACATTCAATACAGCATTAGGTATACGATGCAGAAACATTCGACATGGCGAAGACCTTCAATGTAATGCACATTCGATGTGGTGGCCTTTCGATGTGGCGACTTTCGATGTGGCGACCATTCGATGCGGCGGCCTTCGATGTGGCGACCATTCGATGTGGCCGCCTTCGATGTGGCAACCTTTCGATGTAACGACCATTCGATGTGGCGACCATTCGATGTGGCGACCTTTCGATGCAGCGTTGTCGATGTTGCGACATTCTATGTAACGACCTTCGATGTTATAATCTGGACCCCTTTCCGGTATTATGCCAAATTTCATGAAGATCGGTAAGGTAAGCGGTTTGGCCACGTAACGGATCGACAGACAGAAAAACTGAGTTTATACTTACGATTTAGTGAGTTAACGGAAATAGGTGCAACTATATAAGTATGACCCAGTTTCCGACAAAATTAACAAAAATTTGACGAGTACTGGTACAAATTGGGTTTGGGATGTACCAGTACATGTCACCCTAAAAAAAAAGATACTTTTTGCCAAAAACCATCTCATATTTTTGTTGAACTCGATAAAACGATGAAAAAACTTTATAATAAAACAATCATACTGACCGTATTGTCCACCAATAACTTGTAATACCACGAAGTTTCAGATGCACCACACTGAAAATTCAGGTACCGAATTTCTGAAATTTACAAATTTTTTGGACCTCTCACTTTTGACAACGATTTGCGCCGACGCTGACAAGTAGAATACATAATGACTCCATTTTTTATTATTTGCAAATATACCAAAAATATGCTGGTTTACAAAAAAACTCAATATAAGTTGGTAATAATTTAATAAAAGGCTTTAAAAGTAAAGTGACGAGTACTGGGACACTGTCGACATTGTGTACACTTACCTTATCTCTCTTCGAATTCCTAAAACACAGAACAGGGAAGTCATTCTCGCGCGCGCCCCCAATAAAGGCGAAAAGTAGTTATAATATTACGAGTCAATCTGGTAGGTAAGCTACAGTAGCTCACTCCATAGACACTTTCCTGTTTTTGACACATTTTGTAGTATACTTTTTAGCTTTTTATGTGACACGTGTGTCTTGTAGGATATTTTCAAAAAGTGGCTCTTTTATTATTATTATTTAGGGGCGTGCGCTTTGATTACCTGGCGCCTGTCTTATAAAGCTGACAATAATTGTAATATACAATCACAATTTAATGTACATTGCGTCGTTAGCTACCAAGAACTGAACTATCCTTACAAGCTTCGCAATATAAATTGAATTGTCATTGTAAGCTTTATAAGACGGGCCCCTCTGTATGGTAAAATTTCAAATACTCACAGTAAGTGTTGTGACAAACAACAGCATTGTGGCTAATAACAAAACGAGCAAGCCAAATAAGTACAACCCGTCTAGCATGAGTAGCATAAATCCCACAGTACCATCAAATAATAAAGTGAAGCATAGCGGACAGCAGACGCGCAGGAATGTGAATAAAATATGTATCTAAAACAGGAAAGACTTATTAACATAACTAAACGAACATGAAACCCATAAATATCAACACTTTCACAGATCAAGAATCCGGATCCCGAATCCCGAAATGGCAACATTTTTGTTTGTTTCTCTATCATATATTACCTATAACTATGACAATATATGAACAGGATTCAACAATAATGTTGCCAAATCGGAATCCATTCTTTATCTGCGCAAATTATACTCTTGTACTTATTATTTTTGTCAAGGATGTATCTAGATAGATAGATAGATAGATAAAAAGTTTATTTCTTTGCCACAGTCACACATACATAAACTCTTAAATCAAGATCTAAATTACAATTCATGTAGTAACAATAGATCAAATACATATTACTTGTGAGGACCCTGATAAGGGCATGCATGTGTGCCGCAGCAATGCAAAAGGCCATAGCTCAGCGTCTATATTTGCTTTGTGGGCAAATCGCTGATTTTCAGCTATCACCTAGAGATAACGCGGATATTCTATATATTTTGGACATCGAGACGACAAATGACCCGTTTGCATATTTGAGGGTTATTTTTAGTTGTGTTTATCACATCAGCTACGCTTGGCTCGCATGCTATATGTTGTTGTATTTAATTCAAAGGAATAACTGATCCCTATAGTAGCTTTTCAGCTATACGAGAGAAAATTAGAAGTAGGAACGGGGTAATGCTATTTTAGGCCTGCATCACACGTATATTATTTGAATGAAATAAGACGGTCAATCAATACTCACAACAGTTAGCAAAGTTATAGCAAGAACAGCTGTTTTTAGGTTAGTAACATATCCACAACAGCAGTTATCTACTACAGGCAACCATTCCACTGAACCTGATACCATACTACTCAGTCCACATCCAAACACCGACATACTTGAACAAACCAAATAGTATTTATACAGGAATCGCAAGTAATTATGAAAACAAATAAACTGATCAAAATCTTGTCAAAACCTTGCAAAGTGCTTGCAAACATCAAAATAAACAAAGAGTACCTTTTATAAAATAAATTTAAAGATAATCTAGTATGAAAATTAACTTTTTTTTATAATTGCGTAAATGGCATCCACAGGACCATTCCGCCAATGATGAATGCTCAATAAGAGTTTGATCGTGGTTTTTCAATGGATATTTGACCTTGAAAATAAAAAAACTGTACTACTCTATGATACCTACTTACCTACCTACTAGCCCAACACCACCTTGCGTTTACTTCGATCCCATGCTTTGATTTAGCTTCTTACGCTTAGGGCCAAGTTCTTCAGGGCGCGCGCGTGGATGAAATCCCTGCTCTGTGGTGGAAGGAGAGCGCTCATATGAACTACAAGTTTAGTAGACCTAAATCGCCTGCCTGCTTGTCACATCTTAATGTACATGATCAGATTTGTAGCCATGTCAGGTTGGCGAGAAGCGGCCTAGGATCAGGACAAGTGGCGGAAGCTCGTGTCGTGGGCCAAGACTTACTTTGGATCTAATGAGGGGTCTATGAAAGGAGATTGCCCATTTCTGGTCTAAGAAATTGTCTCGCCTCAAAACGAAAATTAAAGCAATATGTAATATCCCTCATTCTAATGAAGAATAGCTACGGCAATTGTTGTACAAAACAGGGAAACTAACTTAACTGTTAAAGGTCTTTCTACTTTTAGGTATTTTTCCCAAAGATTTTACTTTGGTGTGAACCTTTTTTGCACTGTTTACTTCGGTATAGCTAACGATAACGATTTAAGAACGAAATACTCGATATACAGCCGAACTTCAGAACTTTTGTCTCTTGCGATACCCAACTTTAACATTCAATAACTTCAGAACTCCTGTCATAAATAAATTATTTTCAGTTACAAAATTTTAAGCAATAATTAGACTTTATAGTTATTTAACTTTGGCTTTGATGCGAGGCCTGCAAGTTGTGACGCAAGCAATGGACGAACATCCATACTAGAGTGGGCATGATTCTTTGTCCCACATTTAAACGCGCCAACCATAGGGACCACCAATGTCTTTTTATCCACGACGACTGGTTAGATTTTTATGCGGTTTTCAGTGATGGATTAGGATATTTAATGGTGCATGTTCTAAGATAGATATTTTGCGAACAACTCGCCAGGGGGCGCTGCAGTAAGCATATGTCTGTGCAAATTGTGCCACTGATGTGATGATTTTGATACGGTTTTCAGTGATACATGAAGATTAACTAGGTGTTACACAAACATCTCCTATTTTTAATTTAAATTGTGTATTCACTTGTTGCTTGTTTACCTATTATTGTAGCGCAAGTTGTAGCGTCATTGATTGCTCCCATTTATTTGCGTACGAATTCACCACGATAGCAAAATATGTAAATACTGAAACAAAGTTTTTTAATTAAGTTCTTTTACTTTTACATAGCTACATGTTAAAAAATAATAAATTGTTACGTTTTGCTAAATGAGTTTGTTTTCCAACAAATCATGTTGCACCGACCCCAACTGGTCTAGGATAAGGGCAGGACAGGAACTTAGAACTTACATTGAATATATTTATTCATCATAAATATATTCAATGTAAGTTCTAATGCGAAGAAATTGAAAATTACATGAAAGAGTTACCTGGTGCATATATATTTGCGATCACAAGCGAAACATAATCCCAGCGAGGTATTGGTCCAAGTCGAATCATTAAAACGGCGAAAACGTTGTCACAATCATATTTCATGACGGACACCTTAATCACAAGAAACAAAGCATACACTAGCTCCAGGAAAGATGTCACAAAGGTGAAGATTATGTAAGGCTTTACAATGAGAAGGCCCTGAAACAAGCATGAACATAAAATTAACTAGGTACGTTCAACTAAGCAAAATTCCAAAAATAAGTTCCTATTGTGAAGGAAATCAATAATATTACAGGTGTGGTCAGTTTGGCAGCCAAAAATGCTTGCGTTTAGGAGAAATCAGTCGCTGAAGGAGCTAAATTATGACAAATCTCGATACCTACCTACTAAAGCGGCAAAAAGCTTTTCATTAAAAACAATAATTCCTAAGGATATGTATAGTCCAGATGGACTATGAATGCGAATCTGCGAGGCATCGGTCTCACGAGTGTCTTGCGACAACTCTTGTGAGTTTCGTCCTCTACGATAAGCCACTTGTACACATTACAGTGTAATCCTTTTTCACTTAGTCAGCATTTAAGCTGAAGCGATGAGTGCCGAAACACCGATGGCGAAAGGTCCAGGTTGTTTCACCTTCATTTCGGATCATCAGGTATGGAAGTGTCCATACGACAACCTTTTAGGATACTTCCTAATTCCTAAGCTGTAGGTACTCCACCTCTTGTTTTTGAAAAAAAAAATTCCTTCTTATTCAATTGGGTGGGACATTGTCGAACAACCCGATAAACCCTGGTGCCAGATTTGCATATTGATGAAGCTTGAACTTACTATTCCCATAGTGAAAAGCGCTATAACTATACCCACAAACAAGGATAACGCAGAAAATAGTAATATTATTGAAAACACGTGAATGATCCGACCAAAGCCGTCATCGTGCCACATATCAGAACACGCTGGTAGGTATACGTGAGTAAGTGCTTGAGCGACTTGTATCTGCAACAGATTTTACATTTCAATTAATAAGAAATCAAATTTTGTTATGTAGCACCATCTTCGTTTGGCCCCAGTTCTTTAAACCAGGGCCTTAACCAGGGTTACAAGAATCTATTACACTTATGTAGGTAAGTGCTGACTTTTGGTTCAGTTTGGTTGGATGTACGTACAGAGTTTTCTTTTAAACTAGCATGAGCCTATATGTGTTGACGCTGCAGACGCTTTTGGCTTACTAAATTTCGAAGGTAACATCATCGTCATCATGCCCTTAGTCTCCATCCACCCACTGCTGGGTATAAGCTTCTTCTTTAAAGCTAGCTTATTCATGGTCCTATGAAAGCGTCGTCCAGCGAGGTCTAGTAAGTAAACTTGACGATATCGTTAGACCATCAAGCGGATGGTCTGCCCACTTTTCAACTTGCACCTATTCGATCCTCTTGGCCGTGACTTTATAGCCGCAACTGAATATCGAAGAAACAGAAGGAAACTTACACACGATAAATACATAATGAGCAGTGTACCCAATTTCAGGTCAAAACAAAAACAGCAGCTTTCTACTGCAGGCAACCAAGTAAACCCTTTAGTCATGTTGAATAGAGATAAATAAATTAATAGAACTAGAAAATTGGTAAATAAATAAACACCATGATAAACACCGAAAACAGACAAAAAAGTTTGGAAGGCAAAGAGAATAGAAGTACCTGAATAACCTACTGAATGGAGTATGGAATGGAGGAAATAAATTCATACAAAAACTTTGTGGAAGAAAAACAGGATGAGCAAAAAAAGGAGCAAATGCGCTACATGTGGTACCGAACGATTCACTTCCTCGAAACTCTAAGCAAGCTCAACAGGTCAAACTAAACAACTTTCCCAAGGAAGGTTCAAAGCCTAAAAAATTGGACCTCCTATAGAAAAATTCTTGGACAGCATGCGGGCAGCAGTTTTTTTTATCAGTTTGACCAGCTTGAGCTCAGAGCGTTTTCGGGAAAGCAGTTCGTTCTGTACCACCCTGAAAATGTAGCCATTTGGCACCTAGCCTTCTACGATGCACCTATTAGGTATATAGCATGCAAAAAAAGTTAAAAAAAGGGGCTTTACTTAACCCTCCTACTCCCAACAGCGACTCGTATAATCGAAGGAACGCACACACAACCCCACAACATTTGGCAACCCGTATTCCACAATTTTTTTGATCCATCTTGGATGAGCACTACGGTTCCCAAAACCACGAGACGAGAGAAATCAAAATAAAAATATAACAGGGGGAGTCAACAGGGCACAAAATTAGTTTTGGGCGAAAAAAGGCGGGAAGAGCAACGAACCGCGAGCCGGTTTGAAATGGGATGTGGTTGATGCGACCGATGCTACATTTGAAGTACAGGCGCTGGATTCGATGCCTGCGAAGTTCATTACAAATACATACTCCATACCTACCAACGGAGATAGGTGTCGACAAAGCCATAGCATTAGCGCTGTGCTGTGCGCGCCGACTCCCTAATTTTTGGCATAAGGGGATTAACTGCTGGGTGTCGTACAGTGGTGTCGTATGAAGAGATCAATTCAAGAAATGAATGAGGAGTCATGCCGACTCACGCGTCATTCGAATCACCCTCAAAGAGGATATAAATAAAACCGCACTTACTAAGTAAAATTGAAAATTTGAAACACCCAATTTGCATGGGTTTGATTCCTCTGTGATTTTTTACAGAACTAGTGATGTGATCATAATTATTAGGTAATATCGATAAAATAAGTACCTATAGATATAATACCTACATATCGATAGCGATAAAACAGTGATGTGCACGAAAATTACTGGATTCTATTAGCTCTTAATTCTAGAAAAAAATTAAAACACTAACTATTAATTTTAGTTATCTAAAAAAACAACACAATATTTTTTTGTTATTTTCCAATACTAATAAATAAATCTTTAAATATTCTCCGGGTTCGTAATCAGTTCGTTACATTTCTTGCGAGACTTTAGCATAGTATGCAGTTTCCAAAGCCTGATCACACTTTTGGCCGAACAAAAGTCAATGTCAAAGGTCGAATGGGGAATAATAAAAAAATACGTTACAGGGAAATTGTCCACAGATGAACTTAAATATGTAGGAACTTAAATATGTAGACTAGCTACAGATAAGACAGTTACTGAAACCGCAAACCAAACGAGGACCACCGTGTCGCTAGCGTCGCACAGTAACCATCGATGTTAACTATAGATCACGCAAAAAGCATAGATGGTAAATATAAACCTTAAGGAGAGTACATCCAAATAGGTACTATGTTTATTGATAGTGCTGTCCATCGAAACATTTATCGCTATCGATATTAGTGCTGTGCGGTTGTTATCGATAAAACTGCGACATACTACTGTAGGGTATACTGTATTGATTTTGATTAAATTTAATAAGAAATTGTGAATAAAACTTCAGAAAACAGGATTAAATTGTCAGTTTATTAAATTTTCAAAATACATTTATTCAAGGTAGTTCAACAAACTTAGGTACCACATTACCACTAACAAAGAGTTTTATCGGAAATTTCCATTGCGATGTTTGATATTAATTAATTCAACGTGAATTCGGCCTGGCGTTTTAGGTAGATGTAGAAGCTTGTACAATGTTCACAAGAAGGGGCGAAGGTTGCAAATGAAGATCTGAAATTTGATTATTTTAATAAACATTAAAATAAGATAGTGTTGCTATAAGCACACACCTGCCTAGCTCATAAGTTATAATTTAAGAATGCTGTGTTCATCTTTATTGCATATTAGAAACTAGTTCTATAAGTACTTATAATATCTTAAAAATGTAAAATAGGTTATGATGTTGATGATCCTTTTTACAGTAAATAAATAAGATAGAGGTTAGGCAGTTAATTTTAAAGAAAATGTATACCTTTCTAGTAAAAAGAAGATTTTTTTCACCTTCTATACAAAATATATGTCAGATCATATATTTTTTATGGGAGGCCAAAAATATTTCGTTTACTACCATATGTTCCATGGGGAAAGTTGTTCGGTTTCATAGTCTGAGCACGCCTACAAAGATTTCGTTAAACTGACCCTTAAACATACTCTCGAAAAACATAACCCTCCTTCTGAGGCAGTTTTGCGCCTAACATAATGACAAAGTGCACAATATTAATTTTTAATTACATTACATACCTGCTTTTCCCGCACATAAGGTGAGGTCAGAATCATCATCATCATTATCATCAGATTGAATCTTGAAGTAAATATGGTCACTCAAAGCTTTTGATCTGAAAGAAAAACCGTTCAAGTTAAATAAATAATTACAAGGAACCACTCACAAGGAAACACGAGCAAATGAAGAATCGTCATATTTAGTTAATCAGCCCGTAATCTAAAAAGGGAAGGTACAGCTTACCACGTCTCAGGTCATGGTCCACGCCTTAGTTCCACGCATCCGAAGACTTTGCGAAGGAAGCCTCCCTTATCAACAATTTGAGAAATAAATGATGCGCTGATAAATCAACTACTTAATGCAATCAATTCAAACATTCATTAATGCGAGGACAACTCAAGAAATTCTGCAAATGATATTGGGACCTTTCTGACCCACCTAGCGAACATTGATGAAACATACGTAAATTATTAGATTTATCTAGGTATTTCCTAAATATGTTGTTTTTTTCTCAAATTCCATGGGAAAGTCGAAATAATTATATTTTTCTATTTTAAGATTTTCATGGTATATAACGCTACTTTCAATAAAATTCTCTTTGTACTATACTTTTTAAATAAAAATACAGCTATGACACTATATGGATGTGGACAGGTGATGTCTACGTCAGACTGTACTCGACAGCACCACCCAGAGCAGCCTATCTGGGTCCCAGAGCCTCCGGTTTATCCCTGGCAGCCATGACCCCGCCGTATGGCTCGAGTCGCTGGAGGCTCTTTTCGACGATAAAAGTCGCGTCCGCCCTCGTGATCAGGACCTTTCTGTCCTCTTCTAGGACGGCTGCTCGTGCGCTCTCTTGTCTTGGGGCCGGTTGGTGCTTCGGCTTCTCCCCCTGAGGTGTGCCCTGAGGGGAGCCGACCACATCCAACGGACCCGTGGGTGGCTCTTGACGTGGCTGGCCCGGTGCTTTCCCGTCCTGGGGGCGGCGGGGGTGTTGCTCGCCTCCTACGCCTTCTCGGCTTCCGCTTCTTTGTCGTCGAAGTTTCGGAGGGGCCGTTTGGCAGCCACCATAAGGGATCCAGCTGCGTTGGTTTCCCCCTGCGGTGTCGCCTCCGTCTTCGTAAGAGGTGCTGTGCCCCCCTCTCTTGTTTCGAACTTCACGGCGCAGTACGGGGCATTCGAGGCTGTTAGCCGGGTGCGATCCGCCACAGTTGGTACATGCGGCCGGTTTTTCTCGGGGTCTTCTGCAATCCAGAGCGGGATGTTCGCCGCCCCAGATCACGCATGGCAGCTTACGTTAACAGTGCCTGCTGCTGTAACGGAATAGCTAGCATCGATGGCATTGTGGAGTGCCCTGTTTTTCCACGCCATCCCTCGATCTTCACGCCGAGCATTCACATTAGCTCTGTGACGTTGTAGATGCCCGGCCGGGGTGAGGTTTAGCGTGCGAATAAGCTGGGCTAAGTTGATACACACTGGGCGTTCTCCGCGAGCCTTGATGGGGCGCATGTAGGCCATCCTCGTAGCCCAGGGTGGTCAGCTCCTTCTTGATTTCCTGCGGGTCCGTGTCCACATGGGAGGCTTCTGATCGCGACCTTGGCTGGCTGCTCTTTTGGGGGTGCGTAGACGGACCAGGACATTTCGGTACCGGAGCCCTCCAGCGCGGTTAGGTAGCGGTAGTATAAGCGGAATTCCTGTTCGCCTTGCGCCAGGAATCGGAACTCTGTGGGCCCATAGGGCCTCATAGGGCCGCACGTTTGGTGCATAAAAAAACTCCTTTTTTACCTCGGCGAAGTGGTGGCTCCAGTTCGGGAGCAGGTCGACTACTATAAGCGGCGGCTTCTTTATGCACCCAGTTATCTTCATGGATGTCTTTGGTGCAGGTGGCGGCGTCTTGATGGCGTCTTTCCTGGGCTTGCTGGGCGCACACTTCGGCGTCGTTAGCGTGGACGCATAGGATATTTGTGATGTCATCGCTGGGCTGTCTCCAGTACCCGAGCTGTTCAGCATGGAACTGGACAGCGGCGGTGTGACCCTCGTATCCGGAACCGTGCGGGTCCTCGGTGGGGTCGGTGAGGTTGATCCATGCGGTCTGCGCTCGCACCTGTACGGCTGCGGCACTCTCCCTGAGAGCGTTCAGGTGCGCTGTAGGGCAAGCAGGTCGAAGTGCTTTTTGTCCCTCGGCTTACGCTGGGACAGCGGAGACGGCGAGGGAGAAGCAGGCAGCGGCGGCAGTGGGGGCGCGGCGGCGAAGGCAGTGGTTATCGCTGCTGCGGCGGCCGTCGGTGGCGAAGATACCAGCGGGGGTCTATTGATCCCAGCGTGAATGGCGTCGAGGGATGGCACAAGCCGCGAGTTCGTTCATAACGCGCTGCAAGGCGGCTTGCGGATTCGTGCGGACAAACATTCGCGACCCATTTGCGGGGCGCTGGTGGCACTTGAAGGGCATTTTCGAAGCTGAATATAATAAGAAGCCTAATAATAAGCGTGAAGCGTAGCCTGCCCTCGGGGCGCAAGACTCTGGAGTACCCCAGGTGAGACTCGCTGGCCGGGGTTACTTGTGCTCGACAGAGCCCTACATGACTACCGAAGGTAGGCGGGAACCGTAAACAAAAACTTCCGAACGCGAGTTAAGATATATATATATTATTAAATATCTTAATATTCCCATCCCTCACAATAATGCGCCTTTGCCTGCTATAACTAGGCTGCTTAGGCTTTAAAATGAGACATAATTCATTAATGTTTGCAGTAGTGGGTATTTTCTTCATACTAAAGGTCCCAATGTTCTTTCACCAAAAATTCGTTTTTGGTGAAATCAACAACAAATGCCACGTCAAGATTTGAAAAGTCTTGTCATAAGTCATAAGAGTGTCATTGTCACAGATCAATTAATTCCGACAATATTGTTTTTCATTCCAAATCTAAATTCCGCCGCCACAGTCAAATGAAGTGATAGCAGCGACACCAAGGACTATTCGGAGCAACGGCTGACACCCCCCTAAATTGTCACAGGGCAGGGTCCTATATAAGACTCGCCACAGAGGAGGGGATAAGGGACACAATTAAAAAGATATTTCACGATAATTACATTTAAATAAAGGTTGAATACAATGCCAGTACTGCGAAGCATGTTAAGCCAAGAGTTGAGCCATGATCCTCATGTCATCTCAATTTAACAATGGATGAAAGGGAACCCCGAAGACGATTTTTGAAACTTCATAACCCGCCTCGTTTTGTAGAGAAAGGAAAAATAGCTATTTGTTTTTCACTGCGTTTTGTTTGATGAAAAGGAAAGACTTTGGATCAACATCAACAGGTACAACAGTCCACTGCTGGGCATAAACCTCCCCTTTTCTTTCTTTCTTTTCGTGTGGGACACCGAGTCGTTCAACGACCCGATGAACGACCCTTTTTGAGGAATACCTAAGTACTTATTTGCCATAGATACTCATCACATCACATCAAGTTTATGTATTGGGATTTCAATGCACTCACAATCATAAATGAAAATGAGAAAATTGTTAGTATCGGCTAGGACTTGAACCCGGGACCGTGGGATACCCACTGCTCTGCCAAGTGAGCTACCGGCGCCTGGCCAATCCTAACGATTTTATAACCTCTTGATGCTGGTCTCGAACACTCAAAGCGACACATCTTGTTTACAACTTAATACTTTTCTTAGTCCATATTGCAGTAGAAATTCAAACCATACCAATATTTTGGAATTCTTAGTAGGTGGATTGGCGTGATCAGTGCAAGGTGTGTTTAGACAGACGCTCTGCAGCCCATTCCTTAGAGTGAATTTATACTTGTAAATATGGCACCCACGGGTAAAAATGAGGTGATGACTTCTTTTCTAACTCCTCCTCGCCATTCCTTCGCGAGGACTGCACACAGTAGATCAGTTGTGTAGGATCTGATATTGTGAAAACACCCAATAGGCGTCTGAGCAGCAGCCAGCCATGTCCAGAAGTTGGCTGTTGTGGATCTTGGTGTTGTCCTTTAGTTGACTCTCCTTTATTAGTTAGAGGAATAACGATTGTCTCCCATACATAACCCTTTTTTTTTGCGTCAGAAGATGCGCTTCATCACATATGTTCCTAGATCAATTCTAAGCATTTCTAGTCCGGGAGCCAGAAAAAAAAGTGAAGTATGGCGGAGAGGGGGGAGATCAAAGATGGCCGCCGCCAATCATTTAAAAAAAAATCCTATCTCCTCCTGGTGGCTGGTAGGGCAAGTTTAGTATCATTTCCATACAAATCGATGCCATAGAATTCGTTTCTGGTACTATTTTTTTTTTTTTTTTTTTTTTTTTTATTTATGATGGGCTATTTATTTTATATTGCTCTAATAAGCTATGGGATATTTATTTCTTGTCTATTTCATAATAATTTCAGAAGAAAAACGTAAAAATGTGAAAATTTTGGTTGAAGATTTTTGCTTTGTAAGCTAATAACTTTTTAAAAGTGACAAAATATGACATATAAAAAATACTGTTATAAAGTGTGATTTGTGTGGATTCTATAAATAAACACACTTAATAATGATTTAGTGCAAAAAAACTGTGAAAAAATTTAAAAAGACTGCAGTCTGGGCAGTGGCTGAACACGCGCTATATGGCGTTAATCTTACAAATAGAGATTATACCACATAAAATAAGTTATTTAGGTAGGTCACATGCAAAAAAATATGACCACAGTTTCCATCACACAGATATAGATCTAATAACTTTAACTTTCTTTTAAAGAAAATATGAATGCAGCAAAGACAATCTTACTCGTATGCAACAGGTGCGTTCCAGGTACTAACTTTGATATCTGGTAAATCTGAAGAGTCTTCATTTTGCGACCCCAAGAAGAAAAACACGGAAACGTTTAGAGAAGCGCTGAGGGTTATGTTATACCCAGACATGAACTTCTTGGTATGTACCAATTTAATTTCTTCTTGGCAATATTATGGCCCGAAGTATGTGCTCGCAAATAATAGTTTTCATTAGTGGGATGTTCTCTGGACAGCTAGCTAGCTAGTAAATGATGTGTTGATGTGGTGTAGTGGTCTGTTTGATGCGCAAAGAGGTATCTCTCTATCTTCGTGTGAGACGCCGAGTCATCCAACGACCCGATGGACCCTGGTGTCAGAATTTTACAGCCGCCTACTACAAGTAGCAGAGTTTCTGACATGGTTGTGTAACGACCACCATTTAAGCAGTTTAAGTAATCATAGACAGCAACCGAAACCGACAGCTCAACGTGCCATCCACGCACGGAACCATATTTTATGAAATGTTAAATTTAAATATCTGTTCTTGAATCTACTGTTTACCGGATCTAAGTTGTGTATGTCCATTATTATCCATGGATAGCACTGTGATGCAGAGAACCCTAGTTTGAATTGTGGTATAATGATTTTTGCATCTTCAATCAGTGGAATCATTAAACTAGGATAATTTACAATAATGATCCTCTTGTAGTATATTTTTGTGATATATCTGTGCAAGTCAATGGTACTCAGCTAACAATGTTAGACAATACAGTCAGTCAATGCTACTCAATAGCTATTATAAGTTATTCACTCGTCGTCGAGTTAGTCACGGTTGGAAAGTGCTCGAGCCATGGATATAGGAAATACTATGGCTCGGGCTTAAAATAAAAATATTTTGGTAATTATTATACGTCAATGTTCGTACGTTTCACTTGAAATAAAAAAGTTCTTTTAGCACATTATCTCTGAGGCGGTCGATGGGATGTATCTCTTGAAATTAAATGACGTCCCGCCGACATTGGTCACAATTTTGAGGCTAAAATCACCAGTAGAACGCAGTTTGCCTGGGCAGGGAAAGTTGCGTCATATCCTAGAGTCATCTTTGCCGCAATGCCTCAAAACAAAGGTATTCGATCGGTCGTTTACTAGTAATGAATGATACTTACGAGTACTAATAATCTTGCCAATACGTAGAACCTCCTTAACGGTATTTTCCAAATTATGCAAATATAGTTTGCGTCTTTCGTACTTGGGTATGCTTCATCAGTTCAGCGTAAAAAATGAACTGAACTACAAAGACATTTTATTATAGATACGGTACCCCGAAGCTAAGCTAAATAAAGCAAATAAAGCTTGAACAGAAAAATTGGCATGTGTCACGTAACAGCTCATAGCCTGACTGATTCATTGGTCGTCTTGTGAACCAATTTGAAGTAACAAATTTTTGCTCAGGTGGCGTATCTACAACCTAGAACCTACATACGGGGTGTTAGGGACGGTGTAACGAAAACTTTGCAGGCGTGCTCAGACCTTCAAACTGAACAACTTTTACTATGGAGCCAATGGTGGGAAACGAAAAAAAAATTCCGACCTCCCATACAAACTCAGTCAGCTGATCGTGAATTTTGTATGGGAGGTCGAAAAATTTTTTTCGTTTCTCACCATTGGCTCCATAGTAAAAGTTGTTCAGTTTGATGGACTGATCATACCTGCAAAGTTTTCGGTACACCGTCCCTAACACCCTGTATAATATCATTGACTGAACTACATAAAGTTAAAACTGACAGCAAAAGTAACTGACCGGCTACATATCCCTCACAGACTCATAGAGAGTTATATGCTTAAGATCCCAGTAGTTTACTAAAATCCAGAATGAGATTATAGTAACCAACATGGTATACATAGTTATAATTTATTTAAACGGGTTCTTATCGACAAATTGTAAAAAGTCTGAACTGTTGCTTAACCTTCCTATACCCGCGCTTTGGTCTGTGAGACCGACAGAATATTTTTAGTAATTTATCTTATAACACAAAAACGATACCGAGTCGAGACTTTTGCTAGCTGCCAGATTTGTGGATAGTTTTATGTCAGTGGTCACCACGCGCTTGTGGGGAACTTATGTGTGCGCATACTAGGCGCCAATCGGTCCGTGAGACCGACGCGGGTAAAGGTGTAACTTTTTGGGTAAGTATAAACTTTTTATTTACATTGTTTACTCGTTTTTTCTTTGAGTTATTTATTATGTATATATATCTTAACCTATATTATTATTTTACAGTTTATATTCTACGCCGGAATAGAAGAATTTGTTGGAAGAATACAGTTCTGAGCGCCCCCGACCCCCAGGACGTGGAAACACGCGACAGGCCAGCTACGCGAAGAGCCACCCACGGGTCCGTTGGATGTGGTCGGCACCACTTAGGGTTCACCTCACCTCAGGGGGAGAAGCCGGAGCACCAACGGGCTCCAAGACAAGAGAGCGCACGAGCAGCCGTCCTAGAAGAGGACAGAAAGGTCCTGAACAGCGCAATCAGGACCCTTACTGAGGTCCAGGTCGTGCTCCGCATGGGGGCGGACGCGACCTCAATCGTCGAAAAGAGCCTCCAGCGCCTGATCTCTTCATACGGCGGGGTCATGGCCGCCAGGGGCGAACTGGAGGCTCTGGGACCCAGATAGGGTGGTGCTGCCTAGCACAGCCTGACGTAGCCAAATAGTGGCCATCACCTGACCACATCTACTACTCCACGTCGAGTAGTTAGGATATCGTGGGCACAATCCCAGAAACGCCCGGCTACCACCGCTTACTCGATATGACCGCTACCTCGGGACCGCCTCGCTAAGACGATGAGGCAGCCAACTACCGAACACGACTCTCCAGATGTAACGAGCCGCCGCTGGCTGACGGACACTAGCTGGGCCTCCCCCAAAGGGGAATCACCCGGCTGGCTCGACCTCGCCGCAGCGTGAAGTTTTTCCTGGACTACTGAACCAGACAACCATGTCACTCACCAAAGTGACCACCCATCGCCCCACCTGTTGTCGCAGGTGGCATCCGACACCACGTTAGAGAGGCCATTGCCACGTGAACGTCTCCAACGTCGCAAACGGCCGTCGAGAAGAACTCCATGACGACGAAAAACACGGTATAACTGTGCCACTTGCAAAAAATACTTTTGTTGGGAACATGCTATTATGGTATGTCCTGAATGTTATGGTGAGACTGAAAACTGTGTCAGTCTGTGATTTTGTATTGGTACTTTAAGTGTTTTATGAAATTTAGAGGTTTATTTTTCTTTTTTAGATGAAAGAAACGTTTTGGATCTGTTTTTGTAGTACATACGAAAAAACTCTGAGCATTTTGTATAAAACGGATAGTCTAATAAATAATTAAAAACAAAGTGATTATATGATATATATTTTTTCATTATATCCTTTACTTTTAATGTCTAACTTTATTTATATTGGCTTTCTTAGAAAAATCGTATGAATCGAGGTTTTAAACTTTCGGTCTGTGAGACCGTGCGCGGGTATAGGTGTCACAAATATTGGCGCGGGTATACGAAGGTTAAAAGTTTGATATCTAGTTTTCGTCTAGAAGTGAAGCTAATTGAAATGGCAGTTGGCTGGGCACATCTGTTGATCAGTAGTATACCTAACCGATGTGATGGACGGTGGAGTTCAGATACGCGTTCTTGAATGGAGATTATGTCTGGGCAAGCGTAGCGGACGCCGCCATGAGGGACCGGTGATTTAAAAGAAAGAAAGCGGCTGGTATTGAGTAGAAGTAGAAAGAAGGCAGCAACAGAAGATCGTCTTGTTCCCAGGGGGAAAGCCAATATCCAGTAATGGACTAAAATAGGCTGATGTGATGTTAAATGAGCATGCAAAAACTCACACTCGACTTTTTTGTAAGATTAACGCCACATAGCGCGTGTTCAGCCACTGCCCAGACTGAAGTCTTTTTAATTTTTTTCACAGTTTTTTTGCACTAAATCATTATTCGGTGTGTTTATTTTTAGAATCCACATAAATCACACTTAATAATAGTATTTTTTATATGTCATATTTTGTCTTTTTTTAAAAGTTATTAGCTTACAAACAAAAATCCTCAACCTAAATTTTCACATTTTTACGTTTTTCTTCTGAAATTATTATGAAATAGACAAGAAATAGTACCAGAAACAAATTCTACGGCATCGATTTGTATGGAAATGATACTAAACATGCCCTACCAGCCACCAGAAGGAGAAAGGATTTTTTTTAAAGATGATTGGCGGCGGCCATCTTTGATCCCCTCCCTCTCCGCCATTCTTCACTTTTTTTTCTGGCTCCCGGACTAGAAATGCTTAGAAATAATCTAGGAACATATGTGATGGAGCTCATCAAATATAACTTTTTTTTTGGGTTAAAAGTGTTAGGCCTTTCACTATATATCTGTAGATTGCAATGAAACCTGCGTCTGATTAACCAAGTGAAAATAGGTACCTAGGATCAAATTAGCTTTCTTCAGACTATACCTTCAGAGAAGAAAGAGTAATCATTGCCTTCATAATTTCGTACGAACCACGTGCTTAACCGCACGGCCCTTTTGCAAAACAACACGAATTCTAAAGGACAATTAAACATATGGCACAAAGTAGAGTCTCGTCTCAGTCACCCTTCGCGATTCACGCCGATTTAAATTCAACCAGTGTTGTCGTCATTAATTTTGTTTGAGCAGCCAAGAGTGGGATACAGGCGCAGTATTGTGCTGCGTACTCAAATGAACGTGTTTATCGCTTATATGCTTTTTATGGGTGATGAGATGAGAGTACGGCGGTTTTTATAGGTTTGATAATTAGGTAGGTACCTAATTGATCTGATTAATTATTGGAGATGGCTGTTCTCTGTTCTGTGCTGCCGAAAACAGATCTACAGTTAAGGCTGGCTGGAGGCAACTAATCTAGGCAAGTTTTCTAGCATTCCCAATCAATAAGCTTGTGTGTATGTCTTTTGAGTAAGCAAGCCCTGTGAACTGAGAGTTCGAAAAATATCGACTTTCTAATGATAATGACTGAAGGCCTATCGGTAGGCCTTCGTAGGCTCCAGCTGCTCCAGGCAAGTGTTGTGCGTCATTTTGCAGATCTATCGTCATTTCACTACTGATGATATCAACAGTGCAACTGCGGCTATCAACAACGACCTCAGCAAAATAGCTGAATGGGCTGAATCTTTCGGTCTCGTGGTCAACCCAAAAAAGTCTCAGGCAATGCTATTAGGTAGTTCCTATATGTGTAATCAGATAGACCTTCATGGTATCCCACCTGTTATTTATAACGGCACGTCTATAACTTATACAAAAACTGCTAAAAACCTTGGTATTTTGCTAGATTCCAATCTCAGTTGGACTCCGCAGGTCAACGCTGTAAGCAGTAAGGTATTTTATTCCTTTCATTCGCTTAAACGCCTTCAAAACTTTTTACCTCTAAAAACTAAGATCACTCTGGCTCAAACTCTTCTTTTTCCCCTTTTCGACTACGCCGACACCTGTTATTTGGATGCCACGGAGGAGTTGTTGAGCAAACTTGAGCGTCTCCAAAACCTCTGCATTAGATTTATCTTCGGCTTACGCAAATATGACCACGTCTCACAGTTTCGCTCACAGCTCAAGTGGCTTCCGATCCGGCAAAGAAGAAATGCTCACGTCCTTTCTTGCCTTTATAACGTTCTCTATAACCCATCTTCTCCGTCTTATCTCAAAGAACGCTTTAAATTTTCTCGTCCACTGGACAAGCCCTGTCGCTCTCACGTAAGGACGATTCTGTCTATACCCATCCACCACTCCGACTTCTACAGTTATTCTTTTACTGTCCATGCGGCTAGACTGTGGAACTCCCTCCCGCACACAGTGCGTGACAGCCCTTCTCTCTCTGTTTTCAAGAAACGAGTAAAAGAGCACTATCTTTCTCTCTCAACTTAATTAGTATAGGTATATATTTATTTTGTATATATATATATATAGGTTTGTAGGTAAATATATATACGTAAGTATTTGTATGTAAGTGTATCTTAAATTATTATAATATAATGGTTTTTTATAGATATTACAGTAAGTTGTACACGTCAACTGCCTCACTTTATGCCATCTCACTACCCAAGGTCTGCTGTAAGAGATTTCTTTTTAGAAATAAGCTGACCTGTTGTGTATTGTTCAATATGTTATGTCCTTTGTGTTTTATTGTGTACAATAAACGGTTAAATAAAATAAATTCAATTGGGATTAATTAGGTCTTTGAAGAATGGATCGAAGAGAGACTGAAATTATGTTCCAACTAAAAAACGCCCACACTTGCACCCGATGCCACACACGAAAGGGCGAGCCGCCCGACATAATTAAAGGATATTTTGTGTAGACAATAGGTAAATGCTCCGCACACAGAATTTAAATTTTAAACGTTCGGCCATTTAGATTTGTCGCAGCCCTACGTGGTAGGAATTTTCAATTAAGGGACAGTAGAGGCTGGACGGCAACTTTTCAAAATGTTGACAGAAAATGAACTTTGAAAAGAATTGAGCGCAAAATGCCACTCATGTTGACCCGATTTCGAGAGGGCTTAAAAGCTCCATTACGGCTACGTAAAAGGTGAGTACCTGCCGAATGTTCAATCAATGTGATTGAGTGACTTGTCACACGTTATTTTATTCAGTGGGATCCAAGGATCCAAGTGCCTGAAACTCCGGTAGCTTTTATTGTATCTGAACTTTGAACCGGACTTTCACTCTGTAGGTATCTACTAGCAGGTTACGGAGAGGAGAGAACGACTTGATGTTAATAGAATAGGTAGATCTGACAGAAAGTTCAGACTAGGGTCGTTCCAGTAGTAAGTTTGTGTATGCAGGCAGACGGGTCAGTTGATCAATGGTGAAGGGCCTATATCTACTTGTACATGCCGTTTCCCATCGGCGTCCCTTTAAAACATCTACAAATTCAAATTATCACATCAATATTTTACTTTGCCTTATTTCTACCTGTCCTGACAGGTTTTGTTTTGTAATTATAAGTATTTGGTGTGCTTTCCCAAACGTGATGAGATTATTTTTTTACAAATGCCACTTAAGGGAAGGAAGGCCATTATGCCCTTAACCTCCTAATTACGACTGGCTATAGCTGCCAACTATTTTACTAGTTTTAACTTCGTCCTTATGACTGCCCTGAACCTGAACGTGTCTAATGTGCTGTAGGTACCTAAATTTAATTCTGGTCGCTTGCTAATAACTGCCTATAAGTTTATATCTTAGGTTTTAGCTTACCAAAGTGCTGTTTCATCGAGATATAACAGGTACCTATGCTAAAACTAAACATATCCTCGGTTTGGTTTTAATTTTACAATCTTACTAAATATCACATACTTACCCACTTGCTTACCTATCTATTTCAGGACGTTTCATTTCACCGTCCAAAATTCAATCAGAGCACCTACAAATTTGACATGTGCCGGCGTGGTACGGAACGTTACTATTACTCACTCTCACTCGATTTTCAAAGGTGATTTTGACAAGCGAAATTAATCTGTATTGCATTGCAGTAACGCACGTTTTACGTTAAATATTTTTAGTTTCATATTTTGCCGAATTATCAGCAACGTCAAGTGGTTAATGTCAAATAAAAAGTGTTGGTCGTGGCCATAGTCTAATAAAACATGGTCTTTCCTTCCCAGAGAAACACAAGACAACGTCACTTAGTATTGCCACTTTATTTCAATAAAATACGTTATGGGGTAAATTCAATCTCAGAACAATGGGTTAAAATATTTCTTAATAATTTTATAATTTAGATTTACGTGTGTATTAACTTGAACTTTACAACAACACTTCAATTGTATTTATTAGTTAACAGTATCATAAATGATTTACAAAAAACATCATAAGAGTGGGTAGTTCTGGTAACCCACAAGCATTGTTGGTACGTCCAACATCCTGTTTACTGTTAGGTTGGTATTTTTGGTATTTCTGACATGTTGTCAAATATCGTTTCCTTCCATCTGTAAGTACAAAGTGATGCTTGACCAATTTCTAATAAAACGCAAGCTGTTATAAATATCGTGGTTTGATTCACTAATTATTACTTGACCAAAACCTATGATTAAATCCGCAGTCCACTAATATATAATACATTAACATAATGGTCCGTCAAACCGTAAAAATAGTGAAAATATTCGCGAGTGTTGCATTTTCGTAGCCATCTTTGTTCGTAGCAAAATTTCGTAGCAAAGACAGTGTGGACTCTACTACATATTACATAATTATAGACTTGTGGAGTGAACATGAAAGTGCAGTACAGAAAATAACATTCAGCGTGTATTGGTCAAGTTTACATATTACTTTTTCATTGAGATTTTGCAGTCATTTAAAATTATTACGCAATCTCATAGTACATACATTCCATGGAAGCAAGCTACAAGAGCTAAGTGAAACAAGGTGGAATTTTGCAGTATATTGACGCATTCCACCAGAATCATTTTGTTTCAGCTTTTTCATTTTCAGCTCATTACAAATTACAATCAATCATATTGCATTATTTTGATTGATCATACAAAGGTCATACAAGAAGCCATATTGCCCATTCTTCGTGTACAGTCGGATTTCGTCGGGCGGAAGTCGGAGATGTGCAACAAGCGCCTTTATTGGCCGGTGCTTCTACAGGATTGGTTTGCGCTAAGTCTGCGCCGAGTTCGCGCAACATACTTGCACTGACGCCATTGGTCAGAATCTGACTTTCGTCGACAACGTCACGTCGTTTTCATCGTGAGCAATATTTTGACGGTTCTATTTTGTATTGTATTCAAAGACTTTTGTATTTTATTTTGCAGTTTGATATTTTACGCATTTACGCATTTTATATTTGCAGTCTATAATTATTAATTTGTGACGCGCGTACAAAAAGTGTATTTACAGCTTTCGTTTACATATTCAGCTTGTGATTTATGTTGTGTGTGATATAGGTAATCGCATTGTAAACAACATGGCTGAAAACGAAGTAATTTCAGCGCTTGTTCGCAAAAGAGGTAATCTAAAAGGTAATATAACTAAATTAGTAAATTCGTTTGCTTCTAAAGAGTTCACAAAGTTTGAGCTTGTGCGTATGCAGGAACGTTTGAGGTCCACATTTGATAAGTATGAAAACTGTAACTTGGAGATCTGCGCTATAGACGAAACCAAGTCAGACGCAGATTTCGAAGCAACAGAAAGTAATTTCCTGAAAACATGTGCTAAGATGGACGAATTATTAACTGCGCCCAAACATTCCTGCTCAGCGCCAATGCAAACGAAGTTGCCTCACATTTCCATTCCCACATTTAGTGGCAAATATTCAGATTACAAGACTTTCATCGGTTTGTTCGACAGTCTTATCCATAATAGTGAGCGCCTTGATAATATACAAAGGTTCTTCTATTTGAGAAGTTACCTACAAGGTGAGGCTCTAGATTTAGTTAAAAACTTGACGATTACCGGAGAAAACTATGCAGAGGCCAGAAAAATCTTGAATGATAGGTACAGCAATGAGTACAAAATTACAAATGAACTTATTTGCTCTTTGCTAGATATCGTACCAATTGCAAAGTCGACTGCTCAGAATATAAGGCAATTTGTTTCTGTCGTAAAGCAGCAATTAGCAGCACTAAAGAATTTAGGCAAGCCGGTCGATCAATGGGATGATATCCTGTTGACTATTCTCACACGTAAGCTGGATACCTTTTGCAGTAGGGAATTTCAATTAGCTAGAAATAAGGAGCCCAAAGTATGTGATTTATTGGACTTTCTAGAAACCCGCGCTCTTGCACTGGAAAATGTGGACAGACCTTTGCCTGCGCAGTCTACTCAGTGGAGCGGCGAACGACCAAAGGTATCTCATGCAGCGGTGAAGACTCCGGTGCCTACCTCCTGCTTGAAATGTAAGTCTTCTGCTCATAAACTTTATCTATGTGCGCAGTTTAAGCTTCTTTCTGCTGCTGAAAGGCTCAAGTTTGTTGAAGAGCATGAGATTTGCAAGATTTGCCTGAATTTGCACAAAAATAAATGTAGGTACTACTACTTCAAATGCAACCAATGTAAAGAAAAGGGTCACAACACTCTCTTACATCAATCTAACACACAACCTCCAGTGAGTTTAATATCACAAAAACATGATCCACACACATTGTTGCCAACTGTTAGAGTGAAGCTTTTTGCTAAAAACGGCACTGAAGTTCATGTTAAGGCTTTGCTTGACGGTTGCTCCCAGGCATCTTTAATTACAGCTGAGCTGGCAAACCTGCTTCAGTTAGAGCCCAAGGATGTAACTGAAACAATTACAGGTATAGGTAACGCTACAAGCAACATATGCAAGTCTGTCAGTGTTCAAGTTCATTCGCTTACACGCGATTTCAAAATGAATGTTCACTGCAATGTTATGGACGAAATTACAACTATGTTGCCACAATTTCCATTCAAGATTGAGGATTTGGAGCTTCCACCTAACCTTGTATTAGCTGATGAGAAATTTAATGTGCCTAGCAAAATTCACATTCTATTGGGTGCTAACGTTCTTTTTCAGACATTGCTACACAACGACCCAGAATGGCTTCAGAGCAGCCTAAACAAGCAACATGTGAATAATGAAGGGCTTCCTCTGTTTCGCGTGATAAACACCCTCTTCGGACATGTAGTCGGCGGCGACTTACCTGCTTCTGCTACTGACCACCAGGCACACTCACCAATTACACTTCATTGCTTAAGGGAAGACGACACATTGCATACTCTAAATGAAAACTTAAATAACTTTTTTGAAGTAGAAAAGGTTACTGAGTATTTCCCAGAGAAGTTAACTGAATTTGATGCTTGCGAAAAGATGTTCTGTGATACTGTAAAATTAGACACAGAAAACAAGAAGTTTCAGGTAGGATTGCCTTTAAAGTTGCCACTAGAATCCGTAAAAGAGACTCTTGGAGATTCATTACATCTAGCTCTGAAAAGATTTAATAACTTAGAGCTTAGATTACAAAAAGACCCCTTTTTATTTGGTCTTTACAAAGATTTCATTCATGATTACATTGAACAAGGGCATGAAACTTTTGTAGACATAGACAAATATGATCTTGAAAATGACCCTGTGTGCTTTATACCACACCACCCTATATTAAAGCTTGATAGAAAACCACCAAGTGTAGGGTAGTGATGGACTTTTCTATGAAAACCTAAAAAGGTCTCAGTGAATGATTTGTTATACAATGGCCCGATATCAGAAAAAGAGCTCTTTACATTTTGCTCTTGATTAGAGTGGATGAGCCTTTTTTTATAACTGATATCAGATGCATGTTTAGGTACATAAGTTTACATCCTAAATTCAGGCCATTACAATAGTTTGCTTAAAATGAAACCTATACCTATACCACGATACACAAACTTACACAACACATTTACAGCACAGATTGTCGGTTACGCAGGTGCGATACAAAACACTGCGTACGGTGCATGTGTTTATTTACGAGTGGTCGATGAGTCAGGTAATGTAAAGGTTTCGTTACAATGTTCAAAAGTCGAGTTAATCCAATTAAACAAGACTTGACTGTTCCACGTATGGAGCTCAATGCTGCCGTTTTACTGGCTAAGTTGGTATTGAGACTCCATGATACAATTACACTAAAATTGAAAATCGATGAAGTGATTTTGCACTCCGATTCTCAAATTGTATGAGCATGGATTAAAACTCCACAAACTAAACTAAACGTACCTATACATAGCTAACAGAGTGAAGTTGATTTCTGAGCTCACTAGTAGCTTTACATGGGCTTACATTAATACAGGAGAGAACCACGCCGATTGTCTCAGCAAAGGAGTAGGTACTGCCTGATGAGTAGGAGAAGCATCCGCTATGGTGGAGTGGCCTACAATCATTGCATGACAGTAAGTACAAGCCAGAATTGTACAATTCAGTACCCAGCGTCTTGCCAGAACTAAGGACGAGCCTGCGCCTCTCAACATCATGGTATGTTCTCAATCTAGCAACGATAATGAGCGAAAGGTATCCTTGGGGCTTCTTGAAAATTCAAGCATAAATAAAATGCTAAGGGTCCTAGCTTGTGTTGCGTTTTGTACATAATTTAAAGTCAAAGTACAAAAACAAGTTGAGTATTTTAACTAGTAAAGAATGAAAAGAGTCGTTGATGCTAATTGCCATGCAAGAGCAACAAAAATATGTACAAGTGTTTAGCACATGAAATAGATAAAGGGTGTTTACTATTTTTTATCACCATGTTATGTATTTACTGTAACATTTTTTTTTTTTGTTTTGTTGGTGGTGAGCTGACTATGTCACCTAGGTAAAAATCTAGAATAGGGTGTTCCATTAATTACTTGTCTACATGTTTGTAATTGTTTGCCTATGTGGTATATACCGATCCCAAGATTATTTTATTTTCGTAGGGCTAGGCTAACATGTTATACGTACCTAGTACTTTCATCTCAAGTTTATACTAAGTAAGGTTACTCATGTGTAATTTTAACTTAAGTAGTAATGTTACATTATTATTTCAAGAATTGTCTGAGAAGTATAAAGAATTTAAATAGATAATCTTGTCTTCATTAGGGCAAGGAATGTATGTAGGTAATTGCATTTTTTGTCTTATGAATTACATCAAGTTTATATTGTTTTATGAATTGCATCAGTAGGTATTTTCATTTATACTTGCTGTTTAACTTTAGCATCATAATAATAATTTCAGCTATCAAGAGCTTAACTTTGTTTAAAGATTTCTAGGGTTGTTAAAAATGTCTAGGGTTGTCAAAACTGAAACTTATATTATAAATAATTATTAATGTTTTTGTTTGCCCTGGGCAATATGTTGGTACGTCCAACATCCTGTTTACTGTTAGGTTGGTATTTTTGGTATTTCTGACATGTTGTCAAATATCGTTTCCTTCCATCTGTAAGTACAAAGTGATGCTTGACCAATTTCTAATAAAACGCAAGCTGTTATAAATATCGTGGTTTGATTCACTAATTATTACTTGACCAAAACCTATTTACATTCGCAGTCCACTAAATTATAATACATTAACAGCATGATGACGTAGTCTTGTGTTGGTCACGTGGTTCACGAGTCTCGGAAAGAAATACCAGGCGGAGTATCTTATGGGGAACCACATTGCACGACATACTCAATGCACAGCAGGTTAAGGCACGGCAGCGTATTGTACAGCAGATCATTGTACGACATGATGGATGGATGGTCTTGAAATACGGGCCCGGACCGATAATGTACAGGGGTGGAAATGGAATCAAAACAAATGACGTCACAGCGGATGTAGTGATGGGACAGTGTTGACTTTGATCGACTTATCGATTAATTATTCGAACATGACATGCAAGGCAACCCACGGAGGGGCGAAGAAAGAATATATTTAATATAAAAACAATATCGATTAAGTTAGAAATGCATATAATATTATCGATCTAGTCACATCACTATTCTACCACAACACGTGATGTCTTCAACCATCATGTCGTGCAATCCACCCCCGTGCACTTTCGGTACGGGGTGATGGATGGCGACATTGTTTTGATTCCATCCACCATGTCGTGCTTCATCACGTCGTACATTACTCTGATGGCCAGTATTATGGTGTACAATACTATGTTGTACATTGTAGGGACTCTATCTTATTATACCATGGTCGTGGCATTTTTCGTTGTTGTGACTTTGCTATCAATATCAATATCGTAACTTTGCAAATAAAATAGCAAAATAATGACTGAAAACTCTGAAGAGTGTGAATTCGAAACGATATTCTTCGATATTCTCGAGTTCTTGGCAGAATACAAGGAGCTGCCGTGCCTTTGGGATAGAAGCCACCCACTTTTTAAAGACAGGAAGGAAAGGTTGAAATGTGAAGAGATTCTGGGTGAAAAGCTCAGTATCCGCGACTTGTATGTGCTTAGGAGGAAGATCAGAAGTGTACGTGGTACGTACAACACGGAGATTCGCAAATTGAAGCAGAATATTGACGCCGGAGAGGTTGTATATCCACCGAGATTGTTTTGGTTTCCTTTTGCTGATAAATTCTTGAGAGCCACCACGGATCTACCTTATGAAGTCGTAAGTTATGTTTTATACTTAGTAGGTACTATACCATAACAGTCCACTGCTGGCCATGGGTGTCCCCCTATTCAAGGGTATTGCCATACTTACCATGTTTGGCAGGTAGATTTGCGAGCACAGTTCAAGATGTTGCATTTATATGGAATGCCGCTGCCCATTTCCTGGATGACTATCCCTTACAAAATACAAAATACAATACAAAATACAAAAGCCTTTATTGCTGATAAAATACAGTTACAATAAAATTAATTCTAGTAGTTTTTGGACATCAGTCCGGTTTATCAGCGTGTCCTTTCGACACATAGGCCGCCTCTAACGCCTTCCATTTCTGTCTGTCCCTGGCTGTCCTTAACCAGAGTGAGCCAGCAACCTTTTTGAGGTCGTCGGCCCATCTTTTAAGCTGTCTACCTCTTTTACGCTTGGTGTTGTACCTTGGAAGCCATTCAGTAAGTGTTTTCGCCCATTTTTCGGGTGGCTGCCTTAGCATATGACCAGTCCAGCGCCATTTCAGTATGTTGCATTTTCTGTTGACATCCTCGAATTTAGTGATTTTGCGTAGGTCAGATGCACGTTTTCTGTCTATTCTTTTGTATCCAAGGATGCTCCTTTCCATGCCTCTCTGGGTGGTTCTTAGTTTATTTTGTAGTTTTTGGGTAAGGGCCCAAGTTTGGCAACCATAGGTCAGTATTGGTAATATACATGTGTTGAACAACTTCCTCTTTATATCTATCTTGTACTTTTTGTTCTTCATGATATCTTTGAGAGCCCAATATCTCTTCCATGCATTTGTTACTCGTCTGTCGATTTCTTGAGGCATCTGGTTTTCGAATGAGATGAGCTGTCCCAGGTATATATAGTGTTCTACATACTCTATTTCTGCGTTGTCAACACAGATTTTGAATTTAATACTATTAGTCATTATTTTGGTTTTTGACTTGTTGATGATTAAACCCACCTCTTTACTTCTGCTACTCAGGTCTTGGAGCATTGATTGTAGTGTTCTTGGGTTGTCTGTCAGTAACATTTATATGGAATGCCGCTGCCCATTTCCTGGATGACTATCCCTTAGTCTCTTAATAAAACACCTACTGGTAGAATTAGGGTGATTTATGCTTTTCTAAGCCCGCATCACACCGCATCAATTTACATACAAAGAAAAAAGCCAAATTAAAATCTTTCCTATTTGTAATATTAGTGTAATTTTTTAATGTAGTTACTGGTTTTTATACATTTATTTTGGTTTCAGTTTCCCCTCTGTGAAGAACAAAAAACATCAACAAAAAGCTTGACAAAAAGAAAAAGAAAGCAGTTCAGGATAGCTACCAAACAACAAGTAAGTCACATTAAATTAATAACAACTAAAATTACAAATAATAATAAATGTTTTGTATCATATTACATCAGGCTAAAGTAGTCCACAATGTAGAACTCTCCCAGCAGAGAATGCCACAAGACACAATCTCCCGGTTTAGGCATTAAGTCGCTAACAGATGGCTACTTCATCTAAATATTATGTAATTTTGCTACTTAATAATCAGACATTCTGAATTTGAAAAATGAAAATGAAATGAAAAATACTTTATTAATATCAGACATAAAAACTTAGACTACGGTAAACAATATTTTGAAATTAAGTATAAAAATTATGTCTAAGTAATATTTGGCTTATTCTTCTCGGTGATGGATGAAATGAAATGAAATGAAATGAAATGAAATATATTTATTCAATGTTGGATACAAAAAATATCACTTATTGATAGTCATTACAAAATAATGATAAGTCATTGTAAAAAAAAAGAAAATTGAATGACACAATTTTCTTTTTCTTATAACAATTTTGCGGTCCTAGTGTAGACGCGGCTCGGGCGGATAAAAATAAAAATAAAGGCACTGCCTCGGGCTGGCCAGGCTAACCACACGGCATGTAAATAGAATTAAATTCAGATAACATAAAACAAAAAGTTACATGCTTATAATTAGCCGGACCCCTGGACAGGAAAACCCCCCAAAAACCTGCCCAGAAGTGCTCCTATTCTAAATTTACAATCGATTAGACCCTATGCTATCCTAGCTAAGTTTTAAAAATAAATAAACAGTAAAAAGCCAAAAACGGCTGAATCAATAATGAAATAATAATAAATTACAGTAGATAATTCTAACTGATTCGTCTGTGAAATTTATTTTAAACATTGGAAAACTACTCCCATGGAGATTTATCTTGCATATAATCTGAAATATCATAATAACCTTTCTTGTACAGTTTTTGTTTTATTACTGGTTTAAATTTATTTAATGGTAAGTCTTGAATATGTTTTGGAAGCTTGTTATAAAAGCGTATACAATTTCCCTTAAACGATTTGCTTACTTTACTAAGCCTACTTATGTGCGCAGCTAGTTTGTCTTTATTTCTAGTATTAAAATTATGTCGATCACAATTTTTCTTGAAAGTGTCAATATTGGCTTTAACATACACTAAATTTTCATAAATATATTGTGACACTAATGTTAATATGTTGATCTCCTTAAATTTTTCACTTAAGGAGTCCTGAGGCCCTAATTTATAAATTGCTCGAACAGCCCGTTTTTGCAGAACAAAATGTTTTTACATCCGCAGCATGGCCCCATAATAATAAACCATAAGACATTAAGCAGTGGAAGTAACTAAAGTAAACTAGTCTAGCAGTATCTACATCAGTGAGATATCTTATTTTTTTAATTGCGTATGCTGCTGAACTCAGTCTCTTCGACAATTTCTCAATATATTGGAGCGAGGCGTCCAAAGTTATACCTAAAAACACTGTTGAGTCGGCAAGGTTCAACTTTTCATCCTTTACCTTAATAATTGTGGAGCTCGGTTTGACGTTTGGTAATACAAATTTTACACATTTAGTTTTCTTTTCATTCAATAGCAGGTTATTTACTGTAAACCAATTAACTACTTCGATTATAGCGTTGTTCACGTCGTCATAGTTGAGTTGTTGCCTCTTTACTCTAAAAAGTAATGAGGTATCGTCGGCGAACAAAACTATATCATGTTTTTCTTTAACAAGATAAGGTAAATCATTAATGTATACAAGAAACAGGAAAGGACCAAGAATCGAACCTTGTGGGACGCCCATGCTTATGTTAGATCCTGATGATCTTTCACCATTGACCTCAACCTTTGGATCCTGTTGTTCAGATATGATTCCAAAAGACTAAGAGCCTGATCTTTTACGCCGTAGTGACTTAGCTTCCTGACAAGAGTTTCATGATGGACACAATCAAACGCTTTGGACAAATCACAAAATACACCTATTGCATCTTGAGATTCCTCCCAGGCATCGATTATATGGTTGATGAGGTCAACACCTGCGTGAGTAGTAGAACGACCCCGTGTGAAACCAAATTGCTGTAAATGCATCAAGTTATTACGATAAAAATGTCCTTGTAATTGATTTAGAATAACTTTTTCAAAAATTTTACTAAGTGTTGGTAGAATAGATATAGGTCTAAAATTAGTGGGGTCAGTAGTACTACCGGCTTTAAACAGCGGAATAACTTTGCTATGCTTCATCAAGTCAGGAAACTCGCCACTGTCAACACATTCATTAAATATACATGCTAGACATGGGGCGATACAATCAATTATAGAACTTATAATCTTAACAGAAAGACCGTGAAGATCTGAAGTCTTTTTCATTTGTAAAGTTTTAAATACTTTGATAATTTCTATATTACTGACATGGCGGAATCTAAAATACTTGTCACAAAGGCCTACATTTTCTTTCAGAACAGATTCAGCGAGATCGGGGCATGAATTTAATGATTTGGTAGTCAAAACTGGAATATCGGTAAAAAAGTTTTCAAAAGCTTGAGCTACTTCTGAATTTGTATTTTTTATTTCATTATTTATCATGAGTTTAAAATTTTCGTTACGTCGTTTAGATTTTCCAGTTTCGTTATTGACAAATTTCCAAGTGGTTTTGTTACGTTGGTGCTATTTTTAATATTATTTTTTATGAAGTTAGACTTAGCTACTGTACAAACCTGCTTAAAAGTTTTTGAATAACGTTTTACATATTCAGCAAAAGATTTTGATTTATTATATGACCTTTCATCATACAGATCGTACAATTTTTCTCTACTTCTATGAATTCCTATCGTGGCCCAATCACTGAATAATAATTTTGTGTTAACTTTAATTTTTTTGGATTTAAATACATTGTCATATTCTGCTTTGGCAAGACTAAATACTGAGTTATATAATTTATTTGGATTTTCATCATATTGTAATTCAGGTAATTTTTGTATGATATTTTCTCTGTAACGATTTAACCTACTTTCGTTTACCGGTACACATGTAATATCTTGTTTAGGTGCCTTTTCAATGTTAATTTTGAAAGTAGCTAGCTGACCAGTATGGTCAGAGCTTAATTTGTTTATAACAGACGCGTCTTCGGCTTTAATATTTGTAAAAATATTATCTATGCATCTGGCTGAAGTGGCCGTGATTCTTGTAGGCACCGAAATAAGATGTACGAGATTGTAACATAGAAATAGTGATTGAAACCTCTTACTGATACTAGATTTTTCAAGAATATTTACATTGAAATCTCCACAGACAATAATTCCTTTGTTTGATTTTATTACTTTATTTAAAGCTTCCTCCATAACTTTTTCGAAGGAATCATATTCAGCATCAGGTGGACTGTATACGCTCATTATGATAATATGCTCGAGTTCCACACAGGCTATTTCAATAGTTCGCTCAACGGATAGGTTCACGATGTCAGTGCGTTCTTTGTATTTAAGCTCGTTCTTAAGTAATATTAACGAGCCGCCGCGTATTGCTTTTGATCTGTTGAACGAACTTACTACCTGGTGATTACTAAAACTGAACATGAGCTGATAATCTCTAAGCCAATGTTCAGTTACACAAAGTATATCAATATTAAGGCAGTTCATGAATAGTTCAATTTCTAATTCCTTACTTATCATGCCTTCAATGTTTTGGTGTACAATCTTTAAAATACGGCTATTTCGATTTTTATTATTATTCGTACAATTTTTATTATCATTATTTTTTAAACTTTGTTTCAGCAAGATAGACTGACTTAGGCTAGTAAGTGACATAGAAGTCGAAGTTATGCCAGAGTTACTCTCTGTTGTCTTAGGAATTAATTTAAAGTACTTGGAACCGATTCCAAGGTTATAAGGTTAGTATTGCTATTCTGCTCAATAGAAGCAGTTGTCTGGTTAGCCAACAAATTGGCTAAATTTTTAAAAGAATAAGATAGTAACTCTGCTATCTGTCGTTTATAAACTTTAGATAGATAATATCTATCCTTTGTTACATTAAAATATTTTCCAATAAAAATATTAGTATCAATAAAATGAAATTTGTCAGGATTGCGACATGTCAAAGTATGTAAGTACTTGTTACACCAATGTCGAGTATTATTTTCTAAGTTAGTCATTTTTGGCTGTAGGAAAAGCAAAGAAAATCACTTGTTTGACATTTTCCATTATATACAATTTGTTTGAAAATAAACCAAAGTCTTTTCTAGTTGCATTCCCTTCTGCCACTAAATATAATAACAATTGAATTTTCATTAAATTGTGATGCCAACACTGTATTTATGAGTGTAGAAAATCGGCGCCAGGCATGCAATGATTAATTACTGCCTGACCCATGCACTGACCAAGTTGTAAGCCCATGTTTTTACCAAATTCATCGCTAAACATAACAATTTGTGCGCGTGATAAGGAATCGTCCTTATCATTAGTCGCAAGCGGGGGCCGCGTCGCCGCCACCGGCTCCGGCCGCGAGACCGGCGCGGTGCCGGGGACCGCGGCGGCCGACGCACACACCGACCGCGCTCCAGTCAGCTGTGTATCTGTACAGACGCGAGGTGATAACGCGGGCTCGGGACACACGGCCGGCAGGGATGAGCTTGTTGAAGTTTTATTACAATCGCATTGATTGTTTGTCAAAGATTGAGTATTGCTACTATTGTATTTACACGACTCCAACAAACTGTTCATAGCCAGCACATGCTCCTTTATTTCTTTACGCGCTGAATCATATTTAATAGAAATGTGTTCTAAGGATCGTTTCAAAGCCGACATTTCCGACTGGAGGCGCTGTGTGTCGCGCTCATAATTTTCCCTATTTTGTTCTAATGTTGAGGTGCAAGATTTTATATCGTTAATCAATTCAGTACGTTCCTTATTACAATTTGAATTATTGCAAAATAGTATATTATTATTACGCCTAATTAGTGATTGCGTTTTCTTTATAAAATTTCTAAGTTTAACAATTTTCTTTGTTTTTTTCTTGCTATAAGACACAGAAGTTATGTGTGAGTTATTGAATGGACTGTCACACGTTGTGAGGTCAATAGTTTCGACTACTTGTTCCTCAGTAGTCTCGACCGATTGGTGCTGGGTGAGTGAGATGGAAGAAACCGCAACTGTAGGAGCGACCAGCTCCTCGAACAGGGACTGGTGGTAACTGCACTTTGTGCAGACTTCAGGTCTTGGATCGTCGCATTTAATAAGGTAATTTCCTTGTGTGCATCGCGTAATTCGTATTCCAGGGCAGTGATACGTCTCAAGGTGTCTTCAAACGCATTCCCGTCCCGGTCAAAGTTATCCACTATTCTTTGAAGCTGGTCCCTCTCACCTGTTACGTCTACCAACTTATGGTACATATCTGCCATTTCACTCTTGAATTGTTGATTTTTATTAATGATATCTAACATTTCTTGCTCACTTTCATCCCGTTCTCTTAATAACTGCTCATTTGTATGTTTACACTTTTGTAATTCTATCAAAGTTGTTTTTAAGTTGTCCTCTAGTTGACGAATTGTTTGAGATCTAGTAGTATGCATTTTGAAAACAAACAAATATGCAAAAAACAAGTAAATATGAAAAAGTACCTCGTAGGTTAAATGAGCGGTTACCAAGGTTGAGGTTATGTTATGTATATGCCGTAATTTCACACGTATTTGTTTGCACTAGCATAAAACACACACAATAAACCCTTAAAATACGTATTACTATTCGTAAAAATACTCGAAATTACTTAATTACGTTGTAATATTCAAATATTGAAACAGCTATCACTAACGGTTTTTGCCGTTACACTTTTTACAATAAAAACGTGATTTGAGCCAAACTTATCCACTAAAACACTTAAATTATAAATTATAGTATAATTATTTAATGCGATGAACTTGATTAGGGCAGTAAATTATATAAAAAATTAAATATTTTAAGCGGAGCTCTAATGTTTACAACTTGGCCGTTCAGTGTTGCCAGCACCCCTTCTGATGAGTGGCACAAGAAAACACACAGATGTGATCATGGTAAAAATATGTCGATTTTTTCTTAGATAGTATAAACCATTGGTTATGTAGGCAAAGTTTCAAAATTATCATTAATATTGTAAATAATTCAAAAATATTTTTCAAACCTTCATTCTCTAAATTCCGTAGGCGGTGTCCACTCCACCTCTAGCTCTTAAATGCCTTAAAATTGCTACTGTTTCAGTAAAGTTGGCTTTTATTTTGATAAATATAGATAAAAACTGAACCAAAGTATCATATTATGCCATCGTATATTTAATTAAAGCCATAGTTTAAAAAACAAGCTAACTTAAACAATGGTGTCCATTGTCCATATCAGTTCCGTAAGCACCTTTTTAAAAGCATATATCTATTAAACTATTAAACCTAGATATAATTTTATCCTGCCAGGACGTTACCTCAAACTTATTAAAGAAGATTATTTGGTCAAATCTGCATAATATTTACAGAAATAGACAAAATAAACGTAGACATTTCAGATCCGTATTTTTGTTTTACGATTTTATCATAACTATTAAGGTGATTTTCTCCTATTAGTGACACATTTAATTGTTTTGAACACTGGTATGTCATGTACCACTTTTTACTGAAATTAATCGTATGTAGCAATCTGCCTTACGCGTAGTAAGTTTCTTGCAAATTGAAAAAATATGCCTTGGTCATCAGATCCATCACCTCAGATCTGTCATATTCCGTCATCCTTGCGGTGACGGATCTGATAAGGTGATGACGGAATGAAGAGAATCGATAATAGTGGACAAAATTTGGTGTCCACAGTTGGCCAATTTTTATGCTTAAACATACTAATCATAAAAGTGAAAGTATAGGTAAATATTTTGATATTGCTAGCACATCGAAGACGAACATAACTTATTTCTTTTATTATTCTTGATAGCACTGGAAGGCCAATACAAAGTGTCATATATAGACCACCAGGAGGCCATCTAAACTATAACAGATACGTGTATGGCTCCTTAGCATAACTTGTTTAGCGTGGCGGGTAGCTTTTGCCGGCACATGGAGATCGAGGGTCTGGCGTACGTTTTGTAGACCACCAGGAACTTGGCTAATTAATAAGATATACGAAAATGGCTTAAAAGCAAAAATTATTGGGTATGATAGGCTGGTTCTGCTGGTACATGCAAATCAAAGATCGTAATCTACATCAGCCCATTGCAGTCCACTGCTGGACGTAAGCCTCCCCCAGGTCACGCCATAAAGCGCGATTTCCCGTTTTTGCCATCCAGTCGCTACCTGCCGCCTTTTTTAAGACGTCAGTCCACCTGGCCGTAGGGCGGCAACGCTACGCTTGCCAGGACGTGGCCGAGAACCCGCTTACTCCAACGTCCATCGCTTATACGATAAATTTGACCAGCCCACTGCCACTTCATCTTGCTACACTTATGTCCGTCACTTTGGTCTTTTTGCGGATAGCCTCATTTCGTATTTTATCCAGAGATACCGAGCATAGACTTTTCCATACCTCTTTGAGTGACATGTAGCCTATGGGCCAGATTTCCTGTCAAGTTCCACGTCTCGGCTCCGTAAGTCATAACTGGTAGGACGCATTGACCGAACACCTTGGTCTTGAGGCATTGTGGCAAAGATGATTCGAGGATGTGACGCAGCTTCCCAAATGCTACCCAGCCAAGCTGCACTCTTCTGGTGATTTCAGCCTCAAAGTTGTCTCTTCTCTTCTGTTCCTGTTCCGGTGGCTGAAAGGAATCAAATCTTGATGCCAGACGATTTGTGATGACTCTCGAGAACAGCTTGTAGACTTGGTCTCAAGTAGTTCAGAGAACACTCCATCTTTCCCGGGAGCCTTTCCATTCTTAATCTGTCTGAGAGCCGCCCTGGTTTCATCTATATCTACGTCCGGAAGATCTTCTGTAAAGCGGCGGTAGAGAGGAGCTCTAGGGTTTGGGGTTGCGTCAGGTGGAGGCTTTTGCGCATGCGAGGCAGATTACAGATTTCTATATAAGTCCTCAATTTCAGCGAGGATATCTGAAACCGATATGACAGTTACACCATTCGAGGTAGCTTTGCCAGATAACTCCCTTCCAGTGTCTTGGTAAAAACTTTTGACCCACGGTTCTTGTCAATCGTCTCCTTTACGAGTCGAGTGTTATAGCATCACCCCAATTCTACCCGTTGGTGTCGTAAAAAGCGACTTAGGGATAATTATCCAGGGAATTGGCAGCAGCGTTCCCTGTGGATTAAACATCTTGCACTGCGCTCGTCAATCCACCTGCCAAGCGTGGTGAGTACGGCAATACCCCCCAATACGGGGGAGGCCCATGTCCAGCAGTGGACTGTTGTGGCTGTAAAGGTTATAGCTCTGGAGGTCGCGTCTTACCTACCATACTTCGGATCTTTTTGTTAAGTGACTGGGGATCTGGCAATGCATCATCTGGCGTATCCAGACTAATTCGCGTCATTACCAGACCAGGGGCTCGCTTGAAAGTTTGGACTTCTAATCTATTCGCTTTTTACGAAAGTGCTTCGTGTCCACTTCACGAACAACCCCGACTATGACCTCTAGGTCCTCATCAACGTTTATCGGGGTCTCCAGAGCAGCGAATCGATTTTTCAGTTCAAGTCACTCCTCATGTCCGGCTTGGGGCAGCTTGGAGCGGAGAACTGGCTTCATCATGAGGTTTCTTTCTAGTTTGATGTTGATATTTAGGGTGCATCTCACTAGTCGTTGATCACTTCCTGCATTGAATCTACTAATCACCGAGACAATCATCCCTAAATATATGCCGTTTATCCGTCATGATGAAGTTGATTTCGTTCTTCGTCCTGCCGTCAGGGCTCTTTCAGGTCCACTTCAGTTTGAGCTTTTTCTGATGAAAGGTGTTCATACAGATCAGCCCCTACCTGCTAAGGAAGTTGACTAGCATTTGGTCCCAGTGGTTTCTGCTCACGTAGCTATGTGGTCCCAAGCTTGATTCGCCGTGCTTCTGTTGGGACAGAAGCGTTAGCTTTAGCGTTAAAGTCCCCCATGATGACAATGGATTGGGTCTTAGTGGTTTGGTGTATCTCCTTCGACACGTCGTCGTATAGGGCCTCCACCTCTTCATCTCAGCTGCTCGAAGTCAGCGCATATACCCGTACGACCATGAGAGAGTACCTCTCGGTCAACTTCAGTACGAGGTACGCTACCCTATTCGAGACGCTGCAGATCTCCTTCACGTTGTCCCAGAGAGCTTTATTAACGAGAACCCCTAAGCCATCCTGAGACTCCCTGGAGTAGAATAAGTGACCTGATTCTAGGTTTATGGTGTCCTTCCCCTCTCTTTGGACTTCTGACAACCCAAGAACATGCCATCGTGTCTTATCTAATTCTACTTCAAGAATTTGGAGGCTGTCATCCAGCCACAGACTGCGTTCATTGTAAGTCGCCAGGGTCAGTTAATGGCAGCCGCCGTCCATAGCCCGGGTATTCTTCGCACTCCCTGCGCTACCATTACCCGGGCCGCTACCGTAGCTCGAAGTAGTAGGGCGGCCGGAAACTAGGGGCCGTTTCTTTCTCGACCTATTCATGGGGGGTTTGCCCATAGTCACCACGCTGGGCACGCGGGTTGGTGACCGCAGTGTGTGTTTGTGGACTATGTTGTCAACAAGGCGCTGCTGCCCACCCTCCGGAAGCCCTTTATCGCTTCTTACGTTACCCACGGGCAGACTTGGGGTGGTGAAATTATATTTTGCCGACACCACACGGCAAAGATCGTAATGCGGAACTCAAAAGCCTAACTTAACTATGAATATTGATATTGATATCTAAACATTTTCTTATTTCCAGCCTCCCACTAACAGAAATACGCTGGTCTGAAAAAGAAATTTCACGCACTAACAGCTTTTTATTCGTGTTTTAAAGTAAGCGAAAGCAAGAAATGATGTACCATTAGCAGGAATAATATGAACCAGGGCTATAGCAAAAATAATTTATCAGATCCGTCACCCAAATAGTGGACATTTTATCAGATCCGTCACAGAAAATAGTGGTCTTCAATTTTCTTTATGAATATCTATTTAAATTCAAAACAGATTTGTAAATTTTCCTTACAACACGATAATGTATGCACTTGTTTATGAACATCTTGTCAATACTTGTAAACTAAGCCACATGAATCATTTTTGTTAGATCCATCATACAACCTAATTCCGTTCTCTAGATTCCGTCACAGCAAATAGTGGCCTTGTTATAACTTCGCATTTACTCGATAAAAAAAGTGGGCCTCCCATATTATTTTATTTACTTTCCTACAAAGAATGACCCCATGCCTTCAAAATAACAATAAAATCAATTTAAAAAATGATGACGGAATTGTCAGGAGAACGCGTCCCGAGGAGAACAAGCCATTTAATACACATTTAACAGAGGTCCCCAAACTAGGCATTGCCTGTATCTTGGGAAACCAATTTACTTAAAGTATCCGACTTATTAAGTTATATCTTGGTATCTTATTCAAATAATTTTATTTTACGGACGTGCGTGTATATTGCATCGTCAGCGTTGTGTTACAGTACAACTGTCTGGTGGAATTTGTTTGCAGGAAATAGGTATAAACGGCATTTTTATTAAGTAGGTAAGTTAAGATTGGGGGAGGCCTACGCTGTACAAGCGAATGTTAGAAAAAAGGACGAGGAAGAGAATATATAAATAGACTGATAAATAAATAAATTAATTAAATCAAATTCATAATATACCACAAAATTATTTATTGACGAAATTGTAAATCTAAATCTAACATAATAAAGGCTATTTTTATTTTTATTTTATTTTTATAAGTTAAGATTACATAATAATGTCATCGTAATGTAAAATCGAAGCATGAATATGATTTTTATTTAAAGAGCTTAATTATTTGGAGTTTATTCGATTTGTATTTTGCTAAACTAACATAATTTATAGGAATAACTTGCATACGCACTACAGTTTACTCTACTTAGGTCCTTATTAAAATTTAGAGTAAAATCGTATGTTAACCGTTATAAATGCCATTACAATGATGTAGCCAGATTAAATTATTAATTTATTATCATACCTTATTACTTTTATTTATCATACTTTTATACTTAACAGAATTTTAAAATTCCTTGACCATTTTGAATAGGAAGACACTTTAGGATTTTCCAAGTAGTAGTAAACAAAGAATTCCATATTTTTAATTTTTGTAGACCTACTTGAAGCACTTTGAGGTCAGTAGGTGGGTACTTTCAGCAGGACATCCACCTACCAAATCATGGAATGGATTTTAATACTCAAATTTTGTACATATACTTACTGCTAATAGTATCAAGGCACCTACAGAGAAGTGTATTGTAGTAGGTACTAATTAAATAATTATTTCTTCCAGAAAATGGACCAAGATGAAAGCGGACATATAATTCAATATTATATCAAAGAAGAAGAAAGTGCAATTGACCAGGAAAACAACTGTGAAGATAATAATGATAATTTTGAAGAATATGAGGAATTAGAGGCCCTTGAGGATGACGAACAAACCAGCCAAAATGGTGATGAAAATTTCAAATTTGAAACTGATGACTTCGACCAAAATGAATGCAACGAAAGCACCTCTACTGTTTCCAAACGAAAGAAAACTTCAACAAATAATAACCTTAATGAAGTACTGAACTGTCTAAAAGACATAGCATCGGACAATGAATTTGTGGCCTTCGGTAGATCTGTTGGGATGCAGCTTAAGAATATGCCGTTAGATATAGCTGTGCAGTTACAGATGGAAATTCAGTCGCATATCACTAAGACTAGATTGGAGTATTTGCAACAAGTACAAAAGCAGACTGAAAGTGAATGAAATTAGCAAGTAAGTTGGTGCCTAATTAACTATCTATCAGTGGCAAAGAGTATAATTTTATGAAAGGTAGGCTGGGGCGAAAATATGTATAAAATGAAAGTAGATATATGTGAGAGTATGGATTTCCTCTGAAAGGAAAGCCAGTGGGAGTCAGCATGTATGGTCTCTTCGCTACCTACAGCCACCTACAACTATCTATGTAGATAGGTTTTACTATCTGAGTTAATAAGGTATATTTTTAGATAGTTTTTGAAGATTAGGGTAGTTACTTAAGTAGGTAGGTACCTACCTAATTTTTAAATACATAATTTTATTTTAATAAGTAGTTATTAAAATATATTAATTTTTAATATAAGTACAATATGTATTGTAAATAAGCTCCTGGTGTAAATATAAAGTGTTAAAAAAGTTTGAATAAAAATTCAATTATGAAAGCAGTGACTAAATCATAAATAACATAGCACCAAATTATTTTTTATTAAACAGGGTATTACCCACTTCTCCGAAAATACAAGGTAAGTTCTACTCAAACTGAACAACTTTCCCTAGGAAGGGACCAAAGATTCCAAAACACAGAATGTTCATAGTAGTCGATTTGAGCCTCAGAGAAGGATGTTTTTCAAAAGTAACCCAACAAACAAATACGAAAAATACGTCGAGTTAACTAGGCACATGCTTATAACATAACATTAAACGTTTCTTATTGTTCTTAGGTAGAAATAATAGTGTGACGATATCCTATGCCAGCAATACACAGTAAGATTGCTTACGACTCTAAGGTAGATTGCTCTGAGATTTGAGCTTACAATTTTGCTTCTGCGAAGCTCTAGGAATCACGCTGAAACCAAGCTCAGCGAAATGCAATTTAAAGATGCAATAGCGTTATTAAGGGCAATTTTCGCCGCGGCTGCATCTGACGCCTGCATTTGCATCGGCGCCGAGACTCCCGTCTTCTATTTGTGGGATACCTATCCGGCTAGATATACAGGGTATAAGAGACGTTGTACCGGAAACTTTGCAGGCATGGTTAGACCATGAAACTGAACTAATTTTACTATAAAGCCGAAGGCGAAAAACGAAAAAAAAAAACCGTTCCCCCATACAAAATTGACGATCATCTGACTGACTTTGAATGGGAAGTCAATTTTTTTTTCGTTTACTGGCATATGTTCCATAGGGAATGTTGTTCAGTTTCATGGTCTGAGCACGCCTACAAAGTTTTCGTTACACCGTCCCTTACACCCGGTATTCTAGATACTAATATTATAATATTGCGCTATTTTTGAGGAAATGAAATCTAATTCTTACCTATCTACCTACATTGGTCCTCCGAAGAAACTTATTTTCTGATCTCAACTAAATAATAAGACAAAACCAAAACAAAACAACAATTTCGATACAAGCTGTACCTACCACTTTGCCACAGTCCCGGTTTGTCACAATTCTATTATTTTTTATATTCTTAGATTTATTTATTTTATTACTTCACATCACATTTTTTTTTATTACAGTACCTAAATGAAATAATAATATCAAAGAATAATGTTATCGTCAAAAATTTCGGTTTAATATTCTACCTAAGTTTTAGGGTATCGTTGAATAGGTCTTTTTAAACTAATGGGAGGTTTCTTTTAAACAAAGTCTCTAAAATGTTTCTGTCTTGAGATATTTCCTTTTAAAAGGAGTGTTTTTTAGCCATAATTTGGTCCAGCTGTAACTTCTAAAGTATGCATACTAAAAATTTGAAAGAATATGGAATATAGTTCTTAATATGAAGTTACCATGAAAACTATAACGGATACTGGTCTCTATTCTACAGGTTAGCCATTTTAAATCTCTAAAGTTAAAATCACTAAGTTAAAATGGTTAAAATTAGCAATTTTAAGTTGTGCTATTCCATGAAAGCCCAGTTTTAGAAAATTGAACAGAGGTTTTTGACAGGACTATAATTTGATTTTGACGGTATTAAATTCAGTGTTGCAATTTAAAAAAAAAGATAAATTTTAGTATAAAATGAAAAAATCTGTAACTGGTAAAAATATTTTTATTTTCGGTGACACTCAAAATCCTTCTGTACCACCTTTGGTTCCACCACTTAAGAACCTAACAACCCGGCCCCACTCTAGAACATTTTTAAAACGTTCTGACCTGGTGCCACTCTATGTATTACCTTTAAATCTGTTGCCACACTTAAACTTTACTTCCCGGGGACACTCTAAAGCCTCCCTATCAAATTGTTTCCACTCTTCGGCTATACTACCGGGTGACACTCTAAAACCTCCCGATTAAATTGTTTTCACTCTTAAACTTTCCTACCCGGTGACACTTTAAATCCCGTTCACCTTTTTTCCACTCTTGAACTTTCTGATGTGACCAATAATTACACAAATCACTCCAAAACCCCACCCATTTTGAGATGTTCTGACAGTATTATTTTTAAGAGGGACCTTTTTAGTGGCCGCTAAGATTAGCGATCTTAGCAGTTTTAAATTTTTAAAAAGCTTAAATTTGTGCGCCGTGGAATAGCACTAATCGGCTAAAGCTAAGTTTAGCACTGTCACTTAATTTTAAGTATTTTAGAGATTATAATGCTGTCATTTGAATTTGACAGTTACGTGTAGAATAGCAAACGCTTATAGAAATGTCAAATTGGCCTTAGCGATTTTAGTAGCGCACAAGGAATTGGATCTACTGTACCACTAAATATTAAGAAAATATTAAAGTTTTTCAATTTGCGGTTGGTAACTATACAGCTGCAAACAAACGAGCAACACAATTAACTTTGTAATGCTGAAAGACCTGATATTTAAACGTTGACTACAAAACCCTATTTGTGAGCGTGTCTGACACGCTCTTGGCCGCTTTTCTTATGTGCAGCCAGACTGTCAGACAAATCATTATGCAAATATTTATAGCTGTGCCAAATTCATGACATCATATCAGCCCATAGCAGTCCGTTGCTGGACATAGGCCTCCCCCAAAGTAAGCCACAAGGCACGATCTCCCGTTTTCACCATCCAGTCGCTACCAGGCTTCTTTAAGTCATTGGTCCATCTGACCGGGGAAACAAAAAAGAGAGTTTACAGAAGGTTCTCTCGATCCTATTTATGATTTTTGCGATTGTAATTTTTTTTTATATAGCCAAAATTGCTACTATCAAAAATGTCATATGTCGTATAAGAATATCCAAACACCAAATCTGATATAAAATGTCATATGATTTTGAGAAAATTTTAGGCCAAGAAAGATGACGCTCGTGCCAACTATCTTAGTTACCTTGACATCCTCTGAGATTTCTGTTAAAGTCATTAAAAGCGTCAAAATCGTCGCTAGTACTGAGTGAGCCATCTGTATAGGCGCCCCGCGCTCCGTGACGATAATTTGTGCTTGGAGCGTCCAACGCTACGCTTGCTGAGCCGCGTAATTGGGCCTTAAAATTATATTATTTATTTATTTTCTTTTCTTGGTTTGGTGGTTGGTTCGTTTCTCTTATCATCAGTCCATTTTCCTCTCTCTCTCTCTCTCTCTCTTCGTGTAGGACACCGAGTCGTTCAATGTTCGTAATAATAGCTTACATAAATGGTTACCTATTTTTATTGAATAGACGAAACCTAGAATAAGACGTCCAGTAATATCTGCTTTCGATTAGCAATCTCATGTTTAAATAAATCACAAGTAAGCACTGATCTGAAAGTAAGTCGGTTATTAAAGAACAATGGAACGAAAACGCGCTCAAAGTTGATCAATCAAACTTCGGAAACGATTTTCCTCCACTTTGATAGGTTTGTACTATAAGCATCACCTTAAGTTATCGCTGTAAGGGTTTACCTTGTACTTTTTTTGTTACTAAGAATAACTGGTATTGTGAAATGAGAAACTTGAAGAGCTGCTGGTAGTACAAGTAGTATTTACTTTATAACGAAACGAAACGATGACTTACTTTGGAACTACTTGCTTTATTTGTTTTGCGTATATTTGAGGTAGGCAAAGTTAGTATTCACCACAGGGCTAGCTTGATTGTTTTAAGCCCCGCAGTACCAGTTGTACCATTGGACAGTATTTTGTCTACTATAGCTTTTTTGAAAATTTTGAATTCTTTAAACCACACCAATTAATATTTTTGCTATTTTAATTCTTCACACATATCGCTATCTTATTTTCCGACACTGCCTATGTTATGCAGATACCATTCAAATTCATAATTCGACTAATGCTTTTCAATCGATTTGCAGTTTACTAAATATGGTGGCCGGCATCTTGATAACGTGATTTTTGCTGGAGATAAGTACCAATTAGGTAACTACCTAGCGGTTTTCAAGAGCTTTTTGTTCAGAACATAAAAACTTTTTACTAGTGCACTTGGCACGTAGGAGAATTCAAATTTGTCTGGAATTCGAATTTCTCTTTTGTTTCCTTCTTCTCGTTCCAATCGGCGTCCTTGCCGCACGTACGTGTATTTTCTATTATAAAATATTTATTTTCTCAGTGTTACAAAGACAATATAGTGATTTAGTTTACCATAAAATAATCTTTCAATCATCTCCACACACGCACCCAATTTAGAAGACCAGCTCCCTAACAAACTACAGTCCACAAAAGCAAGCATCATACACTTTTGTCATGTTTAAAAAAATAGTTTAATCAAAGGCTCACATCAATTTGTTAACGAAACGCACTATGGCGAAATCCCACGAAAACTTTCACGCTATTCCCCTAATTCTTGCAGATACCTGCTAATACTGGTACAGGATTGGAAGATATTTTCCCGATAGTTGGTATTCACCGCAAGGCTGGCTCGTTAGAGAGTAAGAGCAGGGGCGTGTAATTACTGCGTATGTTACACGCGACCTTTTCTGTGCCTTGAGAATCCTCTTACACCGACATGGATGTCTGATAGTATTTAGTTCACTTCCTGTGCAAGACCAAAGATTGGTGGGGTTAGTACCTAGATGGGTTGGAGGAAACGAATTGGAAATCGCAGCGCAGGGTGATATTCTGTTAAGTTTAGCATTCTTGGGAAAGTTTGTTGTTCAGTACCACCCTGTATTTTAGTCAAATGATTGTTGTTTTTAGTAGATAGTATTGTAGATTTTTTCACTACAGCTAGTTTCTTTCACGATTTCGGATGTGGCTCCTTAGTTAGAGTTGTTCAGAATTATGAGTAGAAATACTCTGCAATTGCAAAGTGCATGCGTAGGTACTTAAAAAAAATCCAATTCTTTGGGTTTGAAAATTGTGTTCATCAGGTCGGTGTAAGAGGCGGCTTGCTAATGCTCGAACCCATTGTTTTTAATGTCCGCTATGTTTGGTTTGGCCAGCCGTTCGTGTAAGTAATAGGAAAGGTGTTTCTTAACTACTAGCTACGGAGTTTTAGAAGAACCTGGGAAGTTGGGTGAAATGGTAGATTCTTTTTGTCTTTCTTTCAAGCTTGTGGGTCATATTATCAACCTATTTCTCAAATCAAGATTTGATAAAAGTAGCACAAATAAGGTATCAAAATAAATGTTATCTTTTGTAATAATAAGTAACTTTTTGCTAATGCTATGCTAATTTGTTCTACTAGAACCACAGACTTATACATATAGACTAAAACCTATCTACCTACATTTATTTATTCTTCATATCACCTGAAGTTGCTTGCAATTATTACGCGATTGCCTGAAACAAGGCATGAAATAGTATCGTTTTTCGACATTTTTATTTTACTTTGAAAATCTGGTCATTTCCGGTATTTTAACTTGCACGTGAAAGTAAACGACATTTTCATGGAATGTCCCCTTTTTGCCCTGCTCGAGTAAAAAGCCCAGCAAAAGAACTCTGACGCCCCAACGCGAAATGAAACCGAAATTCCTCGAAACGTAAAGAGTTAGGCCCGGTTCATCATAGTCCGGTTTAACACTCATAAAGACGAGTTCCTTTTCGTCACAGACTTATCTATGACTTATAAATAGATCCCGTCTATTTTTCTCTTCCTGTGCAGGGAGGGAGGATACCGAACGATAGATTTTCCCAAAAAAGCTGAACTTAATAGGTCAAAATGAAAAACTTTTTCAAGGACCAACGGTGGCAACAAAGTATAAAAATATTGAACCATCCATACAAAAAAATCAACTGCCTGAGCAATTTTTTATGGTAGCTATTTTTAATGATATGGTTCCTGTTTTTGAGAAAATCCGGGAAAGTCGGTCATTTAGTTCCGTACCATTATTTATTTATTTAAATAAGCTGTGTGTGACGACACAGCCCATACATTTTTTCATTAGGTACTTATAGAGTGTGTCGAAATGGGTCAAATAAAAAAAAACGTGACGCACCGGTACTCCGGCAAACCGGGTCTGAGGGAACGTAACACATCTCGACACAAATGGACCTTCTTTTTAACAAGGGTCGAACAATTAATGCCACCAGCATTATGCTGGTTGGGACGCGATCAGAATTTGATGTAGATTTTTACCCGACTAACGAAATGACAAAGGAAGTTGTGATACAAAGCTATCATTGTACTTACTGCAATTTCTATAGCACTATTAAAATTAGACATCAATCTTGAACCTATCTACAGTCCAGCAAAAAAATAGTAGACATAAATGGAGGGCGCCACTTTGTATGGAATCTCAAAATTTAATGGCAACATTGACTATGAATGGCAACAATTTAGTATGAAAATTTTTAGTTCCATTTTATTTAATTTCTACTATTTTTTGCTGGACTGTACAGATGTTTAAGACAATGACAAAAATATCGAACTCTGGAAACTAAAAACTTTTGTTCTTTGTACTTACTTAATGAGTTACCTACATTTTTTGGAAAATCACAAAAAATACAGTACCTACCTACCGTATAAAAATTTACTCATGAAAATGAGATAGTCATGTTTGTATAGTTGTGGAGCCAGTTTAAAGAAAACTTAAAGTTCAATGTAGATGGCAGCCAGCAGGTGCATGTGTGCCTAAATCAAGTACCTAACGACTATTTACCAATAAGAAGTAACCTTTGACATTATCATTATTTTCCACTTATCACAGAAAAAAGGCACACTTGAGAGTGGCGCCATTAAATGTCTAGTTTTCTACCTTAGTTTTGGAGTCGAGGTGGGTACAATTTTTAAATTGGACATTAATTAAAACGTTTAATTTCAAATTCAATTAAACATTGCTTAGCTGTATTTTTTTCAGTCTCTCCCTAATGCGCATAATTTTAAGTGCCCTTTTTGTGAATTCCTTTTCGGAGGGTTTAATTTTTTTTTTTTAGATCATTAAGGTTGATTAGAAGTAAATACCGGTTCAGTACCTACTCATGAGCATTTGAAATAGATACCCACCTACCTCTTAAGTGGATGGAAGATTCGGTAGATATACTTAGTAGAAGCACATTTCCTTACTATCATTGCTGTATTTTCGTAAAAAAGTAGTTTCAGTCATAGAAAAAGTAAATACCTACAGGTGTAGTAAATAAGAATTTTCAAAATATTTTGTACCGTTTCTTAACCTACCTTAAAGCTTTGGGGCGCATTTAAATTAACATCCTCATATTATTTTTACATACTTATAGCTCATATTCGCAGGTACCTACCTACCTAGCTACCTACATAGAAACACATTTCCTTAAAACATTTACACATAAGCCTACCCACATAAAAGCTTATGGTAGTTAGATATTGTTAATTACCAGCCCTAGGCAACCTTGGAGCTTACCTAACCATGTAACGATAGTACCTACATTACATAAAGGGTTAAATTTGATTAAGTAAAAATATTTTTAGGGTATGTTCTAATCACAAAAATGAACAACTTTTATAAGAAACTTTTTTCATAATATGAAAATCAGTCCCACCATACAAAAAAAATGTGTCGGCACTCTGTATAGGAGAACTATCTTTTTTATGTATCGAAAGAAGGTGTTCAGTTTGTGGGTAGAACACACCCTGAAAGTGACATTATGTGAAGGGTGGCACCGTATTACCGATCTTCCCGAATACGTTATACTCACCAGCACAAACTGAACAACTACCCCAAAGATCAAGTTACTTTAACGTAGTTACTTATTCGAAAAAAGGTTGTTTGTTCTGTCATACGAAAAAATCAGCTGGCTGAGCATTTTCTTTTGAGAGATTATTTTTTATACGTTCAGACCTGGTTCATGGATTTTGGGGAAAGTTTTTCAGTGCGATTTTGTTGAGCGTAGCGTCATTAGCGTTTTCGGAAAAGTCTCGTTCGGTACCACCCTGTATAAGGTTTAACGAGGATCCGCGGTGAATGCCAAATGCCAGTTGCCATGGCAACCGTATCGAGACGATCTAATTACACCCTGTATTGTTATAGTGGTGTAAGGAATCGCCTAATGATCTGATCCCAACTCTGATCCTTTATAATCCGTTGGTTCTATCAACAGCACATCTACCTACCTATACCTACTTCTTAAGAGGATTAAACTAGCCTGGTTTTTATTGAATACCAAATTATATTTAAAATTTTACCTTGTTAGGTAAGTATAAGTACAATTTAGGAAAACTTGCAAAATTTTCATTGTAAGCTGGATTGCATTCACGGGTCAATTTGGTACAGGCGTGCGTCGCCAGTACAGATGGCAAAGGTCGCTGGTTCAAATCCAGCCTACGGTGAAAATTTTGCAAGTTTTCCTAAACTGATTTTTATTATAAACTGTATGAAAAACCAGTTTATGTTTATCCCATGAATGGGTAGGTTGATATTATTTGTAGGTAATGAAACTAACTAACAAATGCACGATCTCTTTAAGCAATATGGATTCCCAAACAAACGCTCGACAATCCCATAAAGCATGGTAAGATTAAAGTGGGTAGTTAGGGTCATTGCGCCCGTTGGCGACCGATTAGTCGACTTCCCAACTTTGCACCATGATATTAATATGAAGGTTTCATATTTGGAGGTTGATTTTTTTTGTGAGCCTAGCAGATATAATCAAGATATTCTTTTCGAGAAGTATTAGCGAAATACTGTAACAGTTAATTTTAAAAATAATTTTGAACCGAAAAGTACCCAAAAAGCCAGATAGCGACCGCTTTTTTCAGATAGCGACCACGTGTGCGTCAGATAGCGACCGCCCGTTTTACTATCGTTATTATGGGCATATTAACCATTATTTAATTAAAATAAATACTTTTGCACATTTCTCATACATATTGAACAATCCTTTTTAAATCTACACCTGAGGTTGTGACCTAGTACCTATCTAGACATGATTAAAAAAAAGAACAATATTTCATAGTGCCAAACAGGTGCCGCAGCAATGACTACTGCTGACTTTGCTGCCTCACAACCCTTGCCGACGCTGTTTATTACGTTTTGTTGTCTCCGAAGCCTCAGCGTGAACCGAAGAGGCATCAAGACCTCGCTGGTCTTCAGCGCGCATTTGTACGGTACCGATCCTAGCTAGGTTATACGTAATTTCTGATACTGGGGAGGATCAACTATTTCTACTTCATTGATGCAACCGCCGAGGACCCAGCTCGGTTCTAGCTCTCAAGGTCACACCGCACCAGAACTGTCCATGCCTCATACCTTGGTGCTCATAAACACTACCCTTGCCTGTACCAAACGGTGCTACAAAGTATGTATCGGTCTTGAAACTTCCTGATTCACTTACACAGTACGACTCAGGAAGTACCAAGAGCGATCCATAAATATTGTACAAAGACTCTTGTCGGCCAACAACACACAACAGAAGTACATTTGAACGTAGCTCTCTATCCTTGGCAGTTATTTTCTTCATCTTATGGTGAGTCCTTTCTGGTCTCCTGTATTCACTTCGCTCTGTTGGAGGTATCTTCGTCAGTCACGTCGCAGGAACTCATCAAGCCTCTAGCCTTCTTCCCTTTTTCCAGAACCCTTGGGTGTTTATATAAGCCACTGTATTGCCTTTATAGTCTGCAGGCCTAGCTGACTATGACTACCCAGGCTACTTGTGCCAGGTAAACTTGTGTGAGTGCACCAAAAGCGGATCCTTTTCACCTACCTTTTTTAAACGGGTATATCTATGACGTCATACATCTGCTCAAAACAACATGAAATTTGAAGGATGTGAGAGCAGCACAGCCTAATTCAACCACTGCCAGCAATTATGTATGACACAGCTTGAGAATCTGCCAACGCAAGCTACCCTGCAGAATTATAGGCCCAGTTTTACGCTAGCGTGGAGGCATGGGTGTGTGGCGCAGAAGATATGGTTCTGGGCTTGAAGGAAGGCATGGAAAATTTGGTGTGTCACAGCGGTAGCCAGAGTGAAATAAAATACCCCTGTGTCCGAAAACATTTCTTTTACATGACAGCACCCTTCTCCCTTAAGGCAAGGACTGTGTGGAGGTCAGTATGAAGTGAGAACTTCCTGCTTCTTCGTTGTCTCCAAAGCCTCAAAGTAAGTAAAAAGCAGCGAGAACTTGCTGCCCTATTATGGTGAACTACTTTACAAGACCCAACTCCTGAGAGTGTCCAACGAGGCTTCTGTCTATAATTATACGCTATAAATAGTCTCTCTGCCAACACTTTGCTGCACAACAGAAACTGAGCTGAATCCTCTGGACAATGAGTAATTTGAATGCATCAGCTCAAAGTACACAGAAGTCACCCGAGCCTAGGACGTGCATCTTCTCCACGCAGTTGACCCGCACGTACTGGAACCTCACACCAGGCATCTATGATATATCTGATAGATAATAGCTCTGATTTCACGGTGTGAAGATTTAGGGATGGCGTGGACAGCCCAAAGAAACTCTGCCTGTACTTCTGGCACAGCTCGAGGAAGGCAAGTGGGTACGGCTGGTGCTCTTTACATATGTCCATTGTGCACGATCCAACAGAAGCGAAGAAGTTGAAACAGGTCCACTACTTCAGAACGCGGAAACTCCATTAAAAGCCAACAGGGTCCATGAGATGCTGTTGTCGGGGCGCGGCGCGCCGCGTCCCGCACTGTTTTATTTGTTAAAGGGAGATTCCAGAGTTATAGCGCATTCCGAGGCAAAGAGCCTAAGAGCAGCAGTATAATAGGCTAGTAAAATACATTTGTAACAAAAACCTATCAAAAGGCCAACAATACAGTGTAAGAGCAAAAGTGGTGGTCGCTAAATAACGTAGAAAATTTTAAGAGTCTGATTGCGACCGTCTATTTTTCATACATTTTTGAGGCGGTCGCTAACTAAACATGGTTTTTAGCATGTACTAGTTAGCGACCACGCAACTAAATAACTGTTCCAAAATCGGTCAAATAATCATAATTTGACGGTCGCAAACTAACTATGGTATAAAAAACGTCTGTTAGAATTAATTAATGTTGTAAGAATCAAAACTTTGTTAAAAACACAACCAGGAAAAAATAATCTTTTTTTCAAGCATCGTGTTAGATAGCGACCGGCTGGTCGCTATCCAGCATTTTTCTGAAAATTGGGTGCCCATTCGCGACCATCAAATAAATCATAAATTTACTTAAAATAACACGAAATTATCGTTAAATTAGATACTGTACTAAAGTATGAACACCATAAAACTATTATAGTTGTGAAAACTAGACGAAAATCTGAAAATTTTATTTTTGAATTGGCACGTGCTCGCTATTTTTTGGATAGATTTTCGGTGTTTTTTCGAGGGCAGAGCAATGTGCAAAATGGATGATTTATTTGCGGTATATTGGTGAGGTTTAATGAATAGATTTGAATAGGCGTAGATTCAGCAGTTATCCTTGTCTTGTTTAAGCCACACTTTTTTACAAGGAGTGAAATATAACTCTTATTATTGCAATATTACTGAGGTCAGTCCTGAAAATGGTCGCGAACTGACGCATGGTCGCGAACCGGCACAATGACCCTACCTACCTAATGTTCGCGGCTGTGATTGCTTCGTGTAGGTATCTCAGTGTGTAGCTCCGGCACCGCCTTATTGGGGCTACCCCTTAATTAACTGGGTGACTGGGATACGTAGCGGTTAGATAAGGCTCTTCAGCTGCTGGGGTTTGCAGGTTCAGTTGTAACTGAAAAAGTATGTAACATAATCCTGCTTTGCTGGACACTTGGACAGTCAATATGGCGTAGTGGTAGGTATTTGGTAATTATGATTGCCTGCGACGCAGAAGGCTCCGGATACAACTCCCGGTGGGGTCACCCACAAAGTTGATATTTGTCTATCATTGGTTCTGGTTAGAACATTGCAGGCTGAGCCACACCACCTGATTGTCCGAGAAGCAAGATGATTCCGTGCTTCTGGATGGGCCCGCTAAGCCGTCGGTCCCGGTTGAAGTGGTCCTAACTTCAATACTGAAGCGCAGCGCTGACGCCTGACCGTCTTTTACGACCGTTTACAGTCTGCCAACCCCTTAAGGGATAAAAGCGAGATACGAGTACGCCATTGGACCAGTCAAGCAGAACGCACAAAGTGAGCGTCCACGGCCTATACTACTACCTGGTTCACAGAAGAAAGGGATTTTAAATGGCGGTGGGGCCGTAATTGGGAGGGAAAAACCATGATCGCCTGGTGTATTTAAGAGCCCTAGTGCGAGTGAGAAAGCATGACCTTCAGCCGCCATTTATAATCCCTTTCTTCTGTGAACCAGGTAGTATTTTCGGCCTGCAGTTACCATCAGCTCTCCAGGGCAGTTGAATAATTGAACATGTCTAAGTGGGAGCACAAGATTCAGGATAATGTTCCTACCAGTTCCAAAAAGGAACCTAGACTTTTCAGTCCATTGCTTAGTGTGAAAGACTTTGATAAAAGAGGCTGGAGTAAACTAAGCGATGTACGGCGAAATGTAGCCTTAAAATCTGGTGGGAATACGTCCTGACAGGCACAGATTACCTTCAGTGGCACTGTTAAGGATTCATTACTGTTTCGCGTACATTTTGAGTAGGTACACGTTTGGTGTGGTTACAGAGATTTACATATGAGATAGCGTATAGATTAGACGCGAATGTTCTGTAAATGTGTGGGTTCGTCCGTGTGATGCCGGCTTAAAATAGCATCACCCCAATTCTATACTAGCATTATTTCTATCCATCTACCTCTGGTTATTTTAGAAACCTGTTTACCTACCTAATCCTCCACCTGTCGATCCCCTTTTGTGATCATAATATTAACAATGGGATCAATTCCCTCGCGACTCAATCAATGCCAAAAGCCTTAATGAGGTAAACAGTAAAGGCTTAATAAGCTGTCAAATTGGGGCTACACCTCAGAGCAAGCGAATGTTTCGAAGGTAGCCCTACGAGCAAGCAAGATTGAAGCTTTAAATTAATACACTTTGCAATATATGGAACTCACTAAATGGCAACCCTTTCTGTGTAAGAATTATACTCCATCTTAGGCGCGAACTCCACAGAGGTGACATGACACGTAAATGACATATGTCAGACAAGTACCTAATGATCAGTCGTCAACTCGTCATCGATGTGATGCGCATCTCACGTTTGTAGCCGGCGTCTATTCTGTTTTGTAATACATTTTTCAAAGAAAATGATTTCGCACGTCTCACGTCTCCGTCTCACGTCTCATGTCTCGGGTCTCACTTGTGGAGTTAGCGCCTACTTTTGCTATGTACCTATCTTTGGTCAAAGAAAACTGTTTGATTCCCAGTTGAATTTTTAAGAAGAAAACAACACGGATGCAATTTATGCACACTAGGTAGATGTTTAATATAAAATATTATTAAGAAAAAAGAACTTCAGATTGGATAAAGTATAAGTAGTCGTGTTTTAAATTTCATAGTTCATAGCTTTATAGCGGGTTTTCCTGAAATATCCTCCCTCTGAGGTCTCTACATCCATATTATGTAAAAGCTGTACGGGCCTGCCGACCCCATAAGGGATATTAGGGGCATTATTTCCCATCACGGACGGTTGGCTCCTTATTGCGTTAGTTGAGATTTCTTCTACGGGCGATTTGGCGATGCGTTGACCTCGTTTTTGATGCGTCAAGGGAGCGTCCTCGCCCCATTTCTATTCGTATTCGTTTTATTAGATTTGAAGCATGCGTTATTGGAATATGAGCGTGTTTGTTGAAATTCTAAGGCTGGAATATTTTTGCATACTTACCCATTTAAGTAATGGCGACCTTAGTCGAGGCAAAAAGAGATGAGTCCAGAAAAAGGGCAGGTACGTTTCCTGTGAATTTCTACTACACCTTGCACTGCGCTCGCCACTCCGCATGCCAAGCGTGGTGAGTATGATAATTCCCCTAATTGGGGGATGTCCATATCCAACAGTGGTCTATTCTAGCTCTTGTAGGTAAAGTTAGTCAACAAGGCTCCTCTCTAGACGTCTTATGCACTGAGCAAAAAAGAAAACTGTTAATTCTCGTTTTTTTATTCCCTAAAACCGGAAACTCTTAGTTGTCTGAACTATTTATTTATTCATGCGGTTTGCGGATTGCGTTCCGCTGAAAAAACTCATTTGGTCTTAATCCCCTGTATATAGAAAGTTTCTCGCTCCCTGCTTTAAGCCGGGACAACTAAAATGTACAGTTAGGTTTCAAAAACTCTTTAAAATGAATTTAGCCATTCTCCAAAAACGAGCAAGAATCAGACACTCACACCACGTCTGACAAAACTTTGAGAATTAGAGGACTGTGTATTACCAAAGCGACAGGTTGTGAGCCTATCGTTTAAAATTGCAACACAAATCAACTCTCAAATCCCCTAGTCGCTTCTTACGACACCCACGGGAAAGATACCTATGGGGTGATGATATTCTAAGCCGGCACCACAAATCAAATCAAATAAATCAAATAAATGTATGTTGAATATCTGACTGTACAACACAGTTGATGAAAGCCGTGGTTTGTTTTCAACAGGTTTTTTTATGCTTTTAGCGAGTGAACCAACTAAAATGTCCGCATCGCTGTACCTATTCTGCTTTAAAAGCCTCGAAAAAGCAGATTCCGTTGCGTTAAACACAAGCAGATGTATTAAAAAGCAAAAACCCGACTGCGGTCATTCTAAAATTGTAATTTGCGACAAAAATCCCCCATTCAATAAAAAAATAAACGTAGCTATGTCACACGCGCTGCTGAGACGAATCTAACGCCACCTCACATATTGTCAAGATCCGCCTAGCCGTTTAGCCTACTAATACATACCTACTCTCGAATAACATAACCCTCCTGTCCTGAGGCAGTGGGGTAATAACTTTTCTTTGATGGACTCAACTACTACACACAGTAAGTACATACTTTTATCTAATGCAAAGTCAGTTTTATTATTCCTTTATCGCATGTAGATCTCTTTGCCTCCTATTTTCTATTTGTTTAGGGCTTTTTCGTACAATATTTGTAATAAACAACATAATATCAAGAGCATCGATCTCATATCCTGGGGGTAAGAAATGGCTGCCTATATGGACGATATGATAGTCTGACATAGAGTTAAACAGCTGCGTACGTGACGTCATGATGAGATCATCCATCCAGGAGTACCCCTGGACAGAAAATAGAGAAATTACAGAAGGAGAGCTCGTCCCTTTTTCCGATCATTTATGCCTACACCTTACGGTGGCAGCTTTTTCTTTCCGAATTTTTCATATGCAGTACCTGGGTTAAACATGCTTAGGTACATTACTTAGGGTAGTATTTAAACGCAAATCAAAAAATATCCTTTTTCTATGCAATAAGATTCCAAATTCCCATCAAAAATACTGATTGCACAGCATAATATTCAACTCAAAATATGACTAAACACACTACAATTTATTTTCGCAGCGTACAGCGATTTTTCCTAAAGCAAAAGCTTTTTCATCAATGCACAGCTAATAATTTTAATGCACATTATACCTGTTAACTCTTTTTCTTTTAAATATAGCTTCTATTTTTATATTATTTACAGCAGTTTTTATTAGAAATGAACCATCATCGTTAATCATACACATAGATAATCATATTTTAAATTGATGACGCGCATAGCGTGTCGTTTCTGGCACATCGCCGGCCGCTGCCGCGGCACGCTCGCTCCGCTCGCTCGGCTCGTGCGTTGTGGTCAAAGTTCTAACCTAACCTAACCTAACCTGGCGCTTTCCGCGCCAGGTTCGGTTAGGCTGTACCGGACCTATAAAATTATGTTTACTTACGTATGTTTACTGGTTAATATGCGACTGGGATAGTTATTTTGCTATGAAATATGGAAAATTTGCTGTGCAGTCAGTATTCATGCTATGTATGTAGTATTTTTGTACAAAAATAAATTTATCTGTATTGCATTATGAGGAAAAAAGTTATGTCATATTGATGTAAAATTTCGAATTATCTGCAGTTTATGTTTTGTTAAACATTTTGTTTATTTGTAGTGAAGTAAGATATTTGATGTAAAAAATAATATAAATGATGAATATGTATTGATAGGCGATTATTTATTTGATATGCAATTTATAATATCCCCATTACTTAGATTACAACAAACTTACACTATACAAAAGTATTTGCACTTGCGAGTCGTCATTTTGCCGTATTATCGCTGCCGAGATTCGCTACAAGCCGTTTCGGGGTTCAAGTTCGCGTGCAGACGGCGGTGTGTAGGAATCGGACTATGTGCAACTCGGTCATTCTGGGAATCGGGCTTTGTGCGTCTCTGACTTTGTGCGAATCGGACTATGTGCGACTCGGACTTTGTGTGAATCGGACTATTTGCGAATCGGACATTATGCGTCACGAGGAGATGTGTTTGTGAATGTAGTGACGTTTTCTTGTACCCGTCTCTCTGTACTGGGAGCCCGCCGATACTTACTTTGTGCCCTGGATGCTACCTCTATAAGGTCCGTACGTGACCACTGAATGGAGGTATATTTCAAACAGAAATAACATTTACGCGCCCCAAGAAACAATATACGTAAAGGATCTTACTCGAATTTATGAAGCAGAAAGGTATCTGAGTAAATCTTCACGAATATTATTGTATAGACATTATTAGTGCAAAATATAGTGTACAATAGATATACAGGGTGGAATAAGGAGTGACATCCAAAGACAAAATTCTAATTCCTTGTAGCGAGGGTTATCCGAAATACCCCCATATATGCTACGCAATTTTATGTCGTCAATCCTTAGACCACCCAAGACAAAGTAGTTATGTCTATCAAAGTAAAAAACAGATATTTCGACTGATAAAAAAGCCTAGCTTCTTTTTACATCGGTTAAAAAACTACCCAGCAAATACCAGTACTATTACAGAAATAGAAAACCTTTTACTCACAATGCGACCGCTAAATGCGTCTATTAAATATCGCATACTGGCTTAACGCCGCCCATATATCCCGGGGCTCGATAAAGAAAAAGCCTTGTCCATAATAGCTCATCAATAAGAAAAAGCCCACTCCATAATAGGGCATCAATGGCGGTCATCTATACGGAGTGGACCAAGAGCTGGCGTCAATATACTCGTTATTTCTGAGAAATTCAGGGTTGCTGCCGATTGGTAATTTAATAACTTCCATTGATTGATACTCAGGACCAAATAATTTTTGATAACGTACTCTTACGTCGTCGATTAAAAACTACCCTACAAATAGTAGTAGTAAAACAGAAAATAAAAGCTTTTGCCGACAATGCAACTGCTAAATGCGCCTATTTTATATCGTGTCCCGGGGCTCGATAAAGAAAAAGCTTGTCCATAATAGCTCATCAATAAGAAAAAGCCCATTACATAATAGGGCATCAATGCCGGTCATTTATACAGAGTGGGCCAAGAGATGACGTCGAATTTTGTGAGGAAGCCAGGGTTGCTACTTTGTAATAATTACAATTTCGATTGAATTTAACAAGCTTGTCCATATTTTTTTAATTCGAAACCTACTTATACCGGGAGTAACAGAAAGGGTATTACAAGCCGGAAGGAGGTCAAGGTACTCGTGAAACTGAACAACTTTCACTACGGAACATGGGTCGAAATATGAAAAAAAAATTGATCTCCCATAGTAAATCGATCAGCTGATTGGCAATTTTGTATGGGAGGCCTAAATTTATTTTTCATATTTCGGCCCTTGTTCCATAGGGAAAGTTGTTCAGTTTCATGAGTACCATGACCTCCTTTCGGCTTGTTATACCCTTTCTGTTACTGCATGTATACTAAACCGCGGCTACGGGCAACCATGTAGGTGCATAGCGTTTAATTTCATTCAATACTAATATATTAGGGATGTATTCTAGCCACAAATCTGAACAACTTTTATTAGAAACTTTTCTTCGAAATATGAAAAAAAAGCAATTGGAGACTTTACCAATCAATTCCTTTTTTTTCGATTTCCTAAATCCTGGGGATCATTATACCGGGAGAAACGCAAAGGGTATAACAAGCCGAAAGGAGGTAAAGGATCTCATGACACTGAACAACTTTGCCCATGGAACATGGGTCGAAATATGAAAAAAAATATCGGACCTCCCATAGTAAATCAATTAGCTGATCGGCGATTTAGTATGGGAGGTCCAAATTTTTTTTTCATATTTCGGCTTATGTTCCATGGGGAAAGTTGTTCAGTTTCATGAGTACCTTGACCTTCTTTCGGCTTGTTATACCCTTTCTGTTACTCCCTGTATAAGGTTACATTTAATTAAGCACAAATATTTTAAGGGCACAAATCTGAACAATTTTCATTTGAAATTTTCTTGGAAATGTGAAAAAAATATTGTTTTTCAAATAATTGAAAAATAAAAGAATTGACATTACCTCTTAGTCCATCCTGTTATCGGTACAGAATCTAATTCGGCGTACGTTTATCAATCAATTTCGTAGATTACGCTGAGTTTCTGCTTGTTTTGTCGTTTGCTACTTATGTATGTTTACCTATTATTAGTTGATGTACCGAACTCGCTCGGTTTGAGATTCTCCTCAATAGATAACATTGTTAGAACAACTAAGAAAAAAGTTGGTGATGGAAAGTTTTTTGATAAAAAGTATACCTATCTAGATTGATTTACCGCCCCCAAAAAAAAAGTGATATTTTTTGTATCCAACTTTGAATAAATGCGTTTGAGTTTGAGTTTTGAGTTTGATGCGTTTGTACCTATAACCGTTTCATGATATTGTTCTGAAAATAAGATGGAAGTCCCAATTTTTCCTTACGCATGTGTTACGCAGCGCTTAAATAGTGCAGCTTAAATAGACGTTACATGTGATTCCCGCCTAAGTAAGAGGTACCTATTTGATTTAAAATTCTCTACATTTTGGCTTAAACACTTTGAATCTTAAAGGACTTGTGTGAGCCATGTGTGAGCTAAGTACAAACTTGTCCAAAACATTATTGAAGCTGTCAATTTCAAGTCAAATGGGGTCTAAAATTGTCTATACGAGGGTCTGGGCAAAGACGACTTTGTTAATTTGTTCAGACCTTCGACCACTAAGTACTGAGAGGGTCTAAGGTCCAGCCCTTTGCTCTTTACGACTGGTCATTTTGAAGTTCACACTTCGGGCTCATAGACTGAGGTATTAAGTGAACACTATGCAGGGTTATTTGATTCTAGAGTAGCTTTTCTTCTATTTTTGCTTCAAAAACCGGTAATCATATTTATTTATTTCAGTTTTCTTACTTTCGTGCAAATCCCTTTTGTAGAGACTAGTTTGTAGCAAAGCGTAGCAGTTATTGCTACGCTGTATCTACGGCGTAGCAAGTTAGAATTTTAATCGCTTGGGCTATGGTTTCCTGGTATCTACAGCTTCAGATGCATTCATATCATTCGACTAACGCGCCGGGCTCTTCGGGATGAACTTCTTAAACAGGCTCGTGTGCGCAGAGGTGCCACCACTTCTGATTTGGGCCTGCCGTCTCATACGCCTTGTCGATTCTATCTGAATGAAAGACTCACAAGAACAAACAGAACACTATTTGCAAAGACTCTTGAGGCTTCAAAAAACGCAAAACCGTACCCGTGGAAATTCATTTGGACCAAAGATGGCCGAGTTTTAGCTAGACAGACACCTACATCTGCTGTTAACTATATAAGAAGTCCAATGGACATCAACCGTATCTTCTCTACGTCCGTTCCAGAAGATAATCAGCAATTATAATGTTTTTAACTTATTTGTGCCTAGCATATTGCAAATACGTCTTTTTATTATATATCATTAAGATTACAAATTTTTGCCCGCTTTTTAGGAGGAAACAACCATGTCGTTTAATTAACATAAAATTCAATTTTTATATAAAGCATGCATATTTTTACATAATATTCAATATTATATTATATTTAATTTATTTTTACTACATACCTTACTACATGGCAGTATTAATTAAGATCAGTTACAATTACAATCTAGTTCTATTTTCTGAAACCATAATGGGTAATATAAAAAATCAGTTCAGGGACAACATATATTCAAACACACATATTCCTTTGAAATTTAAAAATGATTAAAACAAAAAATTTAACAATTAGTCTCTTTAATGCCGGATCTTTAGGTACAAGGCACGATGAATTATTGGTTGCTGTTAATAGATTATCTCCTGACATCCTTGCCATAAATGAAACCTGGTTGCAATTTGGCCAAGAAGGCCGCGCACCAACTCTCCCTGGTTACCGTCTGCGGCACATTCCGCGCCCACCTAATCAAGATCGAATGCGTGGCGGAGGTGTAGGATTCTATATTAAACAGGGTCTCAACGTACGGACTTGCCCTCATCCACTGCCAGACACTCATATTGATCAAATGTGGCTCTCCCTTCGCATAAATTCTACTCATCTCCTTATTGGAACAGCCTATCGTCCCCCGTGGGTTAGGGTGGACACATTTCTAGATGCAATAACTGAATCCTTGGCTTCTTTTACTAATTTTGACCGTATTTTCTTAGTTGGCGACTTTAACATTCATGTACTCGATAAAACTACCAGTAAATATAAGCAACTAGACGATTTTTTACGCTACTTCAGTTTAACGAATTATGTAACAGAACTCACTCACTTCACGTCTTACAGTGAGACGTCAATTGATTTAGTTTGTACAGATGCTACGGTAGTAAAGGTAGATGTAGAACATATTAAAGAACTTGGTGCCCATGCAATTGTTACAACACGTCTTAAAATCAAAAGAAATAAACTACCGTTGAAAACAGTCACATATAGATCAATAAAAGATATCGATATAAATGTGTTTGATATAGACTTACACAATCTTAAATTAAATGAAATGTCTTCCTTTTTCAATATAGATGATATGGTACAGGCCTATACGACACGGGTGATGAATCTGTTCGAAGTACATGCGCCACTCCGTACGGTCACTATTCGTGATCGTCAAACACCATGGATAACTTGTAACGTTAAATCTTTGATGCAACAACGTGATTTAGCTAGGGCCCAATACAAATTAACAGACTTACAAGAACACAAAAAATACTATAAAGAGCTTAAAAACACCGCAGAACTGTGTCTTAAGTGTGAACGAACAGCTTATTTTGAGCACAATATTAACCGAAACATTAAAAAACCTACCGTCCTCTGGAAAAACCTTAAGAGTACGGTATTGCCAGATCCTAAAAGGTGTCAAGACCTGCCTCAACATTTACTTGATCCAGATGCTATTAACTCACATTTTCTTAATGTACCGGGTGGAGATGGCGTTAGCATCTCTGATTTGACCTTTTTTGAGTGGCACCGAGGGATCGATAGTACTTTTAAATTAGAACCAGTATCAGAAGATGCTGTAGGAAAAATAATACTGAGCATTAAATCTAACGCTGAGGGTATTGATCACTTAAGCCGAGATATGATATTGTTAACTTTACCACAACATCTAGCTACCATCACAGCTATTATAAATAAATCAATTACATCAAGCTCTTTCCCCGCACAGTGGAAGACAGCAATTGTGCGTCCAATACCTAAAATTAGCAACCCTAATGAAATTAAAGATCTCCGCCCTATTAGCCTTCTTCCCTTTTTATCGAAAATTATAGAAAAGGTTGTCTACAATCAAGTACTTAAGTATTGCGAATCTAATAAAATCCTCCCGGATCTACAATCGGGCTTCAGAAAGGGTCGCAGTACATCCACTGCTTTAACTGATGTTGTTGACAACATACTATATAATCTAGATAAGGGCAAAGCTTCCATACTTGTTTTATTAGATTACTCACGGGCATTTGACTCTATTAACGTATCCCTATTATTGGCTAAAATGGCGTACTACGGATTTCACAATTCATCTATTAAATGGTTTGATTCCTATCTCACCGGTAGGTCTCAACAGGTGGAAATAAATACAGCAAATGGTTTTACCCTTACTTCGCAAAGGAGTCCTGTTACTAGAGGAGTGCCGCAGGGGTCAATTTTAGGACCTTTATTATTTATTTTATACACGGCTGACTTGACGCAAGCCATTAAAAATTGTCAATATCATTTATACGCGGACGACTTACAAATGTACTTGCCTATCAACACATCTGATGTTAATTCCGGGGTCGACTCTTTGAATGAGGATTTGAAACGTGTTGCACTTTGGTCTGCTAAAAACGACTTGGTACTTAACCCAAATAAAACTAAATATTTAATTCTTGGCACTGTAAAACAAATACAGAAAACAGTATTGCAAAATCCTAGGATTACTATGCAAGGTGTCGACATTGAGCGTGTTGAGGAGGCAAGGAACTTAGGTATTTTAATTGATGGTAAGTTGCGTTTCGAAAATTTTGTTCTTGAAATAGTTAGAAATTGCTTTTATCGCCTTAAAGTGCTATATAAAATCCGCGATGACATAAGTGTAGACTTACGTATTTCACTATGCGAAGCATTAGTCTTGTCGAAACTTAACTATTGCATCACCGTTTATGGCCCTTGCCTCCTGGCTAAATCTCATAAGCTCATCCAGCGCGTACAGAATGCTTGTGCCAGATTCTGTTTTAAAATTCCTCCGCGCACACACGTTACACCCTATTTACAATCTGCTAAAATATTAAAAATGAAAGAACGGCAAAAACTTTATACTGCTACTTTGTTATTTGGTGTTGTCAACTTTAAATCTCCTGAATACTTACATATAAAACTCTCATTTCGCTCTCCTCGTAACCCTAATACCCATAAAAATAGAATCTGTGTCCCACCCCTTCTTATACCAGCTCATAAAACGACTGCTTTTCGCGGCAGTTTTAGATATAACGCTGCAAAAATATGGAATAATATCCCTCCTCCTATAAGAAATTCTAAATCGATTGCTAATTTTAAACTCAAATATAAAAATTATCTTTTAAACCTCAAAACTGACAGCTGTATCTAGAACTGCACGAAGAGATCTTATTTATATATTTACGTACCTATGTAGTTATTAATATTAATATAGTATATGCTTTATAATACCTTAATATAAATATCTGCGCTTTAAATTTATATATTCTGTACCTCCTATACGTTACTCTTTCACACCTCTATTATATTTTTATTACAAATATTTTGTTCCTTTTCATGTCTGCACACTGCACAGCCACTTTTTTCTGCTCCGTTTCGCTCACGCTGTCTCACTTAGGTTTCTGGCAGAATCATCAGCGTTACAGCTTGCTGTGACAATAAGCTGAGCCAGCGCCTTTTCACTGTCACACACACAGTGCACAGTGAGTTCAAAACGACATGGTTGCACCCACCTACACTATTTAGTTTACTTTATCTAAACTTTTGTTTGCCTTTGTTGTTGTTTTTTTTTTACTTTTTTGTGTATTGTGTTTGTTTACAGTGAATAAATGTCTATTCTATTCTATTCTATTCTATTCTATATCGCATGGTACACCGAGTCGACAAACAACCCACTGAACCACCGGGGTTGAGTTTATGAAAATGACATCAATGTGTCCATCTATGGTCCATCATCTCAATACATATCTAGTATAAAATGAAGACACGTTCCGCATTTCTCTGTCTGTCTGTAATGGACAAACGTGTGCTGCTGGCCTAGAATAGCATCATACCATTTTTACTCGAAGACTAAGAGATGAATCCAAGGAATGGGCAGCAACGCTTCCTGTGAATATTTACAAGATCTTGCACTGCGCTCACCAATCGCCTGCCAAGCGTGGGGTTATGGCAATACCCTGGTCATTTGGGGGAGGCCCATGTTCAGCAGTAGACTTTAGTGACTGTAGTAGTAGTAGTAGTTTTTTAATGAGGGAGTGATGAAAGGAAGTTCTTTATGAATAAAACTTGCCGAGAAAACGTCTTATTTCCATGGGAAAACAGGGCCGCTGGCCTAGTATGAATCTTGTGTGGTTTATTAGGCCGAGGCCGGCTGACCCGTATTAGGCAAGTTTGTGATGCGACTGGAATGCTCACCCACTTGCCCATACACTTGCCCACTTTCCCGGATACTTGCCTACTTGTTGTCTCGGTCAAATCAGCCGTTGACACACTGCTCTTTTGACCGACTTGAATAGAAAGAAAGGACAGCTATTTACCTCTATAATTATAATTATCACAGGGGACCAAAGCTTAAAAACGAGAGAAGAATTCATAATCAGTAGGTTCACTTTGTTCAGGGGATAGATTTTTTCTGGTTTTCAGCGTTACGTGACCGACCATAGTGAAAATTAATCAGTTTGATGCCATAAATGTGCTCAGTTTAAATCGTTTCCTCCGAACCACGGTCTGTGTCTATCTAGTATGAATCTCGTGTGGTTTATTAGACCGAGGCCGGCTGACCCGTATTAGCCAAGTTCGTGATGCGACTGGAATGCCAACCCACTTGCCCATACACTTGCCCACTTTCCCGGATACTTGTCTACTTGGATGGATACTTGACTACTTGTTGTCTCGGTCAAATCAGCCATTGACACACTGCTCTTTTGACCGACTTGAATAAGAAGGTTATCTTTTTGAGATACTGTTTAGATTATAATTTTACCTACTCTATAAAGAGAGAAATTGGTCGTTCTTAATGTATTACGAATGTACCTATTAAATATTATCTGGCGTAATGATAGTCCAATACTATTTACTTGAAATAGGCCTTCTCCTTTATTACAAAATAATAGTCTTTCTCACCACACTTTGGGCGGGTAAGTTGGCAAGCGCAGTGCATTATAGTATTAAGTGCATTATAGTATTAAATAAAGTCACTTTTTCCGTTTCTCTGTCTGTCTTTCGGTCGTGGAATTTGCTAGTGATTCAAGAGAAGGGTTTCATTATAACACGTTTCGGGAAAATGCTTTTTTCCTGCGGTAAAATGAGTTGTAGCGGTGAAACCGCTAACGGGGCGCGAGTATCCAATAAATTATCCCTTAGCTTTCATGGCAGTTCTTCTTTCGTGTGAGCCACTGAGTCGACGACCGACTCGATGAAGATATGTAGAAGTGGGGTGATGCTGTTCTAATATGGCACCAGCACCGCACAGCGTGTCTGTGTGTCCGTAGTCAAATGCGAGATCACGTCCAAAGTTAGTAAATTGTGCTAAAACGGCAACTAACTTCTTAACACGTGATTTGTTTTACTAAGCGCGTGTTCACTTAGTATTCAATGGAAGGACTTAGATTATACATACATATATCACGCCTATATCCCATGCGGGGTAGGCAGAGCGTAAACAGCTGTAAAAATGGTCATTTACACCACGTCTGACAAAAGATTGAGAGTCATTCAGGAGACTGTGTATCACCATAGCGACAGGTTGTCATACTGTCGCCTAAAATTGCAATACACATCCACACCCGATTGGATTGGCGGGCGCAGTGCAAAATGTAGCATTTACAGGGAACGCTGCTGCCCATTCCCTGGATGCAATCCCTTAGTCGCTTTTTACGACACCCACGGGACAGATATTATGGAGTGAAATCATTCTAAGCCAACATCACATGGTACGGTTGACTTAATACATTAAACTGGTAAAAATGCCATAGAAAATGCTAAAAATCGTGCACTGCGCCCGCCAATCCGCCTGCAAAACGTGGTCAGTATGTCTACCCACATGTCCAGCAGTGGACTGTTGTGGCTGTTATGCTATGGTATGGTACCTAGGTAACGCTAGAACTAGAATGATTTGTATTTTTTTAAGTCATTTTATTAGTTTGTCAATTTCACAATCGTAATCGTTTTTTTCCATTGTTGTAATAAACTCCGTGAGTATTAAAAATTATTTGCGAGACGTCCTGTGAAAAATGTGAATGCCGCAAGTATTTTCATCAAAATAAAGCGACATAGCCGCGCGACCCACAATACAATTTGCAAGCAAGCACAATTACCTATTAAAAAACAATTTAATGTAATTTTGTATATTTTTCTCTCGAGCTGCTGAAACAAATTAACGACGCCTCTTAATCTTCTTCTTCGTCACCGATTCGTTCAACGACCCGATGAACCCACGTGTCAGAGTTTTTCAACCGTAAGTAGCAGACCTCTGACATAATAATATGTCAACATCCGCCAAGCCATTTAGGCCCGTGAAAAATATTTACGTCCCACCCACATACCCACATAGTACATAAATATACAAACATATTCTCGAAACACATAACCCTCATTCCGAGGCAGTCGGGTAAAAGACATTACGTCAAAAAACTCAGCCAAAAAAATTCCTGAAAATTCCCCTGAAACAATTTATTCAATGTTTGAATTACGCTGTTTCTCCTAAGTTATTCATAAGGATGGATTCTTGTTTAGGTAAATTTATGATAACTAATTTTTCTCATCTCTCCGACCAAAAATTTTGAATAAATTATGCTCTAGATACTTACCTACTTGCTGGCCTCAATTCTCACAAGTAGGTGAGAAATGTTCACTATTCAGTTACCTACTAGCGGTGTACTTTGTAGTACAGACAAATATTAAGAAACTGAGTTCATAATTATTATGAGGAAAAAATCAAATCTAATATCTTTGAACGAACAAGAATTGTACCTACTTGTATAATTGGGATGTCGGAAAAGGCTCCAATGATTTCCTCGAAATTTCCTAAGTGTTTTTGGGGCGATAAATCGATCTTGATAGGTATCATTTTTCAAAAACGTTCTTTACCTCTTTTTTGTAGGTAAGTTGTTTTAAAACTAACAACGCCATCTATTGAGGAGTAACTAGTTTTAACTTAAGTGCAACAAAACTTTCTTATGGACGTATTTACGAAGTCATCGGTTTGTGACGTCAGTGGCCTCCTCGTGGCGTCCTAAGGTAATGTTTACATTTGAGAATGTGTCTGTCGGAATCGAACCCACGGCTTGTCGTTTGCAATTCAAATATTTCTGGAAGTGGAGGGATTACTTAGCCAACGTTCGGGACTTTTAGAATTTTCACAATGAAGGCACTGGACAGTGAGGATTTGGAATCTTCATAAAAACCTATAGAAAGTCATTAATATTATAAAGCTTAAAATATGTACGTGATGCGGGACCATACTCAATCTGTAATGTAATGGTGAATTGAAGAAAAAGTACGGTCAACTTTAGCGTAGCTGGGGTACCTAAGACACTTACCTTACCTACCTAGTTCTAGTTCACAAAATAGGTTTTTTTTAGGGTTTCGTAGTCTACTAGAAACCCTTATAGTTTCGTCATGTCTGTCTGTCTGTCTGTCTGTCTGTCTGTATGCCGCGCCCTCATATCTTCGTCAGTTTTAGAGCTATCGACATGAAATTTGGTGAGAAGATAGATCGTGTTGACCCAAATATAGAAATGTTAAGAAAAAAAGATTTTAAATGTTTTTTGGACCCCCTCCCATACAAGTGAAAGGGGGGCAAAAATTTTTTTTTTCTTCTGCAATATTGAGTAGGGTATCGTTGAATAGGTCTTTTAAAACTAAGGTGAGGTTTCTTTGAAACAAAGTCACTAAAATGTTTCTGTCACGAGATATTTGCTTTTAAAAGGTGCGTTTTTGACCCATAATTTGTTCCAGCTGTAACTTCTAAAGTATAAACGCTAAAAATTTGAAGTAAATATGGAATATAGCTTACAATCTGAAGTTACAATGAAAACTATAACGAATATTGTACCTTTAAAGGTTTCAGAAAAAAAATAGTTTTTCTATTTGCGGTTGGTCATCATACTGCTGCTAACAAACCAGCAACAAATTAAGTTTGTAATGCTGAAAACCTGACATTTAAACGTTGACTACGAAACCCTATTTGTGGGCGTGTCTGACACGCTCTTGGCCGGTTTTTTTTTTATCTATGATGGGCTTACTCTTGACCCCAATCTTACCCTAGAGCAGAGATGGGATCTACGGTGGAGCGAGCTTGCCCAGAAGATGCCTATTCACTCTAGACTTAAAGAGATTCAGGTTATATGCACTCGGAAATACAGACGCAGGCAGGGAATTCCATTCTTTAGCCGTGCGCATAATGAAAGATGATTTGAAGCGCTTAGTGCGTAATGTGGGCATATCAACCAAGAACGGATGGTAGCCGGCCGTGCGTCTGGATGTCCGATGGAAGAAAGGAGACGGTGGTATGAGCTCATCCAGCTCACGCGCACACTCTCCGAAGTACAATCTGTAGAAGACCGATAGGTAAGCAACCTTGCGGCGGTGAGCCAGGCTGTGAAGCTTGGTCGCCACCAGTTTTTTATCGCCTATTAATCTCTTGGCTCTGCGTTCCACCGAATCCAGTGCAGCAAGTTGGTATTTAGCCGAGCCATCCCAAAGGTGACAGCAGTACTCCATGCAAGATCGGACTTGAGCTTTATAAAGAGTTAGAAGCTGTTCAGGCGTGAAGTACCGCTTGACTTTATTCAGAACGCCCAACTTTCTAGCTGCAATTTGAGCCTTGGACTCGATGGTGGTGCCGAAGTTGAGGTCAGAGGACAACTCCATGCCAAGGAGTTGAAGAGTGTTGGTCACTGGAACAGATGTACCCCGAAAAGTAGGAGAAAAGGTGAAAGGACTCCTTTTTGCGGAGAAAAGACACGCCTGCGTTTTTGAAGCATTGAAGCTGACGAGATTGTCTTCGCCCCACTGGGAGACGTTACTTAACGTCAGGCTCGTACGCTCAATCATAGCCTTTCTCAATCTTTGGATTTCATCACCACTGGCTCCTGCGCCGGACAGATATTTCTCGGTGACAGTACTGTCATCTGCGTACCCAACAATTCCTGAAGATAGAAGGTCATTGATGTGCAGCAGGAAAAGGTGTTATTTACTTTTTAAAAGAAATGTGGATCGATTTCTAGACAGAGTCTGTTTGGCAATGGTGACGGACGAAGGATAAGAACTGTTGTTAGCATCATTTATTTGGGATGAATACTATAGTGAATTGATTATTACCTACTATCTGTATCGTATAAATGTCAATTTCAGCACCCTATTCACAAATAAACACATAACAAAGACAGCTCTATCGAAGTGTCTACATTATACTTGGCGGCCATTCAGCCCGGTCTTACCCTTTAAGGTGACAGAATATATCACTGCCCAAAATCATATTAGGAACACCTATTATAATGGCGGGTCAAGTGTGACAAAGAGCAATTTGCAGAAGTGACACTGATATAGCGTCTTCGTGTTATCAATTTAAAAGTTTGTTAATTCCACCTTGTCATGTTTTTAATTTTACCTGCTTGTCTGGTCAGTAAATGATAAGTATTTTATATGTAAGTTTCAAATTGATGCTCGTCTCGAAGCGACGTAAGGTATAATCAAATGATTCCTTCTGCGCCACTTACTCTATGCAATTATACTTTAGCCTGCCTGCTGCGGGCTAGGATAGGATTATGTACAGTTGAACAAACTCCACTAAGATACTTACCTACTCTTTACTCGTCATAAGGCTCGTCATGCCTAGATTTATTCGACTGTCTCGTCTGCATCACCTATCTACTCTATGGAACGTTACTCTAGCCAGCCTGCTGCGGGCTATGATAGCTAGGCCTATGGACAACGGGCACCAGTAGGCTACGCTTTACTCTTAATTAGGAATACGTATCATGCCTAAGTTTATTCTTGTGGCTTATTCAGTTGTCACTTCTGCACTATCTACTCTATGCAACGTTACTCTAGCCTGCCTGCTGCGGGCTATGATAGGGCTATGGACAATAGGCGCCAGTGGACTGTAAACTAGATACCAGCTTAAATTAATTAATGCCGAGGGTAGATATCCATCTTTTGTAAAGGTCTGTAGTAGTATTAGACGAGAATGTATGATGTAGGTTTTGACCTTTGAGGATAGGTAGTTTTTGTGCCACATATTAAGTCAAACGTGAATGCCACCCTATCTGTAAACACTGGCAAAATAGTCAACTAAATCACAAATAAAGACGGTTTACAGAAGGTTCACTCGACCCTATTAAGGATTTTCGCGTTTGTCATTTGACACGTAGCTACTGTATATTTTCTAAACAGCATAATCTGATTCAAAAACGTCATACGATTTTGAGCCAAATTCTGAGCCAATGGTAATCCAAGAAATATGACGTTCGCGCCAACCATCTTCTTGGATACCTTGAGTTCCTCTGAGATTCCAGTTATTTCCAGTTAAAATCAGTAAGCGTTAAAATTGCTGATAGTACTGAGCCATTTGTATATTCGTGACTAAAGGTACAAAATTAAAGTCGCAACCTATGGTCGCAACAGGAAAATTTCAATAAGGATCAAAAATATCAATAATATCAAAAAGGATCTTAGAATGTCATATTCATACTAACAAAAATATCCTATTTATTTGATACCTAAGTGCAAGAAGTATTATTAAGTACTTCTAGTTAGTACATACATAAGTACATAACATAGCCAATGTAGAAATAGTGTAGATACTATACCTTGTACATAGTATTACTAGGACCTTTCTTTCCTATAGGTAGGTACTTGCAGTATGACCTAAACAGTCCGAATGATACGCTGTGAGCCAAATTTCGAGCAATTGAAATAAGTTGCCAAATATAACGGCCAGATAGATAGTTCCTTTTGGCAACGAAATATAAGAAAAATATAACAGAAAAGCGACGATGTTAGCGCGGTCATATTTCTCACTAGAATCACTTTCCGCGAAAATTCTTGGGGCTCACACAAATTTCACTTTACTAGGCTTATGGGTAACGTTTATAGGTCGCAAATGGCTATAAAGCAGCAATGGCGGCATGTCATAATGTATTGCAGTGTAGGTACACTTTTGTGAGTTTTCATGCACCGAGATTTTGTTGAACATTTTTGTAAACGATTTTCGTGTCGTCAGGCCAAGTCGAGTACCTAAGCATTTTTATTTAAGTAGAATTTCAAAAGCGCATCGAAGAATAGTCAATGAAATCTGAGTACCTACCTAAGCATTTTCTATTCAAAAGCGCATCGAAGTATAATCAAAGAAATCTTATCTATCAAAAGTTGAATACCTACGACATCAACCATTTTCCGTCAAATTAGTTATTATATGTCCTACTTTCAACCCGATAGTGTTGTGATTTTTAAAAACAGTTCTTGTAGCTATATACTTACTTTTATCAAATTAATACAAACATAGAGGTATACAAACATTTGTTTGTAATGCATACGTCATACGTATGAAAATCTGAGATACATGTTTATCAGACGAGATTCATGTTGTCAGTTTTGTTTATGCTGTAGGGTACACAGAACGGGCACCACTTACATTTCTGAACTTTGAATAAGCTGAAATTTACCCAATTTACGTAGTGTAGGACCTTGGTAGGACGCCATAATGTCAAAACACGCCTGCGATTACGAATATTGTATCAAAAATTCCGCAACTAAATTACACCTACACCACTATATTGTTTGGCAAACAACTACCTATCGTTAGTGACCTGTCCAATCAAAATCTGAAAACAAATACTCCTAACCGGAGACCATTAACCGTGAACCGGCAAAAACCGGTTATTTAGCGCTAAGAGCCGGATACCGCCGGTTTTATCCGGTAATCCTTTCCGGGGAATTAGCGGCGGTTTGACAAACTAAGCTTTTAACGACAACCGGCGGCGGGGGCTAAATAAATTACCGATAGCAACAAAAATCGGGAACAGACGGAACGCCTTTTGGTATTACAATTTATTGTCGTCGGTTTTGTGCTAATTCTGCCTGAGAAGTCACGTTTATTGTAAAGTTTAGGACAAACTTGCGGAAAATCTGTGGGCGGGATTTCCAAATAATTATCTCTCTCTCTTCGTTAGATACCTATTGTCAACCCATCAACAAGTTTTCGTCCTTGCTATAAGTTACGTATTAGAGTACCTATTTATAAGAATAGAATATTCCGTCGTAAAATTATCTACAGAGCTACTACAGACACATACTTACTTACTAAGATGACTTTTAGTAAAATGATCTGGCACCAAAATCAGGAAAATTACCATTAAAACTAAAATCATTTCTTGCTCTACTTTCGATCTCTTCTAGGAACTCATACGAAATTATACAACCCTTTATTTACTTAACCTTTTTTGTAACACCCTTGAAATAGATTTCAACTCGGCTTAGCGAATGCAAATCATGAAGTTAAGTGGATTTTATCCAATCCCTTCTTAAGAACATGTTTTATGTATGAACGTTCTGGTACATGGCGGGAATCACAATTGACGTCCGTTGCTGCGCAACCGTAATACATGCGTCTGTCAGATGAAAGGTTTCAAATTCGCTACTTGACAGGGCCATAAATAAAATACAAAAATTGTAGATATGCCCAAAACAATTGTCCAAAAATATTACAGACTTATAAATTGAAAATAACAAAGTTGAAAAATTCACCAGCGACCCGTAGCTCGGTTGGTAGAGCGGTGGAACGGCAATCCACAGTCCCGGGTTCAAGTCCCGGCGGTCGCTGGTGAATTTTTCAACTTTGTTATTTTCAATTTATGAGAATAATATTGCGCTGTGAGTGCATTAAAAATTCCAATGTATTACAGACTTCTTTCATCGTTTGCCAAGATATTAAGGGCCTTACTACAAAAAAGTAAGACCAGTATTAAACGCGTGTCTAGCGTTTTTTTTTGTATGAAGTTTTATTTTAGACACGCGTTCAACACTGGTCTAACTTTTTTGTGGTAAGGCCCTAAAAGTTAGAATTTATAAAACACCAACATTATTTATAAAAGTTGTTGTTTTGACTCTTGAATATTGAATTATGGCGTCATATTTCTATGATTTCATACAAAATATCGTTTTCGGTCGTCTAAAATGTAGCTCATTATTTTGACCTGTCAGTCAAGTAGCGGATTCCTTATAGAGGTACTAAAAAACGGACGTTGACGCATGAGCTTGTTGTTTGACAGACTCATCAAAATTTCTTTCAGTTGACAGAAGAAAATCAATGCTTTTCTTATTTTTTTGTACCAGTCAGTTTGTTTTGTATGTCAGAATGCGCAGCAACGGACGTTATGTGTGGGCTCCGCCTCTATCTCGACGGTTCCGTCGCTGTTTTGTCAGGGATCTGGTGAACCCTTGAAATAACACTCTTTATTGATTCTGCTGCGGAATCCCAGAGATTTGTTTTGGTTAATTTGAGGCTTTATGGTTCTTTGGCAGTAAGTTTAAATTGGAAATTCTGTGATGCGGTTTTGATTATAATGAAGTGTGAAGGAGCTGATATATACTATACCGAGAGTGTTAGATATTCTCACGCAGTCAAACCTCTCCCACAGCATCACCACCGGCCACCCAGTCTCTGACACTAAAGAAAACAAATATACCACTATATGTATAAAATGAAATGCAGTATTACGGGTAACTATGAGGTGGCCCTAAAACGTTGACACCAGGATTCAACCGGTCAATCGTAATCTTAGCATTCGACCAAGTGACTTTATTAGTGTAATCTTATAAACACTTTTAAGAGGTATAAAGGGCACGGTATTCTGTCAGTTCTCTTCACTATTCGTATCAGATCCGTTTAATCTTGTTCACCGATATAATATGAATAAACAGTCACATAAAAATAAACCACTACTGTGTGTGCATTAAAATCCCAATTGATTGATTAAGCAATAGCTTCATCATATGGTATATGAATTCCACTCGTAATGTGGACTAACCAGATAATAAAATTGTAAATATTTGTTCCTAGATGTCACTGGATCGTCGCTTGGAGAGCATCAAGAAATTGAAATGTAGTAAGTCAATCGATGCATCAATATTTAGCTCAGTGGCAGAGCAGTGTGGCGTTGACCGGTGCGGCCAGGGTTCGAGCTTCGGTCAATGCATGTAATTTTTCAATTTCTTATTTTCATTTATGAGAATAACTTAGCACAGTGCATTCTAATCCCAATAGGTCGGTACGACCGAAGGGTAGACAACATTTTAATACCAAACCCTTAAAACACAATGAAAACACAGAAACAAATGTAATAACATTACGCCGGCCATTTTGTTAATGCAGATGCATGTCCCCTCATGTAGCGGTCAAAGTGCTAAGTTTGGGTCATTACAATAATGCCCGGCCTTTATTTCGCCCTGGGGGAAGTTAGCGCCAGTGTGTGAAAGGATATTGCTGCCCAAACACTTGCTTATCGGTAAATGTAGCGGGGTTATCTGGCATAAAGAGTACCTAAATGAGAGAGAAGTCACAAAATAGAGAGTTTATAGAAGGTTCACTCAAACCTATTAAGGATTTTTGCGATTGTCAGTTGTTACATAGCCAGGGATGCTACTGCCAAAAATCTTAAAGTATAAGAATATCTCAGCAGCAAAATCTGACACAAGAATGCTGTAATGATTCTGAGCCAATTTAATCCCAGGAATAATATGACGTTCGTGGCAACCAACTTCTTTATTTACCTTCAGGTCCCCTGAGATTCCAGTTAAAGTTAGTAATCGTCAAAATCGTCGTTAGTAGGTACTGAGTGAGCCATCTGCCTAGCCTTAATTTGTGAAGAAGTGTTGTTTTCCTGTAACTACAGGTTACGATAGTAATTTATTCCACCCGCCTTTCCCTTCATGATTCATGACAACGCACTTACGTATAATTCAGTTCAGTTCAATGGATTGCATGAATAATCACTGAAGTCATATAAATAATGACAGACTAAACGGAAATATAGGTATCCTTTTTTTAATTAAAGCTAGTGATCCGCGACGTTGATTTTTCACAGAAAGTTTTTATTCTCTTCGAACTGTTAGGTATTGAAAAGGCTTCGACAGAATGCCTAAAGTTAAAATTTGAGCAACGGCATGCGAAATAAAAAGCCGTCGTCGCATTAATCCGTGCGGTTGGCTGAATAATTTATTACGTTTCACATTATCGCAATTTCCACGGTTGTTTCCATTTAAAAGGAAGTAAATCATAATAATGATTGTATGTAATATCACAAATTAAAGAGACGGCGCGTGGGGCGACTTTACAGATGGGTCACTGGTACTAGCGACAATATTGCCACTTACTGACTTTCACTGGAAGTGTGAATCTCATGGAAACTCAAGGTAACTAAGAAGATGGTTGCTATAAACGGGCATATTCCTTACGCGCACTCTATAGCTTAAAATATACTCTAAGGAACGGATAGTCTAAACCAGTGTTTTTGAAACTGTGGACCGCGACCCCCAGGGGGGTCGCCGGCAAAGACAAAAGTCGGTCAGGTCGACTCCAATTCAGTAAAACACAAATTTAGTGACAAAGAATGACCTTGTTTAGTTATTCAAAACGAAGGACTATTACGAGTATAATAATATGCAGTGTAGTTTACGCTCTTTGCGTTTCTAACGTGAAAAGTCGGGCTCGCTTCGCTCGCAATACGTACCCCTTTCTACTTGGTTTACATTCACGGCTAGTGTTGAAGCTCTTCGCTTGTTTGTAACGCGAAAAACCGAACTCGCTGCGCTCGCTATACGTGTATTTTTTTGGCCCGTCTAGGCTTCCACGCTCGTTTGTAGCGTAAAAAGTCAAGCTCGCTTCGCTCGCGAAACGTCTGGGTATTTGAAGATTTTCTGTACACAATGCTTGAAGTTTTTCTGTACCTGCCACCGATTAAATGCTATATTACTAATTTTGTCTTCCTACGATGATGACCCAAGGGGGGTCGCCGGTAAATTTTTGCCTGGAAAGGGGTCGCGTATTCGAAAAGATTGAAAAACACTGGTCTAAACGAACCTGCCTACTCAACAATGTTTAAAATAAGCTCTAGAAAACCACCAAGCTCACGATATAAAATTTTACCCCAGAATAAAACTGAGAAACCTCTAGAGGTAAATTATTTAAGTTGCGCTTACATCCGGTTATAAAAGTAAAGGAATTCACACCGACTCTCGTAAAGTTTATTTTGTTTCTTCCGGTTCATCGGTTTATAGGGGCATACATACATACATATATATACGGGAATTCGATACATTCCTTAAAAGAGGTAAGAGGGGAAGCCATTTCCAACATATTTTTTCATAGAACCACAAAATACAGAGTTTACAGTAGGGTCACTCGACCCTGTTTCGGATTATTGCGATTGTCACTTGTTACATAGCCAGGGTTGTTGTTATTTTGATCTTTTGATTTTTTGAGAACTCTGCAATCCTTAGGCTGTATGAAATTAATTCGTTTATGTATGTATGGAAGTACCTAAGCCAAAGGTATTTTTCTAAAACATGCGTTAGGCGTGCGTAAAAATAACGCACCGACGGCAGTTTTTAATTTATAAGTCGTTTTGTGACAAATGTACGTGTATCTTCATAATTTAGCCGATGTGGTGCAGTAGTTAGTACGACTGCCTGCTAAGCAGAAGGTTCCGGGTTCAGTTCCCTGTGGGGTCACACACAAAGTTGATATTTATCACTTTGTGAATTTGTTCCCAGTCTGGTCAAGTCATTGTAAGCTGAACCACTTGATTGCCCGAAAAGCAAGATGATTCCGTGCTTCTGAGGGCACGTTAAGCCGTTGGTCTCGGTTGTTGTCTATGATCACTTAGACGGCGGTCGTTATACAACCATGTCAGAGGCCTGCTAACCGTGTGGCCTACTACTTGCAGTAGGTGTTTGAAAAACTCTGTCACCATGGTTCATCGGGTCGTTGGATGACCGAAGTAGAAACCACTCTAAGAAGAAGGAGACCTTAAAACTCGATTCCAAACTGCCACATTTGTATCGAGCTTCTTGACCTGTGCATCTATGTACATCCTGCAATAATTGATTCGGCTCTCCCGGAAACCGGTCATAAACCGGTCGTAACCGGTTTCGGCCGGATATAGCCGGAGTGTCCGGTTAAACCGGTGCTATTGGTTTATTATTCCAGCTTTAGTTACGGGTCCAGCTATAGCTGTTGTGGAAGGAAATAGGTATTACACTGTTTCGATGATCTAGTGGTCTGATTTGAATACGCCCTTCATTAATAACCACTACAGTCCACTGCTAGACAGATGTCATGTGGCGTTTTGCGTCGCATTCTTCAGTGGAGCTTGGGCCTTAAAATGTATTCATGAATATACCTAGTATAAAAGTACTTATAGTAGAAGAAAGATTTTTGGCCCATGTTTGTCACACATACATACCTGTAATGTTTTAGTACGAACTACGAGCTAATCCGTAATTCCGTTGGCGAATTTTTGACAATTTTTTGAGTAAAAATGCTAGTAGGTAGAGTCTGGCCAGCGAGTCTTTGGACGTCAAATAATTCAAATATTTCAAATGGCAGCACTAGAAAAAGAAATGTCAAACTATATGTCAGATACTCAGATCTTACATAACCTCTTCTTTTAGTTTTACGATGCGCGTTTTATGTGTTTTTTTGTAAAAAATATGCCGAAAACCATCAAAAGCAGTGCTCGAAAGGTGTTGTATACAATGATAACCAAATATGAACGTCAGAAAAGCGATACCAATCGAGTTATTGAAGAAAATCTACGACTTTTGTATGAAACTCTATCGGCTACAAGTAAGTACAGCCAAAACATCTTGATACTTACCACATTTAAATAAACTAGAAAATGGGTTTATTGCCTTTGAGTACATATGCTTTGGTTCTTTTTATTCATTTAGATCGATTAATCAAAATTTGAAGCCATCAACAACAATAAATTATGTGATCCACTTTTCAGGGCATTCAGATGATGAATTTCTATAAAATAAAGTTGAAGACCTGGTGGAACAGCTCAAAAAGGTTGAAATAAATGGATTGATTACATCTGCATCAAGTTATTTGGCCCACATATCTACTCTAACAGGTTGTATTTCAATTCAATCTTTTTTCTATTTATGTAGGTTAATAAAAATTTTATATTCTATCTATACCTACACTAACCAATAATTTTTTTATTACAGAAAAAAGAGGGATCTTTAAACCAAGGCAAATGGATAACGCCGGGAAAGAAACGCTCCCGCCAGCCTACGGTTTCAAGCACTTTCTGAGCAATAGGGCGGTGGAGGCATGGAACAGGCTACCAGAGCATGTGGTGTCTGCAGAAAACACAAACCAGTTTAAAAACAGATTGGACAAATTAAACTCAACTGAGAAATCCAAACAAGAGGACAGCGAGATACAGGCATAATCAGTTGCTACAACTGCCTGTTTAAACATAATAATAATAAAAATTTGGAGAAGATATGACATTTTAATATATCTTTTCCTTTCTATTTTATATTTGGCCTTTTCTTTATTGTAAAAATGTACTTGTAATTTATTTTTTAGTATCGTTAATAATATTGTATTATTCACATATTATTAACGTATGAACTGCAAGGTTCATTCTGGTGTCAGAGTTCCAAAAATATGTCTTTTTATTTATGGAGACAGTTCCCATGATTTGTCGCAGGAAAACAGCGAATTCCGGTCGATCAAGTATTTCCTAGGCCTATCGCGAAGACAATTGCGAAATACATCGATTTATTCACTATTGGCCTAAAAATCTTAGTCAATAACGAATTCGTCCACCTTATGGTCAAAAATCTATGACGTATAAGGGACACGCTCGTAGATGCCTACGCACCTGCTACGACTTTTCGGTGCCTTAGGTCGCTCTACGCCACTGAAACACGTACACAGAAGCACCTGCGAGCGTGAATACATACCAGACTACAACAAAGACAGCATGCGCACTGAAAGGAGCATGCGCATGGAAATATGCATATATTTTTCAGTTCATTTCCATTGTAATGTCCCTCCCCTACCCTACCACAATTTTTTTTTTTTGCTAGTCTACCTACAAACGCGAAACACAGAATCCGAATAGATGAAAACCTACTTGGCATGGTTACTAGAAATGGGTTCACTGAGGTTTATGAATCGGCCAGGTGATCGTCAACCCTACGTTGTGCATAAGCAGTAACCCAAACTTCTTTGCTGATAAGGAATGGTGTGTCCTAACTAATCTAACCACTATTTTGAAGAATAATCCGATTAACATAGCTTCATAAGAAAATTATACACCAATAAATAAATCAATTAGCAGCACCGTTAGAATAAATGTAAGTAAAGGTACTTCAAGTCAAGGCGCAACTAGCACAGAACGACATAAAATAAAGTTAAGTAAAGCGCTGCCGAATCACCTCTACTTAGAAGTCACTATGTCGCTAGTACTTGAGTATTTTATTGGTAAGGCTTAAGGTTGGAGCCCCGCCCCGCTCCCTGGCTTATTTTATGAAGTTATTCACCAGTGTGCTTGTATTTCATAAGAAAGACGACGCAAGTGATGTATCTAATTATCGGCCAATATCCATCCTCTCAGTATTTTCAAAATTATTTGAGTCATTGCTATATCCGAAAATTAATCATCACATTAACGATGTTATATCTATTCATCAGCATGGCTTCAAGAGGGGACGTTCCATTGAAACCAACCTTGTCTCTTTTGTGTCGGATCTTTCTGAAAGTGTCGATAAGGGCCTTCAAGTTGATGCTGTGTATACAGACCTCAGCAATGCTTTTGATAAAGTTAGCCACTCATTGTTATTGTTTAGGTTGCAGGAAGTTGGAGTCTGTGGTACATTACTATCCTGGTTTGAGTCCTACCTTAGAGAAAGACCCTCGAGAGTGTCAGTAAACAATTACACCTCAGAACTTTATACTGCGGAATCTGGTGTACCACAAGGCTCTCATTTAGGTCCTATACTGTTTTTGGTATTTTTCAACAGTATAACCGAATGTATACAGCATTGCAGTTTCTCGATGTTCGCTGATGATCTCAAAATTTATCGCGTTGTTGGATCGTTTACTGAGATGCAACTTTTGCAGGAGGATATCGATAGGATTTCACAATGGTGCAATGAAAATGCAATGGTGATTAATGTAAAAAAATGTTGCCACATTAAGTACACGCGAAAAAAGATTCCATTTGATTCTACCTACACCTTAGCTGGTACTGTCATTGAAAAGGTAAATGAAATGCGGGATCTTGGAATCACCATTGATAGTAAATTAACATTTAATCCTCATATCAGTGCAGTGGTGAAAAGGGCAGGGCAGATGCTGGGATTTATCAAAAGAAATACTCGGAACTTTGGCTCGCTTAGGGCTAAAACTGTTTTATATAATGCATTTGTTCGAAGTCGTTTAGAGTTCGCATCCACTGCGTGGAATCCTCTTTACACAGCTCAATCTCAGCGACTCGAACGATTGCAACGATCCTTCACCAGGTCCCTTGCTTTTTTCTCGCGTGACATATCTCATAGATGCCCTTACGAATCTCGTCTGTCATTTTTCAAAATGCAGTCTCTTCGTAAGAGACGTAAAATTCGTGATCTTCTATTCCTTTTCAAGGCCATGAACAACATGTTCGATTCACCAGCGCTTTTGTCTCGGTTTGGTTTATGCGTCCCTTATCGGTATCCACGATCGGTTATCAAGAAGGTATTTTCTCGACCATCATTTCGGACGAATCTGGGTCAGAATTCGCCTATCACTCGAATGTGCAGTTCGTATAATGCTATTAGTGCTGATTTAGATATATTTAACGATAGCCTGGGGCTTTTTAAAAAGAAGTTAGGAGATATTATCACATAAATTAATTAAATTATTATATATTTTAAATTGTTTTGAATTCATTACACCTCAATTGTCATGTCATGTGATGTATTTAGGTAAAAGAGCATCCGACATAGCTGGCATACCTACCGGACAAAAAAAAAGAAAATTTAAATCTCGCGACCAGAGCTGAAACATATTGCAATCGATTAAGCATAAAAATACAAAGCAAAAGTGTACTTTGATAAAAAGTCGTAATAGTTGTATTTTCGGAGATATATGGATTTAAAAGTCATTTTTCAATTTCAATATTAATATTATTTTCCTTTTTTTAAGTATGTGCTTGTCTATAATAATACTTATTCTAATGTAATGTAGACTAAAAACGTTAGATTGTGCTTATATATACTTAAGACTAGCGGCCCGCCCTGCGGTTTCACCCGCTGATACTTACCTGTTTTCCCGTAGAAATTAGAGCTTTCCCCGTAGTAAAAAGTCGATTACTCCGTTTCAGCAGAAGTGTCGCATTATGATCATGTGCCAGCAAAAGCGGCCCTTCATGCTGAAAAACTTTTCCTTTGAGGCCATTACGCTATCTCTTATAGTTTAGATGGGATGCTGGTGGTCTGCATCAGATACTCCAGACCCTTGATGACCATGTGCCTGCAGAAACGTCCCGTCATGCTGAACAACATTTACTTTGAAGCCATTACCGTATCTATTATAGTTTAGATGGGATGTTTGTGGTCCGCATCATGTACTCCAGATCCTCAATGACCATGTACCAGCAGAAGCGGCTCATCAAGCTCAACAACTTTTGCTATGAAGCCATTTTCGTATATCATACAGTTTAGCTGTGCTCCTGGTGCTTTACATCAGGTACTACAGATCCTCATGGGTGGATAAAAAGTAGTCCATGTCCGTCTTAAATATGCTAGCGATTTCAGTGCCAAATCTCGCGAAGATCGGTAAAGCGGTTTGGCTAATTTGGGTAAAATCCGCTTTATTTTCCCGTTTTTCTGCTGCTGACCGTTTTCCCGTGGGAATGAGGAATATTCCCATGGTATAAAGTAGCCTATGTTACTCAAAGATGTAGTAGCTTTCTAATAATGAAAGAATTTTGGAAGTTGGTCCATTAGTTTCGGAGATTATCGATTACACATACACTGCACATGCCGTCGCCGTACAAAAGGAAGATACCTACTGCTACCTGCCGACGCTACACGTGTCGTCTGCAGTTGTCATCTGTCGCGATGCTCTTAATAGCACCTTAATTATAGGAGATTGCATAGAGAGATTACGGCGACTGCATTTCAGGCAAATCAGCTTTCGTCTTGAATATAAATGAGCACAATCAAACCTTTTTAGTGTGTATTACATTATTAGAATAAGATTGATTTTATTTATAAGCTTAAACTTATGTCAATATAATAACAAATATATACTTATGAAAGCAAAAGAAAATGAATATTGAAAAAATATTTTTTTCGACTTTTAAATCCATATATCTCCGAAAATACAACTATTACGGCTTTTTATCAAAGTACACTTTTGGTTTGTATTTTTATGCTTTATCGATTGCAACATGTTTCAGCTCTGGTCGCGAGATTTAGATTTTCTTTTTTTTTGTCTGGTAGGTATGCCAGGCTCCATACTAAAATGTCGGATACCATTTATGTATTTTTTCATTGTCACTGTATATTTATTTTTTTGTGAATGTTGTGGTCGCCTGTCATTGGTACCCATATCAGGATGTATTTTATTTTATAAAATGTTTTTGAATGTGTTTGTAATATGTGTACTGTTGGTGATCCTAATAAATAAATAATAAATAATAATAATATTTTCAGATGTAATTTTATTTATTTTAAGAGGTGGTAGGTTTTAGGTTTTCCTCTTTCTGAAAATATTTTATCCTCAAACACAAACCGTGGGTTTCGGCTTTGCCTGACTGGACACCCTCCGCCTTATATTATTCCCAAACTAGTGCCTGAATTTACATTTACAATCAAAGTTACAAAAGGTATAATGCCTTAGTAATTTAACTTAATTTTATTTGCAAAATCAAAAGAGGTGTAATAAAATAGATACGTACATAAGTAACAAAAAGGAGCGAAAGCTGGATTTTCCACGTCCAGATGTACTAGCTGTCCAATATAAGGCATTTTGTATTGCAAAACAAGGAAGCTACTTTTATGGCCAAGTGTTTGGAATAATTTTTCTTTTCTGAATTTACTTTTTACTGAATCTACTTGGAACAAGGAATTTACGTCAGATAGTCAGTCTGTCTCCCCGATTCCCCAAAGAATAAAAATTCGTTCTTTCTTTTGAACCAAAGATATGTGCTAAATTGTCACATCCCTAGAAAGCTTTCCATTTTTGTAGGTGTAATTATATTTTTATTTCTAAGCAAGTTACTAGTAGTACTAGAAGGTTGACAACAAATAACTATTATCTTATTGTTGATTTAATTTATAAATTTATATGCAAACCGACCTTTATCAAATTATTTCAAACAATAAACTTTACCATGAAACAATACCATTTCTATTATTTGTCTACCCCGCAAGAATTATGAGCATGAACAGTTAAATAACCAAAAGGATGGGTGACCGAAAATGGATGAATTACCTAAAATTGATGGGTGACCGCAAATACCAATATTAATCTATATCTCCTCTTCTAAATATTTCCGCAGGTTAAAAATGGCATCAAAGGAAGGCTAAAATTGCCTGCTACAAAAAGCAACCTTTTCCAACCCTAAACTTGTATCGTTGGATACTAAAGTCTTCCCGTATCTCGTTTCCCATACGTTTCCTCGGTCTAAGAATAGTATCAAACGAAATCTAAAATTGTCCCTTACAAAACTCAACCTTTATTGAACCTAAATTCGTACCGCCTGACACTAAAGTTACCCTGTAACTTTGCTTTTAAACGTTTCCTCACATTAAGAATGGTATTAAATGAATGCTCGAATAACCCCCTTCAGAGTGCAACCCTTAGTTCCCCCATATTCGGAGGTCAGTATACTAAAGTTACATCATAACTTTGTTTCTAAACATTTCCGCACACTAAAAATAGTATCAAATGAAAGCTAGAATTATCCCCTATAGGATGCAACATAGAGGTACACAATATTCGTGGGTCAGTATTCTAAAGTTACCTCATAACTTTATTTCTAGACGTTTCCGCACACGGAAAATAATATCAAATGAAAGCTACAATTGTCCCCTGTAGAATGCAACATAGAGGTACACAATATTCGTGGGTCAGTATTCTAAAGTTACCTCATAACTTTATTTCTAGACGTTTCCGCACACTGAAAATAGTATCAAATGAAAGCTAGAATTATCCCCTATAGAATGCAACATAGAGGTACACAATATTCGTGGGTCAGTATTCTAAAGTTACCTCATAACTTTATTTATAAACGTTTCCTCACTATAAAAATAGTATCAAATGAAAGCTAGAATCACCCCCTATAGTATGCAATCTTTAGCTACCCCATATTCGTGAGTCAGAATACTAAAGTTACCCCATATCTTTATTTCTAGACGTTTCCTCACTTTGAAAATGGTATCAAATGAAAGCTAGAATTGTCCCCTGTAGAATGCGACCTTTAGTTACCCTATATTCGTAGGTCAATATTCTAAAGTTACCTCATAACTTTATTTATAAACGTTTCCTCACTATAAAAATAGTATCAAATGAAAGCTAGAATCACCCCCTATAGTATGCAATCTTTAGCTACCCCATATTCGTGAGTCAGAATACTAAAGTTACCCCATATCTTTATTTCTAGACGTTTCCTCACTTTGAAAATGGTATCAAATGAAAGCTAGAATTGTCCCCTGTAGAATGCGACTTTTAGTTACCCCATATTCATAGGTCAGTATTCTAAAGTTACCTCATAACTTTATTTATAAACGTTTCCTCACTATGAAAATGGTATCAAATGAAAGCTAGAATCACTCCCTATAGAACGCGATCTTTAGTTACCCTATATTCGTAGGTCAATATTCTAAAGTTACCTCATAACTTTATTTATAAACGTTTCCTCACTATAAAAATAGTATCAAATGAAAGCTAGAATCACCCCCTATAGTATGCAATCTTTAGCTACCCCATATTCGTGAGTCAGTATTCTAAAGTCATCCCATAAAATAAGTTGTATGAACAGATTATGCCATTTCATCATTATCCACTACCTAATATGGGCATAACTACATCACTAATCGGTTTTACACACCTATAAACACCACACTCCACTGCTAGACATGAGCTTCAGTAAATAATCTACCTACCTTCTACGAAAATTGGCGGTATTGTCTCACCAATCATCTACTTTACTTGTAACGCTAACCTATTATAGTATGTATAAATCTTATGTCCATAGAAACCGGATTGCGATTCCACTGCTGGATAGCTCGCCATTGTTCACAACAAGAAATACACCATACCGTACTCAACAATTTTCCTAGTCGGTTACTTCTTCATTTTTCAACAAATCAAAACAATATAGGATTTATAAATTTCCTTTTACACACATATCGATGTGACACCCCTGTTTTCAACAGTCGGTTAAAACGGTTACGATTTTTTTTCCACAACTTTGCCTATCGAGCCCACTGTCAATAATGTCATACTCACTCGGTTATCCTGTTTTTATCTACCTACTTTTCCCATTTACCTGCAATATGCCATCTTCTCATACAAATTGTGTGAGCGAAAAATGCGCAGCGACGGATGTCAGGTGTGAGACCCGCCATAGGAATGATGACGCCACCGCGAAGCAAGAATAAGAGGGTAGAAACAAAACTGTTCGCGGCGATTCTCCGTCTTCCCGCTAGCCGCTATCACTCACGCACTATACATACTTGCAAAACAGTTAGAATTTATCAATGGCATGATTACGTTTATCACATACGTAAAAGACAAATGGGAAACAGGTAGAATAAACACGAGGTAGCAACACAATGAAAATTAATCTAGAAACCGCAAAATAGAACACACGTGAACTGCCAGCAACGTACATCCTAGGCACAAAATAACACAGAAAAATCAAAACCACTTTTAAATAGAATGGAATAAAAATTGTAAAATCAGAGAAAATAAAAGGCCTTACCAGGGTTTCTTCAAGTTAACTAAAGGAAAATGGCGCCGCACCGAGCGTGGTGTCCGGGCAGCCGGCAGTCGCACCCGGCCGCTCGCTCAGCCGTCCTGAAAAAAAGTGAAGCGCCTCTGGCCGGCGGCGGCCGCCCCCGCGTCGCCCGCGCACCCGCGGCGGGTGTCCTACCGCGCCGGGCAGTCGGAGTCTGGCTGGTCGAAATAAGTATATCAACCAGTAGCAATATCCCCCAGAGCATGTTACGATGCTGTTACGACCAATCGCAGCCCTTCTTACGTTCGACTCAATCCTGTTGCTCAGATATTACTGGTAAAACAGCGCACTGCCTCACGTCACGTATCATTCAGCTAGTTCTGTGCAATATCAATAGATGGTGCTACTATGCACGAATTGGCTAGGATCAACATTGATTTGGGAATATAAAATATTATTTCTGGTCTATTATGAAACATAAATCGTTCAATTATCTTTGAAATTTCTGTTGCCACAAACAAAATGCATCTATTCTGATATTTGTGTTTAAACTGAGCGCAATTTATGGTATGAAAGAATTATGCATTATTGAAAGATGACTTTCATCCCAAATGTGCTCATAAACAAAGCATATTGTTAGTAAATATATTAATATTGAGGAATTATATTTGTGCGTGATTGGCTGAACCGTTACACCATGCAGTGCACATGCTCATATCAGTGTGCATGCTCATTTCTATGCGCATGCTCATTTCCATACGCACGCTCACTTCCTTCCGCATTTATATTTCCATGCGCGCAGAGGGACTTAAAGCTCCAAAAAGTCGTAGTAGGTGCGTACGCGTTGGGATCGACGCGCGTGTCGTGTTTTACGTCAGTGACCTATATTTTTGTCCATGAAGTTGACGAATTTGTTATTTACCAAGATTTTTAGGCCAATGGTGAATAAATCGATGTATTTCGCAATTGTCCGGCTCTTCGCGATGGGCCTAGGAAATTCGAGATCAACCGGATTTCACTGTTATCCTGCGATATATACAGGGAGTAACGGAGAGGGTATATATAACAAGGAGGTGAGACGAAAGGAGGTCAAGGTACTCATGAAACTGAACAACTTTCCCCATGAAACATGAGACGAAATATGAAAAAAAATTTGGACCTCTCAGAGTAAATCAATCAGCTGATCTGCGATTTTGTATGGGACCAAATAGGTCCAAATATTTTTTTCATATTTCGACCCATGTTTCATGGGGAAAGTTGTTCAGTTTCATGAGTACCTTGACCTCCTTTCGGCTTATTATACCCTTTCTGTTACTCCCGGTAGATACATCATACATACATACCGGTAGGCAAGGCAAACACAAACTAAAGAGCAGAAAACAAAAAAATAGTAAGTATCAAAATTGTTTTATTGTAGTTTTTCAGTGTTAACATGTGAAAGATTTTTAAAATTGGCGCCATTTCCGTGTCCAAAGACTCGCTGGCCAGACTCTAGTCTAGTTTATTACCTACAACCCATAAATAGCAAATTGAGTTTGTTATGAGTTTGCTCACGAAATCCTATTTACCAGTTCGGTGGAAGCTACGAAACGCCTACGAGTGCTACAACGCCTACGATTTCGTAGCTCAAAGCTACGATTCAATTAGAAAGCTGAAACCTACCTCTCTAGGTATGTATTGCATACGAAAATCGAGGTGCAAAAGTGCTTAACGTCTGCTAGAAATAAAATATTGAAACATGCATACAAATATAAATACACAACATATAAATAACTTTTTTGCTGCGCGCTACGGGAAATTAAAAAAAAAGTTTCGCGAAAAAAGTTTTTTGACGTGGGAATAGTCACAAGGAATAGTGTTGTAGGTACTATGGCACTGAAAGTAACAATTTTGTCACTCTTTAGAATAGGTACTCAGATAACTGTTACTATTAAAATGTAACAGTAGCACTAATTTTTAGAAATATTTGTAAAAGCTATGTTTTGAATTTGTACCATATTTGTTATAATTAAAATAATCTTTATTGCATTTCAATAATGGAGTTGTCATAATGAATGACTTTGTAACCCTTGTTCGTGCCGACACACTTTTGGTCACTCCTTTTTAGGGTTTCATAGTCTACTAGAAACCCTCATCATTTCGTCAAGTCTGTCTGGCTGTCTGTATGCCGCGCCCTCATAACTTCATCAGTTTTAGAGCTATCAACATGAAATTTGGTGAAAAGATAGATCGTGTTGACCCAAATACAGAAACGTTGGGAAAAAATATATTAAATGTTTTTTGAAATACAAGTGAAAGGAGGGCCAAAAGAAATGTTTTCTTCTGTAATATTGAGTAGGGTATCGTTGAATAGGCCTTTTAAAACTAAGCGGAGGTTTCTTTGAAACAAAGTCACTAAAATGTTTCTGTCTCGTGATATTTGATTTTAAAATTTTGGCTATTGTAGTAGTAGTATCACCGCCACTATACGGTTGACCGAAGTCGACAGAATTTCAGCCGAGGTCAAAAACTCCGCCTTTTACGAAACACCCTGAGTGCACTAGGGGTTGCAGTATTCTTAGCTTCTACCACACTGTTCCTGTATCTGCTACAAAATACTAAGTAGTTATTTACAACACTAGACCGGAAGTGGGTTGAGTGCACTCTATTGAATGTTTTAAATTGTTTGCACGATCTATATCCGTGCCCGTGCAGTCATTTCGATTCAAAGGAAAACAGTTTTTGCGTTGTTTTTTTTTTATTCAACTGCTAGGCAGTTCAATCCTCTTGAGAAAGTGAACTGGTTTTGAATTCGTGTTGCGTACTGTACCATAACTACTTATAACAGCCACAATAGTCCACTGCTAGACATGGATCTCGTTCGTTTCACCTACTTGCGTGTTTAGTCTTCTTCATCAGTTCAGCCATTTCAGAATCGATTGACAAAATAATATAACGTCAAATAGGTATTTACCTCCATTTGGGTATTATGAAATTTCAACCAAAGTAATTTATTAACTCGTAATTTATAGATAAATTATGAAATAAAATCCCACAAAATGACTTATGATTGACTTAGATTGTCTCTGTTCTGAGAAGCTGAGAAGTTCTCAAATAGACATCTATCTACCTTCCAATGGATATTAATTCAATAGAAGATAGGTACTTTGTGATCAGATCACGTACCTACCTTGTGTTACGTCGCTAGACTGGAACATTAATTAATATAATGTGTAGTACTCAGTATGTACCTATACAGGGTGTACCGGTACGTGGGCATTTATTCAAACTAATCATTTTAGACATCTACTTACCTTTCACTCTAAGGCTATCTGCGAAATCTCGAAAAATATCCCCTGTTCCATAGAAATACCTGTTATCTACCTACAAAAGCAAAACGTTTGGCAGGAATCACGTATGGAACAACTGTTTTCTTATTCTAGATTTCGTAGATAGCAAAAATTGTTCATTTAGATGCCTAGAATTACGAGTTTAAATAGATATACGCTTGCCAGTAACACGCTGTATACGGGGCTTAAGGGACAGGTCTCCGAATACTGATAGGGTGCATTCAGACCAAGAAATTGAACAACTTGCCATAGAAATAAATTTCAGGAAACGAAAAAACTTTTCGACTTTCCATACAAAATCACGATCAACAGACTGATTGCATTTACTAAGGAAAGTCAAAACCTTTTTAATTTTCCTGAAATTTATTTCTATGGGAAGTTGTTCAGTTTCATGGTCTGAATGCACCCTTTCAGTATTCGGAGACCTGTCCCTTACACCCTGTATACTAAGTTTAGTGGTAGTACTCTGAATCCAGCTAGGCGACTAAGTAACAAAGCAGTGCATTCAGGCAGAAATAACATGTTCTCAAGAACTTTAGATACTTATTGCATACCTAGAAATGTCTTGAAAGTACTTACTAGTTTGTAGATAATGAAACTTATCGTGAAACTGCGTAACTTCTTTACGCTTCACTTACCTAAATTATTATTCAAAGAAAGCGTAGGTCCTATGATGCTGTGCGATGCCAGCTTACAATAGCATCACACCAATTATACCCGTGGGTATCGTAAAAGGGACTAAAGGATAATGATCCAGGGAAAACATCATGCACTGCGCTCGCTCATCCACCTGCCAAGCATGGTATGGCCATATGGTGCCGGCAGAGTAGAATAGCACCACCCCCTCTCTTCCCGTGGGGGTTGTAAGAGGCGACCGAGGGATAAAACCGACCCAAATAGCCAGGGTCAACCGTATGGTGGCGGTTAGTTAATACACCACAAAAGCATTCCCAAGGAGGGTTGACGTCTGGTAGGCGGCCGGTCGTATTCGTGTTCAACAAAACGTATTGCGTCGACCCCAAGTAATTGGGATAAGGGCAGGAAGATGATGAGGGGGAGGCCCATGTCCAGTAATGGACTGTTGTGGCTGTTGTGGAGGTATGTTTACTCAAGTGACACACGATTTATCTATTTGTTAAACTTTTTGTTTCCCGGGTTTCTATGAAAAATTTCATTCAGTAGTTAAATATTCTTTTACGAAGATCCAGGTCACTAGTAAAAATTTTCATAAACCACCCCAGGCTTGGCCTACAAAGTCCAATATAATCACTGACAAGGGTAATTCTTAAAGCAATTTTCCACCGATACCGTCTTAGCGGCGGTTTAATCTATTTTTAAGCCATAACTCGGCGTGGTCAAAGGAAGCCAGTTCTCACACGTACCGCATGATTTTCCGGATCCGGTTTTTTAGCAAAAGGATTATAACGGACGGACTAGGAGCACGAAATTGTTTTTTATAATGGCTTATCCATTCACATTGATTTAGAATGTGACTTTCTTGTAGAGAATCTTGTAAATTCCTGCTAACAAATAAATGTTTTGACTTTGACTTTAAACGAAACTAGTGGCACATCAGCGGTGTCACTTTTCCATGATAGACAGACAAACAAACATAGAAACGCAAAAAGCGACTTAATTTTTACTTTGTATTGATACCATACCAAACCGAATATCATGCATAGTACAAGTAGCTGCATAATGTCAGCTTAAAAAAAGTAACTAAGGAACTCGAGTATTTTATCTTATCGACAATTTCAGACTTTAGGCTGACCAGTCCTGTCACTGTAATGATATGACTATGTACGATTTTGCTCAATAGCATCTGAAATATCCACATTATGGTATGTCTGGTCACGTCACTGTCATCGAAAGGGATAAATAGGCGTAAATTCTATGTGTGTGCGTCGCTGCAACAGAATTAACGGTCTGCTGTCGCAGGATGCCATTATATGACGGCTGCCACAAACCGCTATATCGCGCGGCGCGTGTGTGAAACGCCAAAGGAAGCCTTTCTTTGCCGGCGCATTCGCTAACTTCAAAAGACCACTTTCAAAGGGTAGGAAATAATATAAATTTTCCAGCAAAAAGAAAACTGGAATGTTAACTGTTGAGTTGCGGAGTCCGGAAAGGTATTAAGAGAATATGAGGTCAGCATTGTACCTGTAGATGTACCTATAGTACGAGCAGGACGAGTTAAACAGTTAGACTTCATTATTATTATTATTATTTTATTAAGGAAAACCAACCAACATTATGCTGATATCTTTACCGTGTGGTGTCTGCTTAGACTAGCATCACCCCATATCTTTCCTAGAAAAATAGAGAATTTATAGGAGGTCCACTCGGCTCTATATCTCGGATTTCCGCGATTGGCACTTGTTACATAGCCGGGGTTGCTACTGTCAAAAAACTCAAAGTTCAAAAACATCAAAATAGCAAAATCTGATAAAGAACGTCATATGATTCTGAGTCAATTTTAAATCCAAGAAATATGACGTTTGTATTGCAACGACCATCTTCTTAGTTACCTTGACTTCCCCTGAGATTCCGGTTATTTCCAGTTAAAGTCAGTACAGTAAGCGTCAAAATGGTCGCTATAGTACTGAGTGAGCCATGTGTAACCTACCCAAGTCCGATTTCACAGATGGCCCCATAGTAAAAGATGCTCGTACAGATACGTAGATTCACCAGCTTGAATAAAAGCCCGCTTGCCAGTAACACATTGTAGACAGTGGATAACAACAGACACCCAACAGTCTAGTCTGGAACTAAAGTCTTTCAAAAGTCAATAATAAGTCGCATAGAAATCAGTTCCGCGAACTGTACAGTCTGCGAGACAACGCGCGACATCTGGTTGTCTTATTGAGTTCTAAACTCCGATAGCTCATATACGGATGTGAGATGGCAACACCACTCATAATAATACTAGAAGGGTACTGATGTTATGCGAATCATGGTTATTTACTGATATTACTCGACATACCTAGTAAGTATATGATATGAGGCAACAATGAAGATTGAGGAACGTCTATAAATAACACACTCGTCAAGTTTTTAACACGGCTTACCGATCAAAAAGTGGAGAAGATTTAACTTTGATTGGGAAGGCTATTGTAGGTGGTATCACCGTCACCATGCGTTTTTGACATTAATGTATGGGGATTTTTAATTCAGTCGCAGTGCTATATTATTCTCATTTATCATAGACCATAGTAGACAGATATTCAGCAACTTTTACGAAACACCCTGAGTGGACTAGGAGTTGCAGTATTCTTAGCCACTACCACACAGTAGTTTAGGCTACGAATCATCATGATTAAAGCCTACACGTTACACATATCACGCATATATCCCTTGCGGGATAGGCAGAGCCTAAATGCTATAAAAACCGCCTACACGTTGTTACTACATTTCATCGCTTCAGCTTAAATGCTGACTAAGTGAATAAGGATTACACTGTAATGTGTACAAGTGGCTTATCGTAGAGGACGAAACTCACAAGAGTTGTTGCAAGACACTCGTGAGACCGATGCCTCGCAGATTCGCATTCATAGTCCATGTGGACTATTACATATCCTACTATACAAATGGTTTTACAGCCTAGACCAAAACTCCCTTTTTCCACCGCACTTTACCCCATCCAGTGGCTATAAATCGTTATTCATAGAGCCATAAATTGTAGGTGGACTGCAGATGTATCGATTTGTCTCTAGGTGCAGACTAATCGAGTTATGGTCTAGTCTAGTGCTCCAAAGGACTTGAGCCATTTAACACATTATATAAGGTGGCACGCCACTTTAGTATTGGTCGATACTGGGAATGGAAAACGGGCTCTTGTCCCAAGGAACAAAGGTTTCTGGTATCGGGTCGGGGCGTTACAATACTACGCCGAAAGCCTACTAAAGTCTCACACGAAGAGAGAATAGTCAGAGATTTAAAAAAAATGATATAAAGGTTCTTTGGGCTTTTGTCGACTTGATGTCCCAATCTACAGACCGAGAAGTAGGTAGGTATTTTATGTTTGTGATAGTCTTTAATCCCTAAATTACGACGAGATTTCTATTTATATTTTATCTATTTACACACTCGGCACACGCCGAATATTGTGCGTCAATGTGTGTGTGTGTGTCCTAATGGCTCAAGATGCAGGTTCATCACGTACGACTTATCACAGTCGTGGCTATAGTCCTAGTATGAAAGTGTATGGTGCAAGGCCGCACGCGTCTGTCGCACCCCTTGAACGCCGCGAACGCGTCGGTACTAGTGTTGATGAGGTTTCTTTTTCCGCATCCTCATAATGCGGAAGTTCCGCAATTATTAAGGTTCCTCTTTCACTACCGCTTCGTCACAAAATAAATTTCTAAATTCCTCTTCCTCTTTCGCTTCCTCATATATTTCGAGAAGTTTTGTCTTCATGAACACTGCACAAAATCTGAACTGAATTAATCTTTTTCTCTCTCTAGTTTTCGTTTCAATTCTACCTTAACCACTTCCTCTTCCTCATCCGCATCCTCTTTAATGAATACATCCTCATCCACACCGGCATCCTCCATCTTTAAGCTTATCGATTCCTCTTCCTCATAACAGGTTCGTCATCAAATCTGCGCCAACTATTAGGTACTATCTCTATAGGTATTTAAGCCGCATAGGCTGCACTTTAACTTTTGCTAAAGAGCTAAAATATTTTGAGACACTTCTCATCTCTACTATGAGGACGATAAGTGCTTAACCAACTTATTTCATTATGGACTAATCTTTATTGAAAGCATTTCTTGTTCACGTAATCGAATTAGGCTTTTATGCTATGGCTTTATTTAGTACTTATGCACTAAGTATGAAAAAGACAGTACCTATTTCACAATGAATGAGAGATGAAAGGGTCAAATATATAAATGCGCTTTTACGACAGTGTTTTGTGATAATTTTACTTTATATTTCATTAAAATTGGGCCAATATTTCCTCTCTGGAAATACTAGACCGATTTTGATGAAATAAAAATTAAAGTATTCAAAAAACACTGTTAATCTCAATATGATACTTATTTTGATTTTATTGTATCTTCCATTATGTTGTACGCTATCAAATGTTAGATCCAGAGTATAAATCGTTTGTTCAAAATCAGAAACGTTTTTTACCGATTTCCTCCTGTGATTTATCAAAGCCCGTTTCTGCATAGATGCATGCGGGTCATACTATGATACAAAGGCTGTAGTGACCGTTGTCCACCAGACATAGTGCATAGCAATTTTGGCAGCCATATACGAGAAAAAAAGAGACAGTCAAGAGCGAATTGGGGCTATGCAGCATTGGTTTCATCGCAGGTTTTCATCGCTTTGACGTTGATCGTAGGACGACTTGGTGATCCACTTGAAGAAGAAGATCGTTTTGACTACATTTAATCTGTAAAGAATGAATTAGTTGCTGTGAATTAGTTGCAACACTACCCCGGTCGATGGAGCCTTGCCACGCGTTAGAGGCCAAGATACTCTTGCTTAATCAAACACACTGCTTAAAAAACACACTGTGGTTTCTCATAAAATAAAATAGTGTGCTGAAAAGATTCCTAGATTCTTACCAGGAAAAAAATATTGAAGCGTTACTGAAACAAACCTCCAGGACGGAATACTAGAGTTTATCATTCATCAAAGCTTCAATAACTGATCAATCCTGCGGAACCCCAAAACAAAACTGGCAAAAAAAGCTAGTTCGCTGGACAGTGTTTGCAGATACGAACGCAGCGGCAGTCGACGCTGGATGATTTAACACACCGAAAAACATTTTGTAGATAACTTTTATGGTCAGCCTAAATTGCCAGCGTGTCCGCACCTGCAACGAGGTTTGATGGGTTTTGTATGAGGAGCTGAAAATGGGTTGTAGAATTGTGTTTAGGTACTATTGTTTAGTCACAGAATTTTGGTCGTGTGGTAGTGGCAAAAATACTGCCACCCCAAGTCCACTCAGGGTGTTTCGTAGATGGTAACGTAGAGTTTTTGACCTCAGATGAATATCTGTCGACTATGGTCAACCGCAAGGTTTTCCCTAATTTGTGGTGATACTACCTACAATAACATTCCCAAAGAGATTTGACGTCAGGCAGGCGGCCGATCAAAGTCATAAAACATACCTAGCCAAATCCTTTCGCTACACGATTTTGTATTCTCACTTAGTTCTAACAAAACCGAATTGATTGGGCTAAGCGATGATAATGAGTCGCAGAATTTTATAATGATTTGAACATGGAGCCTATTGCATTTACAAGGAACTGTATGCCCCTAATTAGCTTTTTACGATACCCACGGGTAGAATAAGGTTGATGCTATTCTAAGCCGGCATCACACAACAAGCACTATGAATGCTTATTTAAATAAATTGGCATCCTCGAACAGCAGCCAAAGTTCAGATGGTTCAGATGCACTGCTGTCATATTCAAATTCGATAAGTTACTTTGTTATGTTTTCTAGCTTTCCGTTCAGCGGCTTTGCATGCCATTTATTAGATTTCTCTTCCCCACGATCAATAGTGCATAATTCTATCGTCTGTCCTTTCTGTTTGTAGGTATTTACTATGTATTATGTATGCACAAGATTATAGAGTCAAAGATTCAAAGATGCAAAATTCAAAACTTTTATTTATTTCCAAGTAGATACACAAAAAATAATTTAGAACGTCAAATGCAATCAATATACAGCAATACCATTCAATACAATTTTCCACCTTCTTTTCATTCAAATAGGTACGGTTAATGTGAAATGGTTTGACTGACTCGTCCGCTAGCGCAAAAATATCGCACAACGCTGCGTTGTAAAATTATTTGACATGATCCATATTATACTTACAGTATAAGAATAAAGTCGATATTCGTACAGTCCTAACGCGTGCGTTACGCATCGCAAAAATAACGTCGAAACGTACGTTATGTATGTAGAGCGCCAAAGATAAACCCTTCACTAATTCCTAGGGGAATATATCTTGAGATCTGACATTGGTTTTATTCCAGCAGAATATCCAGAGAGTAAGTTTCCACTCATAAAAAATTCAATTTTACACAATATGACTACAGTTTAAGATTCGATTTGTCACTGTCGTCGCCATTTTAAAGAACTTCGCGACGGTCCGTTGTTTTTGCTCACAGAAAACTCTGCGAATTGGAAAGTTTTAAAAAGGATTGAGGAGGATTTTATTGACAGTACTTTATTTTTTCTGAGAACTATTTTCCAGTTGAAGAACGAATTGGAGAACTCTGAAACTCTGGACACAGTAGTCTGCAAGCCCGCCTAAGCATTCACCTACGTCACATGCCATCAACAAGAGACGCATGGTAGCAGGCTCAATACAGCATAGACGAAGTTTCAAAATATTCGCAGAAAGGAACAAAAAATCCGATGACGTAACATGTTTTGTATAGAAATTACTTTTCAAACTCTGTTTGACATCTAGACAGGACTTGGGACGAAACAGGAACGAAAGGCTTGCGGGATTGATTTCCATACAAAAAAGTAGGCGGAAAGCTGTCGTAATCAACTATTTCGACCCCAAATCGGAAAGGTAATGTTAAGCAAGAATTAAAAGAATCAGATCCTGAATGAATACCAATATTTTGAGGTAGGTACGTAACGTACAGTTGTTATAAAACTCAGAGCTTTTTTAGTAAAGCAAATACAAACATAGTAGTCTGCCAGCCTGAAAATGGCCAGCAGCTTACTTACTATAAAAGTAACTTTTGTAAAACAACTTAACCCGGCCAAGACTTTTTTAATTAGGGGCAAAAATGTAAAAGGACGGCTTTGATCGCCCTTTACGCAAATTCCCATCTGGCCACATTAAACAAGCCATTAAAAACACATTAAACTTTCGACTTAACCCATCACCATTAACGAATTGTTGAAAAGTTTGCAAGTAACGTTCTGTTTTAGAGGTTAAAAAACACACTAGGCCGGAAACCGCTACGATTTCCTTTTTCGTCGTTTTCTTACGACGATGCTCTGTCTGTCAGTCTGTCGTGGAATTTGCTTACTCCTCCTTAACCACTCTACGGATTTTGATGCGGTTTTTTGTAATGGATAGAATTATTCAAGAGGCAAGTTTATACCTATAACACATGCCGACAAAGAACCTATTTCCCGCGGGAAAATGAGTTGGAGCGCGTGAAACCCAACTCATTTTCATACAGCTAGTTCCTTTGTGTAAATAGTTTATGTACTTATTTTTAGCTAGCTTTAATTAAAAAATAAGAGCAATCCCTAGAGCCAAGTTTTCATACAAACGTATTCCCCTGTTTTCTTTCCAAATAATGTATGTTGGAAGAGCTAATTCTCTTTAACAAGTTTTTGAAAAAATTAAATTAAGGGCATGCCTATAGGCGGTCTTCCTTATTTAAAACATGTTTTATAGCTCGACATGCATTATAAGGGAAGAAAGCAGGAGAATAAAGTATGAAGAGTAGAAAAACAGGCATCACTCGGGTACCCCTTAATATCCCAAAAATTACAACCCGAAACTAATATTCTTTAAATAATTTAGTACAAATATTATGAACGCGTGTTTTTTTTATACCATAAATGTAGTTTAATGCATACTTCTCGTAACAATCTAGACACTGGAGCTATACCTAGAGGTGAATGAATTATATAATAAAAAACGCCGCGTTTAACCACTAAGTCTGTTTTACACAGACAAAGTGTGTAAAGCAGCGGGCGTCAAATTAGCACATTCTATGGCAGGATTTAGCCCCAATCGCATTGGGTATGTAAATTCTTTGTGTTCCGTTTTCAAACCGCGCTATTTAGTGACGTCGTCAGGAAAATTGTTGTGTTATCGATATAAATTCGATTGTCTTTTAGGGCCGACTTTGTTTCAGAACGGAAGTAGTTATGAGATATGACAAAATGCGATCGAAATCTTTGGGTCATATTCTAAACACGTTGGTATGGTGTCTAAAAAATTTAAGGACTTTCACGCGTTGTACACAAATTATTATGTTGATCTTGAGTGTACGCGCGGAATGGTTACCTACTAACTAGAACCCAGATAGGTAAACGAAAATAAGTTCTAACTTTCGAGTTTTTCTGACACGTGATTTAGAATTGTGATGTTCTAATTGTGTTTCAAGTTTCAATATTTTTGTATCAATACTAGCGACATACCTGCATATTATAGTTAAAAAGTTAAACGTACTTAGTCCATCGAAGTCAAAAAATGTTTGATTTACCCGACAGCGCAAAAGCAAAGAATACTAACTATAGCTAACCGCTAAGAAGCGACACTGTCACCCCCTCTCTGATATCTACCTCACCCCCGCTGTCGCCCTGCGGTCAGAGGATATGAAAGGATACTGACATTTGGTTTGTTAGGCCCTGCCACGCACACAAAAGCATACACGCCTGTCAGTACAAGCATTACGCATGTTTTAGCCTGGTCAAAATTTTGTCCCCCATATTTCAATTCGAGTGCCGCCGGCCTGGCAAAAGTAAAGGGTGATGTTTAGAAATTAAACTCGCTCGAACAGAGTTGACGCTTCTACTTTCAAAAAGTTTGACATGTGGGTTCGTACAAAGTTTTTATTGATCTCTCTTTGATGATTTTAATGACACACACCAATTCATTACGAGTATGTAACTCCCTTCGTAAATGGAGTTGATTAAATAAGGTTTGAGTCTCTTATTTGCTTATGGTAGGTAGTATTTAGTAGGTAATATTTTAAATTCCGTGCTGTCAAAATTCAATTACTTACGTTGATATTCTGTTCTGGCAAAGTTCAGTCATGTCTTACTTCAGTGGTGTCGAAGTATCGAACACGTCTATTGTCTAAGTAGCGTACCTATGCGAAAATTGAGTTACGTCGAATATATTTTTTGTCGAAATTTAGTTTATAGTTCAAACCAGATCCGGTAAAAAAACAGAAAATCATAAAGAACGGTGCGAAACCGTATAGCTTGTACCTAAGGATCTATAAGAAAAGAACATTATGTTTCCAAACACTATAAAAATAACAAGAGGGTGCTTTTTGCTACGTCCAAAATACACAACTCATGTCTTCGAATAGACGTTTTGGTAGTTCTCAAGCACACCTCGTGGTTATTCGGCTTTTTGACGAAAACAGTTTACGACATACAATACAAAAATTGAAGTATGGAACAGGTAACCGCAAAATTTTACGGCTGTCATGCGTTCTCATTTTTATCACGTAGCTGTCACGAACGGTAGCAATAGATCCGCCAACATACATAAATACATACATCACGCTTATGCAGCGCGTAAACGGCTGTTAAAAACGGCCATTTACACGTCTGTCAAAATTTTGAGAGTCATTCAGAAGACTGTGTATCATCATAGGTACAGGTTGTCAGCCCGTCAGCCTGTCGCCTAAAATTACGATACACATCAACTCTCCTTAGGGGTCGTCCACAAATTACGTAACGAAAAATCACAAATTTTTGACCCCCCCCTCCCCCCACGTAACGCGACCGTAACGCTTGGTCATGACCCCTCCCCCCCTCCCCTTACCGTTACGTAACGCGTATTTTGTAATATTTTTCAGTTTATTTTTTGTGATAAAGCAATGATACATTTTTTAGAAAACTTGCAATTTTTTCTACAATTAGACTGAATTTGAAGCTGTGAACTTCGGCACTAGTACTGGCGACGCCTCTTCCTTCTGAGCTAATTTGTGGACGACCCCTTAGTCGCTTCCTACGACTCCCAAGGGATATAGGGTGATGAAGAGCACCACACAGTGAATTGTACCAAAAGGTAAAAAAAACGTAAAATCTTCCAGTGCATGTGCGTACCTTTACAATTCAACTTTTTCTTCAATAGCGCAGTCAATAGCCATCGGGCAGGAAAGGACCTAAGGGAGTAAATATTCGAGGATAGATATTGCATTGAGCAGGAAAGTCCCTAAGGGAGCCAGTGTTCGGGGGAGGCAAGAGGGTCTAAAATTACTGCCACCGTTTATCTCTTATGGCCCAGCTATCAGAGGGGTACGTCTGGTTTTATGCTTATGCACCTGATATATGGTATTGCAGTCGGGGTTTTCAGGGTTCATTTCAGGATTTAAGTTGCAAATTTTAAACAAGGACTTTCAACTGTTAAGACGTCTTGAAGATATACCATACCTAGGTAGGTAGGTAGGTAGGTAGGTATACTATTGTGCTCGACGGCGCTTTGTAATTTTAATAATGTTTCAATACGTGTACCTACATTACTGCAAAACTTTTACAGCAGTGTTTAAAGATACTTTCGTATCATGGCTTCCTATTTGAGAGCGAGTGGTCCTTGTTGCTAATTATTGATGTCTTTAATCTTATAATTTGACAAAGCTCAGGTAAGTATCTGATTGATAAAAAGAAAACACGGAACCCTAGACTAATTTGTTTCCTTTTTCTACTCAAATTAACAAAAACAGAGGGTCGAAACAATACAATAGGTAGATACTTTTAGGTATCTCCCTATCTGCTTAACCTAATCAAACGTAACAACCACAGCTTTTTAGAAGGGGAGGACTTGTAATTAGTTTATTGTAAATTAGATTTTTTTATCACGTCGTTGAATGCTCTGAATCGTAATTAGAGTCTTATCTTTGGGGTCATTCTAAAAAGTATAAAAAATAACATCTTGGAAAATTTTCGTGCTGATTTAGATACTCGTACTACCTACCTACAAATTATTAATGGTTTCGTTTTACCTGAATATGTATTGGGTACCTACTACTTATTTTGCGGCTAGGCTTACTTACTTTTACATTCGAAATTGTACAACTAATTGTTCTCTTCTTATCACTCGTTTTAACTACACAAATCCCTTCACACATAAGTACCCCAACCTTCATTCACACACTTTTGACATTAATAAAATCGAGTAATATTTTTTTACGAGGGGTTAATGATCAGCTAGTAATTTTGCAGATGGGTCATTCTGCCACGGAAAGGCCATTCTGCCACAGAAAGGTCAGTGTCCTACAACTTGACAATTTCGCTGAACCCAAGACGAGTCGCTCTATATTTGTCAAACCACCCCCATGTTTATCTAATGCCCTTTATAAACAATTAACCCTTAACAGGGCTTGTTACAACAACATGCTGAGATCTGAATATGTATGTCCCCAAAGGAGGGTTAGACCCCCATTACTAAGAGTGATATTACGTGTTGAGGACCAAGTTTGGAGGGAAAGGCACTTATTAGACTATGTAAGATGTTTGTTTCAAATATCTCTACTTACTCAAAAATAGAAGTTTTCACATTAGGGTCTTCACCAATTGGGGGTTATTGCCTTGCTCTCCTTTGAATCTTTGAATATTGCCAGGCGGATTAGTGAGCGCAGTGCAAAGTGTTGTAGATATTCACAGGGAACGCTGCTGCCCATTACCTGGATTCATCCCTTAGTCGCCTTGTACGACACCCACATTTAGAAATGGGGTGATGCATTTCTAAACCAACACCACACAGCAACACATTTTGAACCAATAAGTAGTTTTTGTACTTACCTACTCTATCTAATCTAGACCAACAGTCTACTATCTAATCTAGATTTCATTTTACAAAGGTCAGATGCCCTAAGGTCTCCGTAAATAATAATTAATGCTACCCACGCCAGAGTATTAATAAATAGAAAGCCAGTGATATCAAAGGCTTACCTAGATTTTAGTTACAGGAACAGATTGCCAAAGAAATATTAAAATCTAAATATAGACAAAGAAGAGATGTCCACGTACCATGAATCTTAAAAACTTTCTTATTTTTATCCACGTTTTGGTCTAGAATCCTTTTAAAAATTCCTTTAAATTCTTCACGATTTGACCTCCGATCTACATTTAGTACCTGCATATCTTGACGATATAATTTTGACTTCTGAGAGTAAAATTTTATGAAATTCTTAAGCGGAAAGCTAGGGGCCCATCCAAAGAACTGTAATGCTATCTGCATCCAGCGACATTCTATCAGCTAACCATAACTATAACCATAACAGCCACAACAGTCCACTGCTGGACATGGGCCTCCCCCTATCGGGGGGTATTGCCATTCTCACCACGCTTGGCAGGCGGATTGGCGAGCGCAGTGCAAGATGTTGCACTAACAGGGAAAGCTGCTGCCCATTCCCCGGATGATTATCCCTTAGTCGCTTTTTACGACACCCACGGGTAGTATTAGGGTGATGCTATTCTAAGCCGGCATCCAGCGACATTCTATCAGCTGAACGAAACACAAAATGGCGGTGTGTAAAAGTGCACTTAGCAGCATTAGCCATGCAAATCGACTCGCCGTCATCTGCCGGCAATCCGATTATACCGGTAAAGCTGGCTGTTTCACTACCCTTGGTCTTGGTACCCGATTTGCTATCTACATTGCTGGTTATCGTATGGGAGTCATTGCAATAAACTCGACAGCTGGGAGGTCCATCCAAGCATCAAAAAAATCCATCATTTGCATCACCCATCTTTGCAAATTCAGCAAGACAGCTGCAATTCGGCATGAATGTACCTACTTCTTGACTTGCTGATCAAAACTGCCGGTGGAACCAAGCGGTGAAAAGTTACGAGGGGTGGAACCCGCTTGGCTCCATTTCCAGTTTAGATCAGTGAGGTAAGCTGGAAAAAGAATTTCAGCTAGCTCTCTCGATTTGAAAAATTGATGACGCTAACCTCGCCGCTACAAGATAGCCAGCAATGTATGCAAAATTGGTGTACGGCGAAGAACACACGCAACGTCCGTTCCAGCGCATTTTTAGCGCAGCGTCAAAATAGCGCACAACGCTGCGTTGGAAAACAAATGAGGAAAGATTTTTGTGCGTTGCGGTGCAACAAAGATAGGTATAGGCATTTAACACAATGAGTGTAACAAAGACAGAAAAAAATGTGCAAAGATTAAAATTGTAGATGAGACATTATGTATTTGTATCTTGTGCGTAGATGTAGGTACCTAGCGAATTTCAATCAAATAAAAAACTTATTTATTTTATTACCTATGCACAAAAAAAAACTAGAAACCGACCAAAAGCGTGTCAGACTTATCCACAAATAGAGTTTCCTAGTCATCATTTAAATATCAGGTTTTTCAGCGTTACAAAGCTGATTTTGTTGCTGGTTTGTTTGCAGCTGTATGGTTACGAACCGCTATTTGAAATCTTTCGTAGTGCAGTATTTGTGATAGCTTTCAATGGTAATTTCAGATTTAAAACTTTATTCCATTTTATTTTTTGCATTTACAGTTTTAGGAGGCTCGAACAAATTATGGCTAACTAGCTGCCCGTCAGCGGTTTCACCCGCTGCAACCTATTAATGCGCGGGAAAAAAGCATTACTCGCCAAGAGATGTCGCTGTTAGTTTTCGGCGAAAACATTTAAAACGCGAATCGGCTCAGTCACGCCACCTTTGCAAAAATATTGGAATATGCGTGATCCCATAGGAATAAGACATTTTCCCGTGGTAAAAAGTAGCCTATGTGTTATTCTAGATACTCTTCTATATTTGGGCAAAATTTCATGTCGATCTAATCAGCTGTTTTAGCGTGATGTCGTAACAAACACACACACAAACATCCGCCTTTATAATATTAGTAGGAAGGATAGAGTCTGGCTAGCGAGTCTTTGGACGTCAAATAATTCAAATATTTCAAATGGCAACATGTTAACACTAAAAAACTACAATAAAACAATTTTGATACTTACTATTTTTTTGTTTTCTGCTCTTTAGTTTGTGTTTACCTTGCCTAGCGGTATGTATGTATGTATGATGTATCTACCGGGAGTAACAGAAAGGGTATAACAAGCCGAAAGGAGGTCAAGGTACTCATGAAACTGAACAACTTTCCCCATGAAACATGCATGGGTCGATATATGAAAAAAATATTTGGACCTCCCATCAAAAAGTTGTTCAGTTTCATGAGTACCTTGATCTCCTTTCGGCTTGTTATACCCTTTCTGTTACTCCCGGTAGATACATCATACATACATACCGGTAGGCAAGGTGAACACAAACTAAAGAGCAGAAAACAAAAAAATAGTAAGTATCAAAATTGTTTTATTGTAGTTTTTCAGTGTTAACATGTGAAAGATTTTTAAAATTGGCGCCATTTCCGTGTCCAAAGACTCGCTGGCCAGACTCTAGTAGGATAATCATAAACGTCCCTTTTAGAAACGAAACATCTCAAGACAGAAACATTTTTGAGACTTTGTTTTAAAGACACCCCAACTTAGTTTTAAGACCTATTCAACGATACCCTACTCAATATTACAGGAGAATTTTTATTTTATTCTCATTTCACTTGAATGTATGGGAGGGTCCAAAATCATTTAATGTATTTTTTTGACATTTCTATATTAGGGTCAACATTATTTATCTTCTCACCAATTTTTTAGTCGATGACTTGACGAAATGATAAGGGTTTCTAGTAGACTATGAAACCCTAAAAACTTACCATGCACTTAGCGGGATGTTTGTTTGGCTAGATTAGACGCTGAAAAAGCCGCGGACTAGGGTTGCTTACTTCGAGAAATTTCTTACGCCATCTAGCGCACAGCACGAGCGTTTACTCCTACTTTTAGCGCGCCGAGTACGTTACGTTCATGTAGTTTAAGTTCGTAAATAAATTGCTACTCGAATGAAACAACTAAAATGTCTTTTTATTTTACTTTTAAATACTTTTAGGGTTTTGGTACTAGTATATTAGGGTAATAGTACTTTATTCAACAAAAAAAGAAAGGGTTTGTAGTTTGAATTAATTTCAAAGTAGATTTTACCTACATGTCAGCGTCTTTAGGCAAGGAAAACAAAGTTAAATTCCGATCATGATCTGTATTTAAACAATTAAATACAGTACAGTATTTTTCTGCTTTTTTTCGTGTATCCCTTCCATCTTGCAAAAATTTGTCGAGAAAGTTGAACGCGGTCCAACAAATAGCGCGCGCGTGTGTCTTCTTTCGCTTGCGGCAGCCTACTGAATTCGCCCTTGCGCAGTGGCCGGCACCTGGAGGTATGTTTTTAGTACCTACACGCGGAGTGACACAGGCCTGGTGTCATGTAAGAAGAACGCTGAGCAATCAATTATCGAAGTGATGTAGTCAATTTCGTTCTACATTACTACCAATATACGAAACGATAGAGATGACAAATCAGACGGCAGTTGTTCTCAGCGTTCTTTGCATCACACATGGTACCATACCACTGATCTATGACACTGATTATACCTACAAGATTAGAAACCATCTGTACAATCGTATTGTTTGATAATTGATGAATAAAAAGATGTGGCGATTGCATGTGAAAGAACGAGATAAACCATTTCAAAAGTTTGACAACACCACTCTTGCTAACTTTTTCTTACATAGGTTTGTCTCGTTTGCGCACGTCTGGCAAGCAACCTTGTCAAAACAACACTTGTTGATAGGAGTTGCCACGTACATACTATTACCTAGAAATTAGGTTAATTATTTTAAGCCAACTGCCTCAGAACGAGGGTTATGTTTTTCAAGACTATATATGTATGTAAGGTTACTTTTAAGTAAAATAAGAGTAAGTAGAAGCTGGTGAAACCGCTGTAAGGGCCGCTAGAAGTATAATACATGGACATGTAGGTACATTCTTTTTCACGGGAAACTGCCTAAACGGCTGGGAAGATAGTGTCATTATTGACTATATTAAAATATTATTAATTCCAAATCGCGGATTTCAAACGTAATCTACATATAAGTTTGAAATATCTGCAGTCTGGTTCTTAAATTTCAATAATTATGATAAATGTTTTCTAATATTTGCTATGTGGTGCCGGCCTGGAATAGCATCATCCCATATCTATCCCGTGGGTGTCGTAAGAAGCGACTAACATATTTGAGAGTTGCAATTTTAGGCGACATACAGGATGACAACCTGTCACTGTGGTGATACACAACCTTCTTAATAACTCTCAAAATTTTGACAGACGCGGAGTAAATGACCGTTTATTACAGCTGTTTACGCTCTGCCTACCCTGCAAGGGGTAAATAAATATGCCTGGACGTGACGCACAGCGCCATCTACCCCAAACTAAGCAAAGCTTGTACTATGGGAATTAGACATCTGATATAATACTTATATTCTTTTACTGCTGGCCTAACAATAACCCAACAACATTTAATGACCAATGTGAAATAAATTTATTGTGACGTGCCTGGCAACTCGTAAGAATTCAATTTTGATTTTGTCACTTCACTTCCCTTTCACTACCCTGACATTTTACCTGACATTTTGTATGAATGAGCGAGCAAAAAAGGTACTGGTAAACATATATCAAAATGCTATTGTTCTTTTGATAATATGCGACATTGTATTGCTGCTAATCGAACAAACATAACATCCGTGCGCAGTTATTCGTATGAACTCTGATTTGGTGGAAAGCACGACTTATTAAGGAACAGTTATAATTATAAACCTTCCAGTGCTGATCGAACAAAACATAATAACCGAGCGCGGCTGGTCAATCAAACTTAAAGGCACAATCTAGAAGCATGGTCGAGCCCCGCCAAGACGAGCCAAACAAAGTGTATCTATAATACGGGGTAAGGCATAACAAAAATAGTTTTCTACATTGAGTTGGGTATTATTAAGGTCTTCTAAAATATTAATATTTTGGAGTTATAATTGGATCAAAATTGAGTATAACCTCAAAACTTTAAAAAAATAAATAAAATAGAAATAAATAATAATTTGTCATAATATCGAAAATAGTTTCTAAGAATGGTCTATTTTTTCAAAATAAACCATAAAAATATTAACCCCTAATACCGAATAGTAAATGCACGTCCCGATTTGATATTAATTAACAATGCGTGCATGTTGCTTTTGATGAGCTGAAACTTCAGAAGTCCAGCATGACTTATGATAGGCTTTATAACATAATGTTTTCTTAATCACAGATCAAAATTTAGTTTCTGATAAACTTAATATATTTTCCGGTATTTTGTTATAGTATCGTATATTTAGAGCATCAAATGAAGTCCTTACTTTAGCTAGTCTGTACTTTGATTGATCTATTTTATTTGTACTTCTTGTATTGCGGTTATGGCTGCCTGTCATAATTTTTAGTTTAATTGTTAACATCAAGCCCCTTCGCGTCCACTTTTTCTTCCACCTGAACCGGATACCGCTATACCTGCTCTATCCGTGGAAGCAGATGCCGTTTACTTGGCACTAAGTTCCTTCAATAGTGGCTCATCGGGGGGTTTAGACGGAGTTAGACCCACACAACTGAAGGAGTTGACATCTGGTTCAGCTGGAGGCAGTGGTCAACGTTTGATCGAAAGCTTGACTAGGCTATGTAATTTTTTGTTAGCTGGTCGATTAAGCGCAGATGTTTGCCCTTTTTTGTATGGAGCTACCCTGTGTGCGCTGACGAAGAAGGACGGGGGAACTAGACTGATAGCTATTGGAAGTGTCTTTCGGCGGCTTACGGCAAAATTGGGCTGCCGCGCACTTAAAGTGTAAAGTTTATCCTTGGCTGTTCAGCGAGATAATGCCGCTAGCATCTTGGGATCCTTTGCTCCGGGAATGATCCGGGGTGGCGTATTTTTATTTTGTATTTTGTTGATGTGTTGACATTGCCATAAAACATATAAATCCCCCTGAAGATGCTCATGTGAGTGAAACTGGTTGGCTTAAAGAAGTTTAATTGTTTATATTTTTTCTCACATACTTAATGTTTTCATAAATACATATATTTGACATAAGTATACGACATATGCTCCGTTTTCTTGCAACTAATCTTGAGATTTATGTCTTATAGAAACTTAAGACAACGGTCGAAGTCGCTCTGCAGGTCTTCTACAGAGTCATAAGAGCAACATCATCTGCATACAGTATTTTCCACGGCACGGACTTCTGACAGTCGGGGCTAGTAAAACGATTGGCTCAGTGCTGAGATTTGATGAACGCCACCTTTAATTTCAAATTTATCACAGACTTCTGATGGTGACAGACAACTTCTGTTGTACTACCATTATACGATGAATGAGACGTACCTATATTTTTTACTTATGAATGATATTGATATTACGCCTCACTGTTTCATATTGCAGTGTATTGTAATACATTGTTGCAGATTATATTGCTTTGTACTCTATTATAGTGTCGGTTTCGATAATTAACCCTTGGTGGTGCTGTTGAAAATTAGTAATTAAAACCTGTCTTGAAAAAATAAATAACTTTCACTCGTACTACTAAATTATCCAACATAACTATTTTAAATAAAAATGGAAAAAATACTTAACAATTTAAATATAATTAAATACACTACGACCGAACCTATGCGATGAAATTCGGCGCCATTACGCCAACAATGTTATTTGCATTACAGATGACACACTTCAACGGAAACTCCGTCGCCGACTAAATCTACCCACTCAATATTACACAGAAAATGTCCTAATTATTCCAAGTTCCAGGTTCAGTTAAGGGTTAATAAACCGTCAAAAACCTAACGTCCGTTGCTGCGTTACGTGTGCCATACCCTGCGTTATTTTAGCGCAACGCACAACGCTGCGCATTTTTAGCGTCGACGGATGCGTCTGTCAATACCGTTTGACATTAGGGTCCGTAACGCAGCGTTGGGCCTGCGTCGTCGTATTTATATGGGATTAAGGTGGAAATTCGCATTTTTCTAACGCTGCGCATCGCAGCGCTAAAATAACGTCGAAACCGACGTTGCGTGTGCGAAAGGCCTAAAGGCAGGGTCAGTGAATTAGCCAATGAAGCTTCAGCACCGGTGCGAGGCAATACCGATTCGGTACTGAATACCGGTTCTTTTGTCGCAGCTTGTGGTGTGTAATTTACTTAGCATTAAGTACAGTTGCGCTTTGCTAGTTAATAGGTAAGTACATTCTTTATTGCAGTACAGTATTTAAAGGGTAAGCAAAACTAGATCTCTTCCAACCAAACAAATGAAAGTTAAAGAATATGATTTGTTTTGGAAATGAGGCAGTGTAACATTATTGAAGATAAGTGCTAGGTATTTTGAAGTAAAGATGATTCTGTACTGAAATTTCAATCATTTTTGACCATAGAAATGTAGTAGCTGACGTTGCCCGCCTGGCTGCTGAGATTTCTATGATTTTGACTCTGATAATGATATCCATAAAAATACTGAATTCAGTATCACGAGACGTATTTTATTACAAGCCACAAGGAAACCAACCGCATTACAAGACATAAAAACTCTTTTTGACAGGAAAGGAAATAAAAACGCGGCGCGCCGGATGCCCGGCCGAAATTAAATCTATCTCTGGCCGGAAAAAGGAATCGGTTTAAAAAGAATATAATTCTTTATTCGAATCACGGCGCGTTCGTAATCCGGCGTTCGCTTCACAGTCGACACCTCACTCGCGCCGAACGAGGTTGAACGCACCCTTTGGATATCTTGTTAGGTCTACACACGAGCAAATCATATCAGTTTAGGCAAAAGACTGTGTCATCTCATCACATCGCACGACTTTCCGGTGCGTTGCCGATGATTTTTTTTTTGCCGGTCGGAGAAGAAACGAAATACAAAAATCTCGTGTCACGGCACAAGTCACCGCATTATATTGCGGCTGTCACAGTTTGGCATAAGCTGTCACAAACCGCGATATTGATATAATATGTTTGTGTGATAAACCATATTCTCTGGCCGAAAAAAGGAATGAGTTTAAAAAGAATATAATTCTTTATTCGAATCACGGCGCGTTCGTAATCCGGCGCCCGTCGACACCTCACTCGCGCCGAACGAGGTTGAACGCACCCTTCGGATATCTTGTTAGGTCTACACACGACCGTACCGTATCAGTTCTGGTAAAACAAATGCCAAGCTACCTGTAATTTTAGTTTTTGGACGCAGTTTACCAAATGCAATAAAAAAAAGACACGCTGCTGCATCATTTTGTGGCCGTCAAAGTGTGTCATGTACCTATATGGCGGCTGTCACGAACCGCGATAATTGTTATTTGCATGTTCGATACCCTTTGGATATCTTGTTAGGTCAACACACGATCTGACAGGATTAAACACTACAGTATGGCCGTCTTAATAATTCCGATTTGACAGTTGTCAATTTCATAGTAAAAGAGAAGGTGATCCGAAGAACAATAAATTATAGACTGATGATGATAGTAATGATGTTAATGATAATTATTTGCGCCCGCTTCACAGTCGACACCTCACTCGCGACGAACGAGGTTGAACGCACCCTTTGGATATCTTGTTAGGTCTACACATTGCCTCACTTAGTCAGTATAACACAAGACTGTACCATATCGGTTCAGGTAAAATAATGCCGAGCTAATGGCGGTTATCACAAACATCGCAATATTTTGCGTCTTTTTGACGAAGGTGTCCACGAAACCGCACGCAAAAATCACAAGTTGCCGTATCATTTTGCGGCTGTCAATGTTTGTCATGTATACGGTGGCTGTCATGAACGCGATATTACTTTGTACATGGTGCGACGAAACATAATCTCTGCCCTTTTCTTTAGAGAGTACCTTTCTTTATCACGGTTCTTTATTCGAATCACGGCGCGTTCGTAATCCGGCGCCCGCTTCACAGTCGACACCTCACTCGCGCCGAACGAGGTTGAACGCACCCTTTGGATATCCTGTTAGGTCTACACACGATAGTACCCTATCAGTTTAGGAAAAAAAAAACAAGGATAATGGCCGTTATCACACGCTTCGCAAGGTTTTACGTTTTTTTGACGCAGGTGTTTACGACATCCAAAAAATGTATCACACGCTGCCGCATCATTTTGCGGCTGTCAAAGGTTTTGATGTATTTGTCTCGAATCGATATATCGTCCGATGCGTTTGCTGCGATTCAGGTATCTCTGGCCGGAAGAAATTGGTTTAAAAAGGCTTTGTAATTCTTTATTCGAATCACGGCGCGTTCGTAATCCGGCGCCCGCTTCACAGTCGACACCTCACTCGCGCTGAACGAGGTTGAACGCACTCTTTGGATATATTGTTAGGTCTACACACGAGCAAATCATATTAGTTTAGTTTGACATAAAATGTGTCAACGCATCGCATGACTTTCCGGTGTATTGCCGGATGTTCTTTTTTGCCGGACGGAAAAAAACGAAAAACGAAAATCGCTTTTTTTCTTATTGGTCCTCTCATTGGAACACAACCTTTGATCTTCTGACTGAATGAGGCAGCGTGTAGTATCTAACAAAAAGCACAAAGTTAATTCTGGATGTCTTGCTGGCCCTCTTTTTGTACACGACCTCATAGCTGGACCTCTTTTTTGATAATCTGACTAAGTACGGCAGTATTTATCCTCCACGGAGGCGCATCCAGTTTCATCCCTCACTGGCCCTCGTGGTCCTGACAGCTCCGAATATTTTGTCAGAGTCAAGCGTAACGCTTTTTTAAAGTTTTTTTCAAGTATTTTTTATACCTAATTCAGATATTATCAAATTAATTTTATAACAAACTTTTAAAACACTTCTGGTGTCAGTGTCAGGAACGCAATTCTTTACAAATTATTCAAAAAAAAAATTGCCAAAGGCAGGATCTGAATGTACGACTATCGAAAGTAGTACTGACAATGCCTCTTCCATCTGGGCTACTGCGGCTTAATCGTGCGTGAGTTTTATATCCTATTTGTAGCAGGTTTTCATCGTTTTGGCTACATAACACAAACTGGAACAAAAAAATAATTGCTGGAAACTAGTTGCAAAACTCTCCTTGTAAATAGATCCATTGCCACGCGTTATTAGCCTACAAACATACATACACTTTTATAATTTCGCAGACACTGATTGAGCCGCAGTAGCTCAGAAGGAAGAGGCGTCGCCAGTACTAGTGCCGAAATTCGCAGTTTCAAATTTAGTCTAATTGTAGAAAAAATTGCAAGTTTTCTAAAAAATGTTTCATTGCTTTATCACAAAAAATTAACTGAAAAATATTACAAAATAAGCGTTACGTAACGGAAAGGGGAGGGTGGAAGGGGGCATGACCAAGCGTTACGGTCCCGTTACGTGGGGGGAGGGGGGGGGTCAAAAATTTGTGATTTTGTGACGACTCCTCATTTGAACACGACCTTTGATCTTCTGACTCAATCAGGCAGTGTGTAACATCCACCAAAACGCACAGAGTTCCTTCTGAATTTCTTATTGGCCCTCTCATTAGAACACGACTTGACAGCCCCCACTGCTTAGATCACCTGACTGAATCAGGCAGTACGTAGCCTTCCCAAAACGCACAGAATTCCTTCAGGGTTTCTTATTGGCCCTCTGCTAGGATAATCTGACTAAGCCAGGCAGTGTGTAGCATCCACCAAAACGCACCCAGTTCCTTCTGGATTTCTTATTGGCCCTCTCATTGGAACACGACCTGACAGCCCCCACTGCTTTGATCACCTGACTGAATCAGACAGTGTGTAGCCTCCCCAAAACGCACCCAGTTCCTTCTAGATTTCTTATTGTCCCTCTCATTGGAACACGATCTTTGATGTTCTGACTGAATCAGGTAGTGTGTAGCCTCTACCAAAACGCACAGAGTTCCTTCTGGATTTCTTATTGGCCCTCTCATTGGAACACGACCTGACAGCCCCCACTGCTTTCCGAACTGTTGAATTTCCTCTTTTAGGAGCGCCACACACATGTTTCAGGTATTTTGAATATCGTTTTTACCCACGACGGACCGGATACGGTATATGCGTTTGGGGTGAGAGAAATCTATGTTGAAAATTATGTGCAAAACCAGTAGTAGAATTTTGAAGCTGTTTTTAGTGATAGATTTGGATTGGTGCATGTTCTTAGATAGGTATTTCGCAAAGAATTCGCCAGGGGGCGCTGCAGCAAATATTTGTTTGTGCAAACCATTGTTACCAATGAAATCCAACCATTGGTCTGATTTTGATGCTGTTTTCAGTCTAAAATGGTTCCTATAAGTTTTTGAGAGTTTATGGAGTAGATTTTTCTATTTGGCACGTTTTATTGGTTTTAGTTCTTATAAACTTGAATATGTATTTGTGGGATCAGTTTTGTAAAAACTAGCAAAAAGTAAATGACAAAATAAAATAAAACCAAAAAAGCCGTATGGCAAACTTCCATTCCAAAATACATAGAATAAATTCAAAAAAGTCGTGTAGGTATGTCAAACTTCCAATTCAACGCGCATGAATGTAGCGCTCCTCTATTTAAGTGTTCTCTTTGATTTCAATAGGATTTGGCGTTCCTTGCGGCCACTCTATAGCACTTGAACGCTCCTTTGAAAATATTTAGGTAAAGGAAAAATCTTCTGTTCGCAGCGTCAAAGATGTTTTTTTCGAGGAAAATATTCTCACATGATCAGTATCCAGTACCTGTATCTACTATGGTTTGTTACAGGTATTTTCTGTATAGGTTCTTCCCTATGTTAGCGACACGCGGGCTTTTATTCGAACTGTTTTTTAGTTCTTTTAGGCATCAATACGAACAACATTAAATAGGGATTGGCTGTTTCATACAGTTTGTTTGAGTATCAGAATGTCTTGCGAAACAGCTAATTTTCCTTCGTGATTTCCCCATATAGTTGTTAAAAACAACGACGGGTAGATGCCTAGAATCATCAGTGTGTATACCTATAAACATAAAAATGGGATACCTACCAGTAGCGAAGGTTGGCATTTTAGCGAAGGTAGGACGCAGCGAAAAATGAACTAACTGGAAGTAAATTTGTTTTGTATAGTTTTACCTATTAGTAATTATGTTTATTTAATAAAGAATTTTGATTTTGATTTTGATTATGAAATTGATGAGAGAGCATGAATTTATAAATTTTTTAAAGGGAAGCCGATGGGAATCGGCATGTATGGACCATTCGTCACTAATACCTACTAAATATTGTCACTGATCCGAAGAAGTACATGAAATTACCCCACATATTTCACTTATTAAGAATCGAAAAGAGGCACTACCAACAGTACTCCACAGCTAGATCTAATTCTATTACTAAGTAAATTCTATTACCATCAAAGCCCCTTAGCATAATGATGTCCCGCGGATACACTCTTTTCATTAGCTATCTAGGGTAATGCAATTGTCCCAGTGGGACAACTTGCCAGATATGAATAAAACTACTTATTTCCTTGTATTTTTCTATCCTTGCGATTAAACCAATAATTATCCAATAATTTATGAAATACATACCTATCTATTCCGAGTGTCTGGGTTATAGTAAATAGTAGCTTTAAGGTTTACTCGACGTACTCGACCCCATTTAAGATTTTCGAGACTGTCAATTGTTAAATAGCCAGGATTACTACTGTCAAAAATCTCCAAAGTAGAAGAATGTCAAAGTAGCAAATTATATAGCAAGAAATATGACGTTCGTGGTAACCATCTTCATATTTACCTTGAGTTCCCCTGAGATTTCAGGTATTTCTAGTTAAAGCCAGTAAGCGTCAAAATCGTCGCTAGTCATCAGCTATCTGTAAAGGCACCCCGCGCGCCGTTTCCCTAATTTGTGATAATAGTTAATTTTGGTTAATGCAACTGTCTTATAATGGGGGGGAGGGCATTATAATGCAAGTGTCTAATGGTTTGACACGAGCATTCTACTAGTACGGGAAAAAAATGTGTATATCACTATAGTGACAGACTGTCAGCCTGTCGCCTAAAATTGCCATACACATCAACACTCAAATCCCTTAGTCGCTTCTTACGGCACCGCGCTTATGTAATACCTACCGCTACTCAGATCGCCGTCAATCTGAATAGCGGTAGCAATTTCTTTGTGTCATTCCAGATTTGAACTGTTTTTAACCTTCCGCTATTCAGACCCTTGTAAGATATGAATTAGGATATTAACGAGTTTATTAACATTTGATGATCGAAAATAACAAACACATAGAATTACCACGAATACAGAGCTTTTGTGACGATGTTGAAGACTTTTCCCATTAATGGCAGGTACCGAATGTTCATAAGCACTCGCGATTACTTTTACACAATCTAAGTCTTAAACCGTGACTATCGCTCAATTGCCGTGATGCCGGCTTAGATTGCCGTCTGATGCCGGATAAGAATAGCATCACCCTATTTCTTTCCTGTGGGTTTCGTAGGAAGTAAGAAGCGACTAAGGGACTCAAGGGTTTCATGTATATTGCAATTTTAGGTTGACAACCTGTCACTATAGAGTTACACGAAAATAGCTATAACTAACCTCATTTTCACGGCCGTTGACGACCTGCTTACCCCGCAAGGGATAAAAGCGTGATTTATGTATGTATGTATGTCGTTCTAATATTTAGATAGGGGCATTATAATAGCCGTGTGATGCCATAATAGAATAGCATTTAACAGCCTTTTTCTAAGTCCAAGTTACATCTTGACTATAAGCTCAGGTCAGGTAAAACACCATTATCTTACCCTATCTGAGCTTCACTGTAGATAGGTAGTTTAGGTATTATCTGCAGCACAATGATGACGATGTACGGTGTACCTTGACTACCAATACTTGACAGCCGTTGTGGCACAGTGGCTAGTATGACTGCCTGCCACGCAGAAGGTTCCGGGTTCACTCCGGTAGGGGCACTCACAAAGTTGATACTTATTTATCACTTTTTGAAATTGTTCCAAGTCTGGTTAGGTTATTGCAGACTGAACCACCTGATTGTCCGAAAAGCAATATGGTTCCGTGCTTTGGATGGACACGTTAAGCCGTTGGTCCTGGTTGCAGTCTATGATGGCGGTCGTTACACAAACATGTCAGAGGCCTTCTGCAGTAGGCGGCGGTTGAAAAACTCTGATACCAAAGTTCACCGGGTACGAAGAGATGAACTACCAATACTGGGTAACTTTAATACCTGTATGAAAAAGCCGTATAAGATTATTCTATAAATTACTAGACTATTAAAGAACGAAGCACTGGTGATAGTAGTTACATAGTATTAGTAACATAGCAACATAAAAACTAGTACAAATTGATAACTTAATAAGAAAGTTGATCTTCTGCTGATGGTACGCTACTAAATAAAAAAATCGCATGCACAAAGTAAAAATATATTTGTACATTGACTTTATCGTAGTTCTAGTATGCTGGATAAACTATGAATCTACGGGTTCTATCCAAGAGATTTCATACTATCTTTTATCTTTGAATCAAACTTCTTCTTCCTATTTGTCATTGTATAGATACACGATTATGTTTTATGTACTTATATGACACCTTATGACTTTGAACAAGATATACTCATACTTGAAATTGAAAGTAGTTTTGAAATTAGAATTTTCTTTGTCCTAGCGATGTGACATGGCGATTTCAAAATGGCGTCGATTTTCTGAATTCAGGTAGGTTTTCCGATGACATATTTCGCGTTTGGCTGCCGAATAAGCTACCTTATTTGAAATGTATGGAGGCTCTGAGTAGTGGTAGCTTTTCCATAAGCGCTACGGCACCCACGTGCAAGATGCTATTCTAGGAAAGATGCTATTCTAGGAAAGATGCTATTCTAGGCCGGCACCACACCTCACTTTAAAAAATCAGTAAAGCTAGCATCGTCAAAGAGAAACCTACTGGCACGTTTTTACAATACCCTTTGCTGAGTCCAGGCAGTGTCGTATATCTCTTTCCCCCAGTCTCCCTGCTTTGTTATCGCGTTGGGTCCCGTACGTGGGTCCGGCCTGTACCGTAAATTGTCCCACAACAACCTGCTTTAACTGTGTTTGTGTACCTATGAGGGATAAGGGATAAACTAACCAAAGGGGAATGAATGACCTTGCTTTGCCGTGTTTATTTTTGAATCTAATTTCTATCTAGTCTTTCTGCATTGTTTCAGAAATTAACCGCTTGTATGTGATGGATGACAGTCATCAAATCCATGTTAACCATACATTAAGGTACAAAGTAAGTATTGGCTAGCGATTAGGCGCACAAAATCACATACGAAGGCTCATAATATTCCATCGTAGATATGGCTACGAGCGTAGCTCATCGTAGTCAAGTTGTAGCATTCGGTAGCGGTGATGATCGTTTGTAGCAAAATTCAGAAATTAATTGAATGTGATATTTAATTTTGCGCCCAGTATATGATATGTCAAACAAATCCATGTGACACTGAGACATAACTAATAGAATAACCACAAAATAGAGAGAGCTTACAGAAGGATCACTCAACCCTATTAAGGATTTTGCGATTGTCACTTGTTACATTGAAATCTCAAATTATTAGAATATCAAAACAAAACAGCAAAATTTTATATAATAACGTCATATATGATTCTAAGCCAATTTTAATCCAATAATTTTGACGTTCGTGGCAGGCAACAATCTTCTTATTTACCTTGAGTTATTTCCAGTTTAAAGTCAGTAAGCGCAAAATCGTCACTTATAGTACTGAGTGGGCCATCTGTAAAGGCGCCCCGTGCACCGTTTCCCTAATTTGTGAAATAACTGTCACTAGTCTGTGATACTGACAAGTGATAACCGTCAATAAGCCATCAATACAAATTTTTCAAATATGTTTTGTGTAATTTTATTCTCCTATCCCATTTCACAGAACACTAAACCAATCGTCTATAAACGTAAGAAACCTCTTGCAGTTTGATGCGATCCCGAATCTTTGTAGAAGCTGTATCTGTATCTTCTGACTTGTTTTTCGTGTGGGACACCGTGTCGACGAACGACTCGATGGACACCAAGTTGGCGAAAGACCCGAAGAACCCTGGTGTAGAGAGTTTTTCAACCGCCTGCTACTGCTATTAAGCCTCTGACATAACCTAATTAAACCGGGACGGGACCGACGGCTCCACGTGCCCTCCAAAGCACGGAACCATCTTGCTTTTCACACAATAAGGTGGTTCAGCCTGCAATATCCTAATCAGACTAGGAACAAATTCACAAAGTGATAAATAAATATCAGCTTTGCAAGTGACCGACCGATAATCGAACTCGAAACCTTCTGTGTCGCTGACAGTCGCACTGCCAATGCGCCACATCCTTTGTAGCTGTATCAAAAGTCGTAAATAAGTGCTAAAAAGTAGAGCAGGGGGTCGTGTCAGCACGCGAGATAAACTTTGTCTTTACTACTCGGATTTCGTTCAAGTGTTGCAGGAGGTTGCAGGTCTCAAGTACATAAAATATATTCTCACTGTGATCCATGCATGCATACATACATATATCACCCCTATATCCCTCGCGGGGTAGGCAGATTGTAAACTGTATAAAACGACTACTTACACTACCTATGTCTAACAATCGTTTGAGAGTCACTCAGGAGACAAGTTGACCATAGTGACAGGTTGTCAGCCTGTCGCCTACCATAACCATAATAGCCACAACGGTCCACTGCTAGACATGGGCCTCCTCCTATCGGGGGGTATTGCCATGCTCACCACGCTTGGCAGGCGGATTGACGAGCGCATTGCAAGATTGAAGTGACAGGGAACGCTGCTACCCATTCCCTGGATGATTATCCCTTAGTCGCTTTTTACGACACCCACGCGTAGAATTGAGGTGATGCTATTCTGAGCCGGCATCACACGGCAACTCTCAAATCCCTTAGGCGCTAGTTACGACACTCACTGGGAAGATATGGGGTAGGTAATGCTATTCTAAGCCAGCAACACACGGCCTTCCATTTTCCAGTCATCATACTATTTAGATTTTCCAGTTTTAATCTCAACTAAGCAAAGAAGTTAGCTTAGAAATAGATTGGCTTCGGTGAAAGTAGTCTATCACCAAGTGACTGCTTGTTGGTAAGGAGAAAGATGGCAAGAGCTAAAGTCGCGTGCAATTTCTCACTTACCTACTTTATTTTCCGCGAAAGTGTAGTGGATACTGCTGGTCCGTTTGAAGAACTTACCAACACCACAAAGTACCTAAGTATTAGCTGGCGCCAATCCAGAAAGCCAGCTTTAGTTAAACGTCGCTATAAACTCACACAGACATCGCGCAATCTCGAACCGGTTCAAACCGGCTAGTAGCGAGTGTCAACAGCGTTCGTTGCGGGCGGACGACGGCAAAATTACTACTCGCAAGTGCCAATATTTTTGTATAGTAAGTTATAGTGTAAGTACACAAGATACACTTGCTTAATTCGCGGGCTTGGAGTGAGCCGCTATAGCCCAGTTGGTAGAAGCGTCGCCAGTAGGTACAGATAGCGAAGCTCACTGGTTTAAATCCAGCCTGCGGTGAATTTTTTTGAATTTTTCCTAAATTGTAAAATTAACACGGGAAGTGTTATAAAAATGTGGTATTTATGTCCAATACATTCTCATATTGAATGTTTTTGTTTCAAAAGCTGATTATACGTGTAAAATATTTCAAACATTGAATCAATGTTTGCCAATAGTGATATCAATGTGTAGCTGTACCTACTCCTCGCACAGTTGAATGTTGTTGAGTAGCGAAGTCGCACTGCAGCCAATTCGCCGAAGGGGCCGAGACGCGAGCAAAACAATCCAGCACTTTTCACTCTGGCTCTCTGTCAGCCTTCTTGGAGATCCTTAAGTGCTGATGATTCATATTTCTTTGCAATTAAAGATAACGTTGTGTCGGTTTATTTCATACCTAAATTAAATCTCGTGAAAAGTCAAATATATTTGTCATACATAATACCCAGTATAGTACCTGGATGCCGTCAGATAGCACTTTTTGACGCGAAATTGATATTTGTCGGGGGATTTGAAACGAGTGCCGAAGCCGTTTGTTCACGTTAGCTGTCATATCACTATCGACTTAATTTCAGTAAAGACTCAATAATTTCATAAGAGAGGTAAGAGAGGTACATAGGCTGCGATATCAAAGGAAAAATCCTCTCATGCTATCTCAAAACTCTAGAACCCATATTTTTTCCGAACTAGCTTTCGCACAACTTCCATTTTTAAATTGGATACTTGTTTAATTTCCCCGCCTCGGCGCGAGTTGTGAAAAGGTGGGTATAGTGACGCCCGGCCCGACTAACCACCAAGTTAAGACGGCAATCTGAAAAGTTAGAGTTTCTATTTATTTCCTTGAACTACTTCCGGGAAAGTGAGCAAATAAATTGTTTTCTTCATGGAGCCTGTTTGTACAAGATTGAAATGATTCTTTTGTTTTAATAACATCAATGAGTAAGAGGCTTATCGAAGTTCGAAAACTTGAGGTGTTGAAAATTCGCCGTTGCAACGTTCAAACAGATGCTCACGTGCCTATCAAACTCACTGAGCCACACAGCTATCACGAGTTCCATGCCCCAATTTATTCCGCGAAAGTTTAGTATGAAAACATGCCATTTTGTCCACAAAATCCGTGTCGATAAATCCGCCATGCCAGCGTCGAGTTTGACGCGAACGTGCGCGCTCCGGGCTCCCCTGGATATCGCTTTATTAAAACTTGCACGGGATTTCACAGGTGAACAGATTCAGTACAATAGAGGTGCACTCTATAGACATTCTTTAGAAAAGTATGATAGATAGTCACTTAACACAGTCATAGAGCCTTTCAAAGTAGGGTTCGTAATTTATGGTCATAGCGTCCCGCGCGCCGTTGTCCTAATTTGTGGTCAGTCATCTACTTAGATATTGAAATTCGAGCACAATAATAGTAGATACAAACAAATGCGTGTGCAGAAAAAAGACATTGAATATCAGTAAATTTGGTAAAATGTCTACAAGCTGCACATCTGTAAGAGTAATATACTATAGATTTGCCAAAAAAAATTGTTTTGTGATTAATAAGACGATATATCAAAACTTAAATTTACCTTACTGACGATCAACGTGCTTTGCAAAGCACGAAGTTTCGGTTACACAGTCTCCTCGTCTGCACAAACTAAAAGCTGTATAACCAAGCTAGTTACTCCAGCTCAACAGGATTGCTAACCACGAGTTTCTGCCGGCAACACTCCGCGTAAGCTGCCTTCGAAATGTCGGTGAAAAAATCGCGGCGATAATGGGCGAACGTGTGATTCTTGAAATACCTACAATAGTTTTTGTGAATACAGTGATCTACGACGACGAGCCCACGAACCTCAACTACAGGTGTTGCCTCAAGATCTCGTACGAAAAATTACTGTGCCTTCCACAAAAAGGATGGGAGTTTGACACATTTTGTATGGATGAAGCTCTTTGAGAGACAAGAGATGGGGTGGAGCGCAATGCATGTTCCTTATATTCACTCTAAAATTACTCAACCTTATAAATCAACTCATCAATCACGAAACGATTCATACAACATAATAAATTGCTTCCTGCGAGCTTCATATTTCTGACGTTGTCTATAACTGCCGCATCGGTTGGGAGTTGGGAGTCTGATAGATTTTGTTTGGGCGAACCCTTTTCATTACCTAAGGGAACAGAGAAAGGATGCAGCGCAGCCCATTTCTTTAAATTAACTTAAAAATTGTTTTTTCTAAATTCTAAAGCCTTATAAATCAACTCATCAGACATGAAACGTTTTGCACCGCTGTTTCACACAACATTATATTGCTACCTGCGAGTTCCATATCGTTGACGTTTTCTATAGATACCTGCCGTACCGGTTGGGAGTCTGCTGATAGGTTTTGTATGGAAGAACCTTTTTCTATATCGTGAGAGAACTGAGAAAGGATGCAGCGCAGCGCATTTCTTTAAGTTGGCTTTAAAAATTTTTCTTTCTAAAGTCTAATAAATCAACTCATCAGACATGAAACGTTTCGCACCGCTGTTTCACACAACATTATATTGCTTCCTGCGAGTTTCATATCTCTGACGTTTTCTATATCAGCCGCAGTGTGTGCCTGACAGCTGTTCTCGAGTCTCCGAGATTCTCAACTACTTTTAATTGTTCGCGAGGCGAGGATCGCCGGATATTAGCTTCCTGTTTCTTACTCGATGTATCGTAGACGGTTTTATGAGAGCCTTAATATGGTTGAAAAGTTAGATAGTGGTAGATAGGCAGGCATTAGCACGAACCTAGTGACTGCGGTAGCAATGAAGATGTCGAAGTTAGCCCCGGTAGCCAGGTAAATAGGTTTCGTGGCATAATATTTATTCTCTGACTCTATCATAGTATACTCTACTAATCAATACTCACATGACTGCAAATATGATTATAAATAGGACAGTGATGATTGATAGTTATAAGTACCTATCTTTGTTGAGATCACACTTTTACGTAACGAATTTTACAACACCATCTTCTTCACCCATCAGAATTTGAAAATCTATTTGCTTTGACAAACTAGAAAAAGGACGCTCAAACGGATTCTTTTACGTTTTTCTAAGTTCCAACGTACATTTCGTGCTGCAGCACATAGGTTATATAGGATGGTGCAAAATCCGCACGCTGCGCCGGTATCGCCCCAAATTGGATCGATTTAATCCTTTTTCAGAGCACACCCTGTTTGTTTGCGCACCAACGTGGACACAGGGAAACAAAAAGAGGGAAAAACTCTGCAAAACAGAGGTCTTCAATAACCCCTACTAGGGTAACGACGGGGAACTTTCAAAACATTTAAGAAAGGGGAATGTTTATGTGGAAATGTTACACTTTTCTTTGTTAGTTTGTAAAAGGGTAAAAGTTGAAGAGAAAGAAAACTTGATAAAAAATGCTGTTGTAAGAATTTGTGTTAAGATTTTGAGTTTTTTAGAAACAGGTGTTACCAACATCAAAGAGAAACAGGTGTTACCAACATCAAAGTCAGGAAGTTTATTTCATTTCGTCTTTTTCTCGTCGTAGTGCTTTCGATCGTTTAGATTTGACACCAGTATAGTGATCCCAAAATTTAGTTTCTGATACTTCAGATACTTGCTGCAGGTAAGCACTAAACATTTACGAACTACCAACTTGTGTAGCTAGGCTTAGTTCGGCCATCATAGCATCCTCTACTCTTCATAGTAGCTTACATACTTTTGCTTACATAGATGACATAATTTCGAGTACCATTAGTACCACTACACTCACGGCGAGAGTGTTAAAATGCATCTCCTAATGAAAATGCTCTTATTGAGCACGGTCCCAACTCTATACAGCGAATTTCCGAGGGGGTCACCACACATACCGCAAGATTTTACGGCGTTTTACCGCATACGGTTTTATGACCTACAAAAACCGTATAGCACCTTATCCAGCTGCCTACAACAGTCCATTTCTGGATATACCTAGATCTACACCTTCCAGGTGGCATTGCCATACTTACCATGCTCGTCAGGCAGATCAGGGAGTGCAGTGCAAGATGTTGCATTTACTGGGGTCACTGCTGCCCATACCCTGGTGAATGAAATTTAGTCGCTTATTACGACACCCACGCGTAGAATTGACATTTTTCAATGATAATTTCATCTGTCTCATTGCAGGCTGAACCACCTGATTGTACAAAAAGCAAGATGGTTTCGTGCTTTGGATGGGCACGTTAAGCCGTCCGTCCCGGTTGCTGTCTATGATGGCGGTAGTTACACAACCATGTCAGAGGCCTGCTTATTGCAGTTGGCAGTTGCAAAACTCTTACCAGGGTACATCAGGTTGTTGGAGGATTTGGTGTCCCACTCGAAGAAGAAGAAGAATCTGTCACAAGCAGGTTGTCGAGAAGTCTGTCTTATCTTAATCTTATCTTAATTAGCCCGTATCGTCCCACTGTTGGGCAAAGGCCTCCCTCTTCTCTTTCCACCCTGTTCTGTTTTGGGCCTCCAATTGCCAATCTTTGCTAAAGGCGTCTAGCTCGTCGCGCCACCTGCGACGGGGTCTTCCACGGCGTCTTCTCGATATGGGTGTGTTTAGTTTCGTACCATACGCGCGTTTTGTTGTTTCGCGCCATTTCGTCGGACAGACCGCGGCCTGTGACGTTGACGCCCCGGTCGGCGCCATCTTGCATTCCTTTGTTCGTTCGGTTCGTTCGAGAACCACGCGACTGGCGATAACCTCACATTACTTTTCGCTCGGTTCCCGTGTGCCGGCGGCCGGCGTCGGGCCATTCAAACTTTTTTGCTGTCGCAAACAATAGTGAATAGTGGAGAAATCTTTTGTTATTTGCGTGTTAAAAACATTAAATTTAAACATTAAATGATATCTATATTTGATGTCGAACTGTGAACTATAGTGAATATTGGAGTGACGGATTGTGAGCCCGAGCTGAGCGAAGGATTTCGAGATCGAGCTGGTATCCAGAGGCCGTGAGTTTAGGTTACTCTCTCTTCCTGTGTTAATCAAATATCCTGATACCTGTTTCCTGCAATACCTAGACTCACAAAGAAACGGCGTCATAATTCGCACGGTGAGCAGTTCGCTGGTAGTTGTATAAGTACCTTTTTGTAGTGATTAGCAACATTACGTGGAGGTCACCAACTTGATGACCTTTAGTACAACCGGAACTTTGATACATTTACCTTAGATATGAGCTGTGGTAGTACAGTAAAATATTAGTCATCTTGTAGGAGATTAAGGGCCGTCGCAGGCATTGGGAAACAGAAATTTCTCGAACAGAAATTTCTCGGTACAGAAAATTTTCTCATTAAGTTTATTTTATTTAGCTATAGTAAAGAGCACTACGAATCGTAGTCAAATGTTGTTCCGAGGCTGCTCGACCATTTAGTTTTAGATTTTAAGATAACTTTAATTTGCTTCCACTGCGCTAAGATCAGCTTCGGAATCAAACAGGGTGGTTGCCACAGAGTTATTGTTTTTGCCCACAGTTCTTCTGGCATACGGCAAACGTGACCAGCCCAATCGAATTTTAGCTTGGCTGCAGTACGGGCAGCGTCAGTAATTTTTGTCCTGGAACGCAGCGTAGTATTCCTGACCCGATCGGCCAGCTTCAGGCCTAACATACTGCGCTCCATGGCACGCTGACAAATCTTGAGGCTGGACCTTTGAGCTTCCGTCAGAGACCAAGTCTGAGCACCGTAGGTGAGGATTGGGAGAATGCATACGTCCATGAGTTTTCGTTTGAGCGAAATTGGTAGGTCGCTCTTCATGTGACTTTTCATGGACCAATAGCTCCTCCAGGCATTTTCGGTGCGTCTAGCAACTTCTTTATCTTGGCGTGCCTGGAAAGAGACTATTTGGCCCAGATACAGATACTCATCGACATATTCCATTCTCCCAGTATCCACTATCACCCTGTATTTTGTGCTGTTTGTCATAAGCTTGGTCTTTGACATATTCATCATCAGTCCCGCCCCAAGACTAGCAGTGCTCAGGTTCTTGCAGCATAAGTTGTAGTTCTGACGCTGTTGTTGAAAATAAGATGATGTCATCGGCGAAACGAAGATTTGTTAACTTCCTTCCGCCAACGTCAACACCCCGCCCTTCCCAGGTATTTGCAAGCCTCTGAAAGACTTCCTCCAGCGCGCTAGTAAATAATTTTGGGGACAGAGGGTCGCCTTGTTTAACGCCTTTTCTGATATGAAACGATGGACCTGTGCTTTCTAGTTAAATGGCACCGGTGCTATTGGTATATATAAGCTTGAGTATATCTATATAGGTTTTATCTATTTCCTGTCTTTGTAGGGCATCGAACATTGCAGTATGTAGTAAACTATCAAAAGCCTTTGAATAGTCTACAAAGGCAAGGTAGAGTGGTAAATTGAATTCTTGATGTTTTTCAATGAGCTGGTTAAGTGTGAGCAGATGGTCGGTTGTAGAAAGCCCAGGTCGGAAGCCTGCTTGCTCTGGGGGTTGATGTAGGTCTAGTTTTCCGGATATGCGACGTTCAATGATTTTAATAAATGTTTTGTAAAGATGGGATACAAGGCTAATCGGACGATAATTGCTAATGTCGGTTTTATCTCCTTTTTAGGGTTTCGTAGTCTACTAGAAACCCTTATAGTTTCGTCATGTCTGTCTGTCTGTCTGTCTGTCTGTCTGTCTGTCTGTCTGTCTGTCTGTATGCCGCGCCCTCATATCTTCGTCAGTTTTAGAGCTATCGACATGAAATTTGGTGAGAAGATAGATCGTGTTGACCCAAATATAGAAATGTTAAGAAAAAAATATTTAAAATGTTTTTTTGGACCCCCTCCCATACAAGTGAAAGGGGGGCAAAATTTTTTTTTTCTTCGGTAATATTGAGTAGGGTATCGTTGAATAGGTCTTTTAAAATTAAGGTGAGGTTTCTTTGAAACAAATTCTCTAAAATGTTTCTGTCACGAGATATTTGCTTTTAAAAAGGGCGTTTTTGACCTATAATTTGTTCCAGCTGTAACTTCTAAAGTATAAACGCTAAAAATTTGAAATAAATATGGAATATAGCTTACAATCTGAAGTTACAATGAAAACTATAACGGATATCGTACTCTTAAAGGTTTCAGGAAAAATTGAGTTTTTCTATTTGCGGTTGGTTATCATACTGCTGCTAACAAACCAGCAACAAAATTAAGTTTGTAATGCTTAAAAACCTGATATTTAAACGTTGACTACGAAACCCTATTTGTGGGCGTGTCTGACACGCTCTTGGCCGGTTTTTTTTATGTAAGAGCACTATATTTGAATGACAAAATTTACTTGGGAGTATTCCGGATTTTAAAATATTATTGAACATTTCAGTCAAATAAGGCAAAAGGGTAGGTTCTCCAACTTTCAATGCTTCAGTGGTGATGCCATCTTCACCTGGACTTTTGTTGAACTTCATTCTGCGCAAAGCCTGATGAACTTCAAATTCTGTTATAAGTGGGATGGCATCATCAAATACGTAGTTATGAAATTGAATAGGAGGGTTGTGGTCTGCGTAAAGGTTCTTGTAATAATTTGTGCTTATTTCTATAACTTTATCTCTATTTCCTTGCTGCACGCCGTTACTGTCTTTTAGCCTAGTTATCCAACTTCTACCTTTTGTTATTCCCTGTTTAGCTATTCTAAGTGATCTATTTTGTTCAAGTGCTGTTTCTATCAACTTTTTATTGTATAGTCTGAGGTCTTTTCTTATGCTGCGTTTAACAACTTTATCAATCTGTCTATATTGTTGAGTTGTGGCATTGTTCTTACTATACTCTCTTTCATCTATAAGTTTAAGTGAAGCACTGGAAGGCTTTTTCATTCTGTTACTTGTCCGTTTTACTTTATTGCTTGCTGAGCGGATACTTTTTTCTATTACTTCAAACTGCTTTTCTACATCCTCCTTATCATCTTCTTCTATCATTAGAGCCGCAAATGAATTACTTAAGTCAATATTAAATTGGTCGGCATTCGAAATAAGGTCGGTTTTATGTATTCTTTTTATTTTTGCTCTAAACGAGATTTTTCTTAAAACTTTGTGGTTGAAAATTAATGTGGCTCGAATCGGTCTATGATCAGAACTGAATAGAATTTTGTTTATGACCTCAATATTCTTAATTATATGTAAGTTGGAACTTAGAATGTAATCAATTTCATTTTTAGCACCATTAGGTGATAGCCAAGTCCACCTTCTTTGCGGCTTCTTGTAAAAGAAACTATTTCCTAGGCGAAGGCTTTGTCCGAAGGCAAATTGAAGGAGCCTCGTTCCACGATCATTGCGAACACCTAGACCGTGAGGTCCAACTAAATGTTCATTGTCCTGATCTTGCCTTTTACCGACTTTAGCATTAAAGTCGCCTAGTACTAGATTCCATGTGCCACGATGTTCATCAAGGGCTTTATTTAGGAGGTCATAGAAGTCTTCTATTTCTGCGTCGGAATGGCTTGATGTTGGAGCATACACCTGAGCAATAGTCAATGTTTCCTTTTGGTTTATACGGAACTTCAGCAGAGCTAATCTTTCAGAGTAGGCTACAAACTCTTCTATGTTGCTTTTCCAGCGTTTAGCAACGAGGAAACCTACTCCGTACTGTCCGCCAGCGATACCGTTATGGAAGAAGATGGTGTCATCACGCTCAAGTGTATCCTCGCCCTCTCGACGCACTTCTGAAAGTCCTACTATGCCCCACTTAATTGACTTCAAAGCGTTTTCTAGTTCCAACAAACGTTCTTCTGATTTTAGGGTTTTAACATTGTACGATAGCACGTTTAGTTCGGAGTCCGTTTTCATATTAGCCTTGGTCGTTTGACGGGTAAGAGATCTCGCCCGGGGATTCTTCGCACCCCCTGCTCCGGGGTGGTTTTGCCTACCGTCGGCGACAACGCCACCGCCGGAGGCGCCGGGCACTTGGGGCCGGTTATTAGGTGTATTATCCATTTTAGTAGAGGTCCAGTTTAGAAAAGTCTGTCACAAACCGCAAAATTGTCCGGTACGTGTGTTTCTTACCTAACACTACACTTTTGTGCAAACTAAACGAGAAAAGTGGAGTTAACGCGTTCGCTGCTGACACCAGCTATTCAGCGAGCTAAACGCAGCGCAGCGCAGCACTTTTTATCCTAAATAAAATCTGCGGTAAAAGTACCAAGGGGAAATTATAAAGGGTTTTTAGTTTTGTTAACCATCGTCTTTGTCAATAGTCAACCCAGTTGTTGAGGAGCACAACCGACTTTTAGCAATCCTGCTTTCCCTACTGCGAGAAGAAGAAGTCTTTTTTGATATACATACAATGAATCACCGGAGGGGGGCATCATATTAAAGAGGTTATCTAGATGCACCATAGTACTATAAAAAAATCTTCTGGTAATCCCCTTAACGGGAATTTTTTCTTCCCGAAACAGAAATCTGCCAGATTAGCCATAGTGCTATGAAGACAATCTACACTATGGTTAAGAAAATTGTCTCTGCGCGAATATCTACTCTTCGTGAGTTAAGTCTTCGGGTCGCATCACAAGGCTGCTTGGCTGCTTGGTGGTTCTTTGTAAGGGTACTCGATCTATTATGCTAGGTCAAGTATTGGGCGAAATTTTACTAGTGATCTAAAGTGAAAGTCGGTGCCCTGGCCACTACACCCAGCCAGTTGGATAGCTACCAGTGGCAAAGTGTCCATACATGCCGATTCCCATCGGCTTCCCTTTCAGACATTTACGAATCCACACTGCCCATACTCTCACTTCGATCTACTTTCATTTAGTATTTTTTTTCTGCTCTGGCTTACCTTCGTTAAAATGCCACCATTCGCCACTCCTAGCTACCCTTTTTCCTGCACCACGTGGAACTCTCCTTTCTGCCAACTGGCATACTTCCTGTCACCCGCCAAAACTATCCTATAATCAAACATGTCCTACTGATTAGTTCTACGGTAGAACAGGTGGGTATTCCCTTTCTGACAGTTAAGACGTACATTTTATTATTAATTAGGATTAGTATCTGCAGCTTTTAAAGTTCCACGTGCGGTGCTAAAAGCTGGATTATTATTTCGAATAAAAATGGATAATGGAGGGTGTTAGAGTTTTTGCTGCTGCTGAAAATGGGTGATGAAAGTTTTTAGCTCGTGAAAAGTATGAGCTAATTTTGGCCTGCCGTTAAAATCTGCTTTTGTGTGACTCTGTCCGTTATGCTTTCTATGTAAAAATTAAGAAAAAAGTCAATGTCGTGTCGTATCAGAAGGTCAAGTCACGGGCAGAGAAAGGGGAAGATAGAATTACTCCACCGACAAGAGTGTAACTCTATCATTAGTTAAGTGAAGAAGAACGACTCAAAATGCCTTAAGTCTAACTTTCAGTAGCGATATTTTAATATTTACGGCGAGAAACACACGTAATGCTTACGCATGCGTTATGTCCTAACGCGATTTATTATGCGAATTTCGACGTTTAATACGAATAATTTGTATTACAAATACAAATTATTATCAGTCGATGTTCTCATGTCAAACGGTTTGACAGACGCGTGTGCTAGCGCTGCGCGTAGCACAACGCTGCGTCGACAGACCTGTCAAATTGTTTGACATAAACCGTATTTGAAAATAATGTGGAAAAATCGCATTTTCCTAACGCAGCTACTTGTCGATTTTGATTTGTAATATTAATATGACAACTTGCATATAAAATATTTTACTTATCATGTTATACTTATTCAAAATATTCGTTATTTTGCGATTAGATTACGATCAAAATAACTAAAGTATCCTCCTACTGCTTTAAAATTGCTCCAAATTAAAACTAAATCAATTAGTGAATTTCATTTAGGCTACATTTTGCGACATCAAAGTGTATCCCTCGGGACTGACTTACGGATGTTAACCACAGAATATAATATTCGAAAGTTCATGTTTGTCAATTAGTTACTTACCTACTTATTGAGGGCGCGGGTGGTGGGGCCAAACCACCTGAGTGTCCGTTACAATGATGATTCCGTTCTTCGTCTAAGAAAGAATAACTTTACCTACACAGCCGCAAAAGCCCACTGATGGACATGGACCTCCTTTCCTCGGGGGGTATTGCCATACTTACCACGCTTAGCAGGTGGATTGGCTAGCACAGTGCAAGATATTTTTTACAAGGAACGCTGCTGCCAATTCCCTAGTTAATTAACCCTTTGTCGCTTTTTATCACTATATTCACAAGGAACGCTACTGCCCATTCCCTGGATATTTAACCCTTAGTCGCTTTACCACACCCACTGGTAGAATTTGGGCGATGCTATTCTAAGCCGGCGTCACATGGCAAAGCCGCCATTACACAGCTATGAAAGATTACTTACTAGATTTATGAGCAAAATAACAAGTAATATTAAAAGGAAGAAAAGCATTAGAACACAGTTTCCCTATTTTTTTATTTATGTCTTCAACTTCTTAAGTCTCAAGAGGCCAATTTTCCTTCCGGCTTGTCATGCGATCTTGTCAAACAATAGTTTTGAGGAGTGACCCCGATCCATCAGGCCGATTTTTGACATCAGAAGTTGGCTTGCATAGACGAGCTGCAAAAATCTTTCTAAATTTTTTGTGAGCTGGCTTGACTAACTGTACACTATCAGCGACACTTTTGCGGTTTCACCCATCCCATACCATGACAGCCACAACAGTCCTCTGGGCTTCCCCCTATCGTAGTAGCCCGAGCGGCGACTGGTCTCATCCATACCTCACAAAAGAATAGAATAATTTAGCTATGTACGGGTAGAGGAGCTCGAGTACTTCGGATTGGTCGTGGTCTGCCGCGGCGCAGCTTGGCACGTTTGGCGGAGTAGCTAAAAGTTTGCCCTCTGAAAAAAGTTAAAAATATCTCATCGAAGAATAGAATGAGACATGGCTGTAGCGATAGGAGCAGTTTAGTAAAGCTTATAAATCTTGGTCTGCCAGCTGCTATCTTGGCACGTTTGGCGGAGTAGCTAAAAGTATGCCCTCTTAAAAAAGTAAAAAATATCTCATCGAAGAATAGAATGAAAATATATCGTACCGATAGCTTGCTTGAGTCTGCCTACATATATACTGGTCTGCCTGGCCACAGCCTGGCAGATTTCCCGGTCCGACCACTTTTACTTTTTTTAGTAAAAATTTTATCTCTTCGAATAAAAGAATAAAAATATGTCGTACCGATAGCTTGCTTAAGTCTGCCTAGAAAAATACTGGTCTGCCTGACCACAGCCTGGCAGTTTTCCAGATACGACCACTTTTACTTTTTTTTGAGAAATTTTTATTTCTTCGAATAACAGAATTAAACTAAGTTGTAATAATAGTTTATTTAAAGCTGAACACATATCCCTTGGTCTGCCTGAGCTCAGTCCGGTAGTTTCTCCGATGCGATCACTTTTCACTCTCAGTAAATTTCAATTTTAAAGGACCCTGACTTTGTTTATTAGGAAGTGGGCCTGGCCGATAAAATGAACTAAAAAAAGTAAAAGTGGTCGGACCGGGAAATCTGCCAGGCTGTGGCCAGGCAGACCAGTATATATGTAGGCAGACTCAAGCAAGCTATCGGTATGATATATTTTCATTCTATTTTTCGATGACATATTTTTTACTTTTTTAAGAGGGCATACTTTTAGCTACTCCGCCAAACGTGCCAAGATAGCAGCCGGCAGACCAAGATTTATAAGCTTTACTAAACTGCTCCTATCGCTACAGCCATGTCTCATTCTATTCTTCGATGAGATATTTTTAACTTTTTTCAGAGGGCAAACTTTTAGCTACTCCGCCAAACGTGCCAAGCTGCGCCGCGGCAGACCACGACCAATCCGAAGTACTCGAGCTCCTCTACCCGTACATAGCTAAATTATTCTATTCTTTTGTGAGGTATGGATGAGACCAGTCGCCGCTCGGGCTATAGGGTATTGCCATACTCACCACGCTTGGCAATCGGATTGACGACCGCAGTACAAGATGTTGCATTTACAGGGAACGCTGTTGCCCATTCCCTGGATGACTTAATATCCCTTAGTCTCTTTTTACGACACCCACGGGCGGGCAGCATTGGGGTGATGCTATTGTAAGCCGCATCACACGTGATTTTACGGGCTTGTGTTACACATAAACCATCTCCTCTTTAGTTACTCTATCTAGTTAGTTTAGAAGGGCTGAGCGAATGCAGACAGAGTAAAAAGGGACTTTATTTCATACATTGTATTGATAACGCATTCTACTTAGTACCTGTGTTAACCTGTAATAGATCTGATAGAGTTTAGGCCCTCATTTATATCCTACTTTACCGCATTCGCGCAAGAAACTAAGACTTGTCTTGGGAAAAGCTAGTTAATAAACTCATATTATTATAAGCCTTGAGAGAAACTGGTTATCATTTGTAAAGGGCTTGGCTAAATGTTCATACAACAAAAACCCAGAATCGCCAGCAACTAAATGCATGTAAATGGGTTCACTAGGGTATTGCTATTTAATTTAAAAAATATACAGTGTCCTACCTCATCTAGTATAGAAAATATTAGATGAAATAGATAAACCTTATACGAGAGGCCGGTCCAGTGGTTATAACCACCAAGTATATCTTGTACTCAGTTGTAGGAAGTATGTCAAATAAATACATACAATATAATCGTGTATCTAGTTAAATGACAACTTGGACTAAAATGTTTGATTTAAAGATAAAATATATTATAAAATATCTTGGATCACTTTGCTAAGTATTTATACACCACGAACCCAGATTTGTCTGGAACGAAATGTATGTATACAGGATGTAAAAAAGCAACTGCAAATATTTTCAGGGGTGAACCAGCCTATGAAACTGAACAACTTTCCCCAATGAACATACGTAGAAATATAAAAAAAAATTTGGTACTCCCATACAAAATGTACCAGCCGACCGAGTCAATTTTATGGGAGAGCCAATTTTTTTTTAATCATTCGGCCTATCTCCCTTGGAGAAAGTTATTCAGTTTCATGGGCGGGTTCACCCCTTAAAATATTTGCAGTTGATTTTTTTTACATTCTGTGTAGGTACTCACATTTCGTTCCAGACAAATCTGGGTTCTCCTTGTATAAACATAGCAAAGTCATCCAAGATATTTTATAACATATTTAATCTTTGAATCAAACATAATTTTCCTAGTCGTCATTTTACTAGATACGCGATTATATTTTATGTACTTATTTGACATCCTACCTACAACTGAGTACAAGATATACTCGGGGGTAACCACTATAAGGGCCTCTCGTATAAGGCTTATCTACTTTATCTAATATCTTCTATACTAGATGAGGTAGGACCCTGTATATTTTTTTATTAAATAGCAATACTCTAGTGAACCCATTTATATGCATTTCGTTGCTGGCGATTCTGGGAATTTTTTTGGCCAAAACCTTTAATTCACTTTTTATGATAACCAGAGCAGCAGCCTTTCCCAAGCGTACGTACCGACTGCAAAATTCTTTCAAACCGCAAATCCACAATAATATTGCAGTGGGTCTGCATCACCCTAAAAGGTCCTCCGAGGGCTACCCCTATCATAAACTATTAGGAGCACACGCGATCCATTACTTGAGGGATGCTTGTTAGGGCCGCAGGTAGTGGGCTATCGTGGTGAACAACTTTATTACAAGTTTTTGAATTGGTTGTAACGTTGTAACTTTGAGTGTGTATTAGCATGGAGGTATTAGTTAGTGCGACTGTCTGCAACGCAGAATGTTACAGGTTCAATTCCCAGTGGGTCATTCACAAAGCTAAAATTTAATGTGTCGTGAATTTGTTCCCAGTCTGGTTAGGACATTGCTGGCTAAACCACCTGACTGTCCGAAAAACGAGGTGGTTCCGTGCTTCGGAGGGCAGGTTAAGCCATCGGTTTCGGTTGCTGTCTGTAACTTATACGGCGGTCGTTACACAACCATGTCAGAGGCCTGCTACTACTCGTACGTGTCCCACTCGAAAAAGAGAAGATTACAAAGTCTGCTATCTCACTTTTTGTATATTTTACAACAGAGCCATTTAATACCTAAATGTGATATAGCCGCCTTAAAAATTGCCAAACGTTAGAAAATGGCAATCGGTGATTAGGAAGTGAGACGAGAAAGGTAGCCAACTTTGAAACTAAACTGTCCCAGATGTCCAATTTTTGCCTCTAATTTGTAGAGAAAATAGCCGTCCGTGATTAAAACAGTTGACACTGTTTTATTTCCTTTTTAAAAACTGTTTCCTGTAATACATATTAAAAAAAAACTTTTTGCCCAAGGCACTAGATTTTTGATATACCTAATACGACTCAAATCTGAAATGTTTGACAACAGTAACTAGGGCAATGATCTATGACGTACCATCTATCATTCCGTAATACCGACAAACTTTATGAGAGAGAAGATTGCATCCCGATTGTGTTCAATCATACATGCAGTACCATACAAATTAGGGTACTAGCTAGCGGCGATTTTGACGCTTACAGTCAATAAGGAAATAACTTGAATCTCAGTGGAAGTCAAGGTTACTAAAAAATTGGTTGCCATGAACGTCATATTTCTTGGATTAAAAGTGTCTCAGAATCATATGACGTTTTTGTATTAGATTTAACCTACTGTAATGATATTCTTATACTTTGAGATTGTTGACACTAACAACCCTGGCTATGTAACAAATGACAATCGCAAAAATCCTGAATAGGGTCGAGTGAACCTTCTGAAAACTATCTATTTTTCTGGTATAATTAAACTTTTATCCTGACTCTACTTTCACCTGCAAACGAACTAGATAGAATTTTAAATACAGGCACAATACACAACACAGCGAGGCGCACTAAAATTTCATAGAGTATAACTTTGTTTTCGAACTAGGATCTCATCAATTGAAGAAGTGGAAGCTTTGCAGAATTTTAGCCGGTGAGAATTTTTAATTTAATATTCTGCTTTCCAATATAGAGAGCGTCGGCATTATCTAGATAAATAAAGAAAAAATATAGGTATGGATTATAGGTTTGATGGCCCCGGGCACAGAATAGAGATGTAACAGTACGGAAATTCGACCCGTTTCTGTTGAATCGCAAGGATTGCCACTTTCGGTTAAAATAATACTACATTGAAATAAATTTTAAAAATCTTTTATTGATTTTAAACTGCAATATCACTGTGAGTAACAAAACTATGGGAAAACATCTTATTCCCTTTCCACGAGCATTTGGGGAACATTTCGCTCGGGTGGTGAGTGAGACTGGATCAAATTACTTTTAAGTGGCGTCGCGCCTATGTTTCAAGCGTTTGTTTGAATTTTCCACACTGCTGAGCAAAGGTGAAGGTGTTCTTTTGCTGTGCCCGGGGCCAAAACTGTAGAGCCCATTGATTTTAAAAAACACATCTTCTTTACCCGTATAAGGGATTAACATGTAAACCTGTATCAATTGATCTTTTGAATGCTCGGCTTGAATGGGATCGATAAACTGCTTATAACTGTCAGTAACCTACCTAGGTAATACCCGCTATGCCACCCTGCCAGACGCGCAACCTCATTTACGATAACGCGCAAAGGTGAAATAGTGAAGTGCAGGAAGTTGGTTCTCAAACTGTGCAACTTGTCAAGTTTGGCAAGTTCGGCCACCGGCGATGGCTGCAGTATTTTAGCAAATAGCGGAAGTTTTCGCGTTATGGTATGGACGGACAGTGTAAGGACGGTAAGCGAGCTCTAAGAGCAGATTACACTTTGGGATTCTTTGGAACTATAAAGTGTAGGTTAGTGACAGAAAGAACTTACTGAAAAGTAACTATATCTTGTCTATTAGATATTTATAAAGTCGTTGGACGACTCGGTATTCTACACGAAAAAATAAAATAAAACAAAATATGTGAATATCTAATAGAGATATGATGTAGTTAAGTCCGGGAGGAGGATTAGAAGCGGATGCATGCCGCTTGTAATTGGACGAAGTGGAAATCTTTAAGGGAGAACGAAAGTAATTTTATAGCAGTAAAAATTCTTCCACGGCTACAAAACAACATATTTAAATTTTATCTAGTTATAGCTGGTAGTCATTATTTATATCTGGATAATAGTGAAGGTATCTATCGCTATAGGCGAGCCGAAATAATGAATTAAAAATTCACTCTGTATAAAGTTCCACAAAGCTCTTACCTACAATTGATAAGACCCCAGTTCGGAAACAAAGTTATATTATAGGTATTCTATGCAATTTTAGTGCGCCCCGCTCTGTTTTGTATTTTGCCTGTATTTAAAATTTTAGATAGTTCGTTTGCAGGCAAATGTAGAGTCAGGAAGTCAGAATGTAGTTTTTAAACTTCCTTTGAATAAAATCTTTATTGTTTTACGCAACACTTATACCTACCCTACTTGTATTGTATCTAAGATCTACATTTGACGTAGATCTATAGAATTATTACGCTTGACAGTGTATGGCACGGGGCGATACGCGCACTCATAGGCGTTGATTCTGTCCGCGCGCGATCTTATGGCAGCCACAGCCACATATAGGTATTGCCTTCAAATCGCGAGTGGATTATACATACCTATCATTCATTCAGTTTCGAAAGATAAACGACAACTTCAGCAGTAAGTATTTGATGTCACATTAAAACTAAATCGAAATCAGCAATTGAAAAACTGCCAATGAAACGTCAACTTATTTTAACAGTTTTTTATTTAGGTACTAATGAGATTACGATACTTAAATAAAACCACGAATATAACAAAATTAACAAGCAATATGCATCTGAAGTTGAGGTATTTTTTGAGATTTTACAATACTGCCATCTATTGGTAAACCTTTGAACCAGAACTTCAATTATGAAACGTGCACCGTACTTCAGGATAGTCTCTGTGAAACTCTTAATATTCCAGCGTAATTTCATGAGATGGCGTTTATAATTTGTTAGCATGTTATACTATGAAATCAAATATTTTGAACACATTAAATCAATGTCACGACCACGGTCTTAAAATTAAATGCCACGACAAAAACTTCCTTTTTAAAAAGCTTCGCATCTTCGAGTTTTTCTTCGTGGCGCAGACACTAGATAACACATCCACATTCTACGCACAGCCCTAATACAATCTCCTGAACATAGCCAAAGCAGCGGCTGAAGTTAGAACCAGTGACGTAGGGTTGGCAACCGCACCAGAGCTGATACACGACTCCGTACTGTTGAACTTTAGCATAGGGGTGTCTTGAAGGTTGTAGGTTGACAGTGCGTTGAAAATCTTCGAGACATGCTTTGGTTTCACGTGGGGTGTCCTGGATAGCTCCCAGAGTTCATCTGAAAATTGTAAAACAGAACATCGTCAACATACATTTTCATTTTGGCTGAAAAACTGATAATTATCGTGTCGTATGGCGCATATCACTACCACGCTATTCAATCAAGTTCCTGATAATTGTTTTTAATCTAGTTCCTGTAACGATTACTAGTCTTTTGATACTACAGTGTGATAATTAACAGAAAGAATGAGAGGTAATTTTAGTACGCAAACTTTACTGGGTTTTGCTTTTGAAATATGAACAACTTTTACCATTTACAATATTGTTAAAAATGTTCTACTGTTCAATAAAAACAAATATTTTCTCTAACATTTAGATAAGAGTAGTTCGTAATTTACCAAATAAATAAAATCCCTAAATAAATATGAAATGGTAAACAAAACCGGGTTCGCTAAAGTTGTTAAATCGGCCTGGTGACGTTAAAATTTGGTGCCGTGACCAGGATAGCAAACAATGGGTTATGACGAGTCATTTTTATCAATTTATAAAAGAATTCTTTCTGTTGACAGTTTTCTTGTCGTACTTAGTTAATCTCTATAGTCAAGTCACGTTACAATACGTAGTACGTTATGTATTAGATATGAATACATAACTGCAGTTTCTGTTAGTTATATCCCACCAAAAACATAAATGTGAAAATTGGTAGCCAAGTTCAATGTTCTGCCGAAAAAAGTATTGATATGAACATGGTCGCCAAGTTCAGTAAACATTCCTGAAATTAATTTCTTTATAAGGTCGCTTAAGATTCTTTACTAAAATAAAACAAACACCTTAAAATCTAGAGCACCTCACAGTTTGACTGGGCTAGTTTTCACAATTTCCTAATTGTTTAATATCTTGTTTATTATCTACTCTAATCAATATTTGAAGTCCTATTAAAAACTAGCCAAGCAAAACTGTGAGATGCTCTAGATTTTAAGGTGTTTGTTTTATTTTAGTAAAGAATGTTAAGCGACCTTATAAAGAAATTAATTTCAGGAATGTTTACTGAACTTGGCGACCATGTTCATATCAATACTTTTTTCGGCAGAACATTGAACTTGGCTACCAATTTTCACATTTATGTTTTTGGTGGGATATCATTACTTTTTGTTAGTGCTAAAGACGATACAAAGACTTTTAAAACATTTGACTTTTCTGCGGTTCTGTTAATTTTCTTGGACTTTTGACACACTTGAACGCATTGCCCATTCATTATCACTAACATTTTTTGCGTTTTCTGCTTATTGTTAAACTTTCTAAATCAGGGCGGTAAAGAGTTCGCAGGCGATTGTACCTACTCTATTATAGAAGTCTCTTGCGCTTTAATTTGGATTTTAACATCCTGCATACATCCACTTTTAACACCCTGTATATAGCCACTTTTTACACCCTGTATATAGCCACTTTTAACACCCTGTATACATTCACTATTAACACCTTGTATACATCCATGATACTTTTAACACCCTGTATACATACATGTCACTCTAAACACCCTGTATACATCTACATTTAACATCCTGTACACATCCACTTTTGGCACCCTGCATACATCTACTTTTAACACCCTGTATACATCCATGATACTTTTAACACCCTGTATACATCCACTTTTAACACCCTGTACACATCCACTTTTAGCACCCTGTATACATCCACTTTTAACATCATGTATACATCCACTTTTAACACCCTGTACATATCCACTTTCAACACCCTACACACATTTTGAACACCTTGTATACCCATGATATTTTAAACACCCTGTATACATCAACTAATAACACCCTATATACATCCACTCTAGAACCAACCTGCTGAGTAGCTCTACTCAACGTTATTATCTACAGTTCATCAAAATAAATATTCATTCAAATCTTACTCGGTCGGTACTAAAGACCAATTTACCTTTGCCGCTGCGAAAATAAAATCCCATACATTGTATATGGGAGTTTCAGAAGTTTAGCTGCAAATATAAGTTTGTAATCACCCTGAAATCACAAATTCATAATTTTTTTTGTGATAAAAGTGAAAAATTATAGATTTTTGATTTTTTCCTGTGTGTTCACATAGTTATCTAGGTGTGTGCGAAATTTTAAGTCTCTAGGTCATCTACAAGTGGGTTAGGTTTTTGATCTATATATATGTCAGTGAATGATAAAAATGCCGATTTTTGATCGTCAATATTTTCATAACCGTTCAACCTATGTTTATGAAATTTTGTATACTAGGTCATCTCGGAGGTCTGAACACGTATACTAAATTTGGTGTGCCTATCTTTAATAGATTTAGAGTTATGAGGGGGTAAAAAGTGGCTCTAAATGGTTCGTGTAAATATACCTACACACGGCCCGGTCCGCCAGTTCTTTGCTTGAACTTGACTGGACACGCTGCCGCGTGTCTTGATTTTATTTCCAACAAATCCACCTACCCATTTAAGGGACCAACTTATAGGTACTGGTGTTTTATACAAGTACTAAGAAAAACCAGTATTATTAGTTTATCCCTTAAATGGGTAAATAGATTTGCTGGCGATAGTATAAACATCCATTTCATTACCCACAGTTTTGTATGAACATTTAGAACTGTATTTATTCAATTTTATTTCAATTAAAATAATTGCGTATTTGATATCATAATCAGGTTAATCACAATAATCACAAACTTGATTATCTTTTAAGATTTTTAATGTATCGTTGCCACCGTACTTTGGACTACATACTTAGTCATCCTATCAGTTAGTGACGTTATTATTTGAATTTCCATAGTAACAAATTTTGCGGTTATCGGCTTGCAATTGCACAAACTTTGTAATGCCATAAGAGATAAAACTAGTGGTCTCGAGAGATTCATGTGTGTATTAAAAAAAATTGGTGAGGCTCTGACACTAGTACTATCGTTGACGCAGCATTTTTTGAAAGTGCGATAACGATCGTGTTACAATCAGCGAGTATATCGTTTACTTACTGTAACGAATATTAATTCGCACAGTTTTATAAAGTGGATTATTATATTTTCTACGCGGGACTGATAGAAGTCATCGTCTTAAGAATACGTACCCGCTTCAAGAATCGGCACCATTTACCAGTAAATAACACGTGCGTAGACGCACCCACCCGGGACAAAGGAATGCAATCGCATCTGGCTGGACCTTTTTGCTAGGGAATAAAGACTAAAACAGCCTACCTGCATGATTGCAATAATAATTTTTGTTTTGGGTTTGATGTCGCTAAGGGAAGCGAGGACAGTCAATCCCCGGCCTCGGTGACGATAACGCGCGGAATCGTCTGAGGACATGGCGGAAAATTTTAATAAAGGACAACTCTCGCGCGCGCCAAATGTTGTCTTTAGTGAATTAATAAGATTATTATTTTTCAGGGTCATCTTCGTCGTCGTGCATCGGACCTGGGCGTCGTCGAACGGGTTTTGTTGCATTTTTAACAGCTGTCCAGCGAGGCGACGGACGGAGTTTCAACGATAGGTTTGTGTTAGGCTCCTTAGAAAATTCCTGTCGTGTGGTTAACATTTTCTATTGTTTCAACAGAACGCGAGGAAGCCGCCGGAGGTGTTTGGTTGGGTAGAAAGATTAGGGCCCCAGATTATCGCAGCTTAGGGTTTTAGGGAAGTGAACAGAGTTAATGTATGTGTTTGAATGTGACGGGTGAATCATTTGACCTTCTGTTATTTATTTATTTTATATCTTCCATTCAATATTAAACGTAATTCTTTTGTACACTTTAACATTTGGTGCTGACACGTTAAAAAGGGCACTGAATATTAAAGTTGACGGTTTTCTTTCTGAATTATTTTCGACAACGATTTCTCGGATAGGAGTTAGAGACTGACCAATCGATGTATCACCATTTTGACATATGCATACAGACATCCGGCGAGCTGCGTTCATCCAGGTATGGGCATTCGCGACCCGATATGTTTTGGATAATCCGAATGTCCTTGCTCATTAATTTGGGTCCTGAGTGAGAGCGTAGTATCGATCAGATACATATGAGAATGGTTATGCATTGTTGCAAAGTCTAAAATCGTTCAATGGACTGCAGTCCGTAGGTAATTGTTATGAAAGAGAGCTCTGGAAGGATGAATGAAAGATTAGCGGAAAGATTGATGTGTTTTGAGGTGATCAGAACGTTTGACGAAGGTTTGAATGTTATAGAAAGAATAGGTATGGATTGGCTAGGCATAAACCTCTTAAGGTTTTGCGTGATGGCCGGGTTATTTAAGGTGTGCTGGGAGACCCGGGTATTCCTGATCGTTATCCCTTCTAGACCTAGAGGTCTCTATCAAAACCTAACCTTCCTGGGAAGTCGTGTCATATTCTTTTCTTACAGCACGCGTAACTTGCCGCCGTTCGAGTCGATCATCGCACAACCGTGATATTATTGTTTTCTTTTACCCTTAATAAAACAGGTAAAGCAGCCGTTCACGAAGAAAGGACCGCTCGGCCGTTTAAGACTACGAGCTAATCGAGTCAAGGCTGCCAGCTCAGAACGAGACCCGCGATGGCTTCAGATCAATATGTGCGGTCTAGGACGTCTGGAGTTATTACAGCTAAGTGGACGCTTGTTTTAATTTATAATAATGTTGTGTATTCCGTTCCAGCTTCCTATTTTATGTTCTTTCCTTATGTAGAAACGCGCGTACTCATAATTGCACAACGTAGAGTCTGAACTAAATCCACTAGACGAGTTAGGTATCGAAGGCCAAGTTTTACACTATAAATCCTTTAAAGATTTTATTAGGTAGGTAGACATTTAGCTACAGTGGTGCCGTGATGCCAAGATGAAACGTCTTAAAGGGCGAATCATTTTGATTCGAACACGGTTCAAAAAGAAACTGGGTTACTTAATTTTTTTTTTTTACTTTATAAAAGTATTTTGGTTACTTAATAAAAGTAGTAAAGTAAAAATTGTACAAGAAATTTTGTAGCAACAGCAATTTAAATGCTCAATTTTGTTGTGTTGTTCACTCACAGATAGAAAGACGGGCTGCTATGACTATGAGTCCGACGCTAGGTAGAGAAAAAAAAGGTCAGGCTATTGTTTGCTGTAAAAAGTAGGTAGGTCCAGTAAAGTAATTAAAGGCGGCTTTACAAACAAATCTTTTCTTCTTGAAAGATATGGATGAGCGTATACAAAATCTAATATTTTTAAAGCATTTGAAATGATTAAAGAGTTTTGAACCATAGTTAACGTAAAACAAAATTGAAATATATATTCTTATGTAGGTTGCTTATTAGAGAAATAGTATGTGTGTTATCTACCACGTTACTTGTATCAGTACTTTGGAAAAAGAAATTACTGATATTTTATTGATTGTAATTTAATAAATACCTAGTAATTGGACGCTGGATTTCAGTCACGAGCTATCGCGGTTTATTGTGGACTTGACAGAAGACTAAATTGTTGTATTCTAAAGAGATTTCATAGGTACCTGGGTTATAAAAATTAAAAAAACCTTGTTTATCGTTAAAGCGATTAGGGATTATTAACGCAAATTATGTTTGTGGCATGCATTTTATGATCATCCATTATCCTGCAGTCGAATTCTTAGCTTACGGACGGAGTATTGTTATGAGATACAAAGGATCTATTAAACAAAGGAACTACAGTTAAATAGCCAAACAAATGCAATTCGATTTTGCATTCAAGGGGTTCCGTAATGTGCTAAGAGGCCGTCGTAGTCCTTTCTTTGATGTTTCACCTTATTATATCCAACAAATGGGTTTGTTTCAAAGCTAGGGAACCCTAAAATTCTTTAACAATTGTACGACGGTATTCTTTTATCTCTGATTTAGGCAAGTAGGTAGTTCATTAGCAGTGCCGCTTGGTTATTTGGTAAACTTAGGTTGAAAAGGAAGCTAGATGAATTTTCGCGGGGTTTAAATAAATCTGGATGCTAAGTAGACCTTAGGATTCATTTCGATGTATTAAACTTGTGGATCTCATTATCGACCTGTTCAGATTGCGAATGGAATACCTAACTAGATATATATCTATATTGTGTTATATATACTTATATAGTTGTCCTGTCATGCTGACAACCTGTCACTATAGCGATATACGACAATGGCTGAAGCGGCCTTCAAATATTTGTTAGACGTGGCGATAAAGACCGTATTTTATGGCCGTTGACGCTCTGCCTACCCCGCAGGGGATGAAGGCGTGATGTGTGTATGTATGTATGTATAGCTGTCCAGCAGTGGACATCTTTAAAATTTTATAGTTAGGAGGGTGTTATTATTTTAAAAGCGACAGAATTACTTGTGAGTTGAAATAATGGGTGTGAGTTTTCAGAACTGTTACCATACCTACATGACAGTATATAGGTAGGAATGTTTGATTGACCGGCAGTGGATAATTTATGGTTTTTGAAAGTTAGGGGCGCGTAATTCTTTAAGAATAAGAGATCTTGTTGCAGTATATAATGTTCGTAGTTTAAATATTATGCTAAATTAGCAAAATATGTATGTATGTTTTGAGTTAAGGATTATGGTTCAGCAGTGGACATAATGGCTTTGATGATTAGGGGCGTGTTATGGTATTATGCTTATGAGAATAACAGGTGCGAATTTATTATGAAGTGAGATGATTCTTGATTGGAGTTTTTAAACCTCACATAAGTATCACTGTGAGTAAGTTGTTTTACCCTAAGTTACGGTATTGTCATAAAAATTTGAAAGCCGATACGCCATCCACAATAAAATCAAGCATGTTAAACTTGTTCCTACTTGTAGAACATTGGCGACCGTTTTTTTTTTGCATTCATCCCTTAGTTGCTCGTTCTGGGTATTTGGTTTATGACCGCCGACTGCTTGTGGTGCGAAGCGCTGACACGTGTTTTCAAGTAACCTATTCCAGTAGAAAAGAATCCTCCAGAATCCCATTTTGTTTTTATAAATCGGCAATAAATTCAGGAAACGTCCAAAACTTTGCTATTAGTTAAACAAGTGGGCATTTTTTATTATCAGTTATTGCTAAGGCGACCACTTCGTTTCTCACAGCTCTTGGTTGAGAGGCGTTTATTTTTTCCCTTGACATATTTAAAATTAATTATGCTCTTGAGGGACCATGGAATTTGGGTTCACATATGCTTATTTAAAACTTGTAAGAGCGGTCGACCTAACACACTTGAACATATAATAAAAGTTATTTATGTCATGGTGTTAAGTTGCATCCTGCAAATGAATAAGTTATTTTTTGTACACAATCTAAATTTCTGAGATGCCAAATTTTTTGCTTGACATATGGCATGCAATGTCTCGACGTTAAACGTTAAGTTGCCAGCACATGTTTCCATCAACATAGACATTTGAGTTACCTACCTAGAAAAAAAAATATTTTTTCTGTGAACTTGGAGGAGCATGCATACCTTTGACTGGTCGACAATTAAAGCGGATAGTTGCAAGCGAGAAAAAAAGGACAAAGGAGCGAGTGCGTCATGGTAGCAATGCTTTTGTTTATCGTTCAAACCGAAAAAAAGGGGACTTTCGAAGAATGAAAGTGAAACCTTTAGTCAGAGTCTTTATTCTGAATAACTTCAAGTGAGTAAGTGAGTAGGTTATCTAGAAATATGAATAAGAGGCGAGGTTGTATTATGATTGAGGAACTCTAACGAAATGGATATATTAGGGGCGTGAAGACTGGACAAGTTTACGTGATAGATTTGGGCTACGCAATATTAACAAAGTTGCACTAAGAGTTCCTAGTATTCGATTCTTCGCATTTTCCCACATTCTACAAATGTTTAAAATGGCTCTGACTCGTAGGGGCGCACTGTAACGAATATTAATTCGCACAGTTTTATAAAGTGGATTATTATATTTTCTACGCGGGACTGATAGAAGTCATCGTCTTAAGAATACGTACCCGCTTCAAGAATCGGCACCATTTACCAGTAAATAACACGTGCGTAGACGCACCCACCCGGGACAAAGGAATGCAATCGCATCTGGCTGTACCTTTTTGCTAGGGAATAAAGACTAAAACAGCCTACCTGCATGATTGCAATAATAATTTTTGTTTTGGGTTTGATGTCGCTAAGGGAAGCGAGGACAGTCAATCCCCGGCCTCGGTGACGATAACGCGCGGAATCGTCTGAGTACATGGCGGAAAATTTTAATAAAGGACAACTCTCGCGCGCGCCAAATGTTGTCTTTAGTGAATTAATAAGATTATTATTTTTCAGGGTCATCTTCGTCGTCGTGCATCGGACCTGGGCGTCGTCGAACGGGTTTTGTTGCATTTTTAACAGCTGTCCAGCGAGGCGACGGACGGAGTTTCAACGATAGGTTTGTGTTAGGCTCCTTAGAAAATTCCTGTCGTGTGGTTAACATTTTTCTATTGTTTCAACAGAACGCGAGGAAGCCGCCGGAGGTGTTTGGTTGGGTAGAAAGATTAGGGCCCCAGATTATCGCAGCTTAGGGTTTTAGGGAAGTGAACAGAGTTAATGTATGTGTTTGAATGTGACGGGTGAATCATTTGACCTTCTGTTATTTATTTATTTTATATCTTCCATTCAATATTAAACGTAATTCTTTTGTACACTTTAACATTTGGTGCTGACACGTTAAAAAGGGCACTGAATATTAAAGTTGACGGTTTTCTTTCTGAATTATTTTCGACAACGATTTCTCGGATAGGAGTTAGAGACTGACCAATCGATGTATCACCATTTTGACATATGCATACAGACATCCGGCGAGCTGCGTTCATCCAGGTATGGGCATTCGCGACCCGATATGTTTTGGATAATCCGAATGTCCTTGCTCATTAATTTGGGTCCTGAGTGAGAGCGTAGTATCGATCAGATACATATGAGAATGGTTATGCATTGTTGCAAAGTCTAAAATCGTTCAATGGACTGCAGTCCGTAGGTAATTGTTATGAAAGAGAGCTCTGGAAGGATGAATGAAAGATTAGCGGAAAGATTGATGTGTTTTGAGGTGATCAGAACGTTTGACGAAGGTTTGAATGTTATAGAAAGAATAGGTATGGATTGGCTAGGCATAAACCTCTTAAGGTTTTGCGTGATGGCCGGGTTATTTAAGGTGTGCTGGGAGACCCGGGTATTCCTGATCGTTATCCCTTCTAGACCTAGAGGTCTCTATCAAAACCTAACCTTCCCTGGGAAGTCGTGTCATATTCTTTTCTTACAGCACGCGTAACTTGCCGCCGTTCGAGTCGATCATCGCACAACCGTGATATTATTGTTTTCTTTTACCCTTAATAAAACAGGTAAAGCAGCCGTTCACGAAGAAAGGACCGCTCGGCCGTTTAAGACTACGAGCTAATCGAGTCAAGGCTGCCAGCTCAGAACGAGACCCGCGATGGCTTCAGATCAATATGTGCGGTCTAGGACGTCTGGAGTTATTACAGCTAAGTGGACGCTTGTTTTAATTTATAATAATGTTGTGTATTCCGTTCCAGCTTCCCTATTTTATGTTCTTTCCTTATGTAGAAACGCGCGTACTCATAATTGCACAACGTAGAGTCTGAACTAAATCCACTAGACGAGTTAGGTATCGAAGGCCAAGTTTTACACTATAAATCCTTTAAAGATTTTATTAGGTAGGTAGACATTTAGCTACATTACCTACTTTAGGTACCTACCTATAAGCTCAACAGCGTGTTCTGTAAGGCGGTAATTCTCTTGAATACTACAATAAACAAACATCTTAAACACTTCTTAGTATTTATCCTAAAAAAAAAACACCGCAGGCAGGACTTGAACCTGCGACCTTCTACATATGTACAGCCGACGCCACTACCAACTAGGCTATAGCGACTCAATGTCAGCCTGCGATTATGGGCAAGTGTATCTTGGCCACTAACGCTTGGCAGGGCTCCATGTACCGGGACAGCTTAGCACCTAATTCCCAGCGACTAATTCAACCTTTACAGTTTGAATGTACCTATGTCCTTGAAACAAGTCAAATGCAAGGAAATGATCTGTTGGAGAAAACAATTAAAATAATTGATTGGTCTGCCCGTGCGGCTTTCCGTCCGGGCGCGTACGGCCTTCATTGGACCAGCAAATTGATTCCATCGGTTCTACCACATTCTATGGTGATTGAACATTGGCCTATCACAGAAAAAACTTATAAGTGGTTGGGCTTCGTATGGCTTATTCCTCTGCCTATGCTGGTGGATCAATTTCTTTGACAAGACCTTCGTGCATACAAATCGCTACATCTGCTTCATATCTACCATACAGTGCGTGCGCAAGATTTTGACATATGATATACCTATGTGCCTTCTTGTCACACTTGCAAGGATCCTAGCATGTGCAACAAGGAGGCGCATATTTCAGGATAGTCGCGCTCTACTGTGCCTTCAAGAGACGAATATTACGTTTTCTTTTTAAACGAGGCACAATGTTGAGGATTTTCAAAGTACCTGTCTCTTTTTAACTATAAATAGCAACACAAGTGTGTCGGAGGTAATTTAAAATTACCTGAGTGTAGGTTTCAGATTACCTACAAGTGATCGTAGGTAGACTATCAGCCCGATGGCTCAGAATATGAATCTCTGCTGATGACGGTCTGATGACATCATATCTGTCTGATGTCAGAAAAGATTTGATGCATCTAGTGCATAAAGAAAATGTTTATTGCCAGCAGAGGGTTCGTAGAGATAGTTAGTCTAGCTAGAGCCTTAAATACTTTACCCTTACTTTACCAAACTTTTTATACTTCTTTCAGTTTCAGGATATTACTTAATCATTATTTATATTGATAAAAAGCTAAACTGGATTATGAATTGATAAGAATAGGTGCTTACATGTGCTTGTGTTGGTGTTGTCACTATCGTCGTAGCAGGCGAACACGACGGCATAGTGCTCGTAATCCAGAGCCAAGAATGAGTAGGTTTCTGTCTTGTCATCTGAAAACAAACAAAAATCATCAATAACCGTGGGACCTGCACTTTGGTCGAACATAAACCTTCCCCAAGCAACTCTGTCACAAATTAGGGAAACGGCGCGCGGGGCGCCTATACAGATGGCTCACACTCAGTACTTTTTTTTAACGCTTTTAACTGGAAATAACAGGAAACTGGTAACTAAAAAGATGGTTGCCACGAACGTCATATGACATTCTTGTATCAGATTTTGATGTTTTGATATTCTTATACTTTGAGATTTCTGACTGTAGCAACCCTGGCTATGTAACAAGTTACAATCACGAGAATCCTAAATAGGGTCGAGTGAACCCCTGGCTATGTAACAAGTGACAATTACGAAAATCCTAAATAGGGTCGAGTGAACCTTCTGTAAACTCTCTATTTTGTGTGTCTGACTTCCACTTTCGTTGAACATTGACCTTCCCCAAGCAGCTCTTTAGTCTGCGATTTTTTTAAATCCAACGGATTCACACGACCCTTGAACTTTGTCATTAATCCATCGTCTAAATTGAAACAAAAATTATTACAATAGTTACATCCATAAATATATCACGTCTATATCCCTTGCAGGGTAAAAACGGCCATTTACTCCACGTCTGATGAAAGTTAGAGAGTCATTCAGAAAACTGTCGCCTAAAATTGCAATACACATCAACTATCAAAATGTTATCAAGGTACATTCATTCATTAGATCAATGTTACTGTTGTAAGGTTATAGAAAATCTTCAGAATGACTAATTGAGATTAAAATGATGGATTGCAAGACTTTCTTTGGAATTCTGATAACTTAATTAATAATAATATTATCCTAAAACTAAATCCTGCTTGATCCAATGGATTACGACGACGGATGTTTGTAATGCTTTGGCAACATTTTGTTTATTGTAATCTAACATCAGTTTGGGTAACTACTTAATTTTAAGAAAAGCAGTTTTCTATCTAGTATTAATGACACCACCATTCGGCACATCAGTATTGTGGACACCTACAAAATCGAAAAATATAGAAATTCTTAAAGAAACTAGCAGTTTTGTAGTAAATATTGGTGTTAAAATTAATTAAGATGCTGAGTAAGGGGTAATTAGAAATACTTCCTCGATTACATAATGCTATCGACTGAGTCATTATAGAAACTATTTGAGACATAGATACGCTGGAGACATTGTGGCAACAATAAACTGATACAATGTAATTAAAGATACCGATACTACCAGTTGTTGTAGAATCTATTCAGATCTTTTGTCCCAGATAGAGGAGTCAATAATAATACTTTTTGAGAAAATTAATAAGTGACAGTCAGAAGGTCTCGGTGTAGTTGCTTTTAGGATGGAAAATTAACTTGTCAGAATCAATGTCGAACCTAGTCAATATTGTAGTAACAGTCAAAAGATTTGCTCCAGTGCTTAGGATCGAAGCTCAGCTCAACTGAGCCATTGTAGAAGCTAGTTGTATTGCCGTTCATCCAACTGAAGAAGAAATCAGAAATACTAATGATGATACTATAAATGATCTCTTTCGCTGCTGTTGCTGTTAGGATCGAGCTTAACTCGACTAAGCCGTTGTAGAAGCTAGTTGTGTTGCCTTTCATCCAACTGATGGACATGTAGGTAAGTAGTATTACTTGTGTATGTGACAGTCTGAAGGTCCCCCTTTGGTGCTGTTGCTGTTAGGATCAAAGCTCAACTCGACGGAGCCATTGTAGAAGCTAGTTGTATTGCCGTTCATCCAACTAACAAAGAAGTAAAAAATGCTAATGATGATACTACAAATGAACGTACCTGTATAAGTGACAGTCAGGAGGTCTCCCTCGGTGCTATTGCTGTTAGAATCGAAGCTCAACTCGACGGAGCCATTGTAGAAGCTTATTGTATTGCCGTTCATCCAACTGACGAAGAAGTCAGGAATACTAATGATGATACTATAAATGATCGTACCTGTATAAGTGACAGTCAAAAGGTCTCCCTCTGTGCTATTGCTGTTAGGATCGAAGCTCAACTCGACGGACCCATTGTAGAAGCTAGTTGTATTGCCGTTCATCCAACTGATGGACATGTCAGTGGTGTTGTCAGTCTTGTGGCTGAACACGACGCTGGCGCATTCTCCCTCGAAGTCCATGTCGGATGCGATGGATATCATGTACCATTTGCCATCTAACTGTTAAACATAGAGAAAAAAGCTGCAGATTACAAAGGTAGGTACTCGTTTTATAACTCAGGTGATAACTGCTACATGTAGCAGGCGGTTGCACAAACTCTGAAACCAGGGTACATCGGGGCGTTGGATGACTCGGTGACCCACATGAAAGAGAGAGAGTTGAGGAATCTTTAATCTCATATTTTTTTTTTGATATATTTATGTCATACAATCATTATGCGAATTTTAGATTCCGTGTGTGCATGCCATGTGTGCAAGGCATGTAAAAACGCTCTAAAGGTAGTGTTTTGAAGATAACATATTAATTTGAATAATCATTCACTTTCAAATACCTACAAATTAACCCTGATATTTTATCAATGGATTAGTGATTTTATTCAATCACAATACCTACCTACCTACTTTTGTGATCTGAATGTAAAAACATTAGATTCATCTGCGATTTATTTGTTGTGATTCGTAACCCATGCGGCCCGGGTTCGAGCCCCGGTCGATGCATAACAATATTTTTCGAATTCTTATTTTCTTTTATGAGAATTACGAAAGGCGGTTTTTAATGCAAATATCATGTAATATGATTAATATCAATATAGAGCACACGCCACGCCTCACTCGTAAGTATCACAAGAATATTTTGGTGCATTCTACAAAAGATTAGAGTGCACCTCGTATCAAGACACTTATCATATCCGGCTTGCAAATTCTCTGTTACTTATGAGTACCTTTCGATGTAACCTTATCACAACGGATTATCGAAATAAAATTACTCACATTTTTCAAGTCCAACTCTCTAGGCGCCACTATCGGACAGCTCACATTCTGCTCAACAGATTCCACCTTAAATATGCATAGAGCTAAGAATACACTGAAAACCAACATCCTTACGCCTGATTTGAATAACTTCTGAACAATTTAGTGCAGTATCGCTCTACGGATGCTACTCATCAACTGAGAAGCGTCGTAAAAGATACGTCCTTTATAGACTCGATTGTTTTTGCTAGTGGTCTTACATTTTGTAGACTGAAAAATGCGTTAAGTTCCGTGTTGGTTTCATTACCATCACCAAAAATCTACTAGGGCTATGTTGAGACTCATCACTATCAGCGTGCAATCAGCGTGTAGTTGTCACGTTTTATTTCAATTTCTGGGATATAAACTACATACCATGCTCTTTGATGTCTAAGAAAACGAGATATGATTATTACTTATGTCAGTATATATTACCTTACTTCTAAGGGAATGTGTTTCATGTCAACAGCACGTATCCAATTTTAAGTATCAATCGCTCATAAAATTTCATCTTAGGTATTTGATGGAATACTACAGACAGGTACAGTTTTTGTACCATTTCTTTGACAGAGAGGTCACAAACTATGTCAATGGACTGAATGACTGTTTTTTTATTTCTTGCTTGATAGACATCTTTCTGTTGGTCTCGGTCGGATATCCTCAGTTTTTATTGTTATAGAAAAAAATAGTGTAAGTAGTGTTTTTGCAGAAATACGCAGAACTATTGGATCGTTACAAATAATATCTTAGGGACCTTCAATCACAATTGTAGTCAGAACTTATTTTTAGACAATTGTGCACAGTGAGGACCCACGCCAGTTTATTACAGGATCCGCTATACAAAGTCTTATGAAAATAAATGTAAGTAATCCTTTCGAGTAATATTAGCAAACATTATCATAGTCTGCCTAATCTTACGAAGTATTAGACTAAGGAGATTGAGCCCAAACCTATAAAACTTCTGTTCTGTTATAAACTAAACTGAAATACGCATACGTACGTACGTATCTACAAAAAAGTTGTTCAGTTTTGTGTGTAGAACACGCCCATTAAATATTTTGTGCTTAATCAAAAATCCTATATATTCAAAAATCCCACAAAATCATCTAAAGGTAAAGAAATGTTAGCACCGATCAAATCTGATGCATCATGCAAGACTAATAAAAGTGTATGCATTAATTTGACAAGTGTTTCCGACAGTTTAGTGTGGTTTAGTCGCAAAACATTTGATTGATGCACCTACAACTTATGCGGTAAATATTTGACGTCATATTCATTTAATGAAAAGCTTTCTTAAATTCTGCGACTGAACAACTGTTAAAACTGATTTGACAACTTTCATCACACACGTCCGGATACACGTAGGTAAGTTGCCGGAAGACGCTGAATTAGGTGCCAACATTACAGTCAGTTTTCTACTAAAAGAGAGTTGATTTCTTAAATAAACTACGATAAATAGGTACCGTTATCGAAATTTTCTATCTTGGTGAGATATTTTGACCGTCCATGATAAGAGATAGTGCAACAGAACAATCTTTGGATGTACAATGTAGGCTCAGCAACATTATCTTTTGTAATAAATACAAATATGAAATTGTAAATAAGATGTGGTGTTCAAAGATATTGGAAGTTTTTGTATTATTTTGCAGTTTTAAGTTCAGTTTTGCACAAGTTTTACAATTTGGACAGTGTAATGATGTGGTCACAATGAAATACTTCGAAATAGAAAAGGTAAAAACATTATAGTGCTAACAAACAAAATAGTGACATTGTTTATTCACCTAAAACTTGTGTGTGTGTGTGTGTGTTAGGGTGCTTCAAATTTGTATGAAAAAATATTTCTTTTATTTTTACCGGGCACCCTTTCAATAGTTCCCATAGGCCTAAAAACTTATGCAGGATTTATTCCTGATTTTTTAAATAGTTTTTAGGGGCCGCTACCTAGTATGGGAACAAATTTTTTTTTTAACCGAATCTGTTTTTTTTTTGCTCAGTTGCTCCGCTGTTGCTGGTAGATGAAATAATGCACCACAGTCACAATAATAGCAGAATGATAAAGATACGTCTTCACACTTCTAACTTGCTTGCGAGACCGACACATTCCAATACCTTATTTTTATTTAGAACAATGCTGAGAACTTGTACGCAGTTTATAAATATACTTGCGGTGTGCTTAGATAACATTCAGTGTAATTTTTAGATCAGATTAACATATTGCATAAAATAGAGTATAGGTATTTTTCAAAACTTTGATGACCGGCAGCGACCTCTTAATGTTACTTAAATAAAAAAAAAACGTATACGATTTTTTTTCTTGGAAGCGAAACGTAGTGTGCCCCACAAAAAAAAAGTTGGATTTTTGAAGCACCCTAGTGTACGTGTGCTTCTGTCTCTTTACTATCAGATACAAATGTGTTGGGATGCCATGGTTTTCACAATTTACTTTGCTTCCCTACCGGAAAATAAACCCAGTACCTTCACGCCTTGAAGTCAGATGCAATACCACTACGCCACACGGTCGTCATGAAAATTTATTGTTGGCACCAGTGCTCGGAATCTCGAAGTTTATTCACTTTGGGAGAAAATACCTAATCTTCTTATTCTAATGTATATTGCAGTTTCTTGGAAAATGGTACGAAATAGAGCGTTTCAACACATGGTACGAAGAAAACGGCAACTGTGCTTACAAGTACATCAACCAGTGTGGGAGAAGGATAGAAATAGAACACGGCTTCGTGAGAGACGGAGTCCAATATGTACTCCATGTGAACAGCTCCTATAATCCTGGAGATGAAGCTGTCTTTAAAATTAATCAAAGTAATATTGGTAAGTTATTTTTAATTATTAATAGTCTGCCTCTGAAGACAAGTCTGAGCTACATTTTGAGGGTTCACCCGATGAAACAGAGATGGTAATAGAGATGCTGAAACAGAGATGTTAGGCTTCTTCTTCTTTTGAGTTTTTCAACCACTATCGTTGGGTAACGACCATTATCTAAGTAATCATAGACAGCGGCCGGGACCGACGGCTTAAAGTGCTCTCCCAAGCACCGAACGTTCTTGCTTTCAGCCAATCAGTGGTTCAGCCTGCAATGCCCTAATCAGACTGGAAACAAATTCACAAATTGATAAATATCAACTTTGTAAAATGACCCACCGGTAGTCGAATCCGGAACCTTCTGCGTCGCAGGCAGCCGCACTACCACTGCGCCATTCGACTGTCAAGTTAGGCTGAAGTTACCATTACCTAGAAGACTAAAATGCTACCTACTAGCAATCTCACAAAACACAACGACGGAACACTGATTTGTTTGGCACTAAAATCCAATGGGCCAAAGCCCAAGACGAACCCCTTTTAAAAGCCTCCAATTCTAAGGAATTGCTACTATAGGAAGTTAAAGCCATGCTGCAAAAGCCATATCATGGGGCATTTCACGATAATGTCTGTACGTGACACCCTAATTTCTAATGTTTCCGTGTGAGACACATGGATATTTTAAATACGATATTGAAAGTAACTAAGTTCTACCAATCCTGTAACTTTGTATCTTAAGCGGGTGCTCCCATACACGTCACGTAACGGACAAATTTGACTTTTTCGTGGAATGTCCCTCATAATATCGGAAGTGGGGAGCAGCATTTCCTGTGATAAGCAAAGTAGCCACCAAATTGAATATAACAAACATTATGGCAAACATACGCTATCTATGGCTTCTTATGATATAATATTAATTAGTCGGAACAGATAAGAGGGGATTTAATGATCAAGGAGTGTACTGACTGAATTTACAGGGATTAAAATTATCGATACGTGTCAATTACGTAGGTACCTACCCGAAATCCATTCATAATGCATGTATCAGTTACTTTTGTAAATTGTTATTTATAACGATAGCAATGCTTATTAATTTCTAGAATCAGCCAATGCAAAAAGAAGGTTACAATTAGGTATCATCATGTCGTGCGATACCGACTTAGGATAGCATCACCCCAATTCTACCCGTCGGTGTTGAAAAAGCGACTAAGGGTCAATTATTCAGGGAATGGGCAGCAGCGTTCCTTGTAAATAAAACATCTTGCATTGCGCTCACCAATCCCCTGCCAAGTGTGGTGAGTATGGGATAATATTTTCTGAGAAAGGGAGGCCCATGTCCGATAGTGGACTTTGGCGGCTCTATAGGTAATTTCAACCAAGTCTTTATAATGCAAATTATCGTTGGTCGATATTTTGTCAACGAGGCCAACTCGGTAGTGTAGAAACAAAATAAAGTTCAGTTACGGAATATTTAGATGAGATATGACAACTTAAAATTAAGACATCAATATTCACACGATTCAAAGTTTCACGACAGACAGATATTTCGAAAGTCGTGTAATTACCAAAATATCATGCTGTGTCAGCATGCGCACTGTAGAGATTCTTATCTCGCGCGAAAAAAGACAAAGATGTGCCGAATCATACGAAATTTACGAAAACAAGTTTTAATACTTTTGACATAAACATGTAGAGAAAATCTATGTTGCTGGTCGCATGCTATCTATACCTACTTACCACACAAAATTATGTTTTGTATTTGAAATTGGTTACAGATCCAGTTGGAATTCCTTTGTCAGTAATCACGACTGACTACAGCAACTATGCGATTGTGTATGGTTGTAAAAACAGGCCCCTGCTAGGAATCAATGTCAGATATAGTAAGTACTTACTACAATCTACACTCTTTTTCTCCTTCGAGCCAATGAGTCTGGGAATAACGATGTACGAAAAAACATACCTAGAGTCATTCGGGGTAAAAGTGCGCACTTTTGGATATTTCACATCATAACTCCCAAACTACTGCGATTTAAGTACACATTGTATATGCTGTCTAATATCTTGGTTAATGGACTCTCAAATACAAACAAACAACTTGCGATGTAATCTGCGGTTTTTCATATATTTAAAAAAACAGTGACTAAGTCAGAGTGCGCACTTCTTCCCCGTGATGCGGGTAAAACTACGCGGTGTGTTGGGTAAAACTGCGCACAAAGGTTTCACAATAATTAAGGTCTTATCAGATGTTTATATTTTATAATTACGAGGCATTTTATAGTCTAAAACAATAAAAAAAGAAAGATCTAATATAATACAGGTATTTCTGTACAGAAATGCGTTTAAAATATCACTATAGTGGGGTAAAACTGCGCACATCTAGCCATATACGTCATGTGCGCACTATTACCCCCGCAGTTTTACCCCATTCAATGAGTACTCAAAACAATTCATCGGAACTTTGACACTTTAGAGGCACGGTTGAAATGTTGTTAGGTACTGAAAAAGAACTTCAATATGTATAGAAAATAAAAAATAGAAGCAAACTCTTCATGATCATAATCCACACTCCCACAAACTTTTCCCTGCACCGAATAAAGTCCGAATTTAACCACGTTTTGGTATTTTTGGTTCTAATAGGTAGGAATTCGACCCGCACTGCACAGAGTGTCTGGACTCCCAACGATTTTCCAACTGGAAAATCAGCGTCCCTGCCCCTGCGCCCTATTCCGTAATATCGACGGTGCGCAGTTTAACCCGTTGCGCAGTTTTACCCCGAATGACTCTACATAAAAATCGAATTGATCAACTCTCCCTTGAAGCTGGTTAGCAAATGATTAATCCTAGTTATGATAAATTTAATAATGGAATTAAATACAGTACATAATGATAATGAATAAAATAATATTATCCGTGGATGTAATTATTGAACATCTTGCCTGTAAATCCTGATTATCAAGCTTGTTCATCCTACGCGGGGAGATTTTTTTGTATATTTTGTTACAAAAAAAAAATTTGAACTATTTAAAAATATAAAAAATTAAAATTACAGCTAAATGATGATGATGAAAATATATTTTACGCAGTTAAAGCTTTGTGACTAATTGTTTTTTCTGTTATACAGTTTCAGCTTGGATATTATCAAGAGAACCAACGCTATCCGAAGAGATATTAGAACGAGCTCACCAAGAACTCAACTCTATACCCAACGCGAACGTTGCATATTTGGAAACAGTGCCACAGGCAGAAGAAAAATGTAGATATAGCTGGACTGCTCATGTTGACGCCGAACTGAATACTGAAGATGACGATGATGACTTTATAGATAAAATTAAAAACATAATCAATAAAACATAAAAATTCTGAAATATTTAATTTGTTTTATTAAGGCAAACTTTAAAAGACATATACCCTAAAGTTACCTTTTCACATAAAATTAAGTTACAAAAGCATTTTAATTGACGTCAGATGCATCTAAATAGGCACTGGGTACCTAAAACTGGTAGGTTCAACAGATTTGTCCTCGAAGTATTTAGGATTGCATTTAGAACGATCTTCTTGCACTAGCTTGGCTGAGTCTACTCCAATCTGCTGCAGAGGCTTGATGGCCAGCTCTTTAGAAACGACGTTCAGGCTCGGGGTTCTTGAGAGGATCCAGATGTACACTGAAAACAAAGACAGCCACATTTTGATATTAAACTAAATTTTTAAAGATGTGAGCATAGAGCATGTGAATACTCTGTAGCCAAATAAAGCACGCGATACCCTTGGTTGCAAATGCAAAACTTTACACATAATTAGTAGTTACTCTCGGGTCTTATCACGATACATATTTTAGATAAATAAGAAAAAACTATCGCGATAAGACCTGTTAAAGTAATTAATATGTGTGAAAGTAATCACGAGCGCTTAGAATGCAAAACTTTAGATTGTATCGAAGATGACAACTCGCATATCTAAGTATAATTACTTCGATGTCATATTCAAATTATGTATTTTTCCGTGACTGAACAAGGGCAGATCCATGTCAAGCAATAGTTAAAGGTACTTACTGAAATGTTTATTGATGAGCGGGCTGTATTGGCAAGTGTATACAGTCGCATAGTAATTATTGTTGGTCGCCAAGACATGGAAATTGTATCTCCTTGTTTTTACTGTAACAAATAAGGCATTATGTAATATAATAACATCAGAAAACCATTTAATGTACCTATGTATCTATTTTCATTCCTTCAAGTGTTCAACAATATAGGTAGGTACATTATGTTGAAGCAGTGCAGTCAGTATTATTTTCAAGACTTTGTATTGTACAGTTCTATTTTTTAGTACTTATACTGACTTACGTCTTCTAGGAGCATCTTCAAACACAAATGTGACATCCAGTTTAGAAGCTTCCTCGATATTAGTTGGTATCTCTATCTTTCCAATGCTGTATCTGTGAAAGAGCCCTCTATCAACCCTGGACTGGTTGAAGTAGATCCCTGTGGGCTTAGTGATAAGGTCGATAGTCGCACAGTTGTTTAGGGACTGGCCATCACTGGAGTAATAGTAGGCTTGGTACCATTTTCCGTAGAACTGCAAAAAAAGGTTTAAATGATAGTCTGGGTTTGAAACTCACCTACTTATATTACCTACTGGGTGAAATTCAACTAGTGGCCGATAGCGAAATTCAGAAGAACATAGGTAGAAATACGAAAAAAGAATTGGGCTTCCCGTAGTACTTACCTAACTCAAATCAGCTGATCGTCAATTTTGTATGGGAGGTCCAAATTTTTTTTTCATGTCTTGATCTATGTTTATTGGGGAAAGTTGTTCCTTATCCCCAGCCGGTTTTACCCGTCACTAATAAAAGGGCTTGGCTAAATGTTCATACAACAAAAACCCAGAATCGCCAGCAACGAAATGCATATAAATGGGTTCACTAGGGTATTGCTATTTTATTAAAATAATATACAGGGTCCTACCTCATCTAGTATAGAAAATATTAGATGAAATAGACAAAACTTATACGAGAGGCCGGTCCAGTGGTTATTAACCACCGAGTATATCTTGTTCTCAGTTTTAGGTAGTATGTCAAATAAATACATAAAATATAATCGTGTATCTAGTTAAACGACAACTAGGAAAAGTCTGTTTGATTCAAAGATAAAATATATTATAAAATATCTTGGATCACTTTGACAAATACACCAAGAACCCAGATTTGTCTGGAACAAAATGTATGTATACAGGATTGAAAAAAAATAACTGCAAATATTTTAAGGGGTGAACCAGCCCATGAAACTGAACAACTTTCCCCAAGGGACATAGGTCAAATGATGAAAAATAATTTTGGCTCTCCCATACAAATTGACTTGGTCGGCTGGTAAGTACATTTTGTATGGGAATTCCAAAATTTTTTTTTTATATTTCGACCTATGTTCCTAGGGGAAAGTTGTTCAGTTTCATGGGCTGGTTCACCCCTTAAAATATTTGCAGTTGTTTTTTTTCAATCCTGTATATATACATTTTGTTCCAGACAAATCTGGGTTCTTGGTGTATTTGTCAAAGTGATCCAAGATATTTTATTATATATTTTATCTTTAAATCAAACATACTTTTCCTAGTTGTCATTTAACTAGATGCACGATTATATTTTATGTATTTATTTGACATCCTACCTACAACTGAGTACAAGAAATACTCGGGGGTAAGAGTAACCACTAGACGGGCCTCTCGTATAAGGTTTATCTATTTTATCTAATATTTTCTATACTAGATGAGGTAGGACCCTGTATATTATTTTAATAAAATAGCAATACTCTAGTGAACCCATTTATATGCATTTCGTTGCTGGCGATTCTGGGTATTTTTTTGGCCAAAACCTTTCACCCTATAAAATTTGTCACAAATCACAAAGTATTAGATATTGTTTATAATAATGAGATAATCTTGCGTTGGAAATCTTTGATGTCATATCTGTAGGTACATAAAATTCGAAATTTTGCAACTGAATCATACGCAGGCGATTAGACCCCAAGATAAATAATTTTGGAGTAAAATAAAAATGACTAGTATTTTTAATTGACTTACTTCAGCCAGTCTGAAATCTTCTTGAAGTTTCACATTTTCAGGACATTTTCCCGGTAAAGTAAAATATCCGTAAACTTGATATACACTCAACAAAATCAACAACACTCTCAACATTTTTAGATAATTATTTAAATTATTGTGAGTAAAGTGATCAGTACACTCAAGACTGAAGTGAGACGAATGAAATAGGTATATTAATGTTTTGTTGTTATACATACAGAGGTCAAAAGTTATCACAGCTGTCTGCTATTTACAAACAGAAATTTTACTTCCAAGAAATTTAAGATGGTCAACTAACAACAAAGAAAAAAGTAAACATTTTCCTCATCTATTTTTCCTCAAGAGTGTCTGTGAACTTTCTTAGCTTGCGAATTGTTAAAGAACCTACCTCATGCCATGACGAAATAAACTTTTATAAAACTCTTGAATACAAATTCTTTGAAGGGCGAAATTTCGGATCAAAGAAATTCAAAATAAAGTTTTAAGCTGTATTCGAAAATCACTGGTTTTCAATTTTATTTTACTTTAGATTGACACCTTTTTTGGGTATGCTTATGGAAAAATAAAAACCTATGCAAATAAAACATACCTACTTAGTTTGTAACCTGTGACCCTAAAGATCTGTTCACAGAACTCTATTTAATTGTTATCTTTAAGGGTATAGGTATAGTAAAGTAAGATTGTTTGTTTTTTTACAAACAAAATGAAATTTTGAAAGGGTATTGTAATTCTCCCTTATCATTCACTTCTCTTTTCCCCTTGTCAATGTTAAGTATTTTCTTCTGTCATGTTATTCTTCTTCTTGTCTATTCTACTCAAGTTTAATATCAATATGCTAAGGAAATAGTTACCTTAGCATTTACTTCGTGGGCGACCTCTTTTTGCGCATCTACAAATCCGATGCCCCACAAATCTAAATAAACGAAAGGATGTAAACCGTCACAGAAAACTGCAGAGAAGCAATTATTTTCAATATGTCGCTGCTTTAGGAGGGGTCTTACATTGGATAATTATCGTGTAGGTTGAGTACGCGCATCATTCGTTTATCCAGAGTCTGCGCAGTGACTTGTTTTCAACCTGTCATTTTGTTTTGAAGATGTTTTTGTTTATAATAAGTTGGTGTATGGTCTTTGCTTTGGGAGCCGAGTTCACGCTGCCTGGAGAATGTCCAAAAGTGAACATTCAAGAAAATTTGGATCCGACTAAGGTAGGTACTTCACTGATTCTTTTATCAAAATGAATTTGCTGTATAAATTTGACATCTTCTTTTAAGGATAGCTCATACATGACATTTTCTTTCGTATCAATTGAACGTTTGTCCTCATTATTTTGAGTGATTGATAAGTGGACTTCAATAATATTCTGCTACACTATTAACCTTTGAATGTTCAGTTTTCAGGAGTTTGGTACAATGTCGCCAGCTACGCCAGCGATGGTCGCGCCATATACGACTGCGCGAGTCTCGATTTCCAAGAAGACAACATGGGCTACACCCTGAGGGAAACCTACGTCGTGGAAGACCAGGGCAACAGGACACAGAAGTCTTATTTCGCGAGGGTTGACCCTACCTTTGATGCTGGGAACAAAGCTCAGTTTATTGTCAGTCATGAAGATGGAGGTGAGCCATTTTATTTCATGCAAGTAGTAGCTATATTCACCATTAAGAAAATCCATTTAAGCCGACTTTACAGGTTATCCTAATTCTATGAAACACTAGTGTATGTTGAATGATCCGTTTCTTAAGAAACTCGAGGTGCTACTTATATCTTTAGGTATCTAGAGCAAAACTCCCAGTTAGTGGATGGTTTGGGTGGACACCGGATCTGCATTCTGATCGATGTTTCTCCTCCCAATGAGTTTTGAGTCAGAATTTCTGTTGCTGGACATCTTGAGGTAGCAGGATCACCCATAAGTAGGTCGCAGACGTTAGTTTAGTGCTCAAGTCACCGCTTAAGCAGCAGGCCACTATCACCACTGGCAGTACAACTGTGCGGGTGGCTGAATTATGGGCACATACAATCTAAATTTGCCATTGACACTATAAGAAGAAGAAGAACCATTTTTAACGCAAGTTTGGTTTGGGTAATTTTGATCCATATTCTTCTTAGCATGTCTTTAAAACTAAGGAAGGCAAGACTGTGCTAATTCAGACAACATTTATTCCGATTTCCAGACAAAGTCCTCCAGTTTCCGTTCTTCATATTGTCGACGGACTACGACAATTACGCCATCGCCTACACCTGCAAGACGTTGAAGAAGAAGCAACGCACTCACTATGGTATGTTCCTTTTGTTGTTTTGAATTTTATCCACTCTATCCCAATTAAATTATTGGGATATAGTAGTACTCAAAGAGAGTCATTTCTAAGCACTGAATAGAATTCCCTACATCATCGAAGGAATACGAGAAAACATTGGGGCCATTACAAAAAGCAAATGTTAAAGTATACCTATCCCCTACGAGTATAATTTCCTTATTGCACATCATTTTCACGTACTACGAAAAATCACTAAGTTAGAGGAAACGGCAGGCATTACAACTTTATATTTTGCGAATTATTGATTTATACACTATTTATTTTTCATTACTTTGTTTCACTATAATATGATATGACAAACTTTCTTGCCAATCAAGTATTTTCATTTTCCAGTGTTCACCTGGGTGCTGTCTCGTACCAAAGCGAAACTTGAAGGCGATGCCCTGAAGCCAGTCGAAGATGCCCTCTCCAAGTATTCGGAACTGGCTGAGCACCGACAGGCCTTCGTCTTCAAGGACTTCTCCGAAGCCAGTTGCTCCTTCACCAATAAGTTTGAGAGCGACTTCTTTACTAGTAATTTCTGGTAGATGCACACTTTGATCGCTGTTGGGTAAAGTTTGGATACGACAACTGGTTATGATACGTGGGAAAAAGTTATATCGCGAAATTGTATGAGATGAGTGACAATGGGCTTTTTTGGAGAAACTAAACCGCAAGATGGTATACTTAGACCAAAATGGTATAAGCGTCATAATTTTAAAGCTAATCATTTTAAGTCTATGAAGACGTACAACGCCATCTCGCGAATTAGGTTCTCCAAGAAACGCCCACTGGCGTAGAACATCTTTGATCCAGACAAACCAAAATCTGCAATCAAAATCAAAAGTGACTTGAAATTATGATTCATCATGACTTATTGGATCATTTGAATATGTCATCAAATATATTCCGTGAATGTTGTCATATCGCAATCTTGTAAATAGCAACTGATATTGGCATATCAATTCTTGAAATAAATTATTTAAATCTTTACAGGTTATGCAGATTTGAACAAAAGTAATAGATTCCTAAATATTTCTTTACTATTGTAAGTAGGCAATAAAAATGAAGCAATGATTATTATTTTTATTTAAAAATGTGTTTTATTAGTCACTCAAGAGTTAGACTTAAATTTTACTCGCAACAATCATAATAACAAATCCAAATAGGTAACAATTTATTAATCACACCAATTTTTCACAGCACTTTTTATGTAGCAAACTACCTAATCATTACTATGTATTTTATAGCTAAAAGTATTGAATTTACTTTCATTTTGTCACTCACTTCTCTGATGAAAGATAAAAAGCTTTGAAATAAAGATTGGTGATATTCGAGACTTTCCGAACTATCTTCTCTATAACCGTGTTTACTATTTATGTATTCCTAATCACTATATCTATCTGATTGATATTTATTATTGTATCTCTTATAACATCACAGTTTAATAGATTATTTTAAATTAGTCAAGCTATGACAAAATTACTGGTGCTATATGCTATTGTCATACATTGCCTCTAATTTACATTGTGGGTTTAGTAGTTTATGTGAGGGATCCGCACAGGCAGTCTCCTAATAATACAATCGTACACTTAAAAACATATTATATTTCTGAATCAGTCATCAATTTAAGACTTCGCGGGAGGCTGGGGCCTGGTGGCGATGACGCTGGAGCTGGTGAATTTGCAGGCGTTCTCGGAGAAGTCGGTCTGGACGAACTTGGATGAATCTAGCTCCTTAGCGTTGGCCTTCAGGAACTCATCGACGGCGGTCTTGGCGTCACCTTCGAGCTTCTTGGAGCGGGATAGGATCCAAGCGGTGACTGTGGAAGAAAGTACATTTATTAGCAGGTTGAAATTGGATGCTAGGACAAGATCGAATTTGGCAGTCACTGTTTTAACAATCTCTGGTCTACGTGTGCTTTACTACTGCTATAATAATGAATTACATAAACTGATTGTTTTATTTTTATTAGTACCTACTACTTAGATTGCTGTGTTCCGTCGTCAGTGTGCAAGTTAAAATTTTGGCTATTCAGTCAATAATGATTCTATCATAACCATCTCTCACATAAGATAACATTCAAATTAATTAATCATTCAATTTAATTGCATTCCACTCCTGGACGTTCTACTACCTACACAATACGTAGAATGATCTCCCATGTTATTTTAATCAATGCCAGTCTTTAAATTGTCATTTAGAGTCGAAATCACCAAAAGTATTAAAATACATTTACTTACTTGCGTGCTTCTTGGTCTTCTCGTCTTCCTTGCAGTTGTAAGCGATGGCGTAGTGTTCGTAGTCAGTCTTCAAAACCTTCAGAGGAGACTTGGACTCTACATCTGTAAACAAGAGATTTGTCTTGTAAGATTCGGAGATAGATCCGATGTTATAATCTAAAAAGGACATCAATCTCTGCAGATTCTTTGGTACTATCGCCATCAAATCATTATCCAACATATTTTATGTAGTGGATTTTCATACAAATATTAAAATAACCCAGTATAATAGTTGGTCCCTTAAATTGTTAGGTTCATTTGCTGACAATAGTACAGCTACAAATCATCATTACAAGTTGTTAAATTAAATGTGACTTTTGATGATTCGTCCTAGGCGTGGTCCTAGGATTAAAACTCAGATAACCCACGTAAAATAAAAAAAGGGAAATCCCCAAATACTTGTGTAAGCAGTGATGGTGACCAAGTTTAGTCAATTCCTGAAATTTTGATTACTATCTTTGAAGATATAAGCCGTTAAAAGTACGATTATGCCAGCTTGAAAGGAATTTTGGATGTCATAAAAATATGATTCACAATTTTGTCTACTTATATGATAACACTAGCTGCCCGTCAGCGGTTTCACCCGCTGCAACCTATTATTCCGCGGGAAAAAAGCATTATTCGCCAAGAGATGTCGCTGTTAGTTTTCGGCGAAAACGGTTAAAACGCGAATCGGCTCAGTCACGCCACCTATTTCAAAAATATTGGAAAATGCGTGATCCCGTGGGAATGAGACATTTTTCCGTGGTAAAAAGTATCCTATGTGTTATTCCAGATGCCCTTTTATATTTCTGCAAAGTTTTATGTCAATCTAATCAGCCGTTTTTGCGTGATGTCGTAACAAACACACACACAAACATCCGCCTTTATAATATTAGTAGGATAGGATAAATGATTGATTTAAACCTCGCAGGGGTCATCAAAAAGTTGTTTTAAATATTTATATATGTGGTACCTATACTACCCCGGATCTATCGTCTAGCACAATCTATCTGTAATATCCAGCTTGGCAGTGCTCTGGATGTACTGCTGGACTTCGTCGATCATATGGCTGTTCTTTATCCTGACGAAATCACTTCCATCATTCCATATCTGGTTCAAACTAGATTCAACAAAACTAACCTCCGAATTTGAATGTAACTTCCAGCTTGGCGGCTTTGTTGGCATTATCAGCCAGCTTGGCAGTACCCTCGATGTACTGCTGGACTCCATGAACCTCATGGCTGTTCTTGGTATGGCACTCTTCCTCCATCATTATTTTGTCGGCCATATCTGGTTCAAACAAGATTCAACAAAACTCACCTCCGAATTTGAATGTAACTTCCAGCTTGGCGGCTTTGTTGGCATCGTCAGCGAGCTTGGCAGTACCCTCGATGTATTGCTGGACTTTCGTCGACCACACGGCTGTTCTTAGTATAATCACTCTTTCTCCATCATTCATTTTCTCTTCATTAGCTGGTTCAAACTAGATTTAACAAAACTTACCTCCGAATTTGAATGTAACTTCCAGCTTGGCGGCTTTGTTGGCATCGTCAGCGAGCTTGGCAGTACCCTCGATGTACTGCTGGACTCCGTCGACCACATGGCTGTTCTTCACTTTGACGACATCACCCTCAAGTTTGTACGGCCGCTCTTCTCAAACTCCGTAGGTGTTTTAGAGGTGGGAATAAGTCGGTTTGTTAAATGAGACTTTCCAGGTGCAGACTCTATCGGAAGTGACCATTAAAATAAGCGCAGCGTGAAGAGGCTGCTTGCCGTTTACCGTCGTTCATGAGAATTCTAGTGCTCCTCCAAGTTTCTATCTTCACCGTACGTTCTCTCGCACTTAACTGACGCAGACTAGAGTCAAGAACCTCCGTAATACCTATCATTACTAAAAGAATAATCCTCACCTCCGAATTTGAATGTAACTTCCAGCTTGGCGGCTTTGTTGGCATCGTCAGCGAGCTTGGCAGTACCCTCGATGTACTGCTGGACTCCGTCGACGACATGGCTGTTCTTCACTTTAACGACATCACCCTCCAGTTTGTACTCGGCCTGGCCGCAGGCACCGCTCTTCTCGAATTCCGTAGGGATCTTGGAGATCTCGTACCAGACGCCTTGGTACTGAAATTTGATAAACGAGATTGTAGAATGAAGTTGGAGATAAAAATTAAGAACTGTGATGTCAAAGCATTGAACTAGCTTGGGTTAGCTTTGGTTTTAAACTAGAAGCAGAGCTCAACTACTTGGAAATGATAAAAAAAATTAATTAATTAAGTACGGTGATGACAGCGACATCGCAGACCCCGTAACAGATACCATTAGACTCTTGGAGCGTACCTAAAAAATACTGCCTATTTTGCTGTAAGAATATGGAAAATGTAGTGATTGTTATTACCAATCAGAAATAAAAGTAGTTAGGTATGCTACATTAGTATAATTTATTTGTACCTAGGTATAAAATACAATTTAACGCCTACGTTACCGTATCTAATTAAATGCATTAATTAAGCAAAAAATATTTACACAACTACTTAAGTACTACACTGATTTAATTGCATGTTTAAGGATGTAGGCGTTAATTTTTGCACGCACGTGCTAATTCGAGTTGCCATACCAAAACAAAAAATATGCTAATATAATCCTTCTGTATACGAGTAGATATACCTATTTACAAAAAAACGGCAACTGATAAATTAAAATTTCTGTTCAATAGTGTTGTTGTTAAAGGCGAAAAATTTAATCGAATTTTAATTGTCTAAAAGTACATTCTAGTACTAGCTCAAATTATGTATGATGCTGGCGACCCAACAAATAACTTGAACCGCTGCTGTATGTAAAGTATGGCCAACGAAACGAGATAATTAATGTAAACAACTTTTGTATGAATCGGTGACAGTTATTACATTCTGTCCTTATCTGTCATATGGTATAATGTCAGCTGTCTCTTTTAGATTTGTTTACACTTTTCATCTCGTCTGGTTGGCCTTACTTTAGTAGTCCTCTTTCATAAGGTAATCTTTCATCCAGGTAAGCTTGTATGCGATCCGCGACATAGATTTTTCTACACCCTTATGTCAAATGTCTTTACTTGTTTTGATTCATACGATTTGAAACATCGTTGTCTTCTCGCGCGCGATATAAGTCTCCTCTCTACAGTGCGCATGCTAGCCATACAGATGTCCCTTTCCGAATTGTATAAGATCATAAATGATCTGAACTGAAAGTATCATTTAGGTATGTTTCTCTAGTCTGTTGAACACCTAAAGTTTAGGTATTGTTTACATACACTGATGAAACATTGACACCTACGCTTTTTTGACTATCTAATCACCATACTAAATATTCATTTAGAGTAGGTAACTCAAAGTCATGGTCGTTTACTTTGTCTGTTTACTTTTGCTAAACGGCCTTCGTGGTTGACCGCGCATGAATCATCCACATAGACTACTGGAAAACCACAAGTAATGAATCATCAGCCAGAGGCTCTCAAACTGTGCGTGGCGATGCCCCATTATTATTATTATATCAGCCTAGACTGTCCCACTACTGGGCAAAGGCCTCCCCTTTTGCTCTATAGTTTAAATAATTACATCAGGGTTCAGTTTAGTAGATAATTGAAAAACTCTAACGTCAGGGTTTATCGGGTCGTTCTTCGACGCGGTGTCCCACACGGTAGAAACAGAATAGTTTTCTTCCTGGTTTAACAGGTGGAGAGAGTGAGTGTTGTATTGTATCACATCCAACACAAGTCCTGCCGCACAGTGGCGTTTTAAGTTCGCAGCACTCTGAGTCCTTCAGATAACAAAAGAAAAGACCAATTTTTAATTTTAATGCTGTTTGAACCACTTCTTTTTCACCAAAGTTGTGAATATTTTGTTTATTTTCATCACCAAGGATGTCCCATATATTAAAAAACACTAGCTTGGGGTGGCTTGCGTGTTATTTGGATTGCACCCCACAGTAAAAACGTACCTATCCAGTACCTAGAGTACGTACAGAAATATTGAGAACCATTGATTTACGTTGCAAAAACGACTGAGATCGATTGTTCAGCACCATCTATTGATCTGATTGGTAAATTAGTGCAGTATTGGATGATTGGACCGGAAAACGAGATAATGCTAGTCAATTAGGTGAGGTGGACAACTCAATTCTGTCTGTAGGTACCGCGGTTTTGTACACAATTTAATGGACAATTCAATAAGATCAAAATAAGTATCACATTCAAAACTAGAATATATTTGGATAACTTTAGTTTTAACTCTGATCATCAATTCGTTACCTACTATCAGAGATCATCATCTTCCTGCCTTTATCCGAAATCAATTGGGGTCGGCGCTACTTGATTTGTTAGAACACAAAATCATGTAGCAAAAGGTTTTGGCTATGTTTTATGACCGCCGCCTACCTGACGTCAACCCTCTAATCAAAAAACGTTTTAGATTCGTAGAATATGTACCTAATACGTAGAAGTGCAATATTTTAACACTCCGATCTTGTCCATTATCAACTGTCCGAATCAGCAAACTTCAAGTAACTTTTAACGAATTAATTAGACTGGTATTAAAAAGATGCCGCAAAGAAACTCTGAAATACTATATGAAATTGTACTAAGTACCTACCTACCTACTTTATACGAGCAACATTTTAAACAAACAAACTTTTTAAATTACTTTTTTATGTGGGTAACTATGCCTATGTACAACCCTTAAATTAATTTTAACGACATGAATTGTGTTTTCTTGCGGTATAAGTACTGTTAGGGCTGGTAGCGCGCCCTCTACGCCGTAGCGAAAGCTACGATAAACAGACCAAGACTATCCTTTTAGTTTCTTCTTTTGCATCACAAATTACTTCAAAACCACATAGATACAATTTATACTGTACTCGACTGCATTATAGTTTTGACCACAAACAACGTAATCTAACCAAGACTTTACCTAAAAATACTGCCAAAATTTGTATGAAATGACACCAGTTTACGATTTAGAGATTTATTAGTATTTATTTAGATACTTATATCAAAAATGAAATATACAGGGTGTAAGGGACGGTGTAACGAAAACTTTGCATGCGTGCTCAGACCATGAAACTAAAAAACTTTCCCATGGAACATAATTATGGAGGTAAACGAAAAAAATTCCGACCTACAATACAAGATTCACTAGCGGCTGACTGACATTGTATGTGAAGTCAAAATTGTTTTTTCGTTTACCACCACATGTTCCATTATGAAAGTTGTTCAGTTTCATGATCTGAGCATGCTTGCATAGTTTTTGTTACACCGTCCCTTACACCCTGTATTCTTCATTTTATGTGAGTTTGCTGTGTAGGTACCTACCAAGGTATATCCTGACTGTGAAATTTTGCCTATAACTACTAAAAGATACTGGTATGTACATTTATTTTAGTACTTGCGAATTAACATGTATAAATATGTCACGCCTATATCCCTTGCGAGTTAGGCAGAGCGTAAACGGCTATAAAAAACGGCCATTTAATTTTAGAGATAGATAACTAATGTTTTTCAGTTAGTATTTAAAAAAACGTTGACGACGAATTCAGTGCGGATTTTTATTCGAACAAAAACTATCAATGACCCCGGACCTAAAGTATGGAAAAAGTGGTTTCAGTTAAATTTGATGAAAATTTGGTATGATATAGGTTTTAATCATCTGAACAAAAGATTATATGGGACCAAACTCCTAGGTTTAATGGTTTTCGAAATAATCGCGATATTTCGTTTTAATCATTACTTACGCGGTTTCTCTACTCCACCCCGCGCGGAGTGTTATACCGAAGTGCGACACACGCAAGTGCGCCGGACTGAAGTGCGAAAGTACTCTAGCCCGACGTACACTAGTGCGATATTGCTAAAGTCCGAATAATCTTGACTGTGACAGAGTGGGGCATTGTGGGACAGGGTGGAACAAGGTCGGACAGGGTGGGGCCAGGTCGGACAGGGTGGGGTAAGCAAGGTGCCGCGTTGTTGATCTTGCCTCACCCTGATCCACCTTGCCCTACCTTGTCCCACCTTGTCCCATCTTGCCCTACCCTGTACCATAATGGTTTTAAACTCCTAGTTCAAATAATCACGTTTAATCATTTCATGAGGGCAGGACAGACCGTCTGCGTATGCAGCTGGTGCACTTAATCACGTTTGTGCACCCCCGTCACGCCGGGCTACGGATATCAGCTGCATACGCAACGCAAAGGGCCTGTTGCGTAGTGTTGTAAAAAGTTCTTCATTTGGGCGCATTGTGTCTAGTTCGCAAACTGTCCAGTGCGTCGTCAGATAAACTAATTCGCAGCGAAAAGTGGTGGCCCCAAGTAGTAAGTAATTGGTGTGGCAAGGTGGAGTAGAGTGAGGCAAGGTGGGACAGGATGTCGTAAGGTGGGTGGGACAAGGCGGGGCCGGATGGGATATGGAGGGACATAGGTGGGGCAAGGTGGGACAGGGTGGGGCAAGGTGGGACAGGGTGAGACAAGGTGGGGCAAGGTGGGATATGGTGAGGCAAGATCAACAACGCGGCATCTTACCCCACCCTGTCCCACATTGATCCATCATGCCTCACCTTACCCCACCCTGTTCCACCTGACCGCATCCTGTCTGACCTTGCTCCACCCTATCCGACCTTGCTCCACCCTGTCCCACAATGCCCCACCTATAACAGTCAAGAAATAATCTTGACTGTGCACTTTAGCAATATCGCACCAGTGTACGTCGGGCTAGAGAACTTTTGCACTAGGGTGCGTCGAGCTCGAGCAAGAGTACTTTCGCACTTCAATCTGTTGGGCTAGAGTACCTACTGTCGCACATCAGTGCGTCGGTCTAGAGTACCGTCGCACTTCGTATAACACTCCTCGCGGGGTGGAGTGGTGTAATGATTATAACGAAATAACGCGATTATTTCGAAAACCATTAAACCTAGGAGTATGGTTCCATATAATCTTTTGTTCAGATGATCAAAACCTATAACATACCAAAAATTTCATCAAATTTAACTGAAACCACTTTTTCCATACTTTAGGTCCGGGGTCATTTATTATACCAAATCATCATTGTGTTAACTTAAACATGACATGAAGATAAATAAAAAGCTTACGTACCTACCTTGACGCAAGTGACTCTACAAAGTAGGAGACACAAAAATATATAAGTAGGTAGGTAGGTATATGTTATCGGTTTTTTTATCAGCCGGCGCGCCGATATGGGATGAGCAAAGATAGGTGATATTACATACAAAATGTAGGAAGGAACTACGGTATTACAATGATTTAAAACACGAGCTATATACGAAAAAAACTATAATACTTAAAACATATTTAAATCAAGCAACATACCTAAATACCTACTGGTTTTCATTTGCACATCTACGGTGAAATTTTACTAGTGATCGATAGCGAAAACTCTGAACCAGCTGGTGATATGGAAATTATTTTCCGGTCCTTCCACAGTAACTTAAATCAGCTGATCGGCATTTATGTTCCGGAGGGCAAAAATTTTTTTTTGGGTTTCGTAGTATACTAGAAAACCTTAACATTTCGTCAAGACTGCCTGTATGCCGTGCCCTCGTAACTTCGTCAGATTTACAGCGATCAACATCTTTGGTGTGTGAAGGTATATTTAAAAATGTTGGGAAAACATGTTAAATGTTCTTTGGACACCCTCCATACACCTGAAAGGGGGACAAAAAAACTTTATCCTGCTGTATTGAGTGGGGTATTGTTGAACAGGTCTTTTAAAACTAAGGGAAGATTTCTTTGAAACAATTAAAGACAACTTGAGATAAGTACTTGTTTTTAAAAGGCGCGTTTTCGAGCTATAATTTGTTCCAGCTGTAACTCCTACAGTATAAACGATAAAAAATGTAACACGGTTCTCAATCTAAAGTAACCATGAAAAATATAACGGATACTGTACCTACCACTCAAGTTTTAAGAAAAACATCTAAGTTGCGGTTGGCAACCATACAGCTGCAAACAAACCAGCAACAAAATTAACTTTGTAACGCTGATAAACTTGATATTTAAACATTGACTACGTAACCCTATTTGTGGGCGTGTCTGACACGCTCTTGGCCGCTTTTTCATACTTCAGCCTATGTATGTTCCTTGGGGAAAGTGGTTCCTTGTCACCGCCTGGCTCTGAATTTTCACTATCGGTCACTAGTAAAATTTCACCCAGTAGGCATATTCGTTTTTCCTCCATTTATAGTTTGAATTGAACCTCCATGTCAAGGCCAACACCCAAACTTTTCATTCTACCTCCTGAATAAAACACAAAATTATAGCTCTTTTTAAATAACATAATGCCGTCCTTTATACCTACTGGGTAGGGCTTTTTCGGATAAAAAGTGCAACGAGAATCGAATAAAACTATTCGGTTAATTTCACTTCTAAAAGATTATCAGTTTGTCTACACCTTATAAAAACCTAGATACTTTGAACCCATGTTCCTTGCCGGATCGATAATTAGCACTTAAAGATCTCGATACTGAAACATACATAGGTACCACTATTATAGTAGTATAGGTAGTGCACATACATAATATCTACAAAATTACAGCTTTACCTTACCTAATGAAAAGCCGGCCGGTATACAAGGGTTATGAAACTGTAATAAAATTGTTATCACATACAAAGTAACGAGAAAATATAACTTACAGCTGATAAGTTGAAGTTCTCCACAGGCTTCAGGTCAGGGCAAGCTCCATCGATGATGACGCTGGCCGAAGCCGCCGCCACAAAGGTTATGAAAAATAAACGCAACATATTCGAAATTGAAAATTTAAATAGTTAAGTCTGCTAGCCTGCCAGTCGCGCGGTCTGAGTTACACTGGCCAGTAACATCCCTACCGGCCTTTTATAACACGGTGGTCTGAGGTCATGGACGGGCCAATTTTCGTTAGGATTATTCAATAAAATAAATGGCCTATCTTCGAGAGTTCATGTTCCAGAGTCGTCCAGCGGTTTCTAAGAAAGATTCAGGCTTTTGGGATACAAAATCGAGTAAATACGCCATGTTTTCTTAGAGATATTTCTCAGCTATCTTAGTAAGAGAAGTGAACTCAAGATAAACATAATACGCACCTTAGCCATCTTATCTTTTCAATAGCTTGACAGTATCTTTACCGAAACTCTACAATATAAAACCAATAAATGTATAGTAGTACCTACATCTTTTATTAAATGGAAGATGTATGGTACATATAACTTTTAAAGCACTCGCGATTACTTTCACACATAATAATTACTTTAACGAGTCTTATCGCGATAGTTTTTTAGGTAAATAAGCAATTTACCACAGCCACCCAAACTATACGGCTTACCCAAAGTACATAAGCCGAACGTGCCTTTGCGTCCCATTGTAAGCCAAATCGGCTCACCTACCTACGATCTCGCAAAGCATGTGGCAGGAGTACTCCAAACCTTGGTCGGCCAAACTTCATCTTTTGTGAAGGATTCTCGTCATTTTATTGACATAATTAACGACCTTAGACTGGAGTCAGATGAAATGCTGGTGAGCTTTGACGTCGAATCGCTCTTCACCAACGTCCCGATCAGAGAATGTCTAAAGGTAATCGAAGGCAGATTTACAGCTAATGGTATGTCCAAAAGATACATAACTTTACTGGAAAAATGTCTTGAGGGTAACTATTTCCTTTACCGTGAGCAGTATTACCTACAGATCGATGGAGTGGCAATGGGTAGCCCTGTAGCACCGGTTATTGCCAACATCTGGATGGAGTACTTCGAGGAGTTGGCGTTAAGTGCCGGTCCCTCGTCTATCAAGCTCTGGAAGAGATATGTTGACGACGTCTTTAGCATCATCAAAGGAGACATGGACACGGTAAAGCAGTATGTCGACTACCTGAACTCCATCCACCCAAAAGTCAAATTCACCTGTGAGGTTGAACGAGACAGGACTTTGGCCTTCTTAGATGTCAAGGTAATGGTGAGATCAGATGGGTCCCTTGCACATGCTGTATACAGAAAGCCAACACACACAGATAGATACCTACACGCGACCTCTCATCACCATCCGCGTCACCTACAGTCTGTAGTGTCGACACTGACGAAAAGGGCTTACGACTTGTGTGACGCAGAACATCTGGACGACGAATTGAACCATGTTCATAAAGTACTGGTTCAGAACGGCTACAAGGGAGTTCAACGTCGCATAAAAAACAAGAAAGCGAAGCAACCTGAGGTGAACAGACAGCCAGCGTATTTACCCTATGTAAAAGGGGTAACAGATAAAATTGGGACAGTGTTGAGTAAGGGTTCGATTAAGACTGTCTTCACTCCATTGTCCAAAATATCTTACTCTTTACGCACACCGAAGGATGTTATACCTTTTCAAAATGCAGGTGTATATAAGGTACAATGCAGCTGTGGTAAGTCCTACATTGGCCAAACCAAGCGTAGTATCAGTGAACGGGTCAAGGAGCATATCGCAGCTGTGAAAAACCGACAGACGCATAAATCGGCAATCGCGGAACACCTATTGTCATCTGGTGCCAACCATTGGATCGAGCTTCATGCCCCAAAAGTCCTCTCTGTGGAACGTCACTATTACTCCAGAGTGGTGAGGGAGGCAATAGAAATCAAAAAGAACCCCAATAATTTCAATCGGGAGGACGGATTTAAATTGTCTACAACATGGAGTCCGGTAATAGACAAAATAAAAACGCGCGATTCACCATCGGACCGATCGTCGGACATTGTGAGTGTTGTGTGCCGGCCTAATGTGTAATGTTTACAAACAATTTAAATTATTAAGACAATATGTGGGTAGCAGAAAATCTAGTTGCCCACCGCCCTGATGACAACTCGCTGCTACTTCAGTCTGCTCGCGACCACGACTGGTGCAACCCAGTCGAAACGTCGAGTGTCCAGGTAAATCGCTTATTTACCTAAAAAACTATCGCGATAAGACTCGTTAAAGTAATTATTATGTATGTATGGTACAATTTCTACCTTTCTACTTATCTATCTACCTACGAACTGTTTTTAATAGGTAAAGCTTTTTGAAGTTAATAATGTGCAAAAAAGTCTTATCAGAAGAAATTCAGAATTATTTACACCCAGAAAAGATTTTAACATTGTAAACATGCAAATCACATACTATAAAATGAAGTCGCTTTTTGCGATTCTCTGTCTGTCTGTCGTAGGTACAATTCGTAATCTCAGAATAGCATCACCCCAATTCTAACCGTGAGTGTCCTAAAAGGTGACTAAGGGATAATCATCCAAGGAATTGGGCTGCAGCGTTCCCTATAAATACAACATATTGCACTGCGCTCGCCAATCCGCCTACCTAGCATGGTGAGTATGGCAATACGCTCATGTCCAGCAGTGGTCTTCTGTAGCTGTTAAAGTAAATATTTTCTCGTACCTTTACTGTGTAGAACTTGCCAACTTAAAACGTTCGTCATAATTATGTTTATTGGACATGGACGACAAGTTTTATTAATGCTTACATTTACAAAAAGCGTGTTAAAAAAATATACAAGTTTAAAAATCAATAATATTTTGTTTTTTATTACCAACATGATACGTAGATAAAAATAGTTGCTAGGTTTAAAGTCCACCATCGTCTAGTCTGTATATTTCGGCTTATAATCAGTCTTGTAAATATTGGTCTAAGCGGTCAAAGCCAGTGAATCTAACAAGTTTTTACATAACTGAGTAAATACGTATAGTTCATTTTGAATGCATATTTTGATAACTTGCGTAGAAAATCTTTATTGTAATTTTTAGGGTTAGACCCAAAGGGTGAAAACGGAACCAGAATGGAACGGAAATACTAAGACTTCGCTGTCTGTCCGTCCGTCTGTCATCAGGCTGTATCTTATCTTATAAATCGTACCTAATAGCTAGGACTTGATTTTTTTACAGATGCCGTATAATTCCGTTGCAGCTATAGCAACAAGTACAAAAAATTTGAATAAAATAAATATTGAGATTTTTGACCGATTTTAGCAATGATGGTTCGGAGGCTGTATTTAATGAACGGTAATAGTTAGACAGTTGAAATTTTCCAAAAATATGTAGGTTATTGCCACTGTAATAACAAACATCCCCTCTTTTACGCCACTCATCCCGGTCTTGGGCTTCCGATTGCCAGTTCTGGAGAAACGCTTCTATATCGTCGTGCCATCTTCTCCGAGGCCGTCCGCGACGACGACGACCATCTTAGGGTATCCATTTAGTGGCTAAAATAGCCCACCTGTCGGGATGCATTCGATGCATTTGCCCAGCAGTAGGACACTACAGGCTACATAAAAAAAAAACACACTAAAAAGTAGAGTAACATAAAAAACAAGGGGGGCTCCCATCATCAAACGTGATTTTTATGCTATTTTTATACAAAATGCTACGGCACCCTTTGTGCGCGAGACTGGCGAGACCGACTCACATTTGGTTGATTTATAAAACACCTGATTATACAGGGCTTTAAACTCGAACGCTTTGGAACTTAGATGAATGCACGAAAAGGTAAAGCTTCAAGCTTCATAGGAAATTGTAGTTCATTTTACTATGTAGGTATCTACTCAAGTTGGTACTTATGCAAAAGATAATCTTTAAAGTTCGGAGCACAAGCGTAATCCCCATATTTTTTTTGCAGTGACAAAGCCAACAAGCTAGGATTATCTTGGTGTAAGGGTCAGTGTGTTCAAAGCGAGGTTTAAAGTTAGTCAGCTGATCGTGAGTTTGTATGGGAGTTCAACATTATGAGAATACAACATTTTAGGAATTCAAAATGTTGGTCCCAAAGGAAATTATTGGCATTGGAACAGTGGATTAGGAAAACTTTATCATTTCGGCAACTCTGTGTATCTGTTCCTCAGATAGATACTTTTGCACTTTACTGCAATAACAAATGAATTACTTACCTAAAGTGTACGATAATTCTTATCACAACTTTTGATAGTGGCTGTGGTGTGATGATGCCTTATCGGTCTCATCCCGGATAAGTATTCAATATATTTATTGTTACAGAACAGTTTAAAAATATTATGTATCTAAGTACCATAATAACTAATAAAGGTACATACATATATCACGCATAGATATATCCTTTGCGGATACGGATAAAAACGGCCATTTACACCACGTCAGAGAAAAGTTTGAGAGTCATTCGGAACGAAATACTGTGTTTCATCACAGCGACAGGTTGTCTGTCTATCGCCTAAAATTGCAATACACATAAACTCTCAAATCCCATAGTCGCTTCTTACGACACCTAAGGGAAAAAATATGAGCTAGCATAACCTGGCTCCACACTGGAACTCTATTTTAAATTCAATGAATATGTTGTGTATAAAGTACAAATATTCAAAAGAAGAACTATTTTCAGAATCATCATAATACTGGATCGTCATGCAGCTGCTAAGAACGACCACCAAAGATCCCTTTAAAACTTCTGCTGGCAGTATTTTCAGAGTAAAGTCAACAATAAAAAGTTAGAAGAACCCGAAATCAAATTTGGTTGGAATATTTTTTTTACACCTTGATCTCGAAAAAAAAAACTTGCTCATTCTCACACTTGACATCATAGTCAGACTATAATAACAACCACCTTAACTTGTCAAACCTTACAAAGATTTTTGTTTGCATACTTATCTATTTTCCTTAATAGTAAGCATAGACTAGCCGTTAAGAATACTGTCACTGCCACCCCCACAGAGTGTTTCATAAAAGGCGATAATATAATTTTTTTACCACATCTGAATATCAGTCGACTTTGGTCAACCGCATGGTGGGGGACCTTATATAGCATACCCAAAGAGGGTTGACACCAGGCAGGCGGCCCGTCATAAAAAATTGCCAAATCCTTTTGCTACATGATTTTGTGTTCAAACATGACATAACAAATCATGTTGCGCCGACCCCAACTGATTTGGGATGGAAGATAATGATGATGAGTAAGGAAATCAAAATTTCTCGAGCTCGCTATGAGATACTAAAATCCCTTATAATATCTTCTTCTTATTTATGTAGTTTATCAAGTCGACGAACCCTGTCGATGCCTGTCGTCAGAGTTTTTAACCGCCTACTTCTGCTACTCAATGGAATAAAGTATATTTATTCAGTATAAAAACAAGTGTAAAAAACAAAACATAATCCACAGCAAATATAAAAACAAAACAAAATATAAAACAAAACTTAGACTAACTTATCTAGAAACCCACCCCGGATCGTTCCCGGCGCAAAGGAGCCCAATATGCTGGCTGCGTTGCCACGTTGTACGGCTAGAGAAATGCTTTGCGCCAGGAACGACGGGGATGTTGGCAGAAACTAGCGCCCTATACTAATTCATTGAGGGCAATGGTAGATATACCATTTTGCAACGAACACCGTTACATCATAGACATAGGTACATAAATACATAAGGTATATCACGCCTATATCCCTTGCGGGGTAGGCAGAGCATAAACGACTGTAAAAACCGGGCATTTACACCACGTGTCTGACAGAAGTTTGAGAGTCATTCAGAAGACTGTAGGCTGGATTTGAACCAGCGACCTTTGACACGTGTACTGGCGACGCCTCTACCATCTGGGCTACAGCGGCTCACTCCAAGCTCGCGAATTTTGAAAGTGTATCTTGACCACTAACGCGTGGTAGGGTTCCATCTTCTGGGATAGTTATTGCAACTAATTCCCGGTGACTAATTCATTCTTTACAGATTGGATGTAGTCGACCGAAGCGATGAAAGCCCGCGATACATTGAAAACCCAAATTTAGTTCAGGTTTAAATCCATCCTGCGGTGGAAATGCAAGTTTTCCAAAAATAATTGTTCTCTTGCTCACTACGGTTGGCGAGCGGATTGGCGATTGTAGTATCACATTTACAAGGCCGATGCCGTGTGGTGCCGGTAGATTAGAATATGCCGTGTGGTGCCGGCAGATTAGAAATATGCCGTGTGGTGCCGGCAGATTAGAATAGCACCACCCCTTCTCTTCCCGTGGGGGTCGTAAGAGGCGGCCGAGGGATGAACTCTACCCAAACAGCCAGGGTCTATCATATATGTTAATCCACCACAAAAGCATTCCCGAGGAGGGTTGACGTCTGGTAGGCGGCCGGTAGTAAATTCATCCAAATCCTTTTGCAACACGATATTGTGTTCAACGAAACGTGCTGCGCCGACCCCAAGTAATTGGGATAAGGGCAGGAAGATGATGATAATTATGAGTATCACATTTACAAGGCATGCTACTTGCCACTCCCTCATTCACTAGTTGCTATCTGCAATACACTTTGCATTTTGCAGTTTTCGATTAAATGTTTCTTGAGTCATACGTAGATAATTTTAAAATAAAAGCGATAGTAGGTATTTAGGAATGTGGCATGTTCGACGATAAGATAAATTGTGTATTGAGAAATGATATAATTTAAATCAAATTGGGGTAAAATAAAATTATATGGTCTATACAAAATAATGTCTATTTTTATTACGTAAAATAACTAAGCATCTTCTCTCCGTGGAAACACAAAACGAAACGAATAAATATACTTGAGTAGGGTTTTCAAAAATAACGTCGCAAAAAAAGGTTGCTCTCAAAATCATTTTAAGGAATCATCTTATACTGTTAAATACAATTATATAAAAAAAACAATATAGGCCAAAGCAAAAAAAAATTAGAATAATATTAGAAAACATATCTGAAAGGGAATGGGAATCGACATACTTAGGTGCAATAAAGAGAAAGAAACTTAGAAAGTGACTTGTCTTACTGAAAACTTGAAAAAGTTATACATATAATACTCAAAAAATTTGGTAATAATACAACTTTCTTATTCAACATAGATCTATGTACTATATTCAAAACATTTAAAAATATCTTGTTCCCACGGGAAAACTGTCAAAACTGATCATCATCATCACAATTAATTTAACATGGGAGATTCGCGATTTTGTAATCGTATTAGGACCATAAGCGATTAATTGAATTCTCCATGGAATCTCCAATAAGCGAATGACCTTTGAAACCACAAAGGGCGCGCATAATCCATGACTAACCATCAGCTGATCAACAATTCTTCATTATTGGAGCGTGAACTAACAAAACATTCATTGTAAACAATCTAAAGGCTTCTAGAGGCAGTAGGCTCTCTATCAGTCGTGGAAATGATGACTAATGATTTGTATTAATTTTTACATACAAATCTTTAAATCTGCGATAATGCATAAAACGTATTTTTCTCTTACAAATATGTAGTTATAATAAGTTACACAACCATGTCAGAGGCCTGCTATATGCAGTAGGCGGTTGAAAAACTCTGACACCAGGGTTCATCGGGTCGTTGAACGACTCGGCGTCCCACACGAAAAGAAGAAGAAGAATAATATTTTATACGACCAAAAAGATTATAAATTACCTCCTCGCCATATAATTTGTTTTTATTATTCAACGTACAAGTATTACTCATTATCTAATACTGCTTCATGCTGTAATACCTTAAATAGTCTCTCGTGTAAAATGCGCTATACTGTGTGAAATTTTACAAGTGACTGATAGCGAAAACTCAGAACAGGCTGGTGACAAGGCACAACTTTCAACAAGAAACATAAGTCGAAGCACATATTTAAAACTTGGACTTCCCATACAAAATTACCGATCAGCTGATTTGAGATACAATAGGAGGTCCAAATTTTGTTTTATATGTAGGCCTATGATTTAGGAGAAAGCTGTTCCTTATCACCAGCCTGTTCTGAGTTTCGCTATCGGTCACTAGTGAAAATTCACCTTGTATTTCTGGAAATTTCCAGAGACGGCCCCCCGACAACAGCCGATGTTCGCGAGGGGCATTACTCAATTGAATCAAGTGGCTGTCCAGCCGCCAAATAGTGATCAGACCACGTACAAGCAAATCGGCGGCTTCCTCCAAGCTTTCCATTATTAGATCATTGCATTCTATCTGAACCACTTTGCTGGCCTTCGTATTTGCAAGTTTTTCTACACTGAGGTACTACAATACTTCGTCATCTTCCTGGCCTTATCTCAATTACTTAGGTTCGGCGCAACATGTGTTGTTTGAACACAAAATCATGTTGCAAAAGGATTTCGCTTAATTTTACGTCAACCCTCTTTGGGAATGCTATAGAAAGTGGTAATACCGCCAACATACGGTTGACCATTGTCGGCAGAGATTGTAGCCATGGTCAAAAACTCTACGTAGCCTTTTGCGAAACACCCTGAGTAGAATAGGGGTGGCAGAATTCTTAGCCGTTCTTACAATACTTATCTACCTATCTGGTAAACTTACTTTAGGTAGTTAAGATTTTGTTTTTAGTACTATTGGTTAGCTAGCTTTTGTCGTGAAAGCTTTTCATACGTAGGTTTTTTAACCGACGAAAAAACAAAAGAGGAGGAGGTTCTCAATTCGTCCCGAACTTTTTTAGATCATTATTATTTCGATAAGGTAGTAAGTGTATCTACTAAGGCTTTATAGTTATAAAGCCACACCTACCACCGTATTCGTATATACGGGGTTATTTTACATACTAGTAAACGTATTCTACGATTTTAGCTGTAAGTCCAACGTTTTATATTGAATTATAGTTTGAATGTACTGTACCTAATCATTTATTGTCGTGATTGTTAAGGTCTCTAGTTTTCTTTGCTACTCTCTAGTACCTACTCCTACATTTTCTGACCCTTTGCAGATAGGTCCATCCTGTAAGTACCATTACCTGTATATTACAGAGCTTAAATTTAACATTAACATGTAAGTAGAGTCAGTCAAGTTTTTGGTTCAAACACAGGTATAATTTTTTCGTCGTTTCGTTGTCGATTTGCGCATTAGCAATCAAAATTAAAACAGATTACACTGTTTTTGGTCGTACGTACAGATAAAAATCGACAGATAAGATTTTATAAGTAGCTATATAATTCGTTTTTTATCGGCATAATCGCCATTTCATAGTTCCCGTTGTTGTGTGAAGGGGTGCCCATAATGATCTCATGATGAATACATTATTTACTATAGTTCTCGGTTCTTTAGGATTTTTTTGTGTGACTAGTGCTCAGATATTGCAGGATGGACAGTGTGACCCTAATATAGGGTTGCAAAGCAATTTTAATGTCGATCAGGTATGTGTTTCTTTTGTAATGTGATGAAACTAAATAGGTTCAGTCTCTCACGCTAACTCATAAACAATTATATTTTTATATGGTTTCGATTTCCTTGTGATTGATTATTACAAGCCAGACAAACAATACCTATGTTGTAAGATTCAGTAAATATTGCCGCATCTAAAAAAGTAACAATTATAGCCATAATATGTTACAGTCGGAAATAAATCTAAACCTTAAATTCTCTATTGTTCATGAGCAAGCGGAAGAGACTGTATGGTGAAAATTTAAAGGACATTTCAATTCAGTGCAAACATTTTCAGGGAGTGTTTTACTCGTGACACTGAACAACTTTTCCTATAACACTTTTTCAAGATATGAAAAAAAGCAATTGAACTTTCTATACAAAAATTGTGTCACTTTGCACTGAGTTAAAAATGAGCTTAGATATATTTTAGACCAAGATTTTCACTTAAGCGGGATTCGAACCAGGGTTGTTGCGGATGCAGATTTTTTCACATCCGCGGATGCGGATGCGGATGCGGATTTCTGGGGGCACACATCCGCGGACGCGGATGCGGATGCGGATGTGTACAAAAAACTTAAGTTTTGGGGGAAAAAATTAAAAGTCAAGTCAAATAGGTCCATATTTCACTTTGCGTAGGTGGGTGGAGGCATAATTAAGTTCACACAAAAGCAACACTCACTTCACTTGACGTAATTGTTACCTACGTAAACAATGACAACGCAAAAATACAATAATTAAAGCAAAAAACTTGATATTAAGAAGAAAACAAACGAGCATGTCAAATCTTGTCACTACACAACACAAAAACAAAAGTGAGGCGCGGGGCTTCCCCGGCGAATAACAGACACCGAAATTAAAATGATTGATTACTTATTGGTCAATTAGCACGAGCGGGCGACACGCGCCAATCGCCGGACCCGCCCCTTTCTTTCTTGTCCCGACCTGCTTCACATCCGCATTCGCATCAGCTCCGCATCGATTTTTGCGGATGCGGATGCGGATGCGGATGTCTAAATTGAAGCGGATGTTCCGCGTATGCGGATGCGGATGCGAATATTCGCAACATCCCTGATTCGAACCAACGACTTGCCAGAGCTTTTAAAATTAGCAAATATAATTCTGACTTCTTATTTTTTAACTAGGTAGAGACAGTTCTGATGTACCTACTTACTTATTGATGCCTGATGCGATGGCTCATTTGTATTGATAAATAGTTATAAAAATGGAAACGTATTGCAATAATATTGAAATAAGAGAAAAACTGTTTAAAAACCTAGGTACCGTGGGGATATTTTTTGCCAAAAAATATAGCAAATGCAAACAAACATGGAAAAGCTGTATTGAAATAGGATTATTATTTAGGTATTTTATTTCCTCTCAGTTTAATTTTATTAAATGCATAATAGATATGATTTAAAGACGAAGCTATGATCTCAAGATATACGATATATAGATATTTTATATTTCACATCGATACGCCAAATCATAAACTTACGAATACGGCAATAGTCACCAAGTAAGAGCGTGAACAAATTTAATACTTAGTCTGAACAACGTTTTTTTTTTATTTAATGTATAAATACCACTCAGGACGCAGAAAAAGAGGAAGGCCTAAAAGTTTGGATGGATTGTATAAAAACGATATGAAAAATAAAGGCGTAAGTGAGGATTTGACTGCTGATAGAGATGAATGGAAAAAAAATACCTTTTGCGCCGACCCCAAATAAATTGGGATAAGGGCAGGCAGATGATGTAGGTACAAACACCACTCATTTCATACAATGATGACTTGACATTTTGGGGTGAAGTCTAGAAATAAATTGCTATTAGTCACTTTAAAACTTTTTCTGAAATTATTTGGTTTTAAAAGTTCATCTTAAAAAACCAAGAATCTTTCGATGGTTTGCAAATGTTTTCTATAATAGGTACTATGTTCCTAGATAGCAGAAAGTATAATGTAGCTACAATGCAGTTATATAAAATTTTATGGGAACGCTTTTTTATTCACATCGTGGGGTACAAGGCATCGATATCTACTTAATTACGAATTTTCAAGAACATTCTTCAGATAAGTTAATCATTATAAGTTCCTGGTAGCAATTTAATCTGATTAAAAGTAGGTCCCAAATCAGTAATATCAATTTTAAACATCATAGATTATTCACGTAAAATATGTAGCAGAATGAGCAAAGATCTTATATTCTGATAAAAATAAATCAGTTCTTTTGATTACCTTCTTAAAACGTTTTTAATACGATGAATTGATATCAAAACTTATCTAATGTTTATAAGGTACATTTATATCAAATAGGCACTTATCTCATAATAAGTAAAAGTTATTTTCAGTCAAAACAGTATATCTTTTCATCTTAGCAATAGCAACTAATAAAACAAATACAAATCTTTCTTAAAATCAGTTAATAAATATTTATCCTTCGATAAATGATTGCCTCGCTATCCAAAGACCCTGTTAAAAAAACGTGCCAAGAATTTGTTTTATCGGAAATCATCATACATCTGACAGTTATCCAATTATTTTAAATTGCACCTTATTCCAAATTTTGGAGTATGCACTTCAAAGCAACTTCAAAGTATGAATTTTGACAGCTCGAGGTGCATTTTCATTCCAAAATTTGGAATATGCACTTCAAAGCAACTTCAAAGTATGGATTTTGACAGCTCGAGGTGCATTTTTAAAATAATTGGATAACTGTCAGATGTATGATGATTTCCGGCATATATTTGATTGCCGCATATTTACAAGTACGCCGACCTAATCTACCAAGCGCAGCGATTTACCAAAGGATTTATCCATCATCTGGGTAATCCGTGATATCCAATGATACCTACTTCTTGGATTGCTAAAATATAAACACAAAAATAAACACATTTTGGTATAAAAAGATTGGGACTGTTTAGCAAATTTTATTGTGTGATACCTATCAAACTGTATTGTAAACCGGGAGTAACAAAAATAACATGCCGAAAGGAGATGATGGTACTCATGAAATCGAACATCTTTCCTCCAGGAAAATGGGTCGAAATATGACAAAAAAAATTGGTCTTCACCCATAGTACCTCTAAATCAATCAGCTGATCGGCGATTTTGTTTGAGAGGTCCAATTATGTTTCCATGATCCATGGGGAAAGTTGTTCTGTTTCATGAGTAGCTTGACTTCTTTTCAGCTTGTTAGACCCTTTTTATTACCTACTCCCTGCATTTTTTCTATGTATAAAGGGGATTTTAAACGCCACCAAAACGTATCAATTATACCTTACGTCAACGTAATCGCTAAAGTTCTTTTTTATCTTTTATGATAAATAATGATTTCATAAATATTTTTATCAATTAGATTTATAGTGAATTGTGGAAGATATGCATTACATGTTTATTGTTATTCTACAGATATACGGCGTCCTTGACTTATCTAGAAAATATATCCTATCCTACATTCAGCATATTTTTATAATATTCAGAATCTGAGATGCATAGAGCTGACTTTATTTTGCTTGAAAATTTTGTGATAGAAACGTATTCACAAATTTCACTTATTTAAATTATATCATACAAAATTAGGTACAACAACATTGCTAGTTTTAAAATAATAATGTAAACATAGGAATTTCGTACACCAATTCGATTGGTCTAAAAAATACTCTAACAATCTATACATATAATAAAGTTGTAAAGGGTCGAAAGTCTGTACATAGAAGATTTTCGAAAAAAAACTGTTTGGTGATACTTAAAATTGATAACAGAACACGTTTCAGCAATTTTTAGATTTTTTTTCTGTTTATCTGTTTATTTGTTTATTTGTTTATCTGTTTGTATGTGAAAGCATCACGCAAAAACGACTGAACCGATTTTGATGCAAATTATACCAAAATGTCGGGAAAATAACCGACCAGGTTATAGGCTAAAAAAATTCGACCCCTAAAAGGGGGGGTTGCCACTATACTTGAAATAAGTTTGCACGTAAATCGATATTGCGTGCATTGCGTGCGGTAGAGGAATAAGTTACTATAAGATGTAAAAAAAACTACTCAAACTATTCCAAGGGGTGAACCAGTCCATGAAACTGAACAACTTTCCCCAAGGAACATAGGTCGAATAATGAAAAAAAAATCCTTCCCTTCCCTACAAATTTAACTTGGTCGGCTATCGAGACGGCTGGAGCATTTTGTATGGGAGGTCCAATTATTTTCTCCTACAGTGCCTACAGTAGGTAAAAAAATAACTGCACGTATTTTACGACTAAACCAGTCCATGAAACTGAACAACTTTTCCTAAGAAACATAGGTCGAAATACGAATAAAAATGTTCTGGCCGGCCGGTTCAGTTTGAATGCCCTATAGGAGGTCCAAATTCTTTTTTCATATTTCGACCTATGTTCCCTGGGGAAAGTTGTTCAGTTTCATGAACTGGTTCACTCCTTAAAATATTTGCAGTAATTTTTTTTACTCCTTATACAGGGTGTTAGGGACGGTGTGACGAAATCTTTGCTGGCATGATCAGACCATCAAACTGAACAACTTTTACTATGGAGCCAATGGCGGGAAACGAAAAAAATTTTTCAACCTCCCATACAAAGTCAGTCAGCTGATCGTAAATTTTGTATAGGAGGTCAGAAATTTTTTTTCGTTTTCCACCATTGGCTCCATAGTGAAAGTTGTTCAGTTTGATGGTCTGAGCACGCCTGCAAAGTTTCCGTTACACCGTCCCTAACACCCCGTATTTTGAACTACCTATGTTTCTTGGGGAAAGTTGTTTTCATCCTAGCTATTCGAAAAGAACGCGCCGCAAAGTTCTTTTATTTGAACTTTTTAAATAAAGAACTCAACAAATTCGAATAAAACTGCTTTGAATTTAGAACATCTAGATGTTCAGTCAGCGCCAAAGAAATAAAACGCAAATATTGTTCGAATAAAGGCTGTATGGGACGACGTCCCATAGTCGCGCGTCCCCAATAGAACTAAAAAAAAGATACGCGCGAATTACAGTCCGTAATTTTCACCAAAAATTACACGTATGTTAAAATTTTATTTAACTTTTTGAAAAATTAGTTCAAGTGACAGTGAAAGTATAACATTGCAATAAAATATGAGGCGCCTTTTATTTTCTCATAGAGGGTGATGAAAAGTAGAGTGAATTACTCGGGCGCAAAATATATTTTGGCTTCGGGGATTCTACTCTAGAATCCCTTACTTCGCTCTGAATTCAAAAAAGCGCCCTCGCCGTAGAAGTGTTGTTTTGCGCCCTTATGATATCTACTAAAAGTTTCTTGAACTGGTTCACCCCTTACAATATTTGCAGTTTTTTTTTTTACTCCCATATTGGAGTCGAGATTCGAACACGTACCAACATAATAGTAAAGCAAAATAAAAAACCAGCCAAGAGCGTGTCAGACACGCCCACAAATAGGGTTTGTAGTCAATGTTAAATATCAGCGTTACGAAGTTACCTAATTTCGTTGCTGGTTTGTTTGCAGTAGTAAGTATGCTTACGAACCACAAATTAAAAATCTTTTATTTTTCTTAAAACTTGCGTGGATACAGTATCCGATATAGTTTTTATGGTAACTTCAGACTAAGAACTATTTTTTTTTTCAAATATTTAGTTCTAGGAAGAGAAAACTCCCCATAAAAGCAAATACTTCGAGGCAGAATCACTTTTGTGATTTATTTAAAAAAACCCCGCCTTAATTTTTAAAGATCTATTTAACGATACCCTACTTAATATAGCAGATGGATTTTTTATCCTCCTTTCACATGTACCTACGCCAAAAAATAAAAACATTTTTTTTCCCAACATTCTAAATTTGTGTCAAGCAACACGATCTATCTTCACATCAAAGATGTCGATCGATTGAAAATGACGAAGTTATGAGGGCGGGGCATACAGTTAGTTTGTGTCTTAAATGGGTAGGTGGATTTGCTGGCGATAGTACAGAAATCTGTATGTACATGTATTAAAACTGTTACAGGTCGGTGTCAACTACCTCTGCAAAAGAACATTTCGATAGCGTGTCTTAGAAACAGCTACAAAAAAAATATGTACAGCTTGATGGGCCGCTCCTGCAGGCCTATCACTTTTGGTAGATAGGTACCTAAATAAATAAAAAGTATTCATACCTTTTATCTACACAACTATTTAATAAGAAAACATAAACAGAAGTGAAATAAGTAAGTAGAAGAAATAGAAAGAAACAAGCATCCTTCGACATGGGTCAACTCGGATTTGCTCCTTCACATAAAAATAATAAAAGAACACCGGTGTTGGTACTGTAGCCAACTACCTATATCATCAAGATGTACCTAACTCAGGCGCTCAGACTTTGAAACAGGAGGGATCGAAGTGGGCTTTCCCCTTCAAAGTCAAGTAACACAAACTCACATCGGCGGTAGTCTGGGGTTTCTCCAGGTTATTCCATCATCATCGTCATCACCATTATCTTTGCATGCCCTAATCGTACAAATCACGCATAAAATAATAAATAACCATGAGACAAACATCGAAAATGAAAACATACCATTATGTGTAAAAATTGTGCATGAATCACTCAAAAATTAAGCGATGTTTTTAGATGTTTGGTATGGTGGAAGATAAACGTTCTGATCATATTTTATAATTAGTGAGAACCTTTTTCAGCACTAGAGGTACTCTGTCTACCTTCATGACGGAACACCATGAACTCGGCAAAATATTAAAGGGCGCCACACACCGGGCCCGTATGCGTGACGTGCACGTTATCACGCGCATAGAGATGACGTTGTATCGTCTGGGATTGTATGAGGCACCGCACACCGTGCTACTCGCGTGATTACGTGCACGCATACATAGACAGGCCTCTCATACAATCCCATACGATACAACGTCATCTCTACGCGCGTGATGTGTGTGGCGCCCTTAAGAGATACGAAAATGTCTGTATTGAAAAATTTGTTTAGCATGATGTGCCGCTTCTGTCGGCTCAAAAACTTCTCTTGGCGAAACGAAGTTCGCGGGCACCAGCTAGTAGTGTAAATAAAATAGTATTTTTACTACTACACTATTGTAATAATTTTAAAAATACTATATAACACTAGAGTATATTTTTTAGTTATGAAAATTGGCTTTTCACGTATAGGAAAGCTTTAATTGAAAATGACACTTTTAACCCCCTTTTCTCTTTCAGTTTGTAGGTAGCTGGTATGAAATTCGTAGATCTGAAGACGGGGGTGAGTGTTCTGACTGGGACATCACCAGGACAGACACCACCAACGTCGCCTTCTCATACAACAGTGTGGTTGCGGGCATCACAGAGAACCGGAACATCCAAGGAACATACGAAGTGGGAACCGCCAAGTTCACTCTGAACAATTATGGAGGAAACGGCACTAGTGAGTTTTGAGTTTTTTGTGGGTGAAATTAAGGGTTAAGAAGGATTTTGTACAGGAACAAATATTGTTTATGGAAAAAAATGGTATACTACAAGAATGTGCAACATTCACCGGAGAAAAATTGATTCAAACGTTGCAATATGTCCAATTGTATTTTTTTGAAAGAGAATCTCACAATAAATATTTTTTTTTCAGATGCCGATTTCTGGATACTTGGCATAAACTACCTAAATTACGCCATCGTATACAGGTGTGAGAATGTGGGCACCACTCAAAGAAACCGTAAGTACTTATTTACCTATACCTAAATAACTACCTAATAAATTAACTGTTTCACTTTTCAGCAAATAAATCTTTCAGCCAAGGAGAAGCACACAAATAATAAGAATACTATGATTAAAAATATTATAAACTATGAAAAACTAATGCTGCTTTTTTGTAGCGACAATAATTTTCAAAAATATCTTTTAGAACTCTGAGCACATTTTCTATTTGAAAAAATTTTAACATTTACACATCATAAATTTCAGTGTTCATCACACTTTTGGGAAAGGAGAAAGTGCTGAACAACATCTTCACAAATCAAGTGAACAACATTTTGGGGTCACTTGGCGTCACTCTGAACGACGTGAAAGAAGTGGACCATTCCGAAGGGGCTTGTGACGCACTTCCTTTTATACCACCTGGCCAGCCAATCATCATCCCTGGACAGTGTGACAATAACATCAGTTTGCTGTCAAGCTTCAATCCTGCTGATGTAAGTGGATATTGTCTACCTCGTCTTTTTATATAATTAATGATTATTCTCATTTTTAACAAGCTTTGAAGATATCTTTCTCATATGGAATGAGAAGCATGTAGGTACCTACCAAAGAAAGTAATTATAGATGTGGACGTGGAAAGTAATTAGTGATAATTATGTATGAATGAATGGATGTATGCAGAAGGGAGCAAGGGCTAAAATTGTTTGTATACTTAGATTTTATGAAAGCCGACACGAAAAAATATTTGACTGCCGATAAAGACGAATGCAAGAAAGAATTAAAATACATAAAAGCAGGAAGATGATGACGATCCTTTATGGTACCTAAATTAACTTACAGTCTATTCTTACCTGTATAATTTTTACAGTTCGTCGGCACATGGTTCCAAATCTACAGCTACCCATCAGAAAGCTCCGTGGGTGCCTGCAACACGGCCCAGTACAGCCTCGGAGACGGCGTGGTCGATGTGGTGAACAGTGAAGTGGTCAACCAGACCCTGAGGGTCATCTCGGGGACAGCTTCCGTACTTCCCAACGCCACTGGGATGCTGCTTGTCGAGCTGGAGATTCTTCCAGGGGGTGAGAGACATTTAATTCTTCTACTGCTTTTGGATAAGTCCAGCGACGTTTTTTAGAAATTGTGCCCTAAGGCCATGAAGACATACCGCCTTGTGCTTTTCTTTATACAAAGCGAGCTCATCATTGAATACTAAATTGTAAAACACTCTCCATGTTAGTTATACAATTTTTGGAAACATACAAAACAAATTCCTGTCTACGGTGGAAATATTGCAAGTTTTCCAAAAAAACGAGCTCATCATTTCACGCTAAACCAAGAGCAGTAACTCGTATTGCGAGCAAAGCGAGCTCGTTTACTTAATAAGTGACCAGTTTCACTTATTTGAACGTGAAAAGATGAGCTTCACTGCGAGCCTAATACATAAGTAAATAGTAAATAGGTAGGTACGTAGGTAGCATTACAGTTACATATTTTCTTTTTTACGAATTTTGATCAAGTCACGTTGTAATTCACCTGTTTCAAAATAGGTACCCATTGTGACCAGATTTTTCAAATTACAGGCTGCAATTCAATAGGCGAAATTCGATGAACATTGCGTAGCTGGTTTAACAATGGGCTTCTATTCTAATGCCCTAAATAATTTCGCCTATAGAATTGTAGCCTGTAGTTTGATAACATTGGGCACTGGTGGTTTACAACGTGATTTGATTAATTGCACATATCTGTCTAAGATTAGGACTACCTGATTATCTTCACAAATGCTTAGCACATGATTCACGATCATGAACATTCGGTCAGTAGGTGCCATTGGGTATATCTCTACATCCTTGAGATAATTTACTTTATCATTTTACAATCTGTTAATGTTTTTGATAGTAACATGTATTTTTAATAAGTTTAATCATCGACGATAGATAACTTTCGCTTTGGTTCCGGAATTTTCTTGCAATGAAAACATTTTAGACAAAACACATTCGTATTCGAAAGACTAGAAAACTGTTTGAGGTACCTATATTACAAATGTACATGATTATTTTCAGCATTTAAAATAATTTTAGTGCTGACTTGAACTCAGAGACATTTAAATCTACTTTTTTACATTCCATTTCCCTTTTTTGTTAGAATTATTCAAACGATTCATTAAAATGAATTCTATTTTACTTAGTGTTTACTATTTCATGTCCACCTTTTAGATGTTCGAGACAAGTATTAATAATAATTATTATTTTCAGTTCAAGCAACGCAGAACTTGTGGATCATAGACACCGACTACAGCAACTATGCGATAAGCTACAGTTGCGAGAATATCAATAACGATACCAAACGAGGTAAGTAAATATTAGCTACAAGGCAGCAGTAAAAACGGCACATCAATTGGGTTTATCTTTGTACAGTTTATAATAAAAAAGCAGTAAACGTGGATCCCTTACAGTACAGTAGGCTAATCTTTTACTGATATATTCTCCAATTTCAACACCTACCTCTACTACTTACTATTAGCACTTTGAAAATTTTGTGTTATATGGATATTATTATTTACCAAAATATGAAAGTCGTCAGCAAGCTGTCATGCAAAACTTGGCCTGGGTTAACTTCCATACCAAGCTTGATCTGACAGGCGGCCACCATTAAATGCCCTAACAACATTTTAAACACGCTGTATACAAAAACTAATTTTTCCACAGTCTTCAGTTGGATAGTCAGCAGATCTCCTCAGCTTTCTAATACAACTAGAGCTGCCATCGACCAAGTAGTCAACTCTGTCAAGGACCTGAACTTCGCTTACTATGTGGAAAGTGACCAGTCCCCTGAGGCGTGCTTCTACTACCCAGAACCATCGCCTGACACGGTGGTTGAGTTTAGAGGCCCGTGTGATCTGAGTATCCCGGCTGTAGCTAACTTCAACCCTGTAGCGGTAAGTTAACTTTTAAGTTTGACACAAGTGTACAACGTACACAGTCTTCGAGCAACGCATCTTCCGTCCCGTTCCGTACACAGTACTCGGGTTGGATGTAAAATATTTCTTTCAAATGAAAAACTTCATGATTATCGAAGTGTTTCTTATTCTGAGTAAATAGTCTTCACTTTTAGTATAATGAATGCGTACGTAAACTAATATTAGTAATCCTTAAAATGCAACATATTTACCAATGATAATCCTCATGATAGTGACGTGATATTAATTTTTGCAGTACATGGGCTTATGGCACGACATCCAAGCCTACCCTTCCTCCTTCCAAGGAGGACAATGCAACAATGCCTTCTACACCTTAGTCGATGGCGTCGTCGACGTCTTCAACACACAAGTCATCAACCAAACCCTTGACACCATCAACGGAGAAGCCGTTATCGCTAGTAATGATGGCAGTGCCAAGCTCGATGTCACCTTCCCTGTCGAAGGCACCAACTGTGAGTATAGCTTTTAAGAATTTTTCAATATCCTCTTCTTTTAAAACACGCAAGTCAAAGAAGCTCTTTTCGACTAAGATGACTGTGTGGTTTATATTCTACTTTCCTGAATTTGTATTTTCCATGTTATTTCAGTTACCATCACAACGAGTTATTGGGTATTAGCTACAGACTACTCCAGCTACTCCCTCGTGTACACGTGTTCATACAATAGTCAAACCGACAGGAAACAAAGTAAGTTCCCGAAAAATATAGCATTATTTACATAAGTTCGGAAGTTTGCTAATATTACAAGTATCCTTCGCGTTTCTTATGTTTCAGTATTCAGTTGGAAGCTCAGCAGGACTAAGTCTCTGACTCTTCAAGCCAACGCCGCAATGGACGCTGTCATCGCTAACGTCCAAGTCCTCGACCAGAGATATTACTTGCAGAAAGACCAAAGCACAGAAGCGTGTTTCTATTTCCCTGAACCTGTACAAGGCTTGCCTGTTAGGTTCCCCGGTGTTTGTAATGAGAACATCTCTGCTGTACCAAACTTCCAGCTATCTCAGGTACGTCCGAATTCAAAAGCTTTATTTAGAGGCTAAACTTTACCAGAAAAGTGCGTGTCACCTCTTTCTGTTTCTAATAACAAAATGAGGAACTTTCTCAGACTAGTAATCAAAGATTTTATCTTTTTATCAGCAAACTCGTTATTAAATAATTTTGTTCACAGTTCATTGGCTCTTGGTACGAAATCGAGACATACCCGAAAGAGGAATCTGGCGAATGCGTCCTACACCAATACAGTGCTTCTGGCAACAACGCCCTCAGCATCGTCTCCAACTTCGTCCAGGACCAGTTCAGATATACATCCAACAGCAATCTCACCTCGGCTACAAACGACGGCAGTGGAAAATTCAATATCAGGATCAACGTTGGCAATGGAGGTAAAGACTGTGGCTGTAGTATTATAATATTGCAACTAGTCAACATCTATAAGAGTAGACTTAAAAGTCTTGCGAAGGCAAAGGTCTACAATTATTTTCTCTATGCATAAACGTACATAAAATAATATAACGTAAATCGTGTGTTTGTTTTGCAGAAGTGGAAATTCCCTTCTGGATCTTGGCCACCGACTACAACAACTACGCCTTGGCGTACAGCTGTATGGAAGTTGTAAACGACACCTATGGCGCTAAAGCAGGTATGTAACTCAGTTTTTACAAGATCATTATATAATTTCAACCAAGAGGGATAGCACTTTATCTATTTTTTAAAGTAATGTTTGTAAGTCAGCAGTTCTAAGAATTATTTATATTTTACTTTACAGTATATGCCTGGAAACTAAGTAGAAACCAACAAGGACTGAATGCAGCTGCAAACACTGCAATAAACACGACCATGGCGAACGTTGATGTCCTTGATCAAAGATATTTTGAAACAGTTGATCAAACTGAAGCAGGTTGCAGATCTTTACCAGTGATACCGGCTGGACAGCCGATTATAATAGATGGACAGTGTGATCCCAACATCCAAGTTATAAAGAATTTCGATGCAGGCGCAGTAAGTATTAACATCTTTGACTTTGCTGATATTTTAAATGGCTACGAAACAAATGCTTAACACCAGCGACGAAAGACCTTTCTCAGTGGGAGATCCTTTAGAATTTTTCTATGCCTAAATAAATTTATTATCTTTTTCAGTATCTTGGTACTTGGCACCTTATAGAAAGCTATTGGTCAGAATTCCAAGTTGGTGACTGTGTGGATGCCACATACAATCTACTAGCAGACGGCTCTGTCGAAGTTCTTAATACACAAGTTATCAACCAAACATTAGACACCATGATAGGAAACGCCGTTTTAGTACCATCTAATGATGGCAGCGGCAAATTAAGTGTTACATTCCCTGATGGTGAGTATTTTGAAAATTATTTCTTTCTAAATCTTTGGACTTGATAGCAATGATCTTGAATCGTGTTTCGTGAAATATAAAATGGCTATTTCTTTTTTCTAGCGCCTTTCCCCATCGAGTACTGGGTTATCGACACTGACTACACCTCTTACGCACTAGTATACAGCTGCGTTAATTTGCCAAACAACCAACAACAAAGTAAGTTATTTATTATTGAAATGGTTTTCTTTATTTTATAACACTGGAGTAAGCAAAAATATTATTCTTGAAGTAGAGCAACTGTTATGTTATGTTATATGATAAGTTGCCTGATATGATTTTCTAGCCTTCGGATCTGTTTTTAACAAGCGAAATTCTTTAAGTATTATTTTTTTCCTTAGCTTAAATTATACCTACTACACTTAGTGGACATCTTTGTATACATATTTCCGTCGTTTCTATTTATTATTAGTAATTTCATTACTTTTATACATCACGTCTTTTATTTATTTCAAACAGTCTGGAGTTGGAAGATGAGTCGTACCAGATCATTAAGCAACACAGCCATAGCCAACATCAACGCAGCGATCAGCAATGTTTGGCCCCTGAACGCCATGTACTACTACACCATCAACAACAGTGACCAGGCCTGTTTCTACTTCCCCGTCCCCGACGGTAAACCTGTCGTCTTCCGAGGAGACTGCGATGAATCCATTCCAGCTGTTGCCAACTTCGACGCTGTTGCTGTAAGTATACGAGCTCTTAGTAAAATTACAGCACAGAAAATGCTTGAAGAAGCAATTCTCTTCAAAGCTGTCTATGAAGGAAACATCAAAAAGTTGATTCTTTATAACTAGACGATCCATGGAATAATGAAAGTTTCATTTCAATTTTAGTACATGGGTCAATGGTACGACATCGAAAGCTACCCCCAATCATTCCAAGAAGGTAGTTGTTCTACAGCATTCTACACGCTCGGTGATGTCGTGGAAGTATTCAACACCCAAGTCGTCAACCAAACGCTGGACACAATCACAGGATCAGCTGTAGTAGCTAGCACTGATGGTACAGCAAAACTTAACGTAACTTTCCCAATCGAAGTCGCTCCAGGAATAATCGGTAAGTCCATACTCATGCACATTTTGCACGGTTTCGATAGGTACCTACTGAATTTCAATTCCATTCCTAATATTATTTTCAGTTCCCGTCTACTCGCCATACTGGGTGTTGGCGACTGACTACACGGATTACGCTCTTGTATACTCATGCCAGAACAATCCTCAAGGCGGACGGAACGGTAAGTAGTTTAAATATTTCAAGTCAATTGTTTACTTCGCTTTGGTGAATCCATAAAATAATTTATTATTTTTGCAGTATCCAGTTGGAAACTCAGTCGGTCAAAGACCCTGTCGCCACAGGCTCAGGCTGCCATCAACAATATTATCCAAGGAATTGACGTTCTCAGTGATGACTATTATGAAGTCAAAGGCCACACTGACGCAGATTGCTTCTACTACCCTGAACCCACTGGCGAGCCTGTAGTTTTCCGTGGCCAGTGCAGTGACAACATCCAAGCATTCCCCAACTTCGATCTGCAAAGGGTAATTTTTACAATTAAACTTGACAATCTTGGTTTTTAGTGAATCAAAAATATACGGTCTATAAAATAAAAGGACTAAATGTGTAGTGAACTTACGTCCGTTTTATTATTTCAGTTTGTTGGAGACTGGAACGAAATCGAAACATACCCCAAGGACCAAGTCGGCGGTCAATGCATAAAACATACGTTTTCTACAACTCCAACATCAAACACGACTCTTCTGCTGACCAGCAATCAGGTGTTCAACTCTGAGAATCTTGTCTCCAACAATGGAAACATTGTACTCAATTCTGCGGATGGAAGCGGCCGATTTGTACTTTCTATTAACGCCAACAACCAAAGTACGTACTAAATTCTAATATTGTAGAATGCGTTGTGATATTTCTGGTATTACATAATTTCAACCAGTTTTATCTTTTTCAGACATCGTCATTCCATACTGGGTCATCGATACTGACTACGATAATTACGCTTTGGTCTACAGCTGCCTGAACCGCGACAATGAAACCAGAGCAGGTATTAACATTTACGATTTGATCACTTACGCAACATCACAAAATTATATCAACGATCAGAAGATAATACTTAACGCATAACGTGAATTTCAGTATACAGTTGGAAGCTCAGCAGATCAACATTCTTATCGAACAATGCAAGCAACGCCATTGCCAGCGCAATCGCTGCAGTTGATGTTTTGGACCAGCGATACTACGAACCCGTCTCACAGACCGATGACTCTTGCTTCTACTTACCGGAAACAGGACCATTCGAAACTGCTATCTTCCCAGGTCAATGTGACCCGAATATAACAGTGGTGCCGAATTTCTTTGCCACAGACGTAAGGATTTTGAATATATTTGTGATTTTTTTAGAGATTTTCCAACTGTTTAAGCACACGGCGATTATTATCTATGACTTGATTTCAGTACCTCGGAACATGGCATCTGATTGAAACGTACCATTCAGACTTCCAACTCGGAGATTGCAACGACGCTACGTACTCGCTTAATCTTAATGGAACTGTCTTGGTATTCAATACCGAAGTCATCAACCAAAGACTAGACACCATTACAGGCTTAGCTGAGGTGGTAGACAATGCTAAGCTGAGCGTAACCTTCCCTACAGCACCATTCGCTACTGACTACTGGGTACTTGATACGGACTACACCTCATTTGCATTGGTTTACAGTTGCCTTAACTTGCCCAACAATCGCCAACAAGGTAATGATTTGCTTAATAATCACAATCGAAAAATAAAAACATAGATGTACTGAAATGAAGAATGTTCTTCGAAATATTTAAAATCATAACCTCGTAATAATTAAAATCATATCAATTTTCAGTCTGGAGTTGGAAAATGAGTCGCACAAGATCTTTGACTCCTGAAGCTAATCAGAGAATCAATCAAAAGATCAATGAAGTCCGTGTGCTCAACCAGAGATACTTCAAAGTTGTCAACAACAGTGATGCAGATTGTTTCTACTTCCCCGAACCAAATCCCAACGAATCCGTCACTTTCCGTGGACAGTGCGATTTGTCTATCCCAGCCTTAGCCAACTTTGACGCTGTGGCTGTAAGTATAGTGCTATCAACTCTTAGTGCAATATGTAGCAATCTACAAGACGTAGAATTCTGTTGAATATTTTTAAGCAACTTTAATTTCCAGACATTGTAATTATAATAACTTAAAATTTTAGTATATGGGAACATGGTACGACATCGAAAGGTATCCTCAAGTGGACCAACCGGGATCTTGCGGAACCGCAACCTACTCCTTATCAGATGTTGTGGACGTCTACAACACCCAAGTCATCAACCAGACTCTTGACACAATCAATGGAACAGCTATTCCAGTTAGCACAGATGGATCAGCCAAACTGGAAGTGACCTTCCCCATTCAAGTAGCACCAAATGTAACGAGTACGTACATAATCTGTATAATTATCATTTAAAAGCAAACTTTTCGAGTGGTGAAAATATGTTAATGGTTTAATTATTTCTTTCAGTTGATGCTGTGTCACCGTACTGGGTTCTTGCTACTGACTACTTAAACTACGCTCTTGTTTACTCTTGTCGGAATTTAGAAAACGGCGGGGAATATGGAAATCGATCAGGTAAAAAAAAAATGCTGTTTGATCCACAATATCAGATAATGTTCAAAAAATCCAAAAATGAACCATAAATTCGTTGTTTACAGTTGCCAGCTGGAAGCTCAGTCGCACCAGGGCTGGTTTGTCCGCTCAAGCCCAGACTGTTATCAACAACGTGATCCAAGGAATAGATGTCCTTAACCAGGACCTCTATATCACACCTGGTCACTCAGACGCAGATTGCTTCTACTACCCTGAACCCTCGGGCGAGCCCGTCGTCTTTCCTGGTCAATGTGATAACAGCATTCAGGCTGTCCCGAACTTCGATCTTCAGAGGGTGAGTCATATTTTATATTCCAAGTTACGATTTCCTTTGTCTAATATATGTATTTCAATCTTCTTATCGTTTATTCTTTTTCAGTTCAGCGGTACCTGGAGAGAAATTGAAACGTATCCTAAAGAACAAGCCGGCGGTCAGTGTATCAACCACGAGTTTTCTGCCGTTGCCACATCTAACAACACTCTGCAATTGATCAGTAACCAAGTTTTCAATTCTGAGACTTTAGTTTCTAACGATGGACAATTGGTTCTCGACTCAACAGACGGTAGTGGACGATTTTCGCTTACCATCAACGTTGGAAACTCTTGTAAGTTTATCTTTTATTCTTGTTTGACTTGTTTCGGTAAAAACAGCTATTAATTTTAAAACGCATCTTTTTATATTTCAGCGTTTACTATTCCTTACTGGGTCATCACTACTGATTACGAAAACTACGCCCTCGTCTACAGTTGCATGAACCGAGACAATGACACCAGAGCAGGTATTTTTGCTACATTTTTATGTTTATCATACGACACTGTTCCATACATAAACACTGTTCCATACATAATAACTAACAATAATAATCATTCCAGTGTACAGTTGGAAACTCAGCAGATCAACATCACTTTCTAACGTTTCAAACAACGCCATAGCCAACGCTATATCATCTGTTGATGTTTTGGACCAGCGATACTACGAACCCGTCTCACAGACTGATGACTCTTGCTTCTACTTGCCGGAAACAGGACCGTTTGAAACTGCTATCTTCCCAGGTCAATGTGACCCGAATATAACAGTGACTCCGAACTTCAATGCTGCCGATGTAAGAATTTTGAATAAACTATCCCTTAAATATTTAAGGCCTTACTGCGAAAAAGTTACTAAAGCTTAAAAAAAACGCTAGACACGATCAACAGTCGTGTATGTAACATTTTATTGTAAGGCCCATAAGATTTTTGTGATGGAAATCTAAGCTTCTTCTTTTCGTGTGGGACACCGAGTCGTTGAACGACCCGATGAACCCTGGTGTCAGAGTTTTTCAACCGCCTACTGCAAGTAGCAGGCCTCTGACATGGTTGTGTAACGACCGCCATCATAAACAGCAACCGGGACCGACGGCTTAAGGTGCCCATCCGAAGCACGGAACCATCTTACTTGCGGACAATCAGGTGGTTCAGCCTGCAATGTCCTAACCAGACTGGGAACAAATTCACAAAGTGATAAATATCAACTTTGTGAGTGACCCCACCGGGAATTGAACCCGGAACCTTTGCGTGGCAGGCAGGCATACTAACCACTGCGCCACATCGGCTGTCAAATCTAATTATGATCGTATTTTATTTCAGTACCTTGGAAAATGGTACCTCGTGGAAACCTACCACTCAGATTTCCAAATCGGTGACTGCAACGACGCCACCTACTCCCTTAATGATGATGGATCTGTTTTGGTGTTCAATACCGAAGTCATTGACCAAAGATTGGATACTATTACTGGGAATGCTGTCGTAGTAGACAATGCTAAGCTGAGCGTGACCTTCCCTACCGGTAAGAAAATAGAACTGATTGAAAGGGAGTTAATATCGAATAAAGATTGTAAATTGAATTTCGTGACGATACTCGCATCGCTCCCATTAATAATAATTATACCGAAGCAAGATGTCTGCTGGAACCTCTAAAAGTCAGTCTGTAAATGTCTGAATTCAGAAGTCTCTGAATAAACCGACTTACTTGTTACTGTCCTTTACGCCGCGAGACCAACATTGCAAAACATTTATTGGCAAGGGGAAACCATCCCGTATGTTATCCTTGCACATTTATCTATCTATTATCCTTCATCGAGCAAAAAATTTAATAAGATATCTAGGATCCCAGAAAGAGCTCCAACGATTTTCATTTAATGTTGTATGTATGTAGGGGACTTCGGGAGCGATCTAGCTAGGTTTTAATTTCCGAAAATCGCTTTACAGACAAAAAAGATGAGCAATGCTCGATCAATTCGGTAAGGTACCTGGCAGTTCATCAAGTATAATAAAAAACTGATAATATCTTTGTTTCAGCGCCTGTCGCTACTGATTACTGGGTTCTGGATACGGACTACACTACGTTTTCTTTGGTTTACAGCTGTGTTAATCTACCAAATAATCGACAACAAGGTAATGTGCCTTACTGATATTCTTCAGTGATATAGATGCTGGAAAAATATTCAGCATTTATTGATGCTTATACATTTTTCATGATCGATTACTTGCCGAAATTAATTATTGCACGGATTAATGTTTCAGTCTGGAGTTGGAAAATGGGTCGCACAAGAACTTTGACTCCTGAAGCTAATCAGAGAATCAATCAAAAGATCAATGAAGTCCGTGTGCTCAACGAGCGGTACTACAGGCCCGTCAACAATACTGAAGAAGCCTGTTTCTACTTCCCCGAACCTAATGGACAACCCGTCAGGTTTAGAGGACGTTGTGACCAGAGTATCCCTGTTGTACAGAACTTTGATGTTGCAAGTGTAAGTTTAGACAAGTTTTAATCAAAATATTGCACTGAAATTTCACTTCTTCAAACTACAAGCGCAGATAGTACAAATATATTGCTTTATTAGTCATAACTCTCATCTTACTTGAATTTCTCGGCTGTCGGGTGCCGAAAGGCCGCTTAATGTTAGGTTAACACACGAAAAGGCGCTCGCACAAAACACACGAATATTCAATTACGCATCCAATTTCAGTACCTGGGCACGTGGTATGACATCGAAAGCTACCCAGAGGCGTTCCAAATCGGTACATGTGCGACTGCTGAATACTCCCTAGGAAGTGAAGGAGTAGACGTATACAACACTCAAGTTATAGCTCAGCAACTCGACGTCCAAACCGGTGTGGCTACGGTCAATTCGACAGACGGTTCTGCTAAATTAGCAGTAAACTTTATTGTAGACGGAGTGTCATGTAAGTGACCAGACGCCAGTGAAACGTTTAAAGAAAATGTGGCATTAAGATTTGTTTTTCATACTTCGCAGGACATGTATTAACCAAATTGTCTGTTTCTTTTCCAGTTTTAGCACCGTATTGGGTATTGGCCACTGACTACAATTCTTACTCTCTGGTCTACTCTTGCACCGAAATTGATTATGAATTCAGATCAGGTAAGTTATCTAATAATTATGTAGTGATTAAGTGCTCATAGTTAATAGTAATAAGTTATTAACAACATAATTTTAAAGATGAAAATCTAGAAAATATACCTATTTCATGAGCAGATCCAAAGATTTCTAAACTAAAATACGTTACTATATTATCTACTAAAATTGTCTGTTCCAAAAACAGTTACGTCCTGGAAGCTCAGTAGAAACCGGACTCTCTCGGCCGCCGCCAACCAGCAAATCAACCAAGTGATCCAGAATATTCAGGTTCTCGACCAGCAGTACTACAGAGAAATGGGACAGAGTGAGGAAGACTGCTTCTTCTATCCTGACAACAACGGTGGTCCCGTCATCCTTGACGGACAGTGCCCGAACCCCAATGACGTTCAAGCCGTGAACAACTTCAACCTGAACGGGGTTAGTATTTTATAGACTGTGAAAATTAGTAACTGTACTTTGGTATTGTTTTCAGACTGCATTATTTTGTTTTTTGTTTTTTTTTTTATAAACAATGGGTAAGCATTTGTCCGCAATCTCACCTGATGTTAAGTGACGATGCAGACGATGATGGAACATGCTCGCCCAGATAATGCCTATTCACTCTCGCCTTGAAAAAGCCCAGGTTATAACGTTCCGGAAACAAATCCGCAGGCAGGGAGTTCCACTCCTTAGCAGTTCGTATTAAAAATGTAGAAGCGAATGTGTTTAAATTGGGATCTATGTTTTTGTCAAAATGTTCCACTGCATCTAATGTTCTGTGTTCTTAATTGATTTCTCGGCAATTCCATATCTCTTCCAGGATCTCTTTACAAGCTTCGAGATATCAACCGAGGTTGCGTGTTTGTATGTGTGTAAAATATTACTTATATTTTACAGTTCAGTGGCGTTTGGCATGAAGTATCGCGCTTCCCATCAGAGCTGCAGACTGGGCAATGTGCCTCTGGTGCATTTGATCTTTCCACGCAGAACAACTTCGCCATCACACAAAATATTGTGTACAACGAGAGATTGGTTGTCGCTAACGGAACTGGTACCCCGTCAGCTGATGGAAGAGGGGTCATCAGCACTTCCCTTACTGGTGATCAATGTGAGTTTATGATAGTTTCCAGGGCATATTTAGCAATTGTGGCTTCGAATGAGCATCAAATGACTCTACAACTGGAGATTCATTGGGATCAATGGTTTTAACCTCTTTCAAGATGCTTTATGTTAAGCAATGGCTCGCTGACTCGCAAGTTTGATCATTCTTAATTTTCTCTCTTACAGTTGCTGTTAACTCCAACTTGTATATTCTGGACACTGATTACACCGAGTTCGCCCTTGTGTATGCTTGCAGAAACGTTAACAATAACACTCAGAAGCAAAGTAAGTATAATACGACTCAATTATGTTTTATTAACCGTGTGGTTCCGGTTCAGAAAAGCATCACCCAAAGGCTAACCGTGCTTGTCGTGAAAGCGACTAAGAAATAATCGTCCAGGGAATGGGCAGCAATGTCCCCTTTGAATGCAACATCTTGCACTGTAGTAGTTAAACATGGCAATACCACCTAATGAGGGAGGCCAATGTCCAGCAGTAGACTGTTGTGGCTGTTAAGGTAAAGAAGAATATTTTTTTGATAGAATGAGCTTCAAAATAGGAGTAAAACGTGTTTTTTTTTGTCCAGTCTACAGTTGGAAGCTCAGCCGATCGCGCGCTGGTCTCTCTCAGGCCGCTAACAACAGAATCAATGCGATTGTATCGAACAACACCGACTTATTTGAGCTGTACTATGAAGAAACTGCTCAGACCAACGACGCTTGCTTCTACTACCCTGAGGTCCAAGACAATCCCAATATGATCGAGCTTCCTGGACCCTGTAACAGTAACATAAGAGGAGTTGCTAACTTCAGCGCTGCAGATGTGAGTACATATTATTTTATTTACATTATTAGTACATATTATTTAGTACATGATTTTTACTTCCTAGATTTTGAGAAAATGGTAATAATGAAAAGAATCTTTCGATAGTGACTTCGAACTTTCAAATCTTACATGCTGAAGAATCAGAAAGCGTATTTATGTAGCTTCTACACACATCTGTGCCCTGTTCTATACTTAAAACTAATCTTTACTATTTCTTTCCCCAGTACCTCGGCAGATGGTTCGAAATGTACCGCTACCCTCAACCCTGGCAATTCGGTGCTTGTGACCAAGCCACGTACTCATTAGGCGATGATGCCGTCGACGTATATAACACACAAGTCGTGTACCAGCAATTGCTCATTCAGGAAGGAACCGCTGAAGTTGCCTCAACCGATGGAACTGGCCAACTTTTGGTTACTTTCAATGTCAATAATAATGGAAGTAAGTACAATGTTACTAGAGATGCGAAGCGATAGCCTATTTTGACGATTCCTTTTATCAAACATGGACTTTTTAAAACTCTTTGCTTTTTTTCAGCAATCAACCAAGCTAACTATTACATCTTGGCTACTGATTACACTAGCTATTCTCTCGTCTACAGCTGCCGGGACTTACCTAATGGAAACAGACAAGGTAAATTTCAAAGTGTAATTGTGAAATAAAAGTAGCACATCATACACAAAATTAGACAGAAGGGTTGAGCCCTGGTAATGGGGAAAACTGCTACAAGGTGATAATTGAAATTAGCTACAGCTATTGGCTGATAATTGCATTTGCCTAGGTTCTTCTATCGAGAAAAGAAGATAGAAACCTTTTCTTCTCGATAGAAATAATAATAATGCACACTTATCAAATAAATTATCGATTGCAGTGAGCAGTTGGAAACTAAGCCGAGACAGAAATCTTACCAACGCTGCAAACCAAGCCATGGATCAAGTTATTAACGCAACACAAGGCCTTCGTCCAGATTACTACGTTCCTACCAGCCAAAGCGACGAAGACTGCTTCTATATCCCTGAACCCAATCCTGATGCAGCCGTGCTCTTCAGAGGACGATGCGAAAACATCACTGGCATCACGAACTTTAATGTTGAGAACGTAAGTTGATATTTGTATTAAGTTAATGAATTCTAAAAAGATTATAGTACCTCATCGAATTTAAGAGTGACGGTGAAACAATTTCCATTATTGTCTATATCCAGCCAATGTTTTGCTCTCTTCAGTTTTTTTTATTTGAGTAAAGAATGTGCGTCTCGACCTTTTCTTCGTTTTGCTTTTCTTCAAAACTGTTTTTCATAAATTCATCGTGTCGTAACAAGTGGCTAACCGTCTTATCTCTTTTCTTTTCGGTTTTCGATGATCTTCATAAGACAAAGATCCTTCGCAACCAATGCTAGTACTTCCTAATCTGTTTTCCTTATCGTCCAACTGACCTCCATCGTCAACATTTTACAAAGTAAGACCTCGGCTTTTCGTCGGCTTTGCTTTATTCTATCTCTGTTTAAAATCTTTTAGTTCCTTGGCTTGTGGCACGAGATCGAAAGATACCCGACCGGGCAGGACGGTGACGGCGTGTGCCTCAGTTCCGACTTCTCCTCGTCCGGAAACCAGTACCAGGTTGTCGACAAGAGCGTCTCTGGTTGGACAGCTAACTTCTCTACTAGCACAGTCACTATTAGCAACGACGGTAGAATCACAAGGAGCTCTGGAGGAAGTAAGTATTGTCCATTTAACATGTCAAAGATTTTTTTAGGTATCGACATCGTACGTTGCGTTTTATTCAGGGGAATACATATTCATACTTGCCACCCCTGGCTTTGAAGTTCTTTAAGAAAAGTATATTGGAACCTGAGCGGCAACGGGACGATTTAATTTCTTGCACGCTCAGGTCGTCCTTACATGGATGATTTTATAAACGTGTCCTTTTTCAACAGACACCGCTGACGTGTGGGTGCTGGCTACCGACTACACCACGTACGCACTCCTCTACTCTTGCGAAAATGTCGACGATGAATACAGAAGAGGTACGTATAGCATTGGTCTTCATCTGATTTAAATATGTACCTACAAGGTTAGATCTGTAACATGCTTGCCAAAGGAACTTTTATACAGCCTACATTCATTCCAAAGTTCCTTAGCTAAATTTAAAACAAGAAAACTCTCTCTGATCTAACACTTTCCAGAAACATTGTTTCATTATCGTCATTTTAATATTGAAAATTATAAATTGTCTTTGTTTTATTTTCACAGTATGGAGCGCAAAACACAGCCGGACCCGTACTCTGCCAACTGCTTCCGAGTTCGCTATAAGGGAAGCCATGGCCTCTACCCAGGTTCTTCACGACCAGCTCTATGTGCCAGTCGACCAGAGCGAGGAGGCTTGCTTCTACTACCCCGAGGTCACAGGAGGACCAGTGGTGATGCCTGGACAGTGCGATGAAAATATACCTGTGATGCAGAACTTCTCGTTTGAAGAAGTGAGTATTTTGTGTAACTAGATTTCATGGATATGTGAATGTGATGGATGACGACGAGACTACAATTTTTTATTGAAACGGTGCCTAACTAACCTAGTAAGTTGGGAGAAAATATACCTACTTGCAAAGAAAGAGCAAATATCGACTCAGAAATTATTGTCATGTCACTATTTCTTCAGATCCAGCCAAGATCTAGACTTAGTCGACATCTGACCATCAGCTTCACATTTCTCAACCACCTTCTCTCCCACAGTACTCAGGCAACTGGTACCAGATCGAGCGGTACCCTCAAATGTGGGAGACTGGCAACTGCACGGGAGCCCGTTACACCGTCAACGAGAACGGCACCGTGGATGTCCTCAACTGGCAGGTCATTGATGGCGTGCTGGACACCATCGAAGGAACGGCTGTCCCGTTGTTTGATGACGGCAGCGGCAGGGTGCAAGTGTTCCTGCCTTCAAGAGCGCCTGGAGCAGTGGAGGGTAAGAATCTGATGTTATGAGAAATTATTAGAGACAGACTTTTTTAAAGGAGTATTGGTGGCGTACATGGCGTTGTTTTACGTCGTGCCGTTTTTCCGATTAGGACTGTGGCATAAAGGCAACTTTCTGGAAATGAAGATCATGGCCAATAAGAACTTTGAAAGGATGTCTTGTTCTATAGCTCTGTTTTCGTAATGAAGTGGAAAATAGAAACTGCGAAATGGAAATAAGATTCTTCCAGCTCTCATGAAATATAGCAACCCCATTCCAAAAATTTAACTACCTCTCATCTAACCAAGAAGTTCTTGCAAGGATTTTGCACAAACGAACCATAGAGCTAAGGAAATGAGCGGCTTTGAAGGCTACTCTTGATAAACTTATAATAATTTTATCTTTTGCCTTTCTTAGGAGACGTTGTGACAACGAATCTTTACGTGCTGAGGACGGACTACGTGAGCTACTCACTGGCGTACAGCTGTGTGAACATCAACGCCTACCAGAGACAACGTGAGTTGAAATTACAAGACCTTTCTACGAGTAAACTATATTTCGGTACCCATCAAAAGAACATTTCATGCATGATAGAAAGCAATTCACTTTAGCTTAGAGCTTGACTGGCTAAGCAAATAGGAGTAGGTTAGTCAGTTAGATCACCTAGAAAGCTCTGCCACAATTTCAAAAAAATTACCTATCGATCAAGTCAACGCATATCAAAGACAACGTTAATTTAAATTACCAAGAGCTAACGGGGTCAAAATCGGTCTAAAACAAAAAAGGAGATAATTACCCATAGGCATAGTAGCCAGAAACCTCTCTAACGTGGTTGCTCTGTCTTTCAATGACATTCAGGAAATTCGTCGACCCAAGTGTCCCACACAAATTCACACGATAGAAGAAGTAGGGGGTATACATAATATTCTCAAACTCATTACCTATTCATTTTCTTCCAGTGGGCGTATGGAAGCTCAGTCGTACGAAGGAACTCCCAGCCGCCGGGGCGGCCGAAATCAACGCCTACATAAACGGCAGACAGGAGTTAGACCAGCGATACTTCGTGGCGGTGGGACAAAGTGATGACTGCGAAGAACCCAGCTCAGGCTACTTAGTGCAAAGCAGTATTATCTTGCTTCTAGTGTGCAGTATCTTGCAGCTTCTAAAGTGATAAGTAGATGAAGTATTTATTTAGTAGTATAGTTTGAAAAACATGACAGTCACAATCTGCCCTTAAAATTCGTGAAAAGACAGTTGTGTAATACCTAGTCTAAGTTTAAACGAAACCGACGGTTGTGTGTATTAATTTATTTTTTATACGACATTCGTAATAAAAATTTGATTCTGTTTAAAGTTCGTAATTTTATTTCTTGACTGTGTGAGTGGTTATCCTACAATCGAATACAGGATAAGAATGTGTAAATGGATATTGAATAAAACGATAAAAATACAAATTTAACAATTTTATTAATTAAAATCAACACCAAACCCTATCTACATCTGATATGATCGGCAAATCAGGGATCCAGTACAAATACGGGCTTATTTAGCTCATAATAATAAATATATCGACATATACGAGGCGCAGGAGATATATAGAAAAACCTCTTAAAAGATTGTTCGTATCAAGGTTATTAGGAAAAAATAAATGCTTATCTATCAGATAAAAAAGAAAGTTTCTTGGACTGAGCTTCTTCAAGACTTTTTCGTTATATCTCCATACAAGGTTGTATAAAATAAGATTTCCCGTTGTGTATGTACTTTTAACATAATTCATTTATCGCCTAGTTTTAAATAATAAAACTTATGTTATGCTTTCCAAGCATCGTGGACCTTGTTTTGGCGTTTGTAACTGTTCGTAGCATAAGTATAAAAAAATGGTCTAATATCCCAAATATTTTATCAAGTAAATAAAACATTATTTTGCATAAAACAAACGCCAAAACAGAAATCCTTTCGGGGCATACTAGAAGATTTTGAAGCCGTGGTTGCTATTAAAAGTTTACAACTTCGAGCAAGACAATATCTTGTAAGACAAATCGAACTCTGAACATGATATTTTTTTAAGAGGCATGATATTGCTAAGTAAAACATCCAGTCCGTTTTAAAAGTCAAATTGAGCACGTTACGTAAATAAAATGTGAAACTAGTTCAGTTCATATAAAATAATAATAAGTAAGACAATCAAACAAGGATCTCAACATTTTCGACCATCTATGCTATCTCCATTTGACTAATAGTTATCGTTCATAAATTGTAACAATGGATCATTTCGGGTTTTTACACAAGAGAGTTGTCTATGGCTTGCATAATTTGCGCATTTAAAGAATGGATCCCGAACTGGCAACATTACTGTTGACATCCTGCTCATATGTCATATGATATAATATTGCCAGTTCGGAATCCATTCTTTATCTGCGTAAGTTATCTAAATCCGTATAAGGTCCTATTAAATTCACTGCAAATATTTTAAGGGCATGCGTAAATATGTATAAAAAAACATCCAAGGTATTTAAAAAAATCGACACGCTAATTTTTTTCATTTTCAAACAATCTTTTTAATTAATTACGAGAACATCCTTTGACTGACCCGACTGACGTTCCGCCAAGTAGACAGGATTCACTTACACGGCACGCACACTAACAACCAATCAATCACAGCACCTTATTTTGGCGCGTAAATTAAACGCGTTTAGTGGTGTGTTTCTAGGACAAACAGGGTGCAGTTTTACCGTTTTGCTTTTTTTTAGTTAAATGCAATTTTCTCAAAACTAGCGTGTAGATTTTTTTAAGAATTTGCCTAGTACATACTTATATAGGGTGAAATTTAACTAGTGACCGATAGCGAAAACTCAGAACCGGCTAGTGATAAGGAACAACTTACCCCAAGGAACATAGGTCGAAATACGAAAAAAAAATTTGGACCTCCCATAGTAACTGGAATCAGCTGATCGGCAAGTTTGTATGGGAGGTCTAAAAATTTATTTTCGTATTTCGACCTATGTTCCTTGGGGAAAGTTGTTCCTTATCACTAGCCGGTTCTGAGTTTTCGCTATCAGTCACTTGTTAAATTTCACCCGATATTTTATATGACCTGCCCCTAAAATATTTGCAGTGAATTTAATAGGACCTTATATAAAATGCCTTTACGTCACGTTTTAAGTGCGGCAACTCAGATATTTCTTTTCTTAGAATAACATTTGACATTATAGTGAATCTTAAAGTATTGTAAAGCTAAATCCCACGAAACTTGATCATACGTGATATTATTGCATTCCAGTTACGTCTTGGCCTGGCACACATCTAGCGTCATTATTAGACACTCCGTATTAGATTGAAAATGATTTCTACAATAGTTATAATAAGGCTCATCCAAAATCCAAAATGTGATACTGTTATTCAGTTTTCTCCTGTTATAGGCGCGCGTCAAAAGATGTGCACCAGCCCTTAAATAATGCTAAATCTCGAGGTTGATAAAATTCAAAGAAAATGCATTGTGAAATGTGGTAACTAAGGAAAAGGCCTTTAAATGCAAAGTTTATACGTCTTTTCATAAGAATTGTTCGGTTATAATATCAAATATATACATTTTTTATTCACTACGCTAAGATAAAATAACTTACATATCGGCGGTCGCGTGAGCAGACAGAAAATATAATTATTCTAATATATTTGTTCTAAAAAGAAAAATAAAAACAATAATAATAATTCATTGGTCGGCATGCCGTCATAATTTAAGAAATGTGGTGCCAATTTATTTATATCGACTGGTCACGGATAAAATAATAGGTATATTAGTAACAGTAAAAATACCTCTAAGCGCAAAATGCCACGTTTCCTGAATGTCACGGATAAAATAATAGGTATAATTAGTAACAGTAAAAAAACCCTAAGAGTAAAATGCTACGTTTCCTGAATGTCACTGCGTGACAAAAAACTATTAGTAGGTTTCAACCACCAGGTCCCAACTGTTTTATTGAGTTGTTCTCTCGTGAACAAATTATATTATCAAACACACAGATACATTGACATTTTGCGTTTATGGCATTTTACCACATCAATATTTTACTACTTAGATTGTCGATATTTGGGACTATTTGTTATAAACTGAGACAAAAAAGTTCTTTCGTTCTAAAGTAAAACAATTCGATAGAACAGAAGGAGTGGTTTTAACAATGCCATTCTGTCATCGTTCAGATAAAATGTATAACAATATTTTTGAACCCAACTAAAGTGTGAAACAGTAGATTTACTCTTATTAAAGATTTTTTTCTCGACTTATAATTACTTATTTTAAGTGTGATTTTGCATGTATTTGACCTAATCTTAGCGGTATAAAAGTTTCTTTAGATAAATATCGAAAAGAGCACTAGTAAGTAAGTATGGCAATATTCAAATATTTATTCCCCATTTTATTTTTCTCTTTTTGCTTTCAATTTTGTTACGTGCCAAAATAAATCGAACAAAGTATTTCAATTTATGTAAATCAATATTTTTTACCGACTTTCTGGTGTCGAAGCGTTTTTATGTAGGATATACAAGTGTCCTTAACAATATTTATTGCATTAAATTTATCTGATCAGACTGGGCATTCGCTTAGATATATTATATTTTCACTATTAATATTGTCTTAGATAATTCATTAGTATTACCCCTCCAAGAATGTGAGCTGAGTTAGTGTATTTTTCTACTAGCAGTGTTTTTTCTAGTTTATATAAAATGTATAAGATGCAGACAGAATATAAAAATCTTAAACCATTTTCTTGTCATCAAATGTACTTTTTTTTCAAACTACCTGATTTTAAATAAGACATTACCATACTCAAAAGACTATGTCAATTAGTACATGCTGTCTGCGCTGTCCCTAACTGTTAACAACTGTTATTTTTTTATAGTTTCCAGTTAATTTTACTACTTAATAATTTATTTGACTACTACAAGCTCCTAGCTTTCTGTACTACGCGGGTAGGTGTTGCGTAAGAGGTATACATGATAATTATTATAAGTCTTTGCTTAGTATTGCTTCTGTTACATTTAGACTAAGGCGTTCAGTTTCTAATCTATGATATAATTTTGTATAATGATTGTATAACTGAGGTATAAAGGGCGCCACACACCGGGCCCGTAAAGATGACGTTGTATCGTATGGAATCGTATGAGAGGCCTGCGTTTGCGTGCGCGTTACCGCAGTGTGCGGTGTCTTATACAATAACAAAAGATACATCGCTATCTCTACGTGCCTAATGACGTGCACGTCACACATACGGGCTCAGTGTGAGGCACCCTTAAGGCGAAAGCACTTGGGCATAAGCTTTGTGTGGGGTTATGTTTAGGCTGGTCGACAACCGAAATGAAAATATAGAACTTGTAACCAACACAACCCAAAGTTTATTGAACTGTTTTAGTTTTAGCACACTGTATTTTTCAGTTTTTCATTCTAGCAGGTGTAAAAATACTATGTATCACTCGGAAGAAAGTCCACCCTCGATAAGTCCAAACTACACCCTTGATAGCAATCGGTTCCTTTCTGACCGCGTGTACAATGTACTATTGTAGGCCGACCAGTCTAAGCCTGAACCGCTTTCACTCAACTATGCTTACTTTACTTACGTCTTGGTGAGCAACGTTTTCGTGACTTTTTCTATTATATAAGTGTAAAATGGAAGTATGGTTGCTAAGTTATTGCGTTCCGTCGCAAAATGTTAGAGCGCATTAGGTCATAAAAAATACCAATACCTACGTAATGAAACAAAGTAATCAGATAAAATCAGTATATTTTTGCATATTTGATTTTGTACCACTGTGGTTACGATACTTTGACATTTTGCGACGGACTTTTTAATGGCAGTTCTAGCTTTGTATAAAATCTTATCTTCTTACGAAAATTAAATTATTTCCCATAATTTACAGCAAAGAATGAATTCTTTTGCAGTAGTGTCGTTAGCATATGAAAAGTGAAAAAGTTCATAAAAAACGTATCAGCTATTGATTATTACTAGATATAATTTACGTGTAATTATTGTTAACATACTTATTGGTCTGTATTCCATTTGACTGTGAAATGGCAATTTTAGAATAGCTCTGTCACTTTTAGTAAAATAGGTTTAGAAAAGGATATTGGATGATTTCAAATAAATTGTCTACGACCTTACGAATTTTACACATTATCTGTCAAAATTAAGAGGCTATCAAAACTTGGAGGAACGCTAGGTATGGAGACGCCATACGAAGAACTTCCCCTCTGTCACGGCCTTTGCCCACGGGGGCTTATCTTATTACAAAAACCAGTTGCTGTCAGATCTTTTACTAGAACGAGTCCAGTCGCGCATGTCAAATGAGCTCCGATAAAAAGCCGAATTGTAGAGCTAATAATGCCTTTAAAAATACAAATTTACAACAGAACAATATCACTTTTCATCTGAAAGTATTCCCCCAGTACAATATCACTAAATAATATATAAAACTAGCTAATTGAATGTACAAAAATAAATGTTGCAAGAACAATCTGCCATCTGATATTCTAGTGGATACTAAGTACCTTTATGTTATGTAGTTTTGTGTCCTAACATTATTTTGTGTCGAACAATGGTGTTAATCATAGTATTGTTAATTTACAAATAAAGATTATAATATTCCACTATATAATAGGTAACAATTAACGATCTTAGTTTATTGATGCCTTTATTAACAGTAAATAGCTTGCTAAGTAAGATTAGAATGTTCGTTTGGGATTGTTCTACTTATTCAATGATGTTCATTTCCAGTCGATATTCAATGAAAAAACGATAATTTTAACTTGAAGTATCGAGCCACACTGAACCCAAGCTAGTGCAGTGAGCCAAGTAATACAAAACGTCGATACTGGTCGTTAAGGCATAAAGTTACATGACGTGTGGTTAGCCTGGCCAGCCCCGAGGCAGTGCCTTTATTTTTATTTTTTTATCCCGCCTGAGCCGCGTTTATAGTAGGAATAAAAATTGTTATAAAAAAGAGAAAATTGTACTTTGCAAATTTCTCTTTTTTACAATGTCAAATCCATTTCTGCGTAATGTAATGACTATCAATAAGTGATATTTTAATGTCCTATTTTGAATATATCTTTCATTTCATTTCATTTCATTTCATTTCATTTCATTTCGATACTTTTTCTATCGCCATAGTTACAAACCTATACTATGTAAAGACGGTCTGTACCGAAAACTTTGCAGGCATGATCAGATTATGAAATTGAACAACTTTTACTATGGATTTTGGGAAACCCTGATTTTGTTCGAGTTTCATTGAAAATTAATGTCAGTCTCACTCAGCCACAGACCTACTAAACCTGGTATGGACTGGAACTAATCTGTTCTGTCAATGTAGAATGCGGAAAAATAATGTTATTTCCTTTTCTCTCAAATGGTTTTCTGTAAGGAGATTGAGATAAAATATTGTCTGTCAGATCCCTTTAATTTTCGAACGCGACTGTTTCGCCATTTTATGGTGCCAACAATCTATGGTACTTCAAGTGTCAAAGTCTTGTAAACAAAGTGCGATTTATTCGTATTTTTCATGAAATATTATTTTTGCGGTGCATTTTTAGTGATAAAAGACTAAATTAAGGAAATGACATCATGCCATGCCTGACTATTCCATAATACAGTGCGACGGGCGTCGGAATAAAAATTGCCCTGAAATTAGTTTGCACACGTAAGTACACAAATCTGCTATTTTACTCGAACTTTATAAGATTATATGTAATTAAAAGCCACGAGCATTTATTTTTCGCTATAAAGCAGCAAACTATAAACATTTTTTTCCCCAATATATCATTAATTACTTTATTTCTGGTGATACTGATTTCATACAAACTGATCGTCGGCTAGGGTTGGGGTAGTACATAAAGTCACGGTATCGATATATTTTGCCAGAATTCGTAAGAATGAAAGGAAATAATGAATTTGGAGAGTTCAATTCAGAAAGTTATAATGTGTCAAAGTACCTAACAACTAAAACTTAGTTCTTTAAAGGATTTTATATATACTTGTTTAATAATTTAAAAATATTTTTTTACAGAAGCATGAAAAAAATGAAGTTAGAAGAAGGAAATGGCTTGATATTATTGGCACTGAAAATATAAATCCACGTCATGGAAAAATATTTACATGCTCCCTGTATTTTGGTGTCGAATGTTATAACAGAACTCTAGATAAATTATGCCTACGTGAAGAAGCCTTGCCAACCCCTTTTTGGTACAAGCTAAGGAAAATGATAGGTCTGTTTTGACTGAGCAGCAACAGGAGCAAAGTGGAAGGAAAAGGAAAATTTCTGGAATAGCACAAAAAATTCAACCTGTGTTAACAAAACAAATACCTAAATTATGTTTAAATTATTAATTTTGGTTTTGGATTGATTATTATTATCATAAATGTTTACCCCGACAACTTGTTTTTCTTTTTAACCATTTATTTACTACACACAAAAAGCAGTTAAGTATTATGAAAATAAGCATAATACAGTAGTAAGGTAGGTACACAAAAAATATCACAACAGCGTAGGCATAATGCCCGTCGTAACCATCATCATCTTCCTACCCAATTACTTGGGGTCGGCGCAACATGTTTTGTATGAACACAAAATCATGTTGCAAAAGGATTTGGCTATGTTTTATGACCGGCCGCCTACCTGACGTCAACCCTCTTTGGGAATGACGTCAAATCGTGACCCAAATTGCATAATTGGATCGTTCATAGGCAGTTACCGACTATCGATATCGATTTTTGGGTCCAAAATGATTACAACCCTACAAAAATCCGCCATTTTATGAGTCCAACATTGTTTGACATTCACGCACATTCAGAGGGTACAGCCAGTCCATAGGTTTAGTAGGTCTGTGCACTCAGCTGATCGGGTGACATCGGATGTCAGCCGACGTGGCGCAATGGCTAGTCCGACTGCCTGTTCAATTCCTTTCGCTCACAAAGTTGATATTTATCACTTTGTGAATTATGTTCCTAGACTGGTCAGGACACCATACAGGCTGAATCACGTGATTGTCCGAGAAGCAAGATGGTTCCGTGCTTTGGAGCCATGTTCAGCCGTCGGTCCCGGTTGCTGTCTATGGTCACTTAGACGGCTGTCGTTACACAACCATTTCAAAGGCCTGCTTCATGCAGTAGGTGGTTGAAAAGCACTGGCACCAGGGTTCATCAGGTCGTTGGATGAATTGGTGTCCTTTAAATTGTTTAAACTTAAGTGCGATATTTTAACTTTAATTACATATATAAAAAGGATTTCGCGACCGTTTCGGTCCAGTCGGTGGTCTTTTATCAGCCGGAGTGCTCAGACAAAACACGAATATTTGAAAATTTACTTAATAAATACTTGTGTCCGGTGGAAATCGAACCCACGAGCCTCGGCGTAGAAGACAGGGGTACTACGTCATCGGGATAGTCGAAGTTATTATGTATGACTTGTTGTATAATATCCTATGATACTTAATTATCAGTAAATAGAAGGTACTGCATTGATTGTACCTACATAATTGTATTATCTGGTCTATGGGGAAAGAAATTAATATTTTGGTTAATTTATACCTTATGCAATATTTAAAATGATGTTATTGCGCCTATATTTCTACTTACTAAAAAATCCTGTTCTTGCTTTTGAAAATGCAAAAATAAAACACAATTTGGAGTAGACTGTTGTAATTAATCGAAAGGTCAAGTATCGATATTGTCGATCCCAACGCTAGCTTGATTTGACAGCTTTACCTCTCCCCCCGCAAATAATGACAGAAATATTTGAATAGAGTAAAGTAGCTATACCCACTCCCTTCCGGGCCGGGACGGAAGATGAGTTGCTCGAAGTATCAAAAAGATGTCAGCTTATCCAAAGAAACCAAAGACATTTAAAAAAGACCTGACTAAAATACTTTGGCTACTATCCTCTTCTAGTGTGCGTTTCATCTTATAGTTCCTATGGCGTCATGTTGGTAGCATTGGAAATTTGTATGTAAAAATATACGGCGCCAAAAAATTACATACAAATTTCCAATTTTAGGTGTCTTATCAAATAACCTGATGTTACACGACCAATTTTCAGAGCGTACCAAACTGGAGGGGCTGATGTCTTTGAGGGTTTGTTGGGGGGGTTTGAGTGTTTGTGGGGGGTTAAAGGGGGGTTGGGGGGGGGGGCTATCATTGGCAAAGCATGCTAAGGAAGGAGTTAGCATAAGCCATTGGTTTCACATCTGGATGCGGCTGAAAAGAAGATAAAACATGAATTTAGAGTTTTTATTTATGAAATAAAAATGAATGTAAAGAATGTGGAAATCGATTTTCTATTTATAAGGAACAAACACAACGACTGCTGGAATTGGTCCTTTCCTTATTGCATATTTTCTAGACTGTATATTCTTGGCAACCGGATTGACGAGCACAATAAAGATGCACAAAAAAAAATACAAATGCCCTCACTCTTGGTAAGTATGGCAAATACCCTGAATGTAATGGGGGAGACCCAAGTCCAGCAGTGGACTTTAGTGGCTGTTGACGATAAAAATAAAGATTCTTTATTTGTCAAAAACATGGTATAAGTAAAGGTAACTTACCACTGCTTCGTAGGTGGTGAAATTTGGTTTGAGGTCCTTTCCGTTCATATTTATAAAAGCACCGAGGTTGCCCATTGTATCACTGAAACAAAATTTGAATGTTATGGAATATAATTCCTTCTCGTATCTCTATTGTAAAACAAATTCACGAAGAATTAAATCTTATACTTAACTTATACGTATACTTTTGTATTGTGTATTTTTTGCAGCAATTACACTACGGTTTCCTTTATAACGATTTAAAACAATTAGGCACTTCAGTTTTCTAAACTGGTCAATAAATTAAGGTTCGTTTTCGTACACACTTTGTACCCGGCGTATGGTTGATAGAAAAGCCTTCTTAGCGCATTTTGTAAAAAAAGTACCGTAACGTCTAAATCATTACACGAATTACAAAGACTTCTTTATACCGAATGTAAGAAAACAAGTATGATATACTGTGGATACGAAAGCACAGATTTCAGTGTTGATCGGCCAAAACTTTCAGCGATCTTAATCTGTGACAGTCACTTAAATTTTCTTCATAATATCATTATTTCTGCAAAACATGAATTTTATGTAGAAAACTGTAAGTGAAGATAAAATAGATGAAAATTGGAAAAGTCAAATTCATACGAACTTTCGTCTAACTGTTATCAAACAATGTAGTTTACAAAAAAAGTACTACTATTCATTGCTATGTCAACACTCACCAGTAGTTTGGCGCGGAGAATACAGTGATGCATTTGCCGTCGTGAGCGATTTCGTAGCCGTCGTTTTTCACCTGAAAACAAGATTAACATATAAATGATACTGAAAATTCTTAAACGATGACTACAAAGAATTTATTTGGCATTTGTATAATGGGCAAATTATGATAAATACCGTGTGGTAGCGGCTAAGAACAATGCCACCCCTAGTCCACTCAGAGTGTTTCGTCAAACGTGACGTATAGTATCATAAAAGTTGTATAGTTTTTGACAAAGGCTGAATATCTGTTGACTATGGTCAACCGCATGGTGATTGATAACACCTACAGTAGCATTCCCAAAAGGGTTGACGTCAGGCAGGTGGCCAGCGATAAAACATTGCCAAATCCTTTTGCTACATGATTTCATGTTCTAACAAAACATGTTGTGCCGACCCCAAATGATTTGCAGATGATGATTTACATTATATATAATGGGAAAATATGGAGCATTAAAAACGACGTGTCCAGCGTGGTCCAGCTATTGGCACCGTGCGCAGTTCGCGCGTAGTACTAGACAGCGCAGCTACAGCAGCGCCCCTGGTGGCGAAAAGCAGTAAAAATCCTGGTCTTCTTTGTAATCTTTCTATGGCGAGGCGAACAATTTGTTAGAAAGAATTAATGACGAAAATAATGAATAAAAATACTAAAGAATAATATTATTTGAAGATGTTTTATTAAAATACTGAAGTATTTAGTCTTTGCATGTAGAATTCAGGTTTCCACATCCTGAAATTTCTGGATTTTCTTGACGATTCAATGAATTCCTATCACTTTGAGAAATTGTTCCCGGTTCGCATGGACATTGTATGCTAAGCCTTCTGTAAGTGCAAAATGAAGATGATTCCGTGCTTTGTAGTGCACGATAAATCGTGTCGGCTCCGATTGATGTCATGATTACTTAGAAAGCTGCCTACTTCTACTAGTAGACAACATCACAAATTATAGGGAAATACGCTACCCAGTAAAATCGCCGAGTTGCAATATTTTCGTTAGGTAAATAAGTGTTGGTTCTACAGTAGGTATGTTTATTATCATTTAATAAAAAATGAAAATCTTTATCTTCTTGTTTTTAAACAAACGTTTAGTAAAGGGACGTGACCAAAACAAACCTCACTCATAAATCACGAGAAACAATTTGAAAACACTCTGGCTACCAGTATCAGTAATTTTCATAATATGTAACATTACGCTTTAACAAATATTTTTCCACTTCCCGCCACTATGGTCTTCGTTCCCGCCTAAAACGACAGACCAGCTGAGTTACGACCGCTAGGTGGCGCTGATGATTGCACTGTGCCAATAGTTGAAGACTTAAACCCTGGTACTCGTTTCGCTCGCAATGTGTGTCTGATTATAGTCGTGTCGGGAACCGCGAAGTTAGCCTCGCTCGCGAAACGTATTTGGAAATCAGCAAACTTCCAGAAGTTGTAGTACAAAGTTGTGTTCAGTGTTTTGATCCCTGGTTGTGGTTACCTCAGGGAAGACCGCAAAAGTGGGGATTCAAAAGTAATGCAAATGTGTTTGTGGGGAAATACAAACCATGTCTTATTTTACCTATAAACTATCGCAATAAGACCCGTTAGTATGTGTGAAAGTAATCGCGAGTATTTAAAAAGTTATAAACCATGTCTTATCTGCTTGCTATATCTGTTGCCAAGCACTGGCAAACGAAATCAAATCATGTCATATCTGCTTGTATGCCCGAGCCTCCCTGTAACCTGCACGCATGAGGACCTCAATGAGGTCAGTCCACAAGCGATAGCTGGTGCCAAGCACTGGCAATTACTGCTTTAATTTTTGTACTATCTGCATTGGGTGTATCCCATTGATACGACACGAAGAAGAAGAAATTACCTCGTGGCTCCTGATGATGTAGTCTAACCCGTTACGTGCGAGGAAGTTGGCCGTGACATCAGGCCCGAACTGACAGCCCACACATTACACCTGCAGTATTCTTCTTCATCGAGTCGATAATGGTAACTATAAGACCTTGGACCAATGCTTGGTCACGGCGATGGCTGTTGGATTCGCCTCTTTTAGGTCTTGGAGTGAGCATGGCTTTAGGCAATTGGGGCAACCTGCAACATTGTGTAGTTACCTCATGGCTCCTGATGATGTAGTCGAGTCCGTTACGTGCGAGGAAGTTGGCCGTGACGTCAGGCCCGAACTGACAGCCCACGCCGCGCTTTAACGGCGCCCGACCCATCATCGGTTGAGGGTCCGACCATAGCATCATCATCATCATCATATCAGCCATAGGACATCCACTGCTGAACATAGGCCTCCGTAAATATTTCCACCTTGTCCGATTAGAAGCGTCCTGCATCCAGCATTTCCCCGCGGACTTGACCAGATCGTCTGTCCATCTCGCGGGGGGCCGTCTTACGCTGCGCCTGCCGGTACGTGGTCTCCACTCGAGAACTCTCCTGCTCCACCGATTATTAGTTCTCCGACCACAGTAGCTCGCACATTATACCTGCAGCTTAGAGTATATATATGCAAGCTATAGAGTGCGCATACTGTCAAAGCGTAAGCAGTTGCTCCCTAGATACAGACGTCAAATGTATGAGAAGTTATAGAGGTTCAGTAGTGCTGTCACTGGCGTTTTGATACTGACAGACAGAGAGGTTGTGCCCAGACTACTGCCGCCAGTTCTAACTTTTTAGGCGCACTCTATAGCTTGCTTATATATACTCCAAGACAAGACAAGAATTGTGTAGTTACCTCATGGCTCCTGATGATGTAGTCCAATTAGAGCCCTGGGCACGTGCATGATGGAAGACCATATATCTTCGTAACAGATAATAGTCACGAGGACCTTACATTGGACAAGCATCCAGGTCCTTACGAATCCGCGATCTCTGTAAAATCAGGAGCTGGGTCGTGATGCGTCAGGTTGGAAAGCTTGCTGATCACTATGTCCGAAGTTCGTGCACGACCTTCCTAGTACAGACGTTGGAGATGTCAGCGGGTAGCGGGAGTGCCAGAAAGGAGACGCGCAGGCCACGTCATACTAAAATGACGTGCTTCCTCGCCACGTCTGACCACAGGAGTCCGAAGCCGAACTATAATAAAGTTGGTGTTAGTCCCATCACAAAATCGCCTTGTCAGCTGATTGATGGCGTTACTTTGAGACGGCTCATTATTTGGACAAAATTTGTTCTATTACTGCTGGATCTCTCGGTAAAAGTATGACGTTAATTTCGGTAACTTTGAATGACTTCGTTGATGTCAGCTTTCTTTTGTTAGATCCACTGGATACGACCTTTTGACGTTTATACAGGCAAACAACGATTTATTAGAAAGTATTTCACAGAGCACAGTCCGACGACTACGCGATAAAACAAATGCGTCACACAATGTCGCAGATAAATGTTCCGCCGCCGCCGATAGTAGTCAGAATTGCCGCATTATGAAGTCAGACGTGTTACAATACTGGATCTGAATTTATAGAAAATTATTTTGCGTTAGCAATGACATGAAAACATATGACTGGTCATATGTTATGTTATCTGGTAGTTTGGTACAGTAGAGGTTTGCGCCCTGCACTGCATTGTCCAGTGGACCTGATGATGTAGTCCAACCCGTTACGTGCGAGTTGGCCGTGACGTCAGCCCGAATTGACAGCCCACGCCGCGCTTACTCGACAGCATCGGTTGCAGTACCATACTCACATTATGCCTTTGGCAGTATATGGAGTAACGTATAACAAGCAGGTCAGGTACTTATGAAACTGAACAACTTTTCCATGGACATGAGTCGAAATGTAATGGTCCCTACAAAATCGATCAGCTGATTGATTTACTGAGACGTTCAAATTATGTAGGCGCATGTTCCATGGGAAGTTGTTCAGTTTCATGTACCTTGACCTCCTTTCGGCTGTGGTATTACTTCTGAAGCTATAGAGTCGCATTAGGTACTGTCAAAGTAAGCAGTTGCTCCTAGATACAGACGTCAAATGTATGAGAAGTTATAGAGGTTCAGTAGTGCTGTCACTGGCGTTTTGCTACTGGTAGACAGAGAGGTTGCGCCCAGACTACTGCCGACAGTACTACCTCTAATTTTTTAGGCGCTCTCTATAGCTTGCTTATATATACTCTTACATTTGCAGTATTGTGTAGTTACCTCGTGGCTCCTGATGATGTAGTCCAGTCCGTTACGTGCGAGGAAGTTGGCCGTGACGTCGGGGCCGAATTGACAGCCAACACATTACACCTGCAGTATTCTTCTTCTTCATAGAGTCGATAATGGTAACTATAAGATCTTGGACCAATGCTTGGCCACGGCAATGACTGTTGGTTTCTCCTCTTTTAGATCTTGGTGTGAGCATGGCTTGAGACAATTGGAGCAACCTGCAGTATTGTGTAGTTACCTCGTGCGACCTGATGATGTAGTCCAGTCCGTTACGTGCGAGGAAGTTGTATTACTTTGTATTACAACTGACACGACACACATTACACCTGCAGTATTGTGTAGTTACCTCGTGCGACCTGATGATGTAGTCCAGTCCGTTACGTGCGAGGAGTTGCATTAGTTTGTATTAGAACTAGCAGCCTACATATTACACCTGCAGTGTTGTATAGTTACCTCGTGGCTCCTGATGATGTAGTCCAGCCCGTCACGTGCGAGGAAGTTATATTAGTTTGTATTATAACTGACAGCCCACACATTACACCTGCAGTCCGTTACGTGCGAGGAGTTGCATTAGTTTGTATTAGAACTAGCAGCCTACATATTACACCTGCAGTGTTGTATAGTTACCTCGTGGCTCCTGATGATGTAGTCCAGCCCGTCACGTGCGAGGAAGTTATATTAGTTTGTATTATAACTGACAGCCCACACATTACACCTGCAGTCCGTTACGTGCGAGGAAGTTGTATTAGTTTGTATTAGAATTGACAGTCCACAACTCCACACATTACACCTGCAGTACTGTGTAGTTACCTCGTGCAACCGGGGCAATCACTGCTTTATTTTTTGTACTATCTACATTGGATGTATCCCATTGAAGAGATACGAAGAAGAAGAATTTAACTCGTGGCTCCTGATGATGTAGTCTAACCCGTTACGTGCGAGGAAGTTGGCTGTGACGTCGTGGAACTGACATTACACCTGAAGTATTCTTCTTCTTCATCGAGTCGATAATGGTAACTATAAGACCTTGGACTAGTGCTTAGCTACGGCGATGGCTGTTGGGTTCGAATCTTTTAGGTCTTGGAGTGAGCATGGCTTGGGACAATTGGGGCAACCTGCAATATTGTATAGTTACCTCATGCGACCTGATGATGTAGTCCAGTCCGTTACGCGCGAGGAAGTTGGCCGTGACATCAGGCCCGAATTGACAGCCCACGCCGCGCTTGGACGGCGCTCGACCCATCATCGGTTGAGGGTCCGACCATAGGAGCTCGCACATTATGCCTGAAATATAATCATGTTCTTAGTATATCCACAAATTAGATAAGAGATAAGGTTTAGTTTAGCTTCTACCTTAGTTTGGTATTTTGAAGATGGAAAGAATCGTATGACTTGTTCGGTGGTTTATTTGAGACTGATTTGAGATCGATGGCGACGGCCGACATAACTACATACATATTATTTACTACATAATTAGACATTACAAAAATGTCAATGGAACAAGTTTCAAGAACAAATGTCGTTAGTTCATTCTTAATACTTTTATAGTTCAAAAATGGTAATGGTAGAATAACAATAATAATAAAAACAAAAATATTTAACACAGTTGTCGTCACTTATTGTAGGTTAGTTCCCATATTCTTAATTGAAGTTTTAGGTACGTGTAGTTAATTTGGTTTATTCGCAATAAGAATTCTTTTTTCGTTATTCGTGTGAGTTTATGTTTGTTGTTTGTTTTTGTGAGAAGTGAAACGACAAGCTCGCTTGGTTCGCAATACTAGCAGGTGATGTTATACTAACTTGGAACGACGAGCTAGCTTCGCTTGCAATCGTATTTGTGTACTGTTACCGTGACACGACGACACATTAACATTTTCTACGAAAGAGTTAGTCTGTGGATTATCTTACGTCCTTTGTCGTCGTTTTATTATAATCACTAACTACATGAGGTTATGGAGGTAACAAAAAGGTCTATAAATAAACACTTACCGTCTTCTGGCGGCTGCTTATTCCTATCGACCCTTCTGATGTCGTCGAGCGTGACGTCATCCTTCGAGAACAGACCGCCGTGCATCACTAGTACCTGGAAATTCAAATATTTACTCATATGGATCGTCATGGAGTGGACACCTCAAGATGGGATTTACGAGGTAGACCCCGTAAAAATGGAGTGACGATCTTAGACACAAATAGGGGAAAAGGAAGGGTGCCCCGCAGTGGGACATTATGGGCTAAAAATAAATAAATAAACTAATACCTATGATGAATGATTTTGTTTGTTACAATACCCGGAATTGAAGACATAAAAATACATCATCTAACAGTCTACTGCTAGACGTAGGCCTCCCCTAGGGTACGACACAAGGCACCATCTCCCGTTTTCGTCATCCAGTCGCTACCAGCCGCCTTCTGTCTATCTGGCTGAAGGGCGCCCAACTTTACAAAAACATATCGTCTTGTAATGCTACGTAACATAAGCTTACGAGAGATATTTATAAAATATTCTATTAGTGAATCCACAGTTCTAAAATCATTTGTGTGACGAAATTTTCGGTCGGCGCACGCATTTGTTGAAACTTACTTTTCATATTTGTTTGACGAAAGTTGATACATTTTATGGAAAGGCCCACCCTATCTTTTTCAATCTTCTTCGTCTTTTTTTGTACATCTTACCCTGTTATTAATACAGTGCGCTAGCGGCAACCAGTTGTAAATCTCTGTAAACAAATCCGCCATCTGGTTGTTATATTTGGAGCTATAGAGGCCTCTGACATGGTTGCTTACCCTTGGTTACCATGGTAACCTAAACTCCTATGACATGACATCCCTAAATAGGTGTGAGGTTTCGGTCGACTCACGCATTTACTGAGTCCAACTTTCTTTTCATATTTGTTTGACGAAGGTTGATATGATTATCGAAGGGTTCTATCTACCCGTCCTTTTTCTCAATTTTCTTTTTTAAGAGTTTCGTAGTCCACTGAAAACCCTTATCATTTCGTCAAGTCTGTCTGTCTGTCTGTATGCTTACATCTTCGTCAATTTTGGATCAGACATGAAATTTGTTGCGAAGATAGACCCTATTCGTGCGAGTTTTTTTATATTTATCTTACCCTGTTATTAATGCAGTGGGCTAGCGGCAACCAGTTGTAAACCTCTGTGAACAAGTCCGCCATCTGGTTGTTGTATTTGGATGTCACCTCGCCGCGGAAGCCGTACATGCGATTCAAATACTCTGACCTGATTGGCTGTGGTGGATTTGTCTGATTTTGTTGTGAAATGTCGGGGTATTTAGTTGAATTTGAGTCCAATCTCAACTTGTGTCTGAATTTCTAATATACTAAAGTAAACTGCATACTTCGTCCAGAATCTTAGTTTTGGAATTGGCCAGTTTTGATTGCAACCTTCTCAAATGTTACCTAATCTCCTATGACATGACATCCCTAAATAGGTGTAACGTTTCGGTCAACTCACGCATTTGTTGAGTCCAACTTTCTTTTCATATTTGTTTGACGAAGACTGATATGATTATCGAAGGGTTCTATCTACCCTTTCTTTTCTCAATTTTTCTTTTTAGGGTTTCGTAGTCCAATAGAAACCCTTATCATTTCGTCAAGTCTGTCTGTCTGTCTGTATGCTCACATCTTCGTCAATTTTGGATCTACAGACATGAAATTTGGTGAGAAGATAGACCCTATTCGTGCGAGTTTTTTATATATACAACGTGTTACAAAACAACCCGTAAAAACTCCCATACAAATGGTGTTCATTCTGTATGGGAGGTCCAAATTTTTTTTTCATATTTCGACCCATGTTCCATAGGGAAAGTTGTTCAGTTTTACGAGTATCTTGACCTCCTTTCATATTTATTGGTTGTTTTGTAACACCCAGTATATATCTTACCCTATTATTGATGCAGTGGGCTAGCGGCAACCAGTTGTAAACCTCTGTGAACAAATCCGCCATCTGGTTGTTGTATTTGGATGTCACCTCGCCGCGGAAGCCGTACATGCGATTCAAATACTACTGACCTGATTGGCTGTGGTGGATTTGTCTGATTTTGTTGTGAAATGTCGTGGGATTTGGTTGAATTTGAGCCCAATCTCAACTTTTATCTGAATTTCTAGAGAACTGCGTGGATAGAACCGTTTTTGAAATTTAAAATATACAATTTGGCTTATAAAAAAGTTTGTCATCCTTAAATAGGTGTGACAAAATTTTCGATCGGCTCACGCAATTGTTGAGTCCAACTTTCATTACACATTTGTTTAATGAAGGTTGATATGATTATCGAAGGGTTCTATGTACACGTTCTTTTCTCAATTTTCTTTTTTAGGGTTTTATAGTCCACTAGAAACCCTTATCATTTCGTCAAGTCTGTCTGTCTGTCTGTATGCTCACATCTTCGTCAATTTTGGATCAATAGACATGAAAATTGGTGTGAAGATAGACCCTATTCGTGCGAGTTTTTTTATATATATCTTACCCTATTATTAATGCAGTGCGCTAGCGGCAACCAGTTGTAAACCTCTGTGAACAAGTCCGCCATTTGGTTGTTGTATTTGGAGCTATAGAGGCCTCTGACATGGTTGCTTACCTTAGAGTAAACTATAGAGTGCGCCTAAAAAGTTAGAACTGTCGGCAGTAGGCTGGGCGCCACCTCTCAGTCTGTCAGTAGCAAAACGCCTGTGACAGCACTACTGAACCTCTATAACTTCTCATACATTTGACGTCTGTATCTAGGGAGCAACTCACGCTTTGACAGTACGCCGCGGGGCCTAATGCGCACTCTATAGCTTGCTTATATATAAGTACTCTAAGTTGTTGTATTTGGAGCTATAAAGGCCTCTGACATGGTTGCTTACCCTATTATTAATGCAGTGGGCTAGCGGCAACCAGTTGTAAACCTCTGTGAACAAGTCCGCCATCTGGTTGTTGTATTTGGATGTCACCTCGCCGCGGAAGCCGTACATGCGATTTATATACTGTCTAATGTCATATATTGTCTGATTTTGTTTTGAAATGTAGTGAGATTTAGTTGCATTGAGCCCAATCTGAACTATTGTCTGAATTTCTAAGAGAACTGCGTGGATAGAACCGTTTTTTAGCTTGAAAATATATTATTTGGCTTATATAACTAAATTGCATACTCGGTCCAGTTTTATTTTTGTCGGTGTTTCATACCAAGCTTCTCAAATGTTACCTAATCTCTTATGACATGACATCCCTAAATAGGTCTGACGAAATTTTCGGTTGGCTCACGCATTTGTTGAGTCCAACTTTCTTTTCATATTTGTTTGACGAAGGTTGATATGATTATCGAAGGGTTCTATCTACCCGTTCTTTTCTCAATTTTCTTTTTTAAGAGTTTCGTAGTCCACTGAAAACCCTTATCATTTCATGTCTGTCTGTCTGTATTTGGATCTACAGACATGAAATTTGGTGTGAAGATTCGTGCGAGTTTCTTTATATATATCTTACCCTGTTATTAATGCAGTGGGCTAACGGCAACCAGTTGTAAACCTCTGTGAACAAGTCCGCCATCTGGTTGTTGTATTTGGATGTCACCTCGCCGCGGAAGCCGTACATGCGATTCAAATACGCTGACCTGATTGGCTGTGGTGGATTTGTCTGATTTTGTTGTGAAATGTCGAGGGATTTGGTTGTATTTGAGCCCAGACTAAACTTTTAGTCTGAATTTCTAAGAGAACTGCGTGGATAGAACCGTTTTTTAAATTGAAAATATATTATTCGGCCTATACTAAAATAAATTGCATTTGTCCAGAAATTATTTTTGGATTTGGCCGTTTTTGATACAAGCTTCTCAAAAGTTACCAAAACTCCTATGACATAACATCCCTAAATAGGTGTGACGTTCGTTCGGCTAACGCATTTGTTGAGTCCAACTTTCTTTTCATTATTTGTTTAACGAAAATGCAAAGGTCCACCCTTTCTTTTTCAATTTTCTTCATCTTTTTTTTGACATCTTACATACATACATACATCACGCCTTTATCCCTTGCGGGGTAGGCAGAGCGTCAACGACCGTAAAAGTACGGTCGTTACCGCCACGTCTGACACATATTTGAGGGCCGTTTTAGCTATTGTCGTGTATCGCTATAGTGACAGGTTGTCAGCCTGTCGCCTAAAATTGCAATACACATGATACCCTCGAGTCCTTTAGTCGCTTCTTACGACACCCACAGGAAAGAAATGGGGTGATGCTATTCTAAGCCGGCATCACACGGCCAACTTTGACATCTTACCCTATTATTAATGCAGTGGGCTAGCGGCAACCAGTTGTAAACCTCTGTGAACAAGTCCGCCATCTGGTTGTTATATTTGGATGTCACCTCGCCGCGGAAGCCGTACATGCGATTCAAATACTCTGACCTGATTGGTTGTGGTGTATTTGTCTGATTTTGTTTTGATATGTCATAGGATTGGGTTGAATTTGAGACCAATCTCAACTTTTGTCTGGATTTCTAAGAGAACTGCGTCCGTTTCTTAAATTGTAAATGTATTGTTTGGATTTAATGGTTTTTGATACCAAGCTTATCAAATGTTACCTAAACAGGTGTGACGAAGTTCTCGGTCAACTCACGCATTTGTTGAGTCTAACTTTCTTTTTATATTTGTTTGACGAAGGTTGATATTTTTATCAAAAGATTCTTACCCTTTCTTTTCTCAATTTTCTTTTTTAGGGTTTCGTAGTCCACTAGAAACCATTATCATTTCGTCAAGTCTGTCTGTCTGTATGCCGCACCCTCATATCTTGTTCAATTTTGGATCTATAGAAATGAAATTTGGTGAGAAGATAGACCCTATTCGTGCGAGTTTTTTTTATATATATCTTACCCTGTTATTAATGCAGTGCGCTAGCGGCAACCAGTTGTAAACCTCTGTGAACAAATCCGCCATCTGGTTGTTGTATTTGGACGTCACCTCGCCGCGGAAGCCGTACATGCGATTCATGTCGACCGTCTCGTGGTTGCCTGGAACAAAATAGCAACTACGTTAAGGCCAGGATTTGCGGGAAAACGCAGAAAAGCGTTGCGTTCGATTCAATTTTTGAGCTCTTTACTGTGGTCACTGTGACCTCAAAAAAATGTACGACGTACCCAATGAAATGTTCTAGAGCTATTAGTATTTATTTTTTAGGATTGATTGATATTTTTTGTATAAAAAATTAAAAAAATCGCAAAAACAGCAAAAAAAAATTTTTGTTTCAATTTTTATGTAACATTTAGGTACTACTATTTTCCTCAAGTTTTTTATAGTACAAGATTCCTCATTTAATTCCCGAGCGCTATTAGTAAAGGGTTTTAGCTGATTTACTAACTTTAATTCAACAAACCAAAAAGTGGATCCTCGCCTTAATGTAGCTAAACTGAGCTTAAGTTAATGTAGCAAGCTTCTTTTCGTTTGGGAAATCGAATCGACGGGCCGCCCGAAAAACTCTAGTGTCAGAGTTATTAGATTATAAATAACAATAGCCATCTAAGTTAGCCATCCTATCCATAATATACAGCAAGACCTACAGCTTAACATTCCACTCTTAACATTCAAGTGATTTTCAAGATAATGAATACATATCTACTTTGGTAAATATTGTTTTTTTCTAAAACTCAACAGTTTTACAACTCTTATTCAGTATTTAGTTAAATATTGTTCAATTTCAGGGGCTGGCTTACCCCTTGAAAAGCTTTTTTTCACCTTACGCCGTCTTAATGACTCATGCCGATTTTTTTTTAAAACATAATAAAATTATTAAAAATTTAATAAATTAAAAAAAATATATTGCTGGCCCCAAATATTTAACTATTTACCTCTAGACATATAGAAGTGGTCAGGGAACAGTAGCTTAAAGCTGAACAGCGTAAAGATGCACTCCACACTGAAAGACCCTCGGTCTACGAAGTCCCCGTTAAATAGGTAGGGGTTGGTCTCCGACGGTAGACCGTTCAGCTTGAAGATGTTCATCAAGACATTTTACATACATACATATATCACGGCTTCATCCCTTGCGGGGTAGGTAGAATAAAACGTCTATAAAAATTATGTCGTCTAAAATTATACATACAAGATACCTCTCACAACAACCGCGGGAAACAAAAAGAACATACTGTTCTAAGCCGGCATCACATGGCGTCTAAGCCGGCATCAAATGGCACGTAATCCGGCATCACTTCATATTTAAGCCGGCATCACAAGGCATATAAGCCGGCATCACATGGTACGTAAGCCGGCATCACACGGCGTAAGAGCCGGCATCATACGGCATATGAGCCGGCATCACACGACATATGAGCTGGCATCACATGGCCCGTAAGCCGGCATCACATGGCACCTAAGCTGGCATCACACAGTATCTAAGCCAGCATCACATGGAACAAGCCTTATTGAAAAGCATATCAGTACCAACTGACCTCTGGACATATAGAAGTGGTCAGGGAACAGCAGCTTAAAGCTAAACAGCGTGAAGATGCACTCCACACTGAAAGACCCTCGGTCTACGAAGTCCCCGTTAAATAGGTAGGGGTTAGTACTGTTTGAAGATGTTCATCAAGACATTTAACATACATACATAATTTTTTTGTATTTGAGGGGTAGACAGAGCGTTGATGATTGTAAAACGTGTATCACTATAATGACAGGTTGTCAGCCTGTCGCCTAAAATTGTGATACACATGAGTCCTTTAGTCACCACTCACGACCCCACTGGGAAAGAAGCCGGCATCACACGGAATATGAGCCGGCATCATATGGCATAAGAGCCGGCATCACTAGGCATATGAGCCGGCATCACCAGGCATATGAGCTGGCATCACATGGCATCTAATCTGGCATCATGCAGCATCTAAGTTGGCATCACTCGGCATCAAATTCAGCATCACACAGAATCTAAGCCGGCATCACAATCATCAACTCACCTCTGGACATATAGAAGTGGTCAGGGAACAGCAGCTTAAAGCTAAACAGCATGAAGATGCACTCCACCTGAAAGACCCTCGGTCTACGAAGTCCCCGTTAAATAGGTAGGGGTTGGTCTCCGACGGTAGACCGTTCAGCTTGAAGATGTTCATCAAAACATTTTATATACTTCACCTTTGGGGGGTAGGTAAAACATCACGTTCATAAAAATACTGTCGCCTAAAATTTTAATAGGTACACTGAGAAATGGAGCATACTATTCTAAGTCGGCATCATAAGGCTCCTAAACCGGCATCACATGGTACCTTAGCCGGCATCACACGTCATGTCAGCTGGTAGGCAGAGGCGAGGTAGGCAGAGTCACTATCAACCAACAAGTCTGGCAAATCTTCGAGCCGTTATAGAAAATTGTGTATCATTATTATGTTCTGACAGGTTGTCAGATTGTCGCTTAAAATTGTAATACACATGAAGCCCTCGAGTTCGTTGGTCGCCTCTTACGACAACCATGGGAAAAAGCCGGCATCACACGCAATATGAGCCGGCATCACACGGCATAAGAGCCGGCATCATACGGCATATGAGCCGGCATCACTAGGCATATGAGCCGGCATCACCAGGCATATGAGCTGGCATAACATGGTATCTAATCTGGCATCGTGCAGCATCTAAGTTGGCATCACTCGGCATCAAATTCGGCATCACACAGAATCTAAGCCGGCATCACCATCATCAACTCACCTCTGGACATATAGAAGTGGTCAGGGAACAGCAGCTTAAAGCTGAACAGCGTGAAGATGCACTCCACACTGAAAGACCCTCGGTCTACGAAGTCCCCGTTAAATAGGTAGGGGTTGGTCTCCGAAGGTAGACCGTTCAGCTTGAAGATGTTCATCAAGACATTTTATATACTTCACCTTTGCGGGGTAGGTAAAACATCACGTTCATAAAAATACTGTCGCCTAAAATTGTAATAGGTACACTTAGAAATGGAGCATACTATTCTAAGCCGGCATCACAAGGCTCCTAAACCGACATCACTTGGCACCTTAGCCGGCATCACACGTCATCTCTGCTGGCATCATACGGCATCACACAGTATCGAAGCCGGCATCACACAGCACCTAAACCGGCATCATTTGACACCTAAGCCGGCATCACACGGCATCTAAACAGGCATCACTAGACGTCTAAGCTGGCATCACTAGACATGTAAACCGGCATCACACAGCATCAAAGCCGGCATCACACGGCATATTTACTTATTAACAAAGTATTTTAGCATCAACCCACCTCTGGACATATAGAAGTGATCAGGGAACAGCAGCTTAAAGCTAAACAGCGTGAAGATGCACTCCACACTGAAAGACCCTCGGTCTACGAAGTCCCCGTTAAATAGGTAGGGGTTGGTCTCCGACGGTAGACCGTTCAGCTCATTTTACATACTTACAATCACGCCTTAATCCTCTGCGGGGTAGACAAGAGTAAAAATATGGTCACTGTCGCCGCAGCTGACACTAATATTTAAGGGGACTTTTCAGGAAAATCGTGTATCACTATTATGTTGTGACAGGTTGTCAGCCTGTTGCCTAAAATTGTAATACACATATAGTCCTAAGTAGGGACTTAGGACTATATGTATGTGTATTACGACACGTTCTTACGACAAAAGCGGGAAAGAAATGGGGTGATGCTATTCTAAACCAGCATCACACTGCATCCAAGCCGGCATCATAAGGCTTCTTATCCAGCATCAAACGACATCTAAGCCGGCATCACATGGTACCTAAACCGGCATCACACAACATCTAAGCCGCCATCACATGGCATCTAAGCCATCAGACTGCATATTTACTTATAGAAGATTACTTGAGTACCAACTCACCTCTGGACATATAGAAGTGGTCAGGGAACAGCAGCTTAAAGCTGAACAGCGTGAAGATGCACTCCACACTGAAAGACCCTCGGTCTACGAAGTCCCCGTTAAATAGGTAGGGGTTGGTATTACTTGAAGATATTTATCAAGAGTCTCTCCCTCTTCACGTGGGAAAACGAGTCATCCAACGACCCGATGAACCCTGGTGCCAGAGTTTGACAACCGGCTGCTGCAAGTATGGCCTCTGACATGGCTGAGTATTGACCTCCGTCAAGTAATCTTAGACAACAACCGGAACCGACGGTTTAACGAGCCCTCTGAAGACAAAACCATCTTATCTTTGAGACAATCAGGTGTAACAGCCTACTTGTCCTAACCAGACTATATTCTTCGTATGTTTATAGTACCGGCGTTCTATAATGCCATATTTGACAGCTGTCAAAATCATGTCAATGCTATGACATAAGGTCTATTTCTCTGTGTTAACATGTATTCTAGAATGGGTCTGACTGCTGGCAAATTTGGCCTATTCTACTACTATAAGTTACGTTGCTGCTGCTGTTAAAAAAAGCTTCTTATAAAGGACTTAACTATTAACCACTTGCCTCTGGACATATAGAAGTGGTCAGGGAACAGCAGCTTAAAGCTGAACAGCGTGAAGATGCACTCCACACTGAAAGACCCTCGGTCTACGAAGTCCCCGTTAAATAGGTAGGGGTTGGTCTCCGACGGTAGACCGTTCAGCTTGAAGATGTTCATCAATGCATTTTACATACTTACATACACCTTTATCCTTAGCGGGGTAGACAGAGCGCTTCATCCATAAAATTGTACTACCTGATTCATAGAAGAGATGGCAACATTTTTTTGTCGACATCTTGCTCAAATGTCATGTAATACGAAAAAGACTCATTCAAGCAACAATAGTGCCATTTCGGGTCCCTTTGTAAAAATACAGTGACATGTTACTACCTGATTCATAGAATAAGGGGATCGAAATTGTTGACATCTTGCTCAAATGTCATGTAATATGAAAAAGACGCAAACAATAATGTTGCCATTACAGGTCTCTTTCTTCTATGAATCAGGTAATAGTAATATAATAAATAATACAAAAGATGAATCATTCAGTCGCCTCCCACCACACCCGCAGGAAGGAAAGTGGGAGATGCCATTTCAAGCCGGCATCACACGGAATCTAAGCTGGCATCAACCCACCTCTGGACATATAGAAGTGGTCAGGGAACAGCAGCTTAAAGCTAAACAGCGTGAAGATGCACTCCACACTGAAAGACCCTCGGTCTACGAAGTCCCCGTTAAATAGGTAGGGGTTGGTCTCCGACGGTAGACCGTTCAGCTTGAAGATGTTCATCGCTAAGCCGGCATCACACGGCATCTAAGTCGGCATCACATGGTACCTAAACCGGCATCACATGGCATCTAATCAGGCATCACACAGCATCTAAGCCGGCATCACACGGCATATTTACTCATTGAAAAGCATATTAGTACCAACTGACCTCTGGACATATAGAAGTGATCAGGGAACAGCAGCTTAAAGCTGAACAGCGTGAAGATGCACTCCACACTGAAAGACCCTCGGTCTACGAAGTCCCCGTTAAATAGGTAGGGGTTGGTATTACTTGAAGATATTTATCAAGAGTCTCTCCCTCTTCACGTGGGACAACAAGTCATCCAACGACCCGATGAACCCTGGTGTCAGTTTTACAACCGCCTGCTACAAGTAGCAGGCCTCTGACTTGGCTGAGTAACGAAAGCCGTCAAGTAATCTTAGACAACAACCGGAACCGACGGTTTAACGAGCCCTCTGAAGACAAAACCATCTTATCTTTGAGACAATCAGGTGTAACAGCCTACTTGTCCTAACCAGACTATATTCTTCGTATGTTTGACCGTTCAGCTTGAAGATGTTCATCAAGACATTTTACATACATACATATATCACGGCTTCATCTTTTTCGGGGTTGATAAAATACATTAAGCTGGCATCAAATGTCATCTAAGCCAGCATCAAAAGTCATCTAAGCCAGCATCACACAGCATCCAAGCCGGCATCACACGGCATATTTATTGAAAAACACTTCAGTACCAACTCACCTCTGGACATATAGAAGTGGTCAGGGAACAGCAGCTTAAAGCTAAACAGCGTGAAGATGCACTCCACACTGAAAGACCCTCGGTCTACGAAGTCCCCGTTAAATAGGTAGGGGTTGGTCTCCGACGGTAGACCGTTCAGCTTGAAGATGTTCATCAGGACATTTTTCATACCTTTATTCTTTGCGGGGTAGAGAGAGCGTTGATGATAGTAGAAATACGGTCGCTATCGCCGCGTCTGGCAAATATATGAGGGCCGTTTAAGAAAAATCGTGTATCACAATAGTGACAGGTTGTCAGTTCGTAGACTAAAATTGTGGTTCATACATACATTCATAAATCACGCCATTATTTCTTGCGGGGTAGGCAGAGCGTCAACGTCCGTAAAAATTTGGTTGTTATTGCCACGTCTGACAAATATTTCAGGGCCGTCTTAGCTATTATCGTGTATTACTATAGTGACAGGTTGTAAGCATCGCCTAAGGCATACACATGAAACCTTCGAGTCTCTTAGTGGCTTCTTACGACACCCACAGGAAAGAAATGGGGCGGTGCTATTCTAAACCGGCATCACACGGCATATTTCCTTATTGAAAAGCACTTCAGTACCAACTGACCTCTGGACATATAGAAGTGGTCAGGGAACAGCAGCTTAAAGCTGAACAGCGTGAAGATGCACTCCACACTGAAAGACCCTCGGTCTACGAAGTCCCCGTTAAATAGGTAGGGGTTGGTCTCCGACGGTAGACCGTTCAGCTTGAAGATGTTCATCAAGACATTTTACATACATACATATATCACGCCTTCATCTTTTTCGGGGTAGCTAGAACCACGTCCTAAAATTATACATGCAAGACACCTGTCACAACAACCGCCTCTCACGACAACCAGTGTATTACAATTTTAGCATACTATTCTTAGCCGGCATCACATGGCACCTAAACCGGCATCACATGGCACTTAAGCCGGCATTATAAGGCACTTAATCCGGCATCACATGACACCAAACCCAGCATCACTTGACATCTAAGCCGGCATCACTTAACACCTAAGCCGGCATCACTAGTTGACATCACATGACACCAAACCCAGCATCACTTGACATCTAAGCCGGCATCACTTAAAACCTAAGCCAGCATCACTAGTTGGCATCACATGACACCAAACCCAGCATCACTTGACATCTAAGCCGGCATCACTTAAAACCTAAGCCAGCATCACTAGTTGGCATCACATGACACCAAACCCAGCATCACTTGACATCTAAGCCGGCATCACTTACCAACTAAGCCGGGATCACTAGTTGGCATCACATGGCACCTAAGCTGGCATCACACAGCATCTAAGCCACTGTAATATGGTATATTCATTTATTGAAAAGCACTTGAGTACCAACTCACCTCTGGACATATAGAAGTGGTCAGGGAACAGCAGCTTAAAGCTAAACAGCGTGAAGATGCACTCCACACTGAAAGACCCTCGGTCTACGAAGTCCCCGTTAAATAGGTAGGGGTTGGTCTCCGACGGTAGACCGTTCAGCTTGAAGATGTTCATCAAGACATTTTACATACATACATATATCACGGCTTCATCCCTTGCGGGGTAGGTAGAATAAAACGTCCATAAAAATTATGTCGTCTAAAATTATACATACAAGATACTTCTCACAACAACCGCGGGAAACAAAAAGAACATACTGTTCTAAGCCGGCATCACATGGCGTCTAAGCCGGCATCAAATGGTACGTAATCCAGCATCACATGGTGCCTAATCCGGAATCACATGGTCCAAAGCCGGCATCACTTCATATTTAAGCCGGCATAACATGGGCCAAAGCCGGCATCACAAGGCATCTAAGCCGGCATCACACGGTACGTAAGCCGGCACCTAATCTGGCAGCACTTGACACCTAAGCCGGAATCACATGGCATCTAAACTGGCATCACACAGCATCTAAGCTGGCGTCACTTGTATCCTAAGCCAGCATCACACACCATATTTACTTATTGAAAAGCATATCAGTACCAACTGACCTCTGGACATATAGAAGTGGTCAGGGAACAGCAGCTTAAAGCTAAACAGCGAGAAGATGCACTCCACACTGAAAGACCCTCGGTCTACGAAGTCCCCGTTAAATAGGTAGGGGTTGGTCTCCGACGGTAGACCGTTCAGCTTGAAGATGTTCATCAAGCTATTTCACATTTTACTTGTAAAGCCATTTTTTACACACAGTAGACAGTATAGGTTACGCTTTATACGACAATAGATGGCGTTAAACCAAAGGCACGCGAGGTCGATAACAAATCTAAAGTACGGCCGTTTGATTAGGCCATATTTGACAGCTGTCAAACCCACACTAAAATACATATCAACAAAGAAAAATAGACCTTATGTTCAAGCAATACCAAGATTTTGACAGCTGTCAAATATGGCCCATTCGAACGACCGTAGTAATGTGGTCAATGTTTTTTTTAGGCATTTGACAACTACCAAAACGTAATTCCTTGATGTATTCTCTTTCTTTTTTTGTCATGCGTGAATGAAATTACCATTTGTCGATGATTAACTAAGTAATTTTTTACAGCTTGCTTCATATAAAAGACTTTAGTAGCTACTGACTACTGACCTCTGGACATATAGAAGTGATCAGGGAACAGCAGTTTAAAGCTAAACAGCGTGAAGATGCACTCCACACTGAAAGACCCTCGGTCTACGAAGTCCCCGTTAAATAGGTAGGGATTGGTCTCAGAAGGTAGACCGTTCAGCTTGAAGATGTTCATCAGGTCGTAGTACTGGCCGTGGATGTCTCCGCAGACTGTGAATTTGGCATCGTCGGGGACCTTTATGTCGACGAGGGAAGGCTGCTTTTGCAGGTACGCTTTTACGTCAATTAGGATCTGGAAAAAGAAACAAGATAGATAGATTAACACTTTATTGCTTACAAACAATACAACACATAAAACAACAATAAAGAAAACTTAGAGCTAGAAGTTAGCAAGGGCGACCTTATCGCTTGCACCAACCTTTTCCAGGCAACCTTTACCTTGAAAGGGATAGTTGACACAGAAGGTTAGTATTTTTGAAAGTATCTTTTAATGCCAATTTACATTTTAACAAATAGTTTAAGTCAACAAGCACAGTGGTCAAAGCATAAAGGTGTTTCATTTATTGCATATTGACTGAACGAAAACCACACTAGGTTCCAGAGTCTGTCCTTTGCAGTTGCCAAAAAATTTAAGTGGAAATAATATATCTGATGTATCAAATCATCAACCCATCCTCTGTTTAGATAACTAGGTAAAAAAATGACAACATGAAACTGTTAGGACTAATACCTTGTAAGCATACTTCTTGTGTAATTTCTTCTGCTGTTTGTAGTGCTCCATGAGGTGTGTAACAAACTTCAGGGTGACTTTTCCATCTTCTAGAGTGGGGCCATCATATTCATCTTCAATAGCTGCAGGCAGAGAGAATAATTACTACATTCCATGCATTCTTGTTTTCTCTGTTAAAAGTAGGGAAAAGTTTTGCCATCGTGGGGCAAGGTTTGGCAAGGTTGAGCAGGTGGCAGGTGCAAATTGTGGCAGAGGGTAGGGCAAAGTTTTAACATGCTAAACCTTACCCAACCGTGCCAAACCTTGCCCCCTTTTACCCAGGACAGGGATACTAAAGGAATTTAGAAAAAATTGGCTGAATCAAAACTCAAATAAAGAATGTACTTTTTAAACATGGTAAGTTTGTTTTGTCTAGAACTATATTTGATTCATATGCATTCAAGTTTTGAGCAAAAGTTAATTCTAGTTTTAAGAAATGCATTTTAGTAATAACTAGTTTTACCTAGGAAAAACCAGTTCTAACAGTAATGTAACACATACATATAGGTCATGTTGATAACCTCCTTTTCACAACTTGTTAATAAAAAACAACTTACTCATAGCGTCCAGGTTAATAGAATCAGCTATATTGACTTCTTTCTTGTCCACAGAGATAGCTTTTTCAAACGCAATCTTTTTGACAATCTTGTTGCATTCATTGTATTTCATCTTCGCATCCTGGTCATTTGGCCGAGCTTTGGTTACCTGAAAGAAGAAATAAAAAGTAAAGATTTGTGATTGTTAAATATAAAATACAACTACATCAGGGGGTAAAGTTTAAATACTCTGACATCAGAGTTTATCGGGTTATTTGTCATGAAGTAATTCAGAATGAAAAGAGAGAGCAAAGAGTAAAAACTAGTTAAGTTTGCACTTTTCAGAAAGCAAGTATTCACTTTAAAAAATTACCAATGTTACTTTCTGTTATGTTGCTTATGTAATCTACATACATACAAGGTGTTCCAAAGGAAATACATTAAATTGGAGACGTTGTGTAGACCATTGTACTGAACAATTTTCATTATGGCACCAAGTTTGAATTCTTAACAATTAAGAAGTTGAAATTTCCATACAAACTAAATGCCTACATTTACTACAACCATTATGTATTACCCCTTATCCAAGATTGCAACCTTGCATTTTTAACTTGTTCGATTTGATCTTCGAAAAAGTTTGGAACATAGTTGTCTATGTTTGAAATTTAACGAAAACTTAAGATAAAAGATCTCTTTCTTGGTGTCAACTTTATTTTATTACCGCCTCAAACTAAAAACTTCTTTTGACTTAGAGAATCCATAGAGACGCAAAGACAAAGGGCCAATCAGAGAATCCAGTAGAGTCTGTAGTGTCAGTTATGTCAGTTTTTGACGAACATGACATTTGACCTTAGTCTACGCCACAACACGCCACAATTGTTGCCTTGGCAACTAAATTACCGCCAAAACCGTTACCTTGGCAACAGTTGTGGCGGTATTATCAAGTGTTCCAAGACGGCAACATGACATAAATCAAGGTCATAAAAAATAAAGCTCCTTTCATAATGTGGGACTCAATTAAATTTAAAAAATTTAAGTTTCTAATTACTTCTAAACGAGGGGTTTTCATAACTTGGCCCCATAATGAAAAATATTCGGTACGATGGCCTACACAACGTCTCCAATTTAATGTATTTACATTGGAACACCTTGTATATTACTTTAATGCAATACTTTAGAAGGCCACACCCAGATACTACTGGTGTTATTTATTTTGGAAAACATTACTGCCAAGAGGTGCTCCGATGGGTTTTCTTTGAAATATATTACTACTACTAACACATATTTATACTTTAGCAAAGATTGGACCAATCCTACACACAGAATCCATAAAAACAAGCTTATTATTCTGAACTATTCTGCAAGTCAATTCCAATGCTGTTTGGTAGTAAAATAAACAGACCCTATTATTCAATGTAGTCTCTTGTAGGGATAAAGATAGAATCATCTTGTAGGGATAAAAGATAAGATCATTTGATGCACAATACTTTATGCAACAGATGTTTTCCATTTACATTTCTGAAGTTTTCCTCAGGATGTTATAATTTAGTAGGTACCAAAATTGGGACAAAAGTAGGACAACAATGTATACTCACGTATTCAAAATCCTTAAGGGCTAGTTTGTACTTTCCTAAAGACATATGAGCGGCCGCCCTTCTATAGTAAGCCTTGGTATACGTTCTATCCAGCTCAATCGCCTTAGAAGCGTCGCTCAGGGCGTACCCAAAGTTCTCCAGTCGCAGGTTTGATATACTCCTGTTGGCGTAGAAAACCGCATTCTTCGGGTTCTTCTCTATAGCTTTTGTGTACAACTCGATAGCACCATTGTAGTTTTGCTCTGAAATTTTGAGGTTATGTCTGGCAATTTTTGGTTTTATTCCGGCAAATACGTCTATGAACCTCTAGTTAATATGAAATTAGACCTATTTTGAGAATGTAATGGAAAATATGCAGCAAATAACAGGGGAAAACTCACTTTTGAAGAGCTCATTAGCTTCTCCTTTCAGTTTGTCCGCAGCCTCTAAATCCTCCTGCGAGATAGGGCCGGTGATCTCATCGTTACTAGACATTGTTACACGTAAATATTACCGTAAAATTAAACCTTTACTAGTGGAAATAAGATAATAATCATAAGAACAGCGATATTCTTAATTCCATTTACATGCTATCCGCAATTCATGAAAATTGAATGAATCGGGAATGAATATGACGTTTTGTGAATGAATGGTTGACATGTGAGCATTGTTGCCAACATTACCACAGAAAAAACGTAATATTAGGTTCTTTGCAGTACCAATACTAGGTGTTACTTTGTAGCGCATGGGAGGTTTTCAATCTAACAAAAGAAATACTGGCCAAGTGCGCGTATTCCAAAAAGTTTTAATTTTATCTTTGAGTTTTTATTAATTTCATGGATACTTTGACCACCTGTGTTTCATTAATTACACACTTCGAGCATTTCCGTCCCGAGCCGGAAATGCTCGAAGATTACACATGACACATCAATCTAACTAGACGATCGCGGGTTAGAGTCTGTTCGTAGCTTAGGATCCTTTGCAGTTTGTTTCGTAGCACTGCTACGCTCATCCTACCGCGTAGTTAAGGTCTACGCCATCCACCAGCTAACACTTTTCGGGTTGATCACATCTTGTGAAGTGTTGGTTCAGGATTAAAAAATAAGTAAAACGTTTGTAATTTTAAAGTTTTTAATAATCTACCAAGCAATATTACAGCCGTTACTTTTCTTAAAAGCTCTACGTTGAAGGGACCAACTGCGTGAGCATCTTGACAACGGTTTTCTTGTCCAGCTTACATTTGGGGTACAGCGTCTGGCAGTTGTTGTCCAGGGATTGACCTGCAGACATGGCTTCGTAGATCGAGGTTCCGTCCAGCATCCGGCGGATTAGGGAGTTTCTGTAAAAGAAAATTAATTGCTTATAGACGAACTTCTTGTTAATGACTAAAAAACCTACCTTATAAGCGTGGTCTTACAGGTAAATACAACATTGCGACGATCGCAAAAGACTTTCAGTGTCATCATCATCATCTTCCTGCCCTTATCCCAATTACTTGGAGTCGGCGCAACACGTTTCGTGTAAAAACTTTTGTAAACTACCTACTATATTAGGGAGCGTGGAACAGAAAGAGCAACGTTTAGGTATATGAACGTTTTGGTAGAGGATGGTAAACTCTTGCATAAAAGGCAATGTGGGCAAAGAAGTTACGGCCTAGGAAAGCCTTTATCCAGCAGTGGACATCTTACAGCTGATGGTGATGATTACTTACGAGGACAGCTTAGTGAGCAACGCGTCAAAGTCAGTAGCGTTCCCCGTGATGGTATTCTCGTTGGCAAGTTGGACGTACGAACAGGCCAGTCGCTGCATGCAAGCCGCCGAGTCTATGTTGTATCTGGCCAGGGTCTCATCCAGTTTGTTGAACATATCTATCATGATTACTTACGAGGACAGATTAGTAAGTAGCGCGTCAAAGTCAGTAGCGTTCCCGGTGATCGTATTCTCGTTGGCAAGTTGGACGTACTGGCAAGCCAATCGTTGCATGCAAGCTGCTGAGTCTATGTTGTATCTGGCCAGGGTCTCATCCAGCTTGTTCAACATGTCTGTCACTTGGTGGAAGTCTGGTTCTGTGCCTGAAATACCAAACAAACAGATAATGGTAGAGTCGGAATTCTAAAGAAAATGGCAGCCGGAGGTCATGCTTTCTCACTTGCACTAAGGCTTTTACATACACCGGCGTCCATGCTTTCTCCCTCCCACTTAAGCAACCGCCGCCATTTATGTTCCCTTATTTTTTGTGAAACAGGTAGGTAGTATATTATGCGATGACGCAGGTGACGAGACGTAAAATAGGTATTTTACACAATTATGGCGGGTTTGATTCTTGACTGACTCACACGTGCTTGACAACAGTCCACTGCCGACTCCTAGACTTGGGCCTCCCTATCGGGAGGTATTATTGCCTGCCATGCCATACATAATTGCAAACTTACTTCTGCCATATCCACCGCCGTAGCCGTATGAGAGCGCGTGCATGATCTTGGGCAGGATAAGGACGGCTCCGAAACCCAGGATGGACCCAATCAGCACCCCGCCCAGGTCGATCTTCACAGGACCGTAGATGCCAGGAGATGTGCCGCCGTAAGGGCCCTGAATGGAAGAGTAAATCCGTTAGAAAATATCTTCATGAGACTCAACTCGCTTTCTTTCCGGGTTACCGTTTTAAAATTTCAAAGAGGTAAGTATAAATGTGTCTTTGAAGCGCCATTTCACACCTTCTCTCCCAGCCATCTTTATAGCGATTGAAAACAGTTAATATGAGTACTCTTGCTTGTCAAGCCGTTGACCCAAGGGCCAAGAGCTGCTGGCAGTTATTTTGCTTAGCAGCGGGGTAGGGTGCTGCCAGCCTATACCTAGGTATATTATCGGGTGTTTATTTTTGGTACTTAATTCAGCGTGCAATGTACCTACTATTTCTGATTGTTTTCAAATTAGGTACCTGTCCTCCAGAAGGCCCGTAAGTGGAGATCCCGAAGCGCTGCGTGCGCTCAGGCTGGTTGTCCCTCTCAGCTCTTTCCCTGTCCTCTCGACTCTTCTCCACTCTTGCACTGGGCTCGGCGAGCTGGTCTTCCGTGCGGTAGCTCGGGGACGGCATGAAGCCCCTGAAATTGAAGCTGGAACGCGTCAGGAACGGTCGGTATAGGTTTCTACAGGATCTTATGCCAAGAACGCATCCTCAGGAGCCTAACAAAAACGTTTCGTTCATTCTGGCCTGGGGTGAGCTAGGCTCGAAAACTGAATTAACTTTAGTTACTAGATGAATATAAAACTCTAAAAATGATATTAATACTTATTGACCTCTAAGATGCAAATTAATGAGGCAGTCGATATTAGGTATAGGTTTGAAAAGCGGAAAAGTTGTTCATTTTCATGGGCAAGATAACAAGGTATTAAATTATTACTTTTTAAAACGGCGCTTTCAGACACGCCACGAAACTGGCGGCACCGCACTTTTATTTGACATTCTACAAATGGTTATCTTCACAGTAGCTGCATGGACTGTCAAATATGATATTGGCGGTGCCGCACCGCAACAGTTCAGCGTCGTGTCTGTAAGCAGTCTAAAACGGAAAACAACTTACCCATCATCGTTCCTATAATCCCCGCACACTACGCCGACCACCAGCAAAAAAATCCACACAATCCTGCAACCCATCTCTCCGAGAACCCTTAACGAACTGTGCATATTTACCAACTCATATGCTTTATAAGGTCCGCCCATTGCGTTCCGATGCGTGGCCTAAGACAATCGTATGGGGAAACAGGGAGACCATTGTTTGGGTTGCACAATACTTTTACTCGCCGGTTATGGTTGTGACAACGTCACGGTGGTGGAGAGAAGATGGTATCGAATTGGGAAGGAACTGTGGAATGGGGTAATTGGGTGGCCCATGTAACTATGCGCGTGTAAGTGTACGCAACGGGAACCCTTGCCAGAATGGATTGATACGGTGGTCTTGTATTAAAATACTAGGTAAACGAACAAGGATAACTCATTTTGTATGATAAAACGACTAGATAACCTTGTTTTTAAATTCGACGCTTAAAGAATCTCGACGTTTCGGTGTAATAAGTGCAGCATCATCGGGAGGCCGACAGGTCGCACGCGCCCGCCAGACAAATCCGACCCGAAAATTATCGCTTGAAAAACTTTATTACAGAAGTTAATAAAAGGAAAAATGCTTGCCAATCGATTCTTTTCAATATAAAAATTGCGGAACATACATGGGGGTGATTCGGATACCCCACACAATAAGGCATTCCAATTATGTCTTTGGGGATCACTCCTTAGGCTTTTTCTTCTTCCTTGGGGTAGTACGCTTGCGGAGCTCGCAGGCGGCTGATCAGCTCCATTTGTTCTCCATGTTAAAACTACATACCTATTTCACCCAATTCCACGGAAACTACTTAGGCTTTACCTGTATTAGGTAGTTTACATCCACCTCACAGGCTTAGGTGGTTTACAATAATATACATCGGGTCAATCGTAGGCTCAATACCCCACCCATAAGACAAAACGTGGCTTACACTTTGCAACAAGACATGCGACATCTCGGAATCTTAATGCGATGCAATTGTCTCTTAAACTTGCGTCTGAAGATATTCAGAGCATGGAAAGTGTGTATTGTTCAGCCATAATTTAAGTTTTGCAATGGTGTGTTGACATCCTCATCTGAGACTGTGTCTTGGCTGTGTGTGTACACAAATAAGTATCCAATTATTAGTTATTATATTATGGACCACACTAGGCAGCCAGGCAGACTACCAGCCAGATGGACGGATGATATAGTGGCCATTGCCGTTAAACAGTGGCTGCGGAAGGCACTGGGCCGGAGGAGCTGGCGTAAGGAAGAGGCCTATAGGTACACAGCAGTGGGTAGATGTGAGCTGATATAGATAGATAGGTAGATGGACCACGCCTTGAATGTTTAGGTTGTTTGATTCCGAAGCTGATCTTAGCGCAGTGGAAGCAAATTAAAGTTATCTTAAAATCTAAAACTAAATGGTCGATCAGCCTCGGAACAACATTTGACTACGATTCGTAGTGCTCTTTACTATAGCTAAATAAAATAAATTTAATGAGAAAATTTTCGTTCCGGAAAGTTTCCGGCCGAGAAATTCTGGGATCAAATCTGCAACGGCTCTTAATTTCCTACAATATGACTAATATTCTACTGCTATTGCAGCTCATGTCTAAAGTATATGTACCAAGTTCGGTTGTACCAAAGGTCATCAGTGGTGACCTCCACGTAATGTTGTAAATCACTGCAATACAGAACCTAACAGCGAATTGCTTACCGTGCGAATTATGACGCCGTTTCTTTGTGAGTCTAGGTATGACAGGAATCAGGTATTCAGGATATTTGAGGAGCACAGGAATAGAGAATAACCTAAACTCACTGCACTGGAACATCCGCTTGTTCTCAGAAATTCTTCCTCAACACTCACTATAGTTCACAGTTCGACTTCAAATAATGTTTTTAACACAAAAATAACTAAAAGATTTCTCTCCGAATGAGAAATCGGCCCTGTTGGCCCCAATCAAGAAAACAATTAAAAATATGGCTATCGGCAGCCGCGACGAGCGACGAAAGTGAGGTTATATTTTGCCGGCGGCCGCGTGATTCTCAATCAAAGCGCCGGAACCAAATCCACTTGGTTCACTTCCCCACCGAACAGGAAAACTACACGAGAAACCGAAAGCACACTAAATTACACCATTTATAATTAAAATTCGCATCAACGATGCGAGCGCACGGCAGAGGACGGGACGGGACAAAAGTGTTACCAGCGCCGTCCGCTCAAAAGAAATGACTCGAAACGCAAATCGCACCGCGCGTATTTGATACGAAACTAAACATTCACCCGCCCGGACCGACCCATCGGTCCGCTCTATGCATGGCAGGCGTGATAATTTAGCTACTGCTCGCAAGGACTGAATCCCCACCTGAACTTCTGCAACTCGAGGAGTGCCATCACTACGGAAACAGGTTGAGAATGCGCCCCGGCGCCAACGCAGTGGCGGTAGGTTGGCATCCTTAACCAGAACGAGATCCCCAATGCAGGGGGTTCAGTCCTGTCCGTCCACTAAGGCGTTGCTGCAGAATGTGCAAGTACTCAAGCGACCAACGCTTCCAAAGTTTTGAGTCATTTGCTGCAACAACTGGTAACGCGACAAACGATTGCTATTCACCTCCGTATAGGGGATATTCCGGCAAGGCGTTAAGTGGGCGGCCAATTGAAATGCCCTGGCGTCAGGGCCTCTAAATCATTTGGGTCTGAGCTGAGCGGACACAAAGGACGCGAATTAAGTACAGCCTCAATTTTACAAAACACGGTCGCCAGCTCCTCGAAAGTCAAAATTGTTAACCCTACGACGCGCGACAAATGCGTCTTAGCGGACTTTACAACCGCTTCAAAATACCACCCCAGTGAGTCACGCTGAGTGGATCGAACGCAGGTAATGCCCTGACGGGAGGGCCCGCATGTGATGGCTTTTCAGTTCTCCGTAAGAACGTTACAATTCTTTCATACACCGATCAGCACCCTTAAAGTTGGTACCACAATCCGACCTGATCAGCGCTGGTCGCCCTCTTCGCCGACGTAAATCTCTCAGCGCTGCCAAAGACCTCCTAGAAAGGTCGGCCACGAGCTCAAGTGGACGGCCTTGGTGGCCAGGCACACAGTACGCACAGAGTACGCCTTTATAGACTTTGCGTTCCGCAGGCATGATGCCTTTACCATGAAAGACCTGCATGAAATCCGTTCCCACACCTGCAAACGTCAGGCCTCCGTCACCCGGTCCGGTGGAAGATCTCCCATCTGTGGCTGCATTGTGGCTGCTCTCAAGCGGTAACTAAGGCAAGCACCTAAACACAACGCTACGCACCACGTTCGTCGTCCCGATAAGATCCAAAACCGCGCTGTAGAATGGCCAATGGCGCATTACAGCCCGCGTGCGAGTTTTCTCATGACGATCCCTGACTAAGAGCTCAACTAAGGGTCCTTTTGGAAGTAACAGTGGATGTCGAGCCGAAAGGGCAGGCTAGTTCGAAGTCTGCCTCCAACCTGAGCATACGCCTTGCTCATCCAGGAATGGGTTGAGGCGCACAATTCCTCCCTTCAGCTTTCACGTCCATCCCTGAGCAGCCTGACCTCCTCTTCAAAATGTTCCGCCTGGACGACTCACAACTAATGAGCATAGAGCCGCATTCCGTTTCGCAGGCGAGAGGACGGGTGTAAAGTTCCGTTCTGCTTGGGCTTCCTGCAGTTGTTCACGAACCGTTTGATCCAACCTGTCACCCCAAGAAGTTTGTCGAGGAGCTATACCGTTCCAGCAAGAAAGCTGGGTTAGGCTTCGGTACGAGTTGCCCACGTTCACTCGCAAACCTCGATCAGGTGGCCCAAGCGGCGCCCTGCACTCGTTGAATGGCCATTCCTGCGGCGACTCAGTCAGCCATTGAGGTCCCCACCACAGTGGGTGACTCACCAAATCAGGTGCCCTGCACCCGCGCGAAGCGCAGTCCGCTGGGTTCCATTCTCCCGGTACGTGCCTCCACACTAACGGAGTTTCCGACCCCGTAATCTGTGACACCCGATTTGCCACGAAAACCTCAAGTGTATGTACCGACGTCTGCAACCAGCACAGAACTATCCGACTGTCAGTCCACGCGTACACCGTTTCATCCAAGTTGATGGTACCACGCAGATTGCAGGTTACATGATTTAGCAAGCGCGCTAGAAGAGCTGCCCCTGCCAATTCCAATTTGGGGATGGTCCATCTAGTTCTGACTGGTGCCACCTTACTTTTGGCCATAACCAGACGCACGTGCACAGTTCCCGTTGAACTTGCTGTCCGAAGGTATACAGCTGCCGCGTACCCTCGCTCCGAGGCGTCACAAAACCCATGTAGGGTAGCCTTACATCCCACCGATGGGACTAACTTGCGGGGTATCGCGATGTGCACAATCCCTGGTAAGGTGGTCACAAACTTGAGCCAATCCTTCAACAACTCTCCGGAGAGTTGGTCGTCCCATCCTAAGTTGGCTAGCCACAACCTTTGTAAAAGCACTTCGCCATGAACGTAACCGGGGCGATCCATCCGTTAGGATCGAACGTTCTAGCGATTGTCGACAGTACCGACCGCTTAGTCCAAGTTTTCCAAAAGGTCGGGCTCGATCTTGTACGTGAATACGTCATGCGTTGGCCTATATTGCACCCCGAGGATGCCCAACGTATTTGGATTGTCCGGGTTCTCAAAGAGGTGCGGGTCCTGATGGAACTCGCCTGGCAAACCAGCCAGGAGCTCTGGGCAACTGGACAACCATTTCCGCAACTCGTAACCTCCTGAACCCATGATCGCGATCAGCTCGTCTCGTAGAATTAGCGCCTGCTCCACGCTATCAGCACCCGTGCAGATATCGTCCACGTAGACGTCGCGATCCAGTACTGCTGCGGCTCGAGGATATCTTACCCTTTCCTGTGCGGCCAACTCGCAGCGTACGTACTGCCAAATACGGACTTGGCTTAAGTCCATACGTCACCGTGTTAAGTTCGTATGTGACCATCGGCTCATCTGGGCTCTCACGCCACAAAATCAGCTGATACCGACGGTCATCCGGATGTATCATGGTTTGGCGAATCATTTTGACGTCTGCGACGAACGCTACCTGGTGCAAACGAAAGTCTGTGAGAATGTCCACAATGTCCCGGTTCAATTTAGGACCCGCGTGCAAACATTGGTTCACAGACACACCATTCGAGGTAGGAGCAGAACCGTCAAACACCACCCGTATTTTCGCCTCAGGTGACTTCAAGACAGCCAGGTGTGGAATGTAATAATGCTCGACACACCTCCAATTCAGGCTGGACACCGACATGTGGCCCAATTGAATATATTCCCGCATGAATTCTATATACTTCTGCCGAAGTGCTGGGTCTCGCCTCATCTTCCGCTCCATTCCGAGTAGTCTCACACTACCATAGAGGACCGTATCCCCTTCTGGTAGGTCCTGAGGTCTCCAAACTGGGCCGAAAACAACATACCCCCCTGTGGTATCTACGGCCACCAAACCAGCTTCCTGGAGTACCTTCTTCCTACCGCACCATAATCTCCCGAGGACGTCTGAACCGAGAAGTACGTCCACCGTACCAGGAGTATCAAAATCAGGATCAGCTAACTCCAACCCTGTGGTTAGACCTCGTACCGTTGTTGGTAACTAACCTGAGGAGTTTCCAACCACTTCATCCAGCACCACGGCTGAGACTTGATAGCTGACGCCTGTACATGTGCTACCTAATGTGAACTCAAAGTTCGTCTGACCCCGAATGTCAGGCACATTTAGGCCCCCGATGCCTACAGCTTCATCCGCACTTGGCTGTACATTTAGGCCTAGCCTACTCACCAGCTTACTCGATACAATACATCCCTGAGCCCCTGTATCCAGTAGGGCTTACTTGAATGGTCCGGCCACCGTATCCCCATACCCAAATCTTAGCCGTTGGCAAAAGTACCGTGATTGGACGGGGAGCCGAAGCTGATGAGTAGGCGGCGATTACCTAGCGGGAATCTAAACGCGGTGAGGCCGTCCCGCGGGGGTATCCTCGCTACCCAAACCTGTGTATGGGTCCCACTCCTGCTGGTAGGGAGGTCTGCCCATAAAGGCCATGGCTGGAGCTCTATAGTACCCCAACGGCAAACGTCCGTACCGAGGTTGCGCCTGTAGCCGCGGGTACTCAGGCATAGGCGGAGGCATGCGTGGGTCTTGAGACCCAACCAGGTGGCTCAAGCCCGCAGAATATTGCATGTACCCTGGCGGCTGCCTAGTCTCTCCTGACACCCGCCCGTTGATCCCGTACCTGGGATGGGCGTCCTGGCCATGTCCCTGTCGTTCTTCCCCATTCCGGCACCTGCTGCCGTGGTGGAGATCGTCCCCACGTCCTAAGTGGGCTCCGTCTGTTGACGTCCCCTGCCTGTCCCTGTGACCGATGCGGAGGTGGGCTCCTCCTTGAGGGGTGGGGAGCGTTGCTCCCTCCCTTGTGGGCAGGCTCCTTCGCTGATCCGATCCAGCGCTGCCCCCGGCGCCTCCGGAGCGATTCATGCAGAGCAGCGGATGGTGTGCACCCTGGCAGTACCTACAGTTGGTGCTTGAAGGGCACTCGCACCTGATGCGGCCCCAGGCACCGAAAACACCAACGCCTCTGCTGTGCCACACCCCGTCTCCTCTGAACCCGCTGCGCAGCAAACTCCTGACACGCTGTCACCCCGTGGCCTGTCTCCCTGCAGTAGGCACACCCTGATTCCAATGCAGTGTTGTACCGCCTGGGTTGCCTACTGTTGCCTCCTCGCGCCGGTGCACCCGGCCGTTCCGGGTGACGAGGGGCAGAGGTCTCCTTGCGAGGGCTTCACCAGCCTGGACGTCCACTCGCCTGCTTTCGGACTCGAGGAACGACATCAGATCCTCGTAGGTCGGGAGGTGGTCCGAGGACTTGCCCCATGGAGCTGCTCGAATCGAGCGACCATTTCGCTCGGCAGGCGGCGAAGCACTGTGTGGACCAAGATATAACCGTAGCCCGCCACTGGCAAACCCTGTCGCTCCAGCGCTGACCGCGACGCTGACTGGGTGGAAGATTTTCTCGCGGAGGTCCGTACCGCGTTATGGTTGGTATTGACAGCCACTGGTCTAACAGCCTGTCTACAATCAGGCGCTTGTTCCGATACCGGTCGGTAAGGATCTTCCACGCCACCTCATAATTGCTATCCGAGACCGCCAAATGCGTCAGCAATTCATGAGGCTCTCCTTGTAGCCTGGACATCAGCTGAGCCATCTTGTACGCTGGCGTTATGTCCGTCCGTGTGGACCACGCTGCTATACAGGTCCTCAAACGCCGGCCAGTCGGCGTAATCGCCTGCAAAGACTGGAACCGTAACAGGCGGAAGAGGCACCTGTAATCCTTGTCCCACTTTACCACGGAATGGCTTTTCCTTTCCGTCACGTCGCCTAGATATGTCCGCAGCTGCCTGCTCAATGTCCTGTGCCAGCTCCAAGCGAAAAACCAATAAACAAATACCACAAAATAAATGTTAGTTGACTGGCCTAGACCTTACCGATAAGGTACCGTTCACTAGGCAAACAATACAGTCACAAAAAAAAAAAAAACCGAAACAATATTTTCCAAAATTAATAAAATATGTGGGTAATATAAAAAACACGCTTAATACTAAATTACGGCTAACTATGTTGCAATAAACACAACACGCTCTGCTACCAAAAATGTTTGATTCCGAAGCTGATCTTAGCGCAGTGGAAGCAAATTAAAGTTATCTTAAAATCTAAAACTAAATGGTCGATCAGCCTCGAACAACATTTGACTACGATTCGTAGTGCTCTTTACTATAGCTAAATAAAATAAATTTAATGAGAAAATTTCGTTCCGGAAAGTTTCCGGCCGAAATTCTGGGATCCGTCTGCAACGGCCCTTAATTTCCTACAATATGACTAATATTCTACCGCACTATCGCAGCTCATGTCTAAAGTATATGTACCAAGTTCCGGTTGTACCAAAGGTCATCAGGGTGGTGACCTCCACGTAATGTTGCTAAATCACTGCAATACAGAACCTAACAGCGAATTGCTTACGTGCGAATTATGACGCCGTTTCTGTGAGTCTAGGTATGACAGGAATCAGGTATTCAGGATATTTGAGGAGCACAGGAATAGAGAATAACCTAAACTCACTGCACTGGAACATCCGCTTGTTCTCGAAATCCTTTCCTTGGTATTCACTATAGTTCACAGTTCGACATCACATAATGTTTTTACACAAAATAACTAAAAGATTTCTCCGAATGAGAAATCGGCCCCGTTGGCCCCCAATCAAGAAAACAATTAAAAATATGTGGCTATCGGCAGCCGCGACGCGAGCGACGAAAAGTGAGGTTATATTTTGCCGGCGGCCGCGTGATTCTCAATCAAAGCGCCGGAACCAAATCCACTTGGTTCACTTCCCCACCGAACAGGGAAAACCACACGAGAAAACCGAAAGCACACTAAATTACACCATTTATAATTAAAGTTCGCATCAACGATGCGAGCGCACGGCAGAGGACGGGGCAAGGACAAACAGTGTTGCCAGCGCCGTCCGCTCAAAAAGAAATGACTCGAGACGCAAATCGCACCGCGCGTATTTGATACGAAACTAAACACATAGTCAACTCAGGGTGTTTCGTAAAAAACTACGTAGAGTTTTTCACCTCGGCTGAATATCTGTCGAGTATGGCCAACCGCATGGTGGCGGTGATACTACCTACAGTCGCATTCCCAAATAGGGTTGACGTCAGGCAGGCGGCCGGTCATAAAACATTGCAAGATCCTAGCAGGCTGTTTTTATGCTCAAACAAAACATGTTGCGCCGACCTTTGGTTTAAGGGCAGGCAGATGATGATGGGAAGAATACCTATGTTTAAAACGTAGGATACGAATGTTGAAAATATTTCAAGGGGTGAACCAGCCCATAGGCCATAGGTACTACCTATATCTTTTCGACCTTTCCCAGAATAATATATCGATAGAATAATATAATATCGATATCGATATATGAAGTACCTAAGCAATTTTTTTCAGGTTTGGACAGACTAATTAACTAGGTATTGTAAGTAACTTGGACTACTTACTTACCTACCTAAAGTTGTTAGGTTCATGTAATTTCACCCTTTGGTATATTTTAAATCAACATTTCACAAACTATAGGAAATAGATGCCCGTGCATACCTAGGTGATGATAATTATCGAATATAATTACTTACCTTACCACCATCTGTTCTACAATATCAAATAGGTATGTACGTAATTCAGTCATTACAACAACACCTAGGTACCTGTTGTTGTTTATACAGGAAGTCCTGCATACAGGCATAAAAGTGAGTTTACAGAAGGTTCACTCGACCCTATTTAGGATTTTCGCGATTGTCATTTGTTACATAGTTAGGTTTTCTAATGTCAAAAATCTTATACTTTGTATAAGAAAAATCTGATACAAGAACGTCATAATGATTCTGAGCCAATTTTAATCCAAGAAATGTGACGTTCGTGGCAAACGTCTTTTTAGTTACCTTGAGTTCCCCTAAGATTCCAGGCTATGTCCACTTAAAGTCAGTAAGCGTCAAAATCGACGCTAGTACTGAATGAGCCATCTGTAAAGGCGCCCGAGCGCCGTTTCCCTAATTTGTGCAGGAAGTCCTACGCAGGTGTATTACACTCGAACAGGATGGATAATAATGACTGCATGACTGAAACATCCTGCTTCCATAAAATTACAATGAACAATGTTTTTGAAACTGGCTGAAAGATAAATGAGTACTTACGACTTTGCTAGCCAACGGAAGTTGACTTTCATGAAGCAAGTAGGTACCAAAATCAGGACTGTTCAGTGAGATTTTCATATCGGGATAAAAGAGTTTGACAAAGTATTCTGAGGAGATTTTTATTCAATGTGCTCTAGGATTTCTGTGGATCGCACTCACACAATCGGAAATTGACAGCCATGAAAAATCTTGCCTCAGACACTGAATAAATCGTCTGTCACAGACGTATGAGGCCAATGATTGTAAGGCTAAAGTAACCCCAGGAATAACTTAAACATAAATGTATTTTAATCAGATTTTCGACATTCAAATGGTCCAATTTACGTTGTAACACTATGTTTAATGTATGAAACGGGATAGCTTTTCTGTCTATGCCGATTTTTAAGTTTGTATGGAAATCTTCTCTGACGTTGAACCTTAATACTCATTCATTAAATATCTCATAAAAAGTATTCTCATACAAATAGGGCGTCACATGCATTACGCTGCGTCGACGGATGCGCCTGTCAAACCATTTGTCAAATTTAGTTAAAAACGATTTGATTTTTGAATAAAAATGCGCAGCAGCGGGTCTTGAGATCAAATTATCTTAAATTTTTCTAAAATTATGAAACACATAATTGATACATGTTGCTCGCATTGACTGACTTGTGCAAGAAGGGAAGGGTATTGCTCAACCCAGCTGTTAAAACACTGCAAGTTGATCTTAAAAGGCCTATGGACATACTTATTAAATGTTAAACATGCAACACTGCTTGTAATTAGTCTTGTACGTAAGTAGTATGTTTAAAGCTGCTCGACATTTATATTTTTTAATTGCCAACAATGGCAATCGAAAACCACCCCTATATGTATTATTTTTGTGATTGCTATTATTTAACTTTTGTGTGTACCTACTGTAGACTATATATGACAACTATGTGGGTTTTTAAATGTCATATTTAAACTGTCCCAAATATGATCAAATCAATCAACATAGAACGGAATTCTTTTGGCTCAGGAAGTTTAACAAAATTCGTAACTCTGGATGCCCACGGTCCGTTATAAAGTCCCCAGTTTGTAATTACTGGTAACAATTTTACACTAACGTATTTTACGTCAGCATTAAAGTTACTGTATGGCTTACAAGAGCGAAAAGTCGTCACCTTGACTCGCTGAAGATCTTCATTTCGATCGCCGTGTTGATAGTTTCGAGCACCTTTGACGACTGTCATAGTCTTCATTTCGTTACTGGCTTATAGTCTACGAGAACCATATCATCGGTGATTATCGTCCTCTTCACTTTCGAATTTCATAGACTTGAGACTTGTCGGTTACCAGCCAGTCGTCGCAAGTGGCAGTGCTGTCGATGGAGATTTGCTGTCCTGATGATGCAGCAGTTTACTTAGACGGCGCGGCGGTTATTACCCAATCATGTCAGAGGCCTGCTTCTTGTAGTTGGCGGTTGAAAACCTGACACCAGGGACCCAGGGTTCATCGGGTCTTTGGACGACTCGGTGAACGAATCGAAAAAGAAGAAGCAGTTTGCGAAGGCAGCAAGGTCAGTTCAAGGCCCAGCTCAAGGTCAAAATCTGTAGCTCGAATTACTATTGACTTACCTATTATTAAGAATGGCTTGAGTCTTAAAACAGTCCAATAAAGCTATATGTGTCCATTAACATTTCGACATCAACTGTTAACATTGGATTCGTTGCGCCGTTTATGAGTTCAAAACTCATACAGAGTCCGGCAAGCGTAGCGTTGGGCGCCTTCAGACCAGATAGAATGATGGTAGTGACTGGATGGTGAGATCGTGCCTCGTGCGTGGCATACACTGGAGAAGGCATAGTCTAGCAATAGACTGCTACTCTGATGCGATATGATCGATCACTTAATTACACCCTATCAGAAGATTTCAGTTACTATGGGAGCTCTATTTTTTTTTTTCATATTTCAATTTAGGTTCCATAGGGAAAGTTGTTCCTTATCACCAGCCGGTTCTGAGTTTTAGCTACAGCTACCTATCGGTCATTAGTAATATGTCACAGTACATTAACTTTGTGGGTGTCCCCAGACTCCCGAGGAACACCACGGACACTGCACGGTACAAAAACATACATACATCATACGCCTTTATCCTATGCGGGGTAGGCAGAGCGTAAAAAACGTCCATTTACACCACGTCTGACAAAAGTTTGAGAGTTATTCAAAAGACTGTGTATCATCATAGTGACAGGTTGTCACATTGTCGCCTAAAATTGCAATACCTACACATTAACTCTCAAATCCTTTAATTGCTTCTTACTTCACCCACGGGAAAGATATGGGTTGATGCTATTCTAAGCCAGCACCACACGGTACGGTAGAAAAAACTGTAATAAATGCTAAAAACACTCTTTATAAATAAATATCTAATCTAACCGACTTTCGCAAGCCAATGAGCATAACTTGCCGCTATTATGAAGATATTTTCGATTTGCATGCTTTGTAAACTCTGTATTGCTGTAACACGACTATCTACGACCGAAAATGAGTGTAGAGTAGGTAGCTACTATCGCCAGCAAATCCACCTACCCATTTATGCCGGCTTTGAATAGCATCACCCCAATTCTACCCGTGGGTGTCGTAAAAAGCGACTAAGGGATAATTACCCAGGAAATGGGCAGGATCGTTCCCTGTCAATGCAACATCTTACACTGCGCTCACTAATCCGCCTGCCAAGCGTGGTGAGTATGGCAATACTCCCCAATACGGGGGAGGCTCATGTCCAGTAGTGGACTGTTGTGGCTGTAAAGGTTACACAAAACGTCCATGTGTACGTTATTTTTGCGCGGTGTTATCCGTTGCGTTTGAAAAATATGATTTTCCACCTTATTTTCATACACATGCGGTTAATGTTAAAAGGTTTCACAGACGCATCCGTTAGTGCAAAAATATCGCACAACGCTGCGTTGACGGAAGCTTTTGTCAAATAATTTGACATAAACTTGACATAAACCATAATGAGGTTGAAATTAGTATTGTTCCAACGCATTCGTTACGCAGCGCAAAAGTAACGGACGTTATGTGTGTAAAGCGTCTAAGGGACCAACTTACACAGACTTTTCTTAGTATTTGTTTAAAAGTTTTAGGGGAAGTCGGCCTAAAGCGGACACAGCAGGCAAAGACGTCACACCAATTTTTTCGCCCATATTAAATGGAACTGCGACGTCGCCGTGCCATCACATAGCCCACACCGGGCAGTCGCAGGTGGGCTGTAGGATCAAAAGCGTAGCTGGCGCATAAAATAATATATTTTTGCTGGTTTTGTAAAATTGATGCGTGAGATGTTCGAACTGTTATATCAAAGTTCCGAAACATTTAGCGTTTACCTTTAGTCTCGTATCGTTTCGTATCTATTTGGCTATATTCATGAAGCATTTGTTCCGTGCGGCGTTTTAAAATGTGAGTAGGCTACTGGTTAAAAACCAAAATGACTGAAAAGGGCAAAGTGGCTCGGGCAAAGCGGCCCCTGATTAAGAATCAGATACGATTACATATCACATACGATTTTTGGGTCACGTTAGGAAATGATAGTTTGTTGCTGGAATTTTAATTTTGGAGCTAATTGTATTGTGTTTCTGATAATGGCGGTCACTAAAAGAATGTAGTTACCTATAATATTAGGTTTCTAAAATAATGAAATTCAGATTTGTAGTAGGTATATAAAAAAGTGTAAATAAATAATTTTTAATTAAAATTTATTATCCGTTTACTCGTTTACAACCTTCTATTTCTAAAAACAAGAATGCATTAGTTAGAAATAACTACATCCAGTCAAAACTTGGGTTGACTTTGCCAATTTCTCTGTGGCCGCTCTAGGCCGCTGCTTGGGCAAAGCGGTTTCTATTACTAGTCTTCGTAATTTTTACATTGTGTATTTTCATTTTAACATTTAGAAAAAATACTTAATGCATTATCAAACTTCATAAAATACTTTACCTTATAGGACTAAAACATTTCGGAAATTCTTTGCTTATGCAGTTTTTTTTGTATTTAAAGTTAAGGTGTCCGCTTTGGGCCGACTTCCCCTACCCTTAAAGAGGTGGTTTGCTGCTACCCGTTGTCGATTGAAAAAGGATCTTTTCCGTAGTTTTATTTTTGTTTGTGTGTATGTATCGATATATATTCTGAAACTCAGGATATTCTGACTATTGCCTCCATGAGGATTTCAAAACTTTCAGTTGGTATCGGGTCGTTGGATGACTTGGTGTCCCGCTCGAAGAAGAAGTAATAATAGCTACTTATATGCATATCTTTCTTTATCCGACCCACTTTCTTCGGGGACGCGTGCGCACAAAACTACTGCGGTACCTATTTCATGGACCATCCATAATCTTTGAAGTCAAATTCCTGTTTTTCTGGTCCTTTGAATTGTGCGGTATCCCGTTGATGTCTTTTGCACCGAACAAAATTATTAGGACATTTGGGAATTGATACCTTGAAAATAAGAAAATCTCGTACAATACAAGGACGGGACACCCCACATTTGGGGCTTTTGGCTTGATAAAGTAATTTTATGCGTACAAATTGTTGCAAATGAACAGTTTGGTGGGTCGCCTCATGTTGCGTTTATCTTTGACCCATTCCACGTCAGTTTTGACTGCAGGGGAAACGTATCAAAACAAATACCTTTTATCAACCTTTGATTCCTTGAAATGAATCCGGAAACAGTAAGTTTGTCGCAAGATTACTTGATAATGGTGTATATTTATCAAAAAGTTGCATCTGTGATAAGTTTAATATTGAATAGTGAGTAATAATCATATAAAGTTTAATAATTTTCAATAACCATTGACGCAAAACATTTATACAACATTGTAGCATGGTCATGATAACAGTGAAAAGTAGAGGTAACTTCATATTTTTATTTCTTAGTATTTTGGGATAAACTTAGATGTTTGGGTTTCTGCGTTTCATATTTTGTAGAACAAAATTCAATTTTTTTCTGATAATAACGTGTTCTAGATTATGTAATATATAGAAAAAGCGTAGCTCGTTTTCACCTCACTTTATGGGAGTTGGCCCCTTATTAAATAAAAGAGGATTGAGCGATAGGGCTAGGGCGTACCCCCGAGGCGACGCGCAGGGGCAGCACCCGGTTCCTGTGAGAAATGGACAAGGGTTGTTGCATCTCCCAGGACGGGTGCGACGTAAGAAGCGAGTTCGGGAAGTGGGATTACGGCTGATAGAGATGAATGGAAGAGAAAGACATGTTGCGCCGACCCCAAATAAATTGGGATAAGGGCAGGCAGATGATGAGTTGTTACGCACGATTTGAAAAAAGTGACCCTCCAGGTCCCTACTTCAAAAGTTACGCCTTGTAAAGTGGGGGAGGTAAAAGGTTAAGGGGGTGGGGCCCACTGGGTTCCATGTCTAATTTTGATCAGGAGGTCTCGAAGTACGTACTGTCGATTTTCAGCTTCGTGGGTCAATCCGAATAGTTATAATAACCGGCTATTAACGTTATTCCCTAAGCTAAGAGTACTAAGTGAGCCGTTTCCCTAATTTGTGCCAACACTCTGTATTTGTCTACACTAATATAATAAAGAGGAAACCTTTGTTTGTTTTTTTGTTTGTTTGTTTTTTTGTATGTATGTAATCGATAAACTCCGAAACTACTGGACCGATTTCCAAAATTCTTTCACCATTAGAAAGCTACAACATTCCTGAGTAACATAGGCTACTTTTTATCACGGGAAAATTCCTCATTCCCATGGGAAAACGGTTATCAGCAGGAAAAGCGGGAAATACAGCGGATATTACCCAAATTAGCCAAATCTCTTTACCGATCTTCGCGAAATTTGGCACTATTATTACTAGCATATTAAAGATGGACATGGACTACTTTTTGACAGCCCTCGAGGATCTGAAGAACCTGATGAAGATCACCAGCATCCCGTCTAAACTATAGGAGATACGGTCATGGCTTCATACAAAAAGTTGTTTACCTTGACGGGCCGCTTCTGCTGGCACATGGTCATCGAGGATCTGGAGTACCTGATGAAGACCACCAGCATCCCATCTAAACTATAGGAGATACGGTCATGGCTTCATAGAAAAAGTTATTCACCATGACGGGTCGCTTCTGCTGGCACATGGTCATCGAGGATCTGGAGTACCTGATGAAGACCACCAGCATCCCATCTAAACTAAAAGGGATACGGTCATGGCTTCATAGAAAAAGTTGTTCACCATGACGGGCCGCTTCTGCTGGCACATAGTTATCGAGGATCTGGAGTACCTGATGCAGACCACCATCATCTGATAAGTGATAGGGTAATGGTTTCAAAGTATAAGTTATACAGCATGACGGGCCACTTCTGCTGGTCATGGTCACGAGGGTCTGGAGTACCCGATGTAGACCCCCAGCATCCCATCTAAACTATAAGAGATACGATAATGGCAAAGATCCAATTTCTATGGGGAAACAGGTAAGTAGCAGCGGGTGAAACCGCTGGGCGGGCCGCTAGTTATTCATAAAACTGCACGCATTGTAAATAAGTATACATGACTAGTTTCACATACCGACTGACTTACCAAATAGATAATAGTTTTTCAACTCATTGTTAACTGCGCGTGGGCATGCTAAACAATAAATCTATCAACAGTTAACGTGCGTCGATCAATCGTATGCAATTTATCTGCATAATTATAATGCACATCGTGTTCAATGTAGCTGTATATAACAGAGGGTTATTTCACAAACTAGGAATACGGCGTGCGGGCGCCTGTTTTTCTTCAGGCATGTACGTAAACTTTGCAGAGTGGTTCAACGTAAGGGGCCATCCATTTTCAAAGTCCTAAGAAAAAGGCTTCTGTATTTTGCTTTTTTTATGAGTATAGTGCCTCTATGTGGTTTTCATCTTTGCATGTCGGACACCGTGTCGTCCAACGAGCCATTAAACTTCTATGTCGTCGTGAGTTTGCTTCATATCTTTGACAGTTTAACAGTCACATCTGCTTTTATCCAAACTTACCTAATTGTTCAAAATCATGTTGCAATAGGCTTTAACGACGATTACTTTAACCATGGGGTGGTTCAACCCTCTTTGGCGATGCTATCGTAGGTGGATTCACCGCTATCATTCGTTTGACCATCATTGGAAGATCTAGATTTTCAGCAAATAGAACCCAATTCAGCTTTTACAAAACTTCCTGAGTGGACACGGAGTGGCAGTAGACAGTACGACAGCTGATTCTGTCTCATCGTAACCGCAAAAAAAACACTTCATCGTTGTCAGCGATTCTATCAATTATACGCAATTCATCTCGCATAATTGCACCCCTGACGTGTGTGAACGTTTGTAAGTATGGTTGGCAAAAACGTTATTCACTTATGCGGCGTGAATGGGTAGAAAAAATGGCTTGATGCTGTCGTGGTCGCTCCCGGCAACATTGTTTAATTGAATTTATGCATCAAAGAATCATTTTACATACCTAATTTTACTAGTTATACAGGATGGCCTTATTTAGCGATAACGGCCAAAGACGTAATATAAATCCCTTATACGAATCACCCTATGTATGTTCCGCGATTTTTTGTAGTTTCTTATTTATTTGACTAATTGGAATACTTAAAATTGCATTCGACTTTCGCTATATATGGTTCAACCACAAATTAGGGAAACGGCGCGCGGGGTGCTTTTACAGATAGCTCACTCAGTGCTGGATAGTGACGATTTTGACGCTTTCTGACTACATAACTGGAATCTCAGAGGAACTCAAGGCAACTAAGAAGATGGTAGCCATGAAAGTAATATTTCTTGGGATTAAATTGGCTCAGAATCATATAACGTCCTTGTATCAAATTTTATTGTTTCGATATTCTTATACTTTGAGATTTTTGGCAGTAGCAACCCTGGCTGTGTAACAAGTGACAATCGCGAAATAAGGTAGATTTCAAAGATCAAGTAGGTACCTAGGTACTTACAAAGTGTCATTCCATGCTTCGATTCCATGCAGCAGCGTTAAGGAACTAGAGTCGTAAAAGCCGCAGTCACACTTGGTTCAGACTGTGTTTGTCGCAGGTAGAATGCGAAGTCAGACTTCCTCCAAAGTTCTTGCAATCGTGTAGATATCTCAGGGATCGTTATATCTTTTAAATTGCACGGTTGTAGGATACCACCACACCACGCGACCACAAAAAAATAACGATCAAAAATGTTTGAGAAGTTAGTGAGTTCTTCTGCTTCTGGCACGATTTTCCGGTGTTTACCGAATCTGGATTTTGACGCTTCCGAGTGCTTCGCCGCGGTGACTGTACCGCAGTAGTTTTTATTGAAATCATAATCAATTACCAATGTTAGCAACCGATGTGGCGCAGTGGTTAGCATGCCTGCCTGCCACGCAAAGGTTCCGGGTTCAATTCCCGGTGGGGTCACTCACAAAGTCGATATTTATCACTTTGTGTATTTGTTCCCAGTCTGGTTAGGACATTGCAGGCTGAACCACCTGATTGTCCGGAAGTAAGATGGTTCCGTGCTTCGGATGGGCACGTTAAGCCGTCGGTCCCGGTTGCTGTCTATGATGGCGGTCGTTACACAACCATGTCAGAGGCCTGCTACTTTCAGTAGGCGGTTGAAAAACTCTGACATCAGGGTTCATCGGGTCGTTGAACGACTCGGTGTCCCACACGAAAAGAGAAAGAGAATGTTAGCAACCTCTTTGTCCCACTTTACCGCGACATTCTCAGCTGCGGTGCGGCGCGTTGGACACGGTCGTTCACCTTTACGCATACGTGTTTCACTACTTACTTTACTATGTTTGTGACTAGTTTCGTACCTACTTAAGTACTAGCTTGATAATAGGATACTACCCAATGTGCCAGAGTTGTTATAAGATTTAGATATACAATGTAAGGGGTCCTCATTGGCGATTATTAAAAAAATGCTAGACGTAGCCCCCAGGCTAAGCCATGACATGATGCACGATGTCCTATCCCATCCAATCTAGTCACTTCTTCTGTGTTAAGAGCTGGTCTTTTGTCGGTGAATAACCCATCACTACCAGCTTTAATCAGGGCTAGTCACAAGCCATAGTCGAAGCAAAGTCGAAAGGTGTCCAACGCTACCCTTTCAGAGGCGTGGAGTGTGAACTCTACCACAAATTAGGAAAACGGCGCGCGGTGCGCCTTTACAGGCGGCTCACTCAAAACTAGCGACGATTTTGACGCTTAGGTAGGGTCATTGCGCCCGTTGGCGACCGATTAGTCGACTTCCCAACTTTGCACTATGATATTAATATGAAGGTTTCATATTTGAAGGTTGATTTTTTTTGTGAGCATAGCAGATATAATCAAGATATTCTTTTCGAGAAGTATTTGCGAAATACTGTAACAGTTTATTTTAAAAATAATTTAGAACCGAAAAATACCCAAAGAGTCAGATAGCGACCGCTTTTTTCAGATAGCGACCACGTGTGCGTCAGATAGCGACCGCCTGTTTTAATATCGATATTATGGGCATATTAACCATTATTTAATAAAAAGAAATTACTTTTGCACATTTCTTATACTTATTGAACAATCCTTTTTAAATCTACACCTAAAGTTTTGACCTAGTACCTAACTAGACATGATTAAAAAATTAACAATATTTCATAGTGCCAAACAGGTGTCACAGCAATAATTACTGCTGACTTTGCTGCCTCACAACCCTTGCCGACGCTGTTTATTACGTTTTGTTGTCTCCGAAGCCTCAGCGTGAACCGAAGAGGCATCAAGACCTCGCTGGTCTTCAGCGCGCATTTGTACGGTACCGATCCTAGCTAGGTTAATGCGTATTTTCTGATACTGAGGAGGATCACCTATTTCTACTTCATTGATGCAACCGCCAAGGACCCAGCCCGGTTCTAGCTCTCAAGGTCACACCGCACCAGAACTGTCCATGCCTCATACCTTGGTGCTCATAAACACTACCTTTGCCTGTACTAATCACGCCAGCGCGCAATGTTAGGGGTATTCAGCTCCATCCGCAAACTCGACCAGCAGGATCTGTCTTACGCAGCAACTGGGCATGAAATTCCACCCTCGGTTGAGGTGGGCTTTAGTGGACAAACATAGAAGGGAGCTCAGGAGACAGGCCTTTAGATATGCGCGGACGCTAGAGCACATAGACCGACGGTCTTCGAGTCCCTAGCAAAAGCTAGTAGGAATTCCGGGTGTCGCTACTTCATGGTGCTACAAAGTATCGGTCTTGGAACTTCCTGATTCACTTACACAGTACGACCCACGATGTACCAAGAGCGACCCATAAATATTGCACAAAGACTCTTGTCGGCCAACAACACACAGCAGAAGTACATAAGAACGTAGCTCTCTATCCTTGGCAATTATTTTCTTCATCTTATGGTGAGTCCTTTCTGGTCTCCTGTATTCACTTCGCTCTGTTGGAGGTATCTTCGTCAGTCACGTCGCAGGAGCTCATCAAGCCTCTAGCCTTCTTCCATTTTTCTGGAACCCTCGGGGGTTTATATTGGCCACTGTATTGCCTTCATAGTCTGCAGGCCTAGCTGACTATGACTACCCAGGCTACTTGCGCCAGGTAAACTAGTGTGGGTGCACCAAACGCAGATCTTTTTCACCTACCTTTTTTAAACGGGTATCTATGACGTCATGCAACTGTTCAACCCAACATGAAATTTGAAGGATGTGAGAGCAGCACAGCCTGATTCAACCACTGCCAGCAATTATGTATGACACAGCTCGAGAATCTGCCAACGCAAGCTACCCTGAAGAATTATAGGCTCAGTTTTACGCTAACGTGGAGGCATGGGTGTATGGCGCAGAAGTGATGGTGCTGGGCTTTAAGTAAGGCATGGAAGTTCTGGTGCAATGTAAATGTGATCGTTGTAATCAGGTGGGTTCGCGGCGGTAGCCAGTGTGAAATAAAATACCCCTGTATCCAAAAACATTGCTTTTACATGGCAGCACTTCTCCCTTAAGGCAAGGACTGTGTGGAGGTCAGTAAATAGTGAGAACTTCCTGCTTCTTCGTTGTCTCCAAAGCCTCAAAGTGAGTAAAAAAGCAGCGAGAACTTGCTGCCCTATTGTGGCGTACTACTTTACAAGACCCAACTCCTGAGAGAGTCCAACGAATTATAATTATACGCTATAAGGAGTCTCTCTGCCAACACTTTGCTGCACAACAAAAACTGGGCTGAATTCTCTGGACAATGAGGAATTTGAATGCTCAGCTCAAAGTGCACAGAAGTCGCCCAGGCCCCGAGCCTAGGACGTGCATCTTCTCCACGCAGCTGACCCGCACGTACTGGAACCTCACCCCACCCCAGGCATTTATGACGTTACGAAATAGCTCTGATTGAAGAGTGACGATTTAGGGGTGGTGTGTATTGACCAGGACATCCCAAAGAAACTCTGCCTGTACTTCTGGCACAGCTCGAGGAAGGCAAGTGGGTACGGCTGGTGCTCTTTACATATGTCCATTGTGCACGATCCAACAGAAACGAATGCGAAGTTGAAACAGGTCCTCTACTTCAGAACGCGGAAACTATATTAAAAGCCAACAGGGTCCATGAGATGCTGTTGGCGGGGCGCGCGACGTCCCATACTGTTTTATTTGTTAGATAGAGATTACAAAATTATAGCGCGTTCCGAGACGAAGAGTCTAAGAGCAGCAGTTATATAAAAGACTAGTTAAAGACATTTGAAACAAAAACCTATCAAAGGGCCAACAAAACAGTGCAAGAGCAAAAGTGGTGGTCGCTAAGTAACGTAAAAAAAATTTAGAGTCTGATTGCGACCGTCTATTTTTCATACATTTTTGAGTCAGTCGCTAACTAAACATGGTTTTTTAGCATGTACTAGTTAGCGACCACTCAACTAAATAACTGTTCCAAAATCGGTCAAATAATCATAATTTGACGGTCGCAAACTAACTACGCTATAAAAAACGTCTATAAGAATTGATTAATGTTGCAAGAATCAAAACTTTGCTAAAAGATAACCTGGAAAAAAATAAACATTTTTTCAAGCATCGTGTTAGATAGCGACCGGCCGGTCGCTATCCAGCATTTTTCTAAAAATTGCGTGCCCGTTCGCGACCATCTAATAAATCATAAATTTACTTAAAAATAACACGAAATTATCGTTAAATTAGATACTTTACTAAAGTATCAATACCATTAAACCGTTATAGTTGTAAAAACTAGACGAATACCTGAAAATTTCACTTTTGAAGTGGCACGTGGTCGCTATTTTTTGGATAGGTTTTCGGTGTGTTTTCGAGGGCAGAGCGACTGGCAAAATGGATGATTTATTTGCGGTACATTGGTGAGGTTTAATGAACAGATTTGAATAGGCGTAGATTCTACAGTTATCCTTGTCTTGTTTAAGTCACACTTTTTTACAAGGAGTTAAATATAACTCTTATTATTGCAATATTACTGAGATCAGACCTGAAAATGGTCGCGAACTGACGCATGGTCGCGAACGGGCACAATGACCCTACTGACTTTGACTGGAAATAACTGAAATCTCACGGGAACTGTAAGAAGATGGTTGCCACATACTTTATATTTCTTGGATTAAAGTTGGCTCATATGACGTTCTAATATCAGTCTCGCGCACACAGCTGTTCGGCCGTGACGTGCGTATTATTGCGTCAAGGACGTACCTACAAAATGTCCTCGAAACTTGTTAAGTGTTCTGGTTGCAACGTCGTTATTGACGAAGTGCTAGCTTTTGTGAATAATAAAATTGATGTGATGACAGAAGAAAGTATAAGTAAAATTTGTATTAGTGCGTTTTCTCCCACGGATATCTCAAACGCGAAGGAGCTATTATATAGCTCACTATCACAAAAGAAGAAAAAACGCAAGGGCGATGGAAAGAAGCAACGTGATATTGAGGACATTATCTACACCCTCAAGTCCACACCAAGCGAGGAAATTCCCGTTTTCGTGGCGCGGGACCTGCAAAAACTACCCCCTGTCTTATTCGATCACGTCGATGTTACACGGTTGTTAAAAGACTTGGTAAAATTACAACGTGACGTCCAACAAATTCAAGATCAATATGCGACTAAAGACGAACTAAAAACACTTAAATCGGACTTGGAAACCCTAAAGACAACATCAGTGATAAATAACTACAACGATGTGGGTAACGTAAACACAAAGCGGGGCGCATACTTGGGACATAGCTTTGAATGTGACAGCGGCCCAATGGGCTTGAATCATATAACGTATGGTGATGGATCAGTGTCACCCAAAGTATCCCCAATATATCGTGATATGTCTGTACATTCTACAGATAAAAATTGGGAAACTTCAAAAATACAATCTCCAAGGAAACAGGGTCCTTTAAACTCGAGCTGCCACCAAAATCAGCAAAATCTAGGCAATAATGCGAGTCTAAACAACATATCCAGAGAAACAACATTCAATAAACAGCTGATCGATGCACCTACCAAGTCGATGAGTCACGCGGCTCAGAGCGATAACGACCACGGACCGGCTAGCGTAATGGGACACACGGCCGCCCCGAGCGGCCCGGTTGCGGCGGCGGCAGCGATGCCTAGCTGCGAGTCAATAGATAAATCGCTAGCCGATATCATTAAGGATGGCAATTGGAAAGAGGAGAATAATGGCAATGACTGGACGTTTGTTGAACCAAAAAAGAAGAAGTATCGTTTTTTGGGTAGAAAAGGCAACGCTGTTACTGGGCCTAACGTAAACTTCAAGGCGAATGATGTCAAAGTGCCTTTGTTTATTTATAACGTGTCGAAGGAGGTGACTGACTCCGGTACAACAAGTGGAAAATCTACATCTAATAATGGATAGTACAATTAACCTAATATCTTTTAACTGCAAGGGACTTGTAAGATCTAGCGAGTGTTTGCGGCAATTATGCAAGAAGGCGGACTTTTTGGCAATTCAAGAGACTTGGTTATACAGTTATGATATACAGCTACTAGGAACTATTGACGACAATTTTGCGTTCGTAGGCAACTCTGCAATGGACCTATCAGCTGGTGTGTTTCGCGGGCGGCCCTACGGCGGTGTAGCTTTACTGTGGCGCAAGAAACTATTTCCAAACGTATCCGTTATTAAGTGCAACAGTGACCGTATAGTGGCTATAAAAGTACTCCTGGGCGATCGCTCGTTTATTGTGTGCTCTGTGTACATGCCTACCAACTCGCGTGATAACCTGGTGGAATTTGCTCTGTGTTTAGGTGAATTAAATTCAATAGTGGAAAATAATAATATTGAATGTGTTTACATGCTCGGTGACTATAATGCGCACCCAGGAAAATTGTTTTATGATGAATTAATGAGTTTTTGTACTGAGCAATCATGGTCATGTTATGATACTGAAGTTATGTCTGCGGATACAGTAACGTACGTAAGTGAGATAAATGGAAGCCAGTCGTGGCTCGATCACTTTGTACTTACTAGTGCAGCTAAAGTAACAGCTGTCTGTGCTAGGGTTCTCGATGACGTCTATGTGTCTGATCACTACCCTGTGCTGCTTAATTGTAACATACAATTTATAAAACCAAAAATAAACTTGCCAGAGATTGATAATAACTTAATCAAATGGGGATCACGGGATCTTGATCAGACAAATAGGTACCATGATTTATGTAACTCTAAGTTCAGGGACATTGATTTTAATCCAGCTTTTGGCAATTGTGCGGACGGTATTTGTTCAGATTTAAGCCATAAGATACTGCTTGACGAATTATATGATGACATTGTTTGTATTTTAACGAAATCTGCCATAACTACTTGTAAACTTAATACTAATAAGAAAAAGAAGTGGAAACGTATTGTAGGATGGAACAAGTACGTGCGTGACGTTCATACTACGGCTCAATTGTATTATAAAACGTGGATAATGTGTGGTAAACCTACTTCTGGCCAAGTTTATCAGAATATGCGTGAGTCGAAGCGTGTTTTTAAATCCAAAGCACAATGGTGCCATAAAAACGAACAACAGATTAAAATGGACACAATTGCAAAACACCACGCAGATAAAGATTTTGGTAAATTTTGGAAGAAAACAAACGCACTAAACATTAGGCCATCTCTCCCAGTAAGTGTGGCTGGATACCACGACCCTAAAGAAATTGCAAAAGCTTTCCAGAAGCATTTCTGTGTGCAGTCATCTTTAGGTCCTGCTGAAGGGGTGCTCACTGCTGCGCCCAATGCTCCTACACGAACTGTGTCATTTACTAGAAAGGAAGTTGCCAATGTCATCCGGAAAATGAAAGGTGGTAAATCGCCTGGTTTTGACTTCCTCAGCATTGAGCACCTTAAGTATGCGGGCTTCCATTTGACTAGAGTGTTGGCAATGTTTTATTCGCTGTGCCTGGGTCATGGTCATCTCCCTGCTAAGCTTATGTACACTACAGTCGTACCAGTACCGAAGAATAAGACAGGCGATCCCTCAGACCTCCTTAACTACAGACCAATTTCCCTTGCAACAGTAATTGCAAAGGTTCTGGACAGTTTGCTTGACAGACAGCTGGATATGCACATTACTCTTAATGATAGACAGTTTGGTTTCAGACCGGGCCTGTCAACGGAAAGTGCTGTGCTCTGTCTCAAGCAGACTGTCCATTACTATATATCTAGAGGTACTCCAGTTTACGCGGCTTTCCTGGACCTGTCCAAGGCTTTCGACCTTGTATCTTATGACATTCTTTGGAAAAAGATGGAACAAACTACCATACCAGTCGAAGTAATAGCACTTTTTAGGTATTGGTATCAAAACCAGGAGAACCGGGTAAGGTGGGGTACCTCTTATTCAGACGCGTATACCTTGGAGTGCGGGGTGAGACAAGGTGGACTGACCTCTCCCAAAATCTTCAACTTATACATGAACCAGCTTATTGATGAGCTCAGTAGTACCATGGTCGGATGTCATGTAGGAGGAGAATGTCTCAATAATCTGAGCTATGCTGATGACATGGTGCTTCTGAGCCCATCAATAAAAGCATTGGCGAAACTTGTTGGAATGTGTGAGTCATATGCGGGCCCATGGGCTCAGGTATAACGTGAAGAAAAGTGAGTTGCTGCTGTTTAAAGCTGGAAATAAATACAACGATATTGTACCATCTGTATCACTTGACGGCACTCTCCTTCGTAGAGTTAAAGAGTTTAAATACCTGGGCCACTGGGTTACTGAGGATCTGAGGGACAACAAGGACATTGACAGGGAACGCAGGTCGCTGGCTGCTCGTGGTAACATGTTGGCCCGTAGGTTTGCGCGGTGTACCAAGAGTGTGAAGGTGACGCTATTTAAAGCATTCTGCCAGTCATTGTACACGTGCAGCCTTTGGGTTAGCTTTACACAGCGGGCATACAGCGACCTGCGGGTCCAATACAACAACGCGTTTAGGGTTCTGATGGGGCTGCCGTGGAGGTGCAGTGCGTCCGGGATGTTTGCTGAGGCAAACGTTGATAGCTTCCCAGCTCTCATTCGAAAAAGGTGTGCCTCGATACATGCCCGTGTCCACGGCAGCCCTAACAGGATACTGCGCGCACTAGTATACAGGTGGGATTCTCCCTTCACGGAGAGGTGGATTCGGGTCCACACTATGCTGTAGGCGCCTCGACGTACGCCATTTACTAACACTTAGTCTATAAGCTTACTAACTATGATTGGATTTGATTTAATAATATTGTGAATGATGTAATGGAATGTGATTTGTTTATTAATATTATGTACCTACTGTATGGATTTTAAATATCTGAAATAAATAAATTGAATTGAATTGAATATCAGATTTTTTGATTTAATACACTTTGAGATTTTTGACAGTAGCAAATAGGGTCGAGTGGTCGAGTGAACCTTCTGATACTCTCTATATTTTGTTAGGGAGACGGCGCGCGGGGCGCCTACTACATCGTCCATCGGTTCTTCATTAATGTTGAGTCTATCCAACTGTTCTGTGCCAGACTATGTCTAGTCTATTGTTTGTTAGTCTGACCTAGTCTTTCTGTAGATGTTAAAATCAAAATAAAAAAATAAAAAACCAAGAATATAAATAATAAAAATAATGTATTCTCAAGACCCTGTCTGCGGGCAGCTGGTTGGAAAGTTTAGTTAGACTTTAGCTGTGCTTCAGCTTGCATACATGCTGTCAGCTGATTCTGTAATCACTTAGATAGTACGAAGGTGGTCTAGGACGTCTTAATTGTACATTCATGATGTGAGAGGCACTCAGGTTTACTGACAGCGTAAAATGTTATGAAGTGCTTATTCGGTATGTAATAATCATGATTAGTTGCAGCGTTGCAGTCAGCTTTTTTCTTCATTCATCACATTAGGTATTTTCCTGAAACATCTTTGTACTTCAAGTAGGCAGTAAATACTCCATAACCTGATGTGATGGATGATGGACGTGAAAGAAAAATGAATGTGCTGCGAAATAGACAAAGTTTTATTTACAAATATTAAAAATTGAAAATTTCATTTTCGACCGCCGGGACTTGAACTCGGGACCGTGGGTTACCGTCCCACTGTTCTGCCAACTGACCTACGGGCGCCCGGCGGACCCTGCATGATGATTCTCTTAACTTCTAATGCTTGTCTCCAAGCGATGACTAAATAGGTTTAATTATTTGAAACAGAAAACCGTCTGTATTATTTCTAACGTTTTCCCTATTAAAAACTCCCGATTATTTTCCTACTTTACTGGTTTATTGGAAACTAGTATGGCGGCATGGGCAAGCGATTCCTGTACCGTTACTCACTTATAAGTACCTCCTGGTTCCTGGTCATCTACATAGAGATATGGCAACGATTATCCGATGGGTACGGTGACGCCGGCTTGGCATAGCATCACTCCAATTATATTTTTGCGTATCATGAAAGGAAATAATCAACTCATTTTTACCCGGCATTTATTATTATACCTTCCTCTTTAATAAACATATCATGTTTTTATTAAAGCAGTTTTTTATTTTAGCGTGTTTTAGGAGGAGTTAGCGGGGTCCATGATGGAGAAACATAAAAAGCGTCTTTATTTTATAGGTACCATGTCATGAATGTAGAGTTTTGTGAAAATGGGTAATAAAACAAAATACGAACCTACTGAAACTCAAAGTAAGTACGTTAGTAGTGAATTTAAATTCTAAAAACTTTCAAAGTAACTAAAAAAAATCCGGTCCTCACAACATCAATATGTGCAAATCGATTTTTAAAATTGCTGTGAAGCGGAACGTATAATTTACTGTAATCCGGTAGAAAATAGACGTCGGCGCGTCGGCCGTAATCCTGCTATAATTTACCAGAAACTGATTAGTAAATCATCATATCCTATATCAACGGATCCTACTACAGTTAATTACATAGACCCACTTCATAGTATATTTAACGGCAAAATCATTGAATCTGGTGCTTAATTTCTGAAACTGGGATTTCTGAAGTCGTAGAGGGAAGTCCTCCGTAAAGGTACACTACGTATCTACTACTCTTTTTTTAATGTCTAGGATTTGTACCTATGTGTGAATTGATTCGAGTAGTAGAACTTGTGATACAAGTGCAAACAGTAGTAGGTACAGTGTATACTTTGTCAAGCGAAAATTCAAAAATAGAACTCCTGGTATGCTGGTGAATCCAGTCGCTGCCATCTACAGGATTCGAAATAAGTCTTGAAGAACTGCATTCCTTGCAAGGCAGCTGTACGGCCATCCGCACAAGTTGCAAGTTTGTAGAACACAGTATAGAGTATGTAGAGAAAAGTTTTGTTTGTGAAGTGTACTTGGAGTGTGAGTTGTACTCTGGCTACATGAGAATCTTTGCTCGAATCAGTTCGAAAGTAGACTCGCGGTGGTTCGGACGCACGTGTTTGCCAGCGCAACGCGCGCTTCGGAATATTCGTTCTAAATTCAAATTCTGAAGTTTCTAAACTTTTTCTTGAAATACTTTTTTCTGTATCCGGTAGTGGCCAGTGCTGTGTTGAATTTGGATTTTATTTGACAGTGCACAAGACTAGTGGATTGGATATTTGCCTGATTTTGATACCTGCCTACTACCTACCTTGATTTGGATTGTTTTTTTTTCTGTTTGGTAAGTTTATCAATTTTTCTAGCAATTCATACCTTAAAGGTTTAGCTAAGGAAAAAGTTTGGGAGAGTTTGAATTAAGCTTAAGCTACAGTCACACAATAAACTCCAGAAAATAATAATGTTTTAACATAGGTATCAATTTATTTATTTTTCATTAGTAAGTAGTTATATTTCAACTGCAATGTATATTGAGAACATTATTAAATCAAGCATTTTACAGGTTCGTAAATAACTTCGTGCAACTCTATTTAGCACGCTTACCATATAATTTTATAACTGTACATAAACGTTAGCCGAACCCATCTCTATGCCCATGGCTAAAATACTTCTAAAAACGTTTTATTCGAAGAATACCGGTTGTTAGGAACGGTGTACCAAAACTCTTTGCAGGCCTGATCAGGCCATGAAACTGAACAACTTCTATTATAGAGCCAGTGATGGAGCCTATGTTGGGAAACATTTTTTTTTTCGAATGTTTTCATAGATGATCGTGATCTGATCGTGCCTGCAAATTTTTCTATAGGTTCAATGTTTATATTACAGGGCTAATGTAGCAGTCCCCAACCAGTTTATCTAAGTACAAATTTATCCCTTGCCGGGTAGGCAGGGCATCGATCTTAAAAATATGGTTGTTATCGCTACGTCTGACAAATACCTATTAGAGGCCCGTTTTAGCTAGGTATTGTCGTGTAGTCACTTGGTGCAAGATTGGAACGTCCACCCTATATTTAAATTGAGTCTAGTCCCCTTAGCATGCGATGTCAAAATTCTTTACTTGTTTTGATACAGATAGGTAAATTCCATGACATATCTTGTCTTCTCGCGCGCTAGATAAGTCTTCTGATTTCTTGATTTCAATCAATTTATGACTATAATTCTACGTGAAGGTAGGTAAGTATAAATAGATGCTCATTCTATGCACAAGCGCTGCATGTCTACGTTCATGAATTTGTATAGTGTTCGTCGTATATGTCTATCTGTCCGCATTTTCACTCGCATTCCCGATGCAATACCTACCTCCTCACTTCGCCAAACTAATTCTACCAAATTATTAAAATGTCAAAGAGGTAGGTGAATCGATAAAAAAACAAAGTACTTAGGTATTATGTTATATTAATATAGACGTTTGCCAAAACTTAAAGCGGGGTCCACACGTAACTTACGTTGGTGCACTATTTTAGCGCAGCATAAACGCATGCGTCTGTCAGATGCACGCAATTTCAAATCCCTCGAGTTGAAATTGAAAATTAACTCGACGCTAGTTTCTGCGTTGCCCTATTGTAACATCTTATAAATCATCATCTGCTTGCCCTTATCCCAAATCAGTTGGGATCGGCCCAACATGTTTTGTTAGAGCACAAAATCATGTAGCTAAAGGATTTGGCAATATTTTTTGACGTCAACTCTTTGGGAATGCTGTCAGCCGAGGTCAAAAACTCTACGTCGCCTTTTACGAAACACCCTGAGTGGCTAGGGGTGGCAGTATTCTTAGCTGCTACCACACGGATTTAAAAAAAAAAAAAAAAAACCGCACGGTATCACAACCATAATCATAAATAAGGTATTCGAAATCTGTATGCATCTGATAGAGACGCATAGATAGAGCTGTTTACCGAACCAGATTCAAACAGCTCAGTTTTCTCGCTTTCACGTAATGTGAAAATGTAATAAAACTACTTACAGATCGATTTGTATGTTTATTGGTACAAGAAACTTACGTTTTGTACATTCTATTAGATCTCTTATTACCCGGTTTTATCCATTAAACGATTAATGTCTGAACAACTGTCTGAAGTTATAGAATAGCGCTTTTATACTATGTGGGGGCAGAGCGTAAACGACTGTGAAAACGTCTCACTTAGGCGTGATTTCAGAAAATAATGTAAGTAGGTGTAGTGTAGGTATTGTTGCATTAAAGTGACAGGCTGTCATGTCTATCGCTTTAAGCTAAGTAAGCTCCCGAATCGCCACTTATCAAACCCACGGAAGAACAATAGAGTGGAGTGATGCTATTCTAATGCGGCACCACGAGGCTTAAACCCGCTTAAGTAGTTTTATTGTGGAATGCGCAACTGTTGGCATTGTGGTTGCATCTGCAAGTTGGCTCTTTTCCGTTTAGTGGTTTGAATTCCTCTGTTGAGGTTACTAAAATTAGTTTTGCTTATTGTTTATTCATTGCATAAATAATGGGGAAGAAAGAAAACTTTAAGATTATTGCAGATGGCAGCAGGCGCGACAGTGCTGACTGAACACACCAATAAAAACACGAACTAAACTTCCTACTATAAGACTTTTATGACTATGGCAGGATTTTTCAGGCGTTATAAAAAAACAAAATTCAAAATAAGAACCCCACCCGTTTGGTCTTCAAATAAGATGAGTTGCTGACTGATTGATAAGGTACACGTTTGCAGTTTGCGCCGTTTAGCATTTCAAAATTAAAGTAAAAAATATTTGAACATGACTTCAACGTAGTTCTTAGATGCAAATTGTGGATAAACTAGGTATGAAACTCCAAAAGATTTTATAATGGTACATTTTATCTTTGAATCAAATGCTGTTTCTCATTTTATTATTTATTTGATACACGATTATGTTTTATGTACTAAAATGACACGCTACAACTACGTACAAGTTATACCTACTTAGGTACCTACTCATCAATAGGAATTTTACATACCTATCGATTTTCAAAAACGGCGGCGTACGTAGGCTTTTCGTTGACATTACATATCTATACTTACCATTTGACCAGAAAAATTACCATAAGTCAAATGTATGGTGACTCTGAGCATCTCTGAGTAAGGGTAGGATTTCCATACTCGCGACGCCGCTTTTACATAATAACATAAAATACCTGATCAAAAAAGTAGTTAAATATAATGAAACAGTTCTCATAGATTCAATAGCAATAATTGAACGGAAACCTTCACTCTTGCACAAATTCGCACAATAGAACTGAAGTTAAAATAATGAACCCATTTTGAAACAATTAGTAGGTACCTTTTATCCGGTATAAATTTTATCGGAAGAGAAATGTTAATACGAAAAATCCATATGAACATCTTTTACCTACTATGGGGACATCTGCGAAATCACAAAGAAACAGCTTTTTCTCTCTCAAAAAAAACCCTCAAACCTATTCAAGCTATTATGTACATGGTTGTTTTTCACGATTTTGCAGATGGCCCTATAGTCAAAAATATTCATATGGTGAAATTTTACTAGTGACCGATAGCGAAAACTCAGAACCGGCTGGCGATAAGGAACAACTTTCCTCAAGAAACATAGCTCGAAATATGGAAAAAATAGTTTGACTTCCCATAGTAACTCAAATCAGCTGATCGGCAGTTTTGTATGGGAGGTCCAAATTTGTTTTTCATATTACGACCTATGTTCCCTGGAAAAAGTTGTTCCTTATCACTAGCCGGATCTGATTTTTTGCTATCGGTCACTAGTAAAATTTCACAGTATTTAGATGCTTAGAATCTATTACTTACATTCGAAGCACTTGACTAAGATTTTAAATACTTCTTCTACCTTAGTAATAATATTAATAATAGGTATTATTCCATTGAAAATCTCGACAGGTGTAAAATTAAATCGCCAACCTACTTATTGCGAAACAAACCACGCAATTTGGAAGAGTTGTGATAAAATAACATCGTGTTATATAAAAGAGACTAGTTACTTGTTTTGTGACGGTTGATTTGCCAATTTCACAGAAGAGTAGACAGAAAGGTATTAAATACAGAAATATCTGTTAGGCGAAATAAAATTCGCTGTGTGGACAGAGTCTTACCACTTAAAAACTGTTTTTTTTTCTTTTGTGCCGTACCAGTGGACAGTCCATCAGTTTCACCTGCTTCTAACCATTTTCCCGTGGGAACAAAATAGTAAAAAGCAAAGCGGTGTAATATGTTGCTCAGGGATGTTGTGCATTACTATCTTTCTTGACGAAATACTTAATATTGTTCAGTATCTACCTACCTAGACTAGAATCGTAGTTTAAAGTAAGGCGTTTTCCCTCGGTAATATTATCTACAAATTTGATTTAATTAATACGAGTACATTATAAAACTTGTCCCGTGCAAAAGATCGGTGTCAAAAATAAAATACTCGTAAACATAGGTAGGTAAGTATTTTTTTTTACCTAACCATTTTAATGAGTACTAGGTACTTTGCGCCTAAGCTTAGTACGTACCTAAGTGCGGCTATAATTAGAAAGTACCTAAAGCAACAAACATAACTGCAGTGCCCCCAGATATATCACCGAATTCTGATAAAATGTCTCACAAATATACACACATGAATCATTTCCTTGTTTCCAAAATAATTCAACAGATGTCGCTGTTAGGTAGAAGCGATTACAAGCTTACATTTTGCTGTTCGTAAAATATTTAGGTTCGCAAGGACAACGATTTTTTCATACTTTTTGAATTAAACCTAAATGTTTAAGAAAGTTTTCTAACAGAAGATAGAATAACGTTTAAAATGATATAATTTATAATGCATTTTATAAGTAAATAAGGAAATTAAACGATGAATAAAAGTTGATGAATATTTTTGCCGACCACAAACACAACTTTGTAAATTTTAAAACGCGGTGTTGAGATGTCTTCCTAGTTTCTATAAGTAACCCGAGTTTCGCCGTTGTCGGTATCGCTTCTCGGCCTTTTGGCTAAGATCAAAGTGTAGTATCTGTTCTTTTCAGCTTAATATCTGAAAGTTCCCTCACTGAGGGACCAGTATATTAAACTGATTTTTGTACCTAGACGGGATGTTCGGGGCTCGCTCCACTCCCGTCGCGGGTCGGCCCGGCATTGCAGTGCCGCTGGGATCGGCCCACATTAAACCCTAAAATCAATTGGCCGATAGAATAGGCCATATTTGACAGCTGTCAAAATCATGATTGTGCTATGCTAAGGTCCATTTTGTATTTGTATATCTTCTAATATGGGTTTGACAGCTGTCAAAATGGCCTATTCCTATGGCTGTACCGTAGACGAATATCAAGTGTAGTATACAGACAAGATACAGACATAATCATTTACATACAAACATCACGCCTTGCGGGGAAGGCAGAGCGTAAACGGCTGTAAAAAACGATCATTTGCACCACGTCTGACAAAAGTTTAAATCATTCAGAAGACTGTATGCATACGGGGTGTAAGGGACAATTCAACGAAAATTTTGCAGGCGTGCTCAGACCAGGAAACTGAACAATTTTCCCCATAGAACATAATGTACACTGTATGTCAGCCTGTCGCCTAAAATTCCAATACACACCAACTCCCAATAAGTAGCTTCTTACGACACCCACGGGAAGGATATGGGGTGATGCTGTTTAAAGCCGGCGCCACACGGGATTTTAAACAGTAAAAGAGAACTTTTGCAGATAAATGAGTTATAATAATTAGTTAAAAGATTAGTTGATTCGTTAACGAGATTAAAAGGTTAAATCAATTTGCAATGGCCAGAACAATAAATAGGTAACTTACTCAGTTAAATTACATCTCCAATTTGTACCGAAAGGTTTTATTAGCTAATTTACATTGCAAAATACCTAGTTCAAAACAAAGATTAATAACCCATATTAATTTATACCTACTACTTATAGTATATGCAAAGCTTGTTTGTTTGTTTATTCTTCTTTCGGAGTGATTTTAGGTTAAGATTTTTACGTGTATTTTAGAGGCTTAAAGCGATAGACTACCGCGGACTCCTACCTGTGCTCCTACAAGAAAAGTTTTTTTTGTGTCTCACACTAGGAATCTAATCCCCCTCCCAAAATACAGTAAGGTCCAAAAGTCCAGCAAAGAAATGTGCCAGCTGTTGATAATAAAGGTATTCTTACTTCAAAGTAAAGGTCAATGTAATCTCGATATCGGACTTGTAGAGTTGACCGCAAGCAGGCCGGCGGCACTCAATAGAAATATGGGGGACAAAATTTTGACCAGGCTAAAACATGCGTAATGCTTGTACTGACAGGCGTGTATGCTTTTGTGTGCGTGGCAGGGCTACCACCTGCTACCCACAATCGGAGCGACTGAACAGGCGCGACAGCACTATACAATTAGACCTATAAGTGCCTCTCTCTCGCACATTGGACATACAAGCTAAAACTCACAGACAAATGAAACCTTTTTCGCGCAGCGCTCATGTTTTTGCTCTGTGCTAAAACTCTTTTTCCAACAAGATCTCAATCTGACATTGAAAGTGAAAAAAATATATATCACACACTATGTCAAGTTTCTGTACGCAGTGACTTTGTACTGGCGCTCAAAATAATTAAATATTATCCAATGGTTTTTTTAGCACAGGTACAAATATTAGTTTTTTGTATAAACTTTGCAGGGTGTTTCTACTCACGATTCTAAATAACTTTTAATATGGGGCGATCTGCGCAATCGCAAAAATAATTTTGGATGTTTCATAGAAATTGAATAAATGTAAGTGTTTGTTACCTTTTTCCTGTGTTTTTCAGTTTAAAAGGCTTGACATTTTGATGTAATTTAGTAAATAGAGTAGAATGTGAAAAAAGTACTAAGTGACGGCCGATGTGGTGCAGTGGCTAGTGTGACTGCCTGCGACGCAAAGGTTCCGGGTTCGATTCTCGGTGCGGCACTCACAAACTTGATATTTATCACTTTGTGAATTTGTTCCCAGCGTGGTTAGGACATTGCAGGCTAAACCACCTGATTGTCCGCAAGATAAATGCTTCCGTGCTTTGGAGGGCACGTTAAGCCATCGGTCCTGGTTGCGGTCTACGTTTACTTAGACGGCGATGGTAATTCAACTATATCAGAGGTCTACTAATAGTAGTAGGTGATTGAAAAAAAAGGGTTCATTGGGTCGTTGGTCGACTCAATGTCCCACACGAAGAGAGAGAGAGTACTAAGCACTCACACATAGGCTTTTATACTGCAGAAAATATGTAGGTACCTTATTCTCAGGGGTAAAATGAAAAACAGCTGCGAGTGATGCTATGGGAAAAAAAATCTGGTATAACTAACTATTTAACTGTTCTCGACTCTCGGTATGAATATCACAGGTGCAAACGCAAATTTTAACGCGGCTTCAGGATAGGTCTCTTTAGCTACGAGCGGCGATGCCACTCACACAGCAACGCTGTTTAGATGATTTAGATCATCTGTCAAGATGGTGAAGGCTTAATGATGGTTATACAACAAATTCCCCCGCTCGCGTCTGTCTATGTGTCAGTATTCCTGTATGTTTTCGCGTATCTAAAAAAATACTGAACGATTTATACTGTTATCCAAAGCATTTCTCCCGAGAGGTATGCATGTTTTTTTTACTATTAGAAAATGAGTTATTCCCGTGCGAAAACATTTTGCAGCGTGGGAGGTTGCTGGACTGGCTAAAAAGAGACTATGTGTTATTCTTGGTTATATTCTATCTATGTACCAAATTTCACCCAGATCGTCAAGCCATTTGAGCGTGAAGAGATAACAAACATACATAAAGGCACACACACACAATCTCGGATTTATAATATTAAGTACGGAATACTAAGGTGTGCATTAAAAGTTGTATAAGTATTACGTGAAACTGCCTATAAGTCATTATTTGTTAAGCTATAATAATATAGGTCTTTAGACACAAAGACTTGTTTTCAGATTCAATTAAAAATGTAATACGAGCAGAATCACTTACTGTATTATAGCGGTATCAAATGTGGAAACTAGTGGAAAACATCTGTATTCGGTACTTTTACTTTAAGTACATATTACCTACATACCACAAATAAAATTGTAAACTTAATACGTTAGATAGGGTTTAAATCTGCCGATTCCAACGGTTTTTTGTGCGTAGTTCAGGTTTTGTTTAATTTAATTTTTATTTGACAAGAAAAGGAGGCTAATATCATGGGTCACATTCACATGTAAATCTTTAGTGTTAACCTTAGTTTTTATTTGATAACCAAGGTGATCCTGAATCGAGAATTTCCAGAGATAACGTATTAAATCAAATTAACTGACTTAATTTTTTCAAATTTGCCGTTCGAATAGAAGTATTGTCACGTAAAGTCATCACACCTCCACAGAAGCAATTTTTTTTCTTAGTATGAATACTTGAGTATTATGGCCTCTTAGTCTCGTCCGTGATAGACGAAGCGGTAACCTGTCGTTATATAAAATCTCTGAATAGGTATGTATATTTATGACTTCTTTGCCGGAAAAGATGGTAAGACGACATAGAAGCTTTTCTCCCAAATTGGCATTCGGAAGCACAAGATCAGGACTGGTGGCGTGAAAGGGGGGAGGCCTTTGCCCTGCAATGAGACATAGCGGAGGCTACATAAAAAAATTACTTTTTTATTTACGGTAGAATAGTCTTTTTCATATTAAAAAAAAAATTATCTTCAAACGGCAATAGATGGCGCTACCAAGATTCAGGGGACTTGCCTGAGTAAATTCTCGTTTGATTTTGTTTTATTTGTATCAATGTTCAACGTAAGCACTTTTTACAATTATAAGTATTTTAGAAAACGCGATAAAACGGCATTCAATACTTACATTATTTTTAAGTACAAACTAGAATTTCGTAACGCTGCAAAATTTTTTCTTTTATAAACAGCTGTCAAAAAAGGTCTCATTGTATTGATAATTTTTATTTTCTGTGCGCTACGCCGCCGCTACAAAGTTACCGCGCGGGATACCTACTCGGGCGGGGGTTTGGTATGATAAACGTAGTAGGTCATATTTTTGGCTCCAGATACTTCGACTTTTTGTTTTGGAAAACCTTGCATTAGATGCGTACTACACATTTACTTAGATTATACCTACTAAACTAACAAATACTTACTGTACTTACGCTTTAACAACTTACTTTAGCACGATTACGTAGGCAAGTTTATTTTAACTTACTTACCTTGATTCCTGTGATGGAAATCGAAAAACTTTCAATTCTTTGTCGTCTCTGGTATTTTTGAAGCACCCGAACACGCTACAATAATGCGCCATTATATACTTTTACAAAAATTTTGCTCACATAATTCCTACTAATTACCTACCGTAGCGCGACGTGGCAACCAAATGTCAGTATCCTTTCATATCCTCTGACCGCAGGGCGACAGCGGGGTGAGGTAGATATCAGAGAGGGGGTGTCAGTGTCGTTTCTTAGCGGTTAGCTATAGTTAGTATTCTTTGCCGCAAGCGTAGATAATAGCAGCAAAATCTTCGTGCGAACCTCACCTCACAGCCAGGAAACGGTTCAGAGGGAACCCCACAAAAATCAGAATATAACTGAGGCAACTCGTCGCAAAGGTTACTTGCCCCACAAATAAAAATTAAAAACTACTTTTTCTATAACAATCGCCGCCTAATTTATCGTATCATAGACAGCAAACAGGAACGACGTCCTCCGAAGCACCAAATCATATTTCTTACGGACTTTCTGATTGTTTAAGCCTGCGATGAATGGAACTTAAAACAAATGTACAATGTGCTGATTTGTGCATTTAGTTGTATTTAAGTGCGAGCCAAATATAATTGCGAAGAGATTCTTATATGTAGTTTCATTTAAAGCAGTACCTGCTGAGAGCACAGCACGACATCTAGATTCCCTTTGAATTATTTTCTTGCTCTGAGATAGGCTATCCGTAAATCTCCATGTTATGGTATATCCCACCCAAAACATAAATGTGAAAGGCTGCCAAGTTCGATAATATTGGAATGCTTCGCCTATAAAAAGAGATCTAGTTCCATACACAGACCTCAGTTAAAAATAGTTACAGGAATGCACACTTGATTTTCCGCAGTTTGGAAAGTAGATTCTGAATAAATATCATATTAAATACCTAAAATTGTAATACTTACAAAAATGCAAACCTGTTTTTTCAGCAGTTTGCTTATGACATTTTTTTTTTCTGTACTTTTTAATGATATAACTTGGCAAGTTTTCACACACTTTGTTATAAACCTACTAAACGCAATGAGTCAAGTATATAATTTTCTATTAAAACTTGCCAAGTTATATCATTACAAAGTACAGAAAAAAAAATAAAAAAGTCATAAGGAAACTGCTGAAAAAACAGGTTTGCGTTTTTGTAAGTATTACAATTTTAGGTATTTAATATAATATTTATTCAGAATCTACTTTCCAAACTGCGGAAAATCAAGTGTGCATTCCTGTAACTATTTTTAACTGAGGTCTGTGTATGGAACTTGGTACTTATTTAGATCTCACTTCTTTATAGGCGAAGCATTCCAATATTATCGAACTTGGCAGCCTTTCACATTTATGTTTTGGGTGGATTTCATTTTTTTGTAAGGTTTATTTTCTTTTTTTCTTATGATTAAGTTTTTTAAGGAAATGTCTCATTTATACTAATTTTCATATTTTTGAATATGGACTATATGGACTATGCTTCTTACAAAGAAATGGACTAGTTTTTTTTATTAAATTTTTCTACGTTTGCGTGGCAAAGGAAACTTTTTTGTTTTGTCATTTTGTATGCTGTTTTGTACGACTGACACGCTAGAGCGCATTGCCCATTCAATATCTTGGATTTTTTTTACACGTTTTCTATTTACTGATAAGCTTGCCAAGTCAGGGCGGTATAATGTACGTAGCCGGATATATTCAATTTTTACTTAACATAACATAACAGCTACAACAGTCCACTGCTGGACATGGGCCTCCCCCTATCGGGGGGTATTGCCATACTCACCACGCTTGGCAGGCGGATTGGCGAGGATTCCTGGATGAGTATTCATTATTCGCTTTTACGACACCCACGGGTAGAATTGGGGTGATGCTATTCTAAGCCGGCATCACACGGCATAGCAATTACAGCAATTTTTACTTTACTTTGACTAAATTACAAACCTTCGTAACGAATTTTAGGTCGGTACGACCATTGGAAGATATAGTTAAATTTTTTGTTTTAGTTCCTTAGGGGTATGAATTTACACCTTCATTATTTTTAAAACCGACTCACACTTGGCCATTTTCAGATTTTTTCCTTTACCTTGACCTAAAGACCTACCTCCATGCCAAATTTCAAGTCAATACGACCATTGGAAGTGGTCTAGGTTTTTGATGAGTGAGTGAGTGAATCAGTCAGTCAGTCAGTGAGTGTATAGTAAAAATAGCGATTTTCTGACGTCAATATCTCAAGACCTACAATAGGTACATTAACGAAATTTTGTATTTTAGATAAGTAAGTAGATCTCGACAGATACTAGAAATTTCATATGCGTAGATAAAATAGATTTTGAGTTATAGGTGGGTCGAACTTGGCCCGAAATGGTTCGTGTAATATAACCCACGGCCGGTGTGTCGGTTCTTTGCTCGAACTTGGCGGACACACTGCCGTGTGTCTAGATTGTAGTTGCTCTACATAATATAATGCGTTTACGAGATGTACAGTTTTTCACACAGGCCGTGCGTGTTGCCAGACTGTGTTTAGTGAAATTATCTGAAATTATGCTTATCATTTGAGACTTCGATTGATAGATTTATTTTTACTTATTGATCATCTCACCTGATATATAAGGTCCTATTAAATTCACTGCAAATATTTTAAGGGCATGCGTAAATATGTATAAGAAAAACATCTAATGCATTTAAAAAAAAATCTACACGCTAGATTTTTTTTTTCATTTTCAAACAAACTTTTTAATTAATTATGTGCACACCCTTTGACTGACCCGACTGACGTTCCGCCATGTAAACATGATTCACTTACACGGCACGCACACTAACAACCAACCAATCACAGCACGGGGCGCGTTTGGCGCGTAATTTAAATTGGGTAAATATGCCGAATATCGGCCCCCCGCCTAATCCCGGCCTTTTTCACAATTTTGGCTTGCATTCCCAAAATACTGGATAAACTTAAAACTTGTTCACTCTATTTACAACCTGATTATATCTGCTTCCCTAAAAAACCATTGGTAATCCTTTACCCGCCTCACACTTCGAGCAATAGACGTAAGTTGTGACCGAGGCGCTGGATCCGACAGTTTGTTCGAGAAGAAGTAAGATCAAAGCTCTTCACGTCCATTCTGGGCATTGCATTTATGAAGGGAAGGAAAAGGTTTTGACAATTTTATTCATCATATCTATTAGAAGATTGTCAAAACTATATTTTAACTGCATTTTAAATTTATTTTATTGCTTAATTACGAATAAATTAGGGGGGCCGGTATTGGGATTGAGATTTCCGTAAATTTTCAAATTTCGGCCGGTGGCCGAGTATAAGCAATTTGATTCCATTTTTATAATTTCATTTATTTTAAGGCTATCGTAGTAAAGATGAAATTGTTCATGTCGTATTGTAGATTTACTGTTTATGCATCTCCTATTCAAAAACCGGCCGGGGCTACATGGTCTAGTTTCATAGCAATTGAGATCTTAAAATGCGGCCGACATTAGATATCCCGAACAACGTAAAGCCGGCCGTCTCCAATTACTTGCAGGGCGATGTACAGGATGTTCGAAACTAACATCGAAAGAGTTTCTATTTGTTTTCTTTGTGTTTTATTCATTTTTACATTATTTTCATATAAGTCATATTATGTACTTGGGTGAATCAACTATTCTTTGTACACTGAGTTTTGTTTTTTTAGAAAATAAAATAATATTATTTTATAAATTTTTTAATGGTATTAATAAAACATATATTAAATTTTGCTATAGCAGTATCGGCACCGAAAAATTTTAAATTTTTCAGTATATTTTACATACTTATAATAAAACTCAGGTAAGTATGTGTCCCCTGGGTAACGTTTTATATTTGGATAAAAAGTTAAGAAAATATCAAGTTATAGAAAAAATCAATATGTTTATTTAAAGCAACAATCGTAACGAATCATATATGCAGTTTTAAAAAGCTAGAAAGCGTAACATTAACATTTTTTTTAATCTTATTGTGTCTCTTGGGTCACGAGTGATAAGTTACACAGCATTTTTTCTTCATATTTAAGGTTCTGGCCAACAAAAATCAAAACTAATAGTTTTCACTAACTTCTCCAAACATATAATAAACACTTGTTTACAAATATGTATTAAAAAATAGCTGTAATCATATCTAAACAATAAAATTGTCCATAAACTTTGGGGACAAACCTGTGAGCCAAGAGACATTTTTTGTGACTCAAGAGACAAATCAAATATTTTTCAGAGTTTTGTTTAATTTTTTCTTTGTATCGCTTCTGCCTTTTTGCGGCAGTTAAAGGCATGATATCTAAATCACACAAATCTGAAATTGAAGCACACAAACACAAAAGCATCAGCAAAGTGAAGGGAAACAAAATTATGTTAGTAAGCCCAGTTTTCTTCATAAATTAAACCATCAGTAGCCATTGCAGCGTAAAGAAAAAATGCCTGATTGTTATTTCTTATCTCTTCTAAGTAAGTATTTGCAAACCATGCCAAATTTCCTTTTAATTTAATTTGACAACTATAAAAAGTCTCCTAGCTCACGAAAATTGTCTCTTGGGTCACGATAATTGTGACTCAGCGGAACTGTGACCCAGGGGACAATTAACGGTTAAATGTTATTTACTATTAAAATATTAAAAAATCCGTAAATTTGCCTACAGCCAAAGCATTTTAGACTCTATCACTATATAAAAACAAAACAATTGCTATAAATAAAACAGAGTTTACTGAAAAAATCGTCGTCAGCCAGCAGAACATCAATAAACCCACGCTACCTTGCCGAGAGCCGCGGACGAAATGGCCCAGCAATCAGAGCTTTTGAAATTGCTTGAAGATGATCAGGTAATTCGTAGGACAATTTCTATGGGCTGCGCGCCATTTCACAGTCTGTCTCTATCACTCTTTAAATATTTTGAATTGCGTGACCCAGTGGACGTCCGTTATATTGTAGTTTGTGGGACAAAGGTATTAAAATAAATGAAAAATATAAAAAAATACTTTATTTTGCTTAACATATAGTTTTATGAAGGATATTATCTCCTAGTATGAGATGATTCTTTTAAATTAAAGCTCTTCTAGGAGTATTTTTTCAGAAATTAATAATAAAGTTGACAGATGCATCAATGGGACAGGTCTTTTATGTATGAAAGCGGAATTTGGTCCCCTGGGTCACATGTTTTTTATTATTATAATGTTTACGCAAATTACCCTCCGGTCTAAAGTAAATATTCCTGAGGATTCTATAACTTCAGAATAAAGTGTGAAATAGAATTTTTCCGAACACAAATGTAATTTTTACATAGATTTTTTTTGAGGACACGTTTTGACAAAGAAAAGTTGATTCACCCACTTACGAAACTAACAAAATAAATTATTTTCAAGTCAATTATTCAATAAAACATGGATTTAATCCATTCATTCTGGAGCACCCTTTACACGGCCGGGATTTGACAAAATCGTGGCCGGAAATAGACTGAAAATGGCCGACATTAGAGCTTTTCGCCCTTCCCGAGTTTAAACGCTTCTTTCTTTTTAACGCTTATATTTTACAAAAGTTTAAGTATTACTTTTGAAAAAAGGTTAAATAAGCTGCCTAAAAATGTATCAAACATATTAATGGAACATTATTTGAAGAAGCTAAAGAGAGTCAAAGTTGAAAAATGCATCCGGGGTGCCGGGATTTGGCATATTTACCCTTCATCGAAGTGTGTGTTTCTAGGACAAACAGGGTGCACTTTTTGCGTTTCGTTTTTTTTTTAGTTAAATGCAGTTTTCTCGAAAAGTAGCGTGTGGATTTCTTTAACAATTTGCCTAGTACATGCTTATATTTTATTTGATCTGCCCCTAAAATATTTGCAGTGAATTTAATAGGACCTTATAAAAAACCCAGTTTTTAAATAGTAATATAAATAAAATAAATAAAATAGAAAATTCGACGCTACCTACCTATGATTTAGCCAAGAAATCTCTATACGCTTGCCCCTTCCAATCTTCCTATCTTATCTTATAAACTTTCTGACATTACTCAGAAATTTCATAAAATTACTTGAAATTAGATAAGATAACAATCAAGTTTTATCTTATCTAATCTTTTATTCTTTCGTTATTATTATAAACTATGCGCCGAAAGTATTTGAATAATTTCTGGTAAAATTTTGTAGGTACGTACCTACTGGAATAGTTTTGACCGCGCTAACTATGCCTTGAAAATCATGTTATTAAGTAAGTAAGTAGATACTAAAACATTGTAGATAATTTTTCTAGCTAATTAGTGAAGTAATTTACGCATTATGTGTCGTTTACGCGTTCACGCGATCACTTGTGCGTTTGCTTCATTAAAAAAATGTTTTTATTTACCATATGACGCGTATGGTTACGGTCATGCAAAATCAATTAAAGAGTTAGTAAATCAACAATAATTTTCAAGGAAGAATACTTCGTTTTTTAAGGTTTGTTGTTTAGAGAAAGAGAAACAAAAAATACACAAAGACTAATATTATATACTTATAATACTTATTAATGAATACTTGGTACTTTTGTATGCCTTTTTTCGGGTGTACCTGAAATTATCTTCGCTATTTTGAAAAATGTGTGTCGGATGTTTCCCTAATTTGTGTCGATAAAGTGTCAACGTTGATATTTCAATTGCCATGTACTTACCACAAGCGCGCGCCATTTCTCTAATTTGTGATTGTACAGAGCGGCGGTGGCTTAAATCTGATTCTGTCTAGAAAAATCGTAACTTGGCACGAGAAAATTCCTACCTATAAAGTTGTTAATGATCCAAATTAATTGGCTGTAAACCCAGTTCGGTAGTCCCGAAGAATGATTGGGTAGGTGATTAAAAATGATTTTCAAACTGAGATTCTAGAACACAGTTTCAAATTAAGTTATGCGGAACGTACGATCTAGCGTGAAACGGAGCGATTCATCAAACCGCACTTCGTTAACATCGCGTAATATATCGACATCGACTGGTATTAACCAGTCTACGTAAATCTATTTTACAGCTTGAAAAGCTGGAAATAAATCTATTATTTATTACTGTTTATTCAATGCTGGCTTAGATTATCATCACCCCATATCTTTCGCGTGTGTGTCGTAAGAAGCGACTAAGGGATTTGAGAGTTGATGTGAATTGCAATTTTAGGGAACAGGCTGACAACCTGTCTCTATGGTGATACACAGTCTTTTGAATGACTCTCAAACTTTTGTCAGACGTGGTTGAAATCCTTAAATGGCCGTTTTTACAGTCGTTTACACTCTGCCTACTCCGCAAGGCATATAGGCGTGATATAATATGTGTGTACGTATGAATGTTTAGATATTTATTTGAACAAATATGTAGTGCTTAAAATTACATTATAATTTTCCCTAAGAACTGGTTTCTAATATCATTTCGAGCACATTAAAAAGTCATCAACGACATGACAAAGAAATAATAAAGCTGCACGAAAATTATAGTAAAAACTTCTGTAGCAGTTTTTTTTTCTCTTGGAAGATGTAAAACGAATTAGCAGAACCCTATAACTAAATGCATTATATGCAAATATTTATTCAAGATTGTAGACATGGTTCTAAATAATTTATGGCCATTTCGATAGACGAAATTATCATTTGTGACAACAAATATCAGTCGGTAAGGTACCTACCTACATGGACGCAAGGAACTTGATAAACATTACATAATGTAGGAAGAGCAGGTAAGGAATCCCGAAAAGTGATCGATCAAACTTATTTTTTTTTAATTAGGTAACGATCAATTAAGATTATTTTCATATAATACCAACTATTACCAATTAAGTAGGCACCTACTTAGGTATTTGATTTTAATCGCACAACAAGTACAATAACCACAATAATCTACACGGTTGTAGTATTTGGCATTATACCTCTATTTGACATACAGGTAGGTATGGTATCTACCTTCTTTTTGACATACCTACCTATAGTAAAATTGTAATCCTCGTCAACAGCTTCAAAATTTTAACTTTTATTCGCGTAGCGTAAGGTAATAGCGACAATTACCATCCGCGAACGCTACATTTATCTTCATTACCGTGGGAAAAGTAGTTTTTTATTCACCTGACAACTTATGATTACTGCTTCATTGATACATCGGTGCATTGTTAGTGTGAAGTATTAAAAAAATACGCTGTATAGTATTTATTAGCTTCATTCATACATTATGATTAAAGGTGTGTTTTGTTTCCGTGTGTAATAAGTACAGAGATAGTTGAATTTCTACTCGAAACTCTGTTAATTCAAAATAAGTAGGTAGTTAGGTTAGCGTTTATTATCATATCTACGTAGGTACCTATAGTTTCTTAAAATATTCACACCTTAAGAGGATCGTTTAGCTGTAAATTTTCATACAAAAAGCGTTAACGTTTTTATCATATTTACCGGTAACCAATGGATTTGATTTTTTGATATTTTATTGAGACCAACAAAAACTAGGTTTATACGTTTTTCTTTTTTTGATATTATTAATACTTTCCGAAATGATAAGGTCCCAAAGTACACTTTTTCGGTTATGAAAGTTGTTCATGTTTGAGCACGTTTAATTATAAAACTATAGAGAATTTGGTTAAAAACTAAACGTACAAACCTAGTTCAATTCATACCTAAGCGATTAAGACCAAAATTATAGAATTCCGTGGAAGTTTAGGGGTAGTAAAACGTTAACGCCCGTACCTCGATTTTGCCTTGTTTTCGAGAGAATTTCTCAGGAAGCCTAAGTGCAACTGTCCCTATCGCACAACCGGGATGGGGGGCGGGTTACGGTAAGTAAACGTACATTAGGGATGTACGATAGTAACATCGATACATACGATAATAGAGTTGGGATTTTGAGATAATATCGACAAAAATAATAACGATCGGTATGAAACTAAGTAGGTATCTGTTCTGTTCCCGAGTAAAGGTGTTCTTTGCGATGTTTCTGTGCACTTATGTCCACCCCGTTACCTCGTGACAGGGAGTCCTAGTGGGGATTTATGAATGTGTACGTTAAAATATCGTATATTGTATTATTATTAATATATTTTTTTATTATTATGCTTAGAATACCTATGCTTTCCCGCGGGTGTCGTAGGAGGCGACTAAGGGACTCCAAGGGTTTCATGTATTACAAAGGGCGACAAGCTAACAACCTGTCACTATAGTAATACACGAATTTTCTGCGATGGCCTTCAAAAATGTGACAGACGTGGTGAAGTGATGATATGTCATCGGAAAATCTGACACGTGAAGACGAGACACGTGAAGCGTGAGGGCACTACCTACAATTTTTTCGTATCATTTTCATTTTTCCTTTACAGATAGCTTATTTACTTACAATTTTAGGTATATGTATAGATGAGAGTAATAAGTAGGGGAGACCGAGGGGTATTGGATCAGAGGGGTGTTGGAACAGCTTCATTTTCTCGATAAGTAGAAGCATTAACGAGCAGACTACGATGCAAGGTCTGCCTCTTTCTGCCCCTTGTTAACCCCTTAGTTAGCGTCCCTGACCAATAGCGCGCCGTTTTGTTTTTATTGGATCATCGTCAAAAAAATCGTCAAAAGTAGGTTTTTTGCTGATATTTGTCAGTCTAACATGACATAACGGTGCAAGTGTCTTACTTGAGCTGGTCTCCATTGTACCATTCTATCCAGTGTATATCCATAACGTATTACCACACCAATACACCATTAAACATTGTGACTGGATAATTGGCAATGTTCCGTGTGAGGAACATAATTTTTCCAAAAAATCTGTATAGTACGATTTTTTAAAATATTTTTTAATGTCTCTAATGATGTCAAAAAACAGTCTATTCACGCAAAATAGCATTTTTTTAAAGAAAATATCCTTGCCAAATAAAGGGTAATGCATAGTTTTAATAAAAAAATATACACGCACGACAGGGTTGCTAAGTCCATATAAATTGTTAGAGTCACTGTGTACCACAAGGGTTGAGTCAGTGTAGACAGGTACCGGTACACAGTGACTCACATTTTTTTTCTTGAAATATATTTCTGGTCACCTAAGTGTTGTTATTGTAAAAAATTGTGATGCGAAACGAAAGAGTAGGAATAATCAATAAATCTTAGATATGAATTTTAGTTTGATACTTCAAAGTTTTCTTTAGAATTTTATTGATTGAAGAAATCCGAGTCACTGTTGCCTACCTGACCCTACATAAAATCAAAAGTCAAAGCTATGTAATTGAAACATTGCATGTTTAATACGGTTACTATCTACAAGATATTCTGAGAATTTGATCAATATGGTATATCGAACACTAAAGATATGAGAGTTCAAAAACTACGAAGTACTTCGAGAAAAGGTAGGTAGTTCTCTACTACTGTGCCCCCAGATAGTAGCCACTACTAGGTAGGTGCCCCAGATAATTCTTTGAAATGAATTATTTGGTTAATTTTGAGGTGATACATTAAAATTTATAAATAAGTCTTTATTGAAATGACATTCACATAAAATGATCCAACACCCCTCTGTACCTGATCCAACAATCCTCGGTATGAGGGGTGTTGGATCAAAATGACTTGCTCAACTAAAGTTGAGTTTTTATTAAAGACTTTTTACACTTACACTTCTAAAGTGTATATAATTTGAAAGCTTATGAAAGGTATCTATTGGTGTACTGAAATTCGAATTATCTTTATAGAATTTTGTGTTACGAAGCAAAATGACAAAAATGATCCAACACCCCTCGGTCTTACCAACTATTCGTGTATATTGTACATTTTTATGTATCTATCTACTACAACTACAACAGCCACGACAGTCTACTTCGGAATTGGGCATCTCCCTTCCCTATAAGGGGGTATTTGCGATACTCAACACGCTTGGCAGACAAATTGACGTATGATATTGTATTATTGTATTTCTATGTTATGGTGTGATATTTCATTATGTATGTTTATAAAAAAAAAAAAATATGTTTTCTATTTTCAGTGTAATGAATGAATTAAACGATTAATAAAGTAATTACTTGAAACAGAATAAAATATATAATTTTATTATTGGATTAGTTTTGGTCGGTTTCGTGGAATTCTAGGATCAATTAGTTCAGGACTTCAGGTAGTAAACATTCAAATCGTAATGAATGTTCCGCTGGCGCTGGCGCATGGCGGCGCGGTCGCGGCGGCGGCAGCGACCGTCCGGCGCGCGTTGATGTGTGCGTAAGGTTTTGTATGTGTGGGTGCTTCCCGCGCCGGAGTCGAAATAGCACATAAAATGTGGAAAACGCATTTCGCGCGAGCCATGTCACTAAACGATAGTCTTAACAATCGGTAGCAAACAGTCATGACATGTTGCGGATAGGAGCCAAGACAAACTTTGTAAGTTTACAGGCTCCCATTAAAATGTAATATGTAATGTTTTTTATAATAAAAGATTAATCTAACTATCTATGTATCAACATAATATAAAGGTACGAGCAGTTCTGGTTGCAGGTACGGTACCTATACGTTGAGCCTTTTAAAACAGTAAATAAGTTTGTTGGTGTTTTGCACAACCATTTTTAGAGTTTCGTAGTCTACTACAAAATTACAAATTACCAAATCACATACAAAATCGGATTTTAGTAAACTTCATGAAAGAAAAGAAAGAAAGTGACATATGTCTCTCTATCATGTATTCATTTCTATGGTGGCTGTCGCAAACCGCAATATCGTCCGGTGGTTCGCCTCTTCTTCTTCTTTTCGTGTGGGACACCGAGTCGTTCAACGACCCGATGAACCCTAGTGTCAGAGTTTTTCAACCGCCTACTGCAAGTAGCAGGCCTCTGACATGGTTGTGTAACGACCGCCATCATAGACAGCAACCGGGCCCGACGGCTTAACGTGCCCATCCGAAGCACGGAGCCATCTTACTTGCGGACAATCAGGTGGTTCAGCCTGCAATGTCCTAACCAGACTGGGAACAAATTCACAAAGTGATAAATATCAGCTTTGTGAGTCACCCCACCGGGAATTGAACCCGGAACCTTAGCGTGGCAGCCAGGCATACTAACCACTGCGCCACATCGGTGATTCGCCTAACAGTAGGTAGTCAGTTACTTATTGTTCATTACCGTTGATGATTTAACTCTATGACATCACGCATGCGCCGTCTACAAATCTGCTGTGTGTAAGATAATAGACCATCCCATTCAATTGATAAATACGTGGGCTGAGAAAAATTACTTAACTTGTGTCTATCTAACGTCTACCTACGTTTGAGTTTTGAGTAATTATCTACCACATGTGGAGAAGAATTAAACCATGTGACAATAAAATTATGTTTTTGAGCTCTTAAATAATAAAGTAAGTATCTATATATGAATAATAGCAGCCCGCCCAGCGGTTTCACCCGCTGCTACTTACCTGTTTTCCCGTAAATTGGATCTTTGCCCGTAGTAAAAAGTCCATTACTCCGATCCAGCAGAGGTAAATGTGCGAGCAGAAGCGGCCCGTCATGCTGAATAGCTTTTACTTTGAAGCCATTACCGTATCTCTTATTGTTTATATGAGATGCTGGTGGTCTACATCAGGTACTCCAGACCCTCGTGACCATGTGCCAGCAGAAGCGGCCCGTCATGCTGAATAACTTTTACTTTGAGGCTTTTACCGTATCTCTTATAGTTTATATGGGATGCTGGTGGTCTACATCAGGTACTCCAGACCCTCGTGACCATTTGCCAGCAGAAGCGGCCCGTCATGCTGAATAACTTTTACTATGAAGCCAATATCGTATCTCTTATAGTTTATATGGGATGCTGGTGGTCTACATCGGGTACTCTAGATCCTCGATGACCATGTGCCAGCAGAAGCGGCCTGCCATGCTGAGTAACTTTTACTTAAAAACCATTACCGTATCTCTTATAGTTTAGATGGGATGCTGGTGATGTTCATCAGGTACTCCAGATCCTCGATGACCATGTGCCAGCAGAAGCGGCCCGTCATGATGCACAACTTTTTCTATGAAGCCATGGCCGTATCTCTTATAGTTTAGATGGGATGCTGGTGGTCTTCATCAGGTACTCCAGATCCTCGATGACCATGTGCCAGCAGAAGCGGCCCGTCATCGTGAACAACTTTTTCTATGAAGCCATGACCGTATCTTTTATAGTTTAGATGGGATGCTGGTGGTCTTCATCAGGTACTCGTACTCCAGATCCTCGAGGGCTGACAAAAAGTAGTCCATGTCCATCTTTACTATGCTAATAATATCAGTACCAAATTTCGCGAAGATCGGTAAAGCGGTTTGGCTTATTTGGGTAATATCCGCTGTATTTCCCGCTTTTCCTGCTGCTAACCGTTTTCCCGTGGAAATGAGGAATTTTCCCGTGGTAAAAAGTAGCCTATGTTACTCAGGAATGTTGTAGCTTTCTAATGGTGAAAGAATTTTCGAAATCGGTCCAGTAGTTTCGGAGTTTATCGATTACATACATACAAAAAAACAAACAAACAAACAAAAAAACAAACAAAGTTTTCCTCTTTATTATATTAGTGTAGATAGATGTAGATGTAGATAAAGTAAGTACCTATCTACAGTAGAAATAAATACTTTTATTGGTTTTCATAGAAATACTAAGAAAAATCAGAATAAGTTGATCTCTTAAATGAGTATTTGGGTAGGTTCTTCATGTGCTGGCGATAAATAATTTTTCTCCGCTAATGTAAACTTGTCCTACATAACAAGCTATTATTGTAGTAGGTAGCGTAAAATGTTCGAAATATAAATCTTACAAGTAACGGCACATTAAATTACGAAGCAAGTGTTGTAGGTCAAAATATTCATTACTCAAAGTAAATAATAAAAAAAAACTTTTGCTTTGGCATGCGTGTTCGCTGCAATTTTGTAGTTTTATACACCTACTTATTATGGTTAACCTAGTAGGTGGTTATTTAAGTTTACCTACCTTTCTGTTTCCTTCAAAATAATAAAAACATTTTCATTTAGAGTATGGTAGCCTTAAAAACCAAGCGACAGCGACAACGACGCGCGTCGTTGTCGCTGTCAAATGACTGGTTTGTATGTGTTTGTATGGGGAACCAGAAAGGTTCATATATCGAAGAAAGTTCCTAACAAAAGTTGTTCAGTTTCGTGAGAAGATCACACCCTCAAGAGATTTGAACTTAATTAAATGTAACCCTAAATATTGAGGTTTTCAAAATACGCGATATTCAATAACTCTTCATTGTAGAGTCGGTATATTTTTTGTAAATTACAATTTGTTTGTACACATAATAAGTACCTGTTTGCCTGACGTGGACTATTATCACAAAGTATTTTGTGTTATTATGTCGTAACAGTTACAGTTAGTAAGTGTGGAACAGTAAAGAAATAAAGAAGCCCCCGTGCGTTACTTGCTTACGTCATCAGCCGCCATATTGCTTCCTGTGTTAGCCAAAGTGCATTCTTAATTCAAACCTTACATAATTGTATGCAAAGAATACGCAACCGGGGCAAGAAGTGTGAAATCTTCGGTGGAAAGGTGGCGATTTTATAACTCAAGCTTGGCCCGAATTCTGCTAAATCTAAAGCAAATCAAAATTACTCAAAAATGTGGCTATAGAAATTTGAATAGGAATAGATTAGGTTATATTAGGATCAAATTTTTCTAGTGACCAATAGCAAAAATGCAGGACGGGCTGGTGAACAATTTTCCCTGAGGAACATTGGGCCAATATAACTACACATACTTAGGTAGGGTAGGCAAAAATTGAACCTCCCATACAAATTGCTCTATCAGGCAGCAAAATTTGTATGGGACGTCCATTTTTCTCTTCAAATATTTAACAATTTGTTTTTGCTATTATGGTAGCTTAGGATGTCCAGAGTCTAGATTTTATCTTTGGAACAAGATAACCGGGACATCCTGTATATTCTGAGCCTATACTTTGAAATGTGGCGAAAATTGCCACTATACTCTACCTATTCCTTGATTGAAATGTGAAATCACCTACCTTAGATCACAATTCTTTCTGATCTCACACATTACCTCACATTTTGTCCTGCAGTTCAACAACCCATTGTTTTTTATTGTCAACAATCATTGTGTTCAAATAACAGTATTGTACACAATCTCGTAAGCCACCAAGCTTCGCCGGTCTTGCCTCATTACTCCAAGAACCAGTTTAGATATGACTGGCTCCTCACACAGACTGTTCAGACACAAGGTTCTACCATCGCTGGCCGAATCAACACGACCATTGTGGATATGCCCGTCTTCTGATATAAATTCCTAAGATCAAAGGCTCTTCCCTGGCTGGTCAAATACCTCCGTTGTCTTTACTTTGGAGCGTGACCGATACTAGGCAATTAGGCATTTGACCAGTTCTAGAGGAGCCTTTAATGTTAGCAACTTATATAAGGAGACAGTCCTATCTACAATGGCCATGGTGATGATGACCCCGATAAGGCAATTGTGGAATACTGGAATTCTGGATGTGGTTTAAGTTATGAAAGACATAAAAACTATTAGTGCTATTCTGGACAAAATAGTATCATTATACATGTATCGATGATAGTAGTTATTCGTTGACTGACTTGTTCTTGGTTGTACCTACTAATTATGATACCTAAAGACAACTCCCCTGCCAAGCAACCGCCATACCACTTAGAGAATTCAAAATTCTCATTCATATTTTCACCATGTTTGTAACGACTTTAATTTTGCCATCAAAAGGATAAGAAGAAGTACTTAGCTGAAAATGATGATTATTTTCAACAGTATTGTTTTTTAAACAATAGGTATACCACTTCTAGCTGAAGTGGTGGAGTGGAGACAGTTTTGAAAAGTTGGATGGAATTCGATCTATTTTACGTCCCTGCAGTCTTACTACTATTCATACGGACGATGGTCTCATAATCCGTGACTCCACATTTGCCTCGACCTAAAACCGGCGTTTCCTCGACACACAGGAAATGCAGCAAATTATTATTCTAGCCATGGTCCTTAAAGGTGCGCTTGCGCAGTTCGCTTAGCTCGCTAGAGACTGGCTCTACTATATTAAACTAGTAAGTAGTAGCAATACTGGGTAGCTGGGTATGTTATGATATGTTGCTGTATTTTTGACTAGGTGCAATACGGCCATTCGAATAGGACATAAATTTGACAGCTGTCAAAAGCATGGTGATGCTATAACCATTGTTCAGTCGAATAAGCACTCATATAAGGTAAATTTTAGTCTGTTGACATGTCTTCTATTATGGATTAAGAGACGACCAACTCACTGTTGAACATAGGCCAATACCAAGGCAAGGCGTGCCTAGGCAGACAACGTAATACCTACAAACTCTACATGATCTCGATAACAATAAGTTTTGTTGAAGCGTTGCGGTGTCCTGCGATGCAAGTAGGTACGCCTAGCCTAGCGCAAAGTCCTGCCACGCACCCTTTCGTGTGTTTTCAATTATATCACTTACTTACTACTTATGCTTAGCACGTATGAAGGTAAGTGATCCCTCGAACGATGCTGTCCAATCCCTCGAACGATGCTGTCCAATCTCTTGACGAATAACAGTCGCCTTTTACGACACCTCCAAGTGATTCCATGATCTAATCTGTCTGACACATTCTGCTACGGTACGGTGAACCGTATTATACAGACACTTAACAAAAAGGCTTCGCCCCAATCTGTTTTGGTACTGATGGCTAGTCCAGTGTTACAGGTGTGGCCGGGTATTAACTACTAGCATGACTACTAGTAGGTACTAAGATACCTACCTAATGGACACGACTTTTTGTTATCCATTCATTATCGAGCCAGGCGTGACTTGGTAAATGGAGTAGATGTTATGTGAGCTCGTTAAGCTGTGTAAAAACGCCTAAGGTACATATTTCAAAGGAACAGGTTTTCGTGTTACTAAACTTCGTTGATTAGTGATTCCACTTGTGGGTATAATGATAGCTTAGCTTCTAGGTACCTGTCTAAGGTCCGCGCCCGATCGGCATTCGAAAGCGAAACAATATAGGTACATAGGTACCTATGACATAATGATTGCTATCAGACCGAGCTATCAGATAGCGTTCGTTCGGACAGTACCTACCTACCTAGGTACTTAATTGCTAAAGTTCTGGAAACACATGTTTCGCACAAGCTACAAGCACTAACTTACAATATTTTATAAAAATAAAAACATTAAAAAAAAACGGACCGGTTTTACTGACGAAAGGTTTTGTATAAAATTACATTGTCATCCTCCACGAGAAGTCCCGCATCCACCGGCGGATCCAGCCTTGGCTCAGGGGGGGGTCACATAGACAATTTTATAGGTACTATAGGTAATTTCTGACTCGACTGCCTCAGACGGAGGGTTATGTATTTCGAGAACCTGTATGTGTCGCAGTATAATGGCAGAATCAGGTTTTTGAAAAGCCGGCATATGGCAAAATCGTAGACTTCCTTCGGCCATCGTCCTAAGCTGATCCAGGTTTTTGGCCAAAAACCTTGGATTTTGGCCGAAATCATAGATTTGCTTAGTATTATGGCTTTTTTTGCATTTTGGGGGAGCGAAGAGTGAAGATATGTTATGCACATCTGTTAAGGGTAGAGCTGGACACCCTGAAGGGCAGGGGGTAAAATCAGACAGCCTGAACATCAGGATTGCCTCGGTCGTTCTGGAGGATCGGAGGTAGCGTCGGACGCCCTGGAGGACAGGGGGTAGCGTCCCAGAAAATTCAACCACCGTCGTTTTTCATCCTCAAGAGTGTCCGCTGGTACCCACGCCCTCCAGGGCGACCGACGCTACCTCCACCCTTCAGCACGTGCAACGCTACCTCCAGCCTTTCAGGGTAACTGACGCTACCTCCAACCCTCCAGGGACGCCGTAGTCGGAAAGGGGTAGCGTTGGACCTACTATTGTGTTACAAAGTAGCGTCGGGCGCCCAGGTGGACGTGGGTGGCATCGGACACTCTGGTGGATAAAAAGTGGCGGGCGTTGGTTTTCCTGAGCTTCCGACTTTACCCCTTGCCGTATAGGGCATCCCTGGAGGGCTGGAGGTAGCGGCATACACCCTGAGAGGCAGGAGGTAGCTTTCTGGCAGACAGAGGCAGGACGTTCTGGAGGGTGGGAGGTAGCGCCGGACGCCTTGGCGGGCGTGTGTAGTCGGACACTCTGGAGGATAAAAGATGGCGGGCGTTGGATTTCTTAGGCGTCCGACGATACCCCCTGCCGTCCAGGGCGTCTGACTCTACCTCCTGTCTTCTTCCTCCTCCTGATCTTATGGTGTCTGTTTCCAGGTCAACCGAGGCAATCCTGCTGTTCAGGCTGTCTGACGCTACCCCATCCTTCAGGGCGTCCGATGCCCAGGGTGTCCAACTCTACCCTTAACAGATCAGGGGGAGGTGCATAACGTACCTCTCCACTCCTCGTTTCCATTAGGATTTCGGCCAAAATCCTAGGTTTATGGTCAAAAACCTGGATCAGCTTAGGACGATGGTTGAATGAAGTCGACGATTTTGCCATATGCCGGCTTTTGCTTATGTATTTAAATGGAATCTTGTGTTTGACATTGACAAAAAAATTAAGACATTGTCAATTTACATATTGATAATAATATAACCACTAAGTCAAGGTCCTGGGCCCGGCTCAGGGGGGGGGGGGTCATGACCCCCATGACCCCCCCCTGGATCCGCCACTGCCCGCATCGCCGTGTAGCTGTCACAGCTTATACCTATGCTTGACTGTCAAAAACCGCAATATTGTCCGGCTCGTCTTCTTATTCAGGAACACATTGTAGGTACGTAGATATTGCACTTGGCAAGTTGGCAGCCAGCAGACCCAAAGGTAATTTTACATGGTCCTCATTTGACTATGTATTCTTTCATATCTTAGATGCTATTCACAAAGATATTACCAGTTTCACAGTCCACAATAGTGTACAACACTCCACATTCACAGTCTCAACAAGCAGTAACAACATAATAAGCATAATTTTGCCGGCACAAGGTCATCTCCGGTCAAAGCTCGCCATACTTGCCTTACACGATGAATAATGAGAACCACAAAAGAGGGCATTCAGATGTCAGTGTTGCCATCTTGCTTAGATACCTATTGGGCGGTTTTTCTCACATTCTGCACAAAGCCGAAGTCTGCTAAATAAAAATTGTTTCAGTTGTGTGTCGATGGCATGACAGTTGAATGGTTTCGGTAGTTAGGTACGTATTCTGCTGACAGTTTTTAGTATGGAAAATTCCAGTGGAAATAGAATGAAAGTTGAATTTCGCTGATATTACAATGGCCAATGAGGTCCTGATATTTTTGTTTTGATCCTTTCTACTATTTGGTAGAGATTTTCAAAGGCAGGAGTTTTATCACAAAGCTGTCACACTTTTGCCATCTGTACTCACAATTTTTCATCCATCATGGTCTAGTCCAGTGGTTCGAAGTTGTGCTTGCACACCCAAGGAAATTCATCAAAAATATAAGCCTAATTACAAACCAGAGATGGCAGCATTAGTTTAGCTAGTATGCTAGCGTGCGAATTTCTGATCTCCTACAAGATAATCGCCATCATCAAGGCCAGAATTTTGAGGTAACACACACACACTTGATTATCTTCAGTGGCATAAAAAAGGGTTATTTTGAGGCTACGTAGGTTTTAACCTGATGTTTCTATTTTTAGTCATTACTCCCTAAAAACTTTACGTAGCTCTGTCTGTTAATTTTAGTTAGTTATTACTTATCTTTATACAAAAAAATAGGAATGCAAATGACAATCCTGTTGAAAATGAAATAGACCCAGTTCTACTACTTACTACAGTCCTTCGTTGCTACAGCTCAAAATAGATCACGAGCTGAACATTCCGAGATAATCGTTGACCCATTAGGTTGGCCTCAAAACAAAATCGTAGCACATAATATTACGCGCCATCATAACTATTGTGCCTCAAGAAACGAAATAAAACAAAAATCTGTCGCTACACCGCAAACAAAACATCACAATTCTTATCCAATCAGTGTGCCGCTTTCAACAGGCAATCACCAAACAGCAAACCGTAAAAAACTAAGTAGTCTAAACAAGAAAGCGGAAAAGTGGAAAACATCGTGTCGGGCGCAGCTCGAACCATGTCAGCACATGATAACACGCGGACGATACAACTGTGTCATGTTATAGGTTCTATAATATAGAACATAGGTATAGGGCGTACATACATAGGTATATCACGCCTATAGGTATTAGGTACGCCTAGTCTAGGCTGTAAAAAACGGCCAATAACACCACGTTTGACTACCACTGACGAAAGTTTGAGAGTCATTCAGTAGACTGTGTACCACCATAGTGCCTGCTCTAGACTCTCAAATCCCTTAGTCGCTTCCACGGTACGGGAAAGATATGGGGTGATGCTATTCTATTTTGCTCAATATTTTACGTACTTTCAATACATTGCTCGTACATTACTTTACTCCTGCCATCCTGACTTTGGTGAGATCCTTACCTATCCTACTCGTACCTAGTAGATACCAACTTATCAACAGCAGTTATAATAGGTATAAGTAAAATAACAAACAAAACGTGACGGAATGCGAACGGTGAACGTTTGATGAAGGAGTGTCTCTGACTCTGGATTGAGGTTACGAGGACTCGATTGCATTGTTTTCAACGCGTGGTTTGAATGGAGAACTCTTCCCGAGGGAGTCTTATTTACATACATATATAACGCCTATATCCCTTGCGGGGTAGACATAGTATAACCGGCTGTAAATAAACCGGCCAAGTGCGAGTTGGACTCGCCCACCGTTATTCTGGTTGGTAAACCTATATTTCATAGAACCTATACTTCACTTGGACAACTAACCAATTTTTCTAATTTTTCTTCTTTTTCGGCCATTATAAAAGCCATACCATTACCTTTACAGCCACAACAGTCCACTGCTGGACATGGGCCTCCCCCCTATTGGGGGGTATTGCCATACTCACCACGCTTGGCAGGCGGATTGGCGGATTAAAAGCCAAATCTTTCTGAAAATCAAAATTTTTACTGTTACGAAAGATGGGGTGATGCTATTCTAAGCCAGCACCACACGGAAATCTTATTTAAATGATGCTAATTTTAAGACCCCCAACCGCCACCTGCGGATGCATCAGCGCCGACTTGATTAGTATAGGAGTAGAAGTAGTCGCCATAGGCGAAATCGGTCGTAGAGATAATGCACTGCAATATGTAGGTAGTAAAAAATTCGACACCACCTTGCAGAACGTCAATGTATAATGTATGTGTAAAATTTCAGTGTATGAACCTATCTTAATGATAGACCAAACATCGTAAAGATAGCGAGAAGAAAACATATCTACGATTTTCATCGGATAAAAGTAGGTATACGGATCGAATTGATTCTCAAGTTTTGGCTCGGCTAATGACCACGGCCAAGCGACCGGTGAAAAACCCAACTGCAAATGAATGAAACAAACTAGCCCTTGCTTTGACTTTTCTAGCGTAGTTCACTAAACATAAACATGGTTGGAGAATGTTTCCGTCCTATGCAACGGTACCGGTCCCAGGGGGCAGGCAATGAGGCAAGCAGGTCATCTATGCATATAGATAGATACAAGGTACCATCAGCCGCACCTCGAGATAGTATCAGTACTTCAGAAGTTCACTGGTAGATCACGGTATAGATTTTCCAAGTTTTTCTTTGGGTCTCAAATAATATGGTCACATAATATTAGGGAAAAGCAGCGATTTTGACGCTTACTGATTTTAACTGGAATTTTATGTGAACTCAAACTAACCAAGAAGACGGTTGCCACGAACGTCATATTTCTTGCATTTAAATTGGCTCAGAATCATAGGTATGACATCCTTGTATCAGATTTGCTATGTAATAAATTAAATAAGTGACAATCACGAAAATTCTAATTAGGGTCGAGTGAACCTTCTGTAAACTCTCTTTTTTGTGATATGTTTACCGATGCTCCAGTGACGCCCTCAAAAAGTAAAACTCTGGAAATAAGTACATCCAACCGAACACGTGTATTCGAAAATCATTCAAACCATTTGAATTGAAGTAGGTACCCAAGTTTGAACTCGTTTGAATTTTCTGTTTCTGTTTTTGTCTCTATAAATGAAACACTAGTTACATTTATATAAACATAAAAAGTAGGTATACGTTTGCTTATTATGTGTGGGTTAGATGACTAAAAGTGAAAGTTTACCAGTTTGTTTATTTTGAAACGTGCCTCGTTAGGACAGAATGATAAACACTTTTACGTAAGACACTGGAAAAAACTTACCTACTTTATAAAAAACGTTACTAACTTGAGTTGAAACATTTTTTACAGCTAGAATTATATCACGCAAAAGTCTAGGGCGAGAAACACGCGTGACGTCCGTTTGTGCGTTATTTTTGCGCAACGTTATCGCATGCGTTAAGAAAATACGATTTTCCACCTTATTTTCATACAAGTATGGTTTATGTCGAACGGTTTGACAGAAGCATCCGCCAGCGCTGTGCATCGCGCAACGCCGCCGCAGTGACGGATACGTCTGTCAAATCGTTTGGCATAAACCGTAATTTGTATGAGAATAAGGTTAACATTCGTATTGTCCGACCACATGCGTTACGCAGCGCAAAATAGATAAAGCACAAACGGATGTTACGTGTGTTTCTCGCCTAACACGCTTAGCAAGCTATCAGCTGCAGGCTGCAGCAATGACTAAACATTTCAAAACCGCGGAAACCAAACGAAAGAACTAGGAAATCCACTTCACTTGCACAATTTACTTGATACACCTACTTGTACATATACCTACTAGACTTGTACATATACGTAGTCAATGAAGTAGTAGTCCATACTTAGGTTTACCTACATAATATAAACCCGAGAGTTTGTTTGTGCGTGTGTCTGTATCAAAATCCATTGCGTGGTTTAGAAGGAGTTAGCACATTGCACGACAGACAGACGAAACACAACAGGAAAAACAAAAAGTGACTTCTTTTATACTATGTATTGATTGATTGATGATTACGTACCGTGATTTAAGGCGTTTCATGTTAATATTTGAAAGTGGTTTGTTATGAATGTTATGATAACAATCAATCGGTATCGCATGTGAAAATGCAATGGCAATATAATGTTTACAAAGCGACATTTCCGCGGTGTTTCTGTCACGTACGTAATTATTTCCTACTACAATTCAATTTCATTTAAAATCCTTGAATTAAGTAGGTATCTATTGGATTTTGGTGAATAGAAACGTCACCCAATTGAAATTATATGTTTTTAAATGAGTCGACGAACAACCCTTTTAGAAACAGTGTGACCGTTCGTACTAAGGTTCGTATTGGCCATATTTGACAGCTGTCAACATCATATTAATGCTATGAAATAAGGTATATTTTGTGGACATTTCTTCTAGTATCGGTTTGACACCTGTCAAATATGGCCTATCCGAATGGCTTCATTTTGGCTGCTCACCTAATTAATACTAACTTTGACATGACATGACTGATATGACATGATACGCCATCAAAGAATTCAAACAGCCGTGAAACAGCCACGACAATTTAATGTGCCCTCAGAAGCAAAGAGTAGTATGATAATGTGTTCATAATTGGCTGCTGATTTTGTAAATAAACGGTCTCCCATATTAATTTAATACAATGACTCGTTTTCCCAAAATAATGGACGCCATGTTTGTAAACTGTCTGTTCAGAGTTGTCACATCTTTAAGGCGAAATCAGTCCCAAAAAGTAGGTCCCTTTCATTTTCGCTGCGTAGGCGATGACGCTTCAATCAAGAAATCTGAACTTTTTGTGTAATATAAAATGATACATAGAAATATTTGGAAAATTAAGCCCATAGATTCATTGTAAATCTCAAGAAATGGTATCGTACCTAAATTTCGAACGCTTACTCACCTTTTCGCGGACATTTCTGAGCTGATTTCGCCTTAAGGTACTCTTATTTTAATATTTAAGTACTTTAAGTAATCTAACCTTTTATGTAAAACTGAAATTAAGCTTTTTATTTAATAAATTATTCTTATTCTTATTCTTATTTTCCAAGCGTCGCGACAACGACGCGCGTCAACGACGCCGTCAAATTTTGCGGCGTCGTTGTCGCTGCGGTTTTGTAGAAAAACCCGACCGCATCCCATACAAACCCTGAGCTTCTCAGCGCGCTGTCAACGTGACGGCGTCGTGCGTGGCGCGCCGCAACGACGCCGACGCTCGGTCTTTCTGGTTCCCCATACAAACCAGTCGCGTCGTTGTCGCTGTCGCTTGGTTTTTAAGCCTACCATTAGCTTGCACGCACCTGCAAGCTTTAGGTATTTTTTTCTCTTCATCTTGCTGAAGAACATTATGTTTCCTTTTGCAGGTATTTGAAACTTATTAGGTATTAGGATTTTTAAATGCGAAACTTTACATATCTACTTAGCGCCCCTGTTATTCCAGCTCATTCCAATAAAAATCGTCGCTAGTACTAAGTAAGCCACCTGTCAAGGCGCCCAGCGCGCAGTCTCCCTAATTTGTGACGAAACCCTGAAATAAGAATGGGTGGACCTCCTCCGATCTTGTCAATTACTCTTCAATAGCTGGCTACGTGCTTCACTGTAGTGACATGTCCATTCAGAGTTGTCACGTCTTTGCTTTATCCGCCATCAATAGATTATTGAGTTTTTGTGACAGAAGCTGACCGTCCTAAATGCAATACAGAATACCTATACATAGATAGCAATAATAACGGCGGGAATCACATGTAACGTCCGTTTCTGCGCTTAGCGCTGCATCGACGGATGCGTCTGTAAAATTTCCTTTAGTTATTAGTTCCTAAATAAATAGTTAAATTAAATTTTAAATTAAAATTAAATATTTGAGCTATTTAGACAACTGTTTGTTTAGATAACTAAAATTAACTGATTACTTAGGTACATATTTTATTTATCAGCTCGCTGCAATGTAACTATCAGTGATAAATCTATACTTAACATTGAATAATTTTGCAAAGTTAGTCTTAGTATCAAATTCTTCTAGATGTTTTGAGTCAAGATTGAAATCTTTTAAATTGCAGCTGTTTTTACGACTGGTTTTAATTCATCTTCAAAATCATTGTATTTCTGACCATTCCCACACAAACTAATTGAAATTCTTACCATCAATTCAATAAATTCAAATTCAAATTCAATAATTTATTTCTTAGTAGGAATTTACAAGATTCTCTTTAAGAAAGTCACATTCTAATTCAAACTTAAAAAAGAGAAAATTTCTAATGCAAAATTTTCTATTTTTTATAACAATTTGTGTTCCTACTCTAAACGCGGCACGGGCGGGATAAAAAAAATAAAAATAAAGGCACTGCCTCGGGGCTGGCCAGGCTAACCACACAGCATGTAACTTTATGCCTCAGTGATTGACAAGTAAATGGAATTACATTCTGTCAATATTTTAAAAAGGTGTTCCATACGTATAGTTAGCCGGACCCCCTGGACAGGAAAACCCCCCAAAAACCTGCCCAGAAGTGCACCTATTCTAAAGTTGACAATATTTTAGGCCCTATGCTACCCTATCTAAGCTAGAAAATAAATTAATAGTATAATAGTAATAGCCAAAAACGGCTCAACAAAATAAAAATAATATTACAGTAGATTATTCTAACTGTTTCGTCTTTAAAATAAAGGTACTTTAAATATACGAGCAATAAAATAACATAACAAAAAGTAAATTTACAGTAAATGTAAAAATACATGTCAAAAATTTAAGAATAATAAGTATGAAATGTCAAATTTAACCACTATACATGTCAATTTACATATCATAAAAGTTTAACCACTAAAATATAATGTCATGTTTATTTTTAAATAATGCCTATCTCTTGCATTGTGTTGGAGCAACTGTTGCTACTAACCAGACATCTTTGTCTTTCAGATAATGTTCAGTCTTGTAATACGCTTTCAAACATAAAGTATTCTTTATTTTAATTTTAAATTGCCTATCATTTAACTTTAAAATTTCCTCTGAATTTTATTATAGTAGCGTACACAGTTACCCATATATGATTTACTGATCTTACTTAATCTAGTTTGTGGCGGTACAATTTTATTTTTATTTCTTGTATTACGACAATGAATATCAGAGTTTCTTAAATAGGAACTGGAATTCTTACGTACATACATTATATTGTCAAATATGTACTGCGAAGGAAGCGTAAGGATGCCAATTTCCTTAAACAATTCTCGTAGGGATTCATGACTTCGCAGTTTATATATTGCTCTTATAGCCCTTTTTTGTAACACAAAGATAGTTTCAATGTTAGCGGCTTGCCCCCATAACAATAATCCGTAGGACATTATGCTGTGAAAGTAACTAAAATACACAAGCCTGGCTGTAGCAACATCGGTCAATTGTCGAATTTTTCGAACAGCGTATGCCGCTGAGCTAAGTTTACTAGCCAGTGCTAGTATATGTGGATCCCATTGAACGGTTGCGTCGAGTGTAATCCCTAAGAAAACTGTTTCAGTTACATAATTAAGCTTTTCATTATTTAGAACAACATCGTGTTTAATACTTTTACATTAGGCAAAGAGAATTTAATACATTTAGTTTTTAGAATTCAGCACTAAATTGTTTGACGTAAACCATTTATGAACCTGATCAAGTGCGCCATTTCCTTCGACAATATTTACAGCTTTTATATCCACTTTAAATATTAAATAAGTATCATCACAAAAAAGCACTATCTTGGCTAGATTCTGTACCATGAACGGCAAGTCGTTTATGTATACTAAAAATAGAAACGGCCCCAAAATTGATCCTTGCGGTACACCAATTCTGACGGCAGATCCTATCGACTTCACACCATTTATCTGCACTGTCTGCGTCCTATCTCCGAGATAAGATTGAACTAAATCAAGCGCTTTTCCTCTTATACCATAATGGTCCAGTTTCAGCAACAGTGTCTCATGATCAACGCAATCAAATGCCTTGGACAAATCGCAGAACACCCCTATGACATCCTGCGACTCCTCCCAAGCACCGTAAATAAGTTGTAGGAGGTTAACAGCAGCGTCGGTTGTCGAGCGCCCTTTCGTAAAACCGAATTGTTGATCATGTAGTAATTTATTTAAGTTGAAATGTAGGAGCATTTGATTAAGTACAATTTTCTCAAAAACTTTACTCAAAACTGGTAGTACAGATACTGGCCTAAAGTTACTGGGATCCGTTTTATCTCCTGCTTTAAAAAGAGGTATTACTTTACTGTGCTTCATGAGATCAGGAAATACGCCATGATCAATGCAAGCATTAAATATACAGGCTAAGTATGGTGCTAATGTATCAATTAAAGAACTACATAGTATTACTGACATGCCCCATAAATCCTCTGTAGTTTTTACTTTTATATCTTTAAAAGTTTTTAATATTACGTTCGCATTAATGTGCCTAAACTCAAATATATTAACACAAGTCTGAACATTGTTTTTAAGAAGATTTGACGCGATGATTGGCGAAGAGTTAAGTGACTCAGTAGTTTTGAATGGGATGTTACTGAAAAAAGTTTCAAACTCATTAGCTACATCAGCGTCTGCAGTAACAATGCCCTGACCAGTCATCAAAGAATGAGATTTTTCAATTGGTTTGTTTCGACCAGTCTCTGAATTGACAACTTTCCAAACAGTTTTAATAACATTTTCAGCAGAGTATATTTTATTTTTGGTGAAAATTGCTTTAGCTTGTATGCAAACATTTTTGAATATCTTAGAATATTTTTTAACATGTTCAACAAAAGTTACACTATGATTATAAGACTTTTCGTCATACAGCTCAAATAACTTATTCCTACTTGTTCGAATCCCTACAGTTGCCCAGTCGCTGAATTTAAATTTAGGATTAATTGTTAATTTCTTTACCTTGAATTTGTCTTCAAATTCATCACGTATCGTTATAAAAAGCTTTGAATAAAAGTTATTTGGATTGTTAGTATCATAGTCTAGAACTGGTAGTTTTTCTGATAGTGCAGTATGGAGTTTGTCTACTTGGTTGGAGCTTATAATTCTTTTACTAATAACAATCTTTTCAACTTTAGGACGACATGGAAAAAGCACAGATTGTCCATTGTGGTCTGATTTACAACAATTTACTATTTCTTGGTCTGAATAGTCACAATCACAGTAGATATTGTCTAAACAAGATGCTGTGGTTGCAGTTATTCGAGTAGGTTCTTTAAATATGTTGTTTAGGTTAAATGACTTAAACAAACTGATAAATCGACTTCTAAAAGCAACATTTTCTAATAAATTTATATTGAAATCTCCACACACAATATGAAATTTATTCTTTGATTTTAATAATATCTTTAAAACATCTTCCATAATTAGTTCAAAACTCTCATAGTTACTATTTTTAGGGGGTCTGTATACGCACACTATAATATGTTTCTCCAACTCAATGCATGACAGTTCACACACACATTCAACCGAAAGTCCAACAATATCTTTTCGCTCTTTAGCTTTGATATTTTTATTAACAAGAATAAAAGTGCCTCCGCGAATAGTGGACTTTCGATTGAAGGCACTGACTATTTCATAATTTTCGTAATTTATGAGCATCTCATAGTCCTTCAACCAGTGTTCCGAAACGCATAAAATATCACATTTTTGACTCCAGGAACAACTCAATCTCAAGCTTCTTGCCAGGAAAGCCCTGAATATTCTGATGAATAATACTAAGCGGCTTTCCTTTGTCTCATTGTTTAGTTTAAATGTTGAGATTTATTGTTCCTGGATGCAAGAGGCCTAAGTCTAGAATGATCTGGTGTACAATGTGTAACCGGGTCAGAAATGTTCATAGCTAACAAATTAGCTAAAAGTTTGCGGTAATAAAGAGATAAGTACATTGTACTGTTTGTCAATATAAAATTATCAAATAGATTAATGTCAACTGTATATAAGTTGTCACTATGACTACATGTCAATTTATATAACATAGTATTAAAATTAAATATTCTACTATTATATTCAACTTGTCCCTTAATATAAGGTAATGTGCCTATAATACAGTTACGGACATTTAGGGTGGCACAAGAATTAATAAAATTAGTCAAGGCTCGCTTGTCGACACCGCTACTGTGACTTAATAATAGCACCACTGTAGTGTTTTCAGAGAAGTTATAGTTTAACATTCTATTAGTAATTTGTTCAAACGAGGCCTGGGGTAAACAAACATTTTCAACAACCTGATTAAGTTGATTGTGCAGTAAGTAACCTAAACCTTTTCCTATTCTGTCACTAAAGATGACCGTCTTAGCGAGATTAGTGTCCACGGGTTTGGGCAGCTGCTGAACGTGCTGGGTACGAGTACTGGGCGTAGGCGTGCTAGTGTGCAACGCCAGCGGCGCACCCTGGGCTCCTTGCCCGGCGACGCGCGGCGTGAGCAGACCTGACCACGCACACGAAGGCGGCTGGGCGCATGGCGAGGCGTGCGGGGCGCGGGGCGGGCGTGCGGAGCGCACAGGGTGGGGCGTGGGCGCACAGCGAGAGGCGAGGGCGCACAGCGGGGCGTGCGGAGCGCATGGCTGCGATGCGCACGGCGGGGCCGCGGGGCGCACGGCTGCGAGGCGCTCGGGACGTCCAGTGGAGCGCGCGGTGGCGTGGTGAGTGCACTCGCGTCCAAGCTATGTAGTCCCTGCGCGGCGCCACCAGACTGCTCGACTCGTGATTTAGGAGTACTGGGCTCCAAATCCATCGTAGCATGCTGACCTCGCTGTGACTGCTGACAATACACAGTGCCACAGCCCCACTGAGGTCAACCTCCTGCGGGGGGGGGCACCGTGCAGATTGGTGAGAGCAGTGTTGTGGTATTAAAACAGCTTGGTGCTCCTTCACTGTTTTCTTTTCATTGATGAATGACGGTTTCTCTTCTTTTAGTCTTGGGTGACCCGCTGTCATTTGATGAAAATTCAGACGGGTCTCCTGTGTCACTTAGCAATGACAAATGTTTCTTGTCTGTATCATCTTGTAGCAAGGCCATGATTTCATTGCATTTTTGTTTGATTAAATTTTTATTTGTTGGCGGTGCAAATGTAGAAGATTGTTGGCTTAGCTTGGTCATTGCTTCTTCATGCTGCTCAGATAAAGCTGAATAAGCTGCCTTGAGTGAGTCAATCTCCTGATATAATACTACTCGTTTCAATTGACTATTTTGTTTCTTATATTTATTTTTGTGTTGTCTCCTTAATAATCTATTTGCATTCAAAGCTCTTAGTAATTTTGCCTTAATCTGCTGAGATCTCTTTGGTCTTGGAATCAGATTTACATTCCTTATACAGGCTGAGAGGACTAACTAGATAAAATAAAACTTTAAAACAAAACTAGAAAAATAAGTTTTAACCTCTTTTGGAAAATCTGGAACAATATGGGCCTTACCACAAAAAAGTTAGACCAGTGTCGAACGCGTGTTTAAAATAAAACTTCATACAAAAAAAACGCTAGACACGCGTTCAACGCTGGTCTAACTTTTTTGTGGTAAGGCCCTATACGTCTCCACATTAACTAGTAGATAGAATTAGATAGAACGGGATAATTTAAATATGAAAAAACGAAAAAAAGAGTGCTATTAGTGCCGTAAAAGAGTTACGAGTGTAAAGCTAAAGTCGTTTAGCTCTATAGACTGAGTACCTACCTTATCACGAGTATTTAAACCATACCTATTTAAACCAAAGTTAGACGCTTTTTCCACACCTTGTATATTGAAGTACCTACCTAACAGCTATCTATATCTACCTATATCATTCTCAGGTTTGATTCTCAGAGTTCCTCTAACCTTGACTCAACCGTCATGCTCTGAAGGTTCCATCGACGTGTTTCTATTTGGATGACTACATGCTTGCAGACATTGTTTTTCCATAGGTATACCTAGGTATGATTCAAAAACTAAAAGAGTAGGTACTCCTAAAGGTTTCGAACCAATTGTAGGTAGGTTGTAGCCAATAGTTACCTATAAAAAATCTACTACAATTTTATACTTACTGAATCAACTACAATTTTATTTCTTCTGTTTAAAAGGCTCTCTTCAACATACAGGTGGTACAGTCAACCACAAAATAGAGAGTTTATAGAAGGCTCACTCGACCCTTTTAGGATTTTTACGATTGTAACATGTTACTGTCATCTCTCTAAATATAAGAATATCAAAACAGCAAAATCTGATACAAGAACGTCTTATATGATTCTGAGCCAATTTTAATCCAAGAAATATGACGTAACGTAACCAAACCCAGCCTAGGCTTGACTGTGCCATAGCCACCACTACACGGTATTTACACAAATTAGGGAAACGGCGCACGGGCGCCTTTACCAGATGGCTCACTCAGTGCTAGCGACGATTTTGACGCTTACTGAATTTAACTGGAAATAACCGGAATCTCAGGGGAAGTCAAGGTAACTAAGAAGGTGGTTGACACGAGCGTCAAATTTCTTGGATTTAAAATTGGCTCAGAATCATATGACGTTCTATCAAAGTTTGCTGTTTTGATATTTTTGTACTTTGAGCTTTTTGACAGTAGCAACCCTCGCTATGTAACAAATGCCAATCGCGAAAATCCGAAATAGGGCCGAGTGAACTTTCTGTATACTCTCTATTTTGTGGTATTTAGGAGAAATCAATGGAACTCCACAAATTCTAAATGTACATACATTGCAAGCACATCGTAAAAGTTATTAGCAAAAGGTTTTTGCATTCCAATTTTATGGTCAACAGTTAACATTTTTGCTCATTTTAAATTGAAAAGAAAACGAAGAATTATTAAGAAAGTGTTGAACTCAATCCTCAATCTATCTTCAATAGTTATTTATTTCATTTTCTCAAAGATGATTGCTTTTCTATTGACCTTTTTGTATTCACGTTACTTTCCATTTCAAATGGAAGGTCAAATTTTATTGAATTCACTAAATTATTGTTAGAGAAATCCATTGATTTTAAGTGAAAGAAGGAATACCTAATTTCCGTAACCTGCCGTGCCCAGAGTAAAAAATAATCTAGATAGGCAACAAGTTTTGCATGAGTAGCCCAAATTGTCCCAAACATAGGTCTCTAAATATTCGGATCAGTTTCGTTTGTTTTTTTAAGTATTGGCTGTGTGAGTTTTTCTCGATCGGTTTTTCTTGTATTGTCTGATATACTAAACACGCCTATAGAAACAAACAGTGATTGTTATATTTGATCCTCCGTGAGTATAATATCATCAACATAGACAACACAATGCCAATTACCATTGCGAGATCGACCGGTTTGTAAACACGATTGTGCATTGATCAATCTCTTCTGATTAATCAATCAATCAGTCACCGAGTATTGTTCACGCACGACCGTTATTTCCCACAGGAATTTCAACAACTACCTACATACAGCACAGTTAACAAATTAAAAGTGTCTCAAGAGGCAAGAAAGATGATTTCCTAATGAGAATCAGCTGTTTCATTTAGAAAATCTTCTTCGTATCTTCTTCAGATATTTTTTAGTTTTTTATGGGAATGCTGTAAGTACCTACGTCCCGGTAAGTTTTAACTTTGATCGTTTTCTTTTATTCTTCTTATCGGCGTATTTAGTTTTGTTTTATCCTTCTTCTCAGCGAAGCTATTCTGCCGCTTTAACTAGACATAGTTTTCTTTCAATGACTGGTCGAATGAAATTTGAGGTGTTGAGTTTGCCGTCGACACGAAGAAGAAGAATGACTGATGATGCCTGGCAAATTAATTCAATGATCAAGTTGCATTCTTTTAAATACTACTGCGTGGTTTCGACTACCTTTACACCGTGCATTTTATAACAGTTTATTGCACCTTTCCATCATATACAATATTATGCATACTTGACCATACAAAATGCCTCATTTCTTCACGCTTGCTCAATATAAAACATGTTTCAAAATGATCGCATGCGCAATGTTTGTCCTACATGACATGTTATAGTTATAAAAATGCTGTCAGCTGTAGAAATTGGAAGAAAGTGTGACTACTGACCTAATGCCCGTATTAGACGTGCTGATTATGGAAAAATGTGCGTGGCTTATCTGTAGGTACCTATTTAAATGAAAAGAAGAAGTTTTGCGTGCTCATTTTATATGATTTTTACCCTACTGCTACAATCTCCACAGATTCAGTTTTGATTCCAAACGCTTGATTCATGTTTAAGGTTCATAATCGTAAGGAGATATCATACATACATTAAGGGATTTGCCATGTCAGACGTCTGACAATAATTGTGAGTGTAAGTCGTTGGACCAGACGACTCGATGTCTCACACGAATAAAAAGATTTACCAATATCATCGTAGATATCTATCCGCATTGGAACTAAACAATTTAACATTACCTACTAATTTCGTTTCTAAATAAGGCCCGACCGACCCTTTTAGAGAACTTAATTAATCCATGATTCCTTAACAGAATAATTTCATGAAACAAAATTATAATTTCCCTTTCAAGCCCACATTAATTCGGCTGTTAAATCGCTTAAACCCTTAATTAATTAACCGGATGCAATTAAATTGTAATTGCTGTGGAGTTGAGTGTTTGCGTAATATTCTACACGATGTTTTGAAGTAGATATATTTAAGTACCGTGTGGTGCCGGCTTAGAATAGCATCACTCCATATCTACCCGTGGGTGCCGTAAAAACCGACTAAGAGATGAAGCCAGAGAATGGGCAGCAGCGTTATCAGTAAAGTCAACACCTTGCACTGCGCTCGCCAATCCACCTGCCAAGCGTGGTGAGTATGGCAAAAAGGGGGTACCCATATAGGTAGGGGAAGGCCCATGTCCAGCAGTTGGCTCCTGTGGCTGTTATAGTAGTTTTAGTATATAGATAAATACCATGTGCCGTGTGGCTTAGAATAGCATCACACCATTTTCCCTGGGTGTCGAAAGTAAGGAATATTTAAGAGTTGTTATTGCTAGGCGTTAGGCTTACAACCTGTGTGATGCTGAAAGTATACATTTTGGTTCCCCTTTGACGAAGCTTGTGCTAATAAATTATGTATCCAATTAATATTTTGACTTATGTACTACTCTAGTTGGAATAAAATAAACCTGTGTCTATTGTAATAAAATAAACAGTCTTCTGGCTCTCAACTCAAACTTTTGCCAGACGTGTAAATTACGTTGATTAGATAGGCTTACAAAATGGTCTGATAGGAATGTTAAAAACCTTATTTTTTTATATTATATTCAGACCGGTCTTAAAATTTTTATCAAAGCCTGTGAAAACTTGATGGCATTGATACACTGATTTACATTTCATTCGAGTTTGGTGTTAATTTATAGCTCACCTTCGTACAAGGAGACCACGAACTCGTATGCCTAGTCAGTTTAACGTATTTCGATGTATTTTTAGCTGATTATGACTTACATACGAGGTTTCACAACTGTTGCGAGTAAAGTATATGTCGGGCCATACGTACAGGATTCCGGCGCGGAACTTTTGACGACGTTTTATGTAAAAAGCACCACGGACGGATCTTTCCGTAATTCCAAAATACCTAAATAGGAACCTGCGCCAAGGTAGACGTATGTATAGGTACTCGACGAAAGAGTTTACGCAAAAGGAGCGCTACAATCTAAAGATTGTATCTGTAATCGCGTGTAAAACAACTTTATTACACTTTACTCCTCAGTTCTACATTTTACTTATTGTTTCGCCGCAAGCCTCAGTTTTGGTTTGTTTGCTTGTAGGAGTATGGGAGACCGATTCGACAAAAGACCCAATAAACAACGGTGTCAAAATTTTTTTTGACACTTTCTCTAGTGTTCGGATTCGGACCTTACGCGATCAAAGATAACTAAGCAAAAAATTGTTAACTACCTATGACCTAAGTAACCTACAGCGTTTCCTACGGAAGATTCCGCCGCGGCCTAAACCGCTGCTTGTGTGGCTAGACACTTCACAACTTTACTATTGCAAGTACACCAAGACTACACCTCCTCATTCGTTCTAGCTGACCGCATGGTTGCTTACGTTGCTATCATTACGTATTTTGCCACAAACTAGAGTTCTGTGAGTGTATTTTTCTCATCTATTACAGTTGCCGGCTTAATGTACCTAGCTTTTGTATGTTTTGACCTAAGAGACATCTTCTAAGTTCTTTGATGTCGTTCTGTAATTATTACTTATACCTACTTACCTTATTATAACCGACCCAAAGTAATTGAGATAAGGGCAGGAAGATGAGATGATGACTAACCTTATTATAATGATTGGAATATTAAGCTTAGAATAGAAGAAAAAGAAATCTTGAATTAAAATAAAAGCAGGAAGTATGATTATGACATTTCAGTTAGATTGTCAATTGTTGCGTTCAAATAGTACGAGAGGAAAGTTTCTAATAAAAGTTTTTCAGTTTTGTTAATAGAACAAGCCCTTAAAATATGTGTACATAATTAAATGTTATCTTATACAGGGAGTAACAGAAAGGGTATAACAAGCCGAAATAGGTCAAGGTACTCGTGAACTGAACAACTTTCCCCATGGAACATTGGTCGAAATATGAAAAAACTTTGGACCTCCCATACAAAATTGCCGCTCAGCTAATTGATTTACTATGGGAGGTCCAAATTTTTTTTTCATATTTCGACCGATGTTCCATGGGGAAAGTTGTTCAGTTTCATGAGTACCTTGACCTCCTTTCGGCTTGTTATACCCTTTCCGTTACTCCCGGTATATTCTTTTTGACATGCTAGGTATTATAAATGCAAACACTGTCTCTAACTCTAACGGATATTCCTATGCCACCTATACCATGTCACCAAAGAAAGCGTTTTGTTTACAAACACCAACTCGTAAATTAACCCACTTTCCGTCAACTTGCTGTCAAACCTACAATCACGCCATTTTGAACCTTAAGTCGTGTACCAAAGACACTATGAAAGGAATTTGACATTAAAACTTGAAAACCAGTTCCAATCGGCATTGGGCGGAATGCGATGCGTGCGACGCGACTAGTATAAAATGAACTGTCAAAATACTTGTTACTAAGTATAATATTATATTACTATAGATACTTGCTTGAAGATCAGTTTAAGATTGTCATTCAAAAGTTCTTGAAGTCACATAATGTTGATAGAAATGTGATAAACTAAATATTATAATAGTAACTTATTTCTTTCTTTCATCCTAGACATATCAAGTTGAGGGGAAAGGTACTGGGTGGGTTCATGTAGGGAAGGGAGTGGGACTGTGGGAGTAAAGTGAATTGGCGAGCGCAGTGTAAAATGGTCGATTTTCTATAAACACCCAGTCACCCTTACGACACCCACGGGTAGAAACAGGGTAACAATTCCATCCTTGTCTGGTTACATGACGACACACTGACAACCTGCCGGATCTTAGAACACGGTCCAGTTATAAAGCTCGTAAAGCAGTTCTTATAATAGCTGTGTAATTATCTTCATAAACACTTAACAGGCAGTTGGGAATCTCGAATAGCAAGCTGTTGCCATAATAAAGCTGAATAGCAGTGTCGGAGTGTAGTGAACGCCATTGACACCATTATTGTAGGTATGTGAACGTCAGAATTGCTGATGTTGATGTGTTTTGTTTTATTGTAAGTACTTCTACCTACTTGATACTGGAGTAGGTTTATCTAGTATTGAATACTGTTATGGTTCGATATTCTATAAGTACTACATTTGTAATGGTTCGTCATTTTACTAGTACTATATTTTTTTTTAAGATTACTCGTTTCCAAAAAATCTAGGCTGAATCACTGAATTAGGCAATGTTTTCTTTCCCCTTTCACGGCATTTACGATCTGATCTGACAGATCTGCGAAACCGCATATAGTATAAATATGACATCAAACATCTTACGCTGAAATTTTTATTGTATGAATTTGACATCAAACATATTACGCTGAAAACTTTGTTGTATGAATATGATATCAAACATTTTACGTTGAAAACTTTGTTGTATGAATTTAACATGAAACATTTTGACGCTGAAAACTTTGTTGTGTAAATATGACATCAAATATTTTGAGTCGTCATATGTATGAAACATGAGATCACAATCTGTACGCAAGCAGATTCCGATCCTAAAGATGCTCTTTACATGATGAAACATAGCGTTAGCGTGTTGGCGACATTCATATCATAAACATTAATCACATTTTGACCACTGGTGAAGAAAGAATTTACAACTTTAAAAGGTGTATTAAAGTACCCTTAAGTGTAAGTATTGTACCCTTTTGTATTAAAGATTCTGATATATATGTTGGATGAGTTAATATGAGCAATACCTATAGCTTAGGCGAGCTTTGGTAGGTATAATAAATATGCAGAAGCAAGTTATTAGTTAGATATCTCCCGTATTGCTTGAGGCAAAGAGCAGAGGTCGCTATCCTCAGCCCGGAGTCACATTCCTCCACGTTACGACACCCATACATACCGCACCTTTTGCTCGGCGAGTTTCTGGCCCTCTATAGCCCTCATCTCTCATACACTGCTATAAGTTACATGAATAGACCTTAGCTATTGATGTTGAATCAAGTTATACCTAGTGGACAAGTTAAGTATCTCCCAAATTGCTTCAGACAAAGAGCAGAGGTCGCTATCCTCGGCAGTAACATTCCTCCACGTTACGACACCCATACACACCGCGCCTCTTGCTCGGCGAGTTTCTGGCCCTCTAACAGCCCTCATCTCTCATACACTGCTATAAGTTACATGAATAGACCTTAGCTATTGATGTTGAATCAAGTTATACCTAGTGGACAAGTTAAGTATCTCCCAAATTGCTTCAGACAAAGAGCAGAGGTCGGTATCCTCAGCCAGCAGCCACATTAACATAAACATAACATAAATATACTTTATTGCACACACAAGACACATAACAACAGGAACATATAACAGGAAATAGTACAATTTTGGCGGCCTTATTGCTAAGGTAGCAATTTCCACCAGGCAACCTTGGGCAAAGGAGTAAATAGAAAAAGTAAGAGCGGAATAGTGCAGCAAATATATACAATTACATAAACTAAGAAAATAAAAAATGCATTACATACTATTACATAGATAAGTAAAATATAATAGACTAATTAATACATATTATGCTATGGAAGACAGGAGAAAAGATATTATTCATAAAAAGAAAGAATTTTATAAAGAAACAGTAAAAACTAAGAAGTTGATGTGTCAGACAGTCTGAGGAAATGCTTTTTTATCTGATCCTTGAAAGATGGAAGAGAGGGTGCTCGTCTGATGCTTTCAGGTAGAGAGTTCCAGAGCTTTATGGCCTGCACACTAAAGGACTTGCTAAAGAAATCTTGACGTTACGACACCTATGCCGCGCCTCTTGCTCTATGGGTCTCTGGGCCCATTAGTTGCCTTTATAAATTCTGATTGAAGGCAAGAGTGAATAGGCACTACCTGGGCGAGCATGCTCCAACATCGTCAGCATCATGTCTTACCAACAGGTGAGATAGCCGACAAATGCGGGAGTAACTTATTTAAAAAAAAAAGATTCATGACGCTTTGAAGGAACTCGAAAATCAGGCTCGTGAAGTAAGCAGGTACCTACTTATAAAAATGTCGAGCGGAAACCCAAGGGAGATCAGACAGAAAGATTCGGCCAAGTTCATGGGGAACGCTGGGTGCAGCCGTTTTTTATCGGACAAGGTGGACCTACCAGCTTTAGTTAAGACCTAGGTATGTTCAGCACTGGACGCCCAATGTCTGACATGATTGTTATGAGATGACTTTGTACCATAGACACTCTTACAGACTGGACTTGCACTTCGATTTAGTTTTTTCGAACTACCAGTCAAAGTTGATCTCTTAGCTTGATAGTCGTAACAATCACTATAATTAATTCAACACACACACAACTATGTAACACTGCGAAATTACTCCAGAGACGTGTTACGTGCAATTATGGGAGTTATTACGACGAGGCAAGGCCGTTGTTACGATGGTGAATTAAATTATTCAAATGGTTTTATTTAAATAAGTCTGAAGTAGGATCTATTGCAAAAATCCCAAGAATGTTTCAAATAAAATTAAATAACCGACGACGATAATCTTTTAAAAAAACAACTACCAATAAACACCACAAAACACGTTTTGTCGCAAGTTGTCATCAACTATAGGGCTGCCAATCTATATAGTTTGAACGTGTCAATCCTGTTGTCAAGCCCAGCGACAGACGTCTTTACATGACAAAAGCAAAGGAACAGTAGTTATCGTAGCGAAAAACAGATTGCCATTTCGATATTTTAGGGACCATCTTCATAGATGAGATGAGACGAGCGTCCCTTGTGTTTCGTACATTTTATGGAATATGGCTGCTTTGTTGCGCGTCTCACGTCTCTGTCTCATATCTTACATCTCGCTTGTTGAGTTCCTTAAATAAACGAATTATTGTATGGTAAGCCCTAGTAGGAATTAGCTTCTACAAACACAGGAAGCCGGTGGTCGACCGCACGCGAACAACAATTTCCTAACAAATTCGACGGCGACACGGCATGTTTCATCTACACTAATATAATAAAGAGGAAAACTTTGTTTGTTTTTTTGTATGTAATCGATAAACTCCGAAACTACTGGACCGATTTCCAAAATTCTTTCACTATTAGAAAGCTACAACATCCCTGAGTAACATAGGCTACTTTTTACCACGGGAAAATTCCTCATTCCTACGGGAAAACGGTTAGCAGCAGGAAAACGGGGAAATAAAGCAGATATTACCCAAATTAGCCAAACCGCTTTACCGATCCTCGCGGATTTTGGCACTGATATATCTGATATATATCATATAAAAGACGGACATGGTCAGCCCTCGGGGATCTGGAGTACCTGATGAAGACCACCAGCATCCCATATAAACTATAAGAGATACGGTCATGGCTTCATAGAAAAAGTTGTTCACCATGACGGGCCGCTTCTGCTGGCACATGGTCATCGAGGATCTGGAGTACCTGATGTAGACCACAACACAAGCATCCCATCTAAACTATAAGAGATAGGGTAATGGTTTCAAAGTAAAAGTTATTCAGCACGACAGGCTGCTTCTGCTGGCACATGGTCACGAGGGTCTGGAGTACCTGATGTAGACAACCAGCATCTCATCTAAACTATAAAAGATTCGGTAATGGCTTCAAAGTTAAAGTTATTCAGCATGACGGGCCGCTTCTGCTCGCACATGGTCACAAGGGTCTGGAGTACCTGATGTAGACCACCAGCACCCCATCTAAACTTTATTAGACTCGGTAATGGCTTCAAAGTTAAAGTTATTCAGCATGACGGGCCGCTTCTACTGGCACATGGTCACGAGGGTCTGGAGTGCCTGATGTAGACCACCAGCATCCCATCAAAACTATAAGAGATACGGTAATGGCTTCAAAGTTAAAGTTATTCGCCATGACAGGCCGCCTCTGCTGGCACATGGTCATGATGAGTAACTTCTGCTAGAATGGATTAATGGACTTTTTACTACGGGCAAAGATCCCATTTCTACGGGAAAACAGGTAAGTAGCAGCGAGTGAAACCGCTGGGCGGGCCGCTAGTTTTGCATAAACTGAGTTCCACGTTTGGTTTCGTCGACAGCATTTGAGGTGTACATACGAATGGTCGAAAAAGAATATGGCACGACATGTTTACATATACCGAGTCCAAACGTTTTGTCTACAGCATTTGAGAGCTACGAATGGTCGAATAACAATACGGCACGACATGTTCGCATAAACTGAGTCCAACCTAGCCAATACTTACTTTGTGGTCCAACGTTACGATGCGGCAATAGACATTTTTGCATACTTTGCACAAACCGAGTTCATAATTCCTTCGAGAGTATGATTACTAATGGTCAAATCGCTTAGTTTCGTTTTCGTTTGCAACTAGGCTTGGTAAATAATTCGAATATTTATAATCAATAAACAAACATACCTTATTTACAATCTCAATGTAATCATTTTGATGTATCTACTTACTAATTTTTATGACACATTTTTTTGCTTTGTCGGAGAATCAACCTTTCGATATTTCATAAACAGGTAGAAAAGACTTCGTGAATACCTTCGTCATTTCAGTCTATTACGAAGATTATTACTTACTTTAGTTTGTGGCTCAAGTTTCACAACTCCATTAACTACAATATTCTCTACCTCTATTTTAATTTATTTACATAATAATTTGATGTTTCTGTTTCAGGTAAGTTTTTGTACAAAAGACGTTTCGTCAATTACTGTAAGTGTACAGCTAATCTTGTGTTGATTTTATTTTCCCGATTTAATTTTTGTTGATTTCGAAAATATAGAAAGTGGAGCAGCTAGATAGTCTTTTTGTAGAATAAAAAGCAGAGGACTACTACTTTGTTACTACATAAAATGACTAAGTCTCAATTGGACTCACTCAAGATATCGTTAATTTCAAAACTGTTGGTAGGTGGTAGAGAGGGTGGAACTAAGTCCTGTACCTACCTATCCAAGTATCGACGGCAGTAGGAATCATTAATAGTATTGTATCTAAAGTATTTATTTAAAAAAACATCTATAATGCAAAGTGGAATTCCTTCACTAGTTTCACTCGCCCACGAGCGAGAGTAGGTACTACCTACCTATCACTTTCAAATGCTAATCGTAATCATGTGCACCGAATATGACCTTCTGTTGCAATACCTTACATTGTTGTGGGTGTAATATCTTATTATTAGAACAAATTTGTTAGTAAAACTGAAGTGGATTACCTATCAAGTCTTACCAGTTGGCAATAGACATTTTGTAAAACGTACCTACATACTACGTATGCGTAGGTAGGTACTTAGTAACCAATAACCCCTCAATTTATCAATATGTTAAGAAAGCCATTGCCTAGTAGGACAATAACTAATAAATACCTACCTATAGGGTCATTGGAGCTTATCTATTATCATCTATTATTAAGCATTCTTTGGCAAAATATACAAATAAGTAAAACTAAAAAACAAATTCGACATCCCAAGATTTCTATTCTTGGGGTAGGTTTACGTTCAAGCAGACTCCTTCTTTCGTAGCTCTTTTAAACTTTGACATTACGTAAAACCAGTCATCGGAGATAATATAACTACTAGAAGAAACAACATGAACGTGCCCCTGATTTCCACGTTGTCATGTTTCCAGATTGCTTAATACCTACCTATAAAAACCTAGGTCGATCACAAACCATAGCTTCAGCACGTGAACATAGCACGGCCACAAAAAGCTCCCCGTTATTAAACGGTGATCAGAGCGATGACTTGACTCGCAAAAACATAAAACAACCATAGCATGATTGATGTTCGCTACAATGTCTATCTATTTAAGTAGGTATATCTACATCGTTGCAAGGAAACACTGTGATATGATAATATTACCAAGCGTTTATTTTATGATATCATCGGATATTCAGCACTGTTTGAATAATAAAAGATATTTGAATAAAATATCAGCAAACTAGTATTTTTACCATACAACGAGTTTTGAGAATAGATAGGTACCTACCTTGTAAAATATTCTACGAGGTTGCTGATGTGACGAGTATGTCACCTCATCGGTTCGGTATAACTACCTTACCAACCTATTCAAGTGGCATTTTGTTTTATGAGTTTCTGACACATTCGTAGAAATAGTAATCGTAGATAAATGATAATGAGTTAATTTTAGAAAAAATACTTACGATGGCATAGTTCAGTCGCGAAACTTAAGATTGTAGTTTTATTTCATAAATTTTATCTTCATAAAATGACATATTATTTTATGTAACTGATATATGACATACAAACCAATATGACAAGACAACATGTGAAGATGATTTGTACCTACGATGCCACACACAAGATGCTGTGTGTTGTGTACCTACCACATTTGATCGACTAAAAACGCCAGAAGTGGCCAGAATCGATTCGATACGAAGAAAACATATGCAAAAAATCTTCAAGTAGTCAAGAAGGTACCCAATCAGAAATTCCGCGAACGAAGTACCTAATTGTAATTACCAAAACGCAACCCAAAATGTTTCAACCTTTTTTTCGACCACCATGAGCCAAGGATGATTATGGTGTAAACTCGGCCCATTGAACACCTGGCACCATTTCCTCCCATTCTTCTGCCGCCCACAGCTGGGCAAGTACCAACAGTCGAAGGTTGTTGAACTGAACGAAACTAAACAACCGGCCGAAGAAAGGTGCGGACGTGCTGTTGTGAATGGTGAACTTATCGGAGAATTAAAACAGTTGGTAGGTATAGATAGGGTAGGTTCTTAAGAAAGGGATCACATAACGTCCGTTGCTGCGAGATTTTTGCGGTGCGTAACGTATGCGTTAGGAAAATGCAAATTCCACCTTATTTTCATGCAAATGAGGATATACGATTTACCTATATAAAACGGTTAGATTTGACAGACTCGTCTGCTAGCGTCTGTGTATCGCACAACGCTGCTGCTGCTGCATTGACGAAAGCGTATCATTTATATTTTTTACGAAAGCGACAAATAGCTATAGATAATTAGATAGCTAGATATGCGTTGGATGTTGGATAACAAGGAACACACCAATAGAGCACGGAAAACTACTGTTACACGGCAAAGAGACATAGCATTTACCTAAACAGCACCAAGCCAATACTTACTTTGTGACAGCACTTACTAGACTTATAACTGGCGTCAGCACTTACGCATTACAATAGACAGATTACTAACTATTTCATGGTGCTTGAGCCTGCTACCTACAAGTTACTATAAGAACCCACTGTGAGGTAGGAAAGCGTGTAATTTTGGCCTTTGATTCCCACTGCTGGGCTGGGGTAGGTTTTTACGCGCCATTTCGCTAATGGCTGATTAGGATAAATACATGGTTTGAAACCTTGCGGCGTGAAGGGTTTGATTTTCTCATGTGTTGAAAGGTTGGCAAGGTTTTTAGGGTTTCGTAGTCTACTAGAAACCCTTATAGTTTCGTCATGTCTGTCTGTCTGTCTGTCTGTCTGTCTGTCTGTCTGTCTGTCTGTCTGTCTGTCTGTATGCCGCGCCCTCATATCTTCGTCAGTTTTAGAGCTATCGACATGAAATTTAGTGAAAAGATAGATCGTGTTGACCCAAATATAGAAATGTTAAGAAAAAAATATTTAAAATGTTTTTTGGACCCCCTCCCATACAAGTGAAAGGGGGGCAAAAAATTATTTTTTCTTCTGTAATATTGAGTAGGGTATCGTTGAATAGGTCTTTTAAAATTAAGGTGAGGTTTCTTTGAAACAAATTCTCTAAAATGTTTCTGTCACGAGATATTTGCTTTTAAAAAGGGCGTTTTTGACCCATAATTTGTTCCAGCTGTAACTTCTAAAGTATAAACGCTAAAAATTTGAAATAAATATGGAATATAGCTTGCAATCTGAAGTTACAATGAAAACTATAACGGATATCGTACCCTTAAAGGTTTCAGGAAAAATTGAGTTTTTCTATTTGCGGTTGGTCATCATACTGCTGCTAACAAACCAGCAACAAAATTAAGTTTGTAATGCTGAAAAACCTCATATTTAAACGTTGACTACGAAACCCTATTTGTGGGCGTGTCTGACACGCTCTTGGCCGGTTTTTATCATTTCCGGGCTCTTGTTTAATGTAGGTAGGTAGGTACATGTGTTACAAATTACTAGTAAAAATCTACTTGTGTTTCTAACTACATAAGTTGATGTAGAAGGCTGCCTCTATTGGTGGTTATTTTGGCATTCATTAATAAAATTTAGTTACACACAAGGGCTAGATCGCAATGCAAGATGTTCTGATTTGAAAGAATGTTGCTACCTGTCTATTCCGTAGCCGCCTTTTGTCTTGAACACCAACTAGATGGATATAAAGGGTTGATGCTATCCATTCTGCCACCACACTTGCACCCTGAAATGAAATAAGTATTTAGAGAATAATTTCACTTGTAATATGTAGTAGAATATCGTCCATATAGGTAGGCAGTCAAACAAAACTCTTTCTAATTTCTGCCAACACACAAATGAGGTTCGTAAAGCCATCCGTATAGGCGATACAATCGAATGTCCAGTAGGTGGAAAAGTCGCGGGTCCTACACTTTCGACTTTCACCTTATGGCGGCGTGTGTGACTAGGGTCTCCGCTATGCTTGTCAATATATATCGACATATTAGAATAAGCGTCGGGTACCCAAATTAGCCCGGACTCAACCCTGCCCGAAAACAGCCCGAATATTTAGCGACCTACGTATTGGTAGAGTCACATCATTTTCTTTCCTTTTGTATTTCCAAACTCTACCATTCTGTTCACTGTACAATGTTTGCCTGCAAACCAATTATTCTTTTTTTTATTGCAATTTAATTTAACTTCCTTGTATTACAAAATACTCTGTGCTGAGAGTTTGTTTGTTGATTACAATCGAGAAATCAATATCATTAATATTAAACGCCTTTTTTTGCATTATGTGCATCTCAGAGTGACATAATGACATTCCTAATAGGTATCATATCTAATATCATTCATCATTAAACATAATTGCAGCGAGCAAAAACACAGTTACAATTAATCAAATCAAAACAGTATTAATTTGATTAATTGGAAAAGAAAATTGCTGCGGTCCTACTAGGTGTTATATTATAGGTACCATTATAGAATGTAAGTTGCATAACGTGCGTAACATAACTTGCAATAATAAAGATGACTCGATTAATCGATTCACAAAGGTTCTCATTAAAACAATGCAAAAGCAGTAACAGTAATAAATAAATAAAAGAATACTGACAACCCTAGCACAATGCACCTACGCATATCGACCGACCCGATCTAACAGTAGTTACGTCACAACACACACCTCTATATGACATGATAAGTGTACATAATTGAATAACAGTTATTTTCTACTACGCATGAGACAAAAGAATTCAATTTAGATTAGCCGGTTTATCAGGTAATTTCAATCGATACAATTAGCTCTTTCTTTTGTTTTCCTTTCTATGTAAGAACGTGACTATGATCTTAGTTTACAAGAAGTCCATTAGACCCTAGCTACGTGAGACGTGCGACATCGCTAGAAACCGTTTGTATATAAAATGTATGAAACAGAAGAGCCAAAGCTACACAAGTGAGACGCGCCTCGTATCGATGACGGTTGCTGATCACTTGTCTGGCAGGATGTCATCTAACGTCTCACGTTTACTCTATGGAGCTTGCGCCCTATAAATTCTCCTCGCATAGACACTCAATTCAGCTCACCGAGAATTTTGTATTTTGGTTCCGGACGATCGATTTTCCTGTAAAAAAGCTCAACCCATTAAACTGAACAACTTCCCTTCCCTAATAATGAATGACACGCCTATGTAGGGTTACATTATCACATAGATTAATCATTATGCTTACAAAATTATTTCACCTTGACAAGTTTAGCACAGTTTTGAAAAATTATTTTTTACTTAACTACCTTACTCGTTAAAGTTTATCCAAACAAAACATAATAGTAGTTAGTTATGAAAAATACTTGCGCTTTTAACAAATTCCAAACTAACTTTTACCTTCGCTCGCTTCCTGCAACAAAACGAAGTATTTTACCAACTATTTCATACCTGCGTTACTTATGATATGAGGAAATTAATTAGGTATAATGAGTTTCTTTGAATTTATTTGGAAGTCACGGCCATTGCACACGAGTTTGTTCACACATTAGGTAATTTATCACATTACATTCACATTCATTGTGGTGCCGGCAGAGTAGAATAGCACCACCCCCTCTCTTCCCTCTCTTGCCAGTAAATAGCAATGTTTATGGTTAAACTCCTGCTTTCGTTCAAGTGAAAAGATTTCTTAAATTACGCGCCATGTTGGGTAGGTAACTTTGTTGACATTTTCTGATAAATGCGGTAAGATAAAAACCGACCAAGTGCGAGTTGGACTCGCCCACCGAGGGTTCCGTACTAAGATTTGTAGGTTATTCTGGCTGGTAAACCAATAATTATTTCATAATGATACTTAAATTTTGTTTTTGTTTGCGGTTCGGCCCCCATAAAAACCATAAATTTATGAAAATGAATATTTTTAATGAGTTTTTCCTTAATTCGTACTTCAAAACGAAGCTACTTGCCAAATTTAATTGTTCTAGGTCTACGGGAAGTATACTCTGAATTTTGATTCCGTTGAGAGGGTAAAAATCACGCGTTTTTACTGCATAAACGGCTATATCTTTTTTAACTTGAAGTTAGATTTTTTTACAACTACTATCGACCATAGATTTAAGTATTCGGTTTAAATTTCAACTCGATATCTTTAGGTACGCGTTCCTGAGATAAAGGGTCTTGGCAGAATGACAGACGGACAGACGGACGCGGGCAACAAAGTGATCCTATAAGGGTTCCGTTTTTTTGCCTTTTGAGGTACGGAACCCTAAAAATTAAGTACGGATGGCGTAAAGATTACAAGTACTTATGATGGTATCTTTTGGTCATTTGCAGAAAGTTTAAGTTACTCAACAAATGGTTATAAAAATGACGCTATTTTTAGCAGGCCGGTTAGCAAACGAATCAGCTGATCGACGATTTTTTTACCCAGGAATTTTTTAGGTTTTGACTAAAAAGATTTCTGGGGAAAGATTTCAGTCTGACTTTTTGAGCTTAGCGTTTCCGGAAAAATTGGTTACTCAGTTGCCTGCCTGTAGAAAAAAAACCGTTGTAGTTTCAGACTTCCGTTCTCTATTCAAAGATAGACTGATAAAGACATAACTCGTTATTATTAATTAGTCTTGCCATTAATCATGTGAAGTATCAGTGCATGACGTATTGAAGATATAGGTTTATGGTTGGTAGATAGGTAATGATGATGTGAGGATTTGTCGTGCTCCAATGCTTGCAGCTGTAAACACGGTCGGTAAATCATCGATATCGACAACCATAACAGTCCACTGCTGGACTTCGCCTTCCCCTCTTGCGAGGTATTTGCCATACCTACTCACACTGCTTTTCAGGCTAATACATAAAGTGAAAAATTGGTGAGTAAATATTTTGATACTAAGTCTTAGACAATATGCTCCCGTTGTGAATATTGTGCACGGAACCCTATAACCATCGCAGTTTGACAAACCGTGTGACATACGAATCCGTCAACGCATGGGCATGCGTCGTCCTATTTATATGGGATTAAGGTGGAAAGTTGCATTTCCCCATAACATTGAAACGGACGTAATGTGTATAAGGTCCTAGAAATGAGGATGTTCCATACTAGACGCACAGTCACTTCAGTATTTTCTACTAGCTACATTATAATAACATTCTCTAACAAAACTTTCATTGCTATTAAATTCACTCATGTAAACAGTAAGTATATTAAGTAGGTGTACGTTTGTTGCATAACGGCCTTTTCTGTGGTTGGCTAGTGGTACTGGTAACTGCTAGTGCAGCTCATATTACAACATGCTACTGTTACTACTACCGCTAAGTACAAGTACCTCGATAAGTAAATGTCTATCCAGTAATGCAGTATTTATTAAATAAAATAAAATAAAATGTCCAGTCAGCAAAAAGTTAGACTCTGTATTGGGTGCAATTACAAAAGCTAGGTATGTCACGTCATGCTAACGAAAAACTTACGTCTAACTTTAATGGACAGACGCATGAGCTCCAGAGACTTGTAAAAAGAAAGTGAAATGATGAAAGTAGAAGTAAATTTGTCGCAAAACTACTTATTTATGGTTAAAAGGTAACGAGTATTCTCCACAATAAAATAAAGCAGTAAAATTGCAGCAGTGTCAGCAGTAGCTCCATCTATTTTCGTAAAATGGCAAATTGGTTTTTACAGATGAATCTGATGTTTAATTTATTTTATCACGGTATTTCCCATAAATTTTTCAATCAGACTTTAAGACAAATGTTAAATGGACTAATCCTTTCGACGTTAGTCCGTTTAACTTTTGTATGGGAAGCGTCCCACCTTATGGTGTTCGTAGTGCATTAGATTTTGTGTTTATGATTGTTTGTTTATTTAGGTAATCTGAGATTACTGAAACTGAACTGATTTAGATGAAATGATCCCTATTTCTTAGAGTACAGATCTCTTTAAATCTGATATAAGTGCAAGACAACTATCTGAAAACTTAATAAAAGTAATTTAATACTTGCAATAACTTTTATATCAATTGTAAAAAATAATTGTTTACGATACGACCAATGAAATATGAATTACTTTCGTGTTGACTATGAAGAAAATGTATTTTTAATAGTGTTGGAATGCCTTTAGCATTGGTTGTGAAACTATTTTAATTGGTTAGTTGGTAACCAGTTGGCCTCTAAGTTTAAAACAATTTTAATTTCGGGTCTATCGGCTCTATTTATATAAATACTAACTACGTATATCAGTTTGGTCAATGTTACCTACCTACGAGTAGTCATTACGATTTTTAAGTAGTCATAACCTTTCAAACATAAAGAATATTCAATTTACCTTTAATAAATTTGATACCTAAAGCAGGTGCGAAAATGCATAGCCCAATTGGCCGTTGATTTTGTGAAAACGATCACGAAAATTTTAGACAAACTAGGAATGTAAGATTACCAGCTATTTTTCAAAGACAAAAACATTTATTTTTTCGTAGGAATTTTCAAGATTCACGTAAAGAAACTCACATTCTAATTCAATCTTAAAAAAGGGAAAGATAGTCAAAATTTTCTCTTCTTTATTTTGTGTTCCTACTCTACGCGGCTTGTTATTCCAAATCGAGTGTCAGGGCGAGTAAAATAGCCACTAAATTCACTGGAACATCTCACTTAGCAACAGCTTTGGACCGAGCCAGTCAGTCTACTCATTCCACCACAAGCGGAATGCTGGCAAAACGAGCAAGAGTCTAACGGCCGCTAGTTAAAGAGATGGAGCCAATTTTAGCTCAGCAACTCCGGACACCAGCATAGCTGACGAGTTTATTAGCGCTTTGATCAATGCACACTACTACTTTAACTATATTCTCGCAAATAAAATATTTATTCCTGATTTTTGAAGAATCTTTAGGCGAGAAACACACGTAACGTCTCTTTAAGCGTTATTTTTACGTACGTCATCATACCATACAAATGTGGTTTATGTCAAACTGTTTGAAAGATGCATGCATTCACAACGTCGCGTCGACGGATAGAACTGTCAAACCGTTTGACAAAAAACCGTTGTGTAGGAATCCGTTCCAAATTCGTATTGTCCTACCTAACGCATGCGTTACGTAGCGCTAAAATTGCTCATCAACGGAAGTTCTGTGTGATCCCCGCCTTAATGACAGCTAGTTAAAGAGATGGAGCCAAGTTTAGCTCGGCAACTCAGATCCAGCATGGCTGACGAGTTTATTAGCGCTTTGATTGTTACAGTACTATCGCCAGCACATCATTCTACCCGTATAACAGATCAACTTCCTTGGAACTTTACACCGGAATTTGTATAAAAAAACAGTATAAGTTGGTCTCTCACATACATAGGTAGGCAGTTTGACTGACTCGTAACAACGCTTTAAGGAGATGAAGACAGTTTTAGCTCGGCACTAAGAATCAGCATAGTTGAAGAGTAGCGCTTTTATTTATGTTTAATTACCTACGAATCTTTAGGACAGATTATTCCAAGTTCCAGGGTTTGCGGTTTGCCTAGTGGAGTTTTAAATATTATTATACTTAGAGACCAGTTCAGCGCATTCACCCGCTCCTAAGCGTTTTCCCTTTGAAATAAGATAGGTACGTCTTCCCGTGGTAAAAAATATCCTAAGTTACTCAAGGATATTGTAGCTTTTCTAACAGTGAATGAGTTTTTGAAATCAATCCAAAAGTTTCGTAGATTAGGTACATACAAGCAAACGGAGCGGAGGTTAAAATAATTTTAGCATCTTATTGGTAGGTGTAGGTAGCTTTTCTTCATATCAAAACAGTTTTAAAGCTTCCTCATAAAAAATCCACGTAGGTGGCCTAGGCGCGACATATTGAACATACATATTAAAGTAGACAGTTACATCGTAATAAGCATAATTTATCCCATACTCTACACAATTACCCCATATGTAGGCAAAAAGTTGTTAATAGTCGCGCCATGAGTCAGTAACGATCTTATTATCGTACAGATGACTATCATTACTATGGTTTATGCAGGGTGTACGCTAGTTAGACGGTTCTGACATTCATCTGATGCGCCGCATGAGTTTTCGGTGTTTTACCGGATACCCTACAGCATTTGGACTAAAAATATCTAGACACACGGCAGTGTGTCCGCCAAGTTCGAGCAAAAAAAGCGACACACCGGCCGTGGGTTATATTACACGAACTATTTCGGGCCAAGTTCGACCCACCTATAACTCAAAATCTATTTTATCTACGCATATGAAATTTCTAGTATCTGTCGAGATCTACTTACTTATCTAAAATACAAAATTTCATTAATGTACCTATTGTAGGTCTTGAGATATTGACGTCAGAAAATCGCTATTTTTACTATACACTCACTGACTGACTGACTGACTGACTCACTCATCAAAAACCTAGACCACTTCCAATGGTCGTATTGACTTGAAATTTGGCATGGAGGTAGGTCTTTAGGTCAAGGTAAAGGAAAAAATCTAAAAATGGCCAAGTGTGAGTCGGTTTTAAAAATAATGAAGGTGTAAATTCATACCCCTAAGGAACTAAAACAAAAAAATTATCTATATCCTAAGACCTAAGTATTTAGTCAAAGTAAAGTATAAATGAGATATATATTTCCTTACCTAACTTAATCATAAGAAAAAAAGAAAATAAACCTTACAAAAGTAGATCTACTTTCCAAACTGCGGAAAATCAAGTGTGCATTCCTGTAACTATTTTTAACTGAGGTCTGTGTATGGAACTTGGTACTTATTTAGATCTCACTTCTTTTATAGGCGAAGCATTCCAATATTATCGAACTTGGCAGCCTTTCACATTTATGTTTTGGGTGGGATCTCTCTTTCTTGACTCGTCTTTTGGAATAGGATTTGGTGAAAGAAGCTCTCGAGATCCCACAAATGTGACACACGTCGCCGCATCAAATTAAGAGTTATCAATGGCTGTCATTTTAATGTTGGCTAACATGACCCGCAATATCGTCCGGTACTTCGGGTGCGATTCATCATTATCATTTATCTATCACACAAGCAGCGTTTTGCGAGAGGACTTGTAAGGAGGGTCTTGATGGAAAAGCCGGAAAACGAATAGTAAGCAGAGAAATGCCCCGTAGAAATAGAACACACATCAGCAGGATATCCGGCGAGCGAGACGACTATTTACTTACCATACATACATATAATCACGCCTCTTTCCCATAGGGGTAGGCAGAGACTACTTCCTTCCAGTTGCTACGATCCTGACACACTTGTTTCGCTTCCTCCGCATTCGGCAATCTTTTCATACATGCTCGTCGGTTTAGGGTGCTCTTTATTTACTTACCTACCTATATCAAAGATTTAACTAATATACACGATACAGATACTGTAATCATCACACATGCCTCGCAAGACCACGTCGAGGTCACAAAAACGTGTGAAAGCGTCGCATTGTCTCTCTTCCTGATGATAAGATAAGGGGAAGATCACGGCCGTCTTTGTGTAATGCTAATGATCAGATAACACCACGTAACACTTGCGTAGATGCAGCTCAGCCGTTTACTATGAAGGATATAGGGGCAGTGCTGGATATTCAGTGATAGAAGAGGAAGGTCTAAAAAAGTTTGGATGGATTGTATAAAAGACGATATGAAAAATAAAGGCGTAAGTGAGGATTTGACTGCTGTTAGAGATGAATGGAACAAAAAGACATGTTGCGCCGACCCCAAATAAATTGGGATAAGGACAGGCAGATGATGAGATGGTGGAGTAAGCGGGTTCTCGAATGGAGAGCAATGTCCCACTTCCTGCTGATTAAATAAGGGGAAGATCTCGGGAAGGTGGATGCGATATGGTGTAGTACCCTAGGGGAGGCCTACGTCTAAAACAGCTGTGGACTGCTACCTATAGGTTGATGCGATGTGATGCTAATGATGACTCTCTCCCAAGTTCAGCCGGTGATTCCAGCAATGGAAAATATTATTGATAGCGAAAATTTTACGTTAGATAGGTAATAGGTATGTGATTTTCATCTAAAATGCAATTTGTTGCTAATTAAGAAGGTATCTTCGTATTCTACATAGTAATGAAAACCTTCACATACCCGTCTCTTTCTAATTGTTTATAACATCAAAGATTTTTGCGAGTTCTCATGTTCCTTCCTACCTGCATGACAGCTGTATATGGCTATGAAAACATTCCAGACGTTGTTGAATGTCGTTTATGCCATTACGGTACATACAACAACGAAACAATGAGTGTTTGTATGAGGGAACGATGAATGAGATGTATCGATGGAACAAAAAGCATTTTAGCATATTCTTTGTTTAGTTTGAGAACAAAAGATCGTTGATTAGGTACGTGTAAGTTACCTACACTTAAAATAATTAACCAAGCTTATGCGAGTCTGCAAAGTCTGTTTCGACAATTTAAGCAAATCGAATAGGTACTAAATATAGCTGCTATAGAGAGACGTTTCAGTTATGGTGATCGATCGTTAGGATATGTATGACGACTGTTTCGAAACAAATTTAATGCTGATATGCCGCACGAAAAAATGAATTTACTTATACCATACCTAGTTCCTAAAATAGGCTGTTTAAAAATTTTGGTTGCTAGGGTAAAAAGTTACATTGCTCAGAAAATGTTGCTGAGAAGGTATCTAACTTTCATGTGCGTAAACTCTTTGAAAAATCAATCTTAGATCTCACTACACTTGAACCTGCACTAGTGCTGACAAATACAGCTCTAACATGCAGTGCAAACGACCTGTCGCTTCAGTACTGCACTGAACGATGTTTACTGTCGGCTATTAGCTCGACAACATCCGACAGGCCAACAAATACCGCTCGGCGCTCGATTGCCTTTGTTGAATCAGCACTTCGTAGTCTTTAGGCAGGAACAAAACTAAAACTAGATATTCTTGCTATAATAGACATGAACTTGCCCTATAAGTGTTGACAGCTCTAACATGCAGTGTAAACGACCTGTCGCTTCAGCATTGGAAGATGTTTACTGTTGACTATTAGCTAGACAACATCCGTCACTTCAACTAACACCGCTCGGCGGTAGATTGCCTTTGCTGAATCAGCACTTCGTAGTCTTTAGGCAGGAACAAAACTAAAAGCTGGATATTCTTGCTATAATAGACATGAACTTGCCCTATAGTGTTGACAATACAGCTCTAACATGCAGTGCAAACGACCTGTCGCTTCAGCACTGCACTGAACGATGTTTACTGTCGACTATTAGCTCGACAACATCCGACACTTCAACTAACACCGCTCGGCGATCGATTGCCTTTGTTGAATCAACACTTGATTGTCTTTAGGCAGGAACAAAACTAAAACCTGGATATTCTTGCTATAATAGACATGAACCTGCACTAGTATTGACAAATACTAGCAATAACATGCACCGCAAACCGTAAACACAGAGAATAGATTAGATGTCACTGGGGAAAGGATGACATCAAGATGACATCACTGCACTGCAATAAAACCGCTAACTTAACTCAGCTAATATACAAAGTACTCTTTGAACTTAACGTTCTCTTCTCCCGCAGGTACTCCGAGGATGTCGCACTGAGCCATGGACCCTCTGACGTGGTTATCCCTGGGCCTGCAGCTGGCGGCCCTGTGCTCCATCGTGGGGGCGCTGCTGCTGTACCTGCTGAGGAAGGTCAGGGTCACCGAGGTGGCCCCCATGGACAGCGCCAAGACCGTGCTTGTCACCTCCGTGGACACCGCTCTTGGATTGCAGGTAATAAGATAAGAATATAGTTTGTACAAAAAGCCTGCTGCTGTACCTGCTGAGGAAGGTCAGGGTCACCGAGGTGGTCCCCGTGGACAGCGCCAAGACCGTGCTTGTCACCTCTGTGGACACGGCTCTTGGATTGCAGGTAATTAGATTATAGGTCTGTCCATCGATCTAGATGGATGGACGATCTAGTGGCCATTGCAGGAAGACAGTGGATGCGGGAGGCACAGGACCGGCGTAAAAGGCGAGAAAAAGAAGATATAATGATGCTGATGATGATACTAGTCAGTACAAAAAGAGAATACGCGTTGGCCATTGTAAGTGATTGTTAAATGGTTACAGAGTATTACAGAGGCGCTTTCAAACTTCAAAGTCCACCTCTACACCCATTCTTCTGCACAGCTACTTCTAGCAGCCATTTTCCCTTGCTGCTAACCGTTTTTCCGTGAGAAGCAGACATTCTCCTGTACTAAATCATAAAGGTACCTATCTCAAATATGGCTCGGAAATCAATGCAACGTTGTATAATATTCTAGCTGATGTTACTTGCGTCGCGTTGCGAATATTACTGGTCTAGCGTTTCCGCTATACCTATTATGCAGAAAATTATTATCTACTGATCTACCCGCTTAGAAATGCCTTTAAGTCAGCCTCAAACTTTCCGCAAGAATTATGTAAAAAATATAATCGATCCACACCGTTCGGTGTGAGTCGCTGAAATATGCTGACTCAGTGCCAACCCAAGGTGCCAACAGAAAATCTTTCGTTACATAACCTCAAGTTTCGAAAACCATCCACATATCAAATCAAATCAACAAACGCCTCACGCACCTCAGACTACAACATCATGCTAATTTGCTTTATTACTAGCCGAAAAGGGCGTGAAAAGGTTGCAGAATGTGTGTTACGAGAATGTACTATGAATACTACTATCAGCAGCATAGGTAACAAAGGGATGTAAGAGTTCAACTTCCACTGGTTTTTTCATACATTTACTATGAATAACCAGTATAAGTTTATCCGTGTGGTGCCGGCTTAGAATAGCACACCCCATGCGTGTCGTAAGAAGCGACGGGATTTGAGGCTGACAACCTGACACTATGGTAATGCATAGTCTTCTGAATGTCTCTCAAACTTTTGTCAGACGTGATGTAGGTTAATGGTGGTTTTTAACAGCCGTTTACGCTCTGCCTACCCCGCAAAGGCTAAAGGCGTGATATACAATGTATGCCAATCACGTAACGAAATACCGCAAAACTAAAATATGTATCTCCTACTTGCCAACAGATAGCAACCTACCTCAGCGGTCGCGGTTGGCGCGTTCTGGCAGGCTGTCGTCAGGGCGGTCTTGGTGCGCGCCTGGTGGAGTCCTGGCTGCAGGCGCACTCCATCGAGGGCTCCGAGGACCAGCAGCCGAGACTCAATACGCTGCAGCTGGACGTGGCAAGGGAAGATTTATTGGAGGAAGCAGCTAGAGCTACTGCTCAGCATTTACCCGCTGGAGAGCATGGTAAGAGATCCTGGGCTACAACCTCACTCTAGAAGGATCTGAAGACCAGCAACCGAGGCTAAATACGCTGCAGCTGGACGTGGCAAGGGAAGATTTACTGGAGGAGGCAGCTAGAGCTACTGCTCAGCATTTACCCGCTGGAGAGCATGGTAAGAGATCCTGGGCTACAACCTCACTCTAGAAGGATCTGAAGACCAGCAACCGAGACTCAATACGCTGCAGCTGGACGTGGCAAGGGAAGATTTACTGGAGGAGGCAGCTAGGGCTACTGCTCAGCATCTACCGGCTGGGGAGCATGGTAAGTTATTTAGAATTAAAGAGGACTTCAATGCAAATTTTTCAAACCAACAACATCAGTAGGTAGGTACTTTATCTCTCTAATTCGTGTCAGTACTCTCTCTCTCTCTTCGTGTGGGACACCCAGTCGTTCAACGACCCGATGAACCCTGGTGTCAGTACTGGCAACAACTTTACCACTTCGGCTCAATCATAGCCTGTGAAATAGTGCAATGGTAACTTGGCCTTAAACTTAGCCAATATAGTGTCGCAGGTTTAATCCTGCCTACGGTGAAAATTTTGCATGATTCCCAAAAACTATCTAAACTTGATGAGGAAAAATAAAAACATCATGGCTAATTAAAGCCAAAAAGAGTGTGCACTGCCCGGGAATCGAACCCGGGTCGCAAGAATGGGAATCTTGCATGATACCACTACACCAGCAGTGCTCGTCTGTAGGGGACGAAATAGTGTACCATATTGTAATTGTATGAAATAGGAAGTTTTTATCTTAATTTTTAGCTTCGATCTACGACTACGAATAATATCTGTAAAAGTTATCTAAGTATTACATCAATTTATCAAGAAAGCATGTTGATTTGTTTCAATGCAGTTAAAAGCCTGCAAAATGTTTTTATGCGCCATCTCGTGATTTTCCAATGAAACACTTTCAAAGGTACCTAGTGCGTATATCGCACCACACCGGAGCGCGGAGGTGCCGCGTACGGCGTATTCCGACAAGATAGTTATCTAAAGCGAGTATAGATGGCGCTATAACAAACTACGATCGGTCTGAGTATTTGTCTGCCGTGATTTTATGGTGCTGATTCAATGCTGATTCCAGTGACGCGTGAAAGAAAAGTAGCCGGAAATATTTTAAGAAATCTTGAAACGCTATTAGACAGTTTCTGGTACAACTTATTTATGTATAGACACCCTTTTCTATATCGATGCGACCGCTTTACCTACCAATCCTTATTACAATGAATCATTCGTCTATTTTCCAGGAGTATGGGCAGTGATTAACACGGCCGGCAGCAGCGGGCGCGGGGGGGCGGCGTGTTGGGAAAGCGCCCTCCGGGGCAACGTCCTGGGCGCTTTGCGCGTCGCCCGCACTTTTGCGCCCCTTCTGTCCGCCGCGGCGCAGCAGCACGCCAAAGCTGGCAGACTCTTCTATATCGGTAAGTAGGTAGCATATCTTATCTATAGGGGAAAGCGCCCCTGCGGCAATGTTTTGGGCGCTTTGCGCGTCGCCCGCACTTTTGCGCCCCTTCTGTCTGGCTGGCAAGCTGGCAGACTCTTTTATATCGGTAAGTAGCTGTCTTATTTACAGGGAAAATCTTATCATCGTCATATTCAGCCTAGCAGTGTAGCTATAGGTAAGTAGCTTATCTGTTGACTTCGAATTTTTAAGAGGTGAATCAATCCATGAAACTAAACAACATTCCCCAACGAACATGGGTCGAAATATGAAAAAAATAAATTAGGACTTCTCATACAAAATATCAACTTGTGTGGTAGGTAGGTACTACTATTTCTTTTTTTTTTATATCGACTATTTCTTCATTGGCAAACTATCCAGTTTCACTAATTTTGTGGTAGAGTTGTTAAAACCGGTTAAAATAACCGGCACCAGTTTACCTCTAAAATGTCCTATTATGGCTATTAGCCTACGACTTAGGTCTTTCCGCGCTATTATGACCTTATTAGATAACAAAATACTTATTCTACAGTAATAAAATAAATAAATTCGACTAAAGTGCCGTCATCCGAATAGGCCATATTTGACGTCTGTCAAAATCATATTAATGCTATGACATAAGGTCTATTTTTCTTTGTTGACATGTTTCCTAGTATGGGTTTGACAGACGTCAAATATGGCCTATTCGGATGACGGCACCATAAATCATTCAATACTGGGAAAAATTTATTATAGTAAAAACGCGTTAGCTTGGCAATAGCGTACATTGACACGACCGGTACCAAAAACAACAATTTTAGGCGATAATTATCGCTATCGCTAGAATTCACATCGCTAAAGTATCATAATACCGGCCAATTCCGGGTATTCCCCCGGCACAACCCGGCGTCATTCCACAACCATGTATATCCAAAATTTTCAAAAATGAGTGTACTTGTAGCCAATTCGAAAAGTTGTTATTTTAACTATTACTTTTATATGTCGATGATTTTTGCAAACTTTTGAAATGAGTTCAATTCTATAACATACGTTTTAAAATATTGCCCAAATTTATTCTCTAATAAAGGTATAATACCGTAAAATAAAAAATATTCTGGGTTGCAATTATAATTTTAGCAAATAGGAAGCCAAAAAGCTTTACAAAATACATTTTTACCATAAATAAATATAAAGCAAAATTGTTGACACTAAAACAAAAATTTTTGAGTTACGTTGTTTTGTAATGAGCCCCTAGCTGGCCAGAGGTGCGGTCCCGTAGGCTCGCATTTATTTCATTTTGATCGATTGTCGTCTCATTCCGTTCTGAAGTGAGTTTGCGTTCGTTCACGTTTGGAAGTCTTTCTTGCTGTTTTCGGTGTTTTGGTTATTGATTGTTTGATAAGTTTATTTTTGTTACATTACTTGTTAGTCATCGGGGAAATTAAATCTGCCCGACTTCGCTGGCTTGGACATGTCGAGAGAATGGGGGAGGATCGTGCGGCCAAGAGAGCATACCTGGGTCAACCACATGGACAACGTCCAGTTGGGCGTCCTAAGTATCGCTGGATTGACGAAGTCCTAAAAGACCTGGGAGCGCTTTAAATGGCCGATTGGCGACAAGCAGCTCAGAACAGGAAGAATAGCGAAACCTAGTGTCGGAGGCCAAGATCCACTTTGTGTCGTTGAGTCAGCGAAGTAAGTAGTAAGTACTTGTTAGCCAGTCACGTTTTGTTATTTTTATTTGTTAAGTTTTGTTGTGTGGAGTGTAGTGGCGATGGAGCCACCACCTAGTCCTACGACTGTACTACGACTGCTGTTAATAAACCTATGGTCAAAATATTTAATTCCTTTTCACTTTATAGACCACACTGAAACATACACTATTAATACCCAGATCTGAAAACAGATATTGAAACTCATCATTCAAATAGCTGCCCCGGCCGGGAATCAAACCCGGACCCGGAGATGTAGGTACAGTGTACCTTAAAACATAATTATCTCATAGAATTAAAATAAAAAAACATCAATTTAAAAATAGGGTTATAACTGAAAATGTCTATTACCCCTGCAATAATCAAGAGTGAACTTGCTATTGTACTACTGTACTCTAGCGATGTTCATATCGCATACATTTACTAAGAAAAACGATATATCGCTATCGCAAATATTGAGTACAGTGGTAGAAAAGGTCAACGCCCGCTATTGCCAAGCTAACGCGTTTTTACTATAGCGAAAATGCAGGACGGTCTGGTGATAGATAAGGAAAGTCACTAAAAAGTAAAAAAAAGGATCTCCTAAAGCAAGCCTAAAGCCTACAGTAATTCAAGTTCGCTGATTCCTGCATTCGGCATGGTGGATAATTTTTTTTTCATTATTTGAAATTTTGAACCTATGTTCCTTGGAAAGTTGTTTCTTTTAACCGACCCGTCCTGGGCCCCAAGTCTGCTAATTTTTAGTCATTGTAATGCCAGCGACACTCAACTGTCATTCTACTGCCACAGTGATTTTCCATACTAAAAACTGTTAGCAGACTACGAAATGACCGAAACCATCCAACTGAGATGCCATCGAGATCCAACTGAAACGATTTTCATTTAGCGGACTCGGGGCCCTGCATTTTCGCTATCAGTCACTAGTAAAATTTCACCCTATACCTATTTTTTTCTAGATCTAAGGATTATTTTTATCCGTTTTCAGGCCTAACTTCAGACACAGCCTGCGAGAACATGTCCCGCCTGGACCCGAACGACGAAGGCAGCGCCGGCGCCGCGGCTGTACGCTGGGGCACGTGGGGCGCCGCGCGTGCGTTGCGCGCGTCGCTGCGTGCGCGCGCGTTGCACGTCGTGCTGCTTCACGCGCCCGACCTGTCCGCTAATGAGATCTTCGCGCCGCCCGCTCAACTACCACCCAGCCAGCCTGCTAGGTAGTTCTTGGTTATTTAGATGTTCGCTAAAGAGAAATATTTGCTGCTGTGAGTGTGAAGTAACTACAGGATCCATGACAGTGCAGTGCCTAGCCCCACTGATCCACTTTTTTACAGTCTATTCTGCGCGTGGTGCCGTGCCACGGTAGCTAGTGAATTGTGACATTTTTCTTGATCTCATAATTGGAGGTAGTTAGATACTTGAATATTTTGCATGTCGGATTCTCTTATTACTCTAGAAAAACAATTACAAAAATTAAATTTTATCAAGTCTTGGTGCAAAATTTTATTTAATTTTCTTATTCCCAGCCGTCCCGAAACCCCAAGCTCGGACGTGAGCGCGACCACAGCCAGCTGCGCGGTGACCATGCCGGGAGAGGCCGCCGAATACAGCGCCAAGGTCCTGCCCACCAGCGCGCTCAAGATCCTCGAGGAGGCCCTCACCGCGCCTACCCCGCGGGATGCTTACTACTTGAAGGTCAAACAGGACTCCTGGTTCACCAGAATGCCTTCTCTGAGGGTTGCCCATTGATAGTCTTGTGGTTGAAGTGGAAAGTTCAGTTTTGTTAGGTTCCGGACAAGTGAATACTTACGGTTTTGAAATAGAATTTATATGCAACGGAGTTTTGTTTTTCGAGTTATATAATAGAGTTGTCATACGTAAAGAACTTGCTCCTTTTTATATGATTTGTAGGCAGTCAGATAAAGCATGTATTTTTTATGGAGTCAGGTAGTTACGATTGAATGAAATGTAGATTGTAGATACCTATATAAAATGGAGTAAGTAGAAGTTTAATTTACTTGTCTGGAAACGTATTGCAGTAAAATAAAATTGACAGAACAAGATTATGATGTTTTTATTATATTTTCGCACAAAATCACCTAGCAGATAAAGGTGATGGAGCAAAATAACACTGTTCAATCTATTTTTAATATTTTACACTGCAGAAAAGCACTGCAAATGTTATAATTTATTATGTTAAAACGGTGCGTCATGCCCTCTATATTGTAAACAATTATAATGTTTATTTAATATAGTATAGAGGCGAAAATGCCTTTTCGTATACTCACCTATCTTTAAGTTTATTCGTGTTATTAACTTTGTTTATTTTTCGACCTGCTTATCCCTTTCGAAGGCACGGGATAGTGGATGCATTGTGCCAAACTTTGGAGGTACTAGAGTAATATTAAACTTAAATTAGGTTTATGCTTTTAAATAAAGTACCTTCCGCGATTCGATGGTGATGGATTTGTCTTCCACACATATTTTACGAATAATTTAGTATTTAAGAATTAAAAAAAGGTGCAGCTTTTTTCGCGTGAGAATTGTAAATATTTCAAGCTCATATAGTGCCAATTTTGTAAAACTTTTTGTATGAAGCGTGAAAACCTCGTATGTTATTGTATCACAAATCTATATTTCCAGTGGAGCCAGTAAATAAAGGTTTCATGTAGTAACATTGTACTGCCTTTATTACACGTTCAAGTACCTATCGTTAGATCTTTGTGCTTTCATAATGAGTAACGATATGGACAGTTTCTTTGTAAATAAAATGTTTGTGTTGTTTATTAAACATTCTTTTTAATTCTAATTTAAATTTTATTTACTTAAGCGCCCTAAAAACAAAACTTCGCTCGGCAACAAAAATGCATATTCAATATTTATCCAGTTTAGTGATAAGAAAGAAATACAGAGAGGGTGACTCATAAAGCTACAGTAAGTTGACCTTGCTACAGTAATAGGCCATTCAAAAAATAATAGCCTACCTACTGATAATAATTACGAGGAATATCGTTATAATCGTAATGAATAAGATGAGTATGCTACTGTAGTTAAAATAACATTACATTTCAAACGTCAACATTCGGGCTCCTAACCTTTAAATTATCAAACGCCCACCAAACTTCATACCTATCTACACAGATCAACATGCCTCCCTTTTTACTGCGGTCAGCTCTATCCAAGCCACTGGTGCATGTCCAATACTGGGCGCCAATCCGTCCTTTCCTCTGCCAAGATGCAGCGGTGCTGACAGCAAAACGACTCTTATCTGTATCGTTTCTTATGTAATGCACAAGTTCTTCCCACATTATTAGGGACACTGAGTCGATGGAACGGACTCTGAAAAATAGTAGTTTTATGACAAGGAAAATTTATGACTTATTTAGGGCGAGGACGCTATCTTGAATCACGAGCGGAAACAAGCATTCTACTTAGAGTAAAATCGCAAATGCTGCGAGGAATCAATGTAAGTCCTGGTCATCGTATGAGTGACCTCATGACAAGATTTTATTAGCCAGATACTCGTATCCAGAGGCGTTTGCACGAGATATTAAACTAGCACCTGACTAGCATAAAATACATAGAATAGAAGTAACAGAACTATTTTAAACGACGTACTTCATAACGCCCCGTTGACATTCTGCCTACTTATTTTCAGAAGGATTAAAAAAATACTTCATTTCATATAAAATCTGTTTATCATCGCTCTTACACTATTCCATTCTAGCTCTGTTTGTACAGCAGAGCTGTTTCCGCTTTGCCTACCCCCGCAAGGGATAGAGGCGTGATATATGAATGTATATATGTTATCTCAGCCTTATTTATTCTTACCCATGGTTGTTACTGCAAGTATTTTTCGGATTGGTCCCACTTGGAGAATACACATCCATTACGATGCCGTTCGAACTAGCGAAGGTCTGATAAAGGCAGGCGCTAGACCCTGGTCTCCGAAATAGCACCATAACATTGAGAGTGTACCGTCTAGAGCTAAACTCTAGTGGGCCAAACGGTTTTTTTAACCTGTGAAAATTCGTATTTCGAAAATCGGTTATAAATAACTAAAACGGTTATTACACTTACCCTACCCTAGGACGCGATGAGGTGTACAGTCCAGCAAAAAAGTGTAGAAATTAAATAAAATGGAACTAAAAAAAATTCATACTAAATTGTTGCCATTTAATTTTGATATTTCAGACAAAGTGGCGCCCTCATTTTTTGTCTACTCTGTTTTGCTGGACTGTAGATAAATTGGTTTTTTGTTGGTTGATATTTATGTTGCTCATATGCTGCACTTAGCTTTTTTAATTATGGTTAAATGTGGTAGGTGTTGAGGTTCGAGGACTATCGAACGACCCACCCGATGAGCCTAGGAGTAACATCAACGTGATCAGCCCACCCACTGCAGCGTAGAGGCGTACTTCTCTATTACGCCACTCCTCACGGTCCTGTGCCAATCTCATCCATTTAGACCCGGTCAATGTGATGATGTCATCTGACCACCGGGCGTTGTTCTGCCCACTAGTCTTTTTTGCTCCTCTTGGCCACCACTCAGTGACTGCTTTGGTCCACCGTCCGTCCTGTCTCCTGGCCAAATGATCCGACCTACATCTTCGACTTTCGTCCTACGCGGTTAGTATCAATGATATTTTATGTAGGTTACACCTAAACTTATAGGATTACGGGTTACCATTCATGTTCTTTCGCAGAAATGTCATTCCATTTTGGAAAGAATTGTGTCGACGAAGACTCCTCCGGAACCTGCAATGTAAGGAATAGGTTACAGTCCGGCCACTTACCACATGAGCTCGTTTTGACAGCTGAAAAATCAAAAGTTATACATATCCAAGCTATAATCTCTTTTAGATAACAAACAACATTTTGCGACCGGTTTTTCTTCCCGAGGGTATCGCAAGAGGCGGCTGAGGTATGAATACAGGGAATCTTCTTCTTTTCGAGTGGGAAACTGAGTCATCCAACGAGGGAATGGGCATCAGCGGTTCCCTGTAAATGTAACACACTGCACTGCGCATGTCAATCCACCTGCCAAGCGTGCTGAGTATTTAAATAATCCGTATATGACCAGCACATGGCGCTAGCCTACTTACTTTTTACAGCATAGAATTGTAGCTAGACTCTTGGTAGTAACTACCTACTACTTAGTAGTGTTGCTATTCTAAACAAACCTTTTCCACTGTCACTTTGGCACCGATATACTGGACCAGCTTAGCAATCAGGTTGATGGTATCCACATCTACGCTGACGCACATGAGCAGGTGTCCGTACTTCAGCTCGGACGTCGGGAACTTCGGTTGCTTGCCTGTAAACAACCATCATACAGGTAGCGTGGTTCGATCGTTTTTCATCTGACATCCGTATATCCCTCCGATATCTACTACCTTCGTATACCTGATAGTTTCAGCAGAAAAACAACATGCCGCCATCTTTAAACGCCCCTTCTTCCCCTCTCCACCATAGGGTTTTCTGACTACGTTACGTTACAACCATTACATTTCTTGATTCAGGACATCACGATGAATCAAACGATACAAACCATGGGTATAAAGCCTGGTGTCAGATTCAACTCAAGATCTAGAGGACTTTTTGTTCAAAATGAACCGCACTAATTCTATTTAGAAAACTAGGTACAAAATAATACAATTTACTCCATGCATGATCACGATGGCGGACTATATAGTAGATCTGTGGGAAGAGTCGAAATTTTAATTACTATTATTTTAAATTCTGTCAGCAACGAGGGCGTTTAACTACTCTAGTCGCATCGCAACCTCTATTCGCAGGATCTGTTTTCCTATGCTTACTGGCTGTCACAGCAGGTACTGTTACTATTAGTATAAAGTATAACCGGGCTAGACCATCGTATCTCACAAGCAAATAGTGTGCGATTGCCAAGTCATTCTAGTTATTGTAAATATAAAAGTTTTTAAATATCGATATAGTTACTGTAAGATGATGTCTGTTACCTTATTACGCAATAGCTTAAGATGAAAGTTCCCTGAAGTAGTCCTTGAATAAATCAATAACCGACTTGGCATCACATAGATCTCACAACTTTTTACAGTAGATGAACTGAGAGGCGAGACTTGGTTCTTTTTACAAGTAAATGTTTTTGGTGGGATCTCATTTCTTTTTGTAGATAGTCTTCCTCTTTCTCTTATCTGGAACTACTTCTTGAGCCTCAGCTACAGATTTCCTCAAAGCCCATCCGCAAAGTTAACTTTGTAATCCTATACATTTGTATGGAAATACAAAGTTAGTTATGCGGTTGCAACCGAATTTGCAGAATGTTATAGTTTTCCCTTTATTCATACACTAAATACAAGCTGTATTCTAAGTTTCAAACTCCTCAGTCTGCTAGAAGTACCTTAGAATTTTGATGATCGGTCAGTCAGTCAGTCAGTCAGTCAGTCAGTCAGTCAGGCAGAAAATTAAGAAACTTTGACTAACTATAACTTCTAAACTACTGGTCCAAATTAAATTATATTTGAAATGTATCCTGTCTATGCAGTGAGAGAAAATGAGGGTTCTAAACTTATCGACAAGGGAGTTATGGGGGGGTCAAAAATGGCCTGAACTGGTTCGAGAAAAGGATGGTACGGCCGTGCCGCTTTCAGCTCGACTTGGTGGGGGCACTGCCGTGCCCCCAGATACCATTTGCATGGGATTTTAGAACTGTAGTACCTACTAGGCTTCACAGTCGTTCATCACTTCATTATCCCCTACAAAGAAATAGATCGTCATACTGTTGACATCGACAAGCCTGGGCACTGTATGGCTGATGAAGATGCCTCCGCTCTGGTCAACCATGAGGATCCCTCGAGCCTTCGCGCCCTGATTGCTTCCAGCATCGTCGTACACCATCACGGCTAGCTGGTGGGAGGTTGTGCTCTAAAAACAGTAACTTTACAGATTACCTTAGAATAGCATCACTCCAAGTCTACCCGTGAGTTTCGTAAAAAGCGACTAAGGGATAATAAGGAATAATCTTCCGGGGAAATCTGTTAATACATCTTACACTGCGCTCGCCAGTCGCCAATTCGCCTGCCAAGCGTGGTGAGTGGCAAAACCCCCCGATAGGGGGAGGCCCATGTCCAGCAGTGGACTGTTGTGGCTGTTTTGGTCACAGTGTCCAGTAACTGTGGTCACGCAGGTTTCTATCAGGGTTGAAAAGCTTAAGAGGGAGAGCTATGTTGGTTTCGTGTATAGGATACTTATTGTATATTATACAGGGTGTAGGTAGGGGACGGACAGCCCTCCAAACACTGATATCTAGATACCTAGAGTGCACACATACCATAAAACTGAAAAACTTCCCGACACAAAATATTACAGGAAACGTCAAAGAATTTACTTTCTACAGTAGGTAAATGCTGATCGTAATTTTGTATGGCAAATAGATTTTTATTTAATTTTCCTGAAGGAACTCACCCTGTACATAGGAGCCAGCGTATGATACAGCATGTTGTCGGTGGTAGTGATGTATTGCCCCGGCAGTTCCGGCCTCAACCAGCGACTTATAAGATCCGATACGATAAAGGAGAAATTCCGCCCAGTATCGTCGTAGGGCGCCACGTCGCTTGCTGGCTTGTATATGTACCACCTAGGAAATATGATCCCGCAAGTAAATTTCAGTCCCGGTATTAGCGAGACTGGGTAATCTCAATCCCGCTGGATCCCGGTATTTGCGGAATCCATCATGCCGCCGTTCCAATTTCGGTCAAAAATATATACGCATTTAAATTAACATCCTGTATGAAAAAACTAAATACAACATAACATAACTTCATTTTCTTCTTTGCGATCGGGATCAGTCCCGCAAAAAACATGAGGGATCCCGGTATCCCGGTATTGCATTCCCTAGACCACCTAAACACAAGGTAAGCTAAGTCGGTCGTACACGACAAAAAAGAAGCAGCTCCAGTTTAGAGCCTTACATTTTAGTTTATCACATACTATAGCCGCCCGCTAGCGGTTTCACCCACTGCAACTCATTTTCCCGCGGGAAAAAGGCACTTTCCCCGCTGAAGGGACAGCTCTCCGAATACAGATGCATTCAGACCATAAAACTGAACACTCCATAAGACAATCTTTCAGGAGATTGTAGACGCGACTCATCAACTGGCTATTCAGTAACGCCAGCCGCCACCCATAGGTACATTTTTTAACTATTTTAACTTTCGTCATTTTATTTCATACACTACGACTGAAATTAGGTACGCGTTCGATTTTCCGTCCGTCACTTTTCAGCGCTTTCGGTTAGGTAGGATGACACACTATATGCCTAAGCGTAAAAATTACGTCCAACCAAACCAAATCACACCGAAATTACTAGAGACGTAATTTCGGCGGGACGAAATTCGGCGACGTAATGGAAAATTTTTAATCAGTTCGTTCAAAATCTAGTATTTCGCCATTTCGGCGCAAGTGTGTCATCTAGGTATAATGCAAACAACATTGCTGGCGTAATGCGCCGAATTCCGTCGCGTAATTTCGTTCGGGTGTCGAGACACATAAAAATACGGTTGCTTTACCAATCGACCGGTTCATTGAAATTGTCTCTACAGTAGACATTATGTGGGCTCCGTCCTTCATTTCTATTAAAACTAAAACCAAAACAATAATATCCTAAACTTATCAAATAAACGAATAATACGTAAAACATTTTACTTTGGTACTTTCTTATTTGAAATCATAATAGGTAGGTATACCTATATATTTTATTGAATTATGTTATGTGAACGTCGGTAAGTAGGTACCTATTTCAACATGTTACTAAAAATGTACCTACCTACCTTGTAAATGTATAAGTTAGTACATAGGTAGGTAGTATTTTGTATGAAAGAAACATGGTCACTCGCCTTGAACATTGCATGAAAAGACAGCACATTTTTATCCAACTTTTATCAAGTTTATTTTAAAAGACCTTATCTACTATTAAACTTAACTAATTTAAAAAGAGTGTTAAATAAGAGTAAGCACCTAGGTACCTACTTTATTACTTTTTATGAGTAAGTTTTATTGCTTTAAGTAAATAAAATAATGCATACAATTTTTACCCTCATGTAAGGTAATTTTCAGTACAAGCCAGCGGAGGTATAGTAATTATCTGGAAAGGTGAAAATGTCATAATTTGTAAAAAAAGTCTCGATTCAAACGGGCTAAACCTAAGACAATTTCAGCCTGGATTCTCTAAGCCTATTTTCAACTGAAAATGACAGTAGATCCTTTCTTTGTTAGCAATTTGAGACAGTAAAATGGAACCGAGACTGTTATCCCAATTAAGTACCTATAGCTTTATCACAGCTAGTAATTCAAGTGAGGAAAACAACTTCGCTCATTTTAAATTGTTTTGCTTAAAATATACATTACTAAATCTAAATGTAATTGAAATTGTAACAGCTTCCTTAAACAGATTTACAATTAAAAGAAATTTACAAGAAAAGATACTAAAAAGTTTTTGAGGAATTTAAATTTAGGTAGAGTCTGGCTAGCGAGTCTTTGGACGTCAAATAATTCAAATATTTCAAATGGCAACATGTTAACACTGAAAAACTACAATAAAACAATTTTGATACTTACTATTTTTTTGTTTTCTGCTCTTTAGTTTGTGTTTACCTTGCCTACCGGTATGTATGTATGATGTATCTACCGGGAGTAACAGAAAGGGTATAACAAGCCGAAAGGAGGTCAAGGTACTCATGAAACTGAACGACTTTCCCCATGGAACATGAGACGAAATATAAAAAAAAAAATTTGGACCGCTCAGAGTAAATCAATCAGCTGATCTGCGATTTTGTATGGGAGGCCCAAATATTTTTTTCATATATCGACCCATGTTTCATGGGGAAAGTTGTTCAGTTTCATGAGTACCTTGACCTCCTTTCGGCTTGTTATACCCTTTCTGTTACTCCCGGTAGATACATCATACATACATACCGGTAGGCAAGGTAAACACAAACTAAAGAGCAGAAAACAAAAAAATAGTAAGTATCAAAATTGTTTTATTGTAGTTTTTCAGTGTTAATATGTGAAAGATTTTTAAAATTGGCGCCATTTCCGTGTCCAAAGACTCGCTGGCCAGACATTTTTATAAAGCATAATGACATAATCGTCAAATTTTATGCCAATCATTAACTATTCATGGTTCAGTTACTGGCCACTTCGGTGTCAGTTATTGGCCACTTAGTTGTTAGTTATTGGCCACTTTGATGTTAGTGATTGGATGTTAGCATCAAAGTGGCCTATTACTGACGCCAAAGTGGCCAATAACTAACATCAAAGTAGCCAATCAGACGTGCGACATCGCGACGCTTGAAATCGTTTCCATATAATATAATGAATAAAATAGAAGAGGCAAAGCTACACACGTAGTCACGTAGCGCGTATACTCTGTGGAGCTAGCCCCTTAAATTAAAAAATACCTAAGTCACATTTGAGTAGGTACCTGAGTGTAACAAAGATAGAGTAGGTATATCGTTTAACCTATGAGTAAGTATATATGTACTCAAATGGGACTTAGATATTTTTTTTATTTAATGGGTAAGCTCCACAGAGTATACGCGCTACGTGTGTAGCTTTGCCTCTTCTATTTTATTCATTATATTATATGGAAACGATTTCAAGCGTCGCGATGTCGCACGTCTCACATCTCCAACGATGATCCCGTCTTAAGTCTCACGTCTCCTCTGAGAAGCCTGCACCTTATGTATCATGCTGTCATATTAGAGATATGACGAAGTCACGCAGTTGTTTAGTTACACGTTTGCCCGGTCTCGATGAGATAGGCTAGGCAATGTCTCCCTAAAGGATTGGGTCAGATGCCACATCGTGACTCTTGTCATCTAGAAAAGATAAAATAAGTCTCTTAATTTTTGGTATATTAAACGCAAGACCAACGTTGTAAATTTAATTCTTTTATCATAAAATGAATGAATAATAGGTATATAATGTTTATGACATATTTTACATTAAATAATTAACTGACAAGAATAGTTAAGATAGTTGGCGGTACCTACCTACTAATTTACATATCCTATGGTTAAGTGAGCCCATTATTTATTTCGACAGCTCCTTTCATGGCTGGCTAAGCCAGCTCCTGAGGCACAGACTCTGCCACAATAACCGCAGCTATAATGGCTTGTGCTGGCTCGAGCTTGTATTTGCCGTGGTCCACAATCCAGAAACATCGGGGTACGACTCATTGCTTGTATTTGCCGTGGTTGTTCATAACCCAGAAAATTTGTGCTACGATTCATGCAGCTCCTCTCGTGACTGGCTAAGCCGGCTCCTGAGGCACAAGACCTGCCACAATTTTTGCAGATATACTGTTTGGATGGAGCTGAGGCAATAGCTAGAAAGAAAAAAAAAGGTCTTTGGCTGTGTCCCATAATTTGTAGCTTGGAAGTAAGAAAAGAGGGTTCTAGTTCATAAATACTTTTTACATTTTCCCCCTGTCGATCTCTAAATATCAATTCGAGTTTATGTTGGGTTACAAATGGGTACATACCAGTATTATAGGTGATGTGATTGTTTTGTTGAAAAAACAGATTAGTCCCGCTAGACAGCGGACTTGGCCGGTTTCCTCCACCAAAGTTCAAGCCCAACAAGTCGTCAAGATCTACTCCACCACCTGCGTTGGAGGTGCGCAACACGTCGTCAAGATTTATTCCACCACCTGCGTTGGAGGTGCGGGAACCTGGGTACAAGAAGTTGTAATTTTAAAAGAAAATCATTCTGTATAATGAAGAAACGAATAACTAGAATCATAGAATACCAAATTTTAAAACATTTCCCGTTTCAGGTATACATTTTTGTCAGTAGGTACAGATGGCGAAGGTAGCAAAGCAAGTACAAATCCTACCTGCGAAAACTTGTTAATGGCACTATGTTAGTAGCGACTCCTAAGTTAGACTGTATCAGTCATACTCATACCTAACCAATAGCAAAATAATATTGAAATCGGTTCACTCTATCTCAAGAATCAGATGTAGGTATTTGATGCGAAGTTATAAGCAAATGTGAAGACAGAATGCATGCAAAGTGATTGAAAATGTGTAAATAGGTTAAAAAAGAAAACTCCGATCTTCCATACAAAATTCACGATTAGCTGACTGACTTGCTATGAGAAAGGGAAGTCGCTTTTTTCTTTTAATTGCACAAAGTTGTTCAGTTTCATAGTCTGATCGATCACACCTACAAAGTTTTTGGTACACCATTTTAAAGACTTTTTTGTAGTTTCGTCGTCTTTGTATCAATCAATCTACAAAAATGATATAAACAATCTACAAAATGCCTAGTTCTATTTCGACTTACTAGTTCTCAGGTCGTTTATTTCTCGATCCCTTTTTTCGATTTCTTCTTTAAGCTCTTCAATACGAGACTCAAGCTCTCTTTGCTGAAATTTTATTTTCTGATTATTTATTTCTTGATTTACATTTGCGAACTTTATTTCTTGGTCTTTCTTTTCCACCTCTTTTTTGAGTAATTCGATTGCAAGAATTAATTTATCATTTTGCTCTTTTTGCTTGTCTTTGATTTCTGCTTCTATATTTCGGCTGTTTATTTCGTGCTGATTTATAGTTAATTTTAAAGTTTTAACTTCTTGATATTTTTTTTCGTTATCTTTACTGAGCTCTTCAATTCTGAGAACTAATTCATCGTTTTGATTTTTATGTGCCTCCAGCTCACTTTGTTTGTCATTTAATTCAGTTTTTATTTTCTGAATGTTTATTTCTTGTTGATTTATCTTTGATTTTAAAGTTTTAATTTCTTGATCCTTTTTATCTATCTCTTTACTGAGCTCTTGATTCTTAACTGTTAATTCACTTTCTTTTCTAGTCGTGCAGGCTCGTGAAGATTGCCTTTAAATGTGAAAAATTTTCCTTTATTTTTTATTTCCAGCTGGTTAATACGTTTTGACAACTTCTGAATTTCTTCATCTTTTCTTTCAATTTCACTTCTGAGTTCTGCTGTCCTTTCTTTTAATTCAGCTCGAACCCAATCGGCTGTTTCTTCGCATTCTTTACTTTTTTCAAGCAACTCCTTGCATGATGCACATTCTTTATCCACCGGAGTCGTATTCAATTTCTTATCAATAATGCGCATCATGTTTTTAAGTTCCCTTAACGTGAGACGTGTTTCGACTTGTTCACCAAATATGTCGTCCAATTTGTCGTCTGTGGAAACATTGGGTTCCGACATGTTGCTGATGTCTTGTTTTGGATTTGCTTGGTAGCTCATTTTTAGATGGTTCTGCAATTGATAAACATTGGATAAGTATATTATATGAGTTGTATAACTAATTGACTTGTAAATAACAACATTACAGACCACCCAGTACGTGGAATTCCTATAACAATCAACACATACCTAAATTAAAACAAGTAGGTACTTACTTTATCTATCTATCAGTCAGTTATCAACATAACACTGATCACTCTAAGCACTGGATTCGCTGGTACACTTGGTACTAGTACGTATTTAAATTTTATTAATTCATTCTTATACATTCGAAAATCTTGTCGTATTTTATTGTCTTGTTTTGTATTATTATTTCACTTCTATTGGTCGCAGTCGCACGAATAAAAAACTACACAGCACAAAATTTTATGAATATTTATCGAACAGGAAAACCAGAACATTTTATCTAACAGGAAAACCAGAACATTACTTATTGCTAGTCGACGTCTGGCTAGTGTGCGCAATGGTCAGACATTGGCTTCAAACAACAATATAGAAACCACAAAAGGTTTACAGAAGGCTGACTCTTACAATTTTTGTAACTGAAACCTAAACTTACACCTATCGAATAGGTAGGTATACTTATTAATAGTTTATATTACATACACGCCTTAAGGAGATGTAGGTAGGTAAGCCAAAAAGTTCACTAGATTTATGTACTTTAGGTACGAGCTCTGCAAAGAACCCGAAACTTCGGAAATATAAAAGCAAATAATGGGAAACATGTCTTAAATAGTCTCATATTTTAATTGTAGATATTTTCTAGCATTTGTAAATAATAGAGGTAGTGTAATATCTACCGCTTATAATTTGGTTGGAATAAAACACAACGTTTATTATGGAAAAAGTATTCAAAATTAGGTAATTTGGTGTTGTTTTAAAGACCTGAAAACGCTCAACTATTTGAATAATCGCATAGTTCAGGTTACCTGTGCATGTAGAGCGTGAGCTGAGCAAAACGACCTACCTACTAAGTGAGCCATCTGTATAGCGCGCTACGCCGAATGTTCTTTGCACAGGATGCATAGTGCGTCACATGTTATTTTTAGAATTCTAATCATCAGCAGCGTATACTTCGGTGCACTTGAAATTCCCCAAAGGTCGATCGATATAAGAAAATAAATACCCTCCTCTCATCCATGTTATGGTCCAGTTAACTAAAGGGTGGTAGAGTGGTAGTAATAATAATAAGTTCATTAAATATAAGTTAATTATTTATTTTATTAGCTAACTAGTGCAGTACATTTTAATTTGGTAAAATTTAAAGCTTTTATTTTCTTTGTTTAATTTACTTTACCCACGACCTATAAAAAAAAGGTTGCCGTACCAATCGACAGTTGAATTGCAATTGTCTCTAGGTAGACATTAACACATCCTCCATTTTTAAATTAATACAAAATTCTAAACTTATGAAATAAACGAATTAAACGCAAAACATTTTACTTTGGTACTTTTTTATTTGAAATCACAGTAAGTAGGTAGTTATATTGAATGACATTAACATCTTACTGAAACTTACATATGACGATGGCGGTCTTCTATTCTCTATATGGAAACTCGTTTTAACTTTGTGCTTAAAGACAGCCTTTTACGTACCTATCAACTTTTTAAAAAGACTCTTACCCGCTATAACATTTGACTATAAATTTAAAAAGAATATTAAATTGAATAACAGTAAAAATCGGCTAAACAAAAATGGCGTTGTCAACTTGAATTAAACAGGTTTAAAAAATATCTTTACTCTGTGGTATTACATTGTTTTAAAAAACAAATATATTTACTTAATCTAAATCTAAGCCTAAAATGCATTATTTACTTAGATCATAGTACTAACAGCTAGCATCCCCTTAACAGATTTACCATAATATTTACAAGGAAGGATTACTAACGGACTTTTCGGAAATCTTATCATTGCAGCTCTTCATTTCTCTCAATTTTCATTATCGCTCTCGATAAATTACTACTTTTGATGAATGATTAAGGATTACCTACAAATCAGCTACTTTTGTGCCGGTACATAATCGGCTAATTTGAAGAAAATCATTAGACGTGGTGGTATCAGTTATTGGCTGCTTTGGTTTCAATTATTGGCCACTTTGATGTAAGGTTTTGCCCCTTTAGGCGTCAGTTATTAGCTATTTTGGTGTCACACAGGCTACTCTGGTGACAGTTATTTGCCACTTAAATTATTGGCCTCTTAAGTTAGTTATTGGCCACTTTGGCGTCAGTTATTTGCCACTATGGCGTCAGTTATTGGCCTTTTTAGTATAACACAGGCTACTCTGGTGATAGTTACTGGCCACTTTGGTGAAGTTTTAATTTCACAGGCTACTTTAGCATCAGTGTTGAAGATTGGATTATGTTACGACGATTCCGGTAAACACACCGATTAAAAATTCATACCTTTCCATATTTCTAATGATAACCTAATGTCTCTAGGCAATCCCCAGGTCCGAACACCAATTTCCTACCTATATACTGACCTAGATATAAAAACTAGATCTTATTTTATAATTCGTGGTTTTGTTGTCTATAATAATACTTAGAAGAAACTAACGAAGACGTTATAGGTACACGATATTTGTTACACTCGGCCACTTAGGATTTTTTTTTTTATTTATACAGGGTTATTTTTTAGTCAGTGCGCAAACTTTGCAGGATGTTTCTACTCGTGATTCTGAACAACTTTTACTATGGGCCCACCTGCGAAATCTACAAAATATTTTTGGTTGTTCCATACATTTTTGCCGAGTAGGTAGGTATGAATTTTTCTATGGAACATCCAAATTTTTTTTTGCGAATTCGCAGTTGGTCCCATAATAAAAGTTGTTCAGAATCACGAGTAGAATCACCCTGCAAAGTTTGCGCACTGACTAAAAAATAACCCAGTATACGGCGACGAGACGCCACCAGCCTATCTTTTGTGGTCCCTTATATCAGAAACTGCTAGTGATGGACCGAACATAGGTTAAAAAGTTCGCAGGACCGGCGGAAACCGAATATATTAGATAAACGTGCCGAACATACCGAATACTGAACATAAACCGCATATTTGGCCCATCTCTAGAAATTGCAGTGCATTGGGTGTTTTTCCACTCAAAATTTCAGTTGCGTCAATGACGCCGACGCCCTTGTTGTTTAGTTACACGTTTGCACGGTCTCGATGAGATGAGCAAAGTTTCCCCAAAGGATTGGGCCGGATGTACACACAGTGCCGCCACCTCGCGACTCTTGCGGTAACTGGAAAAGAAAAAAAACAAGTCTTAAATGTATCACGTGTTACTTACAGAATAACAAGTCAAGCCAAGATGGTGTGGAAGACGATGATAAGATAAGAGACGATTAACAAAATATTTTAATTCCGCAATGTCGTTTTTGAAAATAAAAATATGTTGTTATTAAATTAATACAAAGACCTACCAGACCCGATGAAAAGATTATCAATATTCGGCTGTGGGTACGTACGGCTGTAGTGGTTGTATTTGAAGTACAGATAAGTACTGAAACTTATTGCAACAATCAACAACGTGTATTATGTAGTAAAAAAAGGTAGGTACAGTGGGTAACGGACAGCAAAAGCGCTAAAAGTGGCTGCTTTTCTAAACTTCATATTAGAGAAGCAAACAATATTAATTTCTCAGGATATCCAATGGATGGCCCCACTCACACACACACACACGTAAACACAAATACATACCTACACATTATACTTTAATAATACTTATTTTGATCACTTGAATTTACAACCTGAAGAAAGACTCTTCCTACTCCTAGTTTAATAGCTTATTATTTTTTTATACATCATATGCTGGTTCACCCTTTATAATATTTGTAGTTGATTTTTTTACACCTTATATATCACTAAACCCACCCTCACCTGACCCCCATTTGGCTGCAAAATGTAGCCACGGGTACAACCGCGGGAATTGAAATAATGAGATATTTCAAATACAATAAATCTTTATTACATAAGTACCAACTTTTTGTAACATCTCCTAATTTGTAAATAAAATCATAGAAATATGAAATGTACATTTACACATATACCTACGTATATACCTACATTATTTTTATTTGTACATTTTTTGTTGGTGCCATCAAAAATTGCATAGAACAAATTGCTAATAAATAGAAAAGGGATTTTTCTTTTTATTGCAACAATTCAAATTCTCAAATTCAAAACATGAATACAAATACTAAGTATTAAATAAAATGAATACAAAAAGCTCAAAAAAGTGCACGTCAGGATGGCACGTGTATAAACTAAACTAACACACTTCCAACCAAGGCAAGGTACCTGGCTGGCAAGGCTGGTAGCGGTACCTAGCTGAACTGCAAGACTGAGTTGAGCAAAAAAGTTGCCAGCCAGTTGGTCACCAGTTAAGTCAATAAGGCGCGTTGTCAAGTCCCACTAAAATGCCTTAGTCTCCGGATCACAAGGACCCATCATCTCATCGCCAAATGGCACAAAACAATATAGGTACCTCCACTAACTATTAAAAAAATGTAGGTAAAATCCCAGTGAAAACAAACTAAGGTAGTTAATTTGAAATTAACAAATCTTTATACAATGAATGATTATAAAAATATAACAATTTATATGTAATAACTAAAATAGAACGAAATTATTTAACAGTTAATAAAGTTTCTTGTTTATTCGGAGCCATTAATATTTATTCCCACAACTTCTCTCATGGCTTGCTAAGCCGGCTCCAGATTTACAGACTCTGCCACACAAGTAGCAGCTATAGCCACTATAGCCAGAGCTATAGGATCGTGCTTGTATTTGCCGCGGACTTGTAATTCCCAGCAAGCAGTTCATGCTCCTTTCGTGGCTGGCTAACCCCGCTCCTGATTTACAGACCCTGCCACAATATCTGCAGCTGTACTGTTTCGTTAGGGATGCGGCAAAACCTAGAAATAAAATGAACAATTTGTTATCTGTGTCCCAAACACCAGAATATATAAAGTAATTTGTTTCTTGTGGAATTTAGAAAAGAACACTGAAGGTCAGTATTTAAATGCGTGCCATAGCTCCAAGGCAGATTCAGTATCAATTTAGGAACCCATGAAAAATCGGTCGTGACCGTGTCTAATTTGTAATGTCTATCCGATTCAGTGACATTAAGTACTACGAAATTGTTTGTGTTTACTCTTTGAAGCAAATGCTAATGCTAGAGAAATAGTGCAGTGTAGAATATATTTTTCCTGGTTTCCTTTATCGATACTGCACCTGCCCTGAAGCTATGGCACGCAATTAAATAAACACCATGTATTTTCCTTCTGTTGATCTCTACCTATAAATTCGAGGTGTTGCTTATAGCACTTGGGTTACAAATGTGTACGAGTACATACCAGTATTGTAGGTGAAGTGATTGTTTTGTTGAAAAAACAGATTTGGCCCACTAGATGACGGAGTAGGATCCAAGTTCAAGCTCAACACATCGTCAAAAACTCTTCCACTACTTGTGTTGAGGGTGCTGGGGGAACCTGGGTACAACAAATTTTAAGGACTAAATTTAACAGACTTCACAAAGGTAAAACATAGCTCAGCTCGTACCTTGAAAACTAAAGAAGCAGTTTTGATAAGGTAAATTGCCATGCCTATACTTAGGTATGTATGAAATGATGATATTCTACCTACTCTGATATTTCTGACTTACTAGTTTTCAGTTTGGAAATTTCTCGATCCTTTTCTTTTATTTCATCTCTAAGCTGTGCAATAACGGCTTCATGATCTTTATTTGAGATCCTAATTTCTTGGGCCTTATTTTCCACGTCTTTTTTGAGTGAATCAATTGTACGAATTAATTTATTATTTTGCTCTTTTAGCTCAGCTTCTATTTTCCGGTTGTTCCTTTCTTGCTGGTGTATTGTTAAATTCAAAGTTTCAATTTCTTTATTTTTTTTCTTTATTTCTTTACTGATCTCTTCAATCCTAATGACTAATTCATCATTTTGTTTTTTATGTGCCATTAGCTCTGCTTGCTTGTTATTTAATTTATTGTTTATTTCCTCTTTGTTTATGCCTTGCTGATTTAACGTTGATTTCAGAGTTTCAACTTCTTCGTTTCTTTTCTTTATTTCGTTGTTGCACTCTTCTATCCAACGAACTAATTCATAATTTTGATTTTTATGTGCCTCTAGCTCTGTTTGCTTATCATTCAATTCAGCGTTTATTTTCTGATTTATAGCTTCTAGTTGAAATATCTTTAATTTTAAAGTTGTGATTTCATTGTCTCTGTTTTCTATTTCATTATTCAGCTCTTGATTCCTAACTATTAATTCAATGCCTTTAAATGTAGAAACATTTCCTTGATTTTTATTTTCTTGCTGATTTATAATTGTCAGCGTCTTGATTTCTTTATCTTTTCTTTGTATTTCTCTTCTGAGTTCCTCTGTCCTTTCCTTTAATTCACCTCGAACCCAATCGGTTGTTTCTTCGCATTCCTTAATTTTTTTAAGTAACTCTTTGCATGAAACGCATTCTTTATTAACTGGGGCGGTATTCAATTTGTGATCAATAATAAAACGAATCATGTCTTTAAGTTCCTTTAACGTGTGACTTGTCTCGACTTGTTCAACAATTATGTCATCCAATCGGTTGTTTTTCTTATGTGCCTCTAGCTTTGTTTGATTGTTACTTTCTAGCTGATTTATCTTTAATTTTAAAGTTGTTATTTCCTTTTCTTTTTCTTCTATTTCATTATTCAGCTTTTGGTTGTTAACTATTCGCTCATTGCCTTCAAATGTAGAAACTTTTTCTTGGTTGTTATTTTCTAGCTTATTTATATTTGTCAACGTCTTGATTTCTTTATCTTTTCTTTGTATTTCTCTTCTGAGTTCTTCTGTCCTTTCCTTTAATTCACCTTTCACCCAATCGGTTGTTTCTTCGCATTCTTTAATTTTTTTAAGGAACTCTTTGCATGAAATGCATTCTTTACCCACTGGAGCGATATTCAATTCATTGCCAACAATAATACGAATCGTGTCTTTAAGTTCTCTTAACGTCTGACGTGTCTCGCCTTGTTCTCTAAATATGTCATCCAATTGTTTGTTTATGCAAACATTGGGTTCTGACATGGTGCTGATGTCTTGTTTTGGATTGTCTAAAGTATGGTCGCTCATTTTTCACGGCTCTGCAAATGAAAAAAAAATTGATATTTTATAACATTAAATGTAAGGTTGGTTGTACCACATAACATAAGGTAAAGAGAGTACTCTAAAAGAACTGAATTATTTATGTCTTGAAATATATAATTATTTTATTAGTAGTTTCTTTTTTAATTTGTTGCATTGTTATGAATGACTTCCCTGACTTCATTTTTATTATATTTTTACTGGGGACAGAAACAAACCAGTTCTTTTGAAGTACCTACCTTATGTGCTGCAACTGACTGTACTATAATTTGATTAGGTACTACTAAAGAACATTATATATGTATAATATTTCTTGTACGTATATTACATGTTTACGATATAACAAAACAATGTCGCCACATATATAAAAACGAGTAGGTAGGTACTTACTTAATTTATCAGTTACAAACATAACAATTTTCATACACGAGCACTGGATTCACTGATAAACTTAAAATAAAAAAACAAAGCAGTCTACAAAAAAAACTACACAGCACAAAATTTTAGGAATTTTATAAACATAACAGGAAAAACAGACTGATGCCGGTCCACGTCCGGCTACTATGCGTCAAGGGCAAACAGTGGCTCCAGACTAAAGATACAGCAAACATTAACATTTGGCCTTCAAAAATAGCACGTAATAAATGAAGTGGTTCACATTTACAGACTTTTGTAACGACTGATAACTTTAACTTTATGTTTCCTACTGTACCTACTTACATTGATATTCTACATGCTACCTATACTTGTTAAAAGGTTAATTACAAACACGTCTAAAGTATATCCGATAAAAATCAATCAATAATTTCTTCTAACTACGTATAGGCTTTGCAAATAACCCGAAACGTTGGAATTTGCAAACATCAAATAATGATTTATCTTATTAATGATACTTGATAATAAGTACCTAAGCAATAAGAGTGTACATATGGAGTGCTTGGTAATCTAATTCATAATTCATAAGTAATTATTTCGTATGACTAAATAGAACAAAAACAAATTTCCGTTGCTTTATAACAACTAAACACACCGAAACTATATATTATTATTATGAACCCTCATGTTGTTCTCTATGCATGTCAGCATGAGTAAAATAGCAGTCGAGTAGGTACTAAATGAGCCATCTGTATAGGCCGCCGCGGTCCGCGCGCGCCGTACCTACGTTCTACGCAACGGGAATCACGCATCACGTCATGTTTTTCAAAGAAGCTTTGTTATCAATTGCGTCGTATATAAATGAGTAATATTAAGCCTCATATCAAGCTGTATTATACCTACTTTGGGTAATATTGGGTAAAATTTTACAAAATAAAAGAGCAAACTAGACTAGTGTACCTAAATGTAGGACAGGCCGCACTCCGAACAAAACGTTCTATCAGTCAACGATATTATGCGAGGTGCAATTTTTGATATGGCACGTAATAATAGCGCCATAACGATAAGTCTGGCTAATTCAAAATATTCACGTGCGAATGCACGCTCCACGCCTATATAAGGTCCTATTAAATTCACTGCAAATATTTTAAGGGCATGCGTAAATATGTATAAGAAAAACATCTAAGGCATTTTTAAAAAAATCTACACGCTAGATTTTTTTTTTTCATTTTCAAGCAAACTTTTTAATTAATTATGTGAACATCCTTTGACTGACCCGACTGACGTTCCGCCGCATAGACAGGATTCACTTACACGACACGCACACTGGCAACCAACCAATCACAGCACCTTTTTTGGCGCGTAATTTAAATTCATCGAAGTGTGTGTTTCTAGGACAAACAGGGTGCACTTATTTCGTTTTGTGTTTTTTTTAGTTAAATGCAATTTTCTAGAAAACTAGCGTGTAGATTTCTTTAAAAATTTGCCTAGTTCATGCTTATATTTTATTTGATCTGCCCTAAAATATTGGCAGTGAATTTAATAGGACCTATATAGTGTAATTTTATTAGTGGCGGATCCGTTAAGGGTGTCTTCTGTCAATGAAACTGAACATCTTTCCCCAAGGCACATAGCTCGAGATATGAAAAAAAAATTGGCCCTCCCATACAAATTGACCCGGTCGGCCAACACACTTAGTATGGGACGACCAAAATTTTTTTTCGTATTTCGACCTATGTTCCTTGGGGAAAGTTGTTCAGTTTCATTGACAGAAGACACCCTTAACGGATCCGCCACTAATAAAATTACACCCTATATACGGTTACATTTAATCGGTTAAATTTAATTAAGTACAAATCTCTTGAGGGTGTAATCTTCTCACAAAACTGAACAACTTTTGTTAGAAACTTTTCTTCGAAATATGAAAAATAAATTTGGACCTCCCATACTAAGTGACACACTTTTTCAGCATTTTTGTATGGGAGGTCCAAATATTTTTTTCATATTTCGAAGAAAAGTTTCTAACAAAAGTTGTTCAGTTTTGTGAGTAGATTACACCCTCAAGAGAATATGTACTTAATTAAATTTAACCCTATATACTCTGTGCTCGTCGCTGCTTTTGGTTGACAAAAGGTTGACAACCATGATATTATGCCAATATGTTATGGAGTTATGGAGTGTATCTAAAAATACCCCTTGTACCTATGTTCCGCAATTTTTTGTAGTTTTCAGCATAATTTCTTTGATTTGTATTTTCTAGCATAAAATTATCAGCCATCTGGTATCAATAGAACTTTATTTTCATTCAAAAGTGAAAAAACTACTTAGCAGCAAGTATGACTTGAGACTTCTTAAATTAATTAAATATGTAACCTGACAACCTCATATGATCATATGTACTCGTATGATTTCAGACCAGTAAAAAAAGCGGCCAAGAACGTGTCAGACACGCTCACAAATAGGGTTTCGTAGTCAACGTTTAAATATCAGGTTTTTCGGCGTTACAAAGTTAATTTTGTTGCTGGTTTGTTTGCAGCTGTATGGTGACCAACCGCAAATTGAAAAACTTTAATATGTCCTCATTGCCCGTGGTACAGCATATGTACCAGTGATTTTGAATCTTATTACCCTCAACTTAAAGTTCAAAACCTATGAAAAACAGAACAATAGCTGGTATTTAAGGATATTTCCTTAATTTTAAGTGGTACAGTATTCGTTACAGTTTTCATGGTAACTTCATATTAAGAACTATATTCCACATTTTTTCAAATTTTTAACATGCATACTTTAGAAGTTACAGCTGGAACAAATTATAGCACAAAAACGCCACTTTTAAAGCAAATTTCTCGAGACAGAAACATTTTAGTGACTTTGTTTCAATGAAACCTCCCTTAGTTTTAAAAGACCTATTCAACGATACCCTAATAATCAATATTACAGGTGAAAAAAATTTTAATTTTGGCCCCTTTCACATGTATGGAAAGGGGTCCAAAAACATTCAAAATATTTTTTTCAACATTTCCAAGTTTGGGTCAACACGATCTACCTTCACACCAAATTTGATGTCGATAGCTCCAAAACTGACGAAGTTATGAGGGCGCGGCATACAGACAGACAGACAGACAGAGAGACAGACTTACCGAAATGATAAGGGTTTCTAGTAGACTACGAAACCCTAAAAAATATGTACTTAATTGGCTATTTTTGCTGAAATCCACCTTTGAAGGTAGATACCTACTCACATGGAAAAATTGTTAGGAAGTAGTTGGATTCTACAACAAATATAAAACCTATTTTGTCATTCTCAAAGCTAATTACGTAAGTTTATTTAAAATTAACTGTTTTATTGTAATAAGTAATAACTAATTCATAAGTACTTAATTATCATTTTAAAGGAAGTAAAAAATTGTTTCAAATAATACAGGGGTAGGGGTGAACAAGTTTCCACAAAATAATTTGGGTTTCCCCGAAAAAAAAAAAAACCATAGGTTGGTGGATAGGTACTGGGTCGTTAAATGAAAAGAAATTGGTTCTCTCGCTGGTAGATTGGTAAGTATAGTAATAATAATTAGGCAAAAGTCAGGAAATTATGAAAATACTAGCTGCCCGTCAGCGGTTTCACCCGCTGCAATCTATTATTTCCGCGGGAAAAAAGCATTATCGCCTATGTGGGATGTACGTGAATTTTCCCTTACTTACTCGCCAAAAGATATCTCTGTTAGTTTTCGGCGAAAACGTTTAAAACGCGAATCGACTCAGTCACGCCACCTACGCAAAAATATTGGAATATGCGTGATACCGTAGGAATAAGACATTTTCCCGTGGTAAAGAGTAGCCTATGTGTTAATCTAGATACTCTTCTATATTTGTGCAAAATTTCATGTCAATCTAATCAGCCGTTTTAGCGTGATGTCGTAACAAACACACACACAGACATCCGCCTTCATAATATTATTATAAGTAGGATGCGTGATTTAGCTAACACACACACACACACACACACAAAGAGGAAGTGTTTAAAAAGTTATAATATGTTTTTTTGGATTTTGGAGATGATCTAAATTAAACATTGAAGCTCCTACTGAATAAATCAATTTGGAGATAGTTTCCTAGTGCGCGATCCAGTTTAATCTATGAATCTATGATTTAGTTAGACTCACCGCTCTATTAATGTCACCGACGCAGACCCAGTAGTCGGCCACCTTGGTGTCTTGGCTGTTGTGCATCTTGTGTGCGACCGCGACCGCCCAATACACACACACACACACACACACACACACACACACACACACACACACACACACACACACACACACACACACACTCACCGCTCTATTAATGTCGCCGACGCAGACCCAGTAGTCGGCCACCTTGGTGTCTTGGCTGTTGTGCATCTTGTGTGCGACCGCGACCGCCCCACACACACACACACACACACACACACACACACACACACTCACCGCTCTATTGATGTCACCGACGCAGACCCAGTAGTCGGCCACCTTGGTGTCTTGGCTGTTGTGCATCTTGTGTGCGACCGCGACCGCCCAATACACACACACACACACACACACACACACTCACCGCTCTATTGATGTCACCGACGCAGACCCAGTAGTCGGCCACCTTGGTGTCTTGGCTGTTGTGCATCTTGTGTGCGACCGCGACCGCCCAATACACACACACACACACACACACACACATACACACACTCACACACACACTCACACACACACACACACACACACACACACACACACACACTCACCGCTCTATTGATGTCACCGACGCAGACCCAGTAGTCGGCCACCTTGGTGTCTTGGCTGTTGTGCATCTTGTGTGCGACCGCGACCGCCCAATACACACACACACACACACACACACACACTCACCGCTCTATTAATGTCGCCGACGCAGACCCAGTAGTCGGCCACCTTGGTGTCTTGGCTGTTGTGCATCTTGTGTGCGACCGCGACCGCCCAACACACACACACACACACACACACACACACACACTCACCGCTCTATTTATGTCCCCGACGCAGACCCAGTAGTCGGCCACCTTGGTGTCTTGGCTGTTGTGCATCTTGTGTGCGACCGCGACCACCCAATACACACACACACACACACACACACACACTCACCGCTCTATTGATGTCATCGACGCAGACCCAGTAGTCGGCCACCTTGGTGTCTTGGCTGTTGTGCATCTTGTGTGCGACCGCGACCTCCCAATACACACACACACACACACACACACACACACACACACACACACACACACACACACTCACCGCTCTATTGATGTCACCGACGCAGACCCAGTAGTCGGCCACCTTGGTGTCTTGGCTGTTGTGCATCTTGTGTGCGACCGCGACCGCCCAACACACACACACACACACACACACACACACACACACACACACACACACACACACACTCACCGCTCTATTGATGTCGCCGACGCAGACCCAGTAGTCGGCCACCTTGGTGTCTTGGCTGTTGTGCATCTTGTGTGCGACCGCGACCTCCCAACACACACACACACACACACACACACACACTCACCGCTCTATTGATATCGCCGACGCAGACCCAGTAGTCGGCCACCTTGGTGTCTTGGCTGTTGTGCATCTTGTGAGCGACCGCGACCGCCCACTTCGAGTGGTCGTGATGCGACGTGAACGACATCTTCGCCAGCGGGAACTTCAGACGCTCGATGTTGCGCACTCTGGACAACAAAGGAGATTTTATTCACTTTACATAAAAGGCCTAAGGTAAAATACAAATCTTTATAAAACGTAGTTATGCAAACTATGCAAAACTTTCATACATTTAATATTGTATGAAACAGATTATTTTATTTTCATGATTTCGGAGATGGCATCATGATGAGAGTGCTGCACCCACTATATGCCGGGGTAGCCGGCCTTGGGTTACTTGCGCCAAGATTGCTGCACCCACTATATGCCGGGGTAGCCGGCCTTGGGTTACTTGCGCCAAGATTGCTGCACCCACTATATGCCGGCGTAGCCGGCCTTGGGTTACTTGCGCCAAGATTGCTGCACCCACTATATGCCGGCGTAGCCGGCCTTGGGTTACTTGCGCCAAGATTGCTGCACCCATTATATGCCGGCGTAGCCGGCCTTGGGTCACTTGTGCCTAGATTGTTGCACCCATTATATGCCGGCGTAGCCGGCCTTGGGTCACTTGTGCCTAGATTGTTGCACCCATTATATGCCGGCGTAGCCGGCCTTGGGTCACTTGTGCCTAGATTGTTGCACCCACTATATGCCGGCGTAGCCGGCCTTGGGTTACTTGCGCCAAGATTGCTGCACCCACTATATGCCGGCGTAGCCGGCCTTGGGTTACTTGCGCCAAGATTGCTGCACCCACTATATGCCGGCGTAGCCGGCCTTGGGTTACTTGCGCCGAGATTGCTGCACCCACTATATGCCGGCGTAGCCGGACTTGGGTTACTTGCGCCGAGATTGCTTTATGTGAGTAATCTGTGCCCTTCATAGGGCTTCCAAAACCAGCTTACATACATACAAAAACTTTTATACAGGACCTCGACTATGCAAACTACGTTACTGAAATTAACTCTACTAACTGGAAGTTCCTCTGGCACTCGGAGTCGAGGGCGCCGGGGCCGTTCATCCAGGACTCGACGAGCAGGTCCGACTGCAGCACCTCGGCCACCAGCCCGCTGTACAGGTCGTCGTTGAACATCGAGCTCTTCGCGAACGACAGGAACTTGCGACCGACCAGCGTCTCGAACGATTCTATGTGGTACCTGGAAATTTAAAAAAGCAAACGTTAAGGCTCAACGTCAGCGACACCGTTCAGTGAAAAAAATTCACTGGCTGACTGATTGGGAAACCAGATTATGAATTAACGACAATCACTAGCAACGAATATTTTTTAGAATCTATTAAATCTTGGGAAAACTGTGTGCTTTAGTTATGTATGCCGAAATTGCTATACCAATTCTTATCTATTTTATTACATTTAAATAATCTTTGTGGTTAGTTATTGTCGGTAATTCATACATCGGTTTCTAGAGGACAAGCGTGTTCAGCCAGGGATTTTTTTCCTGTTTGGGGGTGCCACTGGTCTAACGTTTAGCCTTAATGAGTGAAGACTCATTCTCTGCATTGGTTATGTATGTCTGATTGCAAAAATTAAAAAGGGCTCTTTAGGTATAAAGTATTGGTTTAACGAATGAATGTTACCTACCAAGGTGAAGCGTCGATGGTCCTATTATGGATGACGTCCACAAGATTCGGCAGTTCGTTCTCGATCTCCGGCGGGATGTGTTGGAAGGCTATGAGGGGTTCATTATACTTCAGCTGCATGGCTATCTGGTTGATAGTACTGGTCTGGACTGACACGCACAGCATGGACTGGCCGTACTTCATGCCGGTCGCGGGGTAGCTGTAGGATGTAGTGTTGAGACCGTTCACTGGAATAAAATAAAAATTGATTGTTATAAATAATATGACCTACACGATGGAGCTTCAATCATGCTATTTTATGATATGTATGTTTTTGCTATTTCTATCTAGAGTCTATCTAGTTTCCCCATAAAATCAGACCATGAGCTGCTATAACTACCTAAAAGTGCGTAAAGCAAGAGAAACATAGTAGTCCTAGCGGTAGTTCCAAACGTGCTGCACCTGAGAGAAGAGTTCTGAAATTTGGTACACTTAATCTTTAGGGCAATGGAATCAATTTGACCCGTAGTACACAATTAAAAAAAAACTTGCGAGGAGTTATGACGTCATCTATCGCGGTTGCTCTCTTTGAATAATTAGGCGGCGGGGGTCGTTACAAAACCATGTCACGTGAGCAACCATGGTTTATCGGGTCGTTTTTGGACTCTATGTCCCATATGACAGAACAAAATTAGTGAATAAAAGTTTGAAAAATGTATGTAACTTTAAAAATTAAAAAAAAAATACTTAACGAAAGAAAGTCCGTAGTACCCTTTCTAGAGGTTGGAAATGAGGATATTGCACATCATATTACGTATATTTCATAAGCAATGATTCAGCCGTATCATATCTGAAGGAGCCCAAACTTGGCATGTTTCGAAAATTATTTCCTATTTAATTTGAAACAAATGACTTAAATATAATAATGTAATATATTTTTAGAATCGGGTTAGCAAGACCTTTCATTTGATACCACGCACGATATGTTTTAAAATAAAAGGTTTTTTCCCATACAAAAAAAGATGACGTCATAACTCCTTGCAGGATTTTTTTAAAATTGTGTACTACGGGTCAAATCGATTCCTTTACCCTAAAGATTAAGTGTACCAAATTTCATAAGTCTCTTCTCTCAGGCGCAGCATGTTTCATACATTTGCCTTTCGAGCCAGTAGGACTATAGAGTGTGTATCACTTTTCTCTCTTATTTCGAAGGTTGCGCTATTAACCCTAAATTGATGATAGAGTCTAGCGTAAATCTTAGGAACTTGCAACATCAATAGCCGCAACTGTTCAATACTGGACATAGGTCTCCTTTATTGGGTGGTATTTGTTTTTGTCACACTCACCACGCTTGGCAGGCGGATTAGCGAGCTCAGTGCAAGTTATTGTAGGTATTCACAAGGAATACTTCATCCCTTAGTCACCTGTTACCACATCCATCCATAGTTAAAGTTTCTACTACACTTACTGTCAGGAACAGGCGGGAATCTCGGCACAGAATGCACCAGCCACAGCGACGTAAACTTATCCCCCAGAATGACCCCCTTCGTGTGCCCACTCCCGACCCTCGTCTTCAGGAACTTGGAGTGCTATTTAAACATTAACAACATCTACAGCCGCAACAGTCCACAGCTGGACATATGACTCCCTCTTTTACAGGCATTTGCTACACTTCAAGGCGGATTGGCGAGCTCAGGGCATGTTATTGTATTTACAAGGAACTCTGTTGTCCATACCCTGGATTCATTCCTTAGCTACCAGTTATGACACCTTATATGAAAATAGAAAGATCAAAAATAATGTTTATTCTGAACTCACTGTCAGGAACAGGCGGGAATCTCGGCACAGAATGCACCAGCCACAGCGAGGTAAACTTATCCCCCAGAATGACCCCCTTCGTGTGCCCACTTTCCACCCGGGTCTTCATAAACTTGGAGTGCATTTTACACATCTCCGCAAGGTCGTAGTCGTCGTAGTATTTGTCGCCAAGTTTGAACTTCTTGTACTTTTTCGCGCCTGCTTGGTTTATCTTCGTCTGTCCTGAAAGAAACGACAGTATTTTTTAAATAATTATAAGTAGCATCTCTTCTGGATTTCCCCATAAAAAATATTATAGTTGAGACCTTTGATTGAGACGGCTACTCGCTGCGTTCGCCGCCAAATGACAGTTGTATGGCACTTCCTTTCTGACTTGAGTTTACCACCGAGTGGGAAAGGGGGCACCATTAAACTGTCATTTGGCAGCGAATGCAGCGAGTGGCCGTCTCAGCTATAGTTGGTGTATTCTACTCCAGTGAAATGTATCAACCTATCATCGATTCGTATAACCCATTCTTTTTCTGATATTAAAAAGACCATACAATGCTGATATTTACACTTTTTACTCAAAGTTTTTTTTCGGTTTGGTTAATGCAAAGATGGTTGCGAGTTTCGGTGGAAACCAAGTCAATGATGACAAAGCTGAAAGCCTAGGAATTGCAAATAGGTAGTGTTGGCAACACTAAGTTTTTATATCTTTTTGTACTTTGTGCTTGGCAACATTGAGGGCTTCTCAAATACATCTTGGCAAAGATCAGTCGACTTTTCATTTTTAATTCATTATTTATTATTTCCTGGACCCTAGGCAGTTCTTAACATGGTCCGTAGAGTCAGTGAATTTATGAACATTTTCAGCCTATAATCCAGGAACAATCTACAGAAATTTCGACCAAAATTTCGATTTTGCAAGAAACATATCTGATGGGACGACATTTTGTTGGCAGACAACATTTTATTATTTCTACCAATAATCCCTCAGTTACAACAGGAGAAGCACAAAAAGCAATCCAGGTTTGGAAATTACCCTACAATTAGGGTCTACAAGGTATGCTCCACATTAGCATTCATGAAACTCGCTTGTCATCATACCAATCAAGCAAGCAAACTACAACGGCAGCCATATTTTTATTTTGCAATTCAAGACGTAGCCGTCGTAGCCGCGCGCGTAGCGCATGCGTGACGTAGCAGCAGTAACTTCCGCCTGCGCCTTGAAGCCCTCCGGAACGTTCTGTCTACTTTCCCGATCGGTCTACTTTCACAAAGCGTCTATTTTACCAAACAGTCAACTTCTTTTCCCAAAGCGTCTATTTCCTAATGCGTCTACTTTCCCCATCGGTCCATTTTCTTTCATTGTTTCATTTTGGTTCAAAGTTTCCAATATGAAAAAGTTCTAAAAGTTGAATTTGTAAATCTTATTTTTTCGAAACGTTGTAGGTCTTCGCGAGAATTACATTTTTGGTGCCAACTGTCAAACTCATAATCCGTTTATCTCGGAATCTATGCATGCTAGACTATCAGTTTCTTAGAGGAAGTTGTAGACATTGCCGAGATCTACATTTCGAATGACAGCTGTCAAACTTAATCCTCGTTTATCTCGGTAACTATGCGAGTTAGACTACTAGTTTCTTAGTAAAAGTGGTAGGCCTTTACGAGATCTACAATTCGAATGACAGCTGTCAAACTTAAACCTCGTTTATCTCGGTAACTATGCGAGTTAGACTACTAGTTTCTTAGTAAAAGTTGTAGGCCTTTACGAGATCTACATTTCAAATGACAGCTGTCAAACTTAAACCTCGTTTATATCTCAGAATTTATGCATGCTAGACAACCAATTTCTTAGAGAAAGTTGTAGGCCTTGACGAGTTCTACTTATCAAATGACAGCTGTCAAAATTAAATATGGTTTACCTCGGAAACTATGCAAGCTAGAAGGAAACTGAACGACTAAATCAAAACAGGGCCTTTACTTTGCATGTAATAAATAACTAACACTGCGCACGCTAGTCAGTCAGTCATCTACTTTTGAGAGAGTAGACCGATCAGGAAAGTAGACCGATCGGGAAAGTAGACCGATCAGGAAGTAGACCGATTAGGAAAGTAGACCAATCGGGAAAGTAGACCGATCGGGAAAGTAGACCGATTGAGAAGTAGACCGATCGGGAAAGTAGACAGAACGTTCCGGAGGGCCTTGAAGCTTTGCGCAAGGCTTCACAGCTGACGTGACATTGTTACGAAGTTTGTGTTATGTGTTTATGGTGATTGCGGAACTTTTTTGCGGTTTGACAACTGTCAAGTTAGAGTGTTTTATTTTAGCGAATGAACTTTTTGGAGATATATTTTATTTTTATTCAACCTGAATTCAAACTTTTTGTAAAAAAGGTCAAACTCTATAATATTTGTGACTTGTCAATCTTGTTTACGTATTTTATAATTATTTTATTTTGCTTACCGTGTTTATTTAGATTACGACTTTTGCTTTGTGTGCAGCTAAAAGGTGTGTGTTTCATTGCTTACTTTACATCGCTTTGGACATTTCTGTATGTTGGTACAATGGCTGAAGAAAAGTGTCCAAAAAGAAAGCGCGGCGGTTATAAGTCGGCTATCACGCGGATCGCAAACCAACTCACGCCCGAGTTTCTTGCTTCAGCGTCCATGTCATTGTTGCTACTGTTAGAGGAAAGGGTCATGCATAGCTTCAAGGAATATGAACGAATAAACTCGGAAATAGATCCTGCTGACGAAGAAGAGCCAAGTGAAACGGAGAGCGTATACTTTAGCTGCGTGAGTTCGATACGCAATCGCGTATCTGAATTGAAAGGGCCTTCTTCGCAGCATAAAACGGGTGGGTGTGTGTCCAAGCTAAAGCTGCCGAACATCGAAATCAAAGATTTTGATGGCAAATATACGGATTACCAGTCTTTCATCGAAATGTTCAATGCACTTGTACACAACGACTCGGACATTAATGATGTTCAGAAGCTGTTTTACCTAAAGTTCTATCTAAAAGGGGAGGCTTACGATCTAGTAAAGAATCTACCTGTCATAGGCTCTAGTTATAAAGAGGCTTTAGATATATTAAAGGAGCGCTACGACAATAAATTTAAAATCGTTTCGGAACACATTAATAGCTTGTTTGAGTTGCCTGGCATAACAAAATCAAGCTCGTCCACATTGCGGTCCCTCATTTCAACTGTTAAGCAACATGTTACGGCTTTAAAAAATTTAGGGCAACCCACAGATAAATGGGACAGCATTCTCATATGTTTGCTCAGCAAAAAATTAGACATCTACACGAGCAAAGCTTATCATCTCGAGCACGATCAAAAGAAAGCACACACTTTTGAAGACTTCATAAAGTTTTTAGAGGGTCGGGCGCTCGATTATGAGAATAGCGAGGGATCACTTCCGGTAAAGGCGCACACAAGGGTAGCAAATGCTGCTGTAATCAAAGCAAGCTGTATCAATTGTAAGTTGAACCACAAGTTACATGTTTGTCCCAAGTTCCTGCTTGCACCGGTGGCAGAAAGGCTCGACTTTGTTAAAAAGAACAGGCTCTGCAAGATTTGCCTTGGAGGCCATCAAGGTCGATGCAAGTACTATTTCAAGTGCCAGGAGTGCAAACAGGGTACTCATAATACACTACTGCATAGTCCAGTCAACTCTCAAGCTCAAGCTCAGGTTAAGGAGGAAAAGAAGAATGTCTCACTTTTGTCCTACACTAATATTGGCTATAAATTTCAAACATTGATGCCAACGGCAAAAGTCAAAATTGTAGGCAAAAATGGCAAAGAACTTGTCGTTAGGGCTTTGCTAGATTCAGCAAGCGATACTTCTTTCATCACCTCCAACCTGGCTAAAAAATTAGGCAAACCGCTTATGCCCAACTCGACAGATGTCATTGGCATAGCCAAAACGGGAAAGGAAGTCAAGTACTCCATACCTGCGTTAGATGTCTTTTCCTGCGTTTACCCATACAAAGCTCAGGTCTCTAACTGCTTAGTAGTAGACGGCATCACCACTAAGCTGCCTCATAACGAATTGGACTTGAGAAAGGTTTTAATACCCAAAAATATTCAGCTGGCCGACGACTCATTTCACATCCCAGGAGAGATCGACCTTTTACTACCTGCTGGAATTTATTACAGAGTGTTGCTGCCGCAGCCTTTAGACTTGCAGTTTGGACAAGAGATCAATACTGGTCGTCCCGCTTTCGTACACACACAGTTCGGCTACGTGGTGGGTGGTGACGCACCAACTTCTTCTTCAAACAATGATGCCGCGGTAGCGCTCTTCTGTCACGACTGTAATACCAGCACAAATGATGATATTGTTAGTCAATTTTCGCCATCACATAATTCTAGTCATCATTTTGATGAAGAATCTAGCAGAGACTTGCCAAAAGACTTACCCGAGTTAAAAGCAACCAAACCAAACTTTAGCGAGGTAGTGTGTGCTGTGTCCCAAAGTAAGGAAGTCTCAATTTTATCTAGTTTGCTTCAGAATTACTCTGACATCAATAAAGCTACTAGAATTCTTTTTTATATTTTGAGATTTATCAAAAATGCAAGGCCTGCAAGTAGGTTAACTTTCTGGCGAAGATGTATTGCTATTAAGCAACAATTTTGGAGGTATTGGTCAAAGGTCTACCTCAATACCTTGCAAAACCGTCCTAAATGGAAAGATAGTTTACCTAACATTAGTGTAGGTACTTTAGTTATCTTAAAGGAGATTGACTCTCCTCCTGTGACATGGCCCATGGCTCGTGTAACTCAGGTTTTCCCTGGTCAGAATGGAAAGGTTAGGGCTTTAGAGGTAAAGAAAGCCAATGGAAAGTGTCATAGGACATCAGTTTCGAAAGTTTGTATTTTGCCAATAGATTCTTAATGTCATTAATTATATAATTTTATTTCATAAAGTGAAATGTCTTTACTGCCATAAGTTTGCATAATTAGTATTTTATTACGTTAGTGTGTAAGATACTCTGTTTTTAATATTTAAACTGTGTTAATATTGCATTTTGAAATAGCTTAAGCTAACACTTATTGAGTAATCAATACATTATTAACATTAGTATAATACCTATCAAAATACAGTCCACTTGCTATAGCTTGGCTAATGCAATTTGCGATATTATATAATTATATGTTTTGTTTGTTGTCGGGAGCATGTTGGCAACACTAAGTTTTTATATCTTTTTGTACTTTGTGCTTGGCAACATTGAGGGCTTCTCAAATACATCTTAGCAAAGATCAGTCGACTTTTCATTTTTTAATTCCTAATTTTTATTATTTCCTGGACCCTAGGCAGTTCTTAACAGGTAGCAGCTACTAAACGCACTAATAAGAAGTAGGTAAGGCCTTAACAAGTAATCGTCGGAGACGTACGCGACAGGTACACAGACAGAAGAGTTATAGCTACACACGTGAGACGTGCGCCACATCAATAACCGCTGACGATCGTTTGTCTGACAGATGTCATGTTGCGCATCGCGTCGCACTTGTCATCTTGGAAGGTTACGCCTTAGTTCCAACAGTTTGTTACCTCATTCGGCAAGTCTAACCGGGTTAGACAAACTCACAAAAATCTGATCTATAATATTGTTATGTTTCGATAAGAACGTGTAAAATGACAGTAGGCCATGATATGATATCATACGCTTTTAATTTGGATTTGGATTGGTAAACATTGTTAGCGGACACTTAATACGTTACGTTTCATACTATATCTGCATTTCACCATGCATTTCACATAGGAAGGGTAAGCTGACGTTTTGTGACATAGTGTTGCCGGCACTCGACCATAAAAAATTTGAAAACTAGTCTGACGGGTTCCATGTTTCCCAGGTGGGTCGATTAAAATTTTACTATATTGAATCCTTATTTTTAAACAATTTTTCTTTCCTACACTTGACTTGTATATTTTTTTACGATTTTCGATGTGTTTTCTAATGTTTTACCCATGGATGCCCCATCCGTTGTTTACAACACGCCAGGTGTGGCGATCGCGTAAATGCACATGCGCTAACCCACCATTTGTGTGATGCCACGTTAGAATCCGCTCATACTTAAAAATATCCGAAGTCGCATCTAATGATCCGCGCCTGCAACTTTACTAGAGATGTAGAAGTGTGACAATCGAACGAAAAATAATCGATTACCTATACGGTTTATCGAGTAGTATTACCCTAAAAACTTAAAAAATAATTATAATGTGATAATATTATGTACTTAAATAGTTATTCTTCATCAGATGAGTCTCTTTAATTTTCGCTTAAATGTATGACTAATTGGTAGTCAATAAGATTATCGATTTGTATGTCCCCTCATCCCCCACTCAACCCCCAAACGTGGAGCACAATTTTCTTTGTCTTTTTCAACCACTTAGCTCCAGTCCTCCAGTTTCATCATTTTGGTAGATAAAAATCGATAATTTTTTCGTTACATTTAAACACTATCACTAGTTATTTCAAATTATAAACGTCACAGTACCCATCGGCTGTGAAATACCTACACTATAACATAGCGTCGCCAATACCTTATTCCTCAGTTTTTCAACAGATGGTCTTGTAGGTTTATAAAAAGTCTCAAGAAAGGGTTGAAGCAATGATTTTTACAAATAGCAACCTAACTAGATAGAAAAGAACCCCTCTTCACGAATTTTCGTGAAAATCGTTGCACCGTTTCCGAGATTTCTTTTTCGCTTTTAATAGCATCATCCCATTTCAATTCCACGGCTGTCCCAGACGGCGAGTAAGGGACTCGATTGTTTCATGTGTTTTACAATTTTAGGCAACTTCTCACTCACCAAGTAATGCACAATTCTTTTGAAAAAGCCCTTAATTTTATTTTTCAGAAATTTCTATAACGACTATATTTTACGTCTGTTGTCGCTCTGCCTACGCCGCAACCGCAAGGTAAAAGGCGTGATGTGTGTGTTTACCTCTTTTACTCTTGGAGTACATATCGGCGACGGTTCTCAAGATGTCCGGCTCATGTTCGTAGGATGGCGGCTGGTCGTTGTACACCACTGACAGCACATTCTTGTCCTGAAATATACCATTATCAGGGTCTTACTACAGAAAAGTTAGACATATGATGAACGCGTGTTTAAAATAAAACTTCATACAAAAATGCTAGTCTTTTGTGGTAAAGCACTTAATTTTTATATTTCTACGCCCACGCCTCGCCAAGCGTAGATCGACCGATTTATTTCTTACATACCTACTTGTCATACAAAGGAACTAAGATCCGGCCAACCGTAAATTGGGAGCAAACTACAGACTACTTAGTTGAATATGATCCAACCCCTTCGAAACTTCGGGGGTCAAGTGCCTTTATAAATAATCTGCTACGATTTTAATAGGTAGTGCTTATGTCCGCCCTACCAAAGAGCGGGGGTCATCGTTTAGCAACAAGCACTTTCGTCTGATCAACTTTGAGTTTGAACGAATCTTGGCTGAGATATCTATAGGTATTTGAATAAAATTTCCCCCTTTTTTCAGTATTTTTTACGCCATCCTTTATCGTTACTAAGCCTACCCTGAATTTATGGTACTAATTCAACTGCGGTCGGAAATAATCCCTTTGGGAGTTTAAAAGGTTCAAGTGCAAATAAATGATCCCTAAACAATCTGCTAGGCGCTAGTGTCCGACCCACTATAGGCATCTATTGACAAATCTGACATAATCCAGGCCCTCGGAGTATAGGAGGGGCTCAAGAGCATATTAATGACCTCTAAATATCTGCTATAATTACCTGATATAACGGTGCTAAAGTCCGTCCAACTATAGATTGGGGGTCATCTATTGACAGATCTAACATAATCCAACCCCCTCGCAGTTTAGAGGGGGTCAAGTGCATATAAATGATCCCTAAATAACTTGCTATAATTACCTGATACAACGGTGCTAAAGTTCGTCCCACTATAGATCGGGGGTCATCTATTGACAGATCTAACATAATCCAACCCCCTCGCAGTTTAGAGGGGGTCAAGTGCATATAAATGATCCCTAAATAACTTGCTATAATTACCTGATACAACGGTGCTAAAGTTCGTCCCACTATAGATCGGGGGTCATCTATTGACAGATCTGACATAATCCAACCCCCTCGCAGTTTAGAAGGGTTCAAGTGTTTATAAATGACCCCTAAATAACTTGCTATAGTTACCTAATACAACGGCGCTAGTGTCCGTCCTATAGATCGGGGGTCATCTATAGAAAAGTCCGACATAAACCAGCCCCTCGGAGTATAGGAGGGGGTCAAGTGCATATAAATAACCCCTAAATAACTTGCTACCATTACCTGATATAAAGGTGCTAAAGTTCGTCCCACTATAGATCGGGGGTCATCTATTGACAGATCTGACATAATCCAACCCCCTCGCAGTTTAGAGGGGGTCAAGTGCATATAAATGACCCCTAAATATCTGCTATAATTACCTGATATAACGGTGCTAAAGTCCGTCCAACTATAGAGCGGGGGTCATCTATTGACAGATCTGACATAATCCAACCCCCTCGCAATTTAGAGGGGGTCAAGTGCTTATAAATGACCCCTAAGTAATCCGCTATAATTACCTGATATAACGGTGCTAAAGTCCGTCCCACTATAGATCGGGGGTCATCTATTGACAGATCTGACATAATCCAACCCCCTCGCAGTTTAGAGGGGGTCAAGTGCATATAAATAACCCCTAAATAACTAGCTATAAATACCTGATATAACGGTGCTAAAGTTCGTCCCACTATAGATCGGGGGTCATCTATTGACAGATCTGACACAATCCAACCGCCTCGCAGTTTAGAGGGGGTCAAGTGCATATAAGCGACCCCCTTCCTGACCAAGGGGTTGAGGTGGTTCTTCTCTCTTGGCAGCTTGTAGATGTAGAACCTGGCAAAAATATAAATGGGTTTTATTTTTGGACGTGATCTGAAAATAGGTAAGAACGCAAACAAATCACGCATTTTTTTAATTTGCTACATTCTGCATTTCTGCTAGGGGCAAGGCTAAGGTAAGGGTGTATGGTTGTCAAAAATGGATAAGGAAAATAAAAGAGCAATTTCATTTACCTACCCCGCCCTTACTTACATTGCTAGTTATCATATTGGTGTTTATTGTAAAACTTAAAACAACCAGCAATGTATGCCTAATCGGGTGTCAGGGAAAAGTAAGTGTAATAGCCTCTAAAGAACCTTTAAAGGAACTTGCTTCGCTTCCTTTTAGGTAAGGACAAAAATATATTTTTACCTGTTTCATCCTTTGTATGAAAAGTTTATTTATGCCCATTCAACATCATCCCAAGTGGGTAAGAAATTACCTACTAATTGGCCCTATGAACTTCAAGTTTGATTGCTAAGTGTAAATAAGTAGGAGCTTTACGTACTTAAGTTATTAAGACAAGTCCATGACTCAACTAAACTTAGGTTAGTCATAATCAATCTAAACTTGTTCTCAGAGATAAATTAAACATGTTGTATTCATTGGTCCAATCATTATCTAATAAATTAGTCACGTTCAGAAATAAATATCCGCGACGAATGGAGAATCTCCTCCACTATTTTTATGGGAATTAAAAACATTACAACTTGCTGAAAAATTATAAAATTTGCATAGACCCGTACTTAAGGACCTAGTCTAGGTCCTGGGTCATCTAGACCACATTAATAAACTAAAACAAAGCTTCGAACGGACAACTCCTTTAAAATAAGTCACCGCTGTGCTAAGACATACAATTATCCTTTAACTCTTACAACAACACTCCCATTGGGTTAAAAGAATGCATTTTTTAAACTATTTTCGATATCGATAAAAAACATAAAAGTCACTTACCAATCCACAGGTTCTCCTTTTCATTTCTGCACTGAGGCGAAAGGCCAACACATAGAACCACTAAAGGAAATATAAACAAAATACCGGGCCACATTATTGCAAGTATCACCTAACACCGTCTTGGCACAACGAACGTCTCAGGAACTAAAAACCTTTCCTGTTTAGTAATAATGATCCTTATTTACATAACATGAGGTTCGTTATTGTGTAACGGTTGTGTCTTGTGCGGTGCGTGTATTTCCTATGATGCCGGCGGTACAAATGACCTCAGGTAGCTTTGTTTGGGTTAGTGTTGTGTTGTGCGTTTATCGACAAGATAACATTTTATAGGAACTAATCATCATTGTATTGAGAAAGGCAATAGTTGACCTTTACGAGTAGTACTGATACTGATCTAATTTGTGTAGATTTTTGCGCTCACAGTGATGTGATTTCTTATAATATTTTTATGTTTTAGCACTAATATTAGTCGTTCTAAACCACCGATAGTTTCAAACGAAAACAACGTATTCAAAGATTTCATACTTAACTCACTTTTTAGGTGTTGTTATAGAAACTTACAACTTCAAAATACAAATATATTTATTTCGCATCACACATAACAAACATTTTATAAATTCTGTCCAAATAAGTCACATGAGCAGAAATGTGTGTACGCACAGCACATTGCTGATTTTAACTTGCAGTAAATCTAAGTATTTTTTAACTTTGTGCATTTATTCCAAAAAGATAATTTTATATTGTGAGTTTTTTATTCTAGTTATCATTACGTAAATATTGCTTTTTAATATATTTCATCGACAGTTTATTAAAAAGTCAACTATCGATAGATTTTATCGATATTTTCCCAACTCTAATCAGGGTGCTTTGTTTGAGAGGGGATCGACAGCTGCGCGTGCGTTGATTCGCAGGTCTACTGCGATGTTTATATCATATAGAATTATACTGTTTGTTGCATTTCATAACATTCAATAACATAATACAACGTGTGTTGACGATTATCATAACATAAATAAACAACTTTAATCTCTTGCCTACACCAATTTTTTGTACAGGTAGGTAGGTATTTGAAGAATATGAATGATGACAAATTAGTGAGTCTTAATTAATAAGTATTAAATTTGAACAAAATTATTTTGTTAGGAATCGATTTTAAGTGGGGTATTCAATAAATTATTTAAAGTTTCTATTTAGGTCTAGGAAAGTATTATTCAAACAAAATGGTCATAAAATATGGCATTTATTTTAAAGTATAAAAATAATTCGGTGTAAAGAAAACAAGTGATTCAGACTTAACCTTTTAACCGCCGGAGTCGTATATATCCGACTGTGCGGGTACGTGCCCCTGCCGCCGGAGTCGGAAAAATCCGACTATATTTATTTTTGATTCTATTTAGTTAGACAGACATAATTAGCGATAATAGCAATTAATCTAAAATAAAGGAAAAAAATCCGGATTTTGTTTATACTCGCACCGCCACGGTCGTGAAAATCCGACAGTAGTGTTGTGACAATACTTTGTTGATACCCAAAAGCTAATACTTCTATTATTCATTCTAATTGTTAGATTTAAGAAAATATATACTTAAACACAAAGTTGGTGAAACATAGTAAAACTAACTATTGTATAACATATGTTTCTATATTTTAAACTCAGCTAAACTGAATTTATAAATACGATTCATAATATTTATAAAGGTCAGTATTTCCATATATTGCACAGCACTAATCATTTGAAAATTGCTTGAAGCGTCAGCGCCGGAGTCGTATATATCCGACCGCTTGTGACGTCATAAGCGCGTAAAGCGCCGGACTAGGGTGGGTATATTGATAAAAAATTGTCGATGGTTTTATATTTTTAGAAAAGATTTTGTTGTAATAAAAATCATAGTTGAGAATTGTTTTTTTTTAATGTAGGTTCCCATTTTATATGTACGTCCGGGCGTGCGTGCTTGTGTGTTATGTGTGTTTTTCATTATGTCAAAATATATGCCTCCTTATTCCTGCGATCATTATTGACGCACGAATTCGCATCGAACGAAAGTTCAAATTAGCTTCAGACGATCTTCCGATGCTTCCAATGGACGTCGATTTTTGTGTGGGCAGCCTCTTGAATTCTGTGCTGTCCATCACTAGTTGTTAAAAACATGTTCGGAGTTCCACCGCCGGAGTCGTGTATATCCGTCAATAGGGATTCCAAACAGTCGGTGTTTTAATATGAGTTGATGATATTGTCAAAATTATTATCTGGTACATTTAGCTTTTTTTTATCATCAAACTTCCTATATAGGTATTAAAAATTATATAGTATTCTAATCAAATATTTATTTTAGCAAGGAAATTCAAATATTTCTACTCAGAAGCGTGTATTTTAGCATTATCGTGGATGTCGTTGACATCACTAGCGAATTTGAACAAAACTGACCACGGCGGTAGGGCACATCTTTTTAGATTATGCGCGGCGGTTAAAAGGTTAAGAAATATTTAACAATGCATATTTTTATATAACACGACAATAAACTTACATAGATAAATATGGAATTGGAAGACATTTTGTTATTATACAGTATTTACAAAATTACATCAATGTACAGGTTGTTTATACTTATATTTAAAACTTGAATGATTATAAATAAATAGTCGATATATAACAAAGTTACTACATTTTATAGGAAAATGGCAAAATGCCGCAGAAACGATTTGGCCTTGTCCCAGTTATTACTGGTTCGAGAAAACTTGTTTTCGTCCTTTACGTTGGTATTAAATGTAAAGGATAGAGACAGTTTTTATCAGTTATCTTTTTCTAAATGTTTCAGGATTTAAAAAGGTTTAAACTTATAAAAAATTAAAAATAGATTAAAATTTCGCATTTTAACTTATCAGCTAAATACTTCTTTTTATTACCATTCAGCTTCATTTAAAGAGTTGATAAGATTACACAAAAGTATGATTTTAGCTTTAGCAGGAGAATGTACGAATTACTATTATATTAATTCAACAAATTCCTCACGCTTTATCCACATAAAAAAACACTCGCAAATATTTTAATGTGTGACTGTGAAAGTTTTAAACATTTTTTTACTTTTAAAGTGTTAAGAGAAACTAAGTCCTTACTGTTGCGTAGGCATAGACACGGCCGCCTGCGTGTGCGAGACATCTCCCTCCCTCCACAGCGAAACCACCGTCTTCAGCTCCGTATAGAAGTCAACACCTTGCTTGCCGCAGAAGTGGTTCGTGCCTAGGAAGCTGCCTCTCGTGCCCGTGAAGGAAAACATCGATAAAGGCACCGGGATGGGAACGTTGACACCTACTTGCCCCACGTCGATTTCTGCCGCGAATTTCCTGGCGGTCGCGCCGTTGGTGGTGAAAATCGCGGTGCCGTTGCCGTAGGGGTTGTTGTTGATCATTTGTATGGCGTCCTGGACCGTGTCGGCGAATAGGCACACTAGTACCGGCCCGAAGATTTCCTCCTAAAATGTAAAGACAATGTATTACAATCGTTCCAAGCATTTATTTGCTGTTTGGCGGCTGTCAGGTGAATTCTATTTTTTTTTCGTCCTTCTTACACCAATTAAGATTCCTTTATGGCGTCCTGCTGTCAAAAATCAAATGGACGCTTGAAAAGACTTTAAGATATTTACTCTCACAGCAGCAGTGCTAGTACTTATACATCTACTTTTATACCGACCGCAGCCAAAATTTGCCAACTCTAAGTTGTTTTTATTTATTTATGTAGATAGTTTATTGAACATGACCTAGTAGTAGAACATCTCACAGAGGTCCAGAAGGTTGATTAGGTTTTATGTTAAGACAAGAATAAATTCTAGAAAAATTTATCTTATACACTAACTGCAAAAATCAACAATTTTCCAACTATTTTTGCCAAGCTTCCAACAAAGCAACTTTAAATTATGCGACTGTGTAAATAAGCAAATATCTCAAAAACTAAAACTTGTGTTTTTTGCCCGACTGCCGCAGAAGGAGGGTTATGTTTTTCGAGAGTATGACTGTATGTATGTGGACAAGAAAATTTTTTTTCACGGGCTACAGCCCAACCGGATAGTTGGATTTTGATATGTGGTGATGAGGTTCTAATGAGGTATCATTAGATTCGTCTCAGCAGCACGAGTGACACTGGCTATATTAAAAATTCATAAATTTATGATGGCGGATTTTAACCGCAAAATGCAACTTTAAAATTTGTTGTGTATTTGATGCAATAAATAAGAAATTTAAAAAAATGGAAGCAGTCGGGTTTTTGTTTCTTAATTTCTGCTTGTTATGTTTTGGTATTACTGTGAAATATTCTACCTTGTACCACTCCATGGCAGGTGTGACGTGTGTGAGGATGGTGGGCCCGACGAAGTTGCCCTTTTAGATACCGGACACTGTCTACAGTACGCGAATGAGTTCTTGGCCATCGGGGAATGAGGAGGCGCGCGGGGGCGGCGCGCCCCGCGGTTACCCAACTATAATTATACCCGCATTCGCCCGCAGTCGAGTGATGGGAAAAAAGTGTGTCACAAAGTTGTCGATATTTTGTCGTTGTGTTGTGTTTTGTGTAGAAACCATAAATACTTCTTTAATATTATTCACAAACAGTGAAGTTACAGTTCGAACAAACTATGGCTAAAAAGGCCCCTTTATCTTTAATAAGCAAATGTCTCGAGACATAAACATTTTAGTTACTTTGTTTTAAAGAAACCTGCCCTTAGTTTATAAAGACCTATTCAACGATACCCTACCTACTCAATATTGTAGGAAAAACAACCCATTAACTAATAACTATGAGAATTCTGAACTGAACTGTTCGGCAACAATTCTCGATATCGACATCAACATGAATTAGTCAAAGCACTACCGCATTCCTCAACATGGTCGTGAACTCATTCGCGTACTGTACTTCGCACGGGATAAAGGCGTGTTGTGTGCATATTTAACCAGATTCGTAGAAGAAAGGGACCCGAAATGGCAACATTACTGTTTGCGTCTTTTTCATATTACAAGTATGACATTTGAGCAAGATGTCAACAATAATGTTGCCACTTCGGGTCCCCCCTACTTCTATGAATCAGATAATACCTTGTAGCACTCCATGGAAGGTGTGACGTGTGTGAGTATGGTGGGCCCGACGAAGTTGCCCTTTTCGAAGCCGGTCACTGCCTACCCCGCACGGGATAAAGGCGTGATGTATGTATGTAGAAACACCATTATACCTTGTAGCACTCCATGGAAGGTGTGACGTGTGTGAGTATGGTGGGCCCGACGAAGTTGCCCTTTTCGAAGCCGGACACTCTGCCTACCCCGCACGGGATAAAGACGTAATGTGTGTATGTAGGTATATTTGTATTGTATTTGTATTTGTATTTGTATTTGTATTTGTATTTGTATTTGTATTTGTATTTGTATTTGTATTTGTATTTGTATTTGTATTTGTATTTGTATTTGTATTTGTATTTGTATTTGTATTTGTATTTGTATTTGTATTTGTATTTGTATTTGTATTTGTATTTGTATTTGTATTTGTATTTGTATTTGTATTTGTATTTGTATTTGTATTTGTATTTGTATTTGTATTTGTATTTGTATTTGTATTTGTATTTGTATTTGTATTTGTATTTGTATTTGTATTTGTATTTGTATTTGTATTTGTATTTGTATTTGTATTTGTATTTGTATTTGTATTTGTATTTGTATTTGTATTTGTATTTGTATTTGTATTTGTATTTGTATTTGTATTTGTATTTGTATTTGTATTTGTATTTGTATTTGTATTTGTATTTGTATTTGTATTTGTATTTGTATTTGTATTTGTATTTGTATTTGTATTTGTATTTGTATTTGTATTTGTATTTGTATTTGTATTTGTATTTGTATTTGTATTTGTATTTGTATTTGTATTTGTATTTGTATTTGTATTTGTATTTGTATTTGTATTTGTATTTGTATTTGTATTTGTATTTGTATTTGTATTTGTATTTGTATTTGTATTTGTATTTGTATTTGTATTTGTATTTGTATTTGTATTTGTATTTGTATTTGTATTTGTATTTGTTTTTGTATTTGATTTGTATTTGATTTGTATGTGTGACATTGCTTTTATTTTCTTTTATTGACATTTCCTTTTTTATTTTATTTTTTGCTTTGTGAATTAATTTTACTTGATTTATTTCGTATGTGTTGACATTGCTTGTATTTTATTGTATTTGAATTTACTTTAATTGATTTATTCCATAATAGTTTTTATATTTTGTAGATATTTGTTTTTTTCATATTTATGTCTAGCTATCTGTCCGCATGTACATGCCTGCGAAGGCAACTTTCAGTGATACCGTTTATGCATTTGTATCTGCAACCTTGTAATATCTACCTGAATGTTTTACATGAATAAATTGAATACCTTGTAACACTCCATGGAAGGTGTGACGTGTGTGAGGATGGTGGGCCCGACGAAATTGCCCTTTTCGAAGCCGGACAGTGCCTACCCCGCACGGGATAAAGGCGTGATGTATGTATGTATGTAAAAACACCATTATACCTTGTAACACTCCATGGAAGGTGTGACATGGGTAAGGATGGTGGGTCCGACGAAGTTGCCCTTTTCGAAGCCGGACACTTTGACGCCGCGACCGTCGAGCGCTAGTTTTGCGCCGCACGAGATAAAGGCGTGATGTATGTATGTATGTAACACCATTATACCTTGTAGCATTCCATGGAAGGTGTGACATGTGTGAGAATGGTGGGTCCGACGAAGTTGCCCTTTTCGAAGCAGGACACTTTGCCTACCCCGCACGAGATAAAGGCGTGATGTATGTATGTAGAAACACCCTTATACCTTGTAGCACTCCATGGAAGGTGTGACGTGTGTGAGAATGGTGGGTCCTACGAAGTTGCCATTTTCGAAGCCGGACACTTTGGGCCTTACCACAAAAAAGTTGGACCAGTGTTGAACGCGTGTCTAGCCTTTTTTTTGTATGAAGTTTTATTTTAGACACGCGTTCAACACTGGTCTAACTTTTTTGTGGTATGGCCCTTTGACGCCGCGACCGTCAAGCGCCAGTTTTGCGCCGCACGAGATAAAGGCGTGATGTATGTATGTATGTAACACCATTATACCTTGTAACACTCCATGGAAGGTGTGACGTGTGTGAGGATGGTGGGTCCTACGAAGTTGCCCTTTTCGAAGCCGGACACTTTGACGCCGCGACCGTCGAGAGCCAGTTTTGCGCCCTCCTTTACACCTGAAGAAATTAGATAATTAGACTTGGTATGGATGTAATTTGCAATGAATAAGTAATATACTTAAATCTGACGTAATTACAGTACAGACAATGGGCATATGCTGCATAACTTAAACAGATAATAAGAGAATACCAAATTTTTAAAACACTTCTCGTGTTAGGTAAACAATTTTTGGAAAACTTGCAAAATTTTCACCGCAGGCAGGATTTGAACCTGCGACTTTCGGCATCAGTACTGCTGACGCCCTAACCAACTAGGCTACCGCGGTTTTAATCGAGCCCACGAAATTAAGCAAGTATATCTAGTCCACTATCGCGTGGATGGGCTCCATCTACCGGGATAGTTTTTTGCAACTAATTGAGTGCGTTTTCAAAGGGTTTATGTTGCACAACTTAAACAGATAGAGCGAGCGAAGCGAGCCTGAATTAACAGGGCATGCGCTGCACAACTAAAACAGACAATGTGAGCGAAGCGAATATAATTTGGGACGATTCAGCTTGTTTGGGAGTCATGTTAAAGACTTACCAGATTCAACCAATCGTAGAATCCTGGCTTTGGCCTGTGGTGAGATGACAGGGCCTACGTCGGTCCCGGGAACGTGGCCGGCATTCACCTTCAGAGCCTTGGCGCGTTCCACCAGGTCTGGGATCCATTCCTTGGCTGATCCTGTGGGGAAAAGATCATGTTATTGAAAAATAAAGCACCTTAAATGTGGATAAAATAAAGTTCTGCAAGTGTTAGTAGAACCACAATATTATTGAAAAATGTCTAGTCAAAGTTGTCATAACTGTTGGGAAAATGGGCATACTATGGAAACATATGCTGATGGATGAATTTTTAAAACAACAACAATCAAATTTAATTATAATTTAGTGGTTTTATACGTTTTCTTGTTAAAAAATCATGTGAATTTGTGAAACTGAAGCAGCAGCATCAAAATGCCGACTGAAACACGTTCTATGGCTAAAGAACAGAAATTACAAAGACTTATGATAGAAGTGAAAGACTATGAAGCTCAGGTTGACCGGCTGGTCGATGAAAGAAATGACCTACAGTGTGACATGCGAATGTTAAAGTCGAGCAAGGATACAATCAACCTGAAACTCACAAATGCCTACTGTTTACTTGAGGAATCTAAGGCAGATATTGATCACAAGCAAGCTCTCATTGACATCCTGCGAGCAGAGATCTCTAAGCTACAAGTTACTTCAGACCGGGTTGAACTTTTAGAACAACAGCTTCGTGAGGCACTAAGCAGCCTAAGTATCTTACAAAATGAGAAGCAAACTACAGCTTTAATTCAGTCACAATCACTCCACAATGAAATGTCATTTGCCCTACACGAGGAGCTTTCTTTTGCAAATGTGACAAGTGATCAACGATTTACTCAATGGACTGCACAAACATCTACTATAAATGTGCAAAATCATCCAAGACCAAAGAGACCTCAGCAGATTAAGGCAAAATTACTAAGAGCTTTGAATGCAAATAGATTACTAAGGAGACAACACAAAAATAAATATAAGAAACAAAATAGTCTATTGAAACGAGTAGTATTATATCAGGAGATTGACTCACTCAAGGCAGCTTATTCAGCTTTATCTGAGCAGCATGAAGAAGCAAAGACCAAGCTGAGCCAACAATCTTCTACATTTGCACCACTAACAAATAAAAATATAATTAAACAAAAATGCAATGAAATCATGGCCTTGCTACAAGATGATACAGACAAGAAACATTTGTCATTGCTAAGTGACACAGGAGACCGGTCTGAATTTTCATCAAATGACAGCGGGTCACCCAAGACTAAAAGAAGAGAAACCGTCATTCGTCAATGAAGAAGAAAAAAGTGAAGGAGCACCAAGCTGTTTTAAAATCACAACACTGCTCTCACCAATCTGCAGGGTGCCCCCCCACCCCCAAGGAGGTTGACCCTCAGCGGGGCTGTGGCACTATGCATTGTCAGCAGTTGCAGCAAGGTCAGCATGCTACTATGGATCAGGAGCCCAGTACTCCTAAATCACGAGTCGAGCAGTCTGGTGGCGCCGCGCAGGGACTTCATAGCTTGGACGCGAGTGCACTCACCACACCACCGCGCGCTCCACTGGACGTCCCGAGCACCTCGCAGCCGTGCGCCCCGCGGCCCCGCCGTGCGCCTCGCAGCCATGCGCCCCGCACGCCCGCTGCTGAGCGCCCCGCGCCTCTCGCTGTGCGCCCCACCCCCGCCCCGCGCCCCGCACGCCTCGCCATGCGGACCGCCGCCTACGCGTGCATGGTCAGGTCTGCTCACGCCGCGCGTCGCCGGGCAAGGAGCCCAGGCCGCGTCGCTGGCGTTGCACACTAGCACGCCTACGCCGAGTACTCGTACCCAGCACGTTCAGCAGCTGCCCAAACCCGTGGACACTAATCTCGCTAAGACGGTCATCTTTAGTGACAAAATAGGAAAAGGTTTAGGTTACTTACTGCACAATCAACTTAATCAGGTTGTTGAAAATGTTTGTTTACCCCAGGCCTCGTTTGAACAAATTACTAATAGAATGTTAAACTATAACTTTTCGGAAAACACTACAGTGGTGCTATTATTAAGTCACAGTAGCGGTGTCGACAAGCGAGCCTTGACTAATTTTATTAATTCTTGTGCCACCCTAAATGTTCGTAACTGTATTATAGGCACATTACCTTATATTAAGGGACAAGTTGAATACAATAGTAGGATATTTAATTTTAACTCTATGTTATATAAATTGACATGTAGTCATAGTGACAACTTATATACAGTTGACATTAATCTATTTGATAATTTTATATTGACAAACAGTACAATGTACTTATCTCTTTATTACCGCAAACTTTTAGCTAATTTGTTAGCTATGAACATTTCTGACCCGGTTACACATTGTATACCAGATCATTCTAGACTTAGGCCTCTTGCATCCAGGAACAATAAATCTCAACATTTAAACTAAACAATGAGACAAAGGAAAGCCGCTTAGTATTATTCATCAGAATATTCAGGGCTTTCCCGGCAAGGAGCTTGAGATTGAGTTGTTCCTGGAGTCAAAAAATGTGATATTTTATGCGTTTCTGAACACTGGTTGAAGGACTATGAGATGCTCATAAATTACGAAAATTATGAAATAGTCAGTGCTTTCAATCGAAAGTCCACTACTCGCGGAGGCACTTTTATTCTTGTTAATAAAAATATCAAAGCTAAAGAGCGAAAAGATATTGTTGGACTTTCGATTGAATGTGTGTGTGAACTGTCATGCATTGAGTTGGAGAAACATATTATAGTGTGCGTATACAGACCCCCTAAAAATAGTAACTATGAGAGTTTTGAACTAATTATGGAAGATGTTTTAAAGATATTATTAAAATCAAAGAATAAATTTCATATCGTGTGTGGAGATTTCAATATAAACTTACTAGAAAATGTTGCTTTTAGAAGTCGATTTATCAGTTTGTTTAAGTCTTTTAACCTAAACAACATATTTAAAGAACCTACTCGAATAACTGCAACCACAGCATCTTGTTTAGATAATATCTACTGTGATTGTGACTATTCAGACCAAGAAATAGTAAATTGTTGTAAATCAGACCACAATGGACAATCTGTGCTTTTTCCATGTCGTCCTAAAGATGAAAAGATTGTTATTAGTAAAAGAATTATAAGCTCCAACCAAGTAGACAAACTCCATACTGCACTATCAGAAAAACTACCAGTTCTAGACTATGATACTAACAATCCAAATAACTTTTATTCAAAGCTTTTTATAACGATACGTGATGAATTTGAAGACAAATTCAAGGTAAAGAAATTAACAATTAATCCTAAATTTAAATTCAGCGACTGGGCAACTGTAGGCATTCGAACAAGTAGGAACAAGTTATTTGAGCTGTATGACGAAAAGTCTTATAATCATAGTGTAGCTTTTGTTGAACATGTTAAAAATTATTCTAAAATATTCAAAAATGTTTGCATACAAGCTAAAGCAATTTTCACCAAAAATAAAATATACTCTGCTGAAAATGTTATTAAAACTGTTTGGAAAGTTGTCAATTCAGAGACTGGTCGAACTAAACCAATCGAAAAATCTCATTCTTTAAAGACTGGTCAGGGCATTGTTACTGCAGACGCTGATGTAGCTAATGAGTTTGAAACTTTTTTCAGTAACATCCCATTTACAACTACTGAGTCACTTAACTCTTCGCCAATCATCGCGTCAAATCTTCTTAAAACTAATGTTCAGACTTGTATTAATATATTTGAGTTTAGGCACATTAATGCAAACGTAATATTAAAAACTTTTAAAGATATAAAAGTAAAAACTACAGAGGATCTATGGGGCATGTCAGTAAGACTATGTAGTTCTTTTATAGATACATTAGCACCATACTTAGCCTGTATATTTAATGCTTGCATTGATCATGGCGTATTTCCTGATCTCATGAAGCACAGTAAAGTAATACCTCTTTTTAAAGCAGGAGATAAAACGGATCCCAGTAACTTTAGGCCAGTATCTGTACTACCAGTTTTGAGTAAAGTTTTGAGAAAATTATACTTAATCAAATGCTCCTACATTTTAATTTGAATAAATTACTACATGATCAACAATTCGGTTTTACGAAAGGGCGCTCGACAACCGACGCTGCTGTTAACCTCCTGCAACTTATTTACGGTGCTTGGGAGGAGTCGCAGGATGTCATAGGGGTGTTCTGCGATTTGTCCAAGGCATTTGATTGCGTTGATCATGAGACACTGTTGCTGAAACTGGACCATTATGGTATAAGAGGAAAAGCGCTTGATTTAGTTCAATCTTATCTCGGAGATAGGACGCAGACAGTGCAGATAAATGGTGTGAAGTCGCTAGGATCTGCCGTCAAAATTGGTGTACCGCAAGGATCAATTTTAGGACCGTTTCTATTTTTAGTATACATAAACGACTTGCCGTTCATGGTACAGAATCTAGCCAAGATAGTGCTTTTTGCTGATGATACTTCTTTAATATTTAAAGTGGATAGAAAGGCTGTAAATATTGACGAAGTATATGGCGCACTTGATCAGGTTCATAAATGGTTTACGTCAAACAATTTAGTGCTGAATTCTAAAAAAACTAAATGTATTAAATTCTCTTTGCCTAATGTAAAAAGTATTAAACACGATGTTGTTCTAAACAATGAAAAGCTTAATTATGTAACTGAAACGGTTTTCTTAGGGATTACACTCGACGCAACCGTTCAATGGGATCCACATATACTAGCACTGGCTAGTAAACTTAGCTCAGCGGCATACGCTGTTCGAAAAATTCGACAATTGACCGATGTTGCTACAGCCAGGCTTGTGTATTTTAGTTACTTTCACAGCATAATGTCCTACGGATTATTGTTATGGGGTCAAGCCGCTAACATTGAAACTATCTTTGTGTTACAGAAAAGGGCTATAAGAGCAATATATAAACTTCGAAGTCATGAATCCCTACGAGAATTGTTTAAGGAAATTGGCATTCTTACGCTTCCTTCGCAGTACATATTTGACAATATAATGTATGTACGTAAGAATTCCAGTTTCTATTTAAGAAACTCTGATATTCATTGTCGTAATACAAGAAATAAAAATAAAATTGTACCGCCACAAACCAGATTAAGTAAGATCAGTAAATCATTTATGGGTAACTGTGTACGCTACTATAATAAAATTCAGAGGAAATTTTAAAGTTAAATGATAGGCAATTTAAAATTAAAATAAAGAATACTTTATGTTCGAAAGCGTATTACAATACTGAACATTATCTGAAAGACAAAGATGTCTGGTTAGTAGCAACAGTTGCTCCAACACAATGCAAGAGATAGGCATTATTTAAAAATAAACTTATACTTTTATGATATGCAAATTGACATGTACCTATAGTGGTTAAATTTGACATTTCATACTTATTATTCTTAAATTTTTGACATGTATTTTTTACATTTACTGTAAATTTACTTTTTTTGTTATGTTATTTTATTGCTCGTATGTTTAAAGTATATTTTAAAGACGAAACAGTTAGAATAATCTACTGTAATATTATTTTTATTTTGTTGAGCCGTTTTTGGCTATTACTATTAATTTATTTTCTAACTTAGCTAGGGTCACATAGGGCCTAAAATATTGTCAACTTTAGAATAGGTGCACTTCTGGGCAGGTTTTTGGGGGGTTTTCCTGTCCAGGGGGTCCGGCTAACTATACACATGGAACACCTTTTTAAAATATTGACAGAATTTAATTCCATTTACTTGTCATTTACTGAGGCATAAAGTTACATGCTGTGTGGTTAGCCTGGCCAGCCCCGAGGCAGTGCTTTTATTTTTATTTTTTTATCCCGCCCGAGCCGCGTATAGAGTAGGAACAAAAATTGTAATAAAAAAGAGAAAATTTTTGTATTAGAAAGAATCATGCCCAGTCTATTATGGATGTTCGTCTATCGCTTGCCTCACTACTTGCAGGCCTCGCATCAAAGCCAAAGTAAAATAATTATGAAGTCTAATTATTGCTTAACATTTTGTAACTGAAAATAATTTAATTATTACAGGAGTTCTGAAGTTATTGAATGTTAAAGTTGGGTATCGGGAGAGACAAAAGTTCTGAAGTTTGACTGTATATCGAGTATTTCGTTCTTAAATCGTTATCGTTAGCTATACCGAAGTAAACAGTGCGAAAAAGGTTCACACCACAGTCAAATCTTAGAGAAAAATACCTAACGGTAGAAAGACCTTTAACAGTTAAGTTAGTTTCCCTGTTTTGTACAACAATTGCCGTAGCTATTCTTCATTAGAATGAGGGATATTACATATTGCTTTAATTTTCGTTTTGAGGCGAGACTATTTCTTAGACCAAAAATGGGCAATCTCCTTTTCTCTTTTTTAAGTTTGAATTAGAATGTTGACTTTCTTAAAGAGAATCTTGTAAATTCCTACTAAGAAATAAATTATTGAATTATGAATTATGAATTATATCTAGAAGCAAAATATGTCTACTTAAAAGATTGCAGATGAGATTAACAAGGAGGTAAGTATTAAGAAAAGTTTATCAAGTTAGAGTGTTGCAAATGTAAGAAAAAAGGGCATATCGTCTAAGTTTGTACAAATAAAAATTGCCGCAATTTATGCCCAGCAGCAAACGTGCCGTGTAATGCCGGCTTCGGATGTCATCACCCCATATCTTTTTCGTGGGTGTCGTAAGAGGCGACTTAGGAGGGATAAATTCATCCAGGGGTTCAATTTCTGGATGATTTTCGCAATCGCATTGCAACATCTTGCATTGCTCACCAACCCGCCCGCCAAGCGTGGTGAGTATGGCAAATGCCCGCCTTCTAGGGGGAGGTCCATGTTCAGTAGTGGACTTTATTGTGGCTGTTATAGTAGTAGTAAACGTCTGACGTTGTGAATGATGATAGTGTTCGATAAAGACTGGAGTAAGAAGACTGTCTTTTTGTGATACCTCTACTTACGGCAGTACTAAGCGCCATACACCTCTGACCAGCAGCCCCAAAAGCGGCCCCAGCCAGTTGGTTCAATGTATGTTCTTTTTTGGCATAAAGTATGATCACTCCATGGTACTTAGCACATCTTAACATGCCCTCCGAAACACTAACCTACAAACACGGCAGTACTAAGCGCCATACACCTCTGTTGCTGGTTCAATGTATGCTCTTTATTGGCATAAAGTATGATCACTCCATGGTACTTAGCACATCTTAACATGCCCTCCGAAACACTAACCTACAAACACGGCAGTACTAAGCGCCATACACCTCTGTCCGGCGGCTCCAAAAGCGGCTCCAGCCAGTTGGTTAAGGGTGTGCTCTTTGTTGGCATCAGGCATGATCACTCCATGGTTCTTAGCACATCTTAACGGGCCCTCCGAAACACTAACCTAAAACTGCTGCAATTTTTGCCCAGCAGTATTTCAATGATAGTTCTCGATAAAGACTGGAATAAGACACCTGTCTTTTTGTGATACTTACCTACAAACACGGCAGTACTAAGCGCCATACATCTCTGTCCGGCGGCTCCAAAAGCGGCTCCAGCCAGTTGGTTCAATGTATGCTCTTTGTTGGCATAAAGTATGATCACACCGTGATTCTAAGCACATCTTAACGTGCCCTCCGAAATACTAACCTACAAACACGGCAGTACTAAGCGCCATACACCTCTGTTGCTGGTTCAATGTATGCTCTTTGTTGGCGTCAGGCATGATCTTAACGTGCCCTCCGAAGCACGGATACCAACCTACAAACACGGCAGTACTAAGCGCCATACACCTCTGACCAGCAGCCCCAAAAGCGGCCCCAGCCAGTTGGTTAAGGGTATGCTCTTTGTTGGCATAAAGCATGATCACTCCATGGTTCTTAGCACACCTTAACGTACCCTCCGAAACACTAACCTACAAACACGGCAGTACTAAGCGCCATACACCTCTGCCCGGCGGCTCCAGCCAGTTGGTTAAGGGTATGCTCTTTGTTGGCATCAAGTATGATCACTCCTTGGTTCTTAGCACATCTTAACGTGCCCTTCGAAACACTAACCTACAAACATGGCAGTACTAAGCGCCATACATCTCTGTCCGGCGGCTCCAAAAGCGGCCCCAGCCAGTTGGTTCAATGTATGCTCTTTGTTGGCATAAAGTATGATCACACCGTGGTTTTAGCACATCTTAACGTGTCCTCCGAAACACTAACCTAAAACTGCTGTAATTTTTGCCCAGCAGTACTTGAAAGATAGTTTTCGATAAAGACTGGAATAAGACAACTGTCTTTTTGTGATACTTACCCACAAACACGGCAGTACTAAGCGCCATACACCTCTGACCAGCGGCCCCAAAAGCGGCTCCAGCCAGTTGGTTAAGGGTATGCTCTTTGTTGGCATCAGGCATGATCACACCATGGTTCTTGGCACCCATGTTGCACTGTACTCGCTTGCCTGAGGGGAAAAGAGGAAACGAATTAGTTTCAGTAATACAGGCTACGGCCTAAGTTTGGAATCCGATTGCACTTAACAATATTTGTAACTTTTCTCAAACATGCTAGGAAATATGTTAATTTCTTTCAAAAAAAGAATACGCAAAGTTTCCCATTGTGTGTCATCTCCGACCGCGCCAGCAAAGTTGTATGGAATTCCTTTGCAGGTGACCGGCAAAGTAAATTCGTTACACGCTAAGCCACACAGGTAATTAATTTCAAAATAGATATCTCAATGAATCTTATGAGAACGGAACGTAATTTTGTATGAAAAGTTGATATGAACAAACTAAAGACAAGGCTGTATAATTTTATAACCCTTGCCTATCCTAAATGTACCAATAGGATTAAAGAAGAAATGAACTAAACATACTTAAAGAATGGCTGCATAGCAATGAATACTGTGCCTTGCTAAAGGCCTATTTATTAAAAAATACACAATTGGTGGAAAAACAAAGTGGGAAAACGTGAAAATTTTCGTGATTGGGGCTGTTGTATTGTAGTATCTTTTGTTTAAAACGGAATAAAGATGTATCGAAATGGATTGCACGCCGCCAAACATGAGAGGTGCATAAGGGCTGAAGCCAAACTGACCGTGGAAAACATTTGTTAAATAAAGTACGTACTTAGTTTGTTATTTCCCAGCATTTTTTAAGAAAAGCACTATGTAAGCCTCGGGGAAAATGACTTTGCTTGACTCGTATAATTGAAGTCCTCGCCTGCGGCTCGGACTTCAAACTCTACTCGTCCAGCAAAGCCTTGTTTTCCCGGCCTCGACAACAATGTACTATTTATTTTGGTAAATAAATTATCTTTATCTTAATAGGTTCACCATGACAGACGCATGCTACTTGTAGTAGGCGGTTGAAAAATTCTGACCCTAGGGCTCGTCGAGTCGTTGGACGACTCAGTGTCCCACTCAAAAAGAAGTAACAGTTTTAAACAGAACAGAAAATCCACACTAATATTATAAACAGAAAAGTGTGTTTGTTTTCTTTCTTGTCACAATAAAGAGATTATACACGGTGTTAGGAAAAGTACTGCGTTCCTTTTGAGGGATGAACCAGCCCATGAAACTGAACAACTTTCCTCTAGAAACATAGGTCGAAATATAGAAAGGAACTTTAGATCTCCCATACTAAGTGTGTCGGCCGGCCGGGTCAGTTTGTAGGGGAAGACCAAATTTTTTTCATATTTCGGCCTGATACCTATGTTACCTGGGGAAAATTGTTTTGTTTCATAGGCTGGTTCATCCCTCGAAAAGAACGCAGTACTTTTCCTAACATCCTGTATGATATGGTTGGAGAATGCTAGGATGAACTGCCTTAGGACTAATGTCCTTTGCGAGTTCGACATATCACGTTAGATATATTCAGTGAAGTGCAAGTAGCATCAAGGCAGTGAGGGAAACGCTATACTGGTGAACAACAAGAAAACGCGTAGTGCGAGCGATGCGAACAAGCTTAGCTTAGTAGTTCACGACCTTTTCACGACACATTGTGTGAGGTGCAATTAGAATTCACTTGGAGATAGAGGTGCTGAGAACTGCACTGCACTACGTATAAAGGCACTAATTATTAAGGGTACGCAATATTTACTGCGTGCGAAGCGAGCTAAACATTTTGCGTTAAAAAAGGTTAGTTGCTCACGTCACGGGAGAAGTGTGGATCTTGTGGACTTTGTGGAGCTTCTTTTTTCTTATCAATATAACTAGCTATGTACCTGCGGCGGAGGCTCTCTGGTAGATGTGTTTGCCGGCCGCGTCCCCTCCCATGAACGACATGGCCTTGATGTCGGGTTGGTCGCAGAGGAAGTTCATTACATCGTTTGTTCCGTGGCCCACCTACTATATAACTAGCTATGTACCTGCGGCGGAGGCTCTCTGGTAGATGTGTTTAAGTTCATTACATCGTTTGTTCCGTGGCCCACCTACTATATAACTAGCTATGTACCTGCAGCGGAGGCTCTCTGGTAGATGTGTTTAAGTTCATTACATCGTTTGTTCCGTGGCCCACCTACTATATAACTAGCTATGTACCTGCAGCGGAGGCTCTCTGGTAGATGTGTTTAAGTTAATTACATCGTTTGTTCCGTGGCTCACCTACTATATAACTAGCTATGTACCTGCGGCGGAAGCTCTCTGGTAGATGTGTTTAAGTTAATTACATCGTTTGTTCCGTGGCTCACCTACTATATAACTAGCTATGTACCTGCGGCGGAGGCTCTCTGGTAGATGTGTTTGCCTAAGTTCATTACATCGTTTGTTCCGTGGCCCACCTACTATATAACTAGCTATGTACCTGCAGCGGAGGCTCTCTGGTAGATGTGTTTAAGTTCATTACATCGTTTGTTCCGTGGCCCACCTACTATATAACTAGCTATGTACCTGCAGCGGAGGCTCTCTGGTAGATGTGTTTAAGTTCATTACATCGTTTGTTCCGTGGCCCACCTACTTACTATATAACTAGCTATGTACCTGCGGCGGAGGCTCTCTGGTAGATGTGTTTGCCGGCCGCGTCCCCTCCCACGAACGACATGGCCTTGATGTCGGGTTGGTCGCAGAGGAAGTTCATTACATCGTTTGTTCCGTGGCCCACCTACTATATAACTAGCTATGTACCTGCGGCGGAGGCTCTCTGGTAGATGTGTTTAAGTTCATTACATCGTTTGTTCCGTGGCCCACCTACTATATAACTAGCTATGTACCTGCAGCGGAGGCTCTCTGGTAGATGTGTTTGCCGGCCGCGTCCCCTCCCATGAACGACATGGCCTTGATGTCGGGTTGGTCGCAGAGGAAGTTCATTACATCGTTTGTTCCGTGGCCCACCTACTATATAACTAGCTATGTACCTGCGGCGGAAGCTCTCTGGTAGATGTGTTTAAGTTCATTACATCGTGTGTTCCGTGGCCCACCTACTATATAACTAGCTATGTACCTGCGGCGGAGGCTCTCTGGTAGATGTGTTTAAGTTCATTACATCGTGTGTTCCGTGGCCCACCTACTATATAACTAGCTATGTACCTGCGGCGGAGGCTCTCTGGTAGATGTGTTTGCCTAAGTTCATTACATCGTTTGTTCCGTGGCCCACCTACTATATAACTAGCTATGTACCTGCAGCGGAGGCTCTCTGGTAGATGTGTTTAAGTTCATTACATCGTGTGTTCCGTGGCCCACCTACTATATAACTAGCTATGTACCTGCGGCGGAGGCTCTCTGGTAGATGTGTTTGCCTAAGTTCATTACATCGTTTGTTCCGTGGCCCACCTACTATATAACTAGCTATGTACCTGCGGCGGAGGCTCTCTGGTAGATGTGTTTGCCTAAGTTCATTACATCGTTTGTTCCGTGGCCCACCTACTATATAACTAGCTATGTACCTGCGGCGGAAGCTCTCTGGTAGATGTGTTTAAGTTCATTACATCGTGTGTTCCGTGGCCCACCTACTATATAACTAGCTATGTACCTGCAGCGGAGGCTCTCTGGTAGATGTGTTTAAGTTAATTACATCGTTTGTTCCGTGGCTCACCTACTATATAACTAGCTATGTACCTGCGGCGGAGGCTCTCTGGTAGATGTGTTTGCCTAAGTTCATTACATCGTTTGTTCCGTGGCCCACCTACTATATAACTAGCTATGTACCTGCAGCGGAGGCTCTCTGGTAGATGTGTTTAAGTTCATTACATCGTTTGTTCCGTGGCCCACCTACTATATAACTAGCTATGTACCTGCGGCGGAGGCTCTCTGGTAGATGTGTTTAAGTTCATTACATCGTTTGTTCCGTGGCCCACCTACTATATAACTAGCTATGTACCTGCGGCGGAGGCTCTCTGGTAGATGTGTTTAAGTTCATTACATCGTTTGTTCCGTGGCCCACCTACTATATAACTAGCTATGTACCTGCGGCGGAGGCTCTCTGGTAGATGTGTTTAAGTTCATTACATCGTGTGTTCCGTGGCCCACCTACTATATAACTAGCTATGTACCTGCAGCGGAGGCTCTCTGGTAGATGTGTTTAAGTTCATTACATCGTTTGTTCCGTGGCCCACCTACTATATAACTAGCTATGTACCTGCGGCGGAGGCTCTCTGGTAGATGTGTTTAAGTTCATTACATCGTTTGTTCCGTGGCCCACCTACTATATAACTAGCTATGTACCTGCGGCGGAGGCTCTCTGGTAGATGTGTTTAAGTTCATTACATCGTGTGTTCCGTGGCCCACCTACTATATAACTAGCTATGTACCTGCGGCGGAGGCTCTCTGGTAGATGTGTTTAAGTTCATTACATCGTTTGTTCCGTGGCCCACCTACTATATAACTAGCTATGTACCTGCGGCGGAGGCTCTCTGGTAGATGTGTTTAAGTTCATTACATCGTGTGTTCCGTGGCCCACCTACTATATAACTAGCTATGTACCTGCGGCGGAGGCTCTCTGGTAGATGTGTTTAAGTTCATTACATCGTGTGTTCCGTGGCCCACCTACTATATAACTAGCTATGTACCTGCGGCGGAGGCTCTCTGGTAGATGTGTTTAAGTTCATTACATCGTGTGTTCCGTGGCCCACCTACTATATAACTAGCTATGTACCTGCGGCGGAGGCTCTCTGGTAGATGTGTTTGCCGGCCGCGTCCCCTCCCACGAACGACATGGCCTTGATGTCGGGTTGGTCGCAGAGGAAGTTCACTACATCGTGTGTTCCGTGCACCACCTGTAATACAGCCAATGAGAAATGATTTACAAAAATCCGCTTACTCTTTCTAAACTACGCAACTGATTTCGATTTTTTGTAACAAGTGGGTGGTTCAAGAGGACGGTTTATATGCATAACACATTGAAAAAGCCTTTTTCCCGTGGGAGAAGGAAGAAATGAAATGAAACGGGCCGCTAGTAGTGTTATAAATAAGAAAATATGTGTGACTGTTTAGACGGCATGAAACTTGAATGCAAATAGAGGAAGTGCGAGCGAAGCGAGCGTGATATCAATGGGTATATCCTGCACAACTTTAAGCGAGCGCAATTTTAATGAGTTTATGTCGCACAACGTAAAGAGCCTAAATTAACTGGTCATGTGCCGCACAAAGTAAACAGGTAGTGCGAGCGAAGCGAGCCTGAATTAACTGTAACGTAAACAGATAGTGCGAGCGAAGCGAGCCTGAACGAATTGGGCATGTGCTGCATAAATAAAACAGGTAGTGCGAGCGAAGCGAGCCTGAACGAATTGAGCATGTGCTGCATAAATAAAACAGGTAGTGCGAGCGAAGCGAGCAATAGAAACTTACATTGACGACACCAGGTGGAGCGCCTGCCTCCTGCAGCAGCTCCATCATCATGAGGGTGGCGCCGGGGTCCTGCTCGGAGGGCTTGACGATGCAGGTGTTGCCGGTGACCAGTGCTGGCGGGAACATCCACAGCGGGATCATCACCGGGAAGTTGAACGCGGCCACGCCTGGAAACGACAAGCTTGGGGTTACTTTCCATCAGTCGGATAATGTTCACGAAAAACACTCGTATTTTTGAAAATTTGCAAAATATTCCACCACAGGCTGGATTTAAACCAGCGGCCTTCGCCATCTGTACTGGCGACGACTCTACCATCTGGGCTACAGCGGCTCACTCCTAGTCCGTGAATTTCACAAGTGTATCTTAACCACTAACGCTTGGTAGGGCTAAATCTACTGGAATAGTTTTTCTCAACTAATTCCAAATTAGTTCCAGCCTGCAGTGGAAAATTTTGCTTCTTTTCAAAAAGCTGTACCTGTAGCCTTACACGGGAAGTGTTTTAAATTTGGGTATTCAAGTCTCTATCTGTTATTGGAAGGAACTATTGATTATCCTCTAAAAATGCACCCAACGCAGTGCTTTCTTTCGACGTCAAGTGATTCGGTGACAAGTTTACTGCCTTGGGGAAAAAATCGAATAGGTGCATCCACACCAAGCGAGGCTGCTCGCTGCCTCACTGCCTCGCGAGGCATACGCTCGTGCGCAGGCGAGCCAAGTTCGGCCCAATTTGGACGCCTAAATAAATTAATAGGCTAATTTCTGAGGCGCGTTGATTTTGGCTCGGACCACGCGCGTTCGCCCGTGCATGACCTTGCGTTGCCTCGGGTGAGGCACGTAATTTTTTTGTCGTTTGCCTCGCGAGGCAGAGGCAGCGAGGCTGCTCGGCGAGTTTTTGTTCGTATTCCTTAAAGTAATCATTAACGACGATTTGCCTTACCAGCGACCACTCCTAGGGGTGTTTTGTAGCTGTGTGTGTCCATGTCTTTAGCGATGTTCTGGATGCAGTCCCCCAGCTGAAGAGTCGTGATGCTGCAACAGTGTTCCACCAGCTCTGAAAAAGATAAAAAAAATATTTTTAATAGATATTAGTATTATTTTTGAGAGATAACACACACAAGTATAGCTAGGCTAACCTGCGCTCGTGAGATAAAACCTCTGTGATTTTTTAACATACATACATATTTTATCAAGCCTATATTCCTTGCGGAGTAGGCAGAGCGTAAACGGCTGCAATTACAACACCTGATCTGACACAAGTTTGAGAGTCATTCAGAAGACTGTGTATCTATATCTATCTATAGTGACAGGCTGTCTGCATGTCGCCTAAAATTGCAATACACATGAACTCTCAAATCCCTTAGTCGTTTCTTACGACACCCACGGGAAAGATATAGGATGATGCTATTCTAAGCTGGCACCACCCGGAATTATAAGCCGGTACCGCACCGAATATAGCTAATAAGTGGTTCTTATAATAATTTGGTCTGAATGCCAATTCAGGATACATTATATTTATCTGAGCTAGTTATAGTAGCGTAGATTAGTACAGATTCAAGTCAACGATGGCTCTAGCTCTTTGCTTACCTTACCTTTAAGTACCTTTACCTTACAGCCATTCAAAGCAGTCGATATAAAATTTTGAAAGTACATCCATTTGAGCCATGTTAATTTATCTTCTTTGACATAATCACATAACAGATAGATAATAAAAATACTTGTGATAAAAAACAAATAAGTAGGTAGGCTGGTAGGTAGGTAGGTGTGTTCCTCACCTATCTTATCAAATTATTTTAAGAATAGCAACTTGGGAGATAAAGTTGAATTTTGCTAATTTTGATAACTAAACCAAACGTAAAGTTACTGCTAAATGTAAGTACGTTTTTAAAAATTCTCTCAGTTATGTTCAGTCAGGTATACTGGAACAGTAGCATGTTCAAATTCCACTGGTGTGAAATGTTTCTAAATACTTAAACAATAACATACATTACGATAAAGAAAATATGTTTGGGATTTGAACCCACGTTTGTCATGCAGTGCCAATGCTCGAACGGCTGAGCTAACAAGCCTTCTAAGTAACGATGATGATACACCGTGTAGTAGCGGCTAAGAATTCTGCCACCCCTAGTCCACTCAGGGTGTTTCGTAAAAAGCGACGTAGAGTTTTTGACCTCGGCTGTATGTCTGTCTACTATAGTCAACCGCAAAGTGGCGGCGATACCACTTACAGTAGCATTCCCAAAGAGGATTGACGTCGGGCGGTCAAAAAACATAGCCAAATCCTTTTGCCACATGATTTTGTGCTCAAACAAAACGTGTTGCGCCGACCCCAACTGATTTGGGATAAGGGCAGACGATCATGATGATGATGATGTGGATACTCACGAATTCCTCTCAAGACATCTCCCTCAGCGTCAGCGATGGTCTTTCCCTGCTCTTCTGTTATCTTAGCGGCGATTTTGCTCTGGTTTTCGCGCAGAAGACGTGCGAATCTGAAATTGATAAGTACGTAAATTTATTAACGTGATGTCATTCGCTGTCACAGAATGCGAGTGGAATGCCAATGGCAAAAGATGGAAGTTCCTGAATTGTGTAAGTTACATAGGTACCTACGTAACTTTGTAAGTACTTTTTTCGGAAAACTTGCAAAATTTTCAGCCGTATGTAGGATTTGAACCTGCAACCCTCGGCATCAGTACTGCCAACGCCACTACTAACTGGTTCTATCCTAGCCTGCGAATTAAGCAAGTTATATCCTGGCCACTAACGCCTTATAAGTACTAGGTAGGGATTTAAGACATTACAACTACGGTAATCTTACATTTTTACAAACTCTTCTATTGATTTTTTTCACTGGTAAAATAGACAAACGCATCATTAGAAAACCTTTATAGTACTCTGACACGTGAAGTATACTTAATGCCATGGATATACAATTCTAGCCTCGTGATAGAATAGCATTGACTTACAATGCTGGATCAAATATTCAACAGTGCCGCACGGACATAGATACATTAATTTTGTTGTTGTTTACTGAAAGTTGTGTTGGCGTAGCTTATTGTAATTTTACTACAACTCTTCTGGAGGGTAGTGTGTGTAAAACTGTTGCCCAAAATATTATGTGTAAGTCTACGTTCACTTTTAAAATAATCAAATTTGGTGTATAAGGTCGATGTTAGGTAGCATTCGCTATGGATCCGTTCGAGCCATGCCACGAAAATACCATCCCCGATCTTAATTTGAAATACGATATGCGGGTGTAAGGGACTGTGTAACGAAAACTTTGCAGAAGTGCTCAGACTATGAAACTGAACAACTTTCCGAAAAATTGGTAAACGAAAAAAAAACCGCTGACTGACTTTGGATGGAAAATAAAAAAAATATTTTTTCGTTTACCTCCATAATTAATTATGTTCCATGGGGAATTTTTTTTAGTTTTATGGTCTGCGCACGCCTGTAAAGTTTTCGTTACACCGTCTGTTACACCCTGTATGTAAACAAACAGTTCATATTCAATTTGCTACCTACCAATAAAAGCACTTATCAAATTACTAGACTTACTTGAACATCATCTGCTGGCGAGTCATGATCGTGCTGTTGCCCCATGATTTGTACGCCTTCTTTGCTGATTCCAGAGCAGAGTTCAGTTCATCGGGTGTCGCTTCTGGTACCCTGAAAAATAAAAGAACGAAATGCAAATCGTACTATTCCGCATCTCCTAATCGTATACATACATAAAATACCCAATACATATATCACGCCTATAGCCCTTGCGGAATAGGCAGATCGTAAACGGCTGTAAAAACGGCCATTTACACCAAGTCTGTCAAAAGTTTGAGAGTCGCTCAGAAAACTGTGTTGCACCATAGAAAAAGGATGTCAGGCTGTCGCCTAAAATTGCAATACACATCAACTCTCAAATTGCTAAGTCGCTTCTTACGACGCCCACGGGAAAGGGTGATGCTATTCTAAACCGGCACCACATGACGATTGTATAATAATTTTTTTATTGGAGAGCTAGGGTTTCGCCGCGCGGTTGGACATACAAACTGCCCAATCACGCCCTCTGGTGGCGAGGCGTACCTTTTAGACCAATATTTAAGGTGACTTAAAATCTGGGAGCTTTTGGTGCGTGTTTCTGTGAAATGTTATGGCAAGGTAGTAAAGCTGTGAACAGATGTCATCATGTCACTAGATCGACGCTTAAAGATTAAAGACGAGCATCAAGACATTGAAAAAATTGGCAGGTATCTACCGGTACATCGATAGCTCAGTGGCAGAGCAGTGGAGCGTTCACCCATGCGGCCCTGGTTCAAGCCCCGATCAATAAGTACATGGCTATTTTTTAATTTCTTATTTTCTTTTATGTGAATAGCACAGTTAATGCATTAAAATCCCAATAAATCTAATAGCAGCTTGATACAGTGTGTTCGTGTGTAAATTCAAGTTATATAAATCGGACAGCTAATGATTGATATTTCGATACCCAAAATATTTTAGTCTTTTTGGCCCAGTAACAAACGAACATTTACAGCCGTCAATCACATCAAAATTATGTAAATCTGACAAGATAAGCGAATTTAAAGTAAACAAAAGTTATCAGGTATTCCCAGTGATAAGATTACAATGGCACAATTAAATAACATGTTACGAAATCATTGCCATATGAGATGTTAATAGTTAAAACTAACTGGCAATATCAATTCAGCTGAAGAATTTTCAGGAATTTAGTACCTAGACAAGACCTAGACTCAAATATGTTAAATACGACCGTAAGGTTATATTTGACAGCTGTATGTAAAATGATGATTATGTTGATTGATTAATGATGAGATGAACATTTTGTTGGTTGGTTGACAAACCCACTAGTATGTGAAATTGTTAATTTAATCTTTCTTTTTTACATAGTATTTTACATGGGGTAGTATTTAAACGCAAATCAAAAAATATCCTTTTTCTATGCAATAAGATTCCAAATTCCCATCAAAATTACTGATTGCACAGCATAATATTCAACTCAAAATATCACTAAACATCACACTACAATTTATTTTCGCAGCGTACAGCGATTTTTCCTAAAGCAAAAGCTTTTTCATCAATGCACAGCTAATAATCTTAATGCACATTATACCTGTTAACTCTTTTTCTTTTAAATATAGCTTCTATTTTTATATTATTTACAGCGGTTTTTATTAGAGATGAACCATCATCGTTAATCATACACATCGATTATCATATTTTAAATTGATGACGCGCATAGCGTGTCGTTTCTGGCACATCGCCGGCCGCTGCCGCGGCACGCTCGCTCCGCTCGCTCGGCTCGTGCGTTGTGGTCAAAGTTCTAACCTAACCTAACCGAACCTGGCGCTTTCCGCGCCAGTTTCGGTTAGGCTATACCTAACGGACCTATAAACTTATGTTTACTTACGTATGTTTACTGGTTAATATGCGACTGGGATAGTTATTTTGCTATGAAATATGGAAAATTTGCTGTGCAGTCAGTATTCATGCTATGTATGTAGTATTTTTGTACAAAAATAAATTTATCTGTATTGCATTATGAGCAAAAAAGTGATGTCATATTGATGTAAAATTTCGATTTATCTGCAGGTTATGTTTTCTTAAACATTTAGTTTATTTGTAGTGAAGTAAGATATTTGATGTAAAAAATAATATAAATGATGAATATGTATTGATAGGCGATTATTTATTTGATATGCAATTTATAATATCCCTTTTACATGGGCATTGTTCTATGAACATTCTGTACAAACTTGGGGATACTTACTTACTAAGTATCCTTAAGTTTAAACTTGGGGATATAATTACAACAGCAATATAAAAATGTCCTTGCCACTTAAACTATTGAGCATATTAGCAGGTTTTCACTCACAAGTTTTTATTATAAACCAACCATGAGAAGAAACATGTTATCATCTCAAATAGGTTTATTGATTTAATATCCTTACGCATGGTAGTGGTGGGTGATGGCACTTACAATTAGCATTTCCAAAGAGTATTAGCAATAGGCAGACGGCCGGTCAAAAAACATTGCCAATAATTTTTGCTACATGGTTTTCTGCACAAACAAAATATGTTGTGCCAACTGAATTGAGATAAAGGCAGGCAGATCATGATAATCAAATATCCTTACCTGCCAATAACTTCGTTTGTGGCTGGGTTGGTCAGGTCGATCCACTTGCTGGTCTTCGAGTCCACGAACTGTCCATCAATGAAAAGCTTGGTGGTCGGTGCTGAGCTGCTGTAGCTTCTGCGCAGGATGAGGGGAGACTGAGGGAGAAAAAATAATATTCATATTTTTTGTGGTGCTGTTAATTTATTGAGTATGTAGATCAAATAAATGAAAAGTGAGATATCAAAAGACTTGATCAATCAAGTCAGGATTTGAACCAAAAATTCTAACTATCTCTGGCAGCTAAGCCAGTTCTCTGGGTTTTGATGTATCTGGTGACTATAGCAATGGATTGCCATTCAGAATACTTGAATAATTCTACAGAAAAAGTTAAAATGAAATACTGAGTTAAAAAATCAGGGCTTACTTAGCACAAATAGACAATACAGCACTACTAGAATTGAAGCAGACAAACATTGTAACTAAAGGTGAGGAACAGAAGGAAAAAATTACTTTACAACCCCCAAAATTCCTACTTTTCAAATGTACCTACCTATGTCTGCTTGCTGAGTGCTTAAAACATTTTGTTGTAAACATGATTTTATGAAATAAATTTATCACGCATTTCATGTACCCGAATTGAATAAGCAATGGTTTGATGATGAAACTGGATATAAAAAGTCAACTGCGCAACTGGACTAAGCATGAATTATGGAAAGATGTTTTAAAAACCAAATTACTTGAGAGTAGTGTTTTTAAATCTGGGCTTTGTTTGTTCCTAAGAACATCACTTGTGTATCCAGATTTAGAAAATAATAAGTATCTGTTTTGTAATAAAGAACTTGTTAATAAGCAAGCCCTCATACTTATTTTTTTTATTTAGTCTTAAAAAGTTAACTCTAGGCTTTAGCTAGTCAAGTTGGATACTACTGAGACAATGTCAGTGACTCAGTGAGCTCCTTAAGCAATTCCTACATCAAGCCTGCTGTTTAGTACCAGACTAGGACTAGGAGAGGTAGGTGCAAACCACTTTTTTCAGTTGCTAAAATGTGGGATCTTTATCTACCTAGGTACATACATAGAACTACATACACACCTATAAATACGCCTTTACTTAGGCATTGCATAGCATGTTAGAGTGCAAGTAAAAGTTGTTCTGCAAGTATGACTTAACAGAAATAAATTGAGTTAAATGAATATGGATAAGGCGCATAACCTATAACACAGTGCAGCCAAATTGAATCCAGACCTGATTTAATAAAGAACAATTGAGAATGATCTATAAATTTCAAATCATGTATGAGAAGTTCTAACTTACTTCAGATTTGAGGAGCTTCAACATCGCCGAAGCCATGGTTACTTTTTGATGGATTTGTGATACTATATTCAAAACTGCGACGTGAGGGACTTGCTGCCGATGAGGGGGCCAAGCCGACTGATTATAATACGAACATCCTGACCTTGAATTGATAATAAATAGTTCCAGTCGTCACACGAATGTTTTTCGTATTTTATTTGGATCCGTTACGTTCCGTTTCACTTAAAACATTTTACATGAGTAAAATAATTATTTTTGTTCCATAAAAGTGCTCATTTATATTTAAATTACAAAGAAAATTTTCATATTAGACCGTTCTATTACATTAAACTGTTTGAATTATTATTATTTACTTTTTATACCGACAAATTCATTTTTATTTCATAGCGCGATAAAAAGTTAAATCGTAAACTGAAACGCAAATACCGAAATGTCACCTTGACATTTGATAATTAATGTTGCTCTATTTTCAGTTTACAGCTAATTTATTACAAAAATGGACAACTTTGTGAAAATATGTTGGAGCATCATTTAAATTCTAATTGACAAACGTGTTTAACGTATTAGTCTTAAAAATGTGGTGGTATATGTTACCTAATATGTAAGTATTTGATGTATTAATTCGAATTAAAACGTTTTCAATGTAATTAATGAGGCATTTGTAGTATCTAGTTATTAACATTCTTAAAATTAATTTGTTAGATCTGTCACACTCACACACCTAAAGGCTCAGTCATCCATCATAAAAGTTTAAAACATTTTAATAATAAATAGTTTCTTTTTTGCAAGTTTTTACTGGCAACATTTGAAAAATTTACGTTCCTTTCCATTTAATTTTATTTTTAATCTCATATTTCTTGCTTCACATTATTCCGTAAAACGAATCGCATAATCCAAAATGCGCGGGCTTAAAAGTTTTCTTGATATTTGCCAAGTTTGGATTTCATGTTTGGTATAATTGGGGCAGGTAGATAGGTACATAAGTAGGACATTTGATGCATGACTCAGATGCCTCGTATAGGGGTAGGTATGTCATTCACAAGCTTTTCACAAGCCACTAACAATGATGTCGTTAATTTCGAGCGATATTTTGTAAGTATTCGGGAATACACTTGATCAAACAAGACAAGGAAGCGTTTGAACTGCCGGAATCATAATGCCAACATACTTTGTTAAAGTAAACAATATGATAGTTATACATGGTGTTAGGAAAAGTAATACGTTCCTTCAAACCACATGTTCTATCTATATGTATACTTAATCTCATTGTTCAACCCTTCAACACAGCACGCTGTACTGTACCTGTCGTGTCGCGCTCAGACCTAGGGTTGAACATTTTCATAAAAAGTTTTTAAAACTCATGCTTTAATTTAAGAGATTTTTTTTAGACATGGTCAAGAGTTCAAGACATTTTGTTAAACCTACAGACAGAACTCGTGGTAAAAAGGAACGTAGGTAGGTAGGTACTACTTTTCCTAACACCCTGTATTTTAAGAATGTCGCTGTATAATGTAGGGACAGGGCAAAGACCTAGAAGTAGGTACCTATGTGTAGGTACATAGATACTGTTACCTATTATACTTACCAATCGAACCTAACTTCCTTTGTTGCATTATTTGCAGCAACTGTGTACACTTTAATGATATTGCAAAAGGATATTATAATTTTATTGCAATTATTACTTATTTTATGATATTGAAAATAAGTGAGTGCCTTGCCTACCTATTATTAACTTTTATTACTTATCTATTTCCTTATTCAATGATAAGAGTTATTATGAAATCGACTTGCACAATCTCTTTCTTTCGATATAATATACCTACTCGTAGGTAGGTATAGTATAGCGCTTTACACACATAACGTCCGTTTGGACGTTATTTTTGCGCTAGGAAAATGCGAATTTCCACCTTAGTCCCATATATTCCTAGTGAGATAGTAATGAATTGCTTTCGTATAACTATGTCCCGCCCGGCACATAACTATATCCCTAGGGATATAATTATATCACGGCTAGAACTATCTTACTGCGACATAAATACGACGACAGACATAAATACGCGCTAGCCTAAAGAAGGTGAAAATTCACATTCTCCTTCTATTCTCAAAAATAACGTCGAAGTGGACGTTTATGTGTGTTAAGCGCCTGACCTACCCATGTGATTTTTTGTTGGCAACCGATTCTTTAGGGCTAGCCACAGTCTGCTTATCCCTTCAACTGCGTACGAGCCAAAAGTTGGCTTTTGAAGTCTTTTTTCCCTAACTGTGTAAAATCCAAGACTTGCTTACAAAATATATGTTAAATAGCGCCTGTCATAGTAAGCCCTCTTTTTTTCTGAAATATTACGCAGTTTACACAGTTCATCGGCTACCTAAAGGGCTATGTCCGCAATAAAAGGCACGGTAGCTGCATGCAGTGCAGGACAGATTTTATGATTATGGCACCTTTAAATTACGATGTCTGATAGTGATAGGTAAGGTACATACCTATTTCACAAAGAATAAGTAATTCGATGACTGATAGTAGCTCTATGGTAGGTAATGAGAATACGACAGAGGACAATTACCTACCTACAGTACGGTCGTTCGAATAAGCCATATTTGACAGCGGTCGTTCGAATAAGCCATATTTGACAGCTGTCAAACCCATACAAGAAGACATATCAACAAAGAAAAATAGACCTTATATCATGGCATTGACATGATTTTGACAGCTGTCATATATGACCTATTCGAACGGCCATACTATACCTAGTCAAATAACTAGGTGGTGTCTATGTCGAAGTCAATATGTAAGATTCTGACGCTTACATAATGACCCGTTCGTATACAGACGAAAAGCAGTATACAAATTGTCGGCACGACATCCGGCAATATGACTTTGAAATGAACGTTGCTTAAACGTCAACGTGGTGATCATATTAGGGTGACCATTATTAAGAAAAAAACAACGATATTTATTCATTTACATATTATTTACTTGAGTATCTTCGACGGTCACATTTAGACTGTTTGAAAGATATATTTACAATCATAGATCGTTAAAGTGCTATGATTGTAAATATCTATGTAAGTTAAACCTTACTTTTTTACATCATGATTTAAGTTGTGTTGATGAGTGATCTGATATTTTTGCTAAATAAAAGTTCTTAAGGAAAACAGGGCTGTGTGAGAATAATGCATCACCATCATCATCATCATATCAGCCATAGGACTTATACTGCTGAACATAGGCCTCCCTAAATATTTCCACTTTGTCCGATTAGAAGCGGCCTGCATTAAGTATTTCCCCGCGGACTTGACCAGATCGTCTGTCCATCTCGCGGTGGGCCATCCTACGCTGCGCCTCCCGGTACGTGATCTCCACTCGAGAATTCCCCTGCTCCACCGATTATCAGTCCTTCGAGCAATGTGGCCCTGCTCTTTGCCGCTTCAGCTTATTAACTCGAAAAATTAACCTGTCCTTAACCGTTGATTCAAATCTGATGATATGATTGGTTTAGTGACAACGCACTTCTTAGCGATTTTCATTTTTAATTCGCATAAAGGACAAAGCGACACAAACAAGTCCATCGCTTTAACCTGTCCTTAACCGTTGATTCAAATCTGATGATATGATTGGTTTAGTGACAACGCACTTCTTAGCGATTTTCATTTTTAATTCGCATAAAGGACAAAGCGACACAAACAAGTCCATCGCTTTTCTTAATCATATAAATCGATCCTTCAATTGATACAATAGATACAAAAAAAATCCTGTCCACTGTGCCCGCAACTTTCGTCAATTTCATTTAGTATATCGAAGTAGTCCTCCAAAGTGCGTACTGTCGGACTACAATAATTGTACTTTTTTGTAATTAAGTAATCCTGCACAGCAATGTTCATTACGACGTAGCGAGAGCACCAGTACCTAATACTCGTCCCTAGTCCACCGAATATCCGTGACCATGGACGTCCTACTACTTTTTAAGTGTTAAGTGACCTCGAAAAATTTCTGGTTCGTCCACGGGGTTCTAACCAATCCCTTAAGAGTTCCATAATACTTTTTTGAAGTTCTGAACTAAACTTCTCCTTAATCTCTTATTGTCACTGGTAACATAGTAATTTTATTTACAAGATTTCCATTTACACCTCCTGCATTGTTACTACTTTACTGTACGCCATATTTATTGTTTTGCGATTACAGCGCCACCGTGGCGGAATTCAGTACTAGTTCGTACATATTGCCGGGCATTATGCCATACGGCTAAAGGTCGTTTTTTTGGCGGTACACATAATGTCGACGGTATACATACGTCAGATGGAAATATGCAAACGGCTTTTCGTTTGTAAACACACGAGCTATTATGTAGAAGGCAGATTTTGACATATTGACTTCGACATCTATAAAACCCGATTAGACGGACATCAGTGATATGAAAAACACATAATCCGCGATATAGATTTTTGTTATCAAAATAATCTTTGTATCTGAAATTGTTTGAATCAAGTTGAATGATCGCACACATTATTAGGGTCAACTTAATAGGAACGATGAGTTTGTGCCCGTAAAAAAATGTAGAGTGGAACACCAGGAGCTCGGCTAAACTCTACGAGATACCTACTACTGTCACGGATTCTCCGTAGCTTAGCAACCTAATAAATGATTCAGTTGGAAAAATCTGTTTCTATGAAATATCCGTGATATTGTGGCGACCGTGACAGGACCCGAACCTGCAATCTTACAACCTGCAACCTGCAGTACTTATTAGGTCCATATCAAATGATCCAGCTGCATCATGATGTGATGAGTCGCTTTTGCTGGTAAGTCCTAATCAACTTTTTATACAGGCAAAGATCCGATTCCTAAGGGGATACGGGAACCTAAGTAGTAGCGGGTGAGACCGCTGGGCGGTTATTAAATTTTCAAAATACGGGCATATACCAAACACTACACAAAGCTTTTTTTTTTAAGTAGGTACCCATCTCAAGCCAAGCCCCTTACGTAATTCTTATCGCCAACTATGCCTGATGCTAATCTCAAATCCTAGTCCACAGCCATATTCCAGCATAATGCATGTGTATCTTCGTATGCGATCTGCTAATGAGCGCGCATGCGCGTATCGCAATCTGTGTTTCTGAACGCAGCGAGAGGTCATTGCACCCCGTATCGTATCGCTCGTTTACGATTAGCTGTAAAGGGTGCGTCACACAGAAATTAGAACTTCTTCGTCTTCTGGCCCAAGGCCCCAAGACTGCTACTATTCTCAAAATCATCGGGCTTCGTCATTCCAGCGACATCCAACTGAGACTCCATTGCCATTATTTTAAAAATTTGGTAGTCTGTAATCGTAATGGAATAGCAATGGTCTTTCGATAGTTCAATGTCGGTGTCTCATTCCTGAGGGACATGACCATGGGGAGCTACTGTTCCGCCAAACTTCTCTAGGCTCTGCGGTCTTGTGCCATGTGCGCTGACGCCTGTAGTGTAACCTCGGTAGTCATCTGTATAGAACACAACACTGTACAGCAATTGGTACAGCAGGTAGCACCAAGGTACCTATTTAATTTAGCGTTTCTCAGACAGATGCCGCGTTATAAGGACAACACATGAGCGTGAACAGCCATCTACTGTTGGAAATAGGCCTCCGTTCAAAGTCGATGAGTCATTCCTTAAGGGATATGGCCATGGGGCTGCTGCTCCGCCAAAATTGTCCAGGCTGTGCCATGAGCACTGACGCCTATAGTGTAGCCTCGGGGGCCTGCTGTACAGAACTGCATCTAGGTACCTCAAGGTAGCGCTTCTCATACAGATGCCACAAACTGGTGAACAGCCGTCTGCTTCTGCTGTTGCATATAGGCCTCCTTCAGTCAACATCATTCGCAATTTTTTAACCGACAGCATCCAACGCCCGTCTGAGACTCTTACAGGAAGTCCTTTCTACTAGTACGAAGTTAAGAGGACTGATAACTTGATTTAGGAAGGTAAGATATCCGTAGCATAGGTATACTTCACTGCGAAGCAGCTTTATTATAAGTATACAAATTCACTATTTAATGGTAGGTGGATTTAATAGTCTGTTGAAAGTTTCTAGACCACTAAAAACTGAACAATTTAATTTTTTATGAAAAATATTTACTCTTCAAAGGGCCCCCAAACTTAATTGTTAATGAGGAAGAGGATACAAAAGAAGAACTACCAAGTTGAGAAAGTTGGAGGATGCGGATGAGGAAGACGAAGAAGAAGCTGTCAAAGAAAACGAAAAAAACAGTAAATGATTTTGTTAGATTTTGCATACCCGCACATGTGCGATAGAATGTCTGGAACAGAAGCGGAAGAGGAATTTTGAACTTTCTTATATGTGGAAGCGGTAGATAGGGGAATTAAAAATTGCGCAACTTCTGCGTTATTTTTGAGGATGCGGACTAGGAATCGATCAATACTAATCTTGATACAGGACCCCGATAAGGCACGCTACGTCACTGGCTCTTGAGCATTACGAACTACAATCTGTAGAAAATTAGAAACCCGAATAGTTAAATGTCTGAAAAAGCAGTTCCAATGTAACCAGAGCTTTACGTTCAGCAATAAAGTTTATCGAACAGCCCACAATCACCTCAGTACAATTGAATAACACAGCGACAGTAAAACGAACTGTAATAACAGCGGAACATATTTCCCTAGGGTTGTTGGACTCTGCCGCGCGATGCTGACTTAGAATAGCATCACCCCTTTTCTTTCCCGTGGCCCCGTCGGTGTCGTAAGAGCCGACTACTTTTTCTCTTCGAGTGGGACACTGAGTCGTCCAACGACTAAGGGAGCAGACTAAGGGAAAGCACTCTAGGGTTTTATGTGTATTACAATTTTAGGCGAAAGACTGACCACCTGTCACTAAAGTCACTATGGTCATATTGATACAAGATTTTTCCCCTTCTGAAACGGCACTCTTTATGGTCAGACGTGGAGACAGCAGCCGTATTTTTATGCCCATTAACGTACTGTCTACCCCGCAAGTTTCTGTGGTTAGAATTTGCTTAAAACCAGTATAAATGATGCTCCCTTGACTAAATAAGTATGTTAAAGGTGATCTGCTCGAGGTGCTGCCGACAGTACTTTGACTGGAAAGAAATTCATTTGGTAAAGTCAACAGCCTCAATACAAACTACCAAACAGGTGAAATAACAAACAAATTATATGAGATCACTTGAATAAATATCGTTATGTGCACATTGGCACATACCATACAAAACGCTGTTACAATTTGTTCAGGTTTTCTTTGTTTGTTTACCTTATGTACTTACTTATGTAGATACCTCTACCTGCCTAGATTCTATAGCCTATAGTAAGCGACAAACGCGTCGATGAACCCTAGTGCCAGAGTTTATGAGGAATAGTGTTGATGAGGAATTTGTTATGAGGAAGAGGAAGCGGAAGAGGAAGCAACAACCTCAAAGTTGGAGAATGCGGATTAGGATGAGGATTTATTTATTGAAGAGGATGCGGATGAGGAAGAGAAAGATAAAGTTGTTGCTGGAGATGTAAAACAAAAAATAAAGAGTGAAAGATAAAATCAGTTCAGATATTGTGCAGTATTTTATAAAGACATATCTCCTCGTAATATATGAATTTTAGGAAGAGGAATTTTAAAATTTCTATTATATTGTAGAAGGAAGCGGTAGCGGATCAGGAATCTCAAAAATTGCGGCACTTCCGCATTATGAGGATATGGAAGAGGAATCCTCATCAACACTAGTTTCAAACTGGTAGGCCTACTGAAGGCAGTAGCGAAATTGAAAATGGTATTTTCATTTTACAACTGCGCCTGCTTATTATCAGAGACGAAAGTGGGTTACCGATACAAATAATCAAGTAGGTAAAAAGTACATACTTAGATTATTGATTTTTAATGATTTATATTTTATAATGTTCCTACCTACTTCAGCACAGCAAAACCAACCTGGGTCACGGAATTTCAGATTTCAGATCCAGATATTAGGTATGTAGATAAACAACCCGGTCCGAAAACTGACCGAAGAAACAAGCAGATGTACCTATTTAAAAACAAAAGCTATGGGCCATCAGGTAATTTCAAAGTCGCAATAAAAATCCACCATCATGAATTTATGAATTTTTAGTATAGCCAGTGTCACTATACCTACACTGCTGGGAAAAATCTCACTTGACACCTCACATGTCAAGATCTCCAGCCATTTGGCTGTAGCCGATGATAACGAATTTCTTGTCTACATACCTACATAGGTACATACATTTTCGCATGCAAACGTAGTACCTACATAGTGCGTTTACCTACGTGAGTAACATAACATAACGTAACACGATTATGTATAACTGATATAATAATTATAAAAACTAAGCTGTGGCTATACCTATACTGATCAGTGAATTAAAACTGATTTAATAACCGATATCCGGTTTGATAATACCTATAATAAAACATTTTCAGCAGCTTGTCTCATAGTTTTACGAGTTTCTTGTTATATTTCGTTATTCCGAATCGGAGCATGATAAAAGATTTTTGACCTCCTCTCATAGGTCCAAGATGTGTCAGTTCTTGTGCCATTCATTATCGGCTGGTGTGGTACAATTTCATCAACCTGTGTTTCTTAGGTGTAACTAAATTATTTACTCTTTCAAACTAGCGTAATTATTAAAGAACGTAAAGCCATTTCGAAGTTATTATGTTCTATTTCAATTCTGCCATTTTGATTTAACAAAAATCAAGCCACTGTCACTCGCGCTGCTGAGACGAATCATACGTAGGGTTGCCAACTATTTTTGTTTCAAATATAGTATTTAACCAAGAAAAAGGTAAAAAATAATAGTAGCTTTACAAAATATATAGTATCAATTTATTTATTTTTAAAAGAGTATTGTCTAGATCCAGCAGCATCATGTTTAAAAGGTTTTTGCCTTTTGAAATCAATATTTCTACTAATGATAGGTCAAACAACTATCTGCTTGTGTCGCGAGCGAAGCGAGCTCGACTTTTCACGCTACAAACGGGCATAGAAGCTAAAATAGCCGCTTTTAGAAATAGCCTAGCTTTTGGAAAATAAGTCTCGAGTTCGGCTTTTTACGCCGCAAACTGGCGACGAGTCTAAACACAAGCAGCGAATGTGTAGCAGGCTGAACGGTAGTCATATCGCTTTTGACGCTGCAAACGGGCGACGAATCTAAACAATAGTCGCGAGTTTAAAGCAGGCAGACCGGTAGGCAAACGTATTGCGAGCGAAGCGAGCTCGACTTTTTACGCTGTAAATAGGCGACGAGGCATTGATTTTATACCTCTAATTGGCCAAAATATAGTAGATTTAGCTACTATATATTTGTCCAACAGTATATAGTAGTTACAGGTGAAATATAGTAGAATACTATATTATATACTAGGGTATATAATTATATACCCTAATCATACGTCAACATCCGCCCAGCCGTTTGATAGCCCGTGAAAAAGAATTTATTCATATTCATACATACCTAGATACACTCTCGAATAACCTAACCCTCCTTCTGAGACAGCCGGGTAATAAGTTTATTAACGTTCTACCAATACGAAAAATGTTATAAAGGCGTAGTATCTTCTTATGTATTCTATGTACTTATGTCGGATAGATATTCAACAGACAAACTGTCCTGTCACAATCTCCTATCATATTAAAGTCACTTGAGCAAACACAACGTGTGGGTCTGCTTAGCCAAACAGCGAGCGTTGATAAGCAGCGCTACAATAACAACACTAGGTACATATTTATAAGCAAAAAGTGTTTATCAAGGCTGTCCTTCGGATAAGTCGCAGGATAAACATGGGATGGGTATAAAACGCTAAATATTTTTAAAAACTTATTTCAGGAAAATATTGTCCTTGACACCACAAGGAACACGGTGGGCTTAAAAAGCGGTCGGCACAACATGTAGAGCACAAAATCTTTTAGCAAAGGGATTTGGCAACGTTTTGGTGGTAACATCGCCACCATGCGGTTGACCTTAGTCTTCAGACATTCTGCCGAGGTCATAAACTCTTCGTCGCATTTTACGAAACATTAGGGGTAGCAGTATTCTTAGCGGCTACCACGATCATGATCAGCTCTCATACGTTTCATCAGCAGATAAGACAGCCACAATAGCTACTGCTGGGTATGAGTGTGTCTGTAACCCCACTTTGGGGGGGTGCTTGGCAGTCGGGTTGAAGCCTATGCTTCAATGCAAGATGCAAGGTTCACAGGGAACGATGATGCCTGTTGCTTCGACGGATTTATCTGTTTGTTTGTAGCTTTTTACTACAACCACTAGTTACCCAAAATAGGAAGTGAGTCACTCAACGCTAGGTATTTTAAATACTGATTAGATTACCTTTACAGCCACAACAGTCCATTGCTGGACATGGGCCTCCCTTGTATTGGGTATTCAGTTTAGTACTGATTATTTCCCCGAAAATATAATATGCTGTATTATCGCCCCTTAGCCCTAGCAACAGGGATGTGTTGCTAGGTTGCTGTACCTTCCACAAATAGGATTACAAACGTGACTGTATCTATTTAGGTAGGTACCAAAAACCTCACGCGTATTTCAAAAGCATTTCATTTCCTGTATAATCGGTGTCAAAAGATATGACAGTGGTCGTGATTCTAGCAGACACATTTGTTAGCTTATTTGTAATCTAATAATGTTGAAAGAATTCGTTCGACTTACTGCAGTCCACTGGTGCACGTACCACCAAGGCATCCCCCAAACGTCATATCTGGTTGGAGAGTAATTTAAAATTTTGCATCTCGTCCATCACACACATTTTGCAGACAGATTGTCTGCAGATCTCCCTAAACTTTTGTTTAGAGAGCGCATACGCCGACGGTACCGGTTGTTGTCTATGATTTTGATTAGACAACTGCCGTGACACAAAAAATTTCGAGGCCTGCTACTGCTAGTAGTAGTAGGTGGTTGAAATACTGACACCAGGGTCCAAAGGATCGTTGGACGATTCATTTTCCCACTCGAAAAAGAAGGAAAAAGAAGCTAAAGAAAATCCCGTCAGAATCGCAATGTTAACTCCACTTTTGATATAAGTCATGCAGTTGCTATCTAATCACCATGGGACCGTTCAAACATTAGATAAGGCACCCAGAGGCATATTGCTATCTCTGAGCTAACAGTAGGGCTTCTATTTGATCTACGAATGTGTTTCGTGATATCAGAGGTTTATGGTTTAGGGATTTCGTGTGCTTGTCGCAGGGGAATTGTAGTTAGGTTGTATTTTTATATTTCGTTTCTATTTATAACATTTTCAAAGGTAGTAGATGCATCGTGGAGAACAGGCTATTGTATTAGCTGTCATTCACAACAAGTAAACTTTCTTAATGCGACAGCTACAACGATCTGTATTGGACGGCCTCCTTCCCCTATACCTATAGAAGGTTATTATATACTAGCTGATCATTATATTACCTTATGTATTACGATTACGACTTAATAGGCGGATGAACGTCACAGAGTTCATTCAAATTAAGACTCAACTCTTTCACTCTTCTCAGCGCCTGATAGATTGTAACCACAAGTTTTGAACTGCCATTAGTGTTTCGTTTGCCTTCTCAGATATCGTAGAGTTTTCCACATCTGAAAGGCTTCGGTCTTCACAGCAGTTTACAAACTAGATGCAAGGTTTAAAAAAGCGGGTCGCGGTAAGAAACCCGTTTAAGATCCTATTATTAGATCTGATACGGACAAAATAATACGATACGCAATGGACGTGACCCCGAATCGCGCTTAGACCGAAACATGTTGCGGTCGTGATAGCCACCACACCATACATTTGACAAACATGACAGTCGCTGTTTAGATGCGGCGATCTGTGCCAGCCCGCCATGCCATGGTATGGTATCCAATTTTGTAGAGGATATCGTAAATTCCTTTCTTCTGTCACCGGATCAAAACACCGGAATAACATGCGGTAGGTGTGAGATCCGCCTTAAGACCATTGCAGACCATGGCAGTACACCAAAAATATGCCAGAACATGTGTTCTGGTGTAAACTATAGGTAAGTGGGTAATTATAGGCATTAATGTAAAGACTTTAGGGTCTGGAAAACCGCAGAAAGCCTGGTACACAACACACACGACAGATGTCGGCTGTGGCGAAAACATGTGCAAGACGTTACCTACCTATATTTAAATCCATATTAATACATACCTAAGTACCTGCCTACCTAAATTGACCATAATGTAAAAATGTACAAAAAGTAAAAAAAAAAAAAACGTATAAAATAAATAAACAGCAAAAAAAAACCGGCATAACACCGGAAAATCATGCGGTGCGTGTAAGTACCGTCAATAGGAGCGGCTAAGGAGAAAAAGTGCGAAATGGCGCTACAACATTGAATGAATATAGACTCGATTATCTACTCTCTTTTCCAATCTTAATGGAAGATTTCAACGTTTTATGTCACAATTTATATCCAATATTACCAAAGCAGAATTTTTATAAACATAAATAATACTTACTACATTTTACAAAGAGTTCAATGTTAAAAGTTATCGCGATTTCCGGCGGTTGTTCTGTTTACCATTGCAAAATAATGTGGGTTTGGTATTATCAAATCAGTTCAACGAGTGACCTATATAGGTACCCTTATTTTCCAAGCGTCGCGGCGTCGCGGCGGCGTCGTTGTCGCTGTCAAATGACTGGTTTGTATGGGGATACCAGAAAGACCGGGCGTCAGAAAAGCTCAGGGTTTGTATGGGATGCGGTCAGGTTTTTCTACAAGACCGCAGCGACAACGACGCCGACAAAATTTGACGGCGTCGTTATCGCGACGCTTGGTTTATAAGCCTACCATTAGGGTGCCGAACCCAAAGGGTGAAAACGGAACCCTATTACTGAGACTTCGCTGTCTGACTGTCTGTCACCAGGCTGTATCTCATAAACAGAAAGTGGAAATTTTCACAGATGCCGAGTTTCTTTTGCCGCCATAACAACAAAACTTAAAAATACGTAATATGAGCATTTAACGTAAAAATCTTATATTTCTATTCAACAAGGAAAAAAGGTTTATTATATTGTTACTTTATACCACAATCACAAAATTAATAGGTGAATAATTAGGCTCACCATGCATTAAAATAGCATATTGCGCAGAACTCTACATTTGATTATGAGTTTACAATTTGTAACGCCAACGCGGTATAAAGCACTTTGAAATCCTATCGCTAAACAGTTCCAAGAATGCAAAAATAAGCCACTGTACGTTTTCTTTTGCACGTCACAAAGTACCTACAGTTTTCGCTGTAAATTATATTGAACTGCGCTCACCAATCCGCCTGCCAAGCGCTAAGTATGGTGGTATGACTCATCGATTTCCTGCCAATGTTTTGACCTCCTGATGCGATACGACGTTATGCTTTTTCTTTTATTTGAATAAAGAATGTCTATGAAGCCGTGTGGTGCCGGCTTAGAATAGCGTCATCCCATTTCTACCCGTGGGTGTCGTAAAGGCGACTAAGGATTGATCCAAGGAAGGGCAGCAGCGTTCCTGTGAATATCTTCAACACCTTGCACTGCGCTCGCCAATCCACCTGCCAAGCGTGCGTAAATCAATCAGCTAATCGGCGATTTTGCATGGTCCAATTTTTTAAAAATATTTCGACCCATCTTTCATGGGAAAAGTTGTTCAGTTTCATGAGTATCTTGACCTCATTCGGCTTGTCAAACCCTCTTTTTTACTCCCTGTATTTAGAAGACAACGATCCTCCGCAACCAACGCCAGTACTTCCTCAATTGTTTTCCTTTCTGACCCCCCAATATCTCCCCCTATTGCCCACGCCCAGCAGTGGACTTTTGTGAATGTTAAAATTGAAGAGGTAGGCGGTGCAGGGTGATCTATGATCAGAATAGGAAAGTACTAACTATGACTATTTTTAGTAAGTATCACAATAATATACTACCTAGTATGGTATCAGCATTCAGTACCTATTCTTAAGTATTAGAAAGCTACACAATACCTACTCACCAGGAAGGTTTCATAGTGCATTTGTGTGGCTGAGATCGTGTCGAATTAATCACAATGTGACACGACTTTACACTCACGCGCATGTCCCGCACCAGGAAACCATACATGGGCACAGATATAATACTACCTCAGTAGTGTATACCGTAGTATTCATAACTTCCTTGCCTGCAGATCTTTCGAATACACCTACCTATCTACCAGACTAACAAAAAGGAAATCCAAAGAGTTATTTAAGGTCCCTTTAACTTTAACCCTAGTCTTCCAGGAAGCCTCGTTCGTTCCACCTTCTATTGATAACAATATTGGTCATATGAACCCTTTTGCCAACGGCCGGCTGTCTGATCTGACGCCAACCCGTATAGAAAAGGACCCGAAATGGCAACATTATTGTTGACATCTTGCTCAAATGCTATGTGAGATGAAAAAAATGCAAACAATAATGTTGCCATTTCCGGTCCCTATCTTCAATGAATCAGGTTATATGAAAACGATTGACATCACCGTCTATAAATAAAAACTTCCCTTCCTCCCCAGCTGATATTTGCAGCAGGTATGGCATGGCAGACTACCGGGTGCCCTGTAAGGACCGGCGGTAATTTCGAAAGGGCAACTAGTTCTGTTGATCACCTCGGAAGCCTCAGATTACCGGGTTCTGTACAAATAAATGAGTACGGGTGTTACAATATGGCAAGTTTTTTGTGAGAATTCTTTCTATTTGTAAATGAATGAGAAGAGAATACTAAAATTTCATACTAGAGACTCTAGGCTTTCGCACCCTCCAACGCACGGCGACAGTTTACTACTTTTCCCCACAAGGCCCGATAACTAGGTACGAGTGGTAGCGGCTAAGAATACTGCTACCCCTAGTCCACTCAGAGGACCGTAAAAAGCGACGTAGAGTTTTGACCTCGACTGAACATCTGTCGACTATTATGGTCAATCGCATGGTGGCGGTGATACCACCTACAATAGCATTCCCAAAGAGGGTTGACGTCAGGCAGACGGCCGATCATAAAACTTTGGCAACATGTTTTTGTGTTCAAACAAAACGTATTGTGCCGACCACATGGCGATTATTAGGTCATTTACACGCCAGTCCGCGATCACCACTCATTCATAACGCGTGTACTCATCATTAGAATTTCTCTATAGTTAATTAGCATCAATAAAATCATAAATTGGCTATCAGAGTTTAATTATATCAAGTAAATCAATGTGCGAGTAGACCAACTCGCAACACCAAGTAATTGGGATGAGGGCAGGAAGATGATGACCATAGATCCGATCCGGAATATAGGTACCTATGCGATATTAAAATCGGTAAGACCCAATATTACACGTAAAGATAGTTGTGTACACTTGTGCGAAGCTCCACAATCATGAATGGTATCGTCACAAAGGCCGAAGGTTCGACGACATTCAGGAAATTACAGAACCACACAGAACTAGGTACGAACTACGTGAGTAAATTGTCTCTTTCACTACAATACTACTGTAGGGCTGTAGGCAGGCTAGTGTAAGGCAGGGCCTCAGTCTTCTTCTTGTTCGAGTGGGACACCGAATAAATCAACGATCCCAAGAACCCAGAATTTTTCAACCGCCTACTGCAATACTGCAAGTAGCACGCCTCTGACAGGGTTGACTAACGTCCGCCGTCTAAGTGATCATAGACAGCAACCGGCTCCGACGGCTTCACATGCCCTCCGAAGCACGGAACCATCTTTTCGGACAATCAGGTGGTTCAGCCTGCATATGTCCTGACCAGATTGAACCCGGAACCTTCTGCATCTACTAATCACTGCGCCACAACACAACGGGCACAAAGTAAATATTGGCTAGAGGCAGGCCCACACGTAACGTCCTGCTGCGCTATTTTACCACAACGCTAACGCATGCGTCTGTCAGATAAAAAGGCAAACAAGTTTCGAATTCCCGATACGAAAATCGATGTCAATATGTCTCTGCCCTTATCCCAATTACTTGGGGCCGGCGCAACACGTTTTGTTGAACTCAAAATCGTGTTGCAAATGATTTGGCTTAATTTTACGACCGGCCGCCTACCAGACGTCAACCCTCCTTGGGAATGCTTTTGTGGTGGATTAACCGACACGGTTGGCCCTGGCTGTGTCTGTCGGGTTTATCCCTCGGTCACCTCTTACGATCCCCACGGGAAGAGAGGGGGTGATGAACTGCTATTCTACTCTGCCGGCACCACACGGCAATCACATTTGAGCAAGATGTCAACAATAATATTGTCATTTCGGGTCCCCCTCTTCTATGAATCAGGTAGTACCTACTTTTCCTTTCTATTTAGCATTAGGCCCTCATTTCTAGAGCACACATTTACCTCCTTACCTACTTATACAATCATTATAACACTTCTCCAATGCGCTAACCATTAAGCCTGTAATACCTACGTTACTGCGATTGTGCAATGATTATACACGAATTACTAAATTACGACACACTAGTGAATTTACTACAGAAAGAAATAGGTAGGTAGCGTGAAAGAATTCTAGCGCATTGTGCTTTTTATAAAGGCTGAGAAAAGTAGGCATCTCTGTCTTTATGTATCAAATTCTATAGTATACCTACCGTACGGTCTCTCTCTTCGTGTGGAACACCAAGACGTTCAACAACCCGATAATCCCTGGTGCCAGAGTTTTTCAGCCGCCTACTGCAAGTAGCAGGCCACTGGCCAGGCCACTGACATGATTGTGTAACGACCGCCATCATAGACAGCAACCGGGATCGAGACGGCTTAACGTGTCCATCCGAAGCACGGAACCATCTTGCTTTTCGGACAATTAGGTGGTTCAGCATGCAATGTCCTAACCAGACTGGTAACAATTTCACAAAGCGATAAATATCAACTTTGTGAGTGAAGTGACCCCACCGGGAATTGAACCCGGAACCTTCTGCGTGGCAGGCAGTTATACTAACCACTGCGCCACATCGGCTGTCAAGGCTGGCTGTATGGCGGTAACGGCTAAGAATACTGCCACCCCTACTTAACCCGTCATAGTAGGTATAAAACGGCCGTCGAAACACAACCACGTCGAGGCCTACTAGAAAAGTGCAGTAGAAATGGTAGGTAGGTACCTACCTATTAGGTAGATCATTGTAAAGCCATAAGAAGGAATAAATAATAACACTACCGTTGTAAAGCTCTGACTCGGTGTCACACACGAACACGACACGACACGACAGAAGAAGAAGAAAGCTAGGTATCCTATCCTAATTTATCAAAACGTGGCAATAAAAAAATCACAGTTCTAAGTTATTCAAGACTCAAGACTATAAGTAGGTACCTACCTACCTACCTACCTAGGCCCAGAAACCTTTTCTTGAACAGTATACACTTGTTCCGTGTAAAGTTTTAAAGCCAACGCTATTGTTCTGTAAATAAACTTTGCTGTTAGTAATTTCTATTGTTGCAATGTTTACGAGGGTTCCTATTGACCCCTAAAATTGTTTTATCTACACTCAGTTCGTAATATTCGTTTTACAGAATCGAAAGTACGAACGTAATGAACTGCATTACGAATATACAGCCTTTAAAAAAAAACTTTCATACTACTGGCAGCTACATAAAGTAACTCGATTTCTAGTATTTGAAAAAAAATTAAACGAATTGACCCGCGTACCAAATTGTAATCTGTTCCAATTTGACACTGGCCATCAGTAAGTCGAATGAAAAAAAAAACAAGTGTCACCCGCGGCGGGAAAACACTTGTAATTATGAGGACTTATTTATTATTAAATCTTTGCTTGAAATCATTTTTCGAATTAAAATTCACCGGTAAATGCTATTTAATTTTAAAAGTTGTTTAGTTTTTATGAGCCTCCATTTTAACGTTTAGTTATAAAGTTACTTATGTATAAAAGTCGTTCAGTTGGTGGTTCAGTAGATAGGCTTGCAATCGCCATAGTGCAGTGCGGAGGTATGAATTATTTTTCATAGTTTTTCTTGTAGAGTGTAGATAAAATAGTGTATGCAACTGCAAATAATTAGGCTTTAGAATGCTCGTGTCAAACTATTATCACACTCGGCTGCGCCTCGTGTGATAAACAGACACTCTCATCCTAAAGCCTCTCATTATTAGGCAGTTGCATAAACTACTATTACAGCATCCAGCTTTAGGTAGGTAGGTACATAGGTACATTTTGAACGAAATTATTAAAGTAAGCCACAGAAGTAAGCTTGTTAGACAAATGCGCTAATAAGTAATGCTTCCTACCTAGTTAAATACCTACCTAAATGCTCATAAAAAGTTCGATCTTCATTGTCAAAAACTCTTTATTAATAAATGTTTTTGAAATCAGAAAATTTCTGTTTTCTTTTTCAGTAGTCTTTTTGACAGATCTTCCAAACAGCTGATCTTTCATTCATGAGGAGATGTTCATGTACTACGTTACATAAATTATGTAAGTGAGCATCATTTTGAACTGTAAAATATTTATACTCACCGGCACAACTAATCGGCCACCTGCATTAGCATGAAATACTTTTTAATATTTATAACATTGATAATTACAGTTAATATAAGTTGTAAATTAGTTAATTTATATTATAGTTTTAAGCCATTATTAATTTCATGTATAGTTCTTATGCAATCGCCTTAGGCTTGCCCTGTAATGATTGTGTAAATGTTTTAAATAAATAATAATAATAATAAAAAAATAATAATATTATTATCTATTACTATTTACATTTCGTATTTTATTAGATAAATAAATATTTTTATATTTATATTTCTAATCAACATGAAATATACCATTACAGATTGGTGGCCGATTAGTTGTGCCGGTGAGTGTAGGTATTATTAAAAATGCATTTTCGTGCCCTATAATTTATTAGCTATACTTACACACCTTTTGCAATTTTCAATTCAGGTCGTTGTAGAATGTAAACAGGAGCGACCAGAGAATATTTATTTACGCTGACGTGACGCAAGGGTAATCTATAATTTGCTACATACCTAAGTATCTTTTACCGACTGGCATCGTTAGCACACAATGTATTGTATTACCGAGCGCCATAAGTTTAGGAGTAAGCACTACGTGACTGTCACTTGACACTGACCCATTATAATAAATTTGCGGACGTTGTTTATAAAGCTTAGGTTCCGTATGCGACATTAGCACAGTCATGCGCTATTTGTCATTTAACCCTGCATGCCTTATCTGACACTTCAACTGACAATACGGCTAGATTCTATGTTCAAATGCCCTAAAATATTTACTTGTTTACTTGATATAGGCGGGGTGGCGTATGGCGATGCGGCGAAGTATAACCAATATAGTCTCCTGAATTATATTTATTCGCGTGATCTCCTACATACTTCCATGTTATTAGAGAATTAGATTTCAAATTATGTAAATGAATATTGTTTTATAGATATTTTAATACTTTCTGTATTTGTCAATTATAATAAAGGCTAAATTAAAAAACAAGCCACAATTTATGCTTGCCTGCCTTGAACGTATTGCATCTAACCACGAAACTATTTATGGTACCTAACCACGTAGCGATAATTTATGTGCAGTTATTGTTGCCATAAATTGTAAAGAAGTCAGGTTTAATCTCGGAAAGCTGTAACGTAGACAATGATAGAATATCTGTTAATTGTAGCCAACAGTGATGGATTTATTAACAGAACCCTAGGAACAGGAGCACCTTGTTTTTCCAGCTTAGGTTACAGAAAATTTCCCATGAGAGATTTGCAAAATGCACAATTGCAATTTACTACCTTTGTGGCACAATAGCATTGTGAGCGTAAGCGATTAATGTTATTTCTTTATTATCTTATTTACTCATTTTTACTTGACTGCCTCAGAAGGTGGGTTATGTTTTTCGAGAGTATGTAGGTATGTATGGATGTATGCCGCTATGTATGTATGTGGACATGAAATTCTATTTCACGGGCAACAAGAACAACCCAAACGGATGAGCGGATTTTGACATATGAGGTGTTGTAACATTTGTATCAGCAGCGCGAGTGACACTTACTATAATATTCAAAACGACCACTGATTCAACGCATATCTTCAGATTGGACATTTCAGAAATTCAAGCTGGCAAATCTTAATCGAAAAATACAACTTCGAAACTACCGCGGTCGGGTTTTTGTTTTTAATACATCTGCTTGTTATTGTTCACACTAAGTAGTTGCGATACGAGAATAGGTTAAAATAAAATAGGAATAAGTATCTGCCTTTATCTGGTCTGCCACTAGTAATTTCAGTTTACGTAGGTACGGTAGGTTTTACGTATGTTCGGTTCAAATACGAATAAAAATACTTTAACTTTTGACTCTTATGCTGTTACGACATTTTAACATAAATAAGAACAATGCGTCCAATAGTATATGATAGTAAATAAATAACTTGCAAACTGGATGATTTCTGGAAGCTTTCAATCATCAGGATTTACTGGAACCGGTTGGTAACCAGCCATTGTGATAATTGGCAATCAACATCCAACTCCAATTCTGTAATAAACGCAAGAACGGGCCCGGTACTGGTTCCCGTAGGCCTGGCTGGCTGAGTGGACAACATAGCGCATAACACTAAAACCGTCAAACGGGTTTGCAACGAACGAATGCCATAATAAAAAGTTGCTCGACGTAGTTGCTGAGTAGTCAGAGAACATCGTGACGAGAGAAGCGTTGGGCGAGTTACTGGAATGATCCAGCTTGTTAATAGTGTAAAATCAAGAATATAAGATCACTTTCATTAAAATGCAATAGACTTGCTGAAGTTTCTGAAAGATTAATAAGATATTTTGAAAGATCCTTCTTGGAAGTGTCAATATAATATTTAAAAATGTCTGGCAAGTTTATTTAAAAACCTAAATATATTTTTGCATAAACATAAGAATCCTCTAAAACCAGTTCGATTACCTCGGCGCTTCAGCCAGTGTAGTAGTGGCGAGGCGACTGGCGAGTGTGGCGTCATTCCAAGCAGGGCGCAGGCGCAGGCGATTGGTGGAGCGAGCTCTAAAATTTCAACTTTTTGTCAACCACGCAGCCCCGACGGCCAGTCGTTTTTTTAGCACTTCCTCGCCAAAATATAGGTACACGGTTCTGATGAACTTCAGCATGCCAAATTCAAATTTAGAGCAACCGGTTACACGCAGAGTTTTATAAACTTTTTTACAAAATATTGTGATAAAACACGTTATAGGCATCATTAGGTCACAATCACAACACAACTCACAACACAGTCATAATTATAAAGTTAATCCATAATCATAAAATGATGCAGTGTGGGTCCGGTTTCACCTGAATCACCCCATATCTTTTCCGTGGGTGTCATAAGTAAGAAGCGACTAAGGGATTTGAGGGTTGATGTGTATTGCAATTTTAGGCGACAGGCTGACAACCTGTCACCATAGTGATACATTCGACTTTGAATGACTCTCAAACTTTCGTCTGACGTGGTGTACCTAAATGGCCGTTTTATACAGCCGTTGACGCTCTGCCTGCCCCATAAGGGTTATATGTAGGTATTTGTATATGTATAAAATGGAAAATGTTTTGACAGGAAAGGATAGATTTTATAAATTCGAATCACCTAAAATTGTTCCTGTTCTTTTGCATAATCTGATTCTGAGTTAGCATATTTTGAGTCGGAGCCATGAGTCATTTCATTTTAGATTTGGACAGGTCAGGACCCGAATTTCGCTAAATGCAAACCTTTTCAGGTGCAGGGACGTGGACGAGGTAGATAGTGTTAGTTGGATCGTTTTGATCGATTTGAAAAATAACTAGGTAGGTAGGTATGTATGTATCTGAGATCCAAAATTGTCGTCCGAGGTTGCCTTTGTTTTAAGGTTCCGTACCTCAAAAGGTAAAAAACGGAACCCTCATAGGATCATTTTGTTGTCCGTCTGTATGTCTGTCAAACTCAAGACCCTTTATCTCAGTAACGCGTGGCGCAGACAGCCGATGTGGCGCAGTGGTTAGTATGCCTGCCTGCCACGCAAAGGTTCCGGGTTCAATTCCCGGTGGGGTCACTCACAAAGTGGATATTTATTACTTTGTGAATTTGTTCCCAGTCTGGTTAGGACATTGCAGGCTGAACCACCTGATTGTCCGCAAGTAAGATGGTTCCGTGCTTCGGATGGGCACGTTAAGCCGTCGGTCCCGGTTGCTGTCTATGATGGCGGTCGTTACACAACCATGTCAGAGGCCTGCTGCTTGCAGTAGGCGGTTGAAAAACTCTGACACCAGGGTTCATCGGGTCGTTGAACGACTCGGTGTCCCACACGAAAAGAAAAAGAAGAAGTAACGCGTAAAGATATCGAGTTGAAATTAAAACATTTAGAACCATATATCAAGTCTATGGTTGCTAGTAGTTGTAAAAAATCAAGCTTCTAACTTAAAGTTAAAAAAAGATATAGCCGTTTAAGCTGTAAAAACATAAACATAATCATATGAAATACTGGTTTACCAACCTACAAAACTAAGTACGGAACCATCGGTGGGCGAGTCCAAATCGCACTTGGCCGTTTTTTTTTTATTAATCACCTTTACATTTTAATTTTATGGACAGACGGCAATTGTAACAAAATAATGCTTACTCATTGAGAAGAAGAAAATAAATGTGTCTTTTGGCAATATTCCCAATGTTTCCATATATTCCGCGTTTTTGAGTCAACTCTATACTACATACATAGGTATTAATTAAGCCTAAGACTAAACCTGCGGGTTTATGATTTTGGGTAGACTGGTACATTGATAAATTCGTTAGACTAATTTGTCACCGTCAATTAGATCAAATCACAAAGTATTCTGCCTTTTAGGTATTTAAGAAACTCGGTCGGCAGTTACACATATAGGATACCTTAGGATTATGTTTATTTTAAGGAAATAATAGGTACATTTTCTAAATGAATTTCAATAAAGCTACATGAGCAAGCAATCAGTGATATAAGTACTACAGTGATGTCAAACTACTGACCAGCCCCTTCTATTTACGCCATAACGTGGTGTATAAACAACCCCTTGCCCAGGAGTTGCAAACAAAACAGTCCGAATACTGTCGAAAGAGACCGAACGCACCCGAGTCGCACGAAACGAACGAATCTCGCTCCAAAACGTGATCGCGCTGTTTGATTTGAAAACAAAATCCACCCGCCCGCGGCCGGCTCAGTGCGCGAGCAAGCGTGGTACGGAATGTACGTGTGGTGCGTTTTGCGCGGACGTTGAAGCTGCGATTTATTTTTTTACTTACGATTTGTACGGCCAGAATTTGAACATTTTGGAGTCTACGGTCGTGATAAACAAAAAAGTTTTGTATTGAAAAAGTTGACAACAACGTCGTTCGCGCAGAATATTGGCCAAAACAATTTTTCCGTATAGACGCGAAAAAAGTGCAGACATTCGAAACAAAGGACTGTTTTGTACATTTTCGCAGCGTTTGCGAAATTGTGTTCAAAAATTCTTGCTACTCCGGCGTGGAGGGCACAGAAAAAAATTGCCGCCCTCGACCAACTAGTTTAGGGACAGTCTGGTCACCGAACTTAAAACAAAAACGCATCGTTTTTGCTAATTTACCTTTCAACTGTATTTACAACGGTTTTCATAAAATTCTCGTTCAAGCAATCGTGAACATTCAAAAAATAACCTAAAATTACAGTGAGTTCGTCGACCCAATACACCCGTGAATCAGTGGATTATTGTAAAATTTACAAAAGGTCAAAAACACCAAAACCTGGAATCATTTTAGTGTCGAGTTGATTTACAATGTCTACTGCCATCATGCATCAGTCTGCGCTGTACGACTTTGGTGATCTGTTCTTGAAGGTAAGTTTAGTTCTTATTTTTTTCTGTTTACCGCCTTGCACATGTCATATAGGTACATCCTTAGATAACATAATAAAACTTCTTTACAACTTCTTGGTAGCTAACTAAAACTACTATTTTGATTTCGTCTCTTTCGTAATGTTTCAACTCATCATAAAAGTGATTTGGAAATATTAACCAACCGCCCATGGAATGGAAAATTACCATGGTCTACTGTCGTGGTATCTTACCTACCTGCCTACCTTAGTACCTAAGTTTTCTACCCCCACCAAGCAAAAAGGTACTATAATAGGTTCATAGAAATATCTAACTACTCGTGGACCCTATTATTTTCTGTGGTTGCGAACTTTGTAACATCGAGTAGGAGACCCTTAGGTAGGTATCTAAACAGAGCAGTCCACTCCAAATTTTTCAGTATTATTAGTCAGGTTATGTAAAGATCTTTGGTATTAGCAGGTCTCACGGTTTAGTCATTTTGTTTTGATGAAGGAGGCAGGATTGGTAGGCTCCATATCTGGCTGGTACAATTTTCCTCTATTTATGTTCCTTGGTACCAACCTACCTGTTTAAAAAGTGCCTGACAGAAACCCTTCTTATCTAGGTAAAGGAAACTAAACTACCTAAAATCTAATGAACCTATTTATTAGTAACTGTAATATGGTAATACCAACCTTACCTAAACCTTGCCCTAGCAGGTAGGTAGGTACCTTCGTAAAATCAAACAGAACCTGTCCTATTTATTTTGCACAGTATTTTCTTCCTTGCATTTATAAAGCACCTACCTACCTATTAGATGACCCATGTTATGGTGTTGCCTGTAATTACACCGCATTATACGGGAAATAGCGAGCACGTTTAACCAGTCTGTGTGACTAGTGACTACTATGACTAGTAAGAACCCGCATGTTGCTATGTTGCCAACCCGGTCGCACGCAGCCGTGCCACACAGCCTATTACAAAACCTTATAGACGGAAAGCTCGGCACGAGAAAAGTTGTAAGATTTGACGAGGCGAAATTCCCATAATCGTAGGTAAAGTGGTAAACACCATTTCATTTAACACACACGCGTAAAACTTGAATAGTGGGTGCGTACTGCGTACCTACCTACCTTATACCTACCTATGGCAGGATAAGGATAAAAATATGATTATAGAGTGCTGGACTTTGGTAGGCGAGACGTCGTTCTAGTGCTTTCAAATGTGTATTAAATCCAAAATATTCTACATTGGGGGAGACATGTCCAGCAGTGGACTGTTGTGGCTGTTATGGAAGATATTGTACATATTGATACCTAACATGTTTCTTTTTATATTATGATTGTCAAACTTTAGTCTTTAATGTAGAATGACTTCATTCACATTTGCTCGTCAAATCGTACAACTTATTACGCACCTAGCTCTTTGGTCAGCGTGGGAAGTTAGATACCTACAAAACAAGAATCGAATGTAAACTTAGGTACCTATGTTACTTTGTTTAGTGGCAACGCAACTGTGCAAATAGGTATTTGTTCTTTTGTCTTACTTCATCATTTACAAGTGTCTCGTTCAAATGAATTTTAAATTTTTCTAATTACCTATCTTATCCTACCTAAAATGTACAAAGTGCCTTAAGTGCCAAGTGCCATGTTTCCTAAAGAAAACTTTAAAAGTTGTGATCCAAATCCAATGTAGAGACGGGTCGGGTATAACTTGAGCTCGTAATAATAACTTTTAAGCAAAATGGGTATTTAAACGAACTTATTGATGTAAATGATTGTACATCAATAAGATCTAATTAATAGCATGCACCTTTACCCAGTATAAGAAGAAGTAAGGAGGTTAATTTTTTTGACCGAATTATTTCGAAAATATGCGTGGTACGGCCGTGCTAACCTGGCTGGGATGTACCTACTGCCGTGCTACACTTTTTATGATTTGTCATCTATATTACAAAGTACAATGTACCCAACCCACCTATCGAAAGGCCTATCTTATCGTTCACAAAGTGATTACAATTTCACCTGCATAATATTATTGTTTTTGTTTTTAAAAGTCAACTAAATGATTTCCGTCTACTTAGACACACACACAACAATAAATTGCATCACAAGTCACTTTTAATGTAATGGCTGGTCAAGAATCTCGCTTGACTGGCCACTGGCAGCAAGTAGCCTACTCTAGGACTGTTCGTTTCATCGGAAAAGTAAAAGTACTAAGTAAGTACTTAACTTGAAGGTGTACTGGCAAGGCGGAAACTATCGAGGGTTACTTGCTGGCCAGTCAAGTTGCCAAGTTACCAGCCAAGCCAACCTGTTGCTTAACATTTCCTTTGGCAAGCTGAGCGCGAATAAAATTTATGTTTGCTATCCGATTTGAAAGATTTATCAGTGCCTACAACATTGTTTACTTAGAAAATCCTTTTATTTTTAGATTAAACTGCGCCGTCTTATCTTCTTAAAATCCAGTTCTTGGAAGTATTATTTGACTAGGTTTAAAAATAATGTCTTAGAAGCAATGGTCCATCCACTAATGAAGTTTGTTATTTGAATCTCGTATCATGGGTACATAGACCCGGACCTGCTCCTCAGTTGATTCAATTAATCTTAGCCCAGTGTGGTCTCGTTGGCCTTTACATGTAGATAGGTAGTTTATTCCCGTACCTAACCAACCACTATGTGAGACAAGATGAGATGATCTTTTTCGAAACTCCGCAGGGGTGAACCCGCAGCCCCATCAACCATAAAACCAACCGACAGCCCCAAAAATAAAGATCATAATCGCTCGAACATAACCAGTTTGGGACTTAATGGCCGTCGAGGCAAAACCGGTTCTATTTGCCAATCCACACGGCTCGGTATCGCTTGCGTCTCTACACATACCTGCTCGTTTTTGTAGTTTTTTTTCTCGAACACTTGTTGCTTAGGGTTGCTTCGTATATTATGTGTGTTGTAGACGTATGATATGAATAACTTGAAGAAATAATGTGGCGAGGGTCGTAGGTTGGCCGCTTGTAGATCTTAACCAATCATAACCAGGTTTTTGCAGTATTGAATGCAAGTTACCGAAATAAAGAAAGCGGGTTAAACAATTTGATAGTCATGCCTAATGAAAATGAGTTTGGATAATTGAATTGCAAATAAATTTCACCTAGTAATGAAAAAACCAATGACCCCGGCTTATTTAGGTATCTAGATACCTAATCATTGTTATTTGGCAATCGTTTTTATACAATTAGTGATAACCAGGCTATTATACGATTAGGTAACCTGTCTATCTGCTTACCTATTATGATGCAAGCAAATCAATTATATCAATTCAAATGTTCTTTGTTGTACACAAGGAAAAACAACAGAACAAAACGTATAAAAAAGTGTAGGAGGTTATGATTTCTTCTAGGTAACCTTAGGGTACATGATTTTTGAGTAGTTATACTATACTATACTATCTAATATGAATCGGGTCGTTCCTCAACTCTGCATCCAACCCAATATTTACTAAAGTTTCAAACCATACAGGATCTGTATGGGAAATAGGAAAGCTGCATCATTGCGTATTTTTTCCGAATCTTATTTTGATATTTCCATTGTTACCCGACCCAAAAAAAGTCGTTAAAACGGTTGAACACGTGAATACACCTACAACCGTCTACCTGCGTACAAATACAACCGCTTTTATCATCGTGAGGTTTTTTTGTGCCACTCTTACTCCAGATAAAGGGATCCTTTGTCCTGGACCTCGCTTTGTCCCCAAGCAGACAAGTCCCAGATAATTTTGTAGGGGATCTTTTTGAAGGTTATTTGATTTTCTATTTTATTGCAGGGTCTTGTATTTCTTTTGTAAACCTGTGCCTATAGAAACTTTTCTCGTAGTTATCGTAAAATCAGTAAAATATGGTAGAGAACAAGGATTTTGGCACTCATGTAGCTGTATATTATTTTATTTTCCAGGAAATAAAAATTAACACTTTGGTAGGTAGGTAGTATAGTTGGCAGAGCGATGGCCGTTTTCTAGTTTCAGTAAAAAGGTAATCAATTCATTTTAAAAAAGTATAATTTCTTTAGGTAATGTTAGTCATGGTCAGTCACCTAATTCTAGTCTGTTCTGTTTTAGTTTAGTAAACAGGCAATTAATATTTATTTATACATGCATGCGGTAGTATTAGTCACTCATTATCCTGTACTGTGTCATACAGTTTACTGTTAACTTGGAACAAAGAGTTTTCTTCTTGAAACGTGTCCAGTAACCTACATAATTTATACAAACTCAAATAACGCTTTTGTCCCTTGTAGAGCAAGCAGATTATGAACGGCCGCGGCGGCTACTATTGCCAAAACATCTGACAAAGATTTGATATTTGAAAATATGAATATTTAATGCAGTGATTAATTGTTTTGTTACCCCATCCATTTCATCAAGAAACCCTTCAGGCCCTGTACGACACCCGTCATAGAAAGGAAAGGAAATAGGGTGATGCTATTCTAAACCGACATCACACGGTAAATAACTTACTTCAGACATGGCTAAAATTAAATCATCGTAACTAGTAACTAAATAACAATGAAGTTTGTTCTAGTATTTAGATTATGTTGTTTGCATGAGGAATGTTGTTCAAGATAGATACCTACTATTTGTAGTAGGTATTATACGAAGGCGGGTTTGTGTTGTGTTTCTGCATGCATTTAGCTAGCCATTCAAGCAATAGGCTTAGATTTAGCTTAGACAGAGACAAGAGTCAATCAAAACCAAAGTAGCAACAAAGCCTGGTGTAGAGTTAGTCCATAGATTTTTCAGAGAATTTTTCAGACTTCAGATTTTTGTATGTCAAAACTTAGTAACTTCTTAGTGGTGGGTTAGTGAGTCATATATCTTCCGGAAAAAGAATTTTCGGTCCAGCTATCTTTCGATGGGATTTTCGTGATCGCTTTAGTGAGGCATCTTTTTGATGTGCATGATATCGGCCACAGTAATACATTCTGATTGCAGCGAGTTCGTCTTCAGTCAAGGGAAAGACAGTCCAGCGATCTTTCAAAAGGTTCTTTATCTTTTGAAGCTTTAGTATCATCGTGTTCTGGACATTGTCCAGAGTAGTCACGTCCCTCAGTCTTGAGGCTAGGACGAAGAAGATCATCGTGTTTCTCGTCTCCTTGTAGCGCATGATATCGGCCACTGTAACACATTCTGATTTACACCAGTCATGCAATCACTATTTCAGTGGCCAGTCGGCTAGTAAACTGTGTAATCACGTGGTGCATTCGACCGTGCCTGCATGCAACTGGCAACTGCACAACTGCACAACAATTACACACAGATCGTAACGAGAGGAAGTTGCCTTATCAGATAACCTTACAGTTTCAATGTTTTGTTGCCGTTTCTTTCAGAGGTTGGTCTCGTCTCTAGTAATTTTAACAATTTTTATTTACCTCATCCCCTATGAATTTGAAATACGACAATCGTACTCTGTGAACCCCATATCTTCCACGCGGGAGTCGTAAGAAGTGTGAAAGTTGATGTGTATTCCAATTTTAACCTGTCATTATTGTGATACACTGTCTTCTGCAAAACGATTTTGTGTTCAACAAAATGCGTTGTGCCGACCCCATGTAATTGGGATAAGGGCAGGAAGATGATGATGACTGTCTTCTGAATGACTCTCAAACTTTTGTGGTGTAAATGTCCGTTTTTACAGCCGTTTACGCTCTGCCTACCCCACGGAATGCGTATCCGAATCGAAAAACATGCGTACGCGCACCCTAACGTCGAAATGTTGTCGCTCGTCATTCATTATGCACACTTCCGCGAGGAAATACATTCTTGGCTCAGGCTTAGCCATGACCTTGCGGTGACTTTTATTTAGACAAACTTGCCATTTTGTAAGGTTGTTGTTTGCTTTGCTTTGTAATTTTTAATTCACTTCTGGCAATAGGATTCATAGAGTCGTCCGTCAACTCTGTGTCCCATTACCCATATGACAACAATTTCTTACTGTTTGAATGTGACCTCAAACATATTTAACCGACAAAAAAGCAAAAGAGGAGAAGGTTTCAATTCGCCGCGAACTTTTATTATTCACTGTTGTTATGACAAGCCCTTTCGTAACTAAAGTTTCGCGACCGAACTAGATGCAGGTGTGTTGTGTACGCTTAGGTAACGTTCCTTTATCGCATATTACATAGTCAAAATATTTGTACACAGCTCATTATCAATTCTGCATTCATAATATTCTAGCTAACATGGCTTTCCACGCTTTTCGCAACCGCGAAGCAAGTTTCACAAACAGCCGGTTTAGCCTTAAAGCCGAGACGTTTCCCAACCGACGTTGCAGAAACCTAGTGCAGTGCAAACAATAAGCAGCGATCGTGGGACTTCGGTAGCCACTCAGAGTTCAAGAGAATACATTTTAGATAGATGAAACTCTATAAGCAACGACAAAAACTCGTCCCGGTCTGATTTAACGTGAAAACAATATGAATGGATCGGAAATTGCAGTATCGAGAGTGAGTTCATAATAGCGAAAGTAAGCCTGAATTCACAACTCTCAGGTTGGCCTCAAACACAAAATACTTCGTACAAGTACAGATTTACAAATCTCTTTCTTTAAATTAGTATTTTGTATACTTGAATCGGAAAGCGTCAAATCTTGTTTCCATTGCTTCACTCCAGTCGTCAGTAGGGTTCTCTCTAAGCTTTTATTTGTTCAGAAGGTAGCCGACGCAGCATTTGAACAACAATAAGTAATTTTAGATTATTTCCTCTCATGCTCCATCGGCGAAATTCAATTCCGCGTGGGACTACCAACAAGACTTTGTTCAGCTATCAAGTTGCAGCTCGAGTACTTTTTACTGAGCTTGCATTACAAGGGGGCTCTCGACTTTGGACTTGATTCTACAAACTACCGCCTAAGCTGTGCGTCATCACTTTCAGCATGATGAAATTCAAGGAAATTACTCTCTATCATTTCCTATTTTACATTATCTTAACGCAATATTTTGATTCAGATGACATTTCTTCTTATCTTTCTCTTATGTCTCGCTATCTTTTTATTATGTTTGCTGTTTATCTCATGTCCTTATTTAATTTTAACAGCTCGTCTGGGTGATTGATAAAGCTTTAATCTTTAGGGCCCCCTGGGGCCCGGTTAGTTTTGAAATCTTTTTACACTTTAACTTCAAATTATGACATACCTAATACCTTAGTTTAGGCCAGCTCAGTGGAAGATAGGATCAGACCTTAAAGATGTTCTCAGAACAAGACCCTTTATAAATTAAGCAGTAAAACAGTGGCTGATATTATGTAACTGAATGAAACATGGCTCAATGCCACCATAACGTTTGCTGATTGCAACCGGTCGTCCGTTTAGCGCCTCGGCCATATCACGTTTGTTTGGAGAAGCCATATTCTATACCTATTGATGAAATGATGATCAAGCGACGCGTGTAGGTATCTACGACCTCTATTCTGCAAGACATTTTCAAGTTTCCTTAGTAGGTACCTTAAATTATTCCTATAATTTTCCTACAATTAATAACTATCAAGGCAAGATTTCCTGGTTATTTGTGTTAATTAAAGAAACAGCTAAGAATCTAATTTCCTGGCTCATGCCAGAATCAACTATAATAATCTGACGCCTTGAGCTTTATGGTTTTCTATGAAAACGCGTAATTTCTGGAATCTAACATCGCTTCAGGATGCAATAGTAGATAGCTGCAGATTTCTTGTCTCATTTCCTTCAATTAAAAAGACATACGCAAGAATCGAGGGCAATGATCACTCCGATCGGATGTCAGTCAGTTCAGTTCCAAGAACAATGATTTGTGATGACAGGCCGAGACAAAACCGCGAGCGTTTTAAGTAGTTGATTGCGCGGGGCAAGAGGGCAAGTAGCGTTGCGTAGGCCTGCCTGCTTCAACGGTTGGTAACCGCTGCGGTACTATTTTTAGCCGCTCCTTTCTCCGCGGACGTGAGTCAACCCTTTGTCCCTCGTGCAACGGCCTCGCGTACTGAGGACGCGTTTTATCTGCCCTGTGGTCTAGTCGGCTGGACAAACGATGCGGACGTCTCGGGTTCGTGGGCTCGTTTTATGGTGATGTACGAGGTTTTAAGTTTGTGACATTGTTTGAGATATTGCTAATCGACAGAAGAAGTAAGTACATTGAAGTAAGTACATTGAAGTACTAAGTTCTGAAACACATGTGTTTTCAACAAAGTTGACGTCGGTCTCGGTTGCTGTTTATCATTCCTATATTTGCCTCTGACTTGGTTGTTACCGTTACATAAACAATCAGACTCCCAATAGGTAGTACCTTTTAACAGAATGGCTTGTCTGGTTTTACGTTGACTCAGTGACCCACATGACTAGAAAAAACGTCCCTTTGACCCGAATAACGGCCTCGCAGGACGCGCTCCTGGTTGCGCTTGCGCTGCCGTGACGGTCAGTTAGAGTCCGTGTCATGACATGACCTCCCGCCTGCAGGCTGGTCATGACACTATGATAGCGAATGGATCTTACATCAAGCAAGGTGTCGCGCTTTCCAAACACCTGCTAAAATTGTTTAGATTTATAATATCTAGTTCTCCTTGAATTGTCTGTTGCTTAAGACACTAAAGATGCTACTCCGATGTTCGTATAGATGCAAGAAAAAGTGGCTTTTGCGATTGCACCACATCAATACTCTTTATTGATACTTGACTGAACCGAAATCGTTTGGAAAGTGATTTTCCAAAGTGACCTTGTCATTATTAGCATTGTATTAAAAGTATTTGCCAACTCCCTTCCGCAACCAATCGGTTGGGTACGGAAAAGTGAACGCAATAGAATTGAAAGGCAAATCTAACCGATCAACAGGTTTTTACCTGACTGCCTCAGAAGGAGGAATACGTTTTTCGAGAGTATGTATGTATGTGAGTATGTATTTAAGGTCGCGATCAAAAGAGCATATCCCGGACCGCCTCAAATGGTTTAAAATATATCTTAAACTATATTTTAAACGTAATTCAAATTAGATTTTTCAATTAAAATATAGGGTTGAAATTACTGCAGTCGGTATTTTGTTTCTTAATAATTAGGTTTGTATAATGCCCAAGTTATGTTGGTTATTTCTGGCCTTTATGAGGAGAACAGTCGCGCTGTTTTTTCTTATACATTTTTTGACATACAATGAAAAAACAGACAGGGGTATGGTAATGTAATGGTATAGTTGACCTCACTATTATTGTGCAGGTTGCTTGATTACTTATCTACATTTGCTCGTGTATTTAATATCTGTTGAGTCACCACACCAGCCACCTCTGTTACAAAACAGGCCGGCCGTATTCTACACAAAGAGTCTTTTGTCGGTTATACGTATTTCGTTATGTATTGCGATGTATAATATGTCTTGAAAGAACGTTACATTTCACGGCGAAAGACAGGGCTTACTCATTATGCGGAAATATCAACTGAATCATCGATGTTGTTGATTAGTGTCTAACAAGAACAAAAAATAAAAATATGATCAGATAAATTCGTGATCTCACACACTAGCTTCTGATAGATTTGACATGATTGATTTAATTGCTGCGTATTGGCTGCGTAGCATTAGGCCCGAAATATTATGTACGTTTGTGCAATAAAGTTTCAAATTAAATGAATCACCCGGAATCTCACAGGGTGACCAGACAAAGTTGACTCGACAACAGTCACAACAGTCCACTGCTGGACGCAAGCCTGCGTAAGATGCATCTGGGTTTTACAAAGTCACTAGCTGTCAACAGTATTTACGCAATGCAGGATGTTGTTTGCATTAACCATTGATTTTGGTAGGTAGGCTAGGCATTCGACACGCGAAATAAGGTTTTTCACGACTACAATATTTGATGGATGACCAACGTATACAAAAATTAAATAAGATTAAGAAAACCGTTCCATTTTCGGTTTGTTTTGAGTGAAGTCAGTGATTAAACGTAGGGTGATGTTTTCTAACCCGACATCATCTAGTTTTATCGGTTACCATGGTGACAGTTTCCATTTCATAGCACGCCATAGTCTACCAACTGGCGGTGTTAGTAAATAAGTGGTTGTATTCGCGTCGAGTCGCTAATTGTTTCGGCAGAGGCGTACAAAAGGCTAGGGTTCATTGCCGGACAAAGTTAACGTCATTGTCGCCTCGCTACTCGCGCTACGCCAATGTAGGGTTGTCAACTTGTCAATGTTCCGAGCTTCTTCTATCCAAGTTTCATCCAAGCTAAGACTAAGCTACTTGTTTCGGCAAAGGCGTATTAAAGGCTAGGGTTCATTGCCGGACAAAGTTAGCGTCATTGTCGCCTCGCGCGCGGTACGCCCGCTTAGGGTTGCCAATGTTCCGAGCTTCATCTATCCAAGTGATATCCAAGCTAGTCTAAGCTGATTGTTTCGGCAGAGGCGTACAAAAGGCTAGGGTTCATTGCCGGACAAACTTAACGTCATTGTCGCCTCGCGCGCGGTACGCCCGCTTAGGGTTGCCAAAATGTTCACAGTTTCTTCTATCCAAATCGCATCCAAGCTAGGTCTAAGCTGATTGTTTCGGCAGAGGCTTACAAAGGCTAGGGTTCATTGCCGGACAAAGTTAGCGTCATTGTCGCCTCGCGCGCGGTACGCCCGCTTAGGGTTGCCAAAATGCTTACAGCGTCTTCTATCCAAGTATCATCCAAGCTAAAAGCTATTTCTTTCGGCAGAGGCGTACAAAAGGCTAGGGTTCATTGCCGGACAAACTCTGCGTCATTGTCGCCTCGCTACTCGCACTTCTCCTATGTAGGGTTGTCAGTGTTCCGAGCTTCTTCTATCCAAGTGATATCCAAGCTAAGTCTAAGCTAATTGTTTCGGCAGAGGCGTACAAAAGGCTAGGGTTCATTGCCGGACAATCTCTGCGTCATTGTCGCCTCGCTACTCGCGCTTCTCCTATGTAGGGTTGTCAGTGTTCCGAGCTTCTTCTATCCAAGCTAAGTCCAAGCTAATTGTTTCGGCAGAGGCGTACAAAAGGCTAGGGTTCATTGCCGGACAAACTTAACTTCATTGTCGCTTCGCGCGCGGTACGCCCGCTTAGGGCTGTCAAATGTTTACAGCTTCATATATCCAAGCTAAGTCCAAGCTAATTGTTTCGGCAGAGGCGTACAAAAGGCTTGGGTTCATTGCCGGATAAAATTGTCGCCTCGCGCTACGCCCACGTAGGGTTACCAATGTTTTAGCCTCTTCTAACCAAGTCACAGATGATAGTGGCTAATGTATAGGTCGCCTCAACTGCGGACTATCGAAATTCAGAGATAACCTGAACAAAGTTGCAATTTGCTTCGTTTGTTTAGATGCTACTCTATTATTTAGATGGCGACATCCCTACGGCCACGGCATTGAGTTCCATCCACTCTAGCTAGTGATATTTTCTTTACTGAAGAGTTCGTAAAATTTTATTGTGATGTAAGTACAAGGTATTCTTCTATTCATGAATTATTAACTTATCGTCGTAGTACGCTCTCTTTAGTCTTTCGAGCCAAAATTTCACAGTTTACGTGAAGGAAAAGAAACATGTTTTGCATATACAATACTTCTTTTAAGTTCACTGTTTCTCTTTAATAATAATTCCTACTTAATACTGTATTTTCTTGAAGCATGGAAAACTAAGAAAAACATATTTGAACAAGACAATCTTAACTAACGTATTATTGATGATCAAAGATAAACCTCATCTAAACGAATAATGATGAATCTTAACCAAACCAAACGCATGTCTTCTAATAAATTAAGAAGTAAAATTAATCATCTAATAGGTACGTACCTACGTAGTCATCGTGACACGGAAAACACCGATAAAAATATAAGAGATGTTTGCTTCAACTAACAATAATATTTGTTATCAACTTTTTTACTTATTGTTTGTTTTGCACTCTGATCTTACATCGGGAAAATCTTGTTGTTCGATATGTATGATAATCCAGACGCAATAAAATTGCTAAGTTGTTTCCTGCGCGCGCGCAATCTGTCTCGTTGTTTATCCTTCGAGCCTCTGAATTGCATTAGCACCTCAGTCATTCCATAAAACATACCCATACGAAATGAAGGCACGCATACTTATATGTATAAACTTACATGTTGTGTAGCTACGTTTTTCATATGGAAAGGAAAAGTGTCAAATTATCTGTGGATCTCTCCTTTTAAACAGAGTTTAGAATGTAAACATTTTAAATTATTTGAAAATGCGTACTGGTGATGCTGATCTGAGATCAACTATGATTGGTCCACTACGATAAACTAATTGTATACCATAGTCAGGCAATCGTGAAACTTGTAATATTTCAACGAAAGAGAGGTCTGTTTAGTAACCGATTACCATCAGACATTTATTGTTTTATTTTAAAGTGAGTAAAGGTACTCCTATCTATTAATACGTATTAAGCCATCATTGTTCTACTCGCATGTTATTGACTGGCTGAAGCCTGTTTGAGTAGTCTACAGTCAGCTTATCTGATCAAGTAGGTCCTTATGACGTATAAATACAAGTATACTTCGCTACTCAGCTTATGTTCTTTATTCATTCATTTATTCAGCTTAGGCGCTTGGTATTAATTTATTCAATCTTGACTCTTAATAACATTGACATCTTCAAAACATATTCATGTAACTTTATTAAGAATTCATTGCCGACCTCATCAATATGTTTGTCGGCCACTATTTACGGTCACTATTAAAATTAGAACTAACATATTAATCAAGTCGATAGAGTTTATAGTTAGTAAGGAAAGAAAACATTTAAAGGCAGATTCAACCAAAATTAGCCTAGTCTAGATGTGACGAAATTCGAAAAGTATGACGATAACAAAGACGCCAGGTTTCCAATTTTAAAGCGGTTGTATGCATTGGTAGAAAATATCGGGACTAAATAGGTAGTAGTGCTTTTCTTTTTGTAGCTGCTTAGCTTAATAACCTCTTAGACATCATCAGACATGAGTAGACAAAGAACACTTACACATCCATGTGTAGTGTGTACAGGAAAGTAAATAGTGCTCATGTAATGATACCGCGTATCAGGCCTTGCCGAGTGCAGTTAACAAACAAAGGGGTGCTGTACTCCGGCGTATCTTATCAACCGGTGATAACAGTACCGACGTTCATTAGTCTAGTGTTGTTGTAAATATAACAATGTGGCTATTTCTGCCTCTAATGCTTCGTTACACTTCGTACAATCTTTTGAGCTTGGTAGAGATAAGTACTTCAAAACAACATCAACAGAGCCAAAACTCTTAATAGCATTCCCTAAAATATTAGCACTCTCATATACTACATAATTTCCATTAGATTGCTCTGGATCCGAGTGACATGGTACTATAAAATTCAGGTTGCCTTTCGAAGGATGGCCCCTTATAATGATGATATAAACAATCAAAAATGTCCAAAAGTTACGACCCTAACATACTGGTTATACGATGCCTGCTGCAACGAACCGAGCTAGCATTGTGGCATTATGGCTCATTGCTAATCAAAACATGTCATGGTTTCATAGCCATAACTGTACCTAGTGGGCGTTCTGTCCAAAACACGTACCTTTATTTGATATAACCAGCGAAGAGAAGGCTCGACTGCACTTTTGGCACAGATTCGCTCGTTGCGTCACTGTATCGGGCACACGCTCCGCGCGTAACACTTTACCTTTACTTGTGGGCTGCCAGACGCAACAAAATAGATTCATAGATTCTCTGGGCCTTACCTTACCACAAAAAAGTTAGACCAGCGTTGAACGCGTGTCTAGCGTTTCTTCCTATGAAGTTTTATTTTAAACACGCGTTCGACACTGGTCTAACTTCTTTGTGGTAAGGCCCTCTATGTTTAACTAATTTATACGATATTTAAGCTTCATTTAACAATATCTCAAACTTGCATAAAGCGTCAGTTATACATTTGTGATGCGAAGCGAACTGATAGAGTGAAACTCCATGTCTGTTAATCTGTTTCCTCAACGGCATGGGCCTTTTCAGACATATTAACTGTCTGCATCTTCAATTTTCTTCGGGTGACATGGCAAGCAAACGCTTAGCGAATTTTTAAACAATTTGTATCAAAACACCAGCGTGTGGCAACACTTGCAGTTGCGCCGGCGCAGAACCTCGGGCCACTCGCCCACCTACTTTACACTCGCCGCGATCCACCACTTTACATAATTGCTCGCAAAGAACGCAACTTACGCAACACATTTGTATTCTTTTGGAGTACACAAAACGGGGTCACTAGTCCAGATTAGTCTAGGTTTGAGGTTGGTTGTGCTACTTTACAGGCGCTATGACAAAACTTAACATTATATCGAGTGGGATACCGGGCCGACCCCATGTACCCTGGTACCCAGGATTGCCAACCGCCTATGATATGAGACTTACATAATATGTGGCAAAACAATACAGAGGTTACCTACTTCTACGATAGGTCCACGTTGCGTCTGCAAGGAGCGACGTTTCTTTTCTGAAAACTGGTGTCTGGGACTATGCTTAAATGTCCGCAATAATTATAGTAGAAGTATTCCAGTTATTAGTATCTACGACATTAATGTTTCCCGACCGGATATGCGTCGATCGCAGATTTCTCGGTGATAGACAATTTATGCGTTCCTTATCTTAATGTTCTATTGTTTTTGAATTTATCAGTCAGTACACTTAACTACCTTCGAGCGAAAGTTTGCCTGCGCCCTCGTTTTGATACTACTCGAGTTATTGCCTTAACATCACTCTCAGAGCAAGGAAAATTAGAACAACCTTTAGAGTAAAGCCATGTAATAGTCGTCGCAATTGAACTTGGCACGCGCAATACACAAGTAAATATACAAAAGTACGTGAAGCTTGGTAGTGAGCAGCATTTAGGTAACCTGATTTTGTACATTTACTTAGCACCGTCTTGTTACCGTACGCTGACATTTTCCTGGCTACATTCTAGTTATTCATTTCACGTACGAAACATTCACTAGCTCTGAGACATCACTACTTCTAATTCAAATGCTAAAAGTCAAGGCTTTCGAACTACTCATAAAATGAGTATTACACAAGCCAGAAGCGCATTAAACGTTAATGAGATGCCGTTCCAAATTCGAAACGAGAAACGAGGTGCGTGTGCTCGATTTTTGGTAAACAAACAAAACAAAAACGCGAGTTGACACGAGGTTGTTACGCCATAGATGTATTACAGATTACAGATATTAGGGTTGGCGCACATCTAGCGCTATTTGACGCCAACCGTTTTTAGTTACAAAGGACCCAGCCAGCACACACTGTTCTACAAAAGTCGTTCGGTCAAATTGGTTGAAAGTTTGGGGAAATGTTCTGTGTAATATTCTAACCGAAATACAAAATATCAGCAAATTACTATGACCAGTTTTATGTAAAGCTTCCTATAGAACTCTTACAAATATTTTGATGTAAAAACGCATCTCATTGTCAGAACAAAATAATATTATGTGTGCTTATCGTCGGTGTTTTGTAGAAATTGCGAATCCGCCATACAAAAATGCGGCTTATTCGCCCTTTCTACAAAACACCGACGTTATAATGTGTGCTTGAAAAGTAATATTAGTTATGTTCACAAAACTGCCTCCTCCGACTTTAATCATGCCAGCCAATCCTTTTATCAAGCATATCGACTTCGATGCAGTTTATTTTCAATTTGTGCAAACGGCGCGTCGATTGGCGCTAGATGTGCTCGGGCCTTTACGGTTACGGCATTCTGCACCGCGGCATCAGTAAGCCAAGTAGAGCGATACTGTAGAATCGTTCTTACTTTCCTTTGCTGTTTCGTAATAATAAGCAGGCTGTTGGGCGCCGGTGTTTGAAGGGTTAAATTAGGGAAACAACGCGCGGGGCGCCTATACAGATGGTTCACTCAGTACTAGCGACGATTTTGACGCTTACTGATTTAAACTACACTCACCGGCACAACTAATCGGCCACCAATCTGTAATGGTATATTTCATGTTGATTAGAAATATAAATATAAAAATATTTATTTATCTAATAAAATACGAAATGTAAATAGTAATAGATAATAATATAAATTAACTAATTTACAACTTATATTAACTGTAATTATCAATGTTATAAATATTAAAAAGTATTTCATGCTAATGCAGGTGGCCGATTAGTTGTGCCGGTGAGTATAGAAATAACCGGAATCTCAGGAGAAGTCGAGGTAACTAAGGGGGTTGACAAGAAAGTCATATTTCTTGGATTTAAAATTAGTCCAGAATCATATGACGTTATTTATCAGTTTTTGCTGTTTTGATATTTTTATACTTTGAGATTTTTGACAGTAGCAGCCCTGGTGCCTGGTGCAACAAGTGCCAATCGCGAAAATCGGAAATAAGGCCGAGTGAACCTTCTGTAAACTCACTATTTTGTGTTTGAAGGGTTAAGCTTCTTTATAAAATCAGCCATGACCCAGTCAAGGGCTCCGAACTAAGCCCTTTCACTGTTTAGAGGTGCTAATGGTAATAGATGGTCAAAGGTAGCGTCCATAGCTTAGTTACATCATATTTTTAAGTAAGTGTCGGAATTTTGTGTGGAAGTTTTTGGAAGATTTTATCAAAACAAAGTATCAAAAATTTTCCACAATCGAGTTACGACCTTACATATTTTTTTCACCTCGTTCTCAATTTCATGTGCCTCCTTTTACATAACTAACTATGTAACTTTTTCTGTTTCAGGTAAGTGTTAATAGAAGGTGCAAATAAGGTTTGATTGACAGCAATTGCGTGAGTTATAATTGCTTTTCAAAGTCTTAAATTATATGGTTAAGTCTCTGTTATACCTACACCTATTTATATTTATGTAATCCTTCCTTCACATTAAAAAATATTATAACAGTCCTTACATCAGCGTGTTTATCAGAAACTTACAGCTTAAGCGTAACAAAACGGACAGCTTGACGTAAAAATATTTTTAATTGTAAAAGTGACGTATCTACTTAAGCAACGTATAGACATCGTTGTCTGCGAGATTAGACACGTAGGGTAGGTACAATATTATACACCTGACGCTGGCGAAATCGTAGTTAAAGACTTACCAAACTAGCCCAATAATCTACTTAAGTATATTTATTTTTAAACATTCTTTATCGATTATAAATTACTGCAGTATATTAAATCAAACTAATTAATTAGTGATTATTCTAAGTCTTAACCGAAATACTAGACTGGTGCTTGTTTCGAGACAAGTACGTCCACCCTATTCAGGTTACTACTATTACAGCCATCAGTCCACTGCTGGACATGGGCCTCCCCCAATTGGGGGTATTGCTATTCAATTAAATTCAATTCAATTGCCACCACGCTTGGCAGGCGGATTGGCGAGCGCAGTGCAAGGTTTTAAAGATATTCACAGGGAACGCTGCTGCCCATTCCTTGGATCAATCCCTTAGTCGCCTTTTACGACACCCACGGGTAGAAATGGGATGATGCTATTCTAAGCCGGCACCACACGGCTCCATTCAGGTTACAAGATCACTGAAACCCGATGAAGCAACCCCGCGGCCCGCGGTTGTGAGAGGCACGGAACGTCACACATTGCGATCCGCACGATTGCAGTTTGCATAACCCTATTGCACAAACTCGGCTATTACAACGCGATTATGATCTCTTATGTACGTACTGGCAATACAGGAAGTCTTTCGCTTTTCTAGAGACGCCTCTTTGTCGGTTACTTTTTATTCCGTTAGCTCCAGGACTATGTCGTAGTCAAAAGTTTCTAAGTTTGGCAAAATTTCTTAAGCATAAGACAAATGCACAAACTGGTCTCTTACAAAGCCATTATGATCTCTTATGTACGTACTGGCAATACAGGAAGTCTTTCGCTTTTCTAGAGACGCCTCTTTGTCAGTTACTTTTTATTCCGTTAGCTCCAGGACTATTTCATAGTCAAGCTTTTTAAGTCGGGCAAAACTTCGTAAGCATAAGACAAATGCTCTAACGGGGCTATGACAACGCGATTATGATCTCTTATGTACGTACTGACAATACAGGAAGTCTTTCGCTTTTCTAGAGACGCCTCTTTGTCAGTTACTTTTTATTCCGTTAGCTCCAGAACTATTTCATAGTCAAGGTTTCTATGTTTGGCAAAACTTCGCAAGCGTAAGACTTTTGCCCAAACTCTGTTATTGCAACGCGATTATGATAACTTATGTTATATGTATGTAGTGCCAATGCATGAAGTATTTTGCTTTTCTAGAGATGTCCGTTACTCTTATTCCGTTAGCTCTAGGATAATTTTATAGTCGAGGTTTTTAAGTTATGGCAAATCTTCGTAAGCATGGGACTATTGCACAATCCAACTATTACAACGTGATTACATACTGGCAATACAGGAGGCTGTAAGCCATTCTTCCCTTTTCTTGGGAAGCCATTTTGCCGGTTACTTTTTATCCCGTTAGGCGGCCATTACATTTTATTTTAAAATTTAGGTTTCTAACGCTTTGCTTGAAATAACTTCGTAAGCATAAGTCCGTTACACAAACAGGACTATTACAGTGCTATTATGATCTCTTATTTACGTACATAAAGGAAGTTGTAAGCCATCTTTCGCTTTTCTTGAGACGCCATTTAGCCCGTTATTTTTTGTCCCGATAATTTCGGGATAGGCGGTCATTATTTTCTTTATTAATATTTTACTCAATGTGAGGGTTTCTTGGCAGCATTTTTGTATCTCGTGTGGATTTCATGTTGGGTTAGGCCGTACGATCTTTTATTTTGGACACGGTATGCTCTGTTCTTGACTAGCCTTGAATCTCTGGCTTTTGTTGAAAACTATCAAAATCCCGAAGACCGCCAACTAATTCTAAGGAATACTTTGAACTATGCATTTTAATCCATTGATCTCTGTGGTTAGTAGGCGTTGGGCAACTCAGGCCTGCCGACACTTAGTGTTACGCCACTGCACGGGGCGTCGTAAAGTCAAGATCTTGTACATGTAAGCCCATTGTTAATAATTATTTCCGCTGTCGAACAATTGACATTATGTAAGTAGCTGAGGCCTACTCATTGATTCGTCTATTTCCATATCCCTAAATGCTAAAGGTATTTCGGCCCTTCGGATGTTGTTAATTTTTTAGTCTTTAAAGGATATTTGTTACATTTTCTGTATTTTAGTTCAAAAATCTTCAGCTTAAGTTTGTACATCATTACCCGATGCCCGATATGGTTACTAAAGCATTACCTAAAGTGGTGATGAAATCCAAAGATTGAGAAAGGCTATGATTGAGCGTACGAGCCTGACGTTAAGTAACGTCTCCCAGTGGGGCGAAGACAATCTCGTCAGCTTCAATGCTTCAAAAACGCAGGCGTGTCTTTTCTCCGCAAAAGGAGTCCTTTCACCTTTTCTCCTACTTTCGGTACATCTGTTCCAGTGACCAACACTCTTCAACTCCTTGGCATGGAGTTGTCCTCTGACCTCAACTTCGGCACCACCATCGAGTCCAAGGCTCAAATTGCAGCTAGAAAGTTGGGCGTCCTGAATAAAGTCAAGCGGTACTTCACGCCTGAACAGCTTCTAACTCTTTATAAAGCTCAAGTCCGATCTTGCATGGAGTACTGCTGTCACCTTTGGGATGGCTCGGCTAAATACCAACTTGCTGCACTGGATTCGGTGGAACGCAGAGCCAAGAGATTAATAGGCGATAAAAAACTGGTGGCGACCAAGCTTCACAGCCTGGCTCACCGCCGCAAGGTTGCTTGCCTATCGGTCTTCTACAGATTGTACTTCGGAGAGTGTGCGCGTGAGCTGCATGAGCTCATACCACCGTCTCCTTTCTTCCATCGGACATCCAGACGCACGGCCGGCTACCATCCGTTCTTAGTTGATATACCCACATTACGCACTAAGCGCTTCAAATCATCTTTCATTATGCGCACGGCTAAAGAATGTAAAGTGCATATAACCTGAATCTCTTTAAGTCTAGAGTGAATAGGCATCTTCTGGGCAAGCTCGCTCCACCGTAGATCCCATCTCTGCTCTAGGGTAAGATTGGGGTCAAGAGTAAGCCCATCATAAATAAAAAAAAAAAAAAAAAAAAAAAAACCTACCTTCAAATGAGCCATAACTGATCAATATTTTTCAACTCTTCAGTTAAAATTTTCAATGTGACGAAACGGTTTCAAAATATTGCCGTTTTAGTGACGAAAACGGACCGTGACGAAAGTGGACAGTCAGTCAGACAGTTTCAAATGTAAATAGTTTTCTGCGCTGCGCAATCGCCCTGCTATCGGGCGGCCTCGGCTGGGCGTCGATGTGTCACCAGCCCATTGTATTCTTGTTACCAACGTATTATAATTATGCATCCGGGTACCATTTTCCTCTATTTACTTTGTCCCCCTTATTTTGAATAGGTAACTGACCGTCTTTAACCTCATATTCTACAAACATCTAGTTATTTTTGACAAGTTCTTTGCCCCGAATGCTGCGATTCCTGTTCCGAAACTGTTGAAGTTTGTTATCGTTCAAACAGATAACCTCTGTGTGGCTTAGTGGTGGTGATATTTCGGTCTTAGCGTCTGGCCATACCTATAGAATTACCCTCGCGGAAGGTTTGGCTCGTCATTCTCGTTTAAATAGAAATTATTCATTTGGCGTCAGTGTAGGTACAAAAATGATTGTGTACAGTAGAATAGAAAAGCTTATAATTTCTCCAAACGAAACAACTGTAACTCAACATAACATATCATAGTGGTGCATTCATTCAAGTTTTGCATTCTATCCTAATGTTTTTAACGGATCTTTCCGTCAGTCCGTTTATACCGCTAGTGTGGCATGACACTCAACACGAGACTTGAACTAACAACGATATACTGACAGATAAGGATGCTCCTGCGTCGTTGGTTAATAACGTTATTAAAGTCGTTACATCTCGAGAATAAATGGACGATTATTATTCTGTCATTATTGTGGAGATAACGGTTGGTAACTGTTAATAAAATGTTCTCGAAGATTATTTATTTACTGCGGTTGTGGAGACCACCATTTCCGTAGATATAAAACTTAATTAAATCATAGTTCACTGAAGTCCAGAAAATATTTCTTTTGTCGCGGTAACTGCCTCCCAAGCTAGGTAGATAGAGTTCATTGTATTGGGAGTGTCGGAAAAATTAAAAATAGTGGTAAAATGATTTGCGTTATTATTACGTTAAGCACTTTTGCAGATACGCCTTCAAATTAAAAACCCACACGAAAGGCCCAATAATTCTATTGAATTTTCCTACCCCCCTTTCCTTTATTTTGTTTACCTTTCCTACTTCGCGCTGCAATGATCATTTGATGCAGCAGGTATCTATATGCAACGCCACACGTCTCACATAATCGGTGGTGGTTTCGCAACGAGGAGTCACCAGGTCTCCAACCACCCACAGTCACACCGCCTTTCACAATCGATGCCGTTTGTGTTTGTTTTTGTTTTGGCCCCTCCTTTCCTTTCCTTTACTTTACCTCTCCTACTTCGCGCTGCAATGATCCTTTGATGAAGCAGGTATCTATATTCATCGCCACGTCTCACATAATCGGTGGTGGTTTCGCAACGAGGAGTCACCAGGTCTCCAACCACCCACAGTCACATTGCCTTTCACAATCGATGCCGTTTGTGTTTGTTTTTGTTTTGGCCCCTCCTTTCCTTTCCTTTACTTTACCTCTCCTACTTCGCGCTGCAATGATCCTTTGATGAAGCAGGTATCTATATTCAACGCCACGTCTCACATAATCGGTGGTGGTTTCGCAACGAGGAGTCACCAGGTCTCCAACCACCCACAGTCACACCGCCTTTCACAATCGATGCCGTTTGTGTTTGTTTTTGTTTTGGCTCCTCCTTTCCTTTTCTTTACTTTACCTTTCCTACTCCGCGCTGCAATGGTCCTTTGATGCAGCAGGTATCTATATTCAACGCCACGTCTCACATAATCGGTGGTAGTTTCGCAACGAGGAGTCACCAGGTCTCCAACCACCCACAGTCACACCGCCTTTCACAATCGATGCCGTTTGTGTTTGTTTTGTTTTGGCCCCTCCTTTCCTTTTCTTTACTTTACCTTTCCTACTTCGCGCTGTAATGATGCTTTGATGAAGCAGGTATCTATATTCAACGCCACGTCTCACATAATCGGTGGTGGTTTCGCAACGAGGAGTCACCAGGTCTCCAGCCACCCACAGTCACATCGCCTTTCACAATCGATGCCGTTTGTGTCTGTTTTTGTTTTGGCCCCTCCTTTCCTTTTCTTTTGCTTACCTTTCCTACTTCACTTTGTACTGATCTTTTGATGAAGCAGGCATCTATATTCATCGCCACGTGTCACATAATCGGTGGTGGTTTCGCAACGAGGAGTCACCAGGTCTCCAGCCACCCACAGTCACATTGCCTTTCACAATCGATGCCGTTTGTGTCATGGATGCGGCTGGCGGCAGCTAAGGTCACGCAGCCGCCAGCTCGTCGATGAAATATTGCTAGTTTTGTAAAATTAGTGGACATTTGCCTTTGCATTGTGTAATTTTGCAACTTAACGCTAAGGTGCAGGTATGTTCTTTGAACCGTATTGTCGTAAGATAGTTTAGCTTATTGCATTGTTCTTAGCAACGATGGCGTTTGAATGAGCTAGCACAAAATAATATACAAACGTAAATGTTAATTACTATGTTTAAAATAACAATATTTTGCCGCATTGTTCCTTTGATAGAATCTGCGCAATTTATATTAAGACAAAATGCTGAGCCACAAACTTTGAACGCTGCATGCGCCAGCAATTTTGTACAAACCATCGTAATTTTGTTTGCATAACATTAGTGTATGAATGACTCTGTCATTTCAAAGAAGGTTTCAAATCGCAAACATTAATAAATTGTGTTTGTATTTCCTTATCGTACATTAAATATTTCCAAGCTAAAATCACAAAATGAAGAATTTACAGAAGGACAGCTCGCCCCTATTCCCGACTATTTATACCCACACTCTAGGATTGCTTGTAACTATTTTTTTATGCGGTACCTGGGTTAAACATACTTAGATACATTACTTACCTACATTACATCAAACTTACACTATACTAAAATATTTGCATCGCCCGCAACGAACGCTGTTGACACTCATTACTAGCCGGTTTGAAACGGTTCGAGATCGCGCGTAAACGACGGCGTGTAGATGTGAGTGTGAGCGTAGTTACGTTTTCTTGAAGCCGTCTCTCTGTATTGAGCGGCCGCCAATGCTTACTTTGTGCTAAAATCTCCTAATCTTCCGAACTACTATTAACGTGATTGGTCCCATCCGTTCGGCAAGTCATTTCTCGTTTTGCTGTTCGATCACGTAGCTATCCGAGACTCGAAGAGATTGTTGTGTTGGTCAGATAGTGTGTCAACGAAAGTGGTACGCCGGCTGCGGTAGGTCAGTGTCGTGGTTGCATAACGCGTGTCATACCATCCGTCGTGCCCGTTTCGGGTACAACCTACTTCGCCGGTCGTGGGCCTCCTTTTGCGAACGTGAATGTACAACTTGCGACTACATTCGTTTTATAGGCGAAAAACAAACGTAGCGCTCGTTTGTGCGGTATTTTGGCGTAGCGCTATCGTATGGGTTAGGAAAATGCGATTTTACACCTTATTTTACATGAATACGGTTTATGTCAAACGGTTTGACAGACGACGTGTCCGCTAGCGCTGCGCATCGCATAACGCTGCGTTCGTGTAACCGTTTGGCTTAAACCGTATTTGGGAATAAGGTCAAAATTCGTAATGTCCTAACTCATGTGTTATGCAGCGTAAAATAACGCACAAACGGGCGTTACGTGTGTTACTCACCTACATTCGATTCTTAGCAATCGTGTTAACGTGGTCACTGTATTTGGTCGGTAATAACTTGATACGTTTGAGGTACCTTGTTTGTGCTTGTTACGTCATCATAGAGGAAATCAAAGCAGAGTTACGTGTCTCTAACCTTTTGCGTTTGCTTGTCGTGTGGGACACCGAGTTGATGGACGGCCCAGTGACCCCGGTGTCAAGCATTTTGATCGCCCACTAACATTACTAGTCATACAGTTGTGTAAGACCCCTATCTTAGTGATCGAGACCGACTGCTTAACGTTCCCTCTAAACCTCGGAACTACCTTATTTTCTATTTCTTATGGACAGTCTGGTCGTTTAGCTAGATGACATAGGCAAACCTAGAGAAAATATTAACTCTAGTATTCTTCACCCATAAATCGAACCAGGGACTCCCCCTAAGAACTAAATTAGACCGCTTTTAGACTACGACTACATTATTATGGCTCGTTTGATTAAGGTGCCAAGTTTTTGTCGTTACATCATTGATTGAGGAAATCAAAGTTAGACATATCCATCCTTTAGGCGCCATATTTGCATTCCTAAGCCTTTAAACAACGCATTGTGCAATAAAACTGCATGTTCATGCCCTGGGCAAAGCTCATAGGTCAGGTTTCTCCTGAAGGCGGAAGCCATTGCAGGAAACCTAACTTGCCGAGTGTGGGCTGAGGGCCTGGAGCGCAATCTTTGAAAGTGTGATTTCTGAAATCGTGCACGGAAGTCCGTAACGACTGGTCTGTTCTATCACACTTCTTCTTCTTCTTTTCGAATGGGACACAGAGTCATCTAACGACCCATGAATATTGTGCAATAAAACTGCATGCTCACTGAGCCCTGGGCAAAGCTCATAGGTCAGGTTTCTCCTGAAGGCGGAAGCCATTGCAGGAACCCGAACCTAAGGGCCTAGAGCGCGATTTCTGAAAGTGTGATTTCTGAAATCGTGCACGGAAGTCCATAACTACTGGTCTAACCTCTCGTATCTCACTTCTTCTTTTCGAGTGGGACACCGAGTCATCTAACGACCCATGAATATTGTGCAATAAAACTGCATGTTCACTGAGCCCTGGGCAAAGCTCATAGGTCAGGTTTCTCCTGAAGGCGGAAGCCATTGCAGGAAACCGAGCCTAACTTGCCGAGTGTAGGCTGAGGGCCTGGAGCGTAGTTTTTGAAGGTGTGAGTTCTGAAATCGTGCACGGAAGTCCGTAACGACTAGTTCTAACCTCTCGTATCACACTCTGTACTACTCTTAATTTGTTGTAATTTATTAGTGTATGTGTGAATGGATTTGTATAGTAGAATGTTTGATACAAGCACAATTAGTAGCAAACATTCGCATGCGGAAATTCAAAAATAGTCCCCGCCTCGCCAAGTGCCGAGTACCGACTTGCCACTCGTCACTCGCCAATGGCGTTGAACTTGGCAAGGACACTTCCTGGTACTCGCAGCCTCTTAAGCCGCGGCCACATGCCACATGTCGTAATTACCTACGATGATGCTTTAAGAATACAACTAGTTTAGGGGCTCAGACCAATTATACCAGAGGGAATCCTGAGAATTAAGCCACGAAAATCGCATAATCAGATTTGGTGCACGTTAGACTGACACTCTAATAATTAACTGTTTATCAAACCGCCGATTTAGTTACTCAACACAGTTTACCGGAGGTTAAGTGCTAGGGTTTAATCAAACAAAAAATAAAAACGAGTATATGAGATTGCTTGTTCAACCTGTATACAGAATAAAGGATTATGTAGGTTTACGCGACTTACTTGTTATTTAGTTGGTAGAAGGTGTAGCCCTCTACGTTTCGGCTGGTTACGACAGCCTTCTTCTTGGAGGACGATAATCAATCACACACGCGCGACGGCCAGTTGCGATTGTCGACTGGCCGTCGCGCGTGTGTGATTGTCGTCCTCCAAGAAGAAGGCTGTCGTAACCAGCCGAAACGTAGAGGGCTACACATTCTACCAACTAAATAACAAGTAAGTCGCGTAAACCTACATAATGAGTGATACTTGTTCGTTTAATAATAGAATAAAGGATGTGTATTTCGTTGTGTGTTGTGTTGTGAGCGTGCATAAGCTTATAGTGCATCTAGGGTTGCGACAAGTTTTTGATGGCTACAGTCTGGTTGTTAAACGAATTCTTTCTACACCATTTCCTTGATCGGAGTGGATGCTCTTTGACTTTTTAGTCGACATTTCTGTGGAAAGTTTTCCTTGTTCGTTTTTATACAACTTTTTATCTTAAAGACTAAGTAAGTTTAAGATAAAAAGTTGTATAAAATACACTGCGGAAATTGTTTAGCCATTTCTTTCGGTGTAAGAAAAGCCAGTTCCTTTTCCGTGCCTTTTCCTGTGGACTGTGATGATGATGGTGATGTGATGTATATCTTAGCTGATTTTGGCTACAGCGACTGCATCAGGAGCGGGGGCTCAGCTGGTTTGCTCGTTCGTGGGCCCTCATGTGACTGCAGCGGCCAATCTTGTTTTGCAGTACACGTGAACATACAGGGCATGTCCGGATTCTGGCTACATAGTTTGTCTAAACGCGATGAACTGGAGGCCCGTCCTCCCGCCGCTATTAACTACAATTATTAATGGCAAACTCACGTGCCCACACTGTGCACGGGAGTTTACTGCCAAAATAGGCTACAATAGCCACCTGCGAGCGCATCAGCGCCGACTTGATCAGGAGTAGAAGTGGTCGCCATGGCCGAAACCGGCCGGAAAGATCATCATCATCATCATCATGTGTGTGCTATAGGTGGTCTAGTATTTGAAAGGTTTTGTTTTGTCTGTACGCGTCTTAACAATGAGATTTGACAACGCACGACTAAGCCCGTCTGTCGGTTAGTAAGTATAAAAAAATGCATTACGCAACGCTGTTGCTAGACGGAGGAGTTTTTGCCCGACCACACGAGGCAAAGGAGGTAATGAATTCAGCACGAGGCGGCATTATTGTTGGCCGATCATGCACGAACATCAATCTTAGAACCGCATTTTAATCTGTGGATTAACTAAGCTGAACTGACTAACTGCCTTTGATTTGTAGCGGTAGAATGTGATCTTGATATCCAGACGAGGTCCCTGAATCATTTCTAAGGATTGTTAAAGAATTATTTTTCATTTTATAGTTTGTAATATTGTTTTTAAATTTGGTAAGAATGTTGTAGTCTTAAATTACTGACAGAACGACCTGATTGTCCATAAGAAACATGGTAGATAAGGTTGTCGGTCCCGGTTGCTGGTTACACAAGTACTAGGCATTGTAGGCAATTTAAAAACTGATATCAGGATTTGAAACGTTTTTCATCGACTCAGTGTCCATACGACTCAAGATACAGAAGACTAAGCGACGATGACAATGTTGTTTTCCATTGAAACATGATCTTGTATGGAGGGCTTATAAAAAATCCTCGCAGATCAGAACTGGTTTCTCGCTTCCTTGTGAGCAACTCTGAGCAAGTGACATTTTAAAGTGTTGTCAAACAAGCCCACACGAGATATTTACAATTTAATTGCATTGTGCGAATATCTATTTCCAGTACAGTCGACATCAGTTCGGATTACCATTCAAGGCTTAAATTATACTGGTTTCGGTACGGTAATTAACAAAAACCGGTCTTTTTCGATTGATCTAGAAATGTAACTCGGCCTGCTGTCGATCGTACTAGACTAGATTGTACTAGAAAAACAACAATTAACATTTTGTTATTCTACAATCATAACATAACATACATAACAAAACAAGTTAATAAATAGTATTGCGAATGCACAACTAGCCATGTAATGCAATTAGGTACTTAAAACTCAATCACTTTGTGAATGCACTGAAAAAGGAACATTTAAAAACATTGCTAATTGTGAAACTATTTTCAGTACAAAATTAATTGCGCACTGTTTACAAAAAGAACTGAGAATCACTTTGGTTTTGTGAATTAATTTTATGATCTAATCAGCGAACCTTATGAATAGAACGTAGAAAAATTATGTTGAATAGTTAATACGTACTATCAGCAGATCAGCACATAGGTATAAGATCAACTAATACCGGTTATTGTTACAAAGTTTCAAGTAAGTATTTTAAATCGTATGATCCCTGAAGTACCACTAGGTAAGGTTGCTTCGATGTATCATTAAGCTATTTGAACATCACCAAACTAAAATTCAATACAGTACCAGGCAATCTCGAACTCGTAACAGGTTAAAAACAGGTGGTACCTGCCGCAACTGCATTCTATGCAACAACATGGTGCATTATCAAATCGGCGCCGTGGTCCGATGCGCACGGGACGTACCAGTACCTGCGCAAGCGCATGGTCCGTGAAATGCGCATTCGCTCGCTCGTGCCTGTGTGTGGAAATTGTCAGACCAGCTACCAGCTAAAACAGTAGCTTACTAAATTTTCTAAAGATTGAAAACCAAATTTTAAAACACTTCTCGTGTTAGGTATAAAATTTTTGGACAACTTGCAAAATTTTCCACCGCAGGCAGGATTTGAACCTGCGACCTTCGGGATCTGTACTGCCGACGCCACTACCAACTGGGCTACCGCGGTTCTAATCGAGCCTGCGAATTAGGCAAGTATATCTTGTCCACTAACGCGTGGATGGGCTCTATCTACCGGGATAGTTTTTGCATTGCGTGATTAGTTTTCTAAAGGTTAATGATGGCGAAGGGTTATGGTAAGCCGTCGGTCCCGGTTGCTTTCATGATTACCTACTTAGGCCGCGTTCGTTACACAACCACGTGAAATTGTTATTGAAGACGATTTGAGACCTCTTCGGCAGGGACGCTCGTCGTCTTAGGAATGTATCAAACGGCAAAGGACCTCCTATTCATAGAGCTTGTGCACTATCCCATGGTCCCCTGGCCGAGGGCAGCACCGTGAAGTGGGGTGGCCTATGCCATGACGTGGACGGCACGGTCGGCTGCGCGGGCGCGCCGGTGGAAAACGGGCGCGATAACGAAACCAACAAGTTTCTACGGCTAATTATGAGTTGCCAAGGAAATTACTGGCAAATGAGACGTGTTCGAAGTATGGTGAGGGTTCTTATGGAAGAGCATCTATTTATACGAAGTTTCGTCAAAGTAGTAGCCATAACGTCTAATGAAAGTATTTTTTTAGGTTTATTTTACTGTAGTAGTAGTAGCCAACCAAGAATCGCGCCACGAAAGAAAACTCGCTGTAGATGAAAAAGTAGATGAGCCTTGTTTGGATGACAACACTATAACGACAACACTGCATCTGAGGCTTAGTCTGAGGTCTTATAATCTACTTTATGACACCCGCGATTACCTAGGTTGTGCTATGGTTCTACTAATTCCGGAAAATATCCTTCAAAAGACGCACGTGACCAGTAGCAAAACAACTTTCGTTTATAATTATGAAATATAGGCACAGCCGAGTTTACTGAGGGCTATATCTACTAATTAAAAATAATTATTGTGTGACGCAAATTGATAAGCCGTCCGAAACTAGTACACAGTCGGGTCAAATGTTATCCAAGCTGAACCGGGTACCGATAACGTTTCCTAGTGCTATAAGGTCCGTTTCCACTTACATATCTTGTGAAAAATATATAAAAAATATGTTCTAGATAAGTATTTTAGGACTGACTGCCAAAACAGAATCTTAAATTAGGCGCTAATATGTACCATAAAATGTGATTTGACGTTTTAAGAATAAACAATTTTAACATTTAACAATTTTTTATCAATTTTAACAATTTTAAGAAAAAAAAAATTTTGTTTATTTAAGTTACCGTTTAAGCAAACGACAAATAAAGAAAAATATAAAACTACAAAATCCCTATTAATGAGTTTTATAGTTTCATCCGACTCTACTTCTGAATGTTGCCTATTCAATCAAGCACATCCTATTACGGATACTCCAGATGGGCTACGAATGCAAATCTGCGAGGCATTGGTCTCATGAGTGTCTTGCGACAACTCTTGTGAGTTTCGTCCTCTACAATAGGCCACTTGTACCCATTACAGTGTAATCCAAAAAATGCATAAATGCTAAGTGAGTAAGTGACATCATATTACGTTGTCAGTTGTTGCGCTAACCAGTGGATGCGGGCCTTTACCACGCAGTTTGTTCAACTTGTATCTCGTTTCGTCACAGTGCTTTATTTACAATTTCTTGGTGACGGCTAAATATAGCTATATAGCCGAGCACAGCTCCATCCGCTGTTTAGTAGTTCTGTGAATTGCTGAGACGGGAGTGCTGTCCACATGCTTTCATAAATTCACACGGTTATGGCCGACCGAGTTATACCCATAGCTACAACAGAGGTGTAGGTTGTCTAAATAAGTACAAGTAAATTTCGGTTTCGTGATATAATGACACGCCAAAAATAGGTATCGCCATTACGCGAATAACATGTTATTTAAACCACTACGAAAATACAAACGTAGTAGCAAGAACTGCACTTTAAAATACCAAATATAAACGTAGTAGCAAGATATAATAAGAGACAATTTTCCTGTTTACCTTTAACTTGATCTTAGTTCTTATCTAGAAAAGAACATTACATGAACCAAGTAATTACCAACACAGATTTGTAATTTGTAACATTATTTACCCATTTTCCAGTCTGAAGTAATTACCTCAATAGATCGTAATAGATGGTAATAGCTGGCGACGTAACAGATAGGGAAGTGCAAATGCAATAAATATCAGTTGTTACAACAATGTTGGCATTTACTTTGACTTTCGGTATCGGTTCTCAATCTTAGGACTGAAAATCAATAAGTGGGTCGCCTCGTCTCGTTCCTTTTCGTCCTGGGAATATGTACACTTAGTCAATAATAGTTTTGTTTACAATACACACCTAATCGCAAACTAGACTGATGGATGATCAATTTGGATTGTGACTACAAGGCTGAGTTTTATTGTATTTATTTTTACCCGACTGCCCCAGGAGGGTTATTGCTGTTTTGTGACCAGGCATTTTAAAAGCTTGCAGTAAAGATAAAAACCGGCCAAGAGCGTGTCAGACACGCCCACAAATAGGGTTTCGTAGTCAACGTTTAAATATCAGGTTTTTCAGCATTACAAACTTAATTTTGTTGCTGGTTTGTTAGCAGCAGTATGATGACCAACCGCAAATAGAAAAACTCAATTATTCCTGAAACCTTTAAGGGTACGATATCCGTTATAGTTTTCATTGTAACTTCAGATTGTAAGCTATATTCCATATTTATTTCAAATTTTTTGCGTTTATACTTTAGAAGTTACAGCTGGAACAAATTATGGGTCAAAAACGCCCTTTTTAAAAGCAAATATTTCGTGACAGAAACATTTTAGAGAATTTGTTTCAAAGAAACCTCACCTTAATTTTGAAAGACCTATTCAACGATACCCTACTCAATATTACAGAAGAAAAAAAAAATTTTTGCCCCCCTTTCACTTCTATGGGAGGGGGTCCAAAAAACATTTTAAATATTTTTTTCTTAACATTTCTATATTTGGGTCAACACGATCTATCTTCTCACCAAATTTCATGTCGATAGCTCTAAAACTGACGAAGATATGAGGGCGCGGCATACAGACAGACAGACAGACAGACAGACAGACAGACAGACAGACAGACAGACAGACAGACAGACATGACGAAACTATAAGGGTTTCTAGTAGACTACGAAACCCTAAAAATTGAGGAACTGAGATAAAATAGAAGCGCGTATTTTGTGCCACTGCAGTTTTCAGAATCGTGTACCTAAACATATTTCACTTCTAATTTCTACACGACAAATTATTTCTTGAAATTACTACCTTCATGCAATAAATTCTGCAGCTTTAAGGGTTGCATCGTAGTTGGCACATCTCGTCATTCATAATACAAAATCTGTAGCTAAAGTTTGACAAGCACCGTTGGAATATGTGTCTAGAGGCCGCAATGCACTCGCTGACCCGCTTGCTGCGCGCGCGCAACGAAAGTGAAACTAGTCGCCTAGTTTGGCGCCGTAAGATCTGTTCGTTATTTTTGTTTACAAACTGCCACTGGAACACGCATAATGTTGTAATATAATGTAACAAGATATGTTGGTTAACTACTTACCTAGTATGTTTATTTAGTTTACCTGGTTTTAGTTTTGTAAATATTGTAATTGGTACATTGGGAGATTGTAATTGGTACATTTTTCACTTCAACTAAGCCGATTTCAAGGCGAGGAGGTCTTCATTCGAAAATGTCAGTGACACCTTTTCGTAATAGTTAAAATAATTTTAATTCATCAAACTTGAATTAAACTGAGACCCTGATTAGTTTTATATTACTTATATGCGCGTACATCCTTTTTCCTAACTCTACCTAATCCGAAAATACACTGCTGAACTATTTTGTGTCTGAACTACATCTTCTTCGAATAGGATAAAGAGTCGTCCAACAACCAGGTGAACCCTGGTGTCAAGAGTTTTAATCGCCTACTACAAGTAGCAGGCCTCTGACATGGATGTGTAACGACGACCGTCTAATCTAATCATAGACAGCAACCGGGACCCGTGACTTGACGTACCCACCAAAGCACTGAACCATCTCTGAACTACTAAAATCAAGTTTCTTTGAAATTGGCGTAGGCTCCATTCCTTTTGTATTTCAAAAAGACTACACAAGCATTGCATTGAATTGCTGTACGGCTACTGTACAGCCAGTTTCTGCAATAGTTATATTACGCAGTTGATCTTTAACGCGTTGCTATTGCGTTCACTCACAGCCTTGACGAAACCATAGTAAATTAGGTAATTCGATTTAAATTAGTAGGCAATAATTTTTACTACTTATAGGTATAAAACTAGTATACCTGCTGATTTACTGTTTGAATATAAATGCGTTATAATCGCTAATTTGGTCGTATACTTCCGAGAACTAATGGTAGGCTTAAAAACCAAGCGACAGCGACAACGACGCGCGTCGTTGTCGCTGTCAAATGACTGGTTTGTATGGGGAACCAGAAAGACCGAGCGTCGGCGTCGTTGCGGCGCGCCACGACGCCGTCACGTTGACAGCACGCTTAGAAGCTTAGAGTTTGTATGGGATGCGGTCGGGTTTTCTACAAGACCGCAGCGTCGCTGTCGCGACGCTTGGAAAATAAGGGTACCATTACTATTCTACTTCCTATTCCTATTGATTTTATCGGCTAAATACACGACTCGGTTTAGTAGACGATGTTTTTTTAATCTAGGTACATACCTACATTGCATCTCTCTTTTCGTTGACACAGAGTTGTCCAACGATCTGATGAACCCATCAGAGTTTTACATAGCACAAAATCACCACTAAATCTTTCTGGAAATGGTATTCAAAATTGAGCGTAACATTACCCTACAATAAAAATAGAAGTTGTCGTCTTATTAGAGGTGTCACTTTAGATTTAGTATTCGCCGAAAGCAACACGTTAGTAATTCGATCAAAGCGCGCTCGTACCGCACGCATGCCTTCTCTCGCGCACCGTGTGATTAACATATTGTTTTCCTCTAACATCAGAAATAAGCTTGCCGTGTGATGCCGGCTTAGAATAGCATCAACCCGATCCTACCGGTAGATGTCGTAAAACCGACTAAGGGATATTTATCTAGGAAATGGGAAGCAGCATTGCCTGTGAATGAACTATCTTGCACTGCGCTCGCCAATCTGCCTGCTAAGCGTGGTGAGTATGGCGATACCCCCAGAAAGGTCGGGCCATGTCCACTGTTGGACTGTTGTGGCTATAGTAGTATCGCTTGTACCACACGCATGCCTTCTCTCGCACACCGTGTGATTAACACCCACTCACTACGGAGAATCGTGTATTGTTTTCCTCTAACATCAACGAGTAGGTTGAGCCCGCGTGCTATGGAAACATGGCGAGATTGATTACGTTATGCCAAAAGCGGTATTGTGGTTTTTAACCGGTAAAGGTCAGCCAAGGTTTTGTTTTTAGCACCGACTTTACGTACTAGACGAAGATTCGGCAATGATTTATTTTGTTATTGTAGTTTTAAACGATCGAACTGCTAAGGTGAGCATAGTGCGGGATTTTGTGATTTGATAAATAAAGACTGTCGTATAAACTGAACATTTAAAGAAGCCTTTTTTACCTTCAAAACTAGAAATTACTTTTAATCTACGTTTTTCTTCTTCTCATCATACCGCTTGTGTTCAAGGTCTGCCGATCAATAAATTACACCTAAATTAAGTTAAATTTAGTCGCCTTAAATTAACTGAGAAATAAGCTCGTCCCGTTTAAAAGGACCTGTTAAATGGTCAGATTATTTACAAGTCTCACTAAAAAAAAGTAAATAGTCGTGTGAGGAACGGATGTTGCACATCTGTTGCTCGGAGACGGAGACATAATAAGTCGCAATTAGCGAACCGTACAGATAGACGGAGAGCTGGATACGTAGGAAGGCTTATGGTCTGACGAGCAATGACACTTGCACTTGCCGATGTTGAGCCATTCTCAAAAATGAAATTCCTCGTCTAATTACCCGACTGTTTTAATTTATTTATCAGCCTATTTAATGGTGGCTCACTACTATGTGGTTACGTGTCTAACCTAAGGAGCCATATTTTTAAGTTTTAATCAGAGCTCTTGCTGTGTTTAGGAATCCCACTTATGACAAACTGTGGGACTTCAACTTGTTCTGCAAACTGTACGTTCTCGGTCCAGTCATATCAAATAGAAATATTAATGTAAAACAATAAAAATTACCTATAAATCCTATAATCATCGTGACGGACGTGGTGTCATCTTCTAGTAGGTAATGAAGCTCCAAATCCAAACCGTGCGCATCTGAGTTAGTCAGCTCTCGGTCCAGACCGGCGCAGGCGCATTCGGTTCGCACAATGTGGACACCACGTTGTTAGCCGCTTCCGTTGCCTCGCACCCGATAACAAGGTTATTACATTCAAATATTGAGAACATAACGTAGGATAATTATCATCATCATGGGGTGTCTATCATCTTCAAGTTAAGAAGCTCTTCAAATCGTATGCGCTCTAACACAAAATAGAGAATTTTTGCACTTGCGAGTCGTCATTTTGCCGTCCACCAAACGCTGTTGACTCTCACATAGGTACTAGCCGGTTTGAGACAGTTCGTTTTCACGTGTACCTATACGACGGCGTGTAGATGTGTCCGTGAGTGTAGTGACGTTTTCCTTGTAGCCGTCTCTCTATATTGGGCGCCAATTCTTACTTTGTGTCTCCGTTTAGATCAGCGCAGGCGCATTCGGTTCGCACAATGTGGTCACCACGTTGTTCCGCTGCCTCACACACAATTGCAATTTTTATTATATAGAAATGTTTGAAGATTATAATGTACCTAGTCGAGAAATCATTACCTATCCATCACGAACAAAATAACACACTAGACTAGCATACTTTATAAACTGAAATATACTTACTAAATATACGCATAACATAAAAAACAAAACAGATTTTACTTATAATCGTCCTAGACATAGGTATCAAAGATGTTTTTAACAAGCTGAGGAGTCTTTTCCCATCCGTCTTCGTTGATATTTTTCATGCCCCTTCGGATGACTCATTGGCATTAAAAATCTAGTTTTTCAGGTGCTCCTGAAGTCAAATAAAGTACCTACTTACTCGTATCTACGTGTTAACCATATGGCTTAGCAACGGAATGAAATACCGCATGCATTGAAATTTGACTTTAATAAATATTTTATAGCACACAACCGCATGCATAACAATATTTATAGAATTCTCGAAAAACATTTCCAATTGAACAAATACCAGAACAAGGAAAATATTTCGAAAGTGAAACTTAAACTCGACTAGCTCATTATAATTATCCAAGTGAAACCATTAACCGTCGGAGCCACATCATTTTGTTACTAATAATAATATTGGTAATACTTAATGAATTGGAATTGTAGGTATGGAGATGATAAGCCCGTTCTCTTGATTCTAGCGAAGGTCAGCCAGTGTTCCACTCCAACATATTTAATTTACATATTCCAACAGACCGCAGCTTAACATTATCCTGACAGAAGTCGTAGTCAAACTATACGCGGTTTTTTATAATGGCCTATCCCAGGATCCTAACTATTTGGTCTAGAGTTAGCGTTGCATCTTTACAACATCCACAGTCCACTGTAGGATATGAGCCTTCGCCTATTAAGAAGCGTGGGCTTTATACACCGCGCTTGGAAGCGCAATTCAAGTTGCTGCTGCATTCACACGGAACTCTTTCTTGGTCGCATTTTACGACACCCACGCGTATACATGGGATGATGCTATTCTAAGTCGTCTTGCTCTGGTAACTCGAATTCACGCTGATAGATAGCCCCTATAAAGAAGACGACTCCAAATGATTCATTAGCAAACTTAATCAGCCTCAAGGTAGCAAGTAGCTGACGTGGTATTAATATAACCCACTCCATCACCGCTTATTAAGTTGTGTTCGTGTCTATGTCTACTTATCCATTGTGTTAGAGGCAAGTTCACGATCCTCGACAAAAAGTTACGTTTTTATTTTGCCGACTAATATGAAACAGAAGGATGTAGTATCTACTTACTTACTGCATGTAGCTAATATTCTGCGGTTAATACCTGTCAAATCTCGTCAAACTTCTTTGGAATTTAAATCTCTATAAAACATTTTTTCTATAATGCTGTAGCTGCTGTGTCTGCATAATTTTATTTTATTAATCTTTTACTTTTATTTTCAGGTAAGTTTCACGCTATCCTCCTCAAAGTTGCGACAAGCTACTTTTGGCCATTCTGCACTTAAAGTAAGTTATACAATAAGCTGTGAAGCATTGTACCTATGTAAGCATTAGCTATAGTACCGTCATTCGAATAGGCCATATTTGACAGCTATCAAACCCATACTAGGAAACATGTCAACAAAGAAAAATAGACCTTATGTCATAGCATTAACATGATTTTGACAGCTGTCAAATATGGCCTATTCGAATGACGGTACTATAAGCAAAATGTTGTATCTTTATACTTCCCGCTATTGCGTCCACAAGACTAGAGTATTTTTATAAGTAACTAAGATAAATGCGTAGGCTAATGCTCAGATTCCTTAGTGACGTTGATAACCCGTGTCGAAGTGGACTTAAGGCTGTTTCTCCACTACAGCCGATAAACTGTCTGATCAGTTAATTTTCAAGAGTGAGGAGCAGATACCCAACGCAAGAAGTGCAAAATGACCCATTTTTCCCCATCCCCACATCTGTGCATTGTCTGATCGATCAGACAAACTATCGGTATAGTGGGGAAACTCCGTGCCTCGTGGTTAATCCGCTCTGGTTGCGAAACCGTCGCCTCGCTCACGTATAACCTGAAACCAGGCTGCAACCGGCAACCGGCGACCGATTGCCTTCGATTTCACCTCTTTTGACACCGACTGACTGTTGCTCTTCAAAAGCAATCGATGTTACCTAAAGCTGTTGGTAAATCCTGTTGTCTATAACACATTTGTAACCTAGGTCATATTCCTAGAAAAGGTCACAATTCGTTTGGTAAAATATGTTTTATCGTCACGTACATTTTCTATCTATCATTTACTGCCATTGACACACATTTGGATCCTTCGATTTTCCATTTCCCCTATTGATGTATATGACACAATTTGACGTGTGCTTGTCAAAGCAATTAAGCATTACCATAACTTATCGTCAAATAGCGAATGACACAGATAAGTGTTACTATGTGACACAAGACAAAACGCTGTGTAACATCTGCAAATAAAACTTGCCTAACCCGAAGCAATGGTGTCTAAAAAAGGTTTTCTATTATAGAACAACTTCTATGGTAATAATGCTAAGTGGCCACGCTTTTTAGCAACTTTGGCTCAGGTACAGATGGTATAAGACATTATAACGGGTTTTAACTCACGGTAGGGGTATATCGAGCACCCAATATTTCGGCGATGTTGCAATCGCCATGATCACGGGTAAACTGGAGCGGCTGCGGGTGACGGCTAAGGGCAAACATATCTGTCTACCCTCATTCTTCTGCGTTATAATGTCTTATAGTTTTAGTGATAATAACCACAGAACCTTAAAATCAAGTGTCAGATGGTATAACTTTAGCGTGGGTTATTAATTTTATCTGTTCTCTAATTATAGCTTGTTGTAGTCAAGAAATTGTAAGATAGTTTTCCGATAATCTTCGTGTTTAGTCAGTGGATATTTTTTTTCTAATTGACGCTAGTTTAGCTTATGTTACGTTTGCGTATATACTCCCTTACTAAGTATTCTACCTCTAATGTATGAACGTGTTTGTGTTATTTAAAGAAGAGCTCTGCCTCCAACCAAGCGCAGGCTTTTTAGCTAAATGGAAGCTCCGTACAATATTAAGTTAAGGCTCTTTGGTAAATAAGCAATATTTTTATTTGTTTACATTGACATACCAAAGAGGTAATAATTACCTATCAAGTGACGTAACAGACCTATATTTTGGTGGCCGTTTCCTATTAGTATTCAAATTGCCTAGCTAACTGGTTTCGCCACGAAATGCATTCAAATCGACCCTTTATTATTCACATCTGACACTTGTACACTTTGATTAGATCGATGCCTTTGCAAGGCTTGGATTGGCAGTTGCAATGTAATAAAACATTATTGAGCATTAATATTAATGGTTTTGTATGTTTCTTTGACTGTTTTATGTCGTAAATGTACTTGGGTTTAATTAGGTACATTGGTTATTCGCACCCGCAATTCAAAGCACTGAAGCAATAAATACCTAGTCACTGAAGCTGAAGCTATAGTAATTCACCTGAATATCTACTGCCAGTTGCGGAATTTCTGACGATTATGAGATGTGACAAATATTATGTTGAAATTATCACACATATCCCACATGTTGGAGACACACATCTTTGACACATTGGTATCATCATATTAATAAAGAAATTCTTCGACTGAACTATACGCAGGAGAGTTCTATAGGTAGTTGAGACGGCCACTCGTAGCATTCTCCGCCGTATGACAGTTGTATGGCGCTCCCTTTCCCTTAACTTGGTAGTAAACTCAAGTGAGAAATGCGCCATACCACTGCCATACGGCGGCGAAGTAAGCGAGTGGTCTTCTCAACTATGAAGTTCTACCATTAACACAAATACCAGAAATCATAAACTGTATGAGGGAGAGAATGTCTTAGACGTCATCCCAGCACGTTTATTTTATTATCTTCGTAATTTTATAGGCCTTGGCCAATATAATGCGGAATAAAACACACATTTTATAGATTTGTTTCGCGGTCCACGTAAATTGCTTTGTTTAAAATTGTCTAAGTTAGTTAATGTAAATTGTCGTTATTATTACGAAATTGTGTACGTGTACAATCATCTGCCGCTAGAGTTGCTCACTTAAGAGCTCTAGTGTTAGGTAGGTAATGGGTATTCGCAGTGTTATTAACAAAGACCAATATAAATAGGCCTCTTAGGTAACTTGTGCTGCCACTATTTGTACACACACTTATGAGGAGAACGTTTCGTGTCCACGAGCCGAGACCAAGGCTTTGTTTAACTTAAACAATGCGAAGACACCAATGTAATCCGGGTTGTCCTTTGGAAACGCAGTAATTTCGGCAAGATTATGTCAGCTGTTCCATACGGTGCGTAGGCGCAACGTAACAGATCGTGGACACAGTAGGAGTAAACAAACAGTATTTCAAACACTCAAATAGTTCAGAGTTGGACATTTGTTCAAGTATATATAACGTCAAATTAATCGAAATTAAAATATGAGATTACGTTTTTTTTGTAATGCCTATTTAGCGATAAAAGCAAATAGAAAACTAATTAATGCTAAGTAATTGTTAGATTATGCAGTTACTTATAATGAGTCACAAAAAAATACGCATTAAAACCTACATAACCATATGTGTTCTAAAAACGTTGTAGGATTTTTAGGCAATACTTTTACCTACATATTGAGTAATACTTGTTAGTTTAGCAATAAAATAGTTTTGAACACACCTTTATATAACTAACTAGGTAGGAAACAGCCCAATTCTTGTACACTAGCTAGCGAGACGGATGTATCTTTCCCTACTGTGTATCTTGGTTGATGAGTGCGCGCGAGTCATTATTGGTAGTGGTACTACTGGCGCCACGTGGGTAAAGCCGCGGAGAAAGTAGCGCAAGCGCAGCCGGCGGCAAGGCCGTCTGCCGCTCTGCGACCTTCAGCGCTTCCGGGATTCCATATACCACCCAATGGGGGGTTTGATTACTAGACAGTGTAGGAATAGATATCTGGCCTACTGTATCTTTCTCTACTGTGTATCTTTGTTGATGAGTGCTTGCGAGTCATTGTAGTTGGTAGTGGTACTACTGGCGCCACGTGGGTAAAGCCGCGGAGAAAGTGGCGCAAGCGCAGCCGGCGGCAAGGCCGTCTGCCGCTCTGCGACCTTCAGCGCTTCCGGGATTCCATATACCACCCAATGGGGGGTTTGATTACTAGACAGTGTAGGAATAGATATCTGGCCTACTGTATCTTTCTCTACTGTGTATCTTTGTTGATGAGTGCTTGCGAGTCATTGTAGTTGGTAGTGGTACTACTGGCGCCACGTGGGTAAAGCCGCGGAGAAAGTGGCGCAAGCGCAGCCGGCGGCAAGGCCGTCTGCCGCTCTGCGACCTTCAGCGCTTCCGGAATTCCATATACCACCCAATGGGGGGTTTGATTACTAGACAGTGTAGGAATAGATATCTGGCCTACTGTATCTTTCTCTACTGTGTATCTTTGTTGATGAGTGCTTGCGAGTCATTGTAGTTGGTAGTGGTACTACTGGCGCCACGTGGGTAAAGCCGCGGAGAAAGTGGCGCAAGCGCAGCCGGCGGCAAGGCCGTCTGCCGCTCTGCGACCTTCGAACACACTTCCGGGATTACATATACCACCCAATAGGGAGGTTTCATTACTAGACAGTGTAGGAGGACAGCAAGATAGATAGCGAGCCGACTGTATCTTTCTCTACTGTGTATCTTTGTTGATGAGAGCGCGCGAGTCTTTGTTGTTGGTGGTGGTACTACTGGTGCCACGTGGGCAAAGCCGCGGAGAAAGTGGCGCAAGCGCAGCCGGCGGCAAGGCCGTCTGCCGCTCTGCGACCTTCGAAACGTTTCCGGGATTCCATATAACACCCAATACAGTTTCATTACTAGACAGTGTAGGAGGAAGATAGATAGTGAACCGACTGCATCTTTCTCTACTGTGTATCTTTGTTGATGAGTGCGCGCGAGGCATTGTTGTTGGTAGTGGTACTACTGGTGCCACGTGGGTAAAGCCGCGGAGAAAGTGGCGCAAGCGCAGCCGGCGGCAAGGCCGTCTGCCGCTCTGCGACCTTCAGCGCTTCCGGGATTCCATATACCACCCTATAGGGGGATTCATTACTAGACAGTGTACTTTCAATTGCAGCGAGTTATGTAAGACATCTAGATAGATGAAGACCTTATTCATATTGCTTACAAAACAAGAAAAACACAAAGCACTTAAAACTGAAACTAAGCAGCAGCGGCCTTATTGTAAGTTGTTGGAAGATCTTTTTAACAACTTGAACCTACCTATATCTACCAGGCGCCCTGCGCGCCGTTTCCCTAATTTGTGTACCTACTAAGTATACCTATCAATATTTCTTTTGACATTTCGGAACTTCTTTTATAAGTTGAACTAATACTAGTTCTTCTTAATAATCATGTCAATTACTAACCAGTCTATGCAGTGGGTGCTGGCTGACAGTAACACAGTGCTTATCTGTTCAAGACTCAACATAATGGTGTGTGTGTTGCTGTACAAGCTCTGTCACCAAAACCGAGTCTGTATTGAACGGAGAAGAGCCGCCGCCCCGAGGGCATAACCAACTCCACCTCAATCACTTCTCCTTTCGAAAGTTAGGAAACCCGAAGGTCGTTCCGTCGGCCCTTTCGCGCCTAATCGCGACTGGTGTTGCGTAAACGGCGCCGCCATTTCATAAGTCTCTGTGATTTAATTGCAGGAAAGCGGCCCGATCAAACTGCGATTTGAATTGCCGCCACTAACTTTCCACAGATTGCATTCTTAAAGTTACGGTGGCAAAGGTGACAGGGCTTACTTAATTGAATTAGCTAAACGCGTTTAGCTAAACGTTCTTCGGCTATTGACTACCGATCTGCGCAAAGAGACGAGGGTTTTTAAATTGCCATCTAGTTCTCTGACTGCCATACTTAGTTAGTAAGAACGGTATCTCAAAGAAATTGCAAGTAATGGGGACCGCTGGCTCTCCGTATAAATTAAATCTGAGCTCATAGATATAAAGTCTCATGTACCCAATCATGGAAATTAGTTGGACCTGTTGATTCAGCCTGCGAATAAGGTTTCGTGACAGGCTATGCTGGCAATTCAAATTATAAGACAATTTTAGTCATGATCATCTCCTGTCCTTTTCTCAACTCATTTAACAGAAACTCACAGGGCAAATTTTTCAAGGTAAGTTAAGAGAATTCATTTCCTAAATTGCCAGCAAAATCTTACCATTTGTTTTTTTTCTGACTATGAACCAGCATAGGACATAACCACGAACACAATTCAAACACGCTAGTACTCTCGTATCAAAAGTGAGTAGTCATTAGCAGTAATGTGGTGTTCTAGCGGCGATGTGTATAATTGACCCAGTGGTTGCGATACATGAGGCCGATCGCGTGAGGCGCATGCAACGCGCCATTGCGACAGCCCTGCATCGCGTGCGCCGCAACCACGGCTTATTCTATCAATCTGACAGCGTCAGCTATTTTTTTATTAGCTGTGGGTTTGATCTTAATTCTAGCCTGAACCAGATCTATGTTTATGTTCTTGTCGAAAGGGACGGAAACCTATACTTATAGACGAACACAGCGAGCTGTTGTGTAGTGGACTATGATGAACATAGGGTTGCAGACTCGGCCAGGCTGTAATCTAACCGTAAGAAAAGTCCTGTTCGCGGTTTCGAATGTTTAGTATTTGAACGCATTTCTGTGTACTCGTCAGGAACTCAGGAAAATCTAGTTGTATTGTTTTTTGTAAAGTTTGACAATGGATTCAAAATGCATTGGCAGCTTGAAATCAATATGCCCATCTGTAAATGATGATGATGTAAAGACCCACTCATCTATGAGATAGGTAGGTATATTACTCAAAGAGAAACAAATACTGTTCGTAACACAGGCTCATTCAAATCATAGGTATAGAAAATTTTATTGAGAAGAGTTTTTGCTAACATCTATGTCATATGTCTTTCGTCACAACATTTTTTGTTATTGAATAAACCGGTCTGGCCATGTCACACATATGCTGATGTCTTTATAACTGATGCCATCAACTAAATTGACGTTTTTGTCGGAAAACATGGTGCGTTTCATGAATAGAAGCGTAGTTGTATGAAAATTACAGAGATAATGGTTTTATGATCTCGGCTGCCTGTGTTTTGCTTCTCATAGTTTTGCTACAGTAGGACAAGTTGCAAAAAACAAGGGATGAGTACCACATGATAGCCGCCGTCTTCGTGATATAAAATATGATAAAAGCCTTTCTCCAGAACTGATAGACAGTCAGATGCCGATTGCCCAAGACCAAAAGGAATGGTAGTCCAAAATCGGTGAGACCTTTGCCCTAAATACTAATTAAGTCTTTACTGTCATACTTCGATCCGTAAGAAGATTTCTATAGAACTACTCCTAACTGAAGAGAGTACGTTCGTTCACTCCACTCGTTGTGTTTACTACGAGAGCAGACAATGACAGACATACTCGTAACTAACAATATTCATTCATCGCTTACTTGACCGGCATCGAAGGTTGTACTCGATCAATTACCAAACAATATACGCAACGTTTCATTTCAACATAAGTATTACCATCCGTTTCACGAACGCACTCAAAGAAAAAAAAACTAACAAATAATAAAAACAAGAGTCGAACTGAAACCAGTTTTATCGGCAGCCCGATCTTTCTGCCGAGTGGGTACGGAATCGTAAGCGCTTACAAGACGTGTACTATAAAGCTTAGTTGCTCTTAAGGATTAAAAATAACTACATAAAACAGTCAGTCATTATTAATTAAGAACATAAACATTAAGAACATTATTGTCCTTATTATTTTTATCTCTATTTACGTCTCATAGTAACATCGTTCTTGGCGATTAACAAGCCGCAGCCACGATATAACCATTATGCCATTTTTGTCTCAATGCTGAAACCAACAAATGAAAAAATATCGATTGATATTTTTATGATGATAAAATAAGTTTGAATCATTCATGTATGGCCTGCCATCATCTAGCCATTATGGATTATAACCAGCTCGAAATGCGTGAGAAACCCAGCAGTTTCCTCCATCGTCAATTAATGCGGACGTCATCTGCAGATCTGATCAGACCGTGTTTTGCTGCGCAATCGCCATCGAGAATCGCTTGGACACAGTAAATGAAAATTAACGGTAGGATGAAGAATCCAGTCTATTTGGTGTAAACGTTCAAGGCATTTTTGGTTTGGTTTATCAAACTCTCAAACCTGTTGAGATGTTTACTGGTCATCGTAAAGTGAGGGCCTGTCATAATCTAGCCATTATGGATTATACCAGCTCGAAATGCGTGAGAAACCCAGCAGTTTCCTCCTTCATCAATTAATGCGGTCGAACTTACAACAACTCGACGAACCCTCAATATTTAAATCTCTCAAAACTAACCACTGTACTTACTGTTCCTTACGTGTACTGTGGTATGTTTGAGTGAGTCGACTCAACACGCAAGACACGACTCGCCAAACGGGTTGCGTTATAAATAATTAATTAATATTTGGCCGGCGAACTCTTGAGGCTTCCAAGGTCGGCTCCGGTTGCTTCCATACAAGAAGCCTCACTTTAGGTTACTAGGTGCCGCCTCTAGTATACATTATTGCTATTACGTTTTTTGCAAGACTTGTGTGGGCTTACTTTTTTGTCATGGGAAGTTAGAGATGGGAATGAATGAATGGTAAAAGATATAATTCAGATTAAGCTGGTGATCAAACAACATTACTAAGATATTTTAAAGTAAGAATAATTGATCACACCAGTGAATCACAATAACAAGCCTATTAGCGTCGTAGTAAGGAAAAAATTATAAAAAAGCCATTGACGCAGTGAATTTCTGTATTTTTTTCTGATTCTGCTCAAATAAGACCTGACTGTTCGAGATAAACAAGATAAACGAATAGAATCTAGAACGTCATTTACAATTTGAATCTGGCAGACTATTAGCACATACATAATAATATTCAAACAAAAGACTTGCATATCTGAATGCCAAACATTAATTGGATACAATGTTGTACAGATTGGAATTAATGTTTGTGTTTAAGTATAATAAGTCGCTCACTGGGGCGCCGGGTGAAGGATACCCACTGGTGTGTGTGTACTCATTACTCATTGAAGACACACACATTCAAAAATCATAGGAGGTATCATACCTACCTATTCAATTTCCTGGTCATTAAAGGTTAGCAACTAAAAACTGATAATGTACGTAACCACTAGACTTATAAATTAAAACAGTTTTATGATCGACTAGAATTACGAAACGTTCGACGCAATTATCCCGCAATTTGGCCCTTTTCGCTGATGGCAGAGAAAGCGAAAACAACTCACACACAAGTTTCCTTACCTTGAATCTTAATCAGATATAAATAAACCAAAAAATAATCATAAATCAACCAACTGCATTAGTTTAAATGCTAATAATTCAATTTACAGTACATAAAGCAGAAACATAAAACATCGTTCGCAAGGTGAACGCGTAGTATAAATCATAGACATTGTAATGATCACCTATAAAACGGGTTAATTTCCACTTGGGTTACTGATCAGGCCATTACACATAAATTATTCTAACAGGATGTTTATTTAAACATCGTCTTTCTTTCGTAACTAAATCATGTGTGTAATTACTATTTGTACGTTGTAGTTAAAGTTTAAGACGCGTCTAAGATATTGCTTGACGATGATGATGATGATGATAACAGTGTGTTGAGAAATTCAGGAAATTCAATATTTTCCCTAGTCACAACGCAAATAAAATTTTGAAGTTATTGTTATGTTATAGTATTATTGTATGTAGTACTAGGGTATAGAATCTTTATAGTAAACCTGCCCACATCCTGAAAGATATATATTATAAAATATAAACTAGGTACTTATCTTCATTCATGTGTTGGTGGGAATAGGCATATTCACTCGTATCTCACGAATTGGTTCTTATGAAATAATTAAAGCAATGTTGAAAGATGTTTTAAAATAGACAACGAGGTTCAATAGAGACAAATTGAACGGAGTCAGTCGTGATTGTTCGTAACAGCAACTGTGGTATTGGTCACCACTTCGGAACATGATTTCAATTCACAATGTTGTATCTATTATCGATTTACTTTGTCGGCAATTGAAATGTAATACCTATAGAGACAATGAGTTCATCTACCGGTTTTTGTCGCAAAGATTCTGTGAGTTTTTTCCGATGTTCAAGGAATATAGGTTATAGGGATATAGGTATAGAGAAACTTTTTAATGGCAGACCTGTTTCTCGAAAATTACCTAAATGCTAGAATATCTTAGCGCGACTTAGTCATTATTCATATACATTAGATACTCGACGAAAAGGAAAACATGTACGTTTTTCCTAAACGTAGCTTAGGTATTATACACCAATTGGATTTGCATTAATTTACTTAATTTATAAACTGCTTGATTGATAGATACCAATCCATGTCGTAATCCATGAAACGTTATCTTCATTAACGGTAATAAAGTTATTAATTACACCATAACAATTAGCTATAAGCCGCCTTGTTAAACTTATATAAAGAAGAATAATAATAATAACCGACGTTATAAAAGGGAGTATTTAAATATGGCCTCAATTTTCGGCCTGTTACAGATAGATTGAACTAGAAGAGTTTTTGTTGGTGCGGCCTCGTGCGTCTATGGCTCATATTAATAACCTCATTATATGGTAGTGTAGGTACTAGGTGCAGTGTGGTTGAGAATAAGACGGAACAAAGTCATCGATTGAGAAGGAATGACGTGACGGTTGTTTGGTTAGGTCATTTTGGGTTTTTTAATTGTCTCGAAAACTTCTGTTCTACACCGATATAGATAATAATTTTAGATTTTCATAGAATTCGCTTTAAAATTCGTTGAACTAGAGCAAATAAGAAAAAAAAATTTAGTTATCACCCTTATAAAATTAACCACACACGTTTCCGGAGACCGGTTTCGATTATGTACCTATTTACCATTTGATGAATGGACCAAGCAATTAAAATAATGATTATGTTATAATCCATTCCAGTTTCCTCAGCAACTAAAACCTATTTGTTGTTTAACCAGTAATTTTCCGTTTATATACTTCCTATACCTACTTATCGATGACAGAGTTAACACAAAAGCGTTAGTATTATTTTCCTCTATAACTTCGACCTTATATTACAGGAAAGGAAAATACTTGCATTACATGTAAGAAAACGAGAAGTGTTGAGAATATTAAAGCGTTCCTCTTCGTGGTTGAACAACTTTCCTAAAAGAAACATGTACTCGTATCTAGCTTGAAATGTGACAAAAAAAATATGCGTAGTCTTCACAAATGCTTGCCCAGCTCACGTTCGGTAAGACACTCGAACCGCCAATATAAGTCTTATGTGCTCGTCATAAGAATGGTGTGAAGTCCAGAATTAACTTGACTGAGACTCGCGAAGATTATCTCAAACACAAAAATAGTTGAGTCTAAAAACTCTTCTGCTATGTTTTTATATTATTTACAAAATGTCCACACGTGTTCAATTTTGATACCATTCCGTATGTAAACAGCGATACAGCCGCTGAAATATCGTCCCCGATTCAATTAAAGTGTTTGATTAGCACAAGTGGTCGCGATTGGGGACGACGATCGTCGCGAACCAGACCATAACATACCACATGTACGTACATACCCCGAACTATATCAATACTTCTTCGTCTTTTCGTGTGGGACATAATTATGTACTAAAATCCCGTAACTATGTAACCAGGCGCCAGTCACGGCCTACTGACAATCAAACGCCAACATTTCTTAGACACAAAATAAAATGAATCACGATTTCGCACTCGGAAAAATTCTAGGATTGATACTTCGACGTATAAAGATGTTCTAGTACTTAAATCTTCGTTTACACATGAAATGATGTAGCTTGTTTGGATACAAACTTAGGCTAACCCGTGTTTTACACTATAGGATAACATGTGGTCGCCAAAAACCTCAACAAGCGGACCTTTGAAGCTGTGAGCTCGTGATCCTGCCCTGCCGGGTTCAATTAGCAGCTGGCCGGCCGGCTGGGTGGAAACGCCGGGTCTGGTTATCGCACCGGATCACGACACCGCACGTCTCGACAAGGAGGTGTAACGCCCGTGCCCTGAACACTACTGACAGACGCTTCCACGTAGTTTCTGCTGATTGTAGGCACCTTTAGCTGCGTAAACAAATCGCTGAGCAATGGGTCAAGCGGACCTGTGAAGCTTGTGTGAGCTCGTGATCCTGCCCTGCCGGGTTCAATTAGCGACTAGCCGGCTGGTAGCCTTAGCGGCTCGCTGGCCGAATGTATGGAACATGCTGCACCTGAGAGAAGAGTTCTGAAATTTGGTACACTTAATCTTTAGGGTCAATGAATCGATTTGACCCGTAGTACACAATTTTAAAAAAATCCTATGAGGAGTAATGACGTCATCTTTTTTTTATATGGGAAAAAAAAACTTTTTGTTCCAAAACCTATTGTGTGTGGTATCAAATGAAAGGCCTTGCTAAGCCAATTCTAAAAATATATCACATTATTATATTTAAGTCACTTGTATAAAATTAAATAGGAAATAATTCTCGAAACATGCCACGTTTGGGCTTCTCCAGGTATGATACGGTTGAATTATTACTTATGAAATATACGTAATATAATGTGTAATATCCTCATCTCTAACCTCAAGAAAGGTACTACGGATTTTTTGTCTTTAAGTATTTTTTTTTGAATTTTAAAGTTACAGAAATTTATGAAAACACACTTAGTTGAAATTTGGCATCGAAAATTCAATTTTGGTTACCGAGAATGATAAAAATAAAGCCAGATGAGATTTTAATTATATGTACATCATATTCGTTTTGCAAAAATAACATGTTATGTGCTTCGGAGGGCACGGTTAACCCTCGGCCCCATCGCAGTTGCTCTCTATGAATAATTAGACGGCGATGGTCGGTCAGGGTCGATAGATAGGGGCCTAATAGTAACCATGGTTCATCGGGTCGTTCGTAGACTCAGTGTCCCACTTGACAGAACAAGATTTATTAATTATAAGATGATAAATACAGATGCGAGAGGAGTTTTGGTTCATCTTTATAATTTTCATTTGTCTATACACACATTATTCCCACACCAGCATCCTTACATTTATTCCCAGGGTATCCATCACCTTCATTAGCTATTTGCCAGCAGAAATGTCCCGCAATGCTAAATATTCTTTTCCTTGAGGCCATATGTATATCTCATGTACCTATTTATGCTGGGCTATTTTTGGTACTCCTGATGGTCTACATCAGGTTTTCAAAACCTTTGATTTCTAATTGCTAGCAGGAGGGCCCAATCAAGCTGAATTATTTTTTCTTCGGGGACGTATATGTATCTCCTGTAGTTCTCCAAACCTTCGATTTATATTTTCCAGCAGACACGTCCCATCGCGCCAAACAATTTTTGCTTTGGGACTATATAATATGTATCTCCTGTAGTTTAGCTGGGCACTTGGAGGTGCACCTGGTGGTCCACTTAAGGTTCTCCAAACCTTCGATCTATGTTTGCCAGCAGGAGCATTCCATGATGCTAAACAATTCTTGTTTTGGTGCCATAAATGTATTTCCCATTGTTTAGCTGGGCTCGTGGTTGTGCTTCTAGTGGTACACATCAGGTACTCAAGTGGAGAAAAAAGTAGCCTTTACCTTCTTCAATGCGATAGCAATCTTTGTACCAAATTTTATCAAAATCCGTTCTGTAGTTTTTCAGGATGCTGTCACATACAAACATCTAAACGGAAAAAATATGTAAAATCTTTTGAAACGTGTTTTGTTATCAATTTCAAGAATTCACTGACAATTTATTTTCCAATATCTTTTATGTACAGGCTTTCGACCCTCTACAAATTTATTATTATGTATAGATTCCGTTAATTTTGCCGGTGTGTATATAATGTGTGTATAGAGAAATGATCACTTTAACCATCAATCGAAAACTTCTCTCGCATTTGTATTTATCATCCTATTATTAATAAATCTTGTTCTGAAAAGTGGGACACCGAGTCTACGAACGACCCGATGAACCATGGTTACTATTCAGCCCCTAACTGACGACCCTGACGGACCGCCGCCGTCTTATTATTCATAGAGAGCGACTGCTATGGGGCCGAGGGTTAACCGTGCCCTCCGAAGCACATAACATTCTTTTTGCAAAACGAATATGATGTGATGTACATAATAATATGATTGGTAATCTCAACTGGCTATATTTTTATCATTCTCGGTGTCCAAAATTGAACTTTCGATGCCAAATTTCAACTAAGTGTGTTTTCATAAATTTCTGTAACATTAAAATTCCAAAAAAATTACTTAAAGACAAAAAATCCGTAGTACCTTTCTTGAGGTTAGAGATGAGGATATTACACATTATATTACGTATATTTCATAAGTAATGATTCAACCGTATCATACCTGGAGAAGCCCAAACGTGGCATGTTTCGAGAATTATTTCCTATTTAATTTTATACAAGTGACTTAAATATAATAATGTGATATATTTTTAGAATTGGCTTAGCAAGGCCTTTCATTTGATACCACACACAATAGGTTTTGGAACAAAAAGTTTTTTTTTCCCATATAAAAAAAAGATGACGTCATTACTCCTCATAGGATTTTTTTAAAATTGTGTACTACGGGTCAAATCGATTCATTGACCCTAAAGATTAAGTGTACCAAATTTCAGAACTCTTCTCTCAGGTGCAGCATGTTTTGAACTACCGCTAGGACTATGGGTGGACACGCCGGGTCTGGTTACCGCACCGGGTCACGACACCACACGTCTCAACAAGGTGGTGTAACGCCCGTGCTCTGAACACTGCTGACAGACACTTCCACGTAGTTTCTGCTGATTGCAGGCACCTTTAGCTGCGTAAACAACTCGTTGAGCAACGGGTCAAGCGGACCTGTGAAGCTTGTGTGAGCTCGTGATCCTGCCCTGCCGGGTTCAATTAGCAGCTACCCGGCTGGTTGGAAACGCCGGCTCTGGTTACCGCACCGGGTCACGACACCGCACGTCTCAACAAGGTGGTGTAACGCCCGTGCTCTGAACACTGCTGACAGACACTTCCACGTAGTTTCTGCTGATTGCAGGCACCTTTAGCTGCGTAAACAACTCGTTGAGCAACGGGTCAAGCGGACCTGTGAAGCTTGTGTGAGCTCGTGATCCTGCCCTGCCGGGTTCAATTAGCAGCTACCCGGCTGGTTGGAAACGCCGGCTCTGGTTACCGCACCGGGTCACGACACCGCACGTCTCAACAAGGTGGTGTAACACCCGTGCCCTGAACACTACTGACAGACACTTCCACGTAGTTCCTGCTGATTGCAGGCACCTTTAGCTACGTAAACAACTCGTCGAGCAACGGGTCAAGCGGACCTGTGAAGCTGTAAGCTCGTGATCCTGCCCTGCCGGGTTCAATTAGCAACTGGCCGGCTGGTTGGAAACGCCGGCTCTGGTTACCGCATCGGGTCACGACACCGCACGTCTCAACGAGGTGGTGTAACGCCCGTGCTCTGAACCCTACTGACAGACGCTTCCACGTAGTTATTGCTGATACATGTGGTCGCCGAAAACCTCAACAAGCGGACCTTTGAAGCTGTGAGCTCGTGATCCTGCCCTGCCGGGTTCAATTAACAGTTAGCCGGCTGGTTGGAAACGCCGGGTCTGGTTACCACACCGTGTCACGACACCGCACGTCTCAACACGGTGGTGTAACGCCCGTGCCCTGAACACTACTGACAGACGCTTCCACGTAGTTTCTGCTGATTACAGGCACCTTTAGCTGCGTAAACAAATCGTTGAGCAATGGGTCAAGCGGACCTGTGAAGCTTGTGTGAGCTCGTGATCCTGCCCTGCCGGGTTCAATTAGCAGCTAGTCGGCTGGGTGGAAACGCCGGGTCTGGTTACCGCACCGGGTCACGACACCGCACGTCTCAACAAGGTGGTGTAACACCCGTGCCCTGAACACTACTGACAGACACTTCCACGTAGTTTCTGCTGATTGCTGGCACCTTTAGCTACGTAAACAACTCGTTGAGCAACGGGTCGCTACGTGCTCAATCAGGGCTGCAGAGTGCGAGATACAAAATCCTTTACAGAACTTAACAAGCACTCAAGTCGACTTTTCGACTCAGACTTTCCCGTGTGCGCTGTCAGCAGGTGTTCATAATCACAATCATAACAGGCTCGACTGTTACATACTAGTTTTATCCCTTGACCGCCTTTAAGACACCCACCACCACGTGTAGAAATGGCACACCCAAACAGGAAATGCAATGAATCTGCTGATGGTATTAAGATACTCAGCAAGCATGATAAACGCGATAAGCAATAATCAGCACTTAAAATCAGACAAAATGATTGACCAACAGTGTGTATCACTTATTTATCAGTATTCGAAATACACATTGTAGTGGTGTAACGAGGAGCACAAATGTGGGCTTTATCGCATTCGCAACGTGCGCGCGAAGGTCACGCTCCAAACGAATAGGCGTTTGAATTCGCGCCCACATGGCGATAATTGAGGATTCCATGATAAGCCGCCTCTGTGGTGTGATAGTGCGAGTTTAGCCTGCCAGACTAAAGATTGTAGATTTGATTTCTAAGGAGTGGGGTTTCTTTAGCCCTAGCCCTAGCCTAGTATAGATGAGGAAAAAAAAACCCGGAAATCCGTATTCTACACTTCTACACTAATATAATAAAGAGGAAAACTTTATTTTTTTGTTTGTTTGTTTGTTTGTATGTAATCGATAAACTCCGAAACTACTGGACCGATTTCCAAAATTCTTTCACTATTAGAAAGCTACAACATCCCTGAGTAACATAGGCTACTTTTTACCACGGAAAATTCCTCATTCCTACGGAAAACGGTTAGCAGCAGGAAAACGGGAAATAAAGCAGATATTACCCAAATTAGCCAAACCGCTTTACCGATCCTCGCGAATTTTGGCACTGATATTACTATCATATAAAAGACGGACATGGTCAGCCCTCGAGGATCTGGAGTACCTAATGAAGACCACCAGCATCCCATATAAACTATAAGAGATACGGTCATGGCTTCATAGAAAAAGTTGTTCACCATGACGGGCCGCTTCTGCTGGCACATGGTCATCGAGGATCTGGAGTACCTGATGTAGACCACAAGCATCCCATCTAAACTATAAGAGATAGGGTAATGGTTCCAAAGTAAAAGTTATTCAGCACGACAGGCTGCTTCTGCTGGCACATGGTCACGAGGGTCTGGAGTTCCTGATGTAGACAACCAGCATCTCATCTAAACTATAAAAGATTCGGTAATGGCTTCAAAGTTAAAGTTATTCAGCATGACGGGCCGCTTCTGCTCGCACATGGTCACGAGGGTCTGGCTGGAGTACCTGATGAAGACCACCAGAATCCCGTCTAAACTATAAGAGATACGGCCATGGCTTCATAGAAAAAGTTGTTCACCATGACGGGCCGCTTCTACTGGCACATGGTCATCGAGGATCTGGAGTACCTGATGAAGACCACCAGCATCCCATCTAAACTATAAAAGATACGGTCATGGCTTCATGGAAAAAGTTGTTCACCATGAGGAGCCGCTTTTGCTGGCACATGGTCATCGAGGATTTGGAGTACCTGATGAAGACCACCAGCATCCCATCAAAACTATAAGAGATACGGCCATGGCTTCATAGAAAAAGTTGATCACCATGACGGGCCGCTTCTGCTGGCACATGGTCATCGAGGATCTGTAGTACCTGATAAAGACCACCAGCATCCCATCTTAACTATAAGAGATAGAGCCATGGCTTCATAGAAAAAGTTGTTCACCATGACGGGCCGCTTCTGCTTGCACATGGTCATCGAGGATCTGGAGTACCTGATGAAGACCACCAGCATCCCATCTAAACTATAAGAGATACGGTAATGGATTCATAGTAAAAGTTATTCAGCATGACGGGCCGCTTCTGCTCGCACATTCACCTCTGATGGAAAGGAGTAATGGACTTTTTAGTACGGGCAAGGATGCAGTTTGATTCTACGGGAAAACAGGTAAGTAGCAGCGGGTGAAACCGCTGGGCGGGCTGCTAGTTTTTAATATGTATAAAATTAGCAATACTTTTTATGTATAAATTAGCAATCCATATTTTTTTAATATGTATAAAATTAGCATAAATTATATCTTCGTTCTCTTCGCACCTTTGACAATCCTTTTACTCCTCATCATGGCTCCAGCTGACAACAAAACGAATTCGCGAAGGTCACACACGACACTAATTGAGGATAAGTAAACGATAAGCCTCTGTGTTCCAGTCGTCTAAGGTATGAGCTTGCGATTCAAAGGTTGTAGGTTTGATTCCGGTAGTAGACATCTATACATATAATAAAGTTGTAGAGGGTCGAAAGTCTGTACATAGAAGATTTTCGAAAAAAAACTGTTTGGTGATACTTAAAATTGATAACAGAACACGTTTCAGCAATTTTTAGATTTTTTTTCTGTTTATCTGTTTATTTGTTTATTTGTTTATTTGTTTGTCTGTTTGTATGTGAAAGCATCACGCAAAAACGATTGAACCGATTTTGATGCAAATTATACCAAAATGTCGGGAAAATTACCGACCAGGTTATAGGCTAAAAAAATTCGACCCCTAAAAGGGGGGGTTGCCACTATACTTGAAATAAGTTTGCACGTAAATCGATATTGCGTGCGTTGCGTGCGGTAGAGGAATAAGTTACTATAAGATGTAAAAAAATCTACTCAAACTATTCCAAGGGGTGAACCAGTCCATGAAACTGAACAACTTTCCCCAAGAAACATAGGTCGAATAATGAAAAAAAAATCCTTCCCTTCCCTACAAATTTAACTTGGTCGGTTATCGAGACGGCTGGAGCATTTTGTATGGGAGGTCCAATTATTTTTTCCTACAGTAGGTAAAAAAATAACTGCACGTATTTTACGACTAAACCAGTCCATGAAACTGAACAACTTTTCCTAAGAAACAGGTCGAAATACGAATAAAAATTTGGCCCTCCCATTTAAACTGAACCGGCCGGCCAGAACACTTTGTATAGGAGGTCCAAATTCTTTTTTCATATTTTGACCTATGTTCCCTGGGGAAAGTTGTTCAGTTTCATGGACTGGTTCACTCCTTAAAATATTTGCAGTATTTTTTTTACTCCTTATACATAATGTATTGAACTACCTACTTATGTTTCTTGGGGAAAGTTGTTTTCATCCTATCTATTCGAAAAGAATAGAAAGTCCTTTTATTTGCACTTTTTAAATAAAGAACTCAACAAATGCGAATAAAACTACTTTGAATTTAGAACATCTTGATGTTCAGTCAGCGCCAAAGAAATAGAACGCAAATATTGTTCGAATAAAGGCTGTATGGGACGACGGCCCATAGTCGCGCGTCCCCAATAGAACTAAAAAAAAGATACGCGCGAATTACAGTCCTAATTATAATTTTCACCAAAAATTACACGTATGTTAGAATTTTATTTAACTTTTTGAAAAATTAGTTCAAGTGACTGTGAAAGTATAACATTGCAATAAAATATGAGGCGCCTTTTATTTTCTCATAGAGGGTGATGAAAAGTAGAGTGAATTACTCGGGCGCAAAATATACTGGGTTATTTTTTAGTCAGTGCGCTAACTTTGCAGGGTGTTTCTACTCATGATTATGATAAATTTTTACTACGGGGGGCCACCTGCGTATTCGCAAAAAAAAAATTTGGGTGTTCCATAGAAAAATTCATACCTACTCGGCAAAAATGTATGGAACACCCAACATTGTTTTTTAGATTTCACAGGTGGCCCCATAGTAAAAATTGATCATAATCACGAGTAGAAACACCCTGCAAAGTTTGCGCACTGACTAAAAAATAACCCTGTATTTTGGCTTCGGGGATTCTACTCTAGAATCCCTTACTTCGCTCTGAATTCAAAAAAGCGCCCTCGCCGTAGAAGTGTTGTTTTGCGCCCTTATGATATCTACTAAAAGTTTCTTGAACTGGTTCACCCCTTACAATATTTGCAGTTTTTTTTTACTCCCATATTGGAGTCGAGATTCGAACACGTACCAACATAATAGTAAAGCAAAATAAAAAACCAGCCAAGAGCGTGTCAGACACGCCCACAAATAGGGTTTGTAGTCAATGTTAAATATCAGCGTTACGAAGTTACCTAATTTCGTTGCTGGTTTGTTTGCAGTAGTAAGTATGCTTACGAACCACAAATTAAAAAACTTTTATTTTTCTTAAAACTTGCGTGGATACAGTATCCGATATAGTTTTTATGGTAACTTCAGACTAAGAACTATTTTTTTTTCAAATATTTAGTTCTAGGAAGAGAAAACTCCCCATAAAAGCAAACACTTCGAGGCAGAATCACTTTTATGTTTCTTTTTTAAAAAAAACCTCGCCTTAATTTTTAAAGATCTATTTAACGATACCCTACTTAATATAGCAGATGGTTTTTTTATCCTCCTTTCACATGTACCTACGCCAAAAAATAAAAACATTTTTTTCCCAACATTCTAAATTTGTGTCAAGCAACACGATCTATCTTCACATCAAAGATGTCGATGGATTGAAAATGACGAAGTTATGAGGGCGGTGCATACAGTTAGTTTGTGTCTTAAATGGGTAGGTGGATTTGCTGGCGATAGTACAGAAATCTGTATGTACATGTATTAAAACTGTTACAGGTCGGTGTCAAGTACCCCTGCAATAGTTTTCAAAAGAACATTTCGATAGCGTGTCTTAGAAACAGCTACAAAAAAAATATGTACAGCTTGATGGGCCACTCCTGCAGGCCTATCACTTTTGGTAGGTAGGTGCCTAAATAAATAAAAAGTATACATACCTATTACCTACACAACCATTTAATAAGAAAACAAAAACAGAAGTGAAATAAGTAAGTAGAAGAAATAGAAAGAAACAAGCATCCTTCGACATGGGCCAACTCGGATTTGCTCCTTCACATAAAAATAATAAAAGAACACCGGTGTTGGTACTGTAGCCAACTACCTATATCATCAAGATGTACCTAACTCAGGCGCTCAGACTTTGAAACAGGAGGGATCAAAGTGGGCTTTCCCCTTCAAAGTCAAGTAACAAACTCACATCGGCGGTAGTCTGGGGTTTCTCCAGGTTATTCCATCATCATCGTCATCACCACTATCTTTGCATGCCCTAATCGTACAAATCACGCTTAAAATAATAACCATGAGACAAACATAGAAAATGAAAACGTACCATTATGTGTAAATTGTGCATGAATCACTCAAAAATTAAGCGATGTTTTTAGATGTTTGGTATGGTGGAAGATAAACGTTCTGATCATATTTTATGATTAGTGAGAACCTTTATCAGCACTGGAGGTACTCTCTGTCTACCTACGTGACGGAACACCATGAACTCAGCAAAATATTAAAGGGCGCCACACACCGGGCCCGTATGCGTGACGTGCACGTTATCACGCGCATAGAGATGACGTTGTATCGTCTGGGATTGTATGAGGCACCGCACACCGTGCTACTCGCGTGATTACGTGCACGCATACATAGGCAGGCCTCTCATACAATCCCATACGATACAACGTCATCTCTACGCGCGAGATGACGTGCACGTCAAGCATACGCGCCCTGTGTGTGGCGCCCTTAAGAGATACGAAAATGTCTGTATTGAAAAATTTGTTTAGCATGATGTGCCGCTTCTGTCGGCTCAAAAACTTCTCTTGGCGAAACGAAGTTCGCGGGCACCAGCTAGTCTACCAATAATGTTTAAAAATTGCTTGTTAACCCATAAACCAAAACTAAAGAGTGAGACCGAATTTTACGAATTTTTCAAAAACTAGTTAAGTTCTCAATACGTACTCTCTTTAAGAATTTGTAAACTTAGCAAATCTTTCTAATATTAAACAACGCAGAAGTGTAACAAGACAAGTTGCAATAGTAAATCTAATGATCGCGTAGATCCCGCGCGGTTGCGCCCGCGCAGCCCGGCAGGCGTAGCGGCCGCGCGCGGCGTTCAGTTTTACTTTCTTGTAGGAAGTGCTATCGCTTTCAATGGGGACCGGTTGGCGGTTGGGGCTCGCCGCCGGTTCAGAGGCTAGTTATCCACTTATGCTGGATTCGAGTTAGGAGAACGTAGCGTAGTATGTTTGCAATAAAATTATGGATATTAACAGAATATTCAAAAGAAAATTAGTCCACTTAGGGTGTTTCGTAAAAGGCAACTTAGAGATTTTGACCTCGGCTGAAAATCTGGCGACTATGGTCAACTGCATGGTGGCGGTGACACCACCTACAATAGCATTCCCAAAGCCGGTTGACTTCAGGCAGGTGGCCGGTCATAAAAAATTGCCAAATCTTTTTTATTTTGTGCACTATCCATAACATCAAAACATGTTGCGCCGACCTCAACCGATTTGGGATAAGGGTAGGCAGATGATGATGATGTCTCAAATGGTAGAAGTTAATGACGCCTTGCTTGACCGAGATGATAAGATAAGTCATGTTTTTGTTCGTAATGTTATTCTGCTAGAATTGGTTCATAGTCAACATGTCAGGCAGGATTTGTTGATGAGGTTCTTGAGAAAGCAAAGGAACCAACAGTCCAACAATAGCTATGATTGCTAAATATCATATGCCTAACATCCTGTATGAAGGGCCTAAAAAGATTTGATTAGATCACGCAATGTATACTACCTATACCTAATATATCAATGATTACTTACTTACATAACTTCTATTGACATAATGTTCGTTATCATGTGCTAACATATATTTCGTTTGATTGCAGGTGAGCCCTCAATTCATCGGCGGTGGAGAAACGAACTCCGTAAGTAGTTCACTACTGTTGTATTGGACTCTATTATAATTGGATGTGTCAGCACAAAAATGCCAAAATTTAAACAATCTATATCATCGCCTACTGTTGTATTGGACTCAATTATTATTGGATGTGTCGGCGCCAAAAGTAAAATACCAGTCATTACCATCCGCGTAGTTCACTACTGTTGTAATGGACTCAATTCTAATTACCTGTGTCAGCGCCAAAAGTAAAATACCAGTCATCACCATCCGCAGTCCGCTGCTGCACATGGTTTTCAACTTGTGATACTACACCATAAGTATAGTAAAGGGTTGTACGGCAAGCTAAAACTGGTAAAGTTCACGGGTAAAGCTGCTGTTTAGGCTCTATCCGACCCGTACAGCGATTTTATTTCGCGCGATTTTTTCTCGCTTTTTTTGCAACACACTGAATCTTATGCAAGTTTCCGCACTGACGGTAAAAATATCTATTTCATACAAAATAAAACGTCAAGCGAGAAAAAAAACGCGGTATGCGAATAAAATTCGCTGTGCAGACAAAGCCTTATTCCCTTATTCCTTAGGCGACTTTTACAACTCGAGTAGAAATGAGGTGGTTACCATTTGGCTTTAAATGGTAACCGCAAGATTCCGGACCTTCCCTCCTTTTCCTTTTGGTCAAATTTGTGTGGTCGGAGAATCGTATCCACTATCTATACTTATCAAATATCTTATTATTACTTTAGAATTACCTAAAATACACACAGGGATTGCCTAAGCGATAAGAGATAACTTTATCGAATATCGTAAAATGTAGTTTAACTGTTACTATGTCTAGGTATTTATATTCGTAGGTATAAAACAGATATTCATGGATATAAATATGTTAGAAGGAGTTAGGTAAGCGTTTGTATCGAACGAAACAAACTGACAGGTACTTATCACCAGGAATCTTGTTGCAAGCAATAAAACACATGGAAGTTCGACCATTATTGAGACCTTGCGATCAAACTGAATAAGTACTCCATTTATTACATGGCTGCTTGTACCTATATTCAGTAGGTAGTAGATAGTCTACCACGTCCCGATGAACCTTAGTGCTAGAGTTTATCAACAGATTGATTGATAATTCTGGGATCCGCATTCTCATTGCGTGTGTGTTCTGTTCCCACATTAACTTCGGCGGTAGTCGACTGGCGTTGACAGCAAATAAATATACAAGTAAGTTGACGATTTGACTGTTTCCGAGTTATGGCTATCAGTAGGCAATTCACTAATAGTGGGCGTCATTAGATAACGTTCACAAAAGAACGCCCTAGTCTGCTTGATCAATAGTAATGATCGTCTACCAAAGTAACAGATTGAATTAAAATGTCTGATAATAACTTTCCAAGATCAGCGAACTCGTCTCGACCTCACCTCAGAACTCACAACAATGGTACTAACGAGTTAGTCACACAAAACGTTTTTCCATTTTATCTTGTTCATGAGTCACATAGCACAATTTGCGGGGAAAGTGTAACCCGGCAGCGTGACGCAACAATAAAAATTGCGCGGACAAAGGAATTGTTGCAACCAGATACACACAAGCCTGACGTAAGGGCTTGTTGTGTAGTTGAGCCACTAATGACCGACGAGCCACGCGACAGCCATCGCCACGCCGCTCCCGCACTGATATATTACACAAGATTGTGCTCAAACACTAAATCAGATATGTGGTACAATTTGAGCACCTCGTTAGATCTCGAGATACGGTGTAACAACCAACCATAAAAAGGTAAAATGTTGCCAGCCCCGGGCCCTCGCACATTGTTTACGTTTTCTGTTCTGAAGTTCTGCAAATCACCGTCGGTCGGGGCTGGTCGTTGCATCTATAAATAAGGAGGTGCTAAAAGCGGCCCGGCCGGGGGACGACGCTTCCTCCGCTTTGAGCGAGGGGTAAACAAAACAGTCTCGGCCTTTGTTGACATTCGCTCGCTTTACGACCGAGCAATACACCGAGCACACAACATCATCACGACCGACGAAGGTGAAGGTCTTGTAATCGGAAGATTTTCCTCCATTATAAGCCGCTTCAACACAGAGTCACTGAACCTTTTCATCATGATCATGGTCTGCGTAATGAAACCGCTCGGTCGGAAAATGAGAATAAGCTTCGCGATTCTCGAAACCGCGTCCATAAACCTACGTGATTTCCTTTCGGCTATGCTAATGATTTACTTAGTGTTGCTCACCATTGTTTCGTCTAATGTAACCTGAGGACAATCGGTAGGTATTCCGAGACATGTGATGGCATTTGTTCAACGGGCTCGTCTTGCATGGTGATCACGGAGCGACACATCTGCATGCGCAGCGAGGCGCCGCGGCCGCCGCGTCCGGCTCCACATACAATAACACTCACTACGCCCATTATATTTTTTACCTTAACAATACGTGCTGCCATCCATCTTTGTCGTCGGGACTGAATATCATTTTCCAACGCTTTTTCTAAACTTGAAAAATATGCGTTAGAAGTTGACTCATGCAGCCGAGCTGCGCTACATCTGCAAGTCATTGACTTTTTTGTTGTCATTCGCTAATAAATTACTAGCACCACATGTAGTACAGCACTTAGGCGGTCGTGTGTCTAATCTAGATGCCTCCCCCGCAACTAGACCTACCATTGGCTCATATGGCGGATATCTGAGCCATGCGGGAGAGCAATGCTCGCTATAATTGTCATTATAGTCATTGCCTCGGCTTAGTGTCAAGCGATACCATGGTCGTACTTCACGATGGAATGTTTAAACTCTAACAATGGTGCCTAAATTGGTTGGGAAGTTAGGTATGACAGTGGGTAGGATATAATTATGTGCGAATGAATCCGGTCGTAACAAATACATAACGTAACGGCTCCACAAGACGAGAAATTAATAGCTGATACATAGATTAGATATGTATGGGCCAACACAGAACACTAAAACGGTGTCCAATATTAGCTATAAGAATGCGTCATACACGTAAACTCATCATGTCATCCACATAAAACACCAAATAGATGTCACCCATGAATCAAATGTTTACGAGAAGGCTACTGTTTCAAAGGGTTATTACTCGTCTGCTGTATAAATAAAGGTTAAATCCTTGATTCGCATGAAGCACCAATCAAAACATTTTGATGTATTGCTTGAGTGTACCCGCAAATTGTAAACTTTAATTAGTCACTCGTAATCTTCTAAGAAGAACTTCTCTATTAGTTTTTCTGCATTATGTATGATGTGATAAACTAACATTCTAAAAAAAGGTTCTGTGCTGTGGCACTGTACAAAATACGATTTCAACCCAAACGAAACACTTCATTTTACTTATAACAAACACTTTGTTTCAATTTTGTACAGACTTTTTTTAACAGCCCCCACCCCCAGACCACACGCATTTTTTTGTTTTTGGGCTATATGGTTAGGGTATCGAGGCCTGAAAACCTGCTGCCAACTATTTGGTTCTTCGGATCTGGGCCTAGGTAATTTGTAATACGATCAACCAGCCCTATCATACCCTCGGGAGAGACTGAGATTGAAGTTGTATTGGAAAAAACCTGATTGACTGAATCACGGACACTTCGAATGGTTGGAAACAGAGGGGCGAAGAGTAAAGGTTGATGGCTACACTCAGAGCTGTACCGTCGAGGGGCCGGCGTCTCAACTCAACTCGGCAGTTATTTTCGCGCAATCATTCAATAAACGCGATGGCCGCAATCGGCAGGACCCTCCATTCGCCACTTCACAGAGAAATGTACCCATTTCGATGGTACTTACGCGAATGACGTTCACTTGTTTATTTTTGGCTGCCCGCGTGAAGATGGACCATAATATCTGCTTTATTATAATTAAGCACCATGTACACTCGAGTCATGCGATTTATCTGCTTTGCAATCATAAAGTACCTCATACATTCGAACCCTCTGGACAATGGAGGGCAATCAAAAGGCACTGGCATCTTTGCACATTGGCGGGACCCACATACGTATAACACAGTAAGTTTTATGGGCAGATTTTGATCACTCCATTTTTGGAAGAAACACATTCTAAATGTTCCGGAAACTTATTAAACCGAGTCAGAATAATCAGTTATCATTAAGGAAAGAAGCACATAACAAAGATAATACGACGTTCATAACATTATTTGAGTTCACGCCTTTCTTGTTACGATCGCGTGCACAGTGGGACAATATAATCGAGACAACGAGCCATTAAGACGCGGCAATTGAACCACGTAACAACAACCAACAACAGGATTGCTTAATTGACCGTTAATTGCTTCTAATCAAATGCGTTCTATATTTAAATGAAATTTTAACGATTTTCAACACTTGTCAACTGTCATAGAACTTGGAGAAAAAGAACGAAGTTTTGAAAATAACATACGTATTAGCTTGTCAATTTTGGATGACAACTATTAGGTACACGATTCTGGCAGTGGCAGTGATGTTATGAGCGTAACGATTCTGATCAGAAACGATACTGCAAAATAAAACGTTACTTTAAAAAGTTATTCAATTACAATTCTAGAACACGCCCAAGAATGTACGCGTAGACTTTATCAAGGATTTATTACTTTTCGTACTAAGAAAAACATCAACATTTAAAACAAATTCAAAATTGTGTTGTGTAGAGACCGAAACCACAACACAACCGTCGTCGGCATGACATGCAAAGGCGCAATCCGTTACGCTATCGGGCCAGTTACACTCTGTATTTGAATAATGACCGTTGTTGTTTGTCTACTGAAATGATTTCAGCATTTTCAGCGGCTGACCCGGCTTTTGTCACCAGATGAATATGTTCATTTGAATTGTTAAGCGCTTACCGCTTACCGTTTTGCTGAAATCTCGTAACCCAGATGCGCGCTCTTTGTTACCAGAAGCCGTTGCCCTCGTATAATAACATGGGTTATCGGTGAATACAGGGTGTAAAATGCTGTATTAGCCGACTTTACAAAGAAGACTGAATTCGACTCCTGCCACAAATTGCAAGTTAGCATTATCTTTGTGAGCTTTCCGCGACTGAAGTACTTTAGAATTTAGAAGATCCTTACACTGTCGGTAACTGAAGGTATATCGAGTCATCTATGGTATTGGATCCCAGAAGGTGATTACCCTGTATTTGTCTCGAAGAATCTTAGCAAAGCACGAATAGATAGAGCATAATGTTTCGCTTTGAAAGTTCCAGAATTAGTTCCAGAAGTACCTAAGAGATTCATGATTATTAAGCCTTTATACCCTTTATAACATGGGGTTATCGCCAAAGCATAGGTATTTTTAGCGAGACCTCGAGTTTATAACAACAAGCCATCTGTGCAGTGTAAATTATTTTTATTGCCAGCGCAAACGTATATGAATGTATTTCCTTGAGTATGTTTTTAAAAGTGTCAATAACCTGTCATGGATTTTTAGTACCTACTTTCCACATTTAAAAATGACGCAGGTAACAATCGTGACTAAAATCTGAAGTTCTAGTAGGTACATAATATTTTCTATTGTCGTTTTATACATAGACATGGATTTTTCCGTTATCTTACCCGGTAGACTAAGTGGCTTTTGAGCGCCCGCGCGCCGTTTTCCTAATTTGTGGTTGAGCTTCCTCGCATCATAGTGCACTAGCTTGCTACCTGTCTTGAAAAGCCCCAGATCGCCATTCAAATAACAGTATGAGTTTCCTTTTTGTTCGGATACATCTCGCTAAGACGACTTTTCTGCCAAATCCAATTTGCCAAACTTGTGATTTCTGATTATTATATAATTTGAGATATATCAAAAGGTATTACGTTTTATATTATTTCATTCAAATATGTCGCATTTGGTACGAAATCTCCGAAATTACGATACGGACATTTCGTTTCAGGACTCCTCTGCGGAAGTTCAGTCGCCCAGAAGATTGGAATCTTTAAATAATTCGAACAAATCTAAACTTCGCGACTGCCGCCGATCCGAATGCTGCCTTTAGATTGGTGCCGGTCACGGCTGCTATTGCTATCAAACAGTACGCGTCACTGTAAAGTTTAAAAACTGATACTAGGGTTCATTGGGTCGGCCATCGTTTCGAAATGAGTAGTGAGCATTTCGTTCCACATCCGTGTACGCAGTTGCTACCTGTTGGTAAAGGTGCCACATTTGTTTCATTTGTTTTGTTCACCTCGAGTCATTGCCCCCTTAAGCGTGGTGTTAGTGTAAACCTCTTAATAAATGTTTACTCTTTCAATATTTTTCTGCTTGTAATTTTGGCTTGTACGTTCGTAATGGATCTTTTATTCAATTTTATCGTTGTTTCTGCGTTGACATCGAATCCAATTTGACTGAATGCGAAAAGTTAAAAACAAATTTCTTCTGAAGAGGTGAGGTAGAGATAGGTGCGCCACCTTTGTCCAAGGAGAAAAAACTTCAAGTCCTAAAACGCGGTAGTAAAGTTTTCGACCAACTTCAAATCTGTTAAATCGATGCTCAGTCTCCTCATGGTTTACGTGCCTGACTGACTAGGGTTGCCACCCTTTTCAAAATGTCTGATGGATGACCCCAGCAACAATACTTCTAAAAACTTAATGTAGTATCGCAGTCATATTATACAAATGTGCGAACCTTCAGTGTTGCATGTTATGTTAAGCTGCGTAGATTGCGACTCTGCCTTCGACGTGGCTTGTGCTTACAGCGGCCTTATATACAGGCTATCGATCGCAGTGCAACAAACTATCACTAAAATCATATTTAGGGACTCGTATTTTACCTATACTAGCGTTACATTCGTATGACTAGTTACTCAGCAAATATCAATACATAACTTGACTTCCAAGCGCCATACGAGGTAAGGAATTTGGATTTCAATTTACGCTGGACAGGACACTCGGGAGTTTGCTATGTGCTTAGCCTCGTAATAGCGGACGCTCTTAGTTACTTTGCGCTCCATCAAAGAGCCGAAATCATTGAAATCTCCGAAGAGCGACTGTAATGATCTGCCTGCCTTGCACGACACACACACGTGACTTTTTGTCTGCAGCATGTCGTTATTTAATAAACAGAGTGTGATGAGGGGTTGCTGGTTGCTGGCTGGCGACGACCGCACATGATTGCAGATTGCCTGATTGCGTTCTTAGCTGGGGAGCTGGCTACATCAAATAGTCGGATATTATTTTGCCATTTTGTTACTTTGTAGGTTTTCGGTTTGTTAGGACTCTGCACTTATTCATCTGTCATTGTTTGTCATAAAGACTATCCTACTGCGATGAGGGCATTCGGAGCGACCAATGAGTGAAACAACCGTTTTGTACGACGAGCGTTTATTGACTAAATATCTTACCAATTACAGCTTATTATAACAACAGTACCTAAGTATTACATGTGGAGGTGCGTCATACACTACACCTCCACCGTTTCAGAAAAAGAAAAAGAAATTAACTTTCTTTTTCTTTTGTTTTAGGTACATTTTATTTCAGTTTATATCTATCAAAATCTATTAAGTGGATGTTTTGTAGTAAAGTTATATATTTATATCTGTAATAAGTATATTTGTTCAGAACATTATAGTGCTATTTTAGGACATCCATATCGAAACAGATAAAATGCATTACAATTGGAATCATTTTGATTCATAAACAAAAACAGAGGAAATAACTTTGCACAACGGTAGATAAAACTTTGTAAGAAGCCCTAATAACATGTAACTATTCTAAAATTAACAAAACACAAACGTTATATGACAAAAATCTAAACGAAACTTAATACTTAATTTAAAATTTTCCAAAAAAAATTGGATAAGCCATAAGTAGTCATATAACTCAAATAACAATCATTTGAATAAACAGTAAAGTATTCGTTTCGACTGAATTTGAATGAATTTATTTTTGAATTACCTTTTTAATTACAGTAGCCATAACTAGGCATAATAGAAATGTTCTAATATTATATTATATTTTAATTTACCCAATTTTGATATTACAATTTTAATCAATAAGTTTATTAAATGTATCACAACATTATTACATACAATTAATTATGAAATCAAATATATTTACTGCTTGCAAGTATTTAAACACTGTTTCATGAATATTTTGTTTAAAATTGTACCAACTTTAGCAATTTCTTACAATAAATCAATACAGAGAAAAATCTGGTCACCTAATTAAAAACATTCAGAAAACTCAATAGTCTCAATACCTACATATAAACCAAATTTAATATGATGAATGACGATAATACTAAATGAAAAACATTTTATGGTTAAGTTAACAAAATGTTGTGTGTAAAATGATGAGTAATAAAGACGTTCTCAGATTTTTAAAGTAGTGTAAGAGAAAATTCAGTTTTTTTAATTACTTAATCATTCTTTCAGTTGATGTTATTCTTTGCAAATACTTAATTATAATTATTAACCAAATTTTTTTTTTACCTTATTATAACTATTAACCTAATTAGGTAGGTCCAATATTAGGAACTTAATAAAAATGTTATTTTGCTAACAATAAATGCTATTTAAGCATTTTAAACTACTACAAGCTACGGTACGGGTTCATTTATCAATTTCATTCAATTTCCAATTAGTATGTCATGTCGCAGTTAGAGTCACAATAATTATTTTGCGCTAACTATAGATAAGTATATTTTTTACAACTGTTCAAAGGTAACTAGGTATTACATTGAAGTGTGACTGACTTTCAACAAAAATATTATCGATTATAAGTAGAAGTAAAATGTCAGATGCTTAGTAAAATGTATAAATTGCATGATAATTTTATAAGTAGTGTATAAAGTAATATTTATTAATTTAAAAAAATATATAGGTATAGACTCTACAAAATAATAGTTTCGATCGCTTTTACCTACTTACTCTTCGCTCATTTTACTTTCTTAATCTCCTGATTTCCTACTTGCTGTAATTCTACCTCCTGAAAAATAACTTTGTTTTACTTTTAACTAAACAATTATATTTGAATTATCTCTTCTCTTTCTATTTACCATATTTTGCTTAAATTCATTCGTATTTTATTACATATTTCATACAAAATCTTCACTCACGCGGTACACATTTAACTCCTCAGAGTTTTTAACTCCTTTGGGCCGGCCGGTCCCATTCACATAACAATTATAAACAATATAAGGTACATTTTTATATGAGTCGACTCACACGTACTTTGCGTGTACTTTACTTATTAACTTTTATATATTTATACGTAGGCCTTTAATAGAACCTATCGTTGCTGTGCGCACAGCTAATTATTATAGGATCATTTTTTAATACATTTTAGTCTCCAACAGTTTTAATGTTTACTGAAGGATATGATCTCTATGAGGGTCACGATTTAAGACTTCTTGGTCCCCAACTATCTTCACAGAGGAAAACTCGTTCGCACCATGATCAGATGAAGGGTCGGATCCCTATGTACCTTATTGTGTACCGATTTTACTCAATCACACTCATTCATACCTATTCAAACAAATGCCATTCATGATTCACTATCTAATTGAATTCTTTGGCATAAATAATTTTGTATTGCTTTGGATCCAGTAGCACTACAAAACACCTATAACCAAATTATTCCCTACTGTCATTATACCTCACCATACCAATCCTATACCTACTAAAACAACAATACTTTATTACACTTCACATTTATTACCAGGAAAAATGTAACTAATTGTACTCTATGGTTCAAAAAGATCTTTAATACATTTCTCTGGATTGCACCTTTCGTATAAACCTAACATTTACTGAAACATAACTAATTGCACTCAATAAGGTGGCAATAGATATTTAATATGTTTCTGAAACAACGAAACCGTATTTCCTTACATCCTTATGAATGACAAATTTTCAGACAAAATAAAACATTTCACAACAACTTCTCTCAAGTTATACTTTACTTCCGATAACAAATGTAAGTAGGTAAATCTGCTATTAAAATATCAATACCTGTTGTGGCAATCTAAATCAATGCGAAATTACTAATATACTTGTGCGAGCAACGCCAGCATTCCGCGGCATCAGCTTTACCTGAATCATACACGTACTTATACGCGTGTGACCTAAATTCTAAGTTGAATAAACTCTGCACACTTCAGTTCTAAGAAAACAAAAACTAAAACTTTGATCAAACACAAATCTATTTAATACTCAGCTATTTATTATATTTTACTACAAGAAAGTAGTTAGGTACATAATATCCGCCTTATTATAAAGATAATAAACCAGAAAACCTTGAAATTGACACAATGCCGCTTAAATACGAATTACTGCAAGTTACCTTCTTATCCGAACAAAACTTAATTTATTTACGAAGTTACAAAATATTTACCTTATCAAAATTATTTACTGATTGATTAAATTACGTCACGCACTCACAATTTACTTGAAATCTCATGAAATATTGGGCTGAAAATAAGAATGAATAAAACAAAGTTTTATTTAATCAATGTGAATTAAAAGTCAACATAATTTGTTAGATCATAAGGTAAATATTTTCGTCATTATAAGTAAATTAAAGCGGATTTTAATATATATTTTTTTTACAGGAACGCTGTCATGAATAATTAAACTCATATAAACAAAATAATGTAGAAGTAGAAATATTTATGGCATATAACTGTTATACATTGGGAATGCGTCATACCATACATAATCTTAAACAGCTTCTCAAGTCTTTTCTTTTTTACCAAAACTGAATTTGACATAGGTAAGTATGTAAATTGCGTAAATTATATACCTAGTACATATATTATTATATCCTGATTATATATAAAAGTTTATGGTATGATAAAATCTACGAAAAATGAAACAATAAATAAAATATACCTGAACAAATCAGGAAAACAAAATCTACAATTTAAATAGATTCCTTTTTTTACATAAGTATATAATAAGTAAAATGACTGTTTTTTTGAACTTATACAGATTTTTGTTTTTAACAATAATAGTTTAATGCTTAACTAAAAATAAAAGTTATCAATGAAATTACCTAATAAAATGTGTTTTAGATAAAAGGTAAGTATGTAAGTAATTATTATCTTTAATATAAAAAAGTTCTGTGATTAATTTCAACCAAAATGTGCGAAATCTATTTATAGCTCACTATAGCTATTTACCTATTTATTGTCTACCTATTTGATATACAGCGCATCCAGTACAACAAGAAGAAGTACCCTTATCTGTCACGCATTCTGTACGTACTTAGATATGAAATTAGTTATCCATCGTCTCTTTCTTATAAATACAAATTTATTGTCTTTCTCTTACCTCGTGTCACGTTATGTGATGCGCGCGGTCGCGGTAGTGTACAATGAACTTGATGGTCAGCAATTTTGACTCGTGGCTCGCAGGCCGTTGTTGCTGAGTAAAACACTTAGATAAGCAAGTAATTAATGTGGAAATTACACTAGGACATACTTTTCCTCTAAAACATTACTTATATTAACACATTAAAGTAGCTACTTACTTACCTTTCTGTTTTGTGTAATTTGTATAGTTTAACTTTACGTAAATTCTTACTTCTTTTAGAAACTGAAAAAGTATAAATATCAAAATATAAATTTAACTAATACAATGTTCCAAATGTTAGATACCTTACCGTAATATTCGATCTGAAGAATGTAACTTGCATATTATCTTCAATAAATGAACCCGTTCACTTTTACTTATAAAATAGACCCCACTTAAACATAATTATTATTAGTATTACCTACGTTAATAGCATAGAAGTTATGGTGTCGTACATGTACGACGATATTATATAAAACTATGGAATTTTATCCTTCATCTTCCTGAAATACTTACTAAATCCGTTGATGTCATACATACATTTTTGTTTTCATAATCTTTGTAAGGTAATCTACTTTTCTTAAGTAATTAAATTTGAAGTATGCTATCCGGTTCTGTCCATGCCCAAATTTTTATTCTTAAACCAGGAATGAAGAAAATAATAACAATAAAAACACTTGCCGAAAATTACCTTCGCCACACACGATTCACATCACTTCACTACCTACATGACTCACTCATTGCATCATCGCTGTCTCCGTTATCCCAACCATATTTCCTTTGGCAACTGGGAAACATAGCTAGGGTCGACCCATCTGACCCCAACAACTCCCGGCCGCCTGCACACCTACTGCAAAACCATAATCATCCTTCCGACACCATCTTTCTCCCTGCGCCCAGCGTATACACATCTTTCTGACTCCGACATCCTCTCCGTACCCAGCAGCTGACTCTCCATATATTCTCTTTACTACGCAGCATCAAAGTTTTATTTTTTTCTTCCACGAAGTTATCCTGGATGTCCTGCCTGACGCAGTCCAGCAGTGGACACTCATATTTTGCAACATAACACGAAGAAAAATATCCTTGCAAAGTCACTCTACATTTTCTGTTCACTTTTCTATGCGTTATTTAATTTCACAAAAATCAGTCCATGATACACGTACAATAGTCTGTCACCGTAATTTGAAACCGAGCTGCGCAGCTGCGTATAAGGCAGCGCTGGCAGGGTCGCCATGCGATGAGGGCATTCGGAGCGACCAATGAGTGAAACAACCGTTTTGTACGACGAGCGTTTATTGACTAAATATCTTACCAATTACAGCTTATTATAACAACAGTACCTAAGTATTACATGTGGAGGTGCGTCATACACTACACTACTCTTCGGAGACTACGTTATGAAATCCGTCTAGATTGCTGTCTATGACTAATTGACTATCTAGAAAACCGGGCACACAACCCTATGTCAGATGTAGTATCGACCCAGTGTCCCACAGAATTAGTATCTACTACGAATTTCCCTATTAGGCAGTTCTTAAACAGCACCGACACTGACACCAGCTTCATTCGATCGATCATCGACTCGGTCCCACATGATACGAGTGAACGACTCTTTTCGCTTGCATTGTAAAATACAGAAAAATGTAGTCAGCTCTTAAGCTATCAGTTTGGAGCGCAACTCTTGCGCTTGAAATCGACAGTGATTACAATTTCCCTGGAGCTGGAGCAACGTCCGATGGAAAGCCGCGGGCAGCGTGCAGCGTTTAACCAATGTTCCGCTCTGATAACTGTATAATTACGCGCCCGCTGTTTTCCTTCGACACCGCCAACTGACCGCCAGTTAACCCCTGCCTTTTCACTGCCACATTTCACCCGCGTTTTGCTTGGCAAGTTTGTATTTGCTACACTTTCGCCTTTGTTTATAAGACCGGAATATTTTGAACCAAACCCCATACTATTTGCTGTGAAATGGCCACCCCCGTAATTCATACTGCAGTCTCTTCATCATACCCCAAAAGTCATTAGTCCAGTATTCAGCTACCCTCACCGCATTGTCGGTCGCCAGCATCAGTTGCGGCCCAAGGTTGCGGCACTTGCATTCTCATACACCGATTGAACACAGCGACTCTCCTCTGCCTTTGTTTGTAAGACAGGAATATATTAGGCCCGATCATTCCTTTCCCTGACATTTTCGGAGTAGAACAACATGACAGGAACTTTCCGTTGTCACTTTATCTAGTGTACACTCTCGTTTTACACCGCGCCGTCACTTTGAGTTAGTGACGAGGTTTTGCCTCGAACAAGACTTGCAATACAGATTTCCATTAAAGCGACATGCATTGGCTTGTACCTCAAGGGAGTGCCTAAACTGAGGACACGAGAGATTCAGGATCTTTCGATTAAAGCGATGGGCAAAGCAGGTGCATGCATAGCCTGTGCATAGCGCATCTCATTCTTTAGTCGCATGGGGCACCAAATCGACAAACGACCCGATGATCGGTAATTATCGTGAGGTGTCGTGTGTGTACCTAGTCGTATTAGAGGAACGATAAGATGTCAGCCACTGGCCTAAAATTCTATGCATGTAACAGTTGAGTCTCATAGTCAACTCTTACGGACACTTAAGAAATTGAAATGGGGTGATATCTACATCTACATCTACACTAATATAATAAAGAGGAAAACTTTGTTTGTTTTTTTGTTTTTTTGTTTGTTTGTTTGTTTGTATGTAATCGATAAACTCCGAAACTACTCGACCGATTTCCAAAATTCTTTCACTATTAGAAAGCTACAACATCCCTGAGTAACATAGGCTACTTTTTACCACGGGAAAATTCCTCATTCCTACGGGAAAACGGTTAGCAGCAGGAAAACGGGGAAATAAAGCAGATATTACCTAAATTAGCCGAACCGCTTTACCGATCCTCGCGAATTTTGGCACTGATATTACTATCATATAAAAGACGGACATGGACAGCCCTCGAGGAACTGGAGTACCTGATGTAGACCACAAGCATCCCATCTAAACTATAAGAGATAGGGTAATGGTTTCAAAGTAAAAGTTATTCAACACGACAGGCTGCTTCTGCTGGCACATGGTCACGAGGGTCTGGAGTACCTGATGTAGACAACCAGCATCTCATCTAAACTATAAAAGATTCGGTAATGGCTTCAAAGTTAAAGTTATTCAGCATGACGGGCCGCTTCTGCTCGCACATGGTCACGAGGGTCTGGAGTACCTGATGTAGACCACCAGCACCCCATCTAAACTTTATTAGACTCGGTAATGGCTTCAAAGTTAAAGTTATTCAGCATGAGGGGCCGCTTCTACTGGCACATGGTCACGAGGGTCTGGAGTGCCTGATGTAGACCACCAGCATCCCATCAAAACTATAAGAGATACGGTAATGGCTTCAAAGTTAAAGTTATTCGCCATGACAGGCCGCCTCTGCTGGCACATGGTCATGATGAGTAACTTCTGCTAGAATGGATTAATGGACTTTTTACTACGGGCAAAGATCCCATTTCTACGGGAAAACAGGTAAGTAGCAGCGAGTGAAACCGCTGGGCGGGCCGCTAGTTCTGTATATTTTCAAATAGTATTGTAAGTATCTTGTAAGGGACTTATACGAGTGTACTGTGTGGACTGTAAATCACGAATGTTTCCGCTGAGTCACGTAAACAGTGTTCGCTGGATATGGTAGAGGAACATAGGACAATCTCCGACGAAGGCCAAGTAGTCGTGAAGCCAGCCTCTGCTGCCTGTTACTGCACGCTAAACAATAGCTACTAATACGCACTAAACTTGGATACGAACTTACATAGTTATAACAACCTGCTGTACATCTTGTTTCTGTGTCAATGATCAAGCGAAGTGTTATGTTAACCTTAGACAATGTCGACACATTTTAATATTTACATTATTTTGGGCCATAAAAAGAGCATGTTTAGATGCATCTCAACGCAGCTGCTGACAATAAAAACACAACCAAAGTTAACACATATGTATGCAGAGTTCGTTGCGTCGCATGTTGACTGCGACTAGTAAGCACTTTGAATTGTTGATTGAATCAAGCCTAGTGGGGTTAGAAGCTGTTTAGTCAAGCTGGATACAATACAAATCTCTACAGCTCGGTTATTTGGCTCCTATATTACGAATGACTCTTGGTACTAACTTAGCCCTGAATCTAGCAAGCTACTCTCTTAAGTTGTTGTAAAATGGTGTGCCTGAAAATAGCGTAGTAGTTGGTAAGTAGAGAGTGCAGGGGTTGAAACAAGCGCTAGCTTTGTATATCGGTAGGTTAGGTACACTATGGACCTGGTCTCATACTACATGAGACGTCTAAGCAAGCTTGATTCGAGCCGCTAGCCTCAACCGGCAGCAATAAATAGCTCCGTGTAATAATTTGTCCGTTGTATTCCTAAACACAGTGGTTGCGTGTTTACGACGCCCGGACGGCGGCGGAGAGCCGAACAGAATATACAATGACGTGTCATTCACTTCGATAGAGGCCGCATACGAGATGCGGATCATACATTATGTATGGAGTGTGTGTTCCGCGTCGCAGCCAGCCGATCTGACCTTCGCGCGTTTTCATACTACACCTCTGACATGAAACAGATCTTGCCACTCATAGATGGTCTAGCAAGAGGCTTATGAGTAGCGTTAAATCAAAGCTCCACTAGTCAGGCATTCTAAACTGGAAGTAAGTAAACTCGAAATGGACGAATAAAATCTTAAAATTCAAGTCATAGTCGTTTGAAAGTCCCAGAGTCGCCTGTATATTTTGTAAACATGTAAACACTTCAATTAGGAGAAGAAGAAGGAAGAGCAAAGATTAGACAGGGGGTGAGGCAGGGATGTCCACTTTCACCACTCATATTTAACATCTTTATCGAAACGGCCATAAACAAAATCAAAGATTCAGGAGCAGGGGGGGTAAAATTTAACGGGGAGAACATTCAGTTTATTAGATTCGCTGACGACATAGCTGCAATAGGGAATAGTGCAATAGATCTAGAAAAACTAATCACTGTTATGGATCAAACATTCAGTGAATATGGCCTAAAAATCAACATCAACAAATCCAAAACCTTAGTCACATCTAAACATCCACAACATAATAGACCGATCAGCCTAAATGACACGCCACTAGAAGAGGTCAAAACCTTCAAATATCTAGGCAGCATAATTACTAACGACTCCAGATGTACACCAGATATAAAAGCAAGAATAGCTATGGCAAAGAAAGCTTTCAACGGAAAGAAAACACTGCTAAAAGCCAGAATTTCATCACATGCTCGTAAAAAACTGATCAAGGTGTACGTCTGGAGCGTAGCATTATACGGCTGCGAAACCTGGACAATGACACAAAGAGACAGGGAACGGTTAGAAGCCTTCGAAATGTGGTGTTGGCGTAGGATGGAACGGATAAGCTGGACAGAGAGAAAGACCAACGAAGAAGTGCTCCAACTTGTGAAGGAAAAAAGAACGTTACTGAAAACAATAGAAAAAAGAAGAGGAATCATGTTGGGACATCTTATACGACATGACCAATTATTCAGGACTATTATTGAGGGCAAGATCGAAGGAAGGAGAGGGAGAGGAAGGCCAAGAAGGAGTTATTTAGACCAAGTGAAGGAGAAATTAATGGTCATGTCGTATAGGGAGGTCAAGGAAAAGGCGCAAGACAGAGACAACTGGCGGTTACTCCACCGACAAGAGCAGTGAGCTCTTAAATAAGAAGAAGAAACACTTCAAACGGTTTTACTTACTGAGTCCGAAATATTTGAAGTGCTGTTAACGTCTTTAATTTTGCGTGGAAGTTCGAACTTCGAAGTGGTTTTTCGGAGTCGAATGCACTTTGATAATCTAAAACTCTAACATACCTCTTGACTTTTAGCTAAATAAGTATACAGTGTTGTAAGGCATTCATTCATGCATGTAAGCTGTTTTGCGTGGTAGTATGGTTCCTTCTGCTATCAGTGCGGCTATGATCTTCGCACAATGTCGCACTTGGCCTGTGGTTTGGCAAACCGTGTGGGCTACATGTCTGTACGCAGATTTATGGTCATTCCTTCCTTCGGCATGGACCGTCGATAACATTGTTCCATCCATCTACAAGGCGTTTCCTATACTGTGGTTAAATAAATAGTGATATTTATACAGATATTTGACCATTCCATGACTATTAGAACACATACCGTTATTCTTACTTTTTTTGTTATTTGGGTATTATAATCACCGCTAGCAGATAGCTTCCATACCATACCCTAAAAAATATTATCGAGTAAAATGTCTTATTCCCACGGTAATCAGGCGAAACTGTAGCCGGACCGAAGCTCTCAGAATGTAATAAAATAACTAGGTCGGATTTAAGTATTGCACTGTATTTTTAATTTGACATAATTATATGTTTTCTCTGAATAGGCATCCTCTGTGCGTTTATGGTGCTTTTAACAGAGGATTATAGAAGCAATTAGCAGTATTTTTTACTCAAGGTACCTACTTTATAGCGCCATAAACTTCCAAGGGAGAGTTAAGTAATTAGATTTTATCTTCGCAGCTTTAAAAAATATTGTCTTTCTTTTTGTTGTTAACTAGTCGTACTAAAACGTTGGGTTGCCAGCGCAGTGTAGATAACAAGAGTCTATTGCCCTCTCTCGATAGGTGATGTCAAAGAATCACACTAGACAACATACCTACTCATACACTTACACAGGCATACATAGCGGCTTACTTAAAACGTGCTGGCTGGTCACTGGCTGAGAAAGCAGCAGTGTAGCTACTCATACTACTAGGTTACCTGGAGTCTTGTCTGCATAACTCTCAGCATACCATCATGTTATGACTAAAGACGATAAGATTGGTTCCTAAAATTAAAGCAAGGTTTATATATTATAATACGTTCGTTACTGAAGCGGGCAAAAAAGGTGCAAGCAGCAATGGTAGATTTACTGTAGGTTTACTGTCTCTTCTTTTAGGGAGAATGTGTTATGTCATGTGAATAGCAAAGAAATGCTATCGCGAGAATCGACACGAATGCGGAGGAGGCGAGGCGTTGCGTACTGAACGAACAATAGCGCACAATCACCGCGATTGTGCGGCGTCTGCGCGCGCGCACCGCCCGTGTCAACCGCCTCGCGTCGCGCGTGAACCGCCCATTGTCATGCTGATGATCCTCGCAGCCGCCAGCCAGCAGGTTCGACGCTCCGGACAAACAATCCACACATTTGCATCTCCAAGTGTGACCAAGAGGATCACACAAACCACCATTTTCGTTTACCGGCGTATTTACAAAAATAAATAATGCATGATAGGACCGGACAGAAAAGGTCGTATAACATTAAATTTCGACGCACCCCACGGCTCTTTAAGCACCACTTTAGGGCCCGGTTAATTGGAAATATTAACCATTTTTAACTTGGAAGCCATTAGTGAAAAGGAGAGAAGGCCCGGCAGGTAGACGCAGCCTCCCGGGGCGGTTTTTTGTCGACGCTGGCAGGTACCCGGCTCGATCCTTCCGAACAGATTGTGTACGTTTTTTCTACGACATAAAAATAAACGAAGGTCCCGAAATCAGGATGCAGGAGCGTCCGTAAATCTTTCCAATACGGTTGAAAATGCATTCGGCTTCTTACAAATCCCCAAGCTGTATATTTTGGGTTTTCTGGCCGAACAAAGTTGTCAAAATTGTAAATAATGATTTGCTTTTGGCGTAACTACGCGAAATTTTGTAAACTCGTGAATTTTAACGTTTCCTTTTTGTTGCGCTATTGCGATTGTTCGTGAAATTACACAACACACGTGACTAAGGTACAAAGCGAGTTATTCAATGTTCGTTTCTGCTTGTTTCAGAACCAATCTCGGCCAGCGCAAACGATGACGGTCGGCGCAGCGGGCGCGGCGTGGGAGCAGCACCCGGCGCTCGCGCGAGCGGCGTCCGTGCCGGCCCAGCGCGCCGCGCTCGCCGGCCTGCTCGACCGGCTGGGACACCGCCGCCTCGAGCGCACCACCAGCGAGCCCGCGCCGCCGCCGCCCGCCACCTCCCGCTACAAGACCGAGCTCTGCCGCCCCTTCGAGGAGGCCGGCGTCTGCAAGTACGGCGACAAGTGCCAGTTCGCACACGGCATGCGCGAGTTGCGCAACCTGCAGCGCCACCCCAAGTACAAGACGGAGCTCTGCCGCACCTTCCACTCGGTCGGGTTCTGCCCCTACGGCCCGCGCTGCCACTTCGTCCACAACGCCGAGGAGGCGAGGCGCCGCGAGCCCGTGTCGCCTGGAGGCTCGCTCGCGTCGCTGTCGTCGGGCTCCGGCTCGGGCGGCTCGTCCGTCACGTCGTACATGAGCGAGGGCTCCCGCTCGCCCCGCTCGCCGCACTCGCCGCTGACGCCGCAGTCCCCGCCGGCGATGTCGCCGCCTGCTGTAGGCGGTGCGGCCGCCGCGTTCCAGTTCCGCCGCACGCAGTCCCCGGACGAGCTGGACGACGACCGACTGCCCGTGTTCAACCGCATCTCGTCCGCGTTCGGCGACCTCGTGATCGCCTGAGCCCGCCGCGCGCCCCGACCGCCTAGTCCCTAAGTTAACTTATACCGAGCTAAGCATAGCGTAAGGACCGTCACCGTAGTGCCTCTCGACGTCTTCCAGGCCGCTCCCGGCGCGCCGCCGCACCGCACCCGCTCAACGAATGATCTCCAGTTTGTCGATACGATACATACTTCTCGCCCTGTAATATAAACTTACCGAGTTTCTACTGGCGTCTCGAATGTTTGCGGTGTGATTTAGTAATACGTTTCTTTTTTAGTTATTATCGGCACGCACTTGTAAATGGCACCTTATATTATTAGATATTTATTGCGTAGCTCGCGGAAGTCTTCCCGATGCGATCCTCCGCCGAGCGGTGGTCTCTGTAAAGTTAGCTATAGAACGTTATTTATTATGTACTGCCTCTCCGCGCCGCGTACCGTACCGCGAGAAGGCGCTCGTGATCTATTTTTAAGGGTTAAGATAATAATTTATTATTTATTTCGAGTCTCTTTAACTTTAATAATGTTTTAGTAGCGTCGCAGCTGCTTGCCGCACCGCATTCGGGGCGGGCGTCGCCGGGACAAGCTCTTTCAATTACAAGTTGTAGAATACAACCGTCGGCCGAGCCGTCCGCTCGCCAGCAGCCGCCGGCAGCGGGGGCCGGCCGACACGGCGCGGCTCCGCGGGCCCACCACACCGTCCTGCATGCACCCAGCGTCGCCGACAGTCCTCTCGTCCGCGCCCAAACCGCAACGATCGCAGCCAACCAGCCTCGCGAGCGATCCAACCACTCGGCCCGGTCGAGAACTATCGCCCGACGTTGCCAACAACACGCAGCCTCGGACTTTTTTCTTTTGCGTCGTGCGAGGAGGGCGGGCAGCGAGCTGAAACCAGTTTTGGTTTTGGTGATTCTTTTTTTCGTCCTCGCGCCGCGTTCCTCCCGCAAAAAATGTCAGAACCGAGATCCGCCCGCGGAGCCGCCGGCCCTAGCACGAACACTGTTGTATCATATTTAAGCCAGACACGTTTATTTATTCGCTGGTAGACCGCTTTTGCCGCGAACGTTGAATTGGTTCCCTCAAGGGTCCATGATCATTCTAAATTGTCAACAAAAGGGCCTACGCGCGATATAAATAGCCGTGTCTCTATACGAGCGGCCGGCGAATCCCTCGCGCGCTTCCATCGCCGGCCGCCAACAATAAAAAGAGTGCCTTTTACTTTATAACAAATCGATTATAATATTTAATTTTTAGTTTATCGAGATAGATGATTGTTTATTTATTATCTCCTTTTGAATATAATATTCAAATTGGCACAGTTATTACTTTTGTACTTGACAGAACTAAGTGATTAGTTTCGACGTAGCATATAGTTTTTTCTTTGAATTTAAAGTGTGATATTTTATATTTATAATAAAGTATAAAGTTTTAATTAAGGGACCAATGTAAGTGTTTAGGAGAAATTCAGATGAAACCAGCCTGATCTTACTGAGAGACTGCATCCTCGCGCCAACATTATTCACTATATTTTGTTATACTTAAACCGATCTACATTTTGTACTTTTAATAAAATATATAACATTTTGACCGATACCGGTTTTGTGTTTATTTGTAGTTGGTACGAACCAGGATGGTTTAAGTTTTGTTTTTGTTTGCTATTCGCTACTTCATTTCAGTTTTTCTCAGCCCTACGTTTGTAGATGTAGCTAGGAGTAGCCGTGCATGTGACCACTGAAAGATAATAATTTTTGTACCTAATAAGTTTAGTTGTAAGCGTTTTCATAAAGTTCGCAAATATTATTTATTATCAGTTCATTACGAATTATTAAGCATTGAAGCTGATTTATTTAATTTCTTTTGTATTTAAACAGACATTTAAAGTACTACGATACATGTAACTTAATGTTAGTAATATATCATGAGTCATTTAATATAACAGGCATTAGTTTAAAACTCTAGTACCTATGTCACTTGTAATTAAGTATTTAATTTTTTATTTAATTCCAATCATTAGTTAATCTTGAAAAAGTGATTCTTTTTTTATGGACAAACAAATTACATAAGGCTAAAGCTTGTTTATGACATTTTCTTGTAAGTTTACCTTATTTCCATCTGCATTTTTATTGAATTATAGTCAAAATACGTTAATTACTTTTGTTTTTATTTTTGTTTAATTCCTTTCCTTTTAAGTAGCGTTTTTATTTTTACAAAATAAATAGATTATAGCTACTTAAGTGGTCTATTAACACGACTGTATTTACAGAAAAACAAGTAAAAGTACACCTTGTTATTACAAACAGGTTTGACGCGCTTTTAGATGTCGAACCTATAAATGCTATAAATGATTTATCAGTTAACCTTTTTTTATAATAAAATAAGTAATAACATGGTTATTTTTTTAACACACCACACATAGATATACATCCAATGACACTTAAAAGCAGAGTAGTCGTGTTATATAAATAAAATTAAAAATATTTATTTTTAAATCTGAAAATCAAAGAGCATCACAACACAAAAGTAGCCCAATGAATGACAATGTCTGGAAATTGCACTAAAGTACGGCCGTTCGGATGGGATAGGCCATATTTGACAGCTATCAAACCCATACTAGAAGACATATTAAACAAAGCAAAATAGACCATTGGTCATTTCATAGCATTTACACGATTTTGACAGCTGTCAAATATAGCCTAGTCTAACGGCCTTACTCGATATTTAAATTCGATATCTAAGCATTTGAATAATGTTACAAAAGATACTTAGTGAGCAAATCAAATGATTATTAAATAAGTAACAAAAATTCGTTCTTCACATTGGACTGAAAAAGTGAACAAATGATACCTGAGACGATATGAATAAAATAGGTAAGTACCAATTCAAAATATCATCTGCTTCTCCTTTCTTCTACAAGTAAGACACCAAGTAAGTACTAAAGACGCGATAAACCCTGGTATCAGAGTGCTTACTTACGCCATAATAAGGGGCCTAGGCACATGTCTAAAAGGATAGAGTTTGATTCCCGTCGATGAAAACAATTCTTAGATACCTATCTCGGGAAATGTACTGATTTACTCTATGTAGAGGAGGATTGTGTTGCTACATATTTTATTAATACTCGTACAATTAAAAGAATCCATTGGATAGGATCAAAGATAAACCACAGCACAGACCAGAATTTGAAGATAGAATATGTCCCAGATCTATGACATTTACTAAACTATCAAAAGAAAGATGTGTTTTACTACTACGTGTTTTAAATCAATTTTAAATACAAGAAATCTATGGAAAGTAATATTTTTATCGAGATTTCGGAATTTGCGTCATGTTTAAATTATTTCTTGAAGTAGAATCATCCTGCAATGTTTGCACATATAACGTTCGTTTCGATGTTTATTTTCGAATATTTTAAATGCGATTTAATACGATGACGCATGCCCAACGGTGCGTTGACGGATGCGTCGAACGTTGAAACGGACGTTATAAGTGTAAAGCGCCTAAGTACCAAAGTACCGTTTAAAAAATAACTCAGTATTTCAAGAGTCATTATTGCCAGGTGGCTCAGTTAGCCTACAAACTGGACTAGACCACAAGCTTACCTTTTTTTACTTGTGTAAAAACAAGCTCTTCCCATTAAAACACGTCAACGCTTTTTGAAATTATAATCGTGGTTTTATAAACTCGCAATTTTTCTCTTTCTTATTTGGTTAAACATGTAGGGAGAGGTAAACATCGGAACAGGTTATTTTTCATAAATAAAGGCTATGATGATAGGTGTGTACGATCCATATATAGCCATTGCCATTTTAAGTATGCAAGTAGGTATTAAAATTATTTAACAACATAATATTGGTGATATGTACTTATTTATAAAGAATAGCCAGTAAGGTTTAATTATGGGTTTATGTGATGATCATATCATAACATTAGTATTCATATTCATATCTAATAGGTAAGGAACTAAGTAGGGGAGACCCGGGTAAAACCGTATACCACTGTTATCTCCGAATTCGTTTTGAATTTCGCGAGCGCGCGTCATTTGTAAGCAGCTACCATTAGGATCAATCCGTCAACAAACATTTGTCGATGCATGCGATGAAAAAAAAATGATTTGAAGGTGCTCCCATCTAATTTTTGCGTTTACAAATGCGTTCACTGTATAAAATAAGTGAGTAGTAGGCAAGTACCAAATTGGTTACGTATTTCTGTGTGTATTTACTGTATAACCATAGTGTTTATGCCGGCAAATCAAACTTGTGTATGTAGTGAAGCTTCAATGTATGTGTACTGGGACCTGGGGCAAAACCGTATGGGGTAAAACCGGCCAGGTTGATTTGTATAGGTACATTTACAAAGAAAAAATGCAAAATGCTATTGAAAGTGTGGTTGGTGGTGAATTCCGGTATTTAAAATCCACACAAAGTTATGTCATACCGAAATCGATGCTGCAAGACCGGGTGAATAAATTTAGATCATCTGGTAATCTGGTGGCAGCTACCAGCAAAGGATTGGGAGGTATACGGTTTTGTCCACCCCCGGGGTAAAACCGGAAATTTATGACTTTTTGTTTGAGACTGATTGTTTACTTTCCTTATTGATTTTAATAGTTAATGACCAGTGCAATGTGTACCAGGTTATATGCTTTAATAAAGGTTACCAAATGGTCACCCAATGTTTATTATTGGCTGAGCTACATAAGTTTTCCGTTAAATATACGGTTTTGCCCCGGTCTCCCATACTAGTAAAAATAGGCAATATTAAGCAAGTATTAAGATAAAAAATTAAGCGCCGTTGTAAGTAGGTAGGTACAATTAATCTAGTAAGGAAATATCCCATACATTTTGCTCTTCTTTCATCTTACATATTATAAAGAAGTATTGCTCGTATCGTAGAGTATCCGTTAGTTCTTTGACAGCCGATGTGGCACAGTGGTTAATGCGACTGCCTGCGACGCAGAAGGTTCCGGGTTCAATTCCCGGTGGAGTCACTGAGAGATTTTTTTCCCAGTTTGGTCAGGACATTACAGACTGAACCACCTGATAGTCATTGGTCGACTTGGTGCCTCACTCGAAGAAGAAGTTTTTCTATCTTCTGCCATCTTGACTTCCTTCTAAAAGTATGGCATGCTCTTTTCTTCGATTTTTGCTGTAAATAACTCCTCATCCACTTTCCCTGTAACAATAAATCAGCTCTTACACACTTCTTACGTGTAAATTTTCAGGCAAGCACTTCCGGTGTTGTTCCAATAATTAATACATCATGCTGTTGTCAGCACCAATGGTGCGTTAAGTTGAATTACGAAACCAAGTTGGGTAATGCTGTTAACTGAATGTTCCACTTGTTGATCTCAGAGTATACCTACCTTATCAACCAATTAGTATACTTAGCCACAGGATATATAATAGTACTTAGCATCAAAATCTGTTGGAATTTTTAATGCACTCACAGCGCAATATTATTCTCATAAATTGAAAATGAGAAAGTTGAAAAATTCACCAGCGACCGCCGGGACTTGAACCCGGGACTGTGGATTGCCGTTCCACCGCTCTACCAACTGAGCTACGGGCGCCTAGCGGACCCTGTTAAATCTTTCAACCCCTTGATGCTCGTCTTGAAGCGACGATCCAGCGACATCTGCAGAAAGTATTTAGAACTTTACTACATGGTTAGTCCACATTATGAGTGGAATTCAAACCATATGATGAAGCTTGCTTAAACCAACGTATTGGAATTTTTAATGCACTCACAGCGCAATATTATTCTCATAAATTGAAAATAAGAAAGTTGAAAAATTCACCAGCGACCGCCGGGACTTGAACCCGGGACTGTGGATTGCCGTTCCACCGCTCTACCAACTGAGCTACGGGCGCCTAGCGGACCCTGTTGAATCTTTCAACCCCTTGATGCTCGTCTTGAAGCGACGATCCAGTGACATCTACAGAAAGTATTTAGAACTTTACTACATGGTTAGTCCACATTATGAGTGGAATTCAAACCATATGATGAATAATAACCACTCATAATGTGGACTAACCATGTAGTAAAGTTCTAAATACTTTAAGTAACTTAAGTATGTAAGAACCTACTTATTTACACAATTATGTTTGTTGATTAAAGCTGCTGTATACTGCACATAAAGCTGGTCATATTAATTACATCCCCTTTCGATAGCGTCGGTCAGCGCAGGCGCACCTAATAAGTAGGGTTTGTACAGACAGACCGCATTTGCACTGCAATTACTGCAGTCCACAAGGAACGATGCTGTCCGGAACTTGTTTGTGCTCATTCACATTCACACCACCAACATTGGATAGCCATGTTTGATATCTCGTCTTCATTTGACGATATTTCGTATTTCGTATTGATAAAAAGAAAGCCAGGAAGAAAGAAAATACTTTTATTGAAGTCATAGCTTTAATGAAGTAATATCGGTCGTTATTTTCTTTCTTTATACCTGACCGCATGCTTCTTATCAGCGTAGGAGAGTATCATTTGGTGCAATATTGAAGATCAACAAAAACACTAGACTGAAGATCCTCATAATCAAATCAACAGTCACAAAAGGCTGCTTTGGTGGTTTATGCTGGGAAGTTCAGTGCAAGATGTTGTATTCACTACTGTCCATTCTCCGGACCATTTTTATTTTTTAATTCCCTTAGGCTTATTCTTCGACAACTACCGCGGGTAGAGGCAACGTTCTTATTCGTTTTTATTCTTATCTTATCAGGCACTAGATCGAGTTTAGGCTGGAATATATTAAACTGATTGCAGTTAACTGCAGCTCGTCTGTGCCGCCCCTTATGCTCTCGATATGGATTGTTTCCATTGAGGAGGAAAACCGCATTCCTTATTGTGTTATACGTGCAAATGTGTCGTTTTATTTTTATAATGTTTCAAGAGTTCGACCGCCCGCTTCTAGAGGTATATTGCGCTTACGCATAGGTCGATGTCCCTATGAATGAAGGACAAAGTGCAAGCTCTGAAACGCAGTATTTTTTGCTATCTACTTTACAGTTCAAATAGTAAGGTTTAAGGGGTCTACTTCATTCTTCACTCAAATAAAAGAATACATGATGATGATGAAGGAGTTCACGAATATCATACAAAACCCGTATGAATTATGGTACGTTCCTGTCACGAACTAATATTGTATGTACCACTTTATTTATAACTAGCAGCCCGCCCAGCGGTTTCACCCGCTGCTACTTACCTGTTTTCCCGTAGAAATTGGATCTTTGCCCGTAGTAAAAAGTCCATTACTCCGATCCAGCAGAGGTAAATGTGCGAGCAGAAGCGGCCCGTCATGCTGAATAACTTTTACTTTGAAGCCATGGCCGTATCTCTTATAGTTTAGATGGGATGCTGGTGGTCTTCATCAGGTACTCCAGATTCTCGATGACCATGTGCCAGCAGAAGCGGCCCGTCATGGTGAACAACTGGGATGCTGGTGGTCTTCATCAGGTGCTCCAGATCCTCGATGACCATGTGTCAGCAAAAGCGGCCCGTCATGGTGAACAACTTTGTCTATGAAGCCATTGCCGAATCTCTTATAGTTTATATGGGATGCTGGTGGTCTACATCAAGTACTCCAGACCCTCGTGACCATTTGCCAGCAGAAGCGGCCCGTCATGCTGAATAACTTTTACTTTGAAGCCATTACCGTATCTCTTATAGTTTATATGGGATGCTGGTGGTCTTCATCAGGTGCTCAGATCCTCGATGACCATGTGTCAGCAGAAGCGGCCCGTCATGGTGAACAACTTTGTCTATGAAGCCATTGCCGTATCTCTTATAGTTTATATGGGATGCTGGTGGTCTACATCAGGTACTCCAGACCCTCGTGACCATTTGCCAGCAGAAGCGGTCCGTCATGCTGAATAACTTTTACTTTGAAGCCATTACCGTATCTCTTATAGTTTATATGGGGTACTGGTGGTCTACATCGGGTAGGTACTCCAGCCAGATCCTCGATGACCATGTGCCAGCAGAAGCAGCCTGCCATGCTGAGTAACTTTTACTTAAAAACCATTACCGTATCTCTTATAGTTTAGATGGGATGCTGGTGATCTTTATCAGGTACTCCAGATCCTCGATGCCCATGTGCCAGCAGAAGAGGCCGGCCCGTCATGATGCACAACTTTTTCTATGAAGCCATGGCCGTATCTCTTATAGTTTAGATGGAATTCTGGTGGTCTTCATCAGGTACTCCAGATCCTCGATGACCATGTGCCAGCAGAAGCGGCCCTTCATGATGAACAACTTTTTCTATGAAGCCATGACCGTATTTTTTATAGTTTAGATGGGATGCTGGTGGTCTTCATCAGGTACTCCAGATCCTCGAGGGCTGACAAAAAGTAGTCCATATCCATCTTTACTATGCTAGTAATATCAGTGCCAAATTTCGCGAAGATCGGTAAAGCGGTTTGGCTTATTTGGGTAATATCCGCTGTATTTCCCGCTTTTCCTGCTGCTTACCGTTTACCCGTGGAAATGAGGAATTTTCCTGTGGTAAAAAGTAGCCTATGTTACTCAGGACTGTTGTAGCTTTCTAATGGTGAAAGAATTTTCGAAATCGGTCCAGTAGTTTCGGAGTTTATCGATTACATACATACAAAAAAACAAACAAAAAAACAAACAAAGTTTTCCTCTTTATTATATTAGTGTAGAAAATACTCCAAGCAAATCTGTGCGCATCCCTAAAACTGCCCAAATTGCGCCAGTTAAATCGGGTTAGGGTTGGGACTTTGGGACCCAGTTCACAAAATAGAGGATTTACAGAAGGATCACTCGACCCTATTTAAGATTTTCGCGATTGTCGATACAAGTAGAAAGCCGATTTCAAATCAGGGAATATGACGTTCTTAGTTACCTACATTGAGTTCCCGTGTGATTCAAGTTATTTTCAGTTAAAGTCAGTAAGCGTCAATATCGTCGCTAGTACTGAGTGAGCCATACCTATGCAATGGCGCCCCGCGCGCTGTCTCTGTAATTTGTGCCTAAACCGCCCAAATGATGCCTGTCAATTCAGGTTGGGACCCATGTAGCCGCCTATAGGTAGGTAAGTTGCATAGACCTAGGAGTCTAGGAGCTACGTACGACTCATGCATGAGAGACGTCGATACCGAGGCGTCGCCGCGAGTCGCTAATAGTTTCAATAATGCTGATCGCTGGCGAGGAAGTAAGACCGGTTTTTGACGTACGGTGGCCAAAATTTTCTTCTGTTCGTGGACACAAATACAACAGGGAAAAGTTCGTTTTAGGCGCAAGCTCTAGAGACATAAGATGACATCTGTCAGGCGTCCCACATGTGTAACAAGCGTGTAGCTTTGTCAATTCTGTTTATTACATTTTATTTTATATGTTTCAAGCGATGTCGCACGTCTTACGTCTACTCTGAAGAGCTTGCGCTTTAGTTGCGAGTTATATTGCATGGTGAGGTAGCGAAGCAGGCTAAAAGGGAATCACGAACGTGATTCTATAACAGACTGGTGACCATAGCGTAAAAAGAAGCTTTTGATTTGCAGAGTAGATGCACAACAGACGTCGCGCGGGGCGGTAGAGGCAGCAAAAGATTGGTGCTACATACCACTTGCCAGAGGCTGAATTTCAAGTTTCCTATCGACAGCAGCCTGTGAAATGATAGGTATCCCGGTTTCATAAACTCCTTTTGTCAAAAACCTGATCCGGCAGAAAACATTTACTTAGCGTGTTTGAAAACCACGTTAGCTAGCTCTACATGATTTATTTTGTGCTATAATTTTATCACCGATAGACAAGCAATGTGTAATAAATAATTGACTAATAATTTACGATTAGTTATCATCTACTTACCCTCTTAGTTAACAGATAACATTGCAATAGTGTCAAATGTAAACGACCGATTACATAGACCTACTTGCGTGCGTCAAAAGATACCTAGGTATGTGTCTGGTAGGAAATATATAACCTAGAATATGTATGTGTCTGATAAAAAATAGAATCTAGAATTTAAAATATGACATCAAAGGTATTACAGATGGACTCATTGAATACGTATATCTCTACATCCAATAAATAACATAGAGATTTTTTTCATGCATTTTTTCCTAACCCGGCTTGAAGCATGGTCACCATGGTCACGAGCACAAGTGTTCAACTCATATGCCATTTATAATAATACCCCCCTTGACTGAGAGCAACTAGGAAGTCTTATGATATGACGCGTTTATTAAAAACACTATGTTGCCACTTGCCACTTGCCATGCAAGAGTTTTAATACATGACTAGCATAGTATGGAGAAAAACTGTAAAGGTAAGTTCTTGCCTTGTCCTTTTTTGGATACCAAACCTAACCATAATTAGGTACCCTACATCTCTTTAGGCGAGAAACACACGCAACGTATGTGCGTTATTTTTACGCTGCGTAACGCATGCTTTGGGCAATACGAATTTTGACCTTATTCTCACAGAAATATGGTTATGTCAAATTGTTTGACAAATGCTTCCGTCAACGCAGCTTTGTGCGCTATTTTTGAGCTACCTGGTACTTCTGTCAAATCGTTTCACATACATCGTATTTGTAAGAAAATAGCGGTGGAATATCGTATTTTTCAAACGCAACCAAAAGCGCTGCGCAAAAATGACGCACCAACGATTTTATGTGTAAAAGATAGCGCCTTACGGACTCCTGTACTTTGTCATTGTCTAATCTAAAAAGTCTGTATTCGTGTGACAAACAGCCTTAAGCAGAATAATACAGGGCAGTTTCCTTTCCAAGCTTCCGCTATTAACTTCCTACTACAGATCCCACTTATTTTTTTGCAAGCACAGAAAGAGCAATTTCACGGTAAAATTAAGCACCCGCAGACAATTTGCTTCGGAAAACACGTTCGTGGCACGTCCAGTGAAACCACAGGTTGTCTGGGTTCGGTTCCCGGGCTGGGACTAATCGCGGGTGGAAAGTGTTGCCGTAGGTACGAAGTTTCAAAATTAAAGCGATTTGCCCGAGGAGGGTTGCTAAGAACCGGCATATTTTTTATTAATTTTAGATTACAACATCTCAAATTGTAGGTATGTATGTACTTGTAAATCTGCCTTACTAGCCATATTACAAATCGCCTAGAAGTCCTGGAAAACCCCGAGTCCCCAGCCTGCCTGACCACGCCTGGGATTATAACAGTGAAATAATGATTGTGGCGGTCTAAGATGATGACGGTGACTTCAATTGCTAATTGCCAATTCACCTAGACGTACTGGCAACCCAGAGTCTCCAGCCAGACCACGCCTGGAATTATAACAGAGCACGCACTTACCTATTTGAATAATTATTGTGGGGGTTGATGTGATGACGATGGTGACTTCAATTGCCAATTCACCTAGACGTACTGGCAACCCCGAGTCTCCAGCCAGACCACGCTTGGAATTATAACAGGGCACGCACTAATTTGAATAATGAACAATGTTACCAAGGACCGGTTCCATCACGCGACGTCGAGTCGAGCCTGCGCGCGCGCAGTAAGAGTCACCGATTTTTGAGGCTGCGAGGAAAACATAATGAAAAGTAAGAGTGGTCTGTGGTACCTACTGAATTTGCCTACAACTTAAAGTAGAATCCAATTTATCTGAGGCCTACAACACAGAAAACGCGTGTGATCAAGATAGGTATGCTTAGAAAATTCGCGGGTTTGGAGTGAGTCGCTGTAGACTTGATGGTAGAGGCCAATAGTTCAAATCCATCCTGAAGTGAAAACTTTGGCAAGCTTTCCAAAAAAAGGCAGTATACTCACGGAGATATGAATTTGGCAGTGCAATAGATTTCTCTGCAGAACTGTAGGTAGAGGGTCTACCTTAGTGGTAGTTCCATCACAAACTTTAAACTTTAGGGTAAACTTTAGTGGTAGTTCCATCACATTGTAAAACCTGACCTAGCGTTTCGTAGACCTGAAATCTGTCAAAGCAATTCTACTTACAAAAACAGTCTCTATTTGTAGAGCTTCAGCTGCAAGTCACTGGTGAGAAAATGGCAACCATGCCTTTCAAAAATGGCTCCCCAGGAGTTTTTACGAGCTGGCAAGCTGGCCTATAAACCGGAGCTGTAAAACGTTTCGCCATTCCATCCAGCCTCCGACGAGTCCGCAAACAAATGGCTTTTGGGAAGCTTGGCTCGAATATCGTCAGCTCCTCGTCGCTTTTCTTTGACGAAAGGTAAAAGTATTGTTGGCAGGTTTAAATTAAAATCGAAAGTTAGTACCAAAGTAATAAATAAGTACAACTTTGCCTGATAATTAGATTAAGTATCTTCTGTCACCTGACTGAGTAAACTAGTGTTTTTTAGCTCGTGTGTCATAGAACGGCACATGGTTTTTATGAAACGACCTCTATCGAAATACAGTCCTATCGACTTGATACTCGGAAAAAATGCTGTATTCTAACCAAACTGGCAGAAACCTCACTGCCAGAAATTGTGCCATGAATCTCTGACCATACTATACTGTGAGACCATAATATGACAATGCGAGCATGACTACGCAATTATAGTTAAGAAGACCACTCGCTGCAGTCGCGCCCTTATGGCGCTCCCTTTCTCACATGAGTTTACCACCACCGCCAACGACCAAGTAAGAGCAGCATACGATTGCGACTGCAGTGAGTGGTCTTCTCGACTATAAACATACAAATGACAGTGTTTTGTTCCACTTTCAAATAGAATATTTGGGTCAATATTTGAAAACCGTTCTTCGGGTCCATTGACTGGCGAATTTTTTATTTTCGTTTTATGGTTATTTTAATATTGCATAATTATTAAGACCTTAATTCGAAGTTAATAGTGAAAAATCACTTAAATCGAACCAAACGTTTCGTCAAAATTCAATTTTGAAATTTGAGGTGCCAGTCAACAGGACATTTTGCGCCAGTCAAGGGACAAAATGAGCTGAAACTCTTAAAATTTGCTTTTAACTAACTAGAGTTGAAAAAAAAGATGCCGCTGCCAATCAGGCACACAACAGAGACACCACGAGGCTACCTGAAACATGGCGAAACAGCTTGAGATATGGCGCAGAAAGCCTAAGAGACCAATAGGCAGCCTGAGAGGCAAAGCAGTGAGCCAGAGAGACGATGTAATCATCCTGAGATATGACACGGCTAGCCTGCTACATGACACGGCCAGCCCGACATACGATGTGGACAGCCTTAGAAATAACGCAGACAGCCACAGCCACGAAGCCATCAGTCTGAGACAAGACGCCAGCCCGAGTGGCCTGTACCTGTAATGCAACGCAGTCAGTCTGAAAAAGTCATGACACGATCAGCCTGAGATACGACGCGGTCAGTCTGAGACACGACGCGGCCAGCCTGAGGTAAGATGCGAACAGCTTGAGAAACGATGCAGCCAGCCTAAACACAATAAAGTGCGCTTGTGATAAGAAGCAGCCATTTTGAGTGGCTACTAGGCATCCTGTGACACAGCGCAGTGAGTGAGACATAACGAGGCTAGCTTGAGACAAGAATGAGCCAGCCTGAGACATGAAGGAGACAGCTGAAACACAATGAAGCGTATAATGGCTGTAGGTTTTGTGCAAAACTAGAGCAATCAAATGCAGAAATTTTATCGTAATAATGCAGTGTATAGTCAGTCAGTTATACATGAAGAAACGTCTTGCTAGCAAGCACACGTGTAATTCTGTAATTATGGTGATTTGACTAAAGTTGTGCAGCTCTACATAGGTAAAAACCATACATTAGTAGGTACAACGAGCACCAAAATGAAGCCAGCCCAAGTGACTACTAGGCTGTCTGAGACACGACGTTTCAGTCTGAGAGACGATGCAATCAGCCTAAGACACGACGCGGCCAGCCTGAGACACGACGAAGTCAGCTTGAAAGACGACACATACAGCTTAAGAGACAATCAGCTCGAGACATAGCGCGGTCAGCCTGAGACATGACGCAATGAGCCTGAGACACGACGCAGTCAGTCTAATCTAAAGATACGACGTGGTCAGCCTAAGAGGCGATGTAATCAGATTAAGATATGATGCAGCCAGTCCAAGACAATACTAGGCAGCCTGAGACATGACACAATAAACCTGAGACACAGCGTGTCAGTCTGAAAGACGACGCAATGAGCCTGAAACACGACACAGCCAGCCTGAGATACAACGATGTCAGCTTAAAAGATGACACATTCACCCTGAGAGACAATTCAATCAGCCTGAGACATAACGCAGCCAGCCTAAGCAACTAACCAAACACATGAGAGTTGATGAGTGACTCAGACTATCAACACGGCAAACGGTGCTGCTCACCTCCTAGAAACCCTTAATATCCACGACCATTGGGCACCAGCAATATCCACAGAAACTGGGCTGGCATGGGGTGGTGCTATTCATCTCTGTAGACACGCCACAAAACGAGAAAGTATGCACAAAGAGTACAAAACCAATCAATTAAATAACATGTGTCCTTTGACTGGTAAGAAATGTCCATTGACTGGAGAAAATGCCAGTCAAATGGCGCCAGTCAAAGGACCGAATTTTATGTTTTTTGTGACTTATTCGTAAACCATTAAATATAATCAAAATTTGTAAACAAATCTTAAATCTTAATGAAATATGTGACATTATGTTCAAAGAATAATTTCTTTGTAATAACTCTTTCACTTAGAAAACATGCCCAGGAAAAGGACCTGACACAGGTATAAAAATAGGACCCGAAAACTGAAAACTTCCTATTTTATTTTGGGAGTGCCAAGGAGCCACCTGTTTCCTCTCCTGAGATGACGAAGAGTTCCTGGCAGAAGGAGGAAACAAGAACTAGCTAATAGTTCTCTTAGTTGCAACATACGAGTCGTTTAAGACCACGCGTTCAGAAAACACAAAAACGTGTGACCAACATAAAACGACAGTTTTATCGGTGAACACAGTTAAATATTGTACTATTTATAATTTATTACAAATTTACATTATATATGGATTATTTTAATAGGTAAAATATTCCATCATGTCCAGCTAGATAAAATTCTACACGTGTTTAAATTTTGCAACAGCTAAGTGTGACACGCGAAGAACGCGTATTTTACCCCCGATTTCAGGTTTCAAATCAAGTTTTAGTTAAATATATTTTATATATTGTGGATGGAATTTAACTTTCCAGATAGCCAATTAAACATTCTTTCATATGAAAATTAGTTAAACTCTGTAAGTCTTATAACTTTGAAACAATTAACGTGTGACCGCAAATTTTGACCTCTCAAAGATTCACCCATTTGAAAATGAAGACTCAAACACGTTACCCCGACGTAAACAAACAACCGAACCGATCCATCATCAGCAGACAGATAGTTTTTTTGGTCATCGAATTTCGGACTTACATAATTTAAGAACAAAGGGTGAAAAAAAATCGCCCGCAGTGTTGCCAGACCTGGGCCGAGAACAAAGAGGAGGCGAAGTTTTTAAGGTCAGGGAGTAGGCAGTTAAGAACGTCACATAAATCGTGAAACAATAAGGGCAGCCTAGCCATGCTGGGCTGGGTTGTTCTACCACGCTTCTAGGGTGCTGTTCCAGTAGTTAAGAATTGTATAATTAATAAAGTTCAGAACTTCACTTCAGAGTTAACATTGTAGTCACAATCACTTTTGAAACACACTTATAGAGTCTGTTTTTAAAACTGTTGGTAGATGGAGCATCGATCCCTTCCTGAGGCAGTTAGTATCCCATATCTGTATCCTATGTCCTTAGGTGAATCGCACAAGCATCTGTCAAAATTGCAGTTCATGAAATTGTGACAGCTACCCTACAAAAATGATAGCCGCAATTTCATGCGGTCTATTGTGACAATGTCAAAATTTCCTTTGTCAGACAATCGGAACGGGAAAAACATGCGGCAGGTACTCGGCGTTGTCTGTCTTAACTAGCAGGTATTATTTTAATCGTATCCTACATGTACATACTCATATGACACGCCTTTATCCGCAAAGCGTTAACGGCCGTAAAATACGGACGCAATCAACACATCTGAAAAATATGTGAGGCCCGTTTCAGAAAAATCATGTATCTCATGACAGATTGTCAGTTTATCGCCTAAAATTGTGTATAATGAACCCTCGAGTCCCTTAGTCGCCCTTTACGACACCCGCAGGAAAGAAATGGGGTGATGCTATACAATGCCGGCATCACACAGCAAGCCTGCATTACACATTTTAATCGTATGGCATTATTAACAATAGGCGATTACTGATTAATATTTAGGATTTTCAGCAGTGTCTTTTTTGGAGCGAAGTAGAATAACCTAACCATGGCGTGGAGAAGGCAATGTATTTTTTTATTTGTTCTTCATCGTCGGAATAGTCGCATAGCGGGATATTGCATAACGTCGCTTGGCATTTCAGCCTCTTTTTGTGTTTCGGAAGGCACAATAGGCGAAGATTGATTTTGAATGTCCTTTGTCTTAAGATTTGGAAAGAAACATAGTTATTTTATTATTATTGAGCTTAGCACATAGTTAAAAAATTGTTTTTTATTTCACATTGTTATGTTTATGTAGCTTAACGTGGCTTCTGAAGCAACAGATTTCTTAGTTACCTAACTTATTCTGCTGATTGAAATCTATGTAATGCCTGTAACACCTAAATAATAGCGAATAGGTAGTTAGATTTGAGTAATACAGATCACGATTGTTGTAGTGCATTCTATGAGAATACTAGGTATTTATTTTATTTATTTATTTAACCATTTATTTTTTTATTTATTTAACAGATACTTTTTCATTGTACACAAGAAACATTACAGGACAAGACATAAAGGAAATGGACACAACAGGCACTGCTTATCTCTAAAAAAGAAATTTCTCACAGCAGACCTAAGGTTGAGGTCAATTCGAAAAATAAATTCGTTTTCTTTTAATTTACGTTAAATTAGCGCTGTCACTTTTTGTCAAGTAGGTTTACATTAAGACAGGAAATGATCGCACCTAAAATTGTCTTCTAATTTGACGTAAAATGAGCGTTATCTGTCAAAATAAGGCGACGGTGAAATCAATGGCGTCTAAACCGTCTAAACTGACTAGAAATTGCGAATTGACATATTTGTACATATTTATACTGTCATGTACCTATAAATATGTCAACCAATCATCTTCTAAACCAATGTACGGAAAGTGACAGCACTAATTTATCCATCCATTCCTTTTGAAAGTTTAATGTAAATAAACAAGAGAAATACTGAATCCGGTTAGCATTTATTAGACTTCTTAGACTAGACTCTATCTGATCTTAATTTTGTTTTGTTTCTTTCCAGGAAACAAGTTTATCTTGTCTTTTAAAATAAAAACATCTTTATCAACACAAAATAGGTACCTACGGATTTTGCACTTAAAGGTAAACAAATATATTTAGTACATACAGTTAAGCTTTATCGTTTAATTAATAATAGCTAGGTTCTTTATCGACTTTAAGTGGGTTGTGGTTACGCGATAGCCGTGTTTTGTTTAATATTTCCGTTACAAAGCCGATTTCATTATTTTTATCATGTTTTCAAACGAAATACCTAATTTTAAAGACTACAGGCCTATGCTATGTTTGGTGAATTGTAAACTTATTGAACGATATTGCGATTCATGCATGACAGCCACCGCACAAATGACAACTTTTGATATTAATAATATCTGGATTGATCCCAACCCAATTCCATGTGAATGTCAAAAATAGCAATTTTAGATAGCGCTGCCAGACACTTTAAGTAAAATTAATTAAGTATTAATTATGTTAGGCGAGGAACACACGCAACGTCGGTTTGTGCGTCGTTTGTTCGATTTTCCACCTTATTTTTTATATGAATACGGTTTATGTCAAACGATTTGACAGACAACGCAGCGTTGTGCGATGCCGTTTGACACAAACCGTATTCATATGCAGGTAGGGTGGAGAATCGAATGAACGACGCACAAACCGACGTTGCGTGTGTTCCTCGCCTTATGTATAGGACAATAATTATTGAAAAAGCTATAAAGACAGTCAAAGTTGAAAATTACATCCGGGGGCTTGGATTCGGCATATTTCAACTAGAAATGCAAATTTATTAATTTTTTAAACAATACCTAACCAGGGGCAAGGTCACGTGAATAAGAATTGCGAATTTGCAATTTTAATGAACTCGTTCCAATCAGCTGTATCCGCAAAGCCTGACTAATTTACATTAAAATACATTTAGATAATTTAGGGGTCTAAAACATGCACACACTATCACTAAAAATACCTACCTACTTACTAATAAGTACACTTAAAATCCTTGAAGGGTAGGTTGAGCATCGACGACGGTTACTTTGCCATGATTTAGGTGGAGTAGATACCTACGCAAATAAATTAAATTCATTTCAATTTCTTGCTTCGTGGCAGTATGAATGTATTTTATAAAAATGTAATTTTGCGTTACATTAAAAACTGACTTTAAGAATTTTTGACTCACAGTTTAGTGAGTCAAAAAGTCCGACTAACCGAAAACCAGTCAGCTAACTGCACGAAAATAGTGTTGGCGAATACCTACCATACCGGCCTCGATTTTACCCCATATACCTACCTACCTACTCATTAATTTATTTTATTTCACCAAAAGTATCTACATTTTTCAGTAAGTATAATAAAAGGTGGAAAATCGAACAAACGACGCACAAACAAACGTCACCGTGTGTTTCTCGCCTGAAGAACCCACTTTTAGTTTCGATATCATTCAACGCGATCGAGGCCGCTCTTATCTGTGAGCTGCGATGACCCGACCCACAGCACTATCAGTCTTACATAGTGTATTGATGCCAGTCATTGCCAGTGAAACATTTTCTTAAGTTTTTCAATTTCATAGTATTCGGAGATATGGTGCTCAGTTTCTCTGATCTGTCCCTTACACCCTGTATAAGTAACCGAAGAATGAAGCTCCCACTTTTAGTTTCGATATCATTCAACGCGATCGAGGCCGCTCTTATCTGTGAGCTGCGATGACCCGACCCAGAGCACTATCAGTCTTACATAGTGTATTGGTGGGAAGCCAGTCTCTTTTTACATTTCCTGAAACATTTTCTTAAGTTGTTCAATTTCATAGTATTCGGAGATATGTTATTCAGTTTCTCTGATCTGTCCCTTACACCCTGTATAGTATAAATAACTGAAGAATGAAGAACCCACGTTTAGTTTCGATATCATTCAACGCGATCGAGGCCGCACTTATCTGTGAGCTGCGATGACCCGACCCAGAGCACTATCAGTATCGTAGTGTATTGGTGGGAAGCCAGTCTCTTTTTACATTTCCTGAAACATTTTCTGAAGTTGTTCAACTTCATAGTATTCGGAGATATGTTATTCAGTTCCTCTGATCTGTCCCTTACACCCTGTATAAGTAATCGAAGAATGAAGAACCCACTTTTAGTTTCGATATCATTCAACGCGATCGAGGCCGCCCTTATCTGTGAGCTGCGATGACCCGACCCAATACACTATCAGTATCGTAGTGTATTGGGTTCACGACTACTACATTGAAATATTTATTCGTTACTTGTAGGTATAATTAAAAATTCGGTGGTCTTTACGTTATCTTAAGTAGTATTTATTCTCCAGGTCAATGTATTTCGTTGATAGCGATAGACCGGTTTTCACATCAACTGTTTTTTCAACCAAGGTGCTTTGCCAGATCTGTTGTAATTCCAAAGAAAATCACAATATTCATAAAACAGGGTGTCACTTGTATGGTGTCTGTCACGCACAACACGAACCGCGATAATAAAAATCATTCGGTGAATGTACGATTCGTCAACTTACCAGAGACCAATCTATAGACAACGAACTAAGTTGACCTTTTTTCGTAAGATGCAATGCAATGGCTTCATGGCTAGAAAGCAATACAAAGGCCAGCTACAGTCAGAGCTACCATAACCATAATAGCCACAACAGTCCACCGCTGGACGTGAATCTCCCCCTATCGTGGGGTATTGCCATACTCACGCTTGGCAGGCGGATTGGCGAGCGCAGTGCAAGCTATTGCATTGACAGGGAACGCTGCTGCCCATACCTTGGATGATTATCCCTTAGTCGCTTTTTACGACACCCACGGGTAGAATTGGGGTGATGCTATTTTAAGACGGCATCTCACTGCATAGTCAGAGCTATATGAGGAAGCAATACAAAGGCCAGCTACAGTCAAAGCTACTGGCCCGACTGTGAGGCGCGTTGTCTCCAGACCAATTGCCCACCAATTGACCCGCTTGCCCGAACTAGAGCTGGGAATAGAGGGAATCCCGGGATTGGTACAAAGAGGGACAAAATCTGGGACAGCAATAATTGAGAACCTGAGTTGGTTATCCATAAGCCAAATAAATAAGTAGACCTCATTTCGTTGGCTAAGAAGATGCGATGACTAGGAAGCAATACAAATGTCAGCCACAGGCACAAATTACAAAACTACTGTACTGCCCAAACTAGAGCCAGGAACAGTGAAATGAATTTCAGGATTGCATTTTATTGTGAGCCTGATTTAGTCTGCTAAAATGCTAGATCTAGGAGTCAATGCTAGTCGGTGTCCCACACAAAAACATTTAAGTACAGAAAAAAACTTGGGATCCAGGGACTAAATCTTTCTATATAGTTTTGGAAGAATATGTTTTTGCCTTGTCTGTTCATCAGTAGATCATTAGCCCCAAACTCCACAGAGAGGACATAGGACGTAGGGCATGACGCTTGACGTTTGACATCGCGACGTTTCCATACAAAATGTACGAAAAAGTATTGACAAAGGCACACACAAGCGTCGCCGAAGCGTCGCATCTATGACAGCTAGCGTCAAAAACTAAGAAGAATATTTGACGATCACTTGTCTTCAACTGTCATTCTTATTCCTATGCTCTTCGTCTTTTTGGTGGAGTTTGCGCCTTAGAATAGAAATAAAAAATGAACTTAAGACTTCCCACTAGATAGGTACATAAATTAAACGGTAATACATGATTTCCCTAAATGTCGCATTCTACTAATAAAGGAACTTAACGTGGGTGTTTGCAATGTTATTGTTATCAAATGCTTATTGAGTGCGACCACATCCCGATTGCTAAATATAAATCCAAGGTTTCTCCTTCAATATTTTCCCCTTTTGATTAAAGTCGCAATGAGGTCGATCTAAAAAATAACATGTTATATTTTTATGGAGTGACTAATCGTAAAAACAAAAGCCCGTTTCTAGGTAGAGGGGCATGGGGTCTCAACTTATTTGTACAATTTCTTTAATCTTATCCACTATCTACATCTTTATGTTCGAGCGAGATTCGAGTGACTAGAAATTCGGGATACGATTTAAATCCTAAAAATGGACTGCTCTTTTTCGGGCGCTAGATTTTGTCTTTCTTACCTTGTGTTCCTTGCACTACTGAATTGGAATTCGGGAATCGGGACACTGTGGACCGGTCCCGAAAATGACCCAGCACTAGTTTGGGGCGCCAATTCTTAGCCATTGCTGATCACGTGTCCTTGTTTAGGTACATCATCTTGTTTTCGTGAACAAATCGACTCTACTCTGATTTATTTTAGGACATAATGTTGGTTAGGATAAGTACTAGGTGTAGGCAGAACCACGTAATTTTCTACAAAAAAGATTTGTAATTTATACAAGGGACTCGATAGGTACGAATTGTTTTGATTTATACCGAGAGTAACAGAAAGGGTATAACAAGCCGAAAGGAGGTCAAGGTACTCATGAAACTAAACAACTTTCCCCATGGAACATGGGTCGAAACATGAAAAAAATAATTGGACCTCCCATAGTAAATCAATTAGCTGATCGGCGATTTTGTATGGGAGGTCCAATTTTTTTTTCATATTTCGACCCATGTTCCATGGGGAAAGTTGTTCAGTTTCATGAGTTCCTTGACCTCCTTTCGGCTTGTTATACCCTTTCTGTTACTCCCTGTATATAAGGTGCTATTAAATTCGTTGCAAATGTTTTCAGGGTGTGTTCTTCTATTAGAATTGAACATCTTTTTTCGAAATATGAAAAACACATTGATGATTTCATAAAAAGCGAGACATGTATTGAAAATTTTTGTATGGGGAGGTCCTAATTGTTGGATTTATATTACGGAAAAATGTTTCTAAGAAAAGTTGTTTAGTTTCACGAGTAGAACACACCCTGAAAATATTTGCACTGAATTGAATAGTACCCTATACAAACAAAATGAAAGCTTGTCATTTTATATAGACAAACTTTAATTAACTTCTTCTAAGTGTGGTTTTATTCGCCATCACTTTAGTTTATTCACTCTTGACCTTTGAACACAAAGAATGGATTACTCACACACGCCGAAGCGACGTGCGAAGATGTCTTAATTGTGCGTTACGTTGCTAGCTGACATTATATAATAATTGCGGGATTTCCCGACGTGCAAAACAAGAAACCGATATTGCAAAGTATAAGTAGGTAATATTAATATAACACGGCCCCCCGCGTGATAGAAATAGAAATATTTTATTACGAGTAGCTTGCATAAAAAGGGTAAAATAAACGATCTTACAATAAGTATTTATAATCACTTCCAATATTTCAGTACATGCGTGATGCGCCAGTGCATGGCATGCAAAATTATAGACAAATTATTAACATTATTAAATAAGGAACTTCATTCATGACTGCATATTAGGTCAAAGATATGGACAGACGATCGGTCAATCAAGTCCGCGGGGAAATGCTAGATGCAGGCCGCTTCTAATCGGACAAGGTGGAAATATTTAGGGGAGAAATACGTTCAGCAGTGGACGTCCTATGGATATTAAATAATGATGATGATGATGAAGTAATATGATAGAGAGGCAAACAATAATGCTGCCAGATCGGGATATGTTCTTTGCGCAAGTTATACTGGTCGGTATTTGATAAATGTCTGAAAACACTAAAAGGCTTTGTCGTTGGTTAACTTGTAATTACGTCTATTTCCGACCGGTTAAGTCATAAATTGCTAGACTACAATATAAATTATGCACGCCTAGTAAATGTTGGTTAGTCGTGAGGTGGGTTATGGTCTCTAATGGTCTGGATTCTGGCAAGTCACTTCTTTAGCCAATTGATGTTTGATTTATTATTTTTACGTATTTGTAGTCCGGATTTAACTACATGACTATGACAAACTTCAACATATCGACCCTTTGAGTAACAAATGTCGTAAAAGCCATTTTGGCGAAAATGAGCTTTTAATGCCATCTTATGTAGTTTGACGAGCTCTATCGATCTGTATATTTAAAATTTTGATATCTTGAAAAAAATGGCTTTTACTACACAGATTTTTAGACAAGAAAAACTGTAATTTTTAAAAAAAATTGTCGTAAGTACCTTGTTTGGACGCCTTGGACACTAAAAAAGTGTCGTAAATAACATGTATGTAAAAAGGTGGCTTATACGACATATTTTCTCAAAAAGACCAAGAAAGTGAAAACGTTCAATTTGTCGTAAAAGACAAATTATTTGATACTTTTTCTTTTACAACATTAAGCATGATGCGAAGCTTGCAGCCATTTCAGGTAAATTTGTGGTAATGAACAAGAAGTCTTAAATAGATTACTCCAACAATTGGCTTTTACTACATAATTTTTGTTACCTCACTGGTGTTTACGACAAAATTTACTGTTTTTGGGACAATAGAGCTTGACGTTTATTGATGTAAAATACATATTGAATGAAATAATATTCTTTTTTCATGTAGTAAAATACCAAGTTGCAGATAAAATAGGTGAATTATTGTAGTATAAAAAGTATTGGATTCGCATCTCAACTGGGAACACCACGTGGAAGCACTATGTGGCCGGCTGAGCAGCGCTGTATATGCGCTTCGTCAGCTAAAACCTCTCATCACGCCATCAGCCCTTAAACAGGCTTATTTTGCGTATTTCCACTCACTCATGGCCTACGGTTCTCTTTTGTGGGGAGCCGCATCGAACGCGGATCAAGTTTTAATCATGCAAAAACGAGCAATACGCGTAATTGCCGGCGTAAAACCTTTGCACTCGTGTCGTCAGCTATTTCCTGAGCTTCAAATAATGACCCACTACGGACAATATATCTTTGACGTCATTAATCAGGTCCGCCGAAATTTGTCGGAATTCAAACGTGTCAGTGCGGGATCGAGAACGATACGTCGTACCGGCCGACTCGCTCCCGTCAAGCACCGGATGGCGCTAGCGAGACGGAACCCGCGTGTGATTGGTCCCTCGCTATACGACAAACTGCCTATGGACTTGCAAAGTGAACAATGTGACGAAACATTTCAGTACCGATTAAAGAACCTTTTATTGGAAAAATGTTTTTACTCTGTCCAAGAGTATTTGATTTGTAAATTTTAAATTATTTTTATAATTATTGTACATTTATTTTTATTGACATTGTTATTATATATTTTTACACTGCTTTTTTGACATATGTACTTAGTAATTAATTAATCAAGATTGTACTTTATTTTTTATTATTATTGTTTTTTATATTTTTTACTTGACGATCACTATTATGGAGGACATTTATTTTAATAATTGTAATTGAATTTTTAGAACCTGTAATGTGAGATAAATAAACTAAACTAAACTAAACTATTTATTTAATCAAAATATTAATTTATTAAAAACGATATCACTAAGTAACATAATTAAATTCTAGTTTTTAAAGTTGGTTGTTAGATAATGATAAAAGTTTATTTTTGAAGTGTTTACTTCTTTATTTTAGCTTTTAAGCTTATTTTGGTGGATTGACAGTCTTATTTAATATTTTTATTAATTTGGTAATATTTTTAATAATTTGGTACAACATAATATTCACTTTCTTCAATTATTCACGTCTTTCTCAATAATTTTTCGTATTGTCAATCATCGACTGATTTTGTTTTCTCTTTTGTTCAATATTCGGAGTTCTTTTAATTCGAAATTATTACAGCCCAGTAGATTTTCATCTGATTCAAATTATTATCGTTCAATTTATTATCCTTTTTCTTTAATTTTGATAGTGTTTGGTAATTTTCGTATGACACACTTAATGAAAATATTATCTAAATGTATCTGTCCCAACGTAATACATGAAATATTGTAGTAGCTCTTTCTTTTCTGTACAAACATACATTGCATTTATCATGCCTTTATCTCTTATGGGGTAGGCAGAGCTTGAACGGCTGTAAAAATATGATCGTTGTCGCCGTGAATATTTCAGGGACATTTCAAAATAAGGAAGTTTTTCTTCACATATGTCAATAAGTATCTCTTTTAGTTTTATCAAGTTAGTGGACTATTATTTAATCTCAATTATCCAGACAAGAGATTATTTATTAATTGTACACTAAAACATACATAGTAAAAAAATACAGAGAGTCACAAGACACTACAGGTCCTGCTATCCTTCTGTAGATGTCAAGGCTAAAACAGCTCTGATGTTGCTTTTTTGCCATATATAAAATAAAGCACGAACACAAGTCTTTCATGTTTTTGCACTAATTTTGACATTTTACTGGTAGATGGCACAAATTTTTCACTAAATGCTAGTATATCAAAGGCTGGTATGCTAACTAGGCTTGCTGACGAGACGCACACGATCAACTTGAAGTTTTCCCAGTAAAAAGTTGCATACAGCATACTTTATTATCTAGCTCTCATTCTGATGCTTTGCAAAATTGAATACCGTTTAAAAAATCTATATCTGACTCCCTTACCCCTTGTCAGTTATCAAAGAACAATTGAATTTCTCAGATGTGATTGTAATTATTTTTAATATAGGATTACATTTATATTTCGAAGAAAAGTTTCTGACAATAGTTGTTCAGTTTTGTGAGTAGAACACACTCTTAAGAGATATGTACTTAATTAGATGTAATGTAACCTTTTATTGTATAATATTATTTATTTTGATGACACAACTTCAACTCTTTAAGCTCATTCGAAAAATAAACCTACCAACGTCATAGGCACATCGTACATCGTACGAAACTTATAAACTTTATAAACTTTCTATGTTGACTTAAACCAGCTTATCTTTTCGCCTTTCGATCGATCTTATATGTAAAGTGACTAAGGAACTTTATAGTTTCATATCCTTTAGGTACGCGATTATTATATTTTATGCGATAGCCCAACAATTGTTTACTATTGATTGTGGAAAGTGTACCACCAGTAAATATGCCGAAAAGTAAGTCAGAAGTGCTGAAAACTTCAGATTTTTACATTCTTTAATGCTCTAATTACTCTGCAAGGGGTAAAGGCTTGACAATGTATCTGAATTTTAAAAAAACTATGCAAGATTGAGTAAAGTATTAGCGTAACTACCAAATAAGTATAATTTTACCTACAAAAATCTACATTTTTTTTCCAGATTTCTGTATTTTACTACAAAAAAGTGGGTCATCGTGTTTAACAAAAAGTAATTACAACAATTTTGATTGTCTCCATACATAAAAAAAATGTCGTAACCACCAATTTTTCTAAAACAAAATGTAGTAAAAGCCACCCTATCTCTTGAACTGTTGAAGTTAGCATATTTATTCTTATACACTTTGAAAGGGATTTTTGCGGCCAAAAACATATGTAAACAGTAGTAATATAGCTTGTAGAAATGTAAAAAATACACAACATTATCGTTTTCCATTTTTAGTTTTTTGCGATTTCCCAAAAGTTGCGATTTGGCTTTTACGACATTTGTTACTAAAAGGGTCGATATTGGATGGTATAAAAGTTGAACAGAGTACGTTTAATCTAATTAGACTCTTTTACAATGTGATATTTTTCCTCAATTCGACACTATACCTAATGGCCCCACAAGTCACAACATTTGGCGGTAAGAAATTGGCTGAGTAGCAAGAATTTGCTAAAACCGCCAGAATTGAGACCAAAACTCAATATCTACTTCAAAACAAGTTGGTTTAGAGATAAGGCACGCATGACCCAAAGAGTCTTCGATGTACCTACAAATTAAGATGTACTAGGAGTACATAAGCTATTCATAGATACTTGCTTTGAGTGCTACTTTGCAGAAGGTTAGCTCGTGACCTTGCCGTAATTTCATACTGAAAACTGCAAAACCTGGAGAATTGGACATATGTTTGGAATTCATTACTAACATTCATCGGGTCGTTGAACGACTTGGTGTCCCACACGAAAAAGAAAAGAAAGATTACTAACATCAAGTTACACAAAAGAACCAATGAACTATTTTTATAGGTCACAGTCAAAGGTTTATTTTCATTATAGTTTCCATTGGCAGTATTCGTCCGCGACACATTCAAATTGCAACTGTCTAAAGTTACGTCAACAACCCTTCTCTTTCAATAATAGTTAACTACATAAAAGGTGTCCATAAAGCTGATAATCCAGTGTGCCACTTATTAATCCTTTTACAATAATACCCAGTGTGTATAAGTGGAATTATAGAGCAAGATACTGCGCTGTGACATAAAGCGCTCCTTTCACCAGCGAACGGCGGAAGCTCAGGTTATGTCATACTAGTAGGGCTGCTAGCGAGAAAAAATGCTGTATAAATAATTAAAACAAATGATGACAAACAAAATGGCCTTATGGAAAGCGGTTATTGTAGCTCCACGAAGGTTGAATTTGAAAACATTTACAGTTTCAGTAAAGATCTATCCAGTCGAAGTAGAAAAAGGTCTACCAGTCGTAAATAAAGGCAATTATTATACGGGGTGTTAGGGACGGTGTAACGAAAACTTTGCAGGTGTGCTCAGACCATCAAACTGAACAACTTTTACTATGGAGCCAATGGTGGAAACGAAAAAAATTTTCCGACCTCCCATACAAAATTCACGATCAGCTGACTGACTTTGTATGGGAGGCCGGAAAATTTTTTTCGTTTCCCACCATTGGCTCCATAGTAAAAGTTGTTCAGTTTGATGGTCTGAGCACGCCTGCAAAGTTTTCGTTACACCGTCCCTAACACCCTGTATGTATTTATTTTCGAGGGTATCAGTGATATATTGAGTCTAAACTGTGGCAGATCTTAGTGTGTCTGAAACAGTGTTGGCAAAAAGTTAATCACGATTGACGATTAAAAATTACGATTAAAAACTTAATCGCGATTAACGATTGACGATTAATTAATTTTAATCGGGATCTTGTGATTACGATTAGTTAATTTCAATCGTCAATCATTAATCGTGATTACGATTAAGGTGATTCCTTTCCTTGATGTTGCGTTAGAGAGAAAGGGTTCATCTGGTCGTAAAGGTTCAACCAGTCGTAAGGGTTCAACGGGTCGTACGGGTTGCTCGGATTGTAAGGGTTCAACGGGTTCATCGCTTCGTAAGAGTTCTTCGAGTCAATAGGGATTAATGGGTCGTAAATTTTAATTGGATCTGGTTATAAGGGTTCATCGGGTTGTAATGATTCATCGGTTCGTAAGGGTACATCGGGTTATAACGGTTAATCTCTCATCTTGACTTTGCCTTTGCTTTTACCTTTGACTTTGACTTTGACTTTACTTTGAGTTTGACTTTGACTTTGTCTTTTTTGACATTGGCCTTGTCTTTGACTTTGTCTTTGACATTGTCTTTGACTTTGTCTTTGACTTTGTCTTTGACTTTGTCTTTGACTTTGTCTTTGACTTTGTCTTTGACTTTGTCTTTGACTTTGTCTTTGACTTTGTCTTTGACTTTGTCTTTGACTTTGTCTTTGACTTTGTCTTTGACTTTGTCTTTGACTTTGTCTTTGACTTTGTCTTTGACTTTGACTTTGTCTTTGACTTTGACTTTGTCTTTGTCTTTGACTTTGACTTTGTCTTCGTCTTTGTCTTTGTCTTTGTCTTTGTCTTTGACTTTGACTTTGACTTTGACTTTGACTTTGACTTTGACTTTGACTTTGACTTTGACTTTGACTTTGACTTTGACTTTGACTTTGTCTTTGGCTTTATCTTTGACTTTGTCTTTGACTTGATTTTGACTTGACTTTGCCTTTGACTTTGACGTTGACGTCAATTCTGACTGTGACTCTGACTTTGACTTTGACTTTGACATCAACTTCGACATTGAACAACACTTACGACCCGAAGAACTCTTACGACCCAAAGAAGCCTTAAGACCCAATGAACCTTTACAACCCGAACGACCCTTACAACCCCTTATACAAAAAAAACCAAGAGGTTCAAGGAGTGCAAATGACTAAGCAATTCTAAGTATTGATTCATGTACAATCAGCATCACATCAACCTATCCTTTGATGAATCAACATAACTGACTATACATTCATATGTTATTTTAAACGTTAATCAAATTAACGATTAACGATTAATGATTAACGGAATTAATCGCGATTGCGATTAATTATTTTAATCGCGATTCATTTAATCGATTAATTTTTTAATCGATTAGTTAATCGATTACAAAGATTAATCGATTATGCCAACACTGGCTGAAACACAGGAAGATGTTGGGCGTTGCAGTTCGAGATGTGCGCAAGATAGACTGGTGAGTGAAAACATGACTATGACCTAAGAAAGATATTTAGTTGGGACTTTGAAATAAGCTGCGGCGCTCGGCGATCGACTCATAGAATCGCGGTCCGGCCCATACCACATAAGCTCAAAACAAAACACGTTTTCTTTCCTCGTCAGTTGACAGCCCTATGCTCAAGCGCCGCTCGGCAGTGGGGCAGCGGCCGACCGTAATGTCCGCGGCACACTTACCGCGACCCACGAAAACAACCTCATTGCGCCACATCACAACACCTTATGTAACTGAATTGCACGAAATATGACTCTATGTCAACGATTTGAGGGTATTTCCCAGGATTTTCTCATTTCACTTTACCGCTCCAGGGAATGACAGGATTGCGCCACATCACAACACCTTATGTAACAGAATTGCGCGAATTGTGACTCTATGTGATAACAATTGGGGGTATTTCCCAGGATTTTCCAGTTTTCACTTTTGATACTTACTAAGCAAACGTCCGTATATGTGCGTTATTTTTGTGCAGCGCTATCCGTTGCGTTCGAAAAATGCGATTACCACCTCATTTTCATACAAATACAGATTATGTGAAACGGTTTGACGGACGCATCGCATCCGTCAGTTCAAAAATATCGCACAACGCTGCGTTGACGGAAGCATTTGTCAAACAATTTGACATAGGTAATAATCATATTTGTATGATAATAATGTCGAAATTCGTTACGCAGCGCAAAAACATTGTCGAAACGGACGTTATGTTAGTTGGCCTAGATGAATGCGACCATTCCTCAGGACAATTTTTTAGGGTTGAAATCGGAACACTACGTGGAGATTCTAATACCGCGAAACTCATTGGTGTGATCCAGTTTTTCATAAGCTGCGGGATTGCAATACCTACCCCTTTATCTACGTCTTGGATTTGCATAATAATGGTACCTTTGACAACGCAGGCAAAAATCTTTGAAGTCATAGTCGAACAACGCATACTTATTCAGGTAGTAGCAAATAGCCGATAGGAGGTCAAGGTACTCATGAAACTGAACAACTTTCCATAAGGAATATGAGTCGACATATGAAAAAATATATGCAAAGAAGAAAATAATACCTATAGTAACTTTATTTGTTTGTAGCCTATTGATGATTCCATGGTTTAATGGTTTCCGGGATGACTATTACCCGTTATCACATTAAAGTACGTCCTTTCAAATAGGTTATATTTGACAGTTGCCACACCCATACTAGAAGGCATGTCAACAAAGAAAAATAGACCACATTTCATAGCATTAACATGATTTTGACAGCTATCATATAGGGCCTGTTCATACGGCCGTACTGTAATTCCTACTCGAAAGAAAGGGAAAGGATGACCTAGATAAGAGAAGACCGACATTACATTGGTGAGGTAATAATAATTGAAGTTGATCCGTATTTTCCCAGACGCTGTCTCGTTTTCGCTTTCAACTGCTGGTGATAGAACGAAAGGGAAAGCAGATGACCTAAGTAGATAGTGAAATGAATAACATGAGTGAATCTGGAAAGATTTCATAGTCTGGTTAGGTTAAGCAATGAAAGCGATGACTGTCGATGTGGCACAGTGACTTGTACGACTGTCTGCTTCGCAGAAGATTCCAGGTTCAATTCCCGGTGGTGGGGTCACTTACAAACAGACTGGGAAAAAATCACAAAGCGATAAATATCATATCACTTTGTGAATTTGTACCCAGTCTGGTCACGACATTGGAGGCTGAACCACCTGATTGTCTGAAAAGTAACATGGTTCCGTGCTTCCGAGGGCACGTTAAGCCGTCGGTCCCGGTTGCTGTCTATGATCGACGGAGGTCGTTACACAACCTTGTCAGAGACCTGCTTCTTGCAGTAGGCGGTTGAAAAATTCTGACACAAGGGTTTATTGGGTCGTTGGATGACTTGGTGTCCCACTCGAAGAAGAAATTATGAAACGTAATAGTAAGTTAAGTAGTTCGGTTTCCTATGAGTGGTAACAAGTTTCATAAAAATCAGTTAAGTAGTTTTCCATACGTAGAGTATCGTCAGTCAGTATGTCCACAGTGACTATGGTCTCATATTTTGTCAAATTCCAGCGTGTGCCTAAAATTAAGTTTATTTTACATCACGTGACACACATACATACATCACTATATTTTTCTAATACTATTTATATATACTTATAATAATGTGTTGTGATGTGAGTCATTCTTTATTTACTATGCATACATATAAAAATGTTTGATATAATACATATTAGTAATGTGCTTTAGCTATACGTACTATGTATGTATGTATTACGTGTGTATGTACGCAAGTAGGCAATGTAAATGTCTGTTGGTAATAAGCTAGGCATATTTTGATGATGATTAATGGATGTAAATCTTAGAGTATATATAAGCAAGCTATAGAGTGCGCGTAAGGCACAGCGGCATACTGTCAAAGCGTAAGCAGTTGCTCCCTAGATACAGACGTCAAATGTTTGAGAAGTTACAGAGGTTCAATAGTGCAGTCACTGCCGTTTTGCTACAGACTAATTGACAGAGAGGTTGTGTGCAGACTCCTGCAAACCGTTCAAACCTTTTAGGCGCACTCTATAGCTTGCTTATATATTTATACTCTACGATGTAAATAGTGACTTGATGTTTATTGCATTGCATGCTGTCTTCCGGCTTCTTGATTTACTCTTGTGATTGCGTAGATAGAATGACAGGATTGGACTTATAAACACTCAACTGCCGTGTGAAATTCTACCCGTAGTGTGTGGCGTAAGAAGGAAGGGACTAAGGGTTAATTATCCAGGGAATGGGCAGCAGTGTTCCCTGTAAATAAATATTTTCTTCTGCGCTCACCGATCCGCCTGCCAAGCGTGGTGAATTATGGCAATGCCCTCCGATAGGGGGAGGCCCATGTTCAGCTGTGGACATTTGTGGCTGTTAAGGTTAAGGTTAAACGGACCTAAACACAAAAACTTTATGTTTTTTTACATTTTATTTAAAAGATACAAAAAAAGGTCAGGCTCAGCTCAGACCTAAATAAATACGACCCGGATCTTTGATCTATGATCTTGATGACTTGAGATCTTCGTGACCGATGCTAATTCCGCAATCTAATCAAATTGTTAAAAAAGCTTAGAAATATGTACCTAACTGGCAGCTCTACCTAAAATTGTTTAAGTTTGATTTTATTAAGTAATTAGATTTCATAATTTTCGTCTACCTATACCTATATATTATCGGATTGTGTACCTACAGCGCACCTACCTATCTACTTTATGGGAATATTTGTATCTGACTAAATTACATAATAAGTTATATACTTTAGGAGTCCTCCTAGAAGGTTTATACATACGTATTTATTTTTCAACTTGTAAACAACCTTTGTTTTGTGTTTTATTTATATTTAGTTTATGGTTTCACAAATCACTTCGCTTTCTGTATCCTGCACGACGGCAAACTTAAGACAAACTATACTTAAAACTTTGTTTCCTGCCGACTATCTTCTCTCGTGAGTGTGGTGTGTTTTCCGCATCTATTAAGCATTATTTACTAGTCTAATTATATGCATTTTCTTTAGAGACTTTGCAAGTTGAAGTCGGAAAGGCTTCGTGAGAAACAGCCTCTTATTTGAAACGATTAGGCTTTTTTCTATAATAGCGTATCCTTAGCTACAGAAAAAAAGAACAGGCAGGAAATCGCATCCTGAACTGACTTTTGATCCCTCATCTTTAGACAGCATAGTCTATCATGGTCTTCTGTAGCGCAATAATTAGGTACATTAACCGCCACAACAGTCCACTGCTGGACATGGGCCTCCCCTAATTGGAGGTATTTCCAGGTTTCATTCACAAAAACGCTGTTGTTCGTTCTCTAGATGTATCCTTTTCCTCAGTCTCCTTCTTACGATGTCCACGAGCAGAATTGGGTTGATAATTTTTAAGAAGCGAGTACCTAAGGGATAATTAATTTATCCAGGGAATAGGTTGCAGCATTCCCAGTGATTTAAACATCTTTAATTGCCAATCCGCCGACCATGCGTGGTAAGTATGGCGATAGGAGGAGACCCATATCTGATAGACTTAACGTACGTAACGTACCTAACGGACTCTTAAGGTAAGGTAAGATAAGTGTACGAAAGTCAATACGTAGTAAGCCGTAGTATCTACGTCAAAGAACAAATACCTAGTTCATTTATCAACAAAAACAAGGCTGTTAAAATGCCAAACAATTACGTTTAAAAGCTCACTTACAAAAAAGTAGGAAGTTTCCTAGTTAATGAGATTTGGTTTGGTGTTGGATAAAAAACATTGATTTGAAAATAGCTATGGGCGATGGGCGCATTAGACCGTGGCAGTTTAGAAGCAGTTTAGTTAAAATGGTTGGGTGGGTTCCCGTCGTCACCAAGACTTTTTTTTATTAGGTGTGTTGGTATTCTTAATATTATGCTTTGAGGTGCCGGCTTAATAGCATCACTCCTTATATTTCCCGTTAGTACCCCGTATCTTTTTTTAAAGTTGATGTGTTTTGCAAATTTCAGGTCTCCGGCTGAAAACCTGTCACTATGGTGATACACATTATTCTGAATGATTCTCAATACTTTTACCAGACGTGGTGTAAATGGACGTTTTTTACAGCCGTTACTCTCTGCCTAACCCGCGGATAATCGTGAATCTTGGTATTCTTTTAGATATCGGGCCTACGGAGACCCGTTTCGTTGAGGGATCAAAGATGAGGGATGATTTTTTTATATTAGCATAGGTATATTCTTTATAACATTATTTCGAAATACAAAACAAGATGGTAGGTAGATAATTATTGTAAGGGTAGAAAACACTGCCTCCGTACGCGTGTATACGCGCGTAACTATAACGTTGTAATGCATGCGATACGCGCGTGATGCCGTGCACGCACACGCAGGTAGTGTGCCGCGCGCCTCACATTACAACCAATACGCGCGTGATGATGTGCACGCAAACGTCCTGCATACGGAAGCGGTGTGTCTGCCCTTTTTATGTACTTATTACAAAACAGTTATGAATGACTAATAGAATTATAACCGATTATACTCGCACGAGTATGTTCTTCAAAGTAGTTCACTTCCTTGTATATTACCTAGGTACACACTCCTAATAAAACCAACCATTACAATTCAAGTCGTGTCTGCTACACTATTATTATATTATTTTATTACTAACAAGAAATCTTGATCAAACCCAAAAAAGTTAGCCTTGAATTCGGATAAAGACCGTATCCATAGCTTCTCCTACTTTTCGGGGTACATCTGTTCCAGTGACCAACACTCTTCAACTCCTTGGCATGGAGCTGTCCTCTGACCTCAACTTCGGCACCACCATCGAGTCCAAGGCTCAAATTGCAGCTAGAAAGTTGGGCGTCCTGAATAAAGTCAAGCGGTACTTCACGCCTGAACAGCTTCTAACTCTTTATAAAGCTCAAGTCCGATCTTGCATGGAGTACTGCTGTCACCTTTGGGATGGCTCGGCTAAATACCAAATTGCTGCACTGGATTCCGTGGAACGCAGAGCCAAGAGATTAATAGGCGATAAAAAACTGGTGGCGACCAAGCTTCACAGCCTGGCTCACCGCCGCAAGGTTGCTTGCCTATCGGTCTTCTACAGATTGTACTTCGGAGAGTGTGCGCGTGAGCTGCATGAGCTCATACCACCGTCTCCTTTCTTCCATCGGACATCCAGACGCACGGCCGGCTACCATCCGTTCTTAGTTGATATACCCACATTACGCACTAAGCGCTTCAAATCATCTTTCATTATGCGCACGGCTAAAGAGTGGAATTCCCTGCCTGCGTCTGTATTTCCGAGTGCATATAACCTGAATCTCTTTAAGTCTAGAGTGAATAGGCATCTTCTGGGCAAGCTCGCTCCACCGTAGATCCCATCTCTGCTCTAGGGTAAGATTGGGGTCAAGAGTAAGTTCATCATAGATAAAAAAAAAAAAAAAAAAACAAAGTGCAAAATCTTTGTGCTAGAAAACATGCAAATAGAGGGTCGATATGTATCGGTGGGTCCCACACTGTAAAAGAGATAGGTAGGTATTATTTCATTTACCATAAGTAAAACAGAACAGAGACAGACATTGACGCAGGAGCAATGCAATTTTATGCGTCGTCTCCCGTCGTTTCTTACATGTGACAGACGCATGCGTTAGTGAGGAACGTCAGTTATGGGAACCACATAAATCTTACATAAATGCACCAGAGTTTTTATTGTCGGGGTTGTAGGCAAGTACCTATGAGATATAAATATGACAACTTCAAAAGTCTTCGATGTCATATTCGAACAATCCGAAATTGCTAGACAGTGTTTTGCCACGCTGCGCGTAGTTCGTGGTAACTACGTACATAGATCTACTTGTATTTAAGCCGAAACGATGATCGTACCGCGATCTTTAGAATGTAAGTACTTATGTAAAACCTTTATTTGTAGATAGAGCTACGTACCTGTAATTTCAAAGTAAGAAAAACAAGTGTGGTGGAAAACACTCCCTACAAAAGACATCAACGCGGTCGACTAAGGATTTTTTGTTCGGCGTAATAAGAATTTAAAATTCTTGCTAGGGATTTACATGCGAATTTCTTAAATAGCTAATTGTGATACTGGAGGATGGTTTGTAATGCATATGTGAGAGACCGCTGACCGGACCGGGTTACTAGTCAGTGATAAATATGCTTACCTGCCTAGATAATAAACCTTTCATCAATCAAGAACGAAAACTTCTACATTAGTGTTACAGTCTTTGAGCTAGTGTTTTACTCCTCGCCACGTAATATAAGATAAGGCCGCGCCACGCAACGCTGTAATAAGTGTTACAGCACTAACTGGTTCACAAACTGCCGTGTCATCCATCTGTGGCGGTGCTTCCCTGATCGGCCGGGATTAGATGTTACATGCTGTAATTCGACGGAAGGTTTGTTCAGCTGTGTTATAGTGTAGTGATTGGGTTGGTAAGTACAGGGTTATGTATCTTTTTAGCTACCTACCTACATGCATAGTCTAATAAAACATGGTCTTACATTCCCAGAGAAACACAAGCCTACGTCACTAGTATTGCCACTTTATTTCATTAAAATACGTTATGGAGTAAATTCAATCTCAGAAAAATGAGTTAAAATATTTCTGAATAATTTTATAATTTAGATTTACGTGTGTACTAACTTGAACTTTACAACAACACTTAAATTGTATTTATTAGTTAACAGTATCTTAAATGATTTACAAAAAAACATAAGAGTGGCTAATTCTGGTAACCCACAAGCATGATGACGTAGGCAAGTGTTAGTCACGTGTTCACGAGTCTCGGAATGGAATACCAGGTGGAGTATCTTATTATACCATGCTCCAGACAGACTTCTGACGTATGGAAGACCAAGTGTCGCGTTCGTGTGGTACGTGGTGCTACTTTGAAACTATACAGCTACCTATAAACCACACTTTGTTAGTTCAGAATCAATGGAAAATTCTACCTTGTAATATTATAATACATTGACATAAATACTAGTAGAGCAACCAGTTTGCATTCGATCGAAGCACACCGACTAATGAATAGTCAATGTGTTGAAAAAAGTTCATTCATTTGAATATCATACAAGACCTTGAAATCAATCGACAGGCAGGTATTACTAGTGTATCTACTTCGTATTTTTCCCTTTGTCGGTTTGATACCTAGTAGGTCCTGCCTTTTGCGTTGCGTTGCGTAGGTGTTATTTTTCGCTAATGTGGAGTACCTACTGTAACAGGTGAAAATCTCTAAAAATCATGGTAGGCTGGAAAGGCATGCTATTTAGACAGTGTCACACGATCTGGAATGAAAATCGTGTAAATGCTATGGTCTATTTTGCATCGTTGACCTTTCTTCTTGTATGGGTTTGACAGCTGTCAAAAAGTGCCTATTCCAACGAACGTACTTTAAGTTCACGAAGCCACTACATACTGCGCTGAAAACGCCTTCTCAATCGCCAGCAGTGAGAGTGGTCCGCGGCCTGCGCGCGCGCACCTCCAGCTACGCGGCACAAAATAGAGAATTTACAGAAGGATAGCTCGCTTCTCTTCCCTATCATTTATACCTACACTCTAGGGTTACTATTTTTTCTTAGTGATTTTATGAAATGTACCTGGACAAAACATACCTACTTAGGTACATTACACACATAATATCAAACTTACACTGTGACACGTTATACAAAAATATTTATCTGCACTTGCGAGTAGTCATTTGGCCGTCCACTCGCACCGAACGCTGTTAACTCTCGCTACTAGCCGGTTCAAAACTGTTCGAAATTGCGCGTAAACGACGGCGTGTAGATGTGTGCGTGAGTGTAGCGACGTTTCTTTGTAGCTGTCTCTCTGTATTGCGCGCCCGCCAATACTTCCTCTGCGTCCGCGGTTACCAGCGGTTACGTCATTGCCGCACACACACACGCGCACTTTCACTGGGTTAGATAATGGCACGCTACTGCCTTACTTACACACTTACAGCCACAATAGGAAGTTGGACCAACATAATACCAGTTTAGGGCTGCCCGAAATTGGTTAGTATAGTGGTTTCGTAGGGTTGGTAGAGTCATGTAGGATTTATTATTTTACATAAATGTGTATTGTACCTAGTATTGTACTAAAAGTGATTAATAAATGATGAGGAGCGAGCGAGATAACAGTCCACTGCTGGACATGGACTTTCCCCTATTGGGGGGTATTGCCATACTCACCACGCTTGGTAGAAGGATTGGCGAGCGCAGTGCAAGATGTTACATTTGCAAGGAATGCTGCTGCCCATTCCCTGTATGATTATTCCTTAGTCGCTTTCTACGACACCCACGGGTAGGATTGAGGTGATGCTATTCTAAGCCGGCACCACACGGTAATAGTAAGATGTATATAATAGGGTAATAATAGGAAGTTGGACCAACATAATAACAGTTTAGGGCTGCCCGAAATTGGCTAGTAGAGTGGTTTCGTAGGGTTGGTAGAGGCATAGGTTTTACATTCATGTGACATATTATGTGAATGTGTATTGAAGGATTGCTCTAAATGTGATTAAAAATCCTGATGAATGAAATAACGTAAAATTTAGATCGATAGATAACAAATTGATTTTCAATGCCCGGTAGGTACCTAATCGGACTGAATGACTGAAAATCCTGAATACCTTAAAGTTACATGCTGGATGCCTATAAAAGTTTCAGGCAAGAAATATCTTAGGCCATTGTGTTATTCATTATTACTTCTTTTTGTCCGAAATCACTTTATAAATAGTTATAAGTAGGTTTTATAAGCTAAAGATGTTATCCGACAACAAAAACAGAAGAGCTTGTCTGGTTTTTCCAAATGCTAAATAGATTATGCTGATGAATTCTGGTTTTATCGTACCTACATAACATATTAACATCAGCTGGTGGTCTTATTTTGATATGTGAAGTATTCTACGTCGGCAAACCGGTTGCAATAGGTTAAGTAGGTATTATAAACGTTATTATCGAGATATAAAACTTCGTCATTCATGCAAGATCTAGCAAATCGACAAAAACTTGAAATGTTAGTGGGTAAATACGGATTTATCACTTACAAAATAATAAGGTATAATTATACGAATTTTTGGTGCAGGGATAATTTGTTATAATTAAATACCTACTGGGTGAAAACTAGTAACCGATAGCTAAAATGCAGGATGGGATAGTGATAGAATCAGATAAGGAACAACTTTCCCGAAAGAACATAGGCTGAAATTGATTTAATTGGACCTCCCATAAATCAGCTGATCGGCAATTTTGTATGGGAGGTAAAATTTTATTTTCCATATTCGACCTATGTTCCTTGGGGAAAGTTGTTTCTTTTCACCAGCCGGTTCTGAGTTGTCGCTATCGGACACTAATAAAACACCCTATATTTAACTGTCTTGTACTCGTACCTCATCATTTTGTGTTATAGGCATAAATAATACCTATAGGGCATTGTTTCTGAGACCACCCGTTAGATGGGTCAAAAAAATAAAGGGGAGCCCCTGGACGTCCAGCAGTGGTCTGCTGTTGATGGTGATGACGATGTTCTTTTGTTACATTAACATGGATGCGTATACGCACGGATTTAGAAACAAATGAATAATAAGTAGATTTTTGCGTCTCGGTACGATAAAACACATGAATCACGGAAATTTAGTTTTTATTTCTAATGCCACAAGAACTACGGGCAATTTGAAGTGTTTTAACGTGTAGCTATTGGCCTTGAGCCTTATTATAATTTTATTCCGCAATTGGTCTTCCGTGTCGTAATGCGTAGGTCCTATAAGCAGCATGTCGAGTTAGTCACTAAATGAATCAACCATCTTTGGTAATATCGTCAGCACATCAATCTAGCTTTTAAGGAACCAACGTACCTATACTGGTTTTTATAATCTACTCTTTTTATATCTAACAAATATCTACTAAAACAGCCACTCGTAAAAGGCGACGTAGACTCGACTATGGTCAACCGCATGGTGGCGGTGATACCAACTGAGGGCGGTGATAACATTCCTAAAGAGGGTTGACTTCAGGCAGGCTTCCGGTCATAAAACAATGCCAAATTCTTTTGCTACATGATCTTGTGCTCTGACAAAACATTGTTATGCCGACATTAACCAATCCGGAATAAGGGCAGGCAGATGATTATTAAAAAAACAAAAAGTAGATCCCTTAAAAGACTAAGTTGATGAGCCGACGATTGTACTTTTTAGTAACTGTTTATTAAACCAGTATAAGTTGATCCCTAGAAATGGAAACTCCACCTGAGTGCGATAGTATGTAAAATAATTACATTTTAGGGAGTCCCAATTATCGAAGTAATTCATAAATCTTTGTTATAGTCCTTTGTTAGCAAATGTAACATTTTTTATTTTGAGGAAACTTTATTGGGGTACTTATATGTACTTTACTTAGGTACTTAACAAAATTCCAATTTTGCATAAAAGAAGTGTTATTTAAAAAAGTACACATAATGTGCGTATTCTTATTCTAGACGGGAAACTGATATTTTTAACCCGCATACCACCTACCAGTAGGTAGGGCAAAGTTTAAGTTTATCTGCATATGATAGCCGTATCTTCAAAGAAATTTAACCCAAGCAGTCTTTCTAACAAATTACAATGATCTACTCTTCTATATGACATAAAAACTATTATTAATAAACATAAAAACAGTAATCTTATAGCAAAAAATACTACAGAATGGGGTGATGCTATTCTCAGCCGGAACCACATGGCGATCCAACCGGAAAACGACACAAAATAGACCAACCGGTCCGTCTAGCATAGTAAAACACGAGGAAGGGACTTGACCTCTACTGTAGTAGGTAGGTATGTATGTGACATTTAGGCTTACTTCCGGAAGCAGATATGAGACGTACTTATCCCTGGCATTTGCATTTCCTACACAATTAAGATACATAAGGAATCTTTAAATAGCTTACTCAACAATTATAAATCTATCATCATTGTTATTGATTATCTTCTGTCTCTGTGGAAATCGATCATCATGGACAATTTATGTTACTACTTTTAAATTAATAAACTGCCTAGGTATTGTTGTAAAAGTTGCAAAATTTACTACCGCAGGCAGGATTTAAACCTGCGAATTTCTTAATCTGTACTGCCGAGGCTACTACCAACTGGGCTAACGCGTTTCTAACTTAGCCTGCGAATTAAGCAAGTACATCTTGGCCACTAACGCGTGGCAGAGCTCATATATGACGGCGAAGAATACTTTTGTTAATTTTTAATATCCAAAATTAACGTAATCAAAAATAATCTAATTGTAATTTTAGTGTGCTTATAAATAGGCAGTTAATTTTATTAAAATAGCCTATCCTGTTTAAGTAGAAAGTCACTCAATTGATTGTGTAGTATTTCCGTGGTCGATTGTAGTTTTCTGTGAGAAAAGAGTGGGGCTCTGGTAGCCTCGAGTGAGGTTGTGGGCGGTGGCAACGCTGCGCTCAGGCAGTCTTGTGATTTGGTTGAGATGGTGCGGACCTATGGTCGGTCCTGTTCTATGTTTGAAGTTAGGCGCGTAGCGTTGTGCACTCGCTCACAAATCCGCTCACTCTTTTCTATTTCTTTGGAGCGAATTTATTTGGAAAGTGTAAAGAAATAAATCACACAAGTGTATTTACGTGGTTTCTATTCGGATATGCATCTTCCTGTTACCCATGACAGCAAATGACACAACGGATTGCTCGGCGCACCGACATATATATAGGGTCCTATTAAATTCACTGCAAATATTTTAGGGGCAGATCAAATACAATATAAGCATGTACTAGGCAATTTTTAAAGAAATCTACACGCTAGTTTTCGAGAAAATTGCATTTAACTAAAAAAGCACAAAACGAAAAAAGTGCACCCTGTTTGTCCTAGAAACACATACTTCGATGAATTTAAATTACGCGCCAAAAAAGGTGCTGCGATTGGTTGTTTGTCAGTGTGCGTGCCGTGTAAGTGTTCGACTAGCATACTTTTTGTTTGATACTTTGCACATTTATGTTTTTACTTTTGACGCATATTCAAATCTTGTTTGAAATTCTACATCTATGTCACTCTCTGCAATGTCTGCCACAACTGCGCATATTATGTAAATAAATAATATATATCACAAATTATCTAGGCGGTTTATTATTCGTGTTTTCTGGTTAAACCCACTAGAAAACACAGGCTATGGGCCCGCGCCCTGCCTAGAATAAGTCAGTGCAAAGCAGATATTTTCTCAAGCAATGGATCCGACTACGACGTCATCGTCAGCAGCTACATCTTCGAGCAACCTTACTGCCGTGGAGAAGCTGAACGGCTCTCTAAATTACTCATCATGGAGCTTCACTATGAAGAACCTTTTGATCGTGAGTGATTTGTGGGACGTAGTGGACCAGCCTGAAGAAAAATTGACGGAGGTTGGAGAACAAGCCTTTAAGCGCTTGGACGCCAAGGCAAAAGCAAGAATATGCTTAAACCTGGAAAAGCATGTTTTCCCGATCGTCAAGAACGCAGAGACATCCTCAGAAACCTGGGAGAATCTGAAGAAAAACTACGCTGACAGCGGCCTACTTCGAAAACTACACCTCCTTCGAAGTTTTTAACTCTAAGCTTGAACAACATCAGAACCTGCAAGAATACGTAAGCAAAATAAGAGGTATTCATCAACAATTACTAGAAATCGGTGAAAAGAGCATACAAGATAGCTTCATCGGCACCATCATGCTGACAGGACTTCCAGAGTCATACAATCCACTGGTTATGGCATTTGAAAACTCAGGTGTAGAAGTTACATCGGACTCTGTATCAGCCATACTCCTCAAGGAAGACCAGCGAAGAACCACGTCAACATCCAGTGCTGAGAACGCTGCTGCCTTTCACGCCAAACCACCTCATTGCTCATTCTGCAAGAAGTTCGGACATGTGCGAAATGAATGCAGGGCGAAGAAAATGAAGAACAAAAAGAAAAGTGTACCTAGTTCTAATTACACTTCAGACCTTACACTTTTATCATGTTTTTCTACAAATTTACCCCAAAATTCATCCACTGATCCCTCCTGGCTTTTAGATTCTGGCTGTTCAACACATATGTGCCACAGTAAACAACCCTTTAGTGAAATGACACCCCATACACACTACATTACTGTTGCCAACAATGAAAAGATTGCGAGCGAAGGGAAAGGTACAGTTTTACTGAATGTTTCTGAAAACTTTAATTCTATTCCTAACGTCCTATATGTGCCCGACCTGGCAGCAAACTTGCTATCAGTCTACAAGTTAGCGATGCAAGGATTTGTAATAGTTTTTTCTAAAGTAGGTGCATATATCTTACTTAGAGATGGGTGTAAGATTTCAGGTACTGTAGTTGGTACTGCCTCTAATTACAAAGGCATGTATAAACTTAACCAACCTGAAATGCAATCTCATTTGGCGGCAAACTACGCCAAAGAGGATGCACTACTATGGCATAGACGCCTAGGTCACCCACATGCCAAAGTGCTAAATATTTTAAAAAGCAAAAACGCGGGAATAAAGTTTGTTGACAGTGTCATGTCAATTGACACATGCGTTCCCTGCTTACAAGGGAAACTAGCAAAGAGACCATTCGAAAAATCAAAAAGTAGGTCCCATAACAAACTAGAGTTAGTGCACTCTGATCTTTGCGGACCAATGAGTACGCAGTCATGGGGCGGAGCACTCTACTTGCTCACGTTTACTGACGATTTTTCACGAAAAACTTTTGGATTTCTTTTAAAAGCCAAAAGTGAAGTTTTCTCTAAGTTTTTAGAATTCAAACACTTAGTTGAAAACCAAACCGGTCTCAAAATTAAAAAGTTTCGGACGGATAACGGTACTGAATATGTGAATAAAACCATGACAGCTTTCCTAAGGGAAAATGGTATAGTACACCAAACTACTGTAGCTTATACGCCGCAACAGAACGGAGTTGCAGAGCGCGTGAACCGTACCATTATTGAGAAGGCACGTGCAATGCTCCACGATGCAAACTTACCGAAAGCGTACTGGGGCGAAGCCGTGAACACAGCAATTTATTTAAAAAATTGTACGCCTACTCAGTCCCTGAACTTCAAAATACCTGATGAGGTATGGTTTGAAAGAAAGCTCAACCTTTCACACCTCAGAGTTTTTGGCAGCGAAGCTCATGTGCTCATTCCTAAGGAAAAACGCACTAAGCTAGACGCAAAAACTCAGAAATGTATTTTCGTTGGATATCCGTCAGAGACCAAAGGCTATCGCCTTATCGACCCCTCTAAACCACGAGCGGTCATTATCGCAAGAGACGTAGTTTTCATAGAAAACAAGGTAACTGCAACAGATGAGCAAGCTACCACTTCTCAGCAGCAACCGACTCTTGCTATTAACCCTCTTGACCCAGATTGTATAGAAGGTATCAATGATACTCAACCTGAAATACAATCACCTTCCAATCCACCTCAAGAAGTCCAAAATAATGTTCTCGTCCATACTTTTTCAGACACCGCTAGCCTACCTGAAGTCTCAGATGATGTATCAGCAGCCCCGCAGCCGCAAAATGATTTATTATCTGAACCTTGCGAATCTGAGTCAGTTGATCCAGTCGATACTTTTATTGACGCTGAACCAGCATCGCCGGTAGAAGCAGCTAGCATACCTGAAGCAGCCACTTCCGAACCCAGATATCCTCAAAGGGAAAGACATCCCCCTATACGGTATGATCCCTGCTGCCTATTTATGGTTTCCAACAGTAGTGAACCGGATACCTATAAACAAGCAGTGGATGATGTCTTCAAGGAAGAATGGTTAAAGGCTATGAGAGCGGAATACAACTCTCTAACCAAACACGGGACTTGGACTATAGTGGATAGACCCCCCGAACGCAAGACCATCATGAGCAAATGGGTCTTCAAAATCAAAAGAAACACGAGTGGAGAGATAGTCAAGTTTAAAGCTAGACTAGTAGCCAAAGGCTTCACCCAAGTCTACGGTGTAGACTACAATGAAACATTCTCTCCTGTGACACGTCTGTCTACAGTTAGAATGTTAATGGCCTTTGCTGCACACCATGGTCTACAGCTCGAACACTTAGACGTGGAAACCGCTTTCCTAAATGGAGACCTAGAAGAAGAGATTTACATGGAGCAACCCGAAGGCTTTGCCTCAGATGCTAAACAGAAGGTTTGCCTCCTAAAAAAATCACTCTACGGCTTAAAACAAGCTCCACGTCAGTGGAACAAGAAAGTGTGCGAAGCTATGCATAAGCTCTCTCTCACTCAATGTTCGAAAGAACACTGTTTATATTATAAAAAGGAAAATGACAAATTTCTAATTGTCTCAGTCTTTGTTGACGATTTTTTCCTCTTGTCCAACAGTGATGAAATGAAAAAACAGTTCAAACAAGACCTGGGCCGAACCTTTACAATTAAAGACCTCGGCCAATTAAAAGATTGTTTGGGCATGCGCGTTACACAGTCCAAAAACAGCGTCAGTTTGGACCAAACAAACTACATCGATAAAATTATCGAAAAATTTGGAATGAAGGATGCTATCCCTGTATCCACTCCAATGGAACCTGGTCAAAAATTGACTGTTCCAGAGCCAAGTGAAGAACGTTTTGATTTGCCTTATCAGCAGCTTATCGGGTCATTGATGTACATTTCCATTGGCACAAGACCTGATATATCTCACACTGTGTCTTACCTTAGCCAATTCAATACACATCACGGGGAGGCACATTGGAAAGCCGCTAAGCGTGTGCTACGCTATCTTAAGGCTACCAAAAACTTAAAATTAACGTTCCGTAAGTTAAGCGAGCAGACTCCTATACTGACCGGCTATGCAGATGCAGATTACGGGAGTAATCTTATAGACCGAAGGTCGTATACTGGGTACACCTTCTTAATGAGTGGCGCTCCCATCTCATGGGAATCTCGCAAACAGCGAACAATTGCACTTTCTACAACAGAAGCGGAATATATGGCGCTATCCGAAGCTAGTAAAGAAGCCATATATCTAAAATCACTCATTAAAGAATTATTTGCAATAGACCGACCAGTAGAAATCTTCTCAGATAATCAAATGAAGCTCACTTAAACTCACTTCAAATAACACGTTTCATGCCCGCACCAAACATATTGACATTCGTCACCATTTCATCCGTGATGCGATAGTAAATGGTGAAATAACTGTTAGCTACATCCCCTCAAACACACAACTAGCTGACATCCTTACAAAACCACTGCCCAAAATTAGGCACGCAAGACTTAACTCGCTGTTAGGTTTGCTATAGTGTTTTCTTTGTGGTTTATTTATTTTGATAGGTTCCATTTTCAAATTTTTATCTAACTACTTGTTAGTACTAACGAAACTTATCAAACCAGTGATGTCAACTTGAACCTGTATTTTTATATAACGAGTCTTTTTCATACAGGGTGTTAATTTTATTTTTGTGTGTTGTTTTAAATTTTAAATTGTAATTAATGTACAAATTACGGGGAGGTGTTCGACTAGCATACTTTTTGTTTGATACTTTGCACATTTATGTTTTTACTTTTGACGCATATTCAAATCTTGTTTGAAATTCTACATCTATGTCACTCTCTGCAATGTCTGCCACAACTGCGCATATTATGTAAATAAATAATATATATCACAAATTATCTAGGCGGTTTATTATTGGTGTTTTCTAGTAAAACCCATTAGAAAACACAGTAAGTGAATCCTGTTTACGTGGAGGAACGTCAGTCGGGTCAGTCTAAGGATGTTCACATAATTAATTAAAAAGTTTGTTTGAAAATGAAAAAAATAATCTAGCGTGTAGATTTTTTTTTAAATACCTTAGATGTTTTTCTTATACATATTTGCGCATGCCCTTAAAATATTTGCAGTGAATTTAATAGGACCTTATATAGTTTGCTAGTAACTTACTAATTCATTCTTTGCAGATTAAAGACAATCAAAACGATGAGAACCTAGGTATCTTTTGAAAATAAGAAAATTAATTCTTAATATGTAGGTAGGTACCTATCACAAATTACGTGCCTAAGCAAGTGTTGAACGATTGAACGTATACGTATTTATAGTATCCTACAGTGTTTGATTTCTTATTATTAATGACAACAAACATTTATATAGCCTGCGATATGCAATTAATTGTATATCACAGATCTTTTACCTATTATAGACCGGAAGTAAAACTTATATACGTATTTTAGTAGGTAAATAATTTTGTTTCACTATCGTTCTTTGATTCGCGCAGTTTTTCGCGACTCCTATACCCATTTACAATTACACGGCAGCTTTTTGCTGACCTATGTATTATCAAACTACTGGTTACATTCGATGTTCATTGCGTAGCCGGTTTACCCTTTTGTTACGAACTTTAAGCGGCTACGCGATGTAATAAAAATGACGTAGACCTGTACCAAATAGTGTTATGTATGGCCAATAATGAGTATAGGCCAGTCACGAACGAAGGCAAAAACTCTACATCTTCCGAGAGAGACCTTGATTTTTTGTGACCGAGTCAAATAGGTAATAGGTGATGCAGGGGTGTCGTAGTTTTCGTGATCTCTTTAGACTTAAGTTCGAGTGCTAAGTAGAGTAGAAAATAAGCTTGTATTAAGAACATAATAAGGAATTAAGAACATACTCGTATTCACGGAAGCTATCAACTTGTCTTCTCTTCTCTTTTCGTGTGGGACGTCGTTCAACGACCCGATGAACCCTGGTGTCAGAGTTTTTCAACCGCCTACTGCAAGTAGCAGGCCTCTGACATGGTTGTGTAACGACCGCCATCATAGACAGCAACCGGGACCGACGGCTTAACGTGCCCATCCGAAGCACGGAACGGAACCATCTTACTTGCGGACAATCAGGTGGTTCAGCCTGCAATGTCCTAACCAGACTGGGAACAAATTCACAAAGTGATAAATATCAACTTTGTGAGTGACCCCACCGGGAATTGAACCCGGAACCTTTGCGTGGCAGGCAGGCATACTAACCACTGCGCCACATCGGCTGTCTTGTCTTGATTAGCAGCGGATGTCACACGTAGCGAATAATTTTTTGGTGTTTTACCAAATCCGGTTTTTTAGGAGTTCAAGAAATCCCATACTAAAACTTATTATCACACACGTCCCCGCATCAAATTGCGACTGTCATATTTTGTGTCGGTTGTCGTTTCTATGTTTGCTTTAGAATGTCTGTGGTTAGCTGTCACGGACCTTATTATGCGAGATTATTTACCACAATAGCTTTTGATGCTCTTCTCCGGTATTGAACAGTAGAGCAAAAACAACAGACAGATTGAAACGTAGGTACCTAACATATAAACATATCAATTAATAACTAGCTATATTCACAAAAACCTGTCTTCCGTCTATGACGTTTTGATGGGCGCCATAGATTGATATGGTAAATTAATTCCACCATACAAGCCAAGTTAAATCTGTAGATACTATCGGCAGCATGTCTAGTCACCGATTTATGCATGTACCTACCTATATCAGATTCTCTACAAGTGCAAGTAGTAGGAACTAGAGGCACAGAATAGAGGCCGGCCCTGCGGGGAATAAGCGCTTTAGATAGCTTAATGAAAGTAAGTAAAAGTTTCAGAAATAAAACAATTACCTACCCAAACTAAGTACGAACAAAAAACTGATATTCCTTAGGTAAATAAGTAATAACAAAAAACAACTGATCTTCCTAGTAATTTCGATTATTATAAGTATGTAGATCTTTTGAATGGGTAGGTTAAGGTGCTGCTGATACTACACAAACATACTCAGCTGGTTAGATTAGAATCACGATGTTGAAGCGTTTATTACTCGGAAGATTTGTCCGAATTTGATAAAGAGTCATTTGTGTATCAATTTTATTTTATTTTTTAATGTAAGTAGATTCCATGGAATACTATGTATAAAAGTAGAAAAGACAGCAGTACACGACTGCCATACGGCCGCGGCTGCAGCAAGTGATCTTTTCAACTGTAAATGTCACACTCATGCATTGGATTGGACTTGACTGTATTGTATAATGTATAGGTTGGACGATACAATTTCTTTTGAAAAGTCAATTTGTTTGAAATACGACATATCAAACCGGCAAAGGGTATGATGGATGGATGTTCTTTTCAAGCAATTTAATACTTGGCACTGAAGTTTTCGCAGGTAGATTAAACCTAAGACCCTATATGTATTGCAATAGTAATAGTGCAGGCAACAGGATGGTATATTGACGTTACGTAAATATTCTGCAAAGGTCTGCTGTCGCCGGCGGCGATGGTGGTGCTAGTTAGGTACGCTTCTATTCGATTTTGACTCTTCCGGTACTGATATCAAACAAAAATTAACCGCCTTTTTAGGGTTTCGTAGTCTACTAGAAATCCTTGTAATTTCGTCAAGTCTGTCTGTCTTTCTGTCTGTATGCCGCGCCCTCATATCTTCGTTCAGTTTTAGAGCTATCGACATGAAATTTGGTGAAAAGTTAGATTGTGTTAACCCAAATATAAAAATGTTGAGAATAAATTATATCAAATGTTTTTTACCCGGCTGAGGAATACGCTAAATAAATAAAAAAATTGCACCGGAATACTGCACAAAAAGTAGGTATCGTTGATCGGAGAAAACTTACTGTTTAATTGCATTTGGTGTCTACATAATGTAAGTATTTCTTGCATAAAATCGTTATCTTCCGAGATCTACCATCAACAAGACAGAAGAAGTATACGGATACGTACTTATATGTAGTTCTTGTTCAATATGTTCCCTTCCAGTAATTGCATGTAATCCTTATGGATGAGTCCATAACAAATAAAGAGGGATTGGTTTCAAAACAAATCGGAAATTCAGATGAAAGTCAAAACGTGAGTGAGCTCGCTCGTAACGAATTCAACTTAAATTGTATACGCTGTTGTTTTACAATGTTCTGATCGCATTGTATAATTTAGAACATTTGATTTTCTTTTTGTAAATCACAAATGGGTCCATAAAGTAAAATTATAAATAGGTCTTAAACAATGTAAAAATCAACTCTTTACTATCGCCAGAAAATCCACATACGCTTTTAAAGAACCAGAGCACTAATGAAGAAGAATAAGGATTAACTTATACTGGTTTTTTCTAAGTATTTGTATGAAAAATTAGTATAAATTGGTCTCATAAATAAGTAGGTAGATTTGTTGATAGTACAAAGAAAAGTTTCACATGATAAGATGAAGAAGAATGAAAAGTACCTATCTATTTTATATTATATGTTGACCTTAAAAACTGGCCGAGGAATAAAATTTATACAAAAAAATACATAAAATTATAGATATGCGCTATAACCTACCAACCAAACATAGTTTATTGTACAACCATGCGAACAATTTATACATCTCATTTAGTCATAGTATACACATAAACATACAATTTATACATGAATATCTACATAAATATGACCAAACCTTTAAATTCCCCTAGTGTTGTAAAATTTGCCTTTCAGGTCCCGATTTCACAATATAGCGGCGTAAGTTAATCCCGAATTTAGTCAAAATACTTCGGATCGTCATACCGGTACCAAATTTTAGTATGTTAATAAACATGACATAAACTATAGAAAACCACCGGGAGACAAGCTGATGAGGGCCTGTCTCCCGCAGAAATGACGTCATCAAGATGGCGGCCGCCACATTTAGAAAACTGCAAATTATTTGAAAACCATAAGTTGCATTGTCATGTGCATGGTATCAAATGAAAGCTAATTAATTGTTCTACATATTTGTCTTGAACTACGACCAGGTACATAGCATGATTTTGAAATTAAAAGACTTTATGTAAAAAAAAAAACAGCAAATAGTTTATTTGTGTGGGTATAGAATTCAAAATAATCATTGTTAACAAAAGTGACATAGAAGAAAAGTAACGTTCAATGCAATTGCTACAAAAATCTAAAAGCACTTTCTTGTTCGGATAAAGAGAACTTAAGTTACACTGATTTGAGTACAACGCTGTCTCTTTCCGCGCCACGACTATTTGTTGTATATGCACGGGTATGGTGTCAAATATAAGGTAAATAATTGTTCTGCATTATTCTTCTGAAGCACAACCAGCTACATAGCATAGTTAAAGAATTAATATTAAAAAAAGAACTTTGAAACCTATTTTTTGTGGGGTTATAGAAACTCAAATAATACTTACTACGCTGACACAGCGACCTAAAGTGGATTTTGGCCTCCGCTGCAACTGCACGCCACACTTCCCTGTTCTGCGCAGTTTGCTTCCAATCAGGCTTTTGGAGTGAGTGCAGATCCTTCAGAATTTGGTCAGTCCAGCGATATCTAGATCGTTCGACAGGAACTCCGAAACAGGTTAGAGGCTTTGGAGGTAAAAAATGCATTGAAAAAGGCTGGGAAATTTCCGAACCCGAGCGAGACACACTAAAGAGGTGAGACTTAAGATCTTAGGATGAAAGAAACTACACTGAAAGAGAAAATGGTGGACACAATGATGCGAAATAGATGTAGAAGAAAGAAGCGGAACAAGTTAGTGGCAGGATAAAAACGATAAATTGTACACAAGATGCAAGAATACAATAAGAAATGCAAAAGGACACTTCCTAGAACGCAAAGTTGGAGAAATAAAGACACCAATCAGATCTAGTGAAATTCGTAAATTTTATCAGGAAATAAGATTGGTCAAGAAAGGATATCAGCCCGTCGCTCATATTCTTGAAAATGAGGAAGGATACCTCGTTTCTGACCCGGAGAAGCTGAAAACTGAACGGTACAAATATTTTAAGGCCCTGCTAAATTGCTCGCTGATAGTTTTCAGTCTAAATTAGCGAGATATATGTGAAGCGGAAAGCTATTATGCACCTGAAGAACAACAAATGTCCAGGGATTGACGACATGCCGGTAGAACTGTGGAAGTATGGCAGAGGAGCACTACAGTCGCAAATGAGAATATTGTTACTCTAGAAGGAAGAAAATCTGCAAAAAGAGTGGAATATGGGAGTTATCTGCCCGATTCACAAAAGAAGCTCTTGAAATAAATCTCCAACTATAATGGTAGGTACCTATCTCGCTACTCCCGACTGCCTACAAAGTACTGTCTTCTTGTCTCTCGGATGCTTTTGAAGTGGACACAGGGCTCAAACAAGGAGACGCGCTATCACCTATGTTGTTTAACTTGATGCTCAAACACGTGGTCCAAAAAGTTCGTTGATGGAGTGGAGTTAAACGGAATGCATAAAATAATAGGTTATGCCGACGACCTGGCCCTAATAGGTAGAAGTGCTGCAGACGTGAAAGCAATGGCCAGTACACTGGAGGAAGAAGGAAGAAAAGTAAGTCCCACGGTAACCCATGATAAGACAGAGTACCTCCACATGAGAAGATTCAAGAGCGCCAAGACTAAGAGAAACAACCTTATAGCCAATGACACCTCCTACAAAGGGGTGAACAAATTTAAGTACGACGAAATCAACATTCGCGTCCAGAATGCCCCAAGGTACTCAGCAGCCCTGCACAATGTGTTGACATCGAAACTTGCAGGATAACAAGGGTTCGTATTTACAAGACCGTCATATGACCTTACCTTAAGGCCTAATAATGTACGGATGCCAAACATGGACGTTATCCTTGACGGAGGAAGAAAAGCTCTTAATATAGGAAAACACTACGGAAAATCTTGAGACCAACTCAGAATGAGCATGACACTTTTAGAAATAGAAAAACAGGGAGATAGAAAAAATCATCGCCCAATACCATTGGGGAGAGTGAAGCCGATAGGCTGCGCTGGCTGGCTTGGCCACGTCGAGCAGATGGAAGGGGTCGGCCGACGGGCAAGCGTCGTGTCGGACAACCTACGTATAGATATCGCTGGACTGACGAAATCTTATTTCCTGAAAATTTGCGAATTTCACTTGATCTATAATACTATAAGAAATACGAAAAAACACCACCTAAAACGCAAAATTGGAGAATTAAAGACACTGATCTAATTAGTGTCTTTAATTCTCCAATTTTGCGTTTTAGGTGGTGTTTTTTCGTATTTCTTATAGTATTCTTGCATCTTGTGTGCACTTTATCGTACAACTCTTTATCTTGTTCCGCTAGGATTTTGTGATTTCTCCTTTCTTCTACATCTATTTCGCATCATTGTGTCCACCATGTTCTCTTTGAGTGTCGTTTCTTTCTTCATAAGATCTTAGTCTCACCTCTTTAATGAGTCTCATCGGGTCGTTAAACAACTCGGTGTCCCATACGAAGAGAGAGAGAACGTGTCTCGGGTTCGGAAATGTCCCAGCCTTTTTCAATGCATTTTTAGACCTCCAAACCCTCAAACCTGTATCGGAGTTCCTGTCGGAAGACCTAGATTTTGCTGGACTGTCGGAATTTTGTAGGACCTACACTCCAAAAGCCTGATTGGAAGCAAACTGCGCAGAACAGGGAAGTGTGGCGTGCAGTTGCATCGGAGGCCAAGATCCACTTCGGGTCGCTGAGCCAGCGAAGTAAGTAAGTATTATTTTAGTTTCTATAACCCGACAAAAAATAGCTTTTAAAGTTTTTTAATTGTTGTAACCATGCTATGTACCTGGTTGTGCTTCAGAAAAATAATGCAGAACAATCAATTACCTTTCATTTGACACCACACACGTGCATATACAACAAATAGAAGTGGCGCGGAAAGAGACAGCGTTGTACTCAAATCAGTGTAACTTAAGGTCTCTTTATTCGAACAATAAAGTGCTTTTAGATTTTTATAGCTATTTCATTGAGCGTTACTTTTCTTCTATGTCACTTTTCTTAAAAATGAATATTTTGAATTCTATAGCCACACAAATAAACTATTTGCTGTTTTTTTTTTACATAAAGTCTTTTAATTTCAAAATCATGCTATGTACCTGGTCGTAGTTCAAGACAAATATGTAGAACAATTAATTAGCCTTCATTTGATACCATGCACATGACAATGCAACTTATAGTTTTCAAACAATTTGCAGTTTTCTAAATGCGGCGGCCGCCATCTTGATGACGTCATTTCTGCGGGAGACAGGCCCTCATCAGCTTGTCTCCCGGCGGTTTTCTAGAGTTTATATCATGTTTATTAACATACTAAAATTTGGTACCGGTATGACAATCCGAAGTATTTATCGGCTAACTTACGGGACTAATAAGAAAACAGTTGTCCCTAATGTTCCGATTTCAAAATAACTCTTTTGGTATTGTAATGTGGAATTTTTCCACATAAACTGATGTGGAAAAATCGATTCCCGTTCAACGATTAATATTTATTGATATCGATATTTGCGAGTCGAGTAGTCACGAGTTTTGAAACAGAATGAGGGTATATGTTTTTGAAACTGTATAAATCATCTTGGTCGCGAAAATTCCGTTGGTTTTTAGGTTGCTCATTGTAGCCACCAGTCCCCGTATTTTAAGTCCACGTAAACTGTTGTCAGAAGTGGTGTGAATGGCTGTTTTTTTACAACCGTTTATACTCTGCCTACCCCACAAGGGATATATATATATTCATGTTATATGTATTGATAGATAGTGTATTTATCTTATGTTTAATGACTCTAGGCCTCAGAAGATACATTTCTACAAGCTTGATTAATGTCGGTACACTCACCGCGACGGGGTCATTGGCCGATAACGCAATGTTTATCAACACACGTATCCCTATCTTTCTCCCTAGAGACCGTTATCAGTTGTGTGTTTACTGTGTACGGTCGGAGAAAATAATACTACGATGTACAGTCATCTGGAGAAATGAATGCGACGGACGACGGCCAAGTTGCACATTTTGACTGATATGTAGAGTTCAATATGATGGCAGGATTCCCAAAGAGGGTTGACCTCGGGCAGGCGGCGGGTCATAATACATTGCCAAATTCTTTTGCTACATAATTTTGTGCTCTAAAAAAACATGTTGCGCCGATCCCAACTGATTTGGGATAAAAGCAGGCAGATAATGATGATGTAGAGTTTGCAGGGTGTCCTAACTCGACCTGAGTTAAGGCACATTGATTCAGAAGCTCGACTCTATTTGAGATAATGATATAATTTATCACAGATTAGCCATAGATCATCTCGTCTTCGCTACATTTTACATTATGGTAATCTAGGGTTGCGTTTTGTCATAAACTGGTGGCTAGCCCAGCCGGTCACCCACTGCTGTTTTATTTCCCCGAGAACAAAATATTTTCCCTAGGGGAAAAAATATAATAATCTGATGGTAATTATGTATTAAATTGAGACTGTTCGCTGTACTGACTGATCAACTTTATCAGGTCAATGAACTCATTAGCGTCTTTACTTTGCAATTTTTTATGAATGATCGATTTCGGCACCTTATTCTGTAATCTGGGTTCCGCTATCGGTCATTTACCCACGTAATTATTTAGTAGCAAACATAGTTCTAAGTAGCAACTATGTTGACATAGATACCTACAGCTACGTCTCTATTTCGTAACTGCCTGCCTGCATACATACACATATCACGTCTATATCCCTTGCGGGGTAGGCAGAGCGTAAATGGCTGTAAAAAACGACCATTTACACCATGTCTGACAAAAGTTTGAGAGTCATTCAGAAGACTGCCTATCACCATAGAGAGAGGTTATCAGACTGTCGCCTTATATTGCAATACACATCATCTCTTAAGTCGATTTTTCGACACCCACGGGAAAGATATGAGGTGATGCTATTCTAAGCCGGCTGTCTCTTGTACACCCTACCTATCTGTATATGTAGAATCATATTTTTTTAGATATTGATACTAAGTAGAAATAGTTGCTCCAGTAATATAAAACATTTATTTGCCAACGAAAAAGAAGAAGTTTCACCCGTTTAGTATATCACTTAATAGCAAATTTAAGTATTAATAATATTATGGTTCATAAACTGCTACAAAACTTGAGCTTGACAATCTGATTGAGGGTAACTGTGTCACCCTTATTAAACACGTACCATCAGAGTGCACTTTAAAAGTCGTTCATTTGCGAACAATTTTACTTTAAACAAGTTTAAAGCCAGGGGTGACACAAGCGGGGCGATAGGGGTGTCGATTCTCACGTGCGCAATACTTTGCAAGTAAAGTAAGGGGTATGCCGCCTGCCGGTGGTAGGAAATCGTGAGTAAAAAGTAAAAACATTTAATCAATGTCAACGCCTTCTAAAGTTTTCAGTGATTGCAATAGGTACTACCTATAGTCTGCGATTCGCTGCAGTCGGGGTCATAAAATGTGACGCAATAAAATAATAAATACCACCCAAGCTTTAATTGCATACCTAGTACTTACCTACCTACTTATAAGTAATACTATTTCGTAACACCTTAAAACTACACACTTTTAAACAGAAATAAAATGCTTCTCTGAAGTAAAATGTACTTTGAAGAGGAGGCTAATCTAATATTTGATAGTAAAAAAAAAAACATAAGTATTTTACTTTTTTCTTAGTTAATTGCCTGAAAACGTTCTTTGCCAGAAATAAGCGTTCCTTCGCCTTCTCTTAGATCGTGGTTTTGGGTCTTGGAAATGAATTAGAATACTTGAGAACTAACGGCCCCAGTCTCGAGTGTGCGTTAATTCTGTGATTGGTCGAAAATGACAACGTCAAAGTTTAGTTACTTCTTATTGGTTGTCGTTACGTCATTTAGGCACAATCGCGCCTGCTGCCATCTGCAATCGGTAATCTTTGAGTTTTCCTCCCCATTAAGGTAACGTTCTACCGGGCATAGTACATCGGAAATCCGAGGTGAATTCCTGAGGCACTCTGTGATTTGGTAGGGTTGCTGAGCTTCCTCGGGGAACTAGAATGGCTCAAGTAGTGATCCCCACCCTTCACGCAAAATAGGCGCATTAAGAGGTCGAGTTGCGGAAAACAGCCCGTTTAACCATTACCAGAGTAACATTCGTCAGAATCGAGGCCAGTTCAAAGGCAGGGGTGTCGCGTTCCGGGCGATTCTCCCATGCGGGAAGTGTGCGGCGCACGCGACCCGCATCACCGCTGGTGACGTCAATTAGATACTTACAATAAACAACTCAGATCGTTCACGAATACGTGCATAAACTTTGCATTTAGAGTAAAATATGTGGAAAATTAGGAATGTAAGCTACCAGCAAACTAATGTTTCGACACATACCTAATTTCACCGGGAGTGCAGGGCGTCGATATTTACTTAAAAAGTACTAATTCCATTAACGTACAATTCATTACGAACACATTTTTGTTTTCACATGAGAAATGAAACAGTATACCTACTAAAATAGGCGCATTGCATCGTATCTACTCTGCCTGTTTTTTTTTGTTTTAATTGCCTATAAAATGCACTTAGGACTTAAATAGTCGTATTAACGTGTCATACTTGTGTGACCTATATCATAAAAGTTCAACATATTCAACGACTAGTTCAGGATCCCGAGCATGACATTTTTGCCTGACGAGTGCATTCGTTAACCTTTCGTGGCTTTTTGCTACCGATTTGGCATACATATGTTTCGTGGATTTGGTATATGATATGATATGGGCGTCTTTAACATAAACTGAAGAAAAGCAGAAATGTATGTTAATCAGATGATAAGGTGATTAAATAACCTCTTTTGTCCGAGCGAGAGTTGATGCTCGACCGTTGATCAACCGATCAACCCCTCTATCAACCCCATAGATCCGTAACGAACCCTCTGATAAAACGATCATTGATAACATTGTGGGACGTTTTGTAGAAATATTTTATTTCTGTGTAGTAATTGCATAAGTTTCATTGCTTTGAAAGTTCGTTGAGTCGATGTAGGTATGTCTTATTCCAGGTAATTACAGGAGGCTAAAAATGCTCCTAGCTGCAACTGCATGTTGGCACTGCAATCTATCTACCTATCTTGTGATGCGCGAGCGATTTGATAGCGTTGTTTGACGCAAGTCAAAGATGTAGGTGTACCTATAGTCTACCTACTACTATACCACAGAGGTAGGTCATATCATATCATAATCATAATACCTGTATAGAAAACCAGTACCGATAGTACTAATATGTACAAAGTTCACAAATCTGGTCCGCTGTCCATGTAGGGCATAACTCACATTCAATTAAGAATACCTACGTAAAAGGTAGTAAGTTGCATTTAGCCTCCAATCGCTTCCGCGTACGTAATGCAATATTGACTCACTATGTGTTGTAAAAAGAATAAAGCTGTCAAGTGCGAGTTGGAGATTTACGCACGGAGGGTTCTGAATGATTGTGTATAAAAATGGGTAACGTTTTTCGCATAAGGTAAGAGCTCCCTGCTGTTTTTGTATTTTTCGTTATACCTAGCGACAGCAGTAATGTGCATCTTCTGGTGAAAATGTCAACTAACGTGTAACTATCACGGTTTACATAGCCAGGCGGTTTACATAGACAGGCGGACGGGCAAACAGACAAACAGACAGCGAAGTCTCACTAGAAAATAGTGTTGACCCTTTGGGTACGGAACTTTAAAAACACGCACCACTCGTAAGTCGTAATGTAGAGCTTTTTGTGCATTAAAATACATACAGCGTATTAGATCATCATAAGTATGTTAGTTTTTTTGACAAACTGTCACTGAATGTGTTATGTTAACTGAAATGAGGAATGACCGTCAAAGATTTTGACTTCTTTCTGCGACGTAGTAACTAAGTAGTATGTATATCACAAAGGTTAAAGACGTGATCGCGTATTTTGATGCGTATAGGCACTCATCTATCTATGTATACAGAGTGTTATTTTAAATGCGTTTCACATCTTTAGGGCCGCTTTAGTATCGACTAACGAATCCCTAAAAACATTTAAAAAGTCCTAGATACCTAGTCAAAAATAAAATTTTAGCTAACCGGCTAACCGACACCGGATATGGATTTTTAAAATATTTTTACGTATTGCTTTATCGGTACTGAAACTACCCTTAAGTTTTGGCACGTACTTAAATTAACACCCTGTATAAGTAGTCCATTCGGGGCATTTCGGATTGTAGGTACTTATGAGATTAGATGGATGAGATCGGAAAATCTTTGATAACTTTTTACGCTTACTTATACCAAAAGTTTGCGTTTTGACAGTTTTGTTGACTCGATAACGCGTAGAACAAAAACCTTACATTAAAATTTTATTTATTTTTAACCAGCAACTACTTATTTTTATTTTTATCCCACGTCGTGTTCCCATGATCAATCTTCCCTGTTTTGATTTCTCCATTAAAGTTGATTGCTAAATCCTTACCCATTCAATTTTGACCCTCAATTACACAATACGGTACCTTTTTGTTCCTTGGGGCGTGAGTGGGATAAAAAATACGTTAAAGTTGTATTGGGTCAAGTACCCGCATATTTTGACCCTCTGATTAAATGTTAGGGGTGGCAACCCTAGATTAGGGTTACTAAGAAACATATGATAAAATTCGTTAGGGTTTTATTATGGTTTCACATTCACATGAGATTTAAAAGTTAATAAATATTTCGCTGCAAATATTGGTTGATTGTGGTTGTTAATGTTTCGTTAAACTAATTTCGGAAATTCGGATTTTATTCTCTGCGCCTGCAAAGTATACCATATCTCATAGAACCTAATTCTGCTACAAAAGTATGCCGATTGGAATAAGGCCATATTTGACAGGCGTCAAACCAATACCAAGGCATTTTAACAAAAAAATAGATAGTATGTCATAGCATTAACATGATCTTGACAGCTGTCAAATACAACCTATTCAAACGGCCGTACTGTAATTCGTAGAATTCCGATTCTAGAAGAACAACGACTTTAGCGTAATTTTCTGCAACAGAATCGAGGTCAATCTCGTAAAAAGTGTTGTAACTTGTAATCTTCGTTATTCGCGTAATTTTTTACACATTTTAAAAAGAGAACGACGTGCTTAGCAATTAAGGAATAATTACACGTTATAATTTATTGTGGCTACTAAAATTACATTGCGGGCACGCCTTATCTTAGCGAAATCAATATGGTAATTGTAAATGGATGACTCCAGCAGACGGTTTATAAAATGTTTATCAAAACATAGACATAAAAAAATTGACTATGCTTATATTTCTTATCAAAAAACAATGAACGATAACAAGGAAAAGTAGCAATTTTCGCTTAGAATTGTACGAATATCGTACAATTAGGACAGCAAAAAAGTAATTATTTTGTACACTCGTGTACCTACCTGTGAAAATGGAACCTTGCATAGTACTGGGCTTGCTAGATAACCCCCCATGGCTCCAGCTATGTATCGCGTATTATTTAGATTTTAGTAAACCGTCTGAGTAAACACAATAGTTTATCTGTTATTTCATTTTTTCTATGCCTTCAATCTAGTAGGTAGGGGTACCTATGTTTAATTACTGAACCTACAGTGCAGATACGAGTATATTTTTTATGTTACCAATAGTACCCTATGCGAAGTCTCCCCATACTTAGTCAGTGACAAAAACACCGGGTCCAGAAGGGGAGGTGCGGGCAACATGAGCCACCCGCATGAGAGTTATTAGCGGTGCGCCAATTTGCCCGCACTTCCCCTCCTGCTATTTAAAACTTGAGGGTGTCGCTCTCTACTGAAATGGATCAACAGTTTAAATCGAATTGTTAAACATTTTACTCTTAAAAGCTTTTTTAGTTTTTTATTACCAGTTTAAGCATTGATTGAGTTCGGATAGCTTTTGGTACCCTCTGGGAACTAATTCTGTGAACAATATACCGGGAGTAACAGAAATGGTATGACAAGCCGAAAGGAGGTCAAAGTACTCATGAAACTGAACAAATTTCCCCATGGAACATGGGTCGCAATATGAAAAAATAATTTGGCCCTCCCATAGTAAATCAATCAGCTGATCGGAAATTTTGTATGGAAGCTCCAAATTTTTTTTTTATATTTCGACACTTTCTGTTACTCCCGGTATAGAGACGAGTCCCACTATGCACTAACTCTCGCTTGCGTAGATAAGGAGTAAATCCCGTGTTGGCAAGACTGAATATTGTTACTTTTCTATCATATTAGGTATAATATCTAATGTTGCCAATTCGGGATTTAAGTTGGGATGTGTGATTGATATTATAAGCCTTTGACGTCATATTTAATTAAAATCCGAGATCTACGAATAAATAGAATCCACAAAACCTCGAATTGTTTGACGTCATAGATTTTCCGCGCGAGTTGTCATATGTCATCCGTATACTATGTACCTATATCCAATATTTTACGCAGGGGAGCTTTGAAAACTCCCACAAAGTGCAACTCAAATGGCAAACTAACTAGGTAGGTAGTAGAAAAAGAAAGAGAAAGCATTGCATTTCAAACACGTTCAAGCTAAATCTGAAGTGCAAGCAAGAGCTAGTCACTGAGCACTAAATTTAGCTAATTCGCACACCTCAAAGGGCTATGCAGACGAGAGGATTCAGTTGCAAAAAAAAAAAGGTAGCGCTACAAAAGGAGACCCGAGTATAAAAATATTAGTAAAATGTGGCGCGAACTCTTTGTAAGGAATGTATCAGAGACCAAATTTTACAGTTTATACGGATAAAATTGTATAACATAAGCATTAAAATCACAATAAAAACTTTCTTCATCGCTTTAATCATTATCGTACTAATCACTTCCGGCGTCATTTCGGGAACGCCGGAGCTTATTTAGCACAAAGCAAACACTATCACACCAAATCTCCTCGTCTGCTAGCACTAAAAGCTGAGTAGAAATAAAACACGACCACCGGCGTTATTACGGGAACGCTAGAGCTTATTTGGCACAAAGCAAGCAAACACACCTCACTAGCAGCGCTAATGCAACCATCGCGCCAAATCTCCTCGTTTGCAAGCACCAAAAACTGAGTAGAAACAAAGTACGACCACCGGGAGTTTATCTAGCGTAGACACACCTTCACTAGCGCTAATGCGACCATCGCACCAAATCTCCTCGTCTGCAAGTACCTAAGCATGAGTAGAAACAAAGCATGACCACCGACATTATTCCGGGAACGCTCGAGCTTATTTAGCGCAGACACACCTTCACTAGCATAGCGCTAATGCGACCATCGAACTAAATCTCCTCGTTTGCAAGCACCAAAAGCTGAGTAGAATAGAAACAAAGCATGACCACCGACATTATTCCGGGAACGCTCGAGCTTATTTAGCGCTAACACACCTTCACTAGCGCTAATGCGACTATCGCACCAAAGCTCCTCGTTTGCAAGCACCAAAAGCTGAGTAGAAACAAAGCACGACCACCGGCATCATTCCGGGAACGCCGGAGCTTATTTAGCGCAAGTACACTTTCACTAGCGTTAATGTGACCATCGCACCAAATCTCCTCGTCTGCAAGCGCTAAAAGCTGTAGGTATGATTCCGGGAACGTCGGAGACACTAAAGCGACCATCGCACCAAATCTCCTCGCCTGCAAGCGCTAAAAGCTGAGTAAAAACAAAGCACAACCTCCAGCATCATTCCGGGAACGTCTGAGCTTAGTTAGCGCAGACACACCTTCACTAGCGCTTTCAATGCTCACTTAGCGAGCGCTAAATGAAAACATCAGATTTAGTGCAGTAGGTTGCAGAAACATTCATTGATAGCTTGTGGAGTTGGGTAAGACGTCGATCTGTAGCTTAAAAAGTAGTTGAATAATATTGGACAGGGCTGTATGTAACCCGGGGCTTCGATTTTCTTTCTAGCGTCACATGTTTATCACACTGATATAATTACCACGTCTTAATTATTATTTTTTGCGGAATACGTAACAGTCATGGTGTATTACACAATACTACTACTATAACAGCTACAATAAAGTCCACTGCTGAACATGGGCCTCCCCCTAGTAGGGGAGTACCTATTTGCCATACTCACCACGCTTGGCACGCGGGTTTGTAAACGCAATGCAATGCGATTGCGAAATTCATCCTGGAATTGAACCCCTGGATGAATTTATCCCTTAGTCGCCTCTTACATCCGACGGGAAAGATATGGGGTGATGACATTCTAAGCCGGCATCATACGGCAAACACAATACACATTCAAAGAAATCTCATCAAATCAAGACCCAACTGAAAAGATTTTCAATTCACGAAAAACGGGCCCTGGACCAACCACATAATTTTGTTAAAACTAGTGTCAGACATAGCTCTCTACCCTGCAATAGCTACAAAACTTGTGTGACGTAATATGCAAATGATTGTTGGTTGGTAGAGCATAATATAAGCAAGCTATAGAGTGCGCGTATCGCCGTACTGTCAAACGTAAGCATTTGTTCCATAGACACCTACATCAATGAGAAGAGAAGTAATAGAGGTTCAATAATGTAGCCACCGGCGTTTTGCTACTGATGGACAGAGAGGTTGTGTTCTTACTACTGATACTCGTTCTAACTTTTCAGGCGCACTCTACAGAATGCTTATACATTATACTCTAAGGTTGGTATCTGAAACAACTAGGTGTCTGCATAATAAACTACCTGGTACGCAATTCTCCTGCGTTTGTAGACAAGCGTAATGAGCTAAATAAATACTCCTACCCTTATCATTACACTTCCGTCAACCTTGCTTTAGGCGAGAAACATACGTACGTCCGTTTGTGCGTTATTTTTGCGCAGCGCTATCGGTTTATGTCAACCGGTTTGACAGACACATCCGCTAGCGCTACGCATCACACAACACAAATTCACACAATGCTGCGGCGACGGATGCGTCTCTCACACTGCTTGACAAAAACCGTATTTGTACGGAAATAAGGTCGGAATCCGTATTGTCCGAACGCATGCGATACGCAGAGCTAAAATCGACACACCAGGACCGAAATTAACTAAAGCTCTATGTTTGGGGACAGAAGAGACATTTCATAATAACTAGAATACGTATGATTAAAAGCTACGTAAATATTTTTAGGCTAAGGCGGGGTCCACACCACACCTAATAATAATATAATAATAATAACACCAGTTGCTAACATCAGTTGCTGCGCATTGTTACGCACTGCACTGCACCTAACATCAGTTGCTGCGCATTGTTACGCAGAAAGTGTGGGCCTCGCTTTATTAAGGTGCCAGACGATTTATTAAGGTAAGGACATAAAAAAATATAACCATTTCCAGCTTATGAAAATTGGATCACAGTTGGGCAAAGAAAGGGAACGTAAGTATACCGATTACAAAAAGTTCCTTGTGCCTTATCTGCTGTATTTACCTACTGGTAATTTTTCTGTCCATGTGTTTGTATGTTTGTAATGCATGTGATAAGCTCGCGCCCTCGAAATTAGTATAGTCGACGATGCGGCATGCCACAACAGTCCACTGCTGGACATGGGCCTCCCCATATTGCCCTTCTCACGACGCAGGCGGAATAGTAACCGCAGTACTTACAAGATTTTTGCATTCACAGTGTACGCTGCTGCCATGGGATCCCTGGATGCATTTGGGGCGATGCTACTTATTCTGTTTTTCTTTGTCGAATGGAAATGCTTTCTTATTAATGCAATGCTGAGTCATCTTTTCAAAAACAGTAAAATTTCGTCAAATCAATTAGAATTTTTAAACAAGTCTCAAATCTTTTGAACATAAGTATGGAACAAACTGGAAAAAGTCTCATAAAGAGATCAATAAAACTGGATAAAGATGACACCATAGAAAACCGAAGAGTTCGCTTTAATAGGTAACATAGACTTCGCGATGAAGGATGTAGTTAATTTTGTATAGGTACTCTTGTTTGTCTGCATTTCTATGCTGGCATTTTATAAATACTTGCACCTAAATTACAGGTAGCCCACATAACTTACAAACAATAAAGGTCAGATGAGCATACGCATTAGACTGCAACGTAATAGTTTGGTCAACATTATATGAGTCACATCACATGTATAGATACTATTACTCATACTTCAGCACGAGTCATGTTTACTAAGGGTTATCAAGTTCAAACAGAATCAGACAGAAACTTCTAATCAAAAAGCTAGAGTTTAAAGTGTAGAGCGTTTACATGATGAGCCTTGCATAGTAAATATCGGATCCTTTGAGGCTATCTTCACAGACGACATTAGATATTATTATTATGTACATTGCCCTTAGACCAGGAATAGTCCTTTTTAAAATGCAGAAATGAGAGGTACCTCAGGTACCTCACTAATTCACCACGTTGATGCGATTCTCTGTCGGCATGATCATGAGTTGCGTACTTATCCCGAAGAACCATATCAACCATAACCATTACAGCCACAACAGCCCGCTGCTGGACATGGGCCTCCCCCAATCGGGGGGTATTGCCATACTCACCACACTTGGCAGGCGGATTGGCAAGCGCAGTGCAAGATGTTGCATTTACAGGGAACGCTGCTGCCCATTCCCTGGATGATTATCCCTTAGTCGCTTTTTACGACACCCACGTGTAGAATTGGGGTGATGCTATTCTAAGCCAGCATCACACGGCTTCACGCTTTCGGCGGTTACCTGAAAGAGCACCAATGACCAAACCCCCTTATCCAAACACCAACGATACTAAAAGGGGTTCTATCGATAGGTTATCGTAACTTTGACTTGACTAAACATTGAAGTATCGATTATGAGGGCTCACGCACGCTTATCAATCGAGTCGATTATGTAAATAGTCACTTTGAATATGACGGTGTCAGAGAACCACGAAGTATTTGTAGATAAGCTAAGTTTTTCGAACTACTGAACACATACAAATTTTCGACTTATCTCAGGAAAGAGTGCCTGTAGAGAGTGGCACTTATTTAATCGTATGGCGTTAATTACATAGGCGAGTACTCTTATTCTCTATGGTTACAGATCAACATTCAGGTTTCTTAGCCAGTTGACCATGTCTGAGGGTAGGTTGTATAGATCCTCCTTGGGTCCGGGGTATGAATGAAGTGGGCATCGCTGTATGAGGTGGTCTATTGTTTGCGCTTCTTGGCCACAGTCGCAGAGTGCAGAGTCTGTCCAGCCCCACTTGTGCCGAAGATGGTTACATCGCCCGTGTCCTGTTCTCAGCCTGTTCAGACGGCACCACAGCTTCCGTGGCAGATCAAACACTACAAAATATGTAAAGCAAATGTAAAGAGTGTACGATAGAAGGTTCACTCGACCCTATTCAGGATTTTCACGACTGTCAAATTGTTGGGGCTGCTACTGTCAAAAGTCGAAGAATAAATATTAAAAACAGCAAAATCTGATACAAGAACGACTTAATATAATTCTGAGATTCTGAGCCAATTTTAATCCAAGAAATATGACGTTCGTGGCAGGCAACCAATTTCTTAGTTATCTTGAGTTCCTTTGAGATTCCAGTTAAAGTAAGTAAGCACCAAAATAGTACTGAGTTAGTCATCTGTAAAGGTGCCCCCCGCGCCTTTTTCTTAATTTTTAGTGGCATTAGTCCTCGAGTCTGATTTTTAACAGATTAGTATTTCTAGCTAACTTGTCAAAGTTACAAAACGAAACAAACGTCAGCCCGAGAATTATGCGCAGACGCAATCGCGTTCCAAATTCAAATCGCACTGGCGGTAACGGCCAGTGTTACACTAACCATAACTAACTGCAGTAAGTATTCAGGTTTGTGTAACGAATCTTGCTTTCTGATGTAGATGTCGCTGTGTTGTTGTAATTTCACGTCTCTTTTTCTCTACTAACCGGCTACTGTCATGTCATGTCAAGCCCATAGAGATGTCAACACAACATGGAATTTATGCCAAAATGACAAAATGGGCCTTTCAACGTGGTTTAATTTTCACTACAGTCCGCCAATTTCGGTAACGATTTGTACCTACGATTTTGTATTTCCCGCAAACAGGATGTGAATGTACGACTTTCTACCAACTGGGCTCCGCTACCTTATGTGTTAATCGTTGCTTGCGAATTTATGCAAGTGTACCTATCCTAATACAATAACGCGTATCATAAGCTCCATCTACCGGGATTATTTTGCTGGAGCTCTTTCCCGCGTGGCCCGGCCTCTAGAACTCCATTCAGGTTAGACTTGTGCAACTTGTCAAGTTTTCCGACCATGTTCCTGGTTCGATTAGACAACATGGCGGCCGCTTGGAGGGCAGTGAGTGGGCAATTTGTAATAGCAACTGCATTCGCGGTCGGCTGTCGTGTTGTAAGCTACCGAATTAGGTGGCGGTTGCCTAAGCGCTGCGCTAGAGGCTGCGCCATGAAATGAGTCTCGCAGACTTCGATAACAGCCGCAACAGTCCATTGATGGACATGGGTCTCCCCCTATCGGAGGGTATTGCCATACTCACCACGCTTGGCAAGCGAATTGGCGAGCGCAGTGCAGGTTGTTGCTTTTATAGGCAACGTTGCTTCTCTTTCCCTAGATGATATTCCTTAGTCGCTTTTTAGATGCTAGGACTTGGTGCTATCATCGTTCAAAGAATTATCAGCAGCTGTCTTACTTCCGTCGCACGTCGCAATAATTTATGAAGTGGGTTGGAAAATTTTAGGAAGGTGCTTGCTAGCTTTGGTCTTGACATAGAATAATTTGTACCTATGTGATTAGGTTTTAAAGCACAGAACTTGGTAGGTATCGCCTACATTTCTAGCTAGGTACCTATTGGTAGATAGATACTATTAGAATTGGCATTGCCAATAAGCATTGCATATAACCACGCAATCGCTTGTCAACATAGTTGCACCCATTGCTAACGCCATCACGTCTCAGCCATATTGAGTTGCGACTCACGTGGGCTGGGGTTCTGCGAACTATGTGCCCGATGAGGTCTTTAATTTACACACACGTACCTATGGTATTGTGTGAGATATGTGTTCTGTCTGTACTGTAACAATAATAATATTAGTATAAATATTCTCTAGTTTTCTTTCCAGAGTTTTCCATTACTTCTCGAGTTTTCCATTACTTCAGTAGGACATTCCTACTTACATAAATCTACAGGAACCGCGCGCCGTCTTCCTAATTTGTGCTTTAAGCCTTTTTTTCACGTTTTTCACAAGCTGGCACAGTCACCTTCAAACGAAACAACTACGGGAGTTAGAAAGCGGCTGGTAGTGGCTGGATGGCGAAAATAGGAGATCGTGCCTTATGGCTTAACTTTGGGGAAGCCTAAAGAAGCAGTGGCGGATCCAGGGGGGGGGTCATGGGGGTCATGACCCCCCCCCCTGAGCCGGGCCCAGGACCTTGGCTGAGTGGTAATATTAGTGTAGCCACAGCGGAAAAGCCCCTATTCTAATTATTAACCCTAAGGCAAACTAGGCAATTGCCTAGAGCATCGTGCCTTGGGGGGCACCGGAAGAGGCACAGTTTATTTTCGTGCCCTCTAGGATATTGTTTCATGTCTAATGTCGTCATCAAAAACAACTACCAAAAGTTTAGTTAGGCTGCTCGCCCGTTTGTAGCGTAAAAAGTCGAACATGTGCGTTTCTGTCTAGAGTCGCGGCTTGTGTTTAGGCTGCTTGTCCGTTTGTAGCGTAAAAAGTCGAACATGTGCGTTTCTGTCTAGAGTCGCGGCTTGTGTTTAGGCTGCTTGTCCGTTTGTAGCGTGAAAAGTCGAGCTCGCTTCGCTCGCGATACATATGCGTATCCGTCTGATTTACAGTCGCGGTTAGTGTTAAGGCTGCTCGCCCGTTTGTTGCGTAAAAAGTCGAGCTAGCTTCGCTCGTGATACATGGGCTCTGTCTGATTTACAGTCGCGGCTAGTGTTTAGGCTGCTCGCCGTTTGTAGCGTGAAAAGTCGAGCTCGCTTCGCTCGCGATACATATGCGTATCCGTCTGATTTACAGTCGCGGCTAGTGTTAAGGCTGCTCGCCCGTTTGTAGCGTGAAAAGTCGAGCTCGCTTCGCTCGCGATACATGGGCTCTGTCTGATTTACAGTCGTGGCTAGTGTTTAGGCTGCTCGCAGTTTGTAGCGTGAAAAGTCGAGCTCGCTTCGCTCGCGATATACAGGGTGTTAGGGACGGTGTAACGAAAACTTTGCAGGCATGATCAGACCATCAAACTGAACAACTTTTACTATGGAGCCAATGGTGGGAAACGAAAAAAATTTTTTGTCTTCCCATACAAAATTCACGATCAGCTGACTGACTTTGTATGAGAGGTTGGAATTTTTTTTTCGTTTCCCAACATTGGCTCCATAGTAAAAGTTGTTCAGTTTCATGGTCTGAGCACGCCTGCAAAGTTTTCGGTACACCGTCCCTAACACCCCGTATGTTTTTTTCTACGGAAAGGGGGGCACCAAGGCGTGAATTGCCTAGGGCATCAAGTAGTCTTAATTCTCCCCTGATTATGCAAGTGCATTTGACCACTAACGCGTGGTAGGGCTCCAACTTGAGGCAGTCGGGTCATTTTGACCTACCTATGGTACTGAAAGAAACCTGCCCTCTGGAGGTCCTTATAAGTTTAGTAAAACAGTTAGACTGTTTACTTAGAATTGAAGATGGCCAATATTAAGTGTGATCGTCTATTGGGTTAGGAATACATTGCGTTAAAGTAGTGACTTGAGTAGTGAAATATTGGGAACTCAAAGCCAACTCCGTTCAGCCAGGGTCCCTGCCGGGACCCTGGCTTCACTCCGTTGGCTTTGAGTTGCCCAATATTTCCCAACTCCTTCATGAGTTGCCCTAAGCACATATTTTTCCTTATGTCCTGAACATTAAACAACGCATGTCAGAACCCTGTAGAACGTTTAATGCTCATTATTACACTTGTTCGTTTCTTCTGACTCAATCTTAGGGTATCATTAGTTGAAAGCACCATGGTAAGTAACCTTCTGAAAGTCCGGTAGGATCCCTCACTAACAATACCTCTAAGGTTGATTGCCAACAAATATAATCAGTTTCAAGCCCCATGGTAAGTAACTTGCTGAGAGTCCGGGAGGATCCCCTCACTGACCATATTTGTATTTTGCCTACTTTGAGCCTATTTTTTAAATTTCTCTACAGGTTGATTCAATCTTAGGGTATCATTAGTTGAAAGCACCGTGGTAAGTAACCTTCTGAGAGTCCGGTAGGATCCCCTCACTAACAATACCTCTAAGGTTGATTGTCAACAAATATAATCAGTTTCAAGCCCCATGGTAAGTAACTTGTTGAGAGTCCGGGAGGATCCCCTCACTGACCATATTTGTATTTTGCCACGGGAGGAACCTCTCACTGATCCATGTTAGCTACATAGAAAGTATAATGGGTTTACAACCTTAGAAGTTTAATCAGTTGAAAGCACCATGGGAAGTCACTTTCTTACTAAACCCTGAGGTTAAAAACTTAACAGCCTACCTATCCAGTATCTATCTTACCATGTGCTTACACAATCAGCTGGAAGTACCATGGGAAGTAACTTCCTGGGAGTCTGGGAGGAACCTCTCACTGATCCATGTTAGCCATAGCAAGTATAATGGGTTTACAACCTTAGAAGTTTAATCAGTTGAAAGCACCATGGGAAGTCACTTTCTGACTAAACCCTGAGGTTAAAAACTCAACAGTCTACCTATCCAGTATCTATCTTACCATGTGCTTACACAATCAGCTGGAAGTACCATGGGAAGTAACTTCCTGGGAGTCTGGGAGGAACCTCTCACTGATCCATGTTAGCCATAGCAAGTATAATGGGTTTACAACCTTAGAAGTTTAATCAGTTGAAAGCACCATGGGAAGTCACTTTCTGACTAAACCCTGAGGTTAAAAACTCAACAGTCTACCTATCCAGTATCTATCTTACCATGTGCTTACACAATCAGCTGGAAGTACCATGGGAAGTAACTTCCTGGGAGTCTGGGAGGAACCTCTCACTGATCCATGTTAGCCATAGCAAGTATAATGGGTTTATAACCTTAGAAGTTTAATCAGTTGAAAGCACCATGGGAAGTCACTTTCTGACTAAACCCTGAGGTTAAAAACTCAACAGCCTACCTATCCAGTATCTATCTTACCATGTGCTTACACAATCAGCTGGAAGTACCATGGGAAGTAACTTCCATGTTAGCTACATAGCAAGCGTAATAAGTTTGCAACCCTAGAAGCTTAATCAGTTGAAAGCACCATGGGAAGTCACTTTCTGAGTGTCCGGTAGGAACCCCTCACTGATCATGCTAATAGGCTTAAAAACCTATTAAAAATTATAGATTTGCTTAGATACTTACGATGTTCATCAATCAGTATACTTACTTTATATTACCTTTATATAATACCTTATTACCATTTACCATATCGTATAACCATTTAACCTGTTACCTTAGGGATGTATAAGGAAATGGAAAATAAATATGACACAAACAAGACAAGCCAGTAGCCTTATAGGCAGGCTAAGGAAAAATACTTTTTTACAGTTATATGAACAAACATTATTGTCTTCTTTGTTTACGTCGATCGGCCTTTCCTGATAGTTATTAGATATTTGAACCAGTCAGTGCAGCATGTTCCCATGTAAAACTGTAACAAAGAAAAACAGGAGATTACTAAATATGCTATAAATAATTAACTGTGTAATATATATTTTATTTTATATAATAATATACTAACCTTTTCTTGTACAATTAAAATCATCAGTTCTCTCCAAAGGGTGTGTTTTCTTGCATATCGAGCGAAAGACAAATCCTTGAGACCTAGAAATAAGAAATTACAATTAATTTATAATCATGACCAGAATTAATATAATTTTCAGTTACTAAGACTGTTTTTTATATTTTGAATGAAGATATGATGATTTCATACCTATTTAAAAATAAATTACCTATAACTAACCTGTTTTTGATGTATTGTTGATGACCATGTGTCGTTGTTACAAGATCCACGTGGTTAGAAGTATTAATAGGTAGAACCTTTAAAAGAAAAAAATAAATAAATTAGCATTTTATTTTTTCTGGCGGTAATAAGTTTTATTTAAAAAAATATTTTTGATGTAGTTTTTAACTTGAAAGAATGTTTTAGTATAAGTTGCGTTACGTAGTATTTTTCTTTAAAAATACTAGTAGAAAAACAAAGTTACACCATTTTAGGGCAAACCATCTCATAAATAAACTGGATTCATAAACGTAATAATAAATTTAATTTAAGTAATGAAAACATAAGGTCCTATTAACTTAAGCGCAAATATTTTCATGGTATATTCTACTCGTGAATCTGAACAACATTTCTATATATTTTTTATTTTACTTCCCTTACAAAATGTTCCAAAACTGTCGCGTAACAAGTAATTTCGGAAAAATGTTACAAAAAAATATATTCAGTTTTACGAGTAGGTAACACACCATAAAAAATGTATTTAATTTAATAGACTCATAAATAAATAAAACAAAGGAAATAGCTCACCTGTACATAATCAGATTATGCAATCCGTTTTAAATCACTATAACTTCAGTTCAGATACACATTTACAATTATTGAAAATTTTGCACGTGGAGATACAAGTGCACCTCATACGATGCGACATATGGAATGAACAGGCGCACGAAATTTTTTCATACTACACTGAGATTGTGTGCACGGCTCGGCATACATTGCTGGTTATGATTGGGTGTCATTACAATAAACTCAAGATAACCAGCAATATATGCCGGACCTTGCATGGTATTCAGTCTGGTATTAGTTATTTCAGGTGTAATTTAGACCGAGAGCTTACTGAGATTTTCATCATTATTCTTTGGCTTAAGAAACATTCTTATTGTTTGATTTTTATTATTAATTCATGAAAGCGGTAAAAAAAAAAAAATTTGATGTAGTTACTTACTATAAAATTAACTACCGTATCCATATGGATAAATAAAATACGAAGTTACAATAGAGATTCAAATTCAATTAATCAAATTTATTTAAAAATATTACGTAGCGTAGTCATTTTTCATCAAAATCTAACTAAATTAAATTATTTAAATGAAGCCGACATAGTCCTTCCGACCTATAAACGCATTTCTAAGTATGTTAATGTGAATAATCATTTAATTTAAGTAATAATAATAGTAACTCAGATTAAGACCGTATATTTATATATAAGTTATATTTAAATTGATAATATGTTTATGAAAGAAAACATTTAAAAATATCGAAAAGCAATAGAAACGAAGTTCAGATCCTAGACTATAAGGTTTTATGTAGCAGTCACATCGCAAATTATGACAAACTTACATGTACACAAATCACGCTCCCTTGTGGGGTAGGCAGAGCGTTAACGGTCCGTCGGTTCGTAACGTTTACGCAAAATAAAAATATAGATAAATATATATTGATGTATAGATGCAAAATACACAATACCAATTCTATACATAGATTACACACGATGCACTACACGTGACATCTTTTGCGCCCACTAAAACATTAAATACTAGACCGATTTGAATAAATTTCAAATCGAATTTTTGATTTTAAATTTTAGGCACTAGATTTGAAAAGAATACCGACAAATAATTATAATAGAACATAAAATTGAACGATTTGAAACATATAATTTAAAAACTTCCATGAAAATATTTGAGTGAATCACCATAAGTATAACACGTCAGCGTTATCATCTGTGATGTTTACTGATTTTATAAAAACATCTTAATTAGAAGCAATTATAATAAATACATACTATGCTTTCCAGACGAGTTGGGCATCTTAAACATAATTATTTTATAGTTTTACCGCAACATGATTGCAACACGATATGGTGTCAAATTGCTTCGTCCGGTACAGGCGGCGTTGATTCCGTAATTTCTATGTGCAACCAGGCCTGGCGCACTCCGCGGCGTAGGTATAGAGTTGCAAGTACGTGCGGCGACACCCCCGGGAAGGTTAGTCAGTTGGTTGCCGCGCGCCGCACGTTACGCGCGCGCTCCGATGCCGTTCGCATTTCTTCACGAGATTTATTTTATTTTATCAATTCTGTATTAAGTAACTCAGCTTCCTACCTCATTCGTTAATTTTGTATGATAATGCAATTTTCATATTTTTTCTAATATTTGTGCTTTGATTTTCTTTCAATATCCTACGTTTAACAAAACATTTTATTTTTGTTTTACTTGGGTGTAGAAATGTACTCCAGTACACTTTTCGTAGGTACCTATTTTCATATAAATCTCGAAATTCGCATCCCTACAAAGCATGCCGGCTGTGACCTTCAGAGGCGGTCTGCGGCAAATGAACTTTCGCGCGCAGCAATTCGGCTCATTTTTGCTTGCGCGCGTAGGCGTATCAGTAGGCTAATATAATAGTAGGTATTCAAAGCCGGCGCGAAGGAAATTGTACTTTATTATCGCGCATAAAGATTTATATTTGTTGAATTGCTATGGCGGAGTGCGTCTTCTGTACCTGTACTATTATGTATTCTGTGGTGCAACTAATGCAATTTGTTAATAACGGCAAAATAAGGTCCTAACTCACTTCTTTTGTTTACATACAATACAATGCAAATGCGTAAATATGCATATATGACATAAAGCTCACAATCGTTATAATTTAATGAGTTTGTTACGCTGTTTAAGAAATAAGTTATACTTTCTTATTGCAACTTTGGCAATAATTTTCTAATAAATTTTAAAAAAGACTTATGTCATATCATTTTCATGCAATTTTCATCGATTTTCCTTTATGCTTACTTTAAATAAAATCCAAATTGAATTTGATACTATCTGCCGCTTACATAGTTTTTATATTATGATCAAAATTGATGAATTGTCAATATTGAAAAATATATAAACCCGTTTTCCATCATTTCTCCAAAAATATTCTACGGACGAGTATCTACGCTCTACTAGTGAATCAAGCAGCTGAAGCAAGAAGCCAGCAAGAAGTTTATTTTCCTCAACTTCAGGACTTCAAGAAGCCGAAACGAAGATTTTTTGACGAAATGTACGTAAGTGTATTTTTATTTTCCTACTTACGTTTCTGTGTTCAAAAGTTTTTAATACAATCGACCTATCCCTATCCCACTAAATTAACACTTTAAGAGTTCATCATATATAAAAACCATTATAAGTTGATCCCTAAAAAGGGTAGGTTGATATGCTGACAATAGTACACAGTGTAACAATTTTGTTTTTGATTTTAGGTCGGACTCTGAATTTGATTATTCTCCGGTGGTGCCCCAGTCGCAGGTGCAAGTGCAGCGCCCTATTTTGCCCACAACATCAAAAGGAAAAAGGAAGTCGGAAGACTCTGGAAGGTAATTTTTATGTACCTATTATTAATATTCTTTTGTTTTTACGTTACAGTGTCGCGGTACTAGTTTTTTCTGACCTCACAATGTTTGTTCCTCCAAACATATTCATTGCTCTGAGCCTTTGTATGTTATTTTAGTAAAGTATACCTAACCTACAATAATTTTGTCAAAATTCTCGTGGTTTTTAATAATTGTATATCGGTAATGTTTTATTTCCTTTAAAGATTTTGTGTTTTGGTAAGATTTGTAATGTTGATGATTAAAATGTTTTTTCTTTTTACAGGTCTCAAGCAAAGAAGCCGAAAAAGAATATCTTTTCGATCATACAGGCGGAAGAAAGCGCGGTTCCTGAGGGCCCTCGCAACGAGTTGTCGTCGTTCATCACCAAGGTCTCGCAAGGCCACACTCGTCGCTGTACAGCCTTGGCAGGTGACTTCTATACGGAGTTGAAAGTTTATAAGGCTGAAGACATACGCAATGTTCCTTCGGATCAGCGATATAAGAAAGCTCTTGTGTCCATGAAGCTTTATTGTAACGAGGGTTCGAAGGAATGGGATTGTCTCCAAGAGTTTTTGGGGGCTACAAGTAAAATTTTTGACGGGTCCGAATCGGTTTTCTTTAATTATAAGTGATTCTTTTTGAAATAAACTTACCTGAATGGTTAGAATTTATTTCGCATTTTATTGATTTCTGTAATTTTTCATATGAGTTCTAATACATTATCAATTTTTAGGGTTTTAATTTGATAGATACTTACATTTTAGATTTGAAAATGCCTTTCTGCTCAGTTTGTAATATTTCTATTAAGAATACATCATGGATAGGACATTTACGTAGCAACCAACATAAAAAAAACGACACAGCTGAAGGTTATAGTGATGGTATTCAAATTGTAGCATCAGCGTTTCGTTCTCGTATAGCTACATATAAAGTTTTAGCAGACGATACTAACCAAGGTTCCTTAGACACGTTTTTAAACTCTATTAAAAATAAAGTAAAGTTACTATTAGATGAAAACTTAAAAAAACATGTTTGCATCAAAACAAATTTTGAACTTTATTCCTTGTTCTTGTTATTCAAAGATGACACACAGGAAGTCAAATCTGTATGCACAAAGAACATGATTATTTACCGTAACTACGATTTTAATATTTTATTTGATAAAATATCGAGCAATCTGCAAAAGAAACAAGAAGAATTTCAAGAACGGGACAGTGGGTGGGCTTTTTTAAGTACCTTGCACTTAGAAGTTAACATTAATAAATATGAACCCTTGCGTGGTTCAACTTATATTGAATTACCAAGAGCAATAAAGAGTAAAAAAGCTTGTATAAATATTCAAAATAAGGATGAATATTGTTTTTTATGGTGTGTAACGGCTGCTCTTTATCCCGCAAAAAGTCACCCCGACAGAGTTTCTTCCTATCCAGATTTTCGTTCTGTTTTAAATACAAAAGGAATGTCGTTTCCAGTTTCATTTGATGACATTCAAACTTTCGAAAATAATAATCCTGGTCTAAGTTTTATTATATACGGTCTTAAGAAAAATAAAACTGTAGTCGGACCGCTGTACAAGTCACATAATCAAGACAAGAAAAAGACGATTCACTTACTTTATATAGAAAATGACACTAAGGCTCATTACTGTCTTATTAAAGACTAGCAGCCCGCCCAGCGGTTTCACCCGCTGCTACTTACCTGTTTTCCCGTAGAAATTGGATCTTTGCCCGTAGTAAAAAGTCCATTACTCCGATCCAGCAGAGGTAAATGTGCGAGCAGAAGCGGCCCGTCATGCTGAATAACTATTACTTTGAAGCCATTATCGTATCTCTTATAGTTTAGATGGGATGCTGGTGATGTTCATCAGGTACTCCAGATCCTCGATGACCATGTGCCAGCAGAAGCGGCCCGTCATGATGCACAACTTTTTCTATGAAGCCATGGCCGTATCTCTTATAGTTTAGATGGGATGCTGGTGGTCTTCATCAGGTACTCCAGATCCTCGATGACCATGTGCCAGCAGAAGCGGCCCGTCATGGTGAACAACTTTTTCTATGAAGCCATGACCGTATCTTTTATAGTTTAGATGGGATGCTGGTGGTCTTCATCAGGTACTCGTACTCCAGATCCTCGAGGGCTGACAAAAAGTAGTCCATGTCCATCTTTACTATGCTAGTAATATCAGTGCCAAATTTCGCGAAGATCCGTAAAGCGGTTTGGCTTATTTGGGTAATATCCGCTGTATTTCCTGCTTTTCCTGCTGCTAACCGTTTTCCCGTGGAAATGAGGAATTTTCCCGTGGTAAAAAGTAGCCTATGTTACTCAGGAATGTTGTAGCTTTCTAATGATGAAAGAATTTTCGAAATCGGTCCAGTAGTTTCGGAGTTTATCGATTACATACATACAAAAAAACAAACAAACAAACAAAAAAACAAACAAAGTTTTCCTCTTTATTATATTAGTGTAGATTTATCACGTCTTGTAAGACACCAAATTACAAACCATCATGGTAAGATCTATTTTTGCGACTCTTGTTTAGTTTTCTTTAATTCTATCGAAGAAGCAAATAATCATATTTGCGGAAGTATTGCAACAATACTGCCTGAAAAAGGATCAGTTATTAAATTTAAAAATTATGAGCGGAAACAAGACGTGCCTTTTGTTATTTATGCAGACTTTGAGTCTATTCTTGAAAAATGCGATAGCGTGACGTCTGATGCACAATCTGATACGCAATCAATAACTTCGAACACGTTATACTTAAATCGCCACGTTCCAGCCGCATTTGGGTATCATGTTGTGAGTTCCATAGATCCTAGTTACAATAAATATGTATCGTACAGAGGCACTGACTGTGTGGAACAATTTGTTTCTTCTATTTCACGCGACGCAAAAGAAATTCATAAATATTTGTCAAAGAACACACCAATGGTCTTTAATGAAAAAGACTCTGAAAATTTTATCAAAGCAAATGTCTGTCATATTTGCGAAAAACCCCTTTTTGGTGACAAAGTAAAAGACCATTGTCACCTTACTGGAAAATATCGTGGTGCGGCACATAATTATTGTAACTTACGATCTCAAGTGCCTAAATTCGTTCCAGTTTTTTTTCATAATTTAGCTGGCTATGACTGTCACTTGTTTATAAAGGCTTTGGGACAAACAATGGGGCAAGTGAAAGTTATTGCGAAAACAAAAGAAAATTACATATCGTTCACAAAATTGATTAAAGTCGGTAAAAATGAGTTTTTTCCTATCAGATTTGTTGATTCTTATAAGTTTCTTGGTACAAGTTTAGAAAAACTAGTCGAATCAATGAAAAAAGAGGATTTACATAATTTAAAATCATACTTTCCCAATCCAGCTGATTTTCATCTACTTTCACGGAAAGGTGTGTATCCTTATGAGTACATGGACAGTTGGTCGCGTTATGATGAACGTTCTCTCCCAAGCCATGATAAATTTTTTAATTTGCTAACAGATGAGAATATTTCTAACGAAGATTATGATCATGCAAAGCAGGTTTGGTCAAATTTTAATATAAGTGATTTAGGCTGCTTCACGGACCTGTATCTTAAGTCTGACGTCTTATTAACAAGTGACGTCATGGAACATTTTAGAAAAACATGTAAACGTCATTATAAGTTAGATCCTGCTTTTTACTTAACAGCTCCGAGCTTATCTTTTGATGCTATGTTATATAAAACAGGCGTTGAATTAGAACTCATCGATGATCTAGCAATGATACGAATGATCCAGTCCGGCATACGAGGTGGCATATGCATGGTATCACACAGATATGCTTCTGCGAATAACAAATATATGCCAAAATATGATCCAAAAAAGCCTGATACATATATAGTCTATACAGATTGTGTAAACTTATATGGCTTTAGTATGTGTCAACCTATGCCATACTCAGGTTTTAAATTTTTAAATCAAAATGAAATTGAATCTCTAGACGTCAAAAGTATCCCTGATAATAATGAACAAGGTTACTTTCTTGAGGTAGATCTTGAATATCCAAAACATTTACATCACAAGCACAACGACTTACCATTCTGTCCTGAGAAGTGTATACCTCCTGGAGGCAAACAGCCAAAACTTGTACCAAATCTCTACGATAAATATAAATATGTTGTACATTATGTTCATTTAAAGAAATGTCTTAAGCACGGATTAATTTTAAAGAAAATTCATCGTGTTATTTCCTTTAACCAAGGCTCTTACTTAAAACATTATATAGAATTAAATACACAACTGCGTCAACAAGCAAAATCAACATTCGAGCAAGATTTTTTCAAGCTCCTTATAAATTGCATTTTTGGTAAAACCATTGAAAATAATGAAAAAAGGGTAAAAGTCTTTCTCACAAATCAGTGGTCAGATCAGACTAATAAAACTAAAAAAAGAAATACCGCTGATAAGCTTATTGCAAGTCCAAATTTTCATAGCGCTTCCATCTTTGGTGAAGACTTAGTTGCAATTCAACTCAAACCTGAACAGGTTGTTTTGGACAAACCATTGTACATAGGATTCTCTGTTTTAGAGATATCAAAAGCACACATTTACGACTTTCATTACTCAGTGATGCAACCATTCTATAAAAATCGTTTGAGGATGTGTTATACAGACACCGATAGTTTAATTTATCATATAGAAACTAATGATTTTTATGAAGACTTGAAGACAAGTTTATTATCATATTTTGACACAAGTAACTTTGATCAGACTAATGTATACAACATACCACTTATAAATAAAAAGATCCCTGGCTTATTCAAAGATGAACTTGGTGGAAAAGTAATTCATGAGTTTGTTGGTTTACGTTCTAAATTATACTGCGTAAAAACAGAGGCCAGTGAAATTAAAAGAGCTAAAGGAGTAAAACGGTGTTGCATTCGAGATTTAAATATCGAAAACTACAAAAACACTTTATTTACTGGTGACATAGTCCGCAAAAAGAACATTTTGTTTAAGTCATTAAAACACGAAATATTCACTCGCAGTGTGAATAAAGTCGCATTATCGTCTAATGACGACAAACGTTTGATATCCACAGACGGAGTTTCAACGAAAGCCTGGGGTCACATCAGCATATTTTCAATATGAACGTCTTTCACTACTCTTATTTAGCTAACATTTGTATTTTAAAGCGGACATACAATTTAAAAAATATTGAATTAGTAATTGGGCTTTGGGCAGATGTCGATTTCAAACCTAAAATTTTAGTTCTATCAAATAATGTATGTATTTTCTCTTTTACAAGTGATGAATTTAATAATTATAAAAAATTAAATACTTCTGAAGCGTATAATTTTTTTTATACTAAACTTAGTGATGAAGATATTATTCAAGATATTGTAAATATGTTTTCTATTTACTCAAATTGTATTTATGTATATGTTAACTACCTATGTAGCTTAGACGATGATATAAAGCAATGTATTCGTAAGATTTTGTTTCTTATCAAACAATATGATATATACTGTTACAAAGTTAAACATGATGTACTTATTAATAACTGCGATAAAAATTCACTTATCGAAAATGAAATGTTAACAATAGGTTTGGATTATTTTTTGCCAAGTATGATTTTTATGTTGTAATTTAAGGGAAATCAATAAAATGTTAAAATTATTTAACAACTTTTATTTTTTCTATCCATCTTACCCTGACTGTTGCTTTTAAATTAAAAATACTTTATTGATCACAAGACCCGTTGTAAAATAAGACCTTATATTTAATACTTGCTAAATCAAACCAAAAACGCTGACTTCCGTCAGCGAGCGAAAAAAATTACATGTTAATACATGTTCAAAAATTGCTGATGGTGCTAACACCGTAGCACGTGTTTGTGATGATGGCGCACCGCGGGGCGGAAGGAGTCAAATTAATATTGTAGGTAAGTATTAATTAAAATATTATTCATTATAATTTGAGCGTTTACTGTGTTCGGATCTCCACCGTCTGTCTTTTAGTTTCCCGCCATGTCAGCTTCATCCCTAACAAGTTTCATATCTTCAAGTGATAATAAAATACCTAAATATATTTTGAAACTAGAACTCTTAAAATGTATAGAAAATGAAAATACAGTGGTAGCGCGGTCGAACATTAAAACTCAGTACGTGATTTATGATGAAAACGATAATGTGTTGTATAAAATATCCCAGTTATTGTGGCAGATTGGTGCTGAAGTGAATCATCGAAATGAACAGTTGTGTGACATAGATATAACAAGGTGGGTTCTTGAATTATTATAATTATTATGTAATTATTTTATTCAACACTAGTTTAGAAAGTTGTATTTTAAGCTTGATTTTTATTTGTTACAGACAAGTATAACCAACCCATCAGCGGTTTGCAGCCTTGCGGCGCGATGCTCACGTCAACTACGGGATCGACGGCGGCGGCAGCGACGGCGGTGGAGATTCCAACTCATTTTTTTTATTTAATATAATATTGTGTCTCATACAATTAATATGTTTTATTTATCCCTCTTAAAATACAAACTTTTAAATGCAACACAAACTCCTCAATAAATTATGCTCTTATCTAATGTCAGAAAAAATAATTAAACTATGGGAAAAGAAAAGAAAAGAAATAATGTATATCATAATTATTTTATTAGGCAAAAATTTTGAACTGATATATATGATTATCATAATACCACTTAAACAAACATAAAGAATTTTTAAGAGCACATTGTTTAACATGATGTATACAGTTCATATTACACTCTTTATATTTTTCTTGTAAAGTAAACAAATTTGGACAACCTTTTTCACCTATGTCAACAATTTTACAATTTTCACATAGTTCTTTAATCCATTTTACTTTCTCACATCCTTTTACAACAATGTTTTTATTTCTTAAATATATAGGAATAATACGTTTAAATTCTCTATAGTCAACAAAACCTTCACTCCAACGAATACCTCTATTTTTTTCTAACCAAATAGTTTGCTTTTTTTCATCTGGCGATAAAGTGGAGAACATATATGGAGGCTTTATGAGAAAAGTTTGTGTCCATTCAGTTGTAGCTATAGCAATCTCTTTTATAATAAACTCATTATTACAATTTCTAAAGCCTTGGACATCTACAAAGACTGTTTTAGGTTTCATTGTGAAATCTTTCTAACAATGCTACTTAAAGGTTTGTACTCAAAAAGGCAATCGTTAAGTATGAGACAATATGCTGAAGTATTATCAGGTATATCTTGATCTGCTTCAATTTCAAGCCTTACGTCAACGGAGCCCTTTAACGATTCTTGTTGACGACAGCAATCAATAACAAACATAGGAGCTATATCTCTAAATTCTTTTAGACTTAACAACGGTTCAGGTCGCCGTCCATAGTATGACTGTTGAAATTTACAATATTGTTCATATAATAAAGACACTTTATGATCAGAAAAACTGATATTTAAGTTTTCATATGGATAGTAGGTTGAATTCAAAAACACTTTTACGTTTGTTAAATTACAATGATCAAATTCTGACATAGAACTCTTAGCATTTTGCTTTCGGTTTGTTTGTAATCCGATTATTACAAAGCGAGGTTTTTCTATCTGTGATGATGTTTTTATAGACCAAGTATGATTTCGGGTTTTAGGAAGTAATGGATATTCGTAAAGATCCCAATTTCTGAAAGCTAATGTTATTGCACGGTCTCTTTCTAAATTTTTTAATAGACTGATTCTTTCACGATCAGATACTTTTACATGTGGAACGCGCCAGAATAATTTATTTATTATTATATCATCTAATATTTCTTTGTCTCCAAGTTTTAAAGCATTTAAATTTGTATTACTTCTTAACAAAACTAGTTCATGCTTACAGTTCATAATTATTTTTTTATAATCCTCAGCAAAACCTAGAATTTTATCTAATGGTATTGATACTGAAAATATACCATTATTTTTTACTGTAATTCCGTCTACACACCATCCCCAAACTTTAGCAGCTTTTGAATCATTTTCTGTCATTGTTAAATACGATTTCATAGTTGTTGTTAAGCCTGCGTTTTTTACTTTATCTATTTCTATTCCATTTAGTTCATATCGAATTTCTTGGAATAGGAATAATATAGCGTTATTAACGAAATTTATGGTGTCAACAGGTTGCTTCGAGTCACTTTGGTATATATTTACTTTTCCTTCTAAGTATATAGTGCTAGCAGAAGGCAAAACATACAAATCTTGTTGATTAATAGGAATACGGATTTCATCATTCTTGTTGAAACTTGTTACGTATGGTTTATATGAATGAAATTCGAAACTTTCAATGCTGCTATCCAATATGGGAGAATCCATCACATTTAGAATACTCATGATTTTATCAATCCAATTAATTTTAAAAATTCTTTATTATTTCTTGTAAGTCTTTTAATTTTCTTTTTAGTATGTGTTGGTTTAGTTGTAACTACTTTTGAACTGATACATTTCACAGGTTTACTCCTACTTTTATTGAAATCTATCATTTTTTTTCTTTAGATGTAAATATAACTGTATTTCTTCACCTCGTAAATTTATTAAGTTATTGTTACTATCTAATAGCTTGATGTTTATTTCACAAATTGATTGTTGGTTGACAGGAAAATAAATTAAATTTTTTGGTATTTCCACTATTCGATACCCTGGAGGCACATTAGGTACAAATTCGTAAATAATATGTTTTGGTTCACCGTTAACAAAGGAACCGCTAATAATATCACATTCTATCCGCACTATGGTTGTAGCTAAAATGCTTACTGGAAAGTGAGATTCATGCATTATATTTGCTTTTAATGTCTCCTTTCCAAAACCAAATAAATGACGACATGTATTGTCTTTTTCAAAATGAATGTCTTTTGAACATATTAGCTTTACTTTTAACGTATTATTATTTGGTATAATATTCAAAGTACAATTTTTTATATTAGTTTGTAAAAAATCAACAAGGTCTTGTAATTCATATGATCCTTCAGGTATTTCCAGTACTTCATCTTCATCATAATAAAATTTATTATTTTTTTCATCTATATTTGGTATTGAATTGAAAGTCGAAAAATATAAAAGCGCACATTCATATTCCGAGTTTAACTCTAAACGAGGCGAATAATTTGTTGATAATATAGTCTTTTTTCCAGTTATGGATAGAGTGAAAGCCATGGTTGAAATGAAAAAGATATAAGTTTGCAGTAGCTTAAATTTATTCAAATTTCATCCAAAAATTTCTTAAAAATCTTAAACATAAATGACCACAGATAACTGTATCAAATTGTTGAATTTGTTCATAATTATAATTAATCACAATACCTTTCATATACCTAACTAACTCTAGTGGAGGTTTCAAATCACCAAAGCTATCAAAATATTCACAATAAGCATCATCTTTTACATAAGCTACCCAATGTGTGCCTGGATTTTTAGAAGTATCTAAGTTAACAATCCCACATTCTTTTTTTCTAGGCTTCTTTGGTAATGAATCTCTCATATATACACCTCTAAAAAATGGTATATCTCGAGCGTGTTCTAATAGATCTAAATTAGTTAGCGCACGATTAGGTAGCCGTTTGTTTAGTTTTTTGAACCCTTTACAAATATTCCCGCGCCTTTTTTGTATGGTTTAACATACAATCCTTTACCTATTGCGATTGACTCCATCATTTTATTATGACGCTCGGACTCTTGTAGATTTTTTTGAGCTGTTTTATAGTCATTTACTGCTTTTGCAATACCAGCAGCCCCTCCAGCTAGGGAACCTAAAGCTGATAACCCAGCAAATATAGGAATGAGTGGCAAGATACCTCCGGATTTTGGAACAGGAATTATTCTAGGTAATTTAATTCTCTTGTTTTTCTTGAACAGCTTTTTTGCAGCAGCAAATGCAATTTGTATAGCTTTACTCTTATCTTTACATTTTATTTTTTTTAATTTAGAGCGTATTTTACTAACTATTCCTTGGAAGGAACGTATCCCTGCTCCAGCTTTTAATTTCGCTTTCATAATGTTTTTCACTAACCAAGAATCGATCTTCTCTCTCTTACTTGCATCTTTTGATCGAATTCTTTTCTTGGCCATATTCAATAATTCTAAATCTGCTTTATGACGATCGTTAATATCTTCACTTGTATATGCAATATCGTGATACATACAAGCTGTGTCTAATGGATTAATACCTCTGTCACCTCTTATTAACCTTTTTTGTAATTTTGTACCAGGTCCACAAAATTGATACCCTGGTAAGTGTAACTCGATCGGTAAATTGTTTATAATTTTATTAAGAAGACCACTTCCTTTCATTGGAATCAAATTAATGATATCTTATTACAATAGACATACCTTATATACCAATAGTATTTAAAGAAGCTTATCAAGAGTAATCCAACTATTTTCTTTTTCACTAAGACCAAGCCACTTAACAAAAAGTTTATTGCCATTTCTTCTTATAACTTTTTCTATTAAAAAAATATCAGGGTATTTAGTTTTTTGTAATTCATACTCATAAAACGACCCGAGTATTTTTTCTTTGTGCATATCCTCAATGAGGTAGGTAATTGGATTAGAATCGTTCACTTTAATAATTTTGAATATTTCTGTTGACCAATTTGGTGTATAGCCCTTTGAAAATTGGCTTTTGTACTTGCTTACTCGAACTTTATCACCAACTTTAAATTTGGCCTTGTGTGTTACAGATTTCATTTGTGATTTTAAAATATTATTTTTCACTCTGTGTTCATTGTCCGAATTTACATCAATTGGTTTAAATTTTGTAGTGCGATGAGCAGTGTTATTATAAGATTTGAGAATCGATTCTAAAATACTTCCAACCCATCGGTAGCTACCATTAAAGCTAAAATATTTATATAACCTCGTTTTCAAAGTTCTTATCAACCTTTCAACAATTGATGCCTTTTTAGTAGAATATGTAGAATAATGGTTTATGTGATAATTTTCAACAAGTTTTTTAAACAAAGAATTATAAAACTCTTTACCTAAATCAGTTTGCAAATTTTTAGGACAGCGCTTAGAATGCACTATAATAGTTTGCATAGCTTTTCGGATTTCATCTTTCTTTTTAGTTTTTACTGGTACTGTCCAAGCAAATTTGGAAAACGTATCAATTACAACGAGTATGTAATTATTCCCTTTATTTTCTTTCGAATATTTTTGCATATCAATCAAATCGGCTTGCCATAGATCATCAATTCCTCTTAATATTACAGAACGACGTTGAAAATTTTTTCTTGCTGGTTTATGAATCTCATTAACTACACATAACTTACTCATGTTTTTTTTATTATTATTATTTCTTCTTATTAACTAATTGATTAATTTCTTCCTTCGTAAAGTAGTTTGCATCTAACAATACATGTAGTTGCTCTGTAAATAGTTTTAGGTATGAATCCACAATTTGTGTTATCTTTATATCACATTCCTTCTTTGTATAATACTGACTTAGAGATGATTCAACAAACTTTCTGTTTACTGCTTCGTCTTCTAGCAAAGGGTCTGCTAATCCACGTAATCTACAGTTTTTTAAGTCATAATATCCCGCTTCAGTCTTTTTTAATGTATTATTCACCACGTCTAAATAATCTGATATTCGTAATCTTTTATGAACATGGTGACCAAATTTGTCTATATTCATGTTGTTTACTTTATTAATTTAAAATGTTAAATGACATTGTTTTTTTAATTCACTGATATTTAAACTAATGAATCACATTAGCTTCCCGCAATTCTTCAATAATAGATATTATTTCATTATCGAGCCCTGTATTGCCAGCATCTCTAGAAGCTATAAGTATTTTTAGTCTTTCTACTAATTCATTCGGATCATCCCAATAAACATAATCGGTATTCGCCTTTACTTTCTTCAGTACTGCCATACCTTGGCCTTGTGCTAAGCTTTCATTACTAGTGCTTATGTCACTTTTTGTTAATTTGAAGAGTGGTTTAACAATGTGATTATATTTCTGTCCTTTGTTACTTTTAATAGGTTTTTTTGGATCAAAATCACGTCGATGAGCATTAGTTTCTAACAATATATTTCTATAATTTTGTTTGTCATTTTCAGTTACAACATCCAAATCAGGTGTATTTCGTGTTAATAACTGCATCAGACCGGGAGTTTTTTTATATCTATTACCACCAACATTAATACATTCATCCTCATCGTAAACCCTTACATTACCCATCATAAGTTTTCCACGTTCGGACCGAAGACCAAATGTTACGTTGTCTATATTGTCTGAAGATAAAGACCATGATAATGAATTTTTGTCAGGACTTTCAGAAGGAGCAGATGTAAAAGAATCTTTACTCGTATCATGCTCATCTGACGAACTAGAAGACCGTGGTGAGGTTACAATGGTAGATTTCAAATATTTAGGAACTATGTTATCGTCCTTTTCTTGAAAAGTTTCATCCTTGTCGCCGTATGTTTCAGATTGCTCACCATCTGAGAAGTCAATTTCACTACCTTCATCATTATTTCGATTTCGTTGGGCTGGTAACTTCATGTGGTTATTTGCGTTTATTTTATTGAGCGGCTCCGTTATAGGTTTAAATATAGATTCTAAAACTTGATCACTTGTATTTTTAAAATCTTGCATCATTCGTACTTTCTTCTTTATATTTGCAGCTGATTTTATTATTTGTTTTTTATATTGTTTTTCCATGTTGATTATGAAAGCACCTTATCAACTTGGTACCGAATTTAATAATGAATGATAATAGTATTTACTAACGCGTATTATAACATTATATTTTGCTAGTCACTCATGCAATACCACATCATATAAATTTTAATCAAGAACAATGAATGTATCAAAGTTTTTTCTATAACATCCTTTATTTTTTTCACAGTCTTTATTAATTACAACATAGCTGTATGGCTCCTTCCATACTTTGGAACATACATTACGAAATTCTAACCAAGTCATATCGGAGCACACATGTTCATCATAGACATGTCTAAGGTTGACGTCATCTTGTTTAAATAAAATAATAAGGTTTGCATTGTCTCTAATTAGATGTTTTGGTATCTTAGTATAAGTCTGATTCAAATAAAAACAGTCTATATTTTTATGTCGACCCATAGCAAAGTAATCACGAATATTGTTTTGGTTTTCACAGGCAACGTCATCAAATATTATGATTGAATTTGGTTTCGCTTCAATAGAAGATATTACTTTATCATTTTCACAAAATTTGTGTAGCGAAACGCTTGGCACCATATCTATAACTTTTTGTAAGAAAATGTATTTCGGTTGATATAGAGATTTAGAATATATGTAAAGGTTATTGTATCTTAATCCATTTTCGTGCAGCAGAAGCCCAATAATCAAATTAGTTTTCCCACAGTTTGAAGGCCCACATATCACACATCGTACAGTATTTGGTAATAATTTACCATGACGCAAAATATGACTTGTCTTTTCTGAACATAATTTATCAAATTTTAACGTTTCTTTTTGTTTAATAAATTTCATGTTTTATTGAAATTCAATGTCAACTTTATATTATGGACTTCGATTAAATGGTGTAAAATTTATATTGCGTCATATATTTATATCACCAGTAGTTACAGACTGTCTGCTAAGTCAATCCAATAAAATTATGTTAGCGTAACGAATTAAACGTTCTGCAGGGTTCTGACATGCGTTGTTAAACGGTAGTATACGTTTAGGGTAACTCATGAAGGAGTTGTGAAAGATTGGGCAAGAATATTCCAATGGAGTGAAGCCAGGGTGAAAGATTGGGCAAGACTATTCCAATGGAGTGAAGCCAGGGTGAAATATTGAGCAAGACTATTCCAATGGAGTGAAGCCAGGAGCACATAGTTTGAAACGGTAATGTGGTATTGCGGTTACAAAGTAGTAGAGAAATATTGGGCAATTTTGAGACAACGAAGTGAAGCCAGGGTCCCGGAGGGACCCTGGCTGAACGGAGTTGGCTCAAAATGCCCAATATTTCACTACTGACTTGTTAGTTCTTACGAAGTGGAGCAGTGTTTTGCTTGAGATGTATAAGGAGGAAACATTTAAGTTTAAATACAAAAAAAAACTACAAGAATACGGGGCTCCCATCCATCCTACACACCCGTCCGAAAGGGGCCAAGACGCACTCATACGACTTTCCTAAACGACCGAAAAATTTTGAATTACACGACGCTCTGCATATTGAAGAAGAAAACCAAAAGATCAAATACTCCTAATATTATGAAAACTAACGAAGTTAATTGTGCTCCACTAGGAAGCAAGTTAAAAGGGGTCTAGGTTGGGGAACCAGGTCCGGAGATACCTGGTCCATGGCAACCCCGGGGATAGTCCCCGTAGCCAACCAACCCGGATTCCTACCTATCTAAGCCTACCTAACTAGCTCAAAGTCAAAAGACTGAGTATCCGCGTACCCTAAGGCCAAAAGGTATTTTGGGGACAATCTTCTACAAGAAACCCAGAAGGTGAACTGTAGAATAATGGGTGGGTGGCCAAACCCTTCGTGTTGTGTGTCTTTGTTGAGGTATGGAAGCTTTCCCTCTAAGGCACCAGGGCCGGGAAAGCTACGCACCTCAACGCGGGGTAGTCTGGACTAGACCATGTATAGTAAATTATGCTTGCAATACCAACCCAGGAACTTAGAAGTAGATCTTGTAATACTAGGTGTTGTGGCAACTAGCATTACCTCACACCCCTAGTCCGAGAACAGGTATAGAGTGTAGCGCTTACTCTACAGTTCAAATCAACCTCTGTACGCGCGGTGGCACTTCACAGCATACATACACAGGTTAATAAAATTTAATATTTAAATTAAATTAGAAAATTCGTCAGTCCCCCTTTTAAAATTTGTTAAAACAATTTTTATTATAATTTGGAAGATTAATCCGATTTAAGATATATTAGTGTTATAAAAAAGGTTGTAACGTTTGGAATAATTAAATCATTAATTTACAAAGGCATTCCTAGCTGAAGAGTAAGAAGATCTTGGCATTGAAGTAAGTATGTTGTGACTGTCCTTCATCCATATCCATTCACAGAAAACGTTCATATATCAGCATCCATGAGTCTCCTAGATAAAAGATATAAGGTTGAAAACGTTCACTCCTTTCCTTTCTTTCCGATTTTATCAAAATGTTCCCAGTTCCAATTTAGAAAAAGGAAATCTCAACGTTGGATTATTATCTAATCTAAATATAAATAAAATTGAAATCATAATTCAAAAATAAATTAAAAGAATTTATACTTACATTTTTCCTCTTTTAATTCACTCCTATAAAACACGAGTATATTGTTGCACTCACTTTCAAAGAATGATATAATTGCTTGTTGTCAAAAGGCCGAGTTGACGCAAATTTTCAAATTTGAAATAAAAGAATTATAAATAAAACTAGACATCTGAATGACAAAGTGTCAAAGATAGTTTATTAAAGAAAGAATAAAAGTGTCAAAATTTGAAATATTTCAAAATATTTTAACTTAAGTGTCAAACTTGTGAACTCTTGAAATATTCTATGTTAAGTGTCAAACTTGAAAACCCTTGAAATATTCTATGTTAAGTGTCAAACTTGAGAACCCTTGAAATATTCTATGTTAAGTGTCAAACTTGAAAACCCTTGAAATATTCTATGTTAAGTGTCAAACTTGAAAACCCTTGAAAAATTCTATGTTAAGTGTCAAACTTGAAAACCCTTGAAAAATTCTATGTTAAGTGTCAAACTTGAAAACCCTTGAAATATTCTATGTTAAGTGTCAAACTTGAAAACCCTTGAAAAATTCTATGTTAAGTGTCAAACTTGAAAACCCTTGAAAAATTCTATGTTAAATGTCAAACTTGAAAACCCTTGAAATATTCTATGTTAAATAACTAGATTGTAATATCACACAAAAGGGAAACCACTCAAAAGTAAAATCTAAGTAGAACACTTTAGTTTCTCAAACTTAAATTACACAACACTACACTTGCACGATATCTCCAGCTCAACGTTAGGTTCGGGAACCGTTGCTCCTGCGGAATATGACACGAAAACCAAAGGGTTCACAGGACGTTACACGTACAATAATAAATTAACACAACGTTACACTAGTTGTATGTCACTCGCACAATAATGAATTCACAAAACATTACACACGCAGAATGTCACTTGCACAATAATAATTTCGCAAAACGTTAGACACACGGGATGTCACTCGCGCAATAATAAATCGCAAAATGATGTACACGCGGATTGTCACTCGCACAATAATAATTTTCGCAAAACGTTAAACACGCGGGATGTCACTCGCGCAATAATAAATCGCAAAATGTTAGACACACGGGATGTCACTCGCGCAATAATAAATCGCAAAATGTTAGACACACGGGATGTCACTCGCGCAATAATAAATCGCAAAACGATAGATTCGCGTAACACATAACTTTACGATCACTTTGCCTAAGCATTAATTTTGGAATTTCCTTCACGCTTATTTGATACAAATGGTAAGTAAACACTTACATCTGCAGGTTTGGATCTCAAACCTGGCATTCTCAAAGTAGTTGCCCCATCATAATCCAGTTCTATATACAGGACGATTTTTCATTGTTACAAGACATTTTTACTTCTTCCTTTACTCTGAAAAATACGAACAATATTAGTATTTCTTATATAATATAGATAAAAACATAATTCTAGAAAGTTACAATAAACAATTTTTTTGTCAAATTCACGTATTCCAATTTCATACCACCCTTTGTTCGATCTCTGCCCTACAAATCCAAATGAGATTGGTCACTTTATAGGAGCACCCTAGCAGCGATCTGCAATAGAAGATATTACTCCATTCTATCTTTCCTAGATATAAAAAAAATACTTATCTTTAAAATAGAATTTCACAATGCTCCCAGGCAGATGGCGCACCTCCAGTTTGGCAGTTTTCACCATTTTTTTGACTTTGTTAAGCACTGAAAACACGTTTTTTTTCAGTCGTTCCATTTTGTTCCTTCCTTCAACACCTCCAAAATTTGACTCCATCTTTCCTGTTCTAAAACTGTCAGAAAAACTTTCAAACCAAAAACGTCACACACATTTCAATTTTCTATGCCGCCTACAACATTTGTCGCCTTATACTTTGACATGAAGTCCTCATAAAGAAGTTCCTTACTCCAACACGGAATATAAAACCAAAATTAGGGTTCGATCGGTCAAATGGGTCAAATATTTAATGTTTTAGCAAGATAAACATTTTCAATTTTTATGTCGAACGACGTGGTTCTCTACAATCCTCCCCCCAGATTTTGGTTCTATACCCATAGATTCAAAATCTTATACCTCAAAGAGAGCTAGTCGTTTATCATAAAAATAAAAGAGGAGAAAAAATTTTAAAACTTTAATTATAATTAGAAAATTAACAAATATTAAATATTTATCTCAATCATTGACAATGCTAAATGGGTTTCTCTAAACATAATATCGAGATAAATGTATCGCACTAAAAGTTCCTCGAACTGTTAATCTATCTGGATCAACTAAAACATAAATATTTCCAGGCTTCCTAATTAAAACTCTATAGGGACCTTCGAATCTAAGTTTAAACTTTTTGAATAAAGATTTCCTAGTATCTGATTTATTTAATTTTCGAATTTTCACTAAATCTCCCACTTGAAATTCTATCAATCGGTGTGTCTTATTATAAAATTCCCTTCTAATTTGTCCTGCCTGCCTTAAATTTTCCTTAACCTCTTCTCTAATAGTCTCAACATCCCTAGTATTTTCAAAATGAGGCAAAACCCGATCAATGGTTAACCTGGCCGAACTCCCGAAAACTATTTCCTTTGGGGAATATTTTGTCGAATTGTGATAAGTGTTGTTATATAGCTCTTCAACATCTCCCAAAATCTTGTACCATCCTTTATGATTATGATGACAAAAAAATACGAAAGTATTTGGATAACTCCTTATTCACCCTTTCTGTAGTATTGGGTCTCGGATTCCTAATCGAAGTATAAAGTGCACGAATTCCCAATTCTCTTAATCCAGTTCTCCATATCATACTAATAAATTGTCTTCCATTATCTGTCATAACTATTTTGGGCTTGATGATTCTAACAAACTCTTTTAATTTCTTTAAAATCGCTCTAGAAGTAGCCCTGCTTAAACCATACAATTTAATGTATTTGCTAAATGAGTCTTGTAATACAAAAATATAAGAATATCTTGATTGAGCTCTAGGTAATGGTCCGTACAGGTCTCCCATTACAAGATCTCCTATCCCTTCTGTAACAATCGAATTACAAGGTCCAACATATTTAATAGGATCATCCTTCGATAATTGGCAAACTCTGCATTTCCGAATAACAGATCTAACTGTTGTTTTCATCCCAATCCAATAAAACCGTTGCCGAATGTAATGATAAGTTTTATAGACTCCCAAATGTCCCATCTCAATATGTATTTGTTTACAGGTTTCCTCCCGTAAAATTTCCGGTAAGAAAATCACTTGACGATCAACATTAGGTGGGTCATAGTATAGAATTCCATTAATCAAAGAGCATCTGGATGCGATTCTACCCAATCGGTCCTCCCCCAAACCATTCAATTCTAAAACTCGTTGTCTAATATTCATAATAATATTATCCATCATTTGATATTCATTCAAGCGTTCTAATTTCTCATTTAAAGACCGGCTTGAAGAAACTCCCATATACATAATATTTGGGCATTTCACCTTTTCTTCCTGAATAACTCCCCCAACAGGATACCTCGAAAGTATATCCGGTACTATATTTTCCGTCCCTTTAATATGTTCGATTTTATAATTGAATTGTTCTAAAAACAAGATCCATCTAGTTACACGGGCATTAAACAATTTAACATTTTTAATAAATATTAATGGTTTATGATCGGTCTTAATAATTATCGGTACTCCTTAAATATGTCTCAAACTTTTTCAAATTGTAAATTATAGCCCACAGTTCCTGTTCAGTAACAGTCCACCTCAACTCCGGTCCACGTAAAGCTCTACTACAAAACCCAAGGATCTTCATATTTCCCTCATCATCAATTTGATATAGCACTCCTCCAATCCCTATTCCCGAACTATCCACTTGTAAATAATATTCTCTGTTTTGATCTGGATGGTGTAGTAAAATAGTTGACAAGAATTCCTTCTTCAACTCATCCATTGCCGATTGTTCCTCTTGACCCCATTTCCATCTTTGTTCCTTACGTAAAAGATTATTAAGAGGAATCGTCAAAAGGCTATAGTTAGGAATAAACCTCCGATAGTAATTACATAACCCCAAAAGGCTCTTAGTTGTTTAACTTTCTTAGGTTCTGGGAACTCTTGGATCGCTTCGACTTTAGCCGGGTCAGTCCTAATCCCATCTATTGAGACTATATGTCCTAACATTTTAACTTCTTCACAAACAAATTTACATTTTCTATGTTACAGGTCATACCAGCCATTTCTAACCGATTTAAAACCTCGTCTATATGATGAAGGTGTTCAACCCAAGTCCCTGCTGTCAGAATAGCCAGATCATCAAGATAATTTACGCAAAATTCTCTAACTTCTATCCCTAGAATTTTATCCATGGCCCTGCTAAAACTTCCAACCGAAGTTTTCAAACCTTGGGGTAATACGTTATAAACATAAGATTTCCCATTTACTGTAAATCCTGTGTACCTCTTACTATTTTCCGAAATGGGAATTTGAAAATACGCGTTATTTAAATCTAAAATCGTAATAAATTTCACCCCATGGAAAGCATTCAAAACATCTATCTGAAGTGGTGGTGCTTCCGACTCTGCAACCATGAATTTATTTATTTCCCTTGCATCTAGAAGAATACGAACTGAACCATCAGGTTTTATAGCAAAGGTTAGCGGACTACAATAAGGAGTTGATGCTCTTGAAATAATTCCCATTTCAATCATTTCGTTAATTTTATCCTCGACCTTTGATCTATAAGCATAAGGAATTGGATAAGTTCTATTAATCTTTGGTGTTGTTGTTTCCATTTTAATCTCATGAACGTAACAATTCGCCCTTCCTAATTTTTGTGAAAACACCGCTTTGTGTTTCTCCAAAGTTTAAACAAAGAAAGTTTTTGTTTAGACGAGATTTCCATTCCCAATTTAACTTTCTTTCTATAGCTATTTGACTCAATTGTTTTAATTTCCTTTTGAAGTACTTCTTTCTGAAGATTCACTCCTGGAGAATCCTCGTACACCTTCTCTAAAAATGGTACAACAACCTTGTTACCTCCCCCTGTGTTTAAGATTAGCGCCTTCGGATCACCTAAATCAATCTTAGCCTCATTTGCTATTAACCAATCAAACCCAAGGATCATATTTTTAGCCAATTTGGGAATAACTAATAATCCGATCTCAAATTCACAACCCTTAATCTCCAAGGTTATACTAGTTAAGAAATTTATTTTTAAGCTTTTCTGTCCTACTGCCCCTTTTATAAATAAAGGCTTTATTGGGAGCTTGGCCAAGTTTTGAATTGAATTCAGTTTGAAAAAGAAATCTTCAGCTATACAAGTTATTTCGCTACCCGTGTCTACTAACACCACAAAGACCTCCCCCAGAAATTTCACCTCTATTTCGGCTGTAATCCTAATATTCTCTCGTGTGATAAAGCTTTGATCTACCTCTAATTCATCTGTAAATAACGAGTTGTTTATATTGAAAACACTTAGATAATTATTATCATTTCCCTTTATGAAATTTTTTAACTCAATATAAGGTCTTATTATCTCATTTAATTCTAAATATCCAAGGCCACGCCTATCATTTCCTACTCTATAATTTTTATTTTCAACAGGGTGACGCCTTCCTTGTCTTGATCTTCCCAATCCATCTCCAGGCTTCCATCCATTCTTAATGAGATAATTTACTGCAAAGTATTCTTTATTGCCTCCCCAATTCCAGCTGACTCGAGGCCAAAGATCCAGCCGCATCTAGTTTAAATCTATACAATCAGGTTCGGGTTCCATCTCCAGCTCACCCTCATTCTGAGTCATAATATGATTCAATGTTTTCGTTCTCTTGACTCCTGGTTGAGTCTTGTTTTGAACTGTACTTGCAACACGCTTTAATCCTCCTTGGGGATGATTCGAAACCTCCACATGGGTCTTGCATTGACGTCCCACATCATCAAGTTCTCTAAGAAACTCAGCTGCTTGTATAATTTTCCCTGACTTCTTCTGTCTCCAGACATATTGTACCTCTATCGGGAAATGATTCATTAGATCAGCCACCAATTGATCCTCAGGGATATTCCTTGCCAACATTTTTGCTTGACTCGCCAGATTTATGAAATAACTCATCATTGAAGGTTCTCTCTTCTCACTCCAAGTGCCACAGACTATTGACCGGCGAAGTTGATTTTGTTCTGTTTCAGACCAAAATGACTCAAGAAAATCCCTTTGAAGTCTTCTTCATTCATCCACCTGTCCTTATAAATCCTTGCCCATTTACGGACTTCCCTTCCAGACAAGCTATAATCTCTTCAATCACCTGGTCTTTTCTTGAAATTCTATTCAAATAGGCAAAGAGGTCTTCGATGAACGTTACCGGATGCATATTCGCTTTTCCGGGTATTTCGGTCTTTCTAGTTTTGCTTCAGTCGCATGATAAACAGTTACAGGTTCCACGGTGCTCCTGGAAGTTTCTTGGTTTTCTTTCTCCTCATTAATCTTGCGTTCGAGCTCGCTTATCTTGTGCGACAAACGACCAATAGTAGTCCGCATCAATTGGAATAAATTCCTCCTCTATTGGTTTTCACGACAGCACGTTGAGATGTTTCTGTCCGTCCTTGGAGAATGCCCTCCTGGGATAATCCATCAGTTTGTTGTGACCCGCCTGTCTGTCCTTGAGGTCCCTCTACTTGGTGTTCAATCATTTGTTGAGAACCCTCTGCCTGTTCATCTTGAATCTCTGGTTGTTGTGGAAGGTCTACCATTTCAATCTGATCTTCTTGCTCACGTTGTCCTTCTCCCCGTCTACCGACGACATTCCTTGTAATTCTTTTTGGCATGCCTATGATTTCCTTTTATCGAATTGACTGCAACAAAATTAAAAAAAATTCAACCTTCCATATTAAAATCTAATATTTTCTTTAGGATCTTCCAATGTTTCTAAAATCTTGAAAAAATCTTTTAGAACTTCAGTTTCATTTTGATTCCCATCTATTATTTTTACTTCTGTATTATTGATTTCTCCATTCATTCTTCCTTCTAGTAACCATGCTTCATGACTTTCGTGTATTTGTTTTAGATAAGACAAGGTTAGTGAATTTTCGCCTTCTCTTTTCCTTGATGAGACTCTCTGTAAAGCTATCTCTGGAGTGGTTCTAAGATAGACTATCAAGTCTTCTTGAACCCAAGCCTTTTCACATATAAAGTCATACCAATAGTCTAACATTGTTTTCTCAACATCGTTCAAATATCCTTCTTGAATGAGTGTTTTAATGAAACAATTCTTCGCAGAAAAAATACTTCGCTCCATGATCCTATATTTAGTAGTTATAGGTTCCCGGTGGTTCTCTAATAATGTTAGGAACACATAATTTTGGAAAGTATAACTCCATCGCTCTCTATCTTCCGAAAATGCTTTAAATAGATTGACCCCTCCAACATCTTGCCATTTTTCAATAGGCTCTTTCAAAACAGTAATATCCTTTTGTAATGCTAGGCCATCTAATAATGAAGATTTCCCAGAAGCAATATTTCCTTCTAATAGGATTTTGTATTTCCTCATGGATATAAATTTTATCAAATTTATATCAAAATATTTAATATTTGTTCTGTAACAAACAAAAAGCTAGCATCAAGACCTATACACTATAACTAACTGATTTTTCTTATTGTTTTCTCCCAACATCTCAAAAATACACCGCTCACTTGCGACTCCGATATCCTGGTCACTATGGCGCCATTGAAAGAAACCTGCCCTCTGGAGGTCCTTATAAGTTTAGTAAAACAGTTAGACTGTTTACTTAGAATTGAAGATGGCCAATATTAAGTGTGATCGTCTATTGGGTTAGGAATACATTGCGTTAAAGTAGTGACTTGTTAGTTCTTACGAAGTGGAGCAGTGTTTTGCTTGAGATGTATAAGGAGGAAACATTTAAGTTTAAATACAAAAAAACTACAAGAATACGGGGCTCCCATCCATCCTACACACCCGTCCGAAAGGGCCAAGACGCACTCATACGACTTTCCTAAACGACCGAAAAATTTTGAATTACACGACGCTCTGCATATTGAAGAAGAAAACCAAAAGATCAAATACTCCTAATATTATGAAAACTAACGAAGTTAATTGTGCTCCACTAGGAAGCAAGTTAAAGGGGTCTAGGTTGGGAACCAGGTCCGGAGATACCTGGTCCATGGCAACCCAGGGATAGTCCCAGCCAACCAACCCGGATTCCTACCTATCTAAGCCTACCTAACTAGCTCAAAGTCAAAAGACTGAGTATCCGCGTACCCTAAGGCCAAAAGGTATTTTGGGGACAATCTTCTACAAGAAACCCAGAAGGTGAACTGTAGAATAATGGGTGGGTGGCCAAACCCTTCGTGTTGTGTGTCTTTGTTGAGGTATGGAAGCTTTCCTCTAAGGCACCAGGGCCGGAAAGCTACGCACCTCAACGCGGGGTAGTCTGGACTAGACCATGTATAGTAAATTATGCTTGCAATACCAACCCAGGAACTTAGAAGTAGATCTTGTAATACTAGGTGTTGTGGCAACTAGCATTACCTCACACCCCTAGTCCGAGAACAGGTATAGAGTGTAGCGCTTACTCTACAGTTCAAATCAACCTCTGTACGCGCGGTGGCACTTCACAGCATACATACACAGGTTAATAAAATTTAATATTTAAATTAAATTAGAAAATTCGTCAGTCCCCCTTTTAAAATTTGTTAAAACAATTTTTATTATAATTTGGAAGATTAATCCGATTTAAGATATATTAGTGTTATAAAAAGATTGTAACGTTTGGAATAATTAAATCATTAATTTACAAAGGCATTCCTAGCTGAAGAGTAAGAAGATCTTGGCATTGAAGTAAGTATGTTGTGACTGTCCTTCATCCATATCCATTCACAGAAAACGTTCATATATCAGCATCCATGAGTCTCCTAGATAAAAGATATAAGGTTGAAAACGTTCACTCCTTTCCTTTCTTTCCGATTTTATCAAAATGTTCCCAGTTCCAATTTAGAAAAAGGAAATCTCAACGTTGGATTATTATCTAATCTAAATATAAATAAAATTGAAATCATAATTCAAAAATAAATTAAAAGAATTTATACTTACATTTTTCCTCTTTTAATTCACTCCTATAAAACACGAGTATATTGTTGCACTCACTTTCAAAGAATGATATAATTGCTTGTTGTCAAAAGGCCGAGTTGACGCAAATTTTCAAATTTGAAATAAAAGAATTATAAATAAAACTAGACATCTGAATGACAAAGTGTCAAAGATAGTTTATTAAAGAAAGAATAAAAGTGTCAAAATTTGAAATATTTCAAAATATTTTAACTTAAGTGTCAAACTTGTGAACTCTTGAAATATTCTATGTTAAGTGTCAAACTTGAAAACCCTTGAAATATTCTATGTTAAGTGTCAAACTTGAGAACCCTTGAAATATTCTATGTTAAGTGTCAAACTTGAAAACCCTTGAAATATTCTATGTTAAGTGTCAAACTTGAAAACCCTTGAAAAATTCTATGTTAAGTGTCAAACTTGAAAACCCTTGAAAAATTCTATGTTAAGTGTCAAACTTGAAAACCCTTGAAATATTCTATGTTAAGTGTCAAACTTGAAAACCCTTGAAAAATTCTATGTTAAGTGTCAAACTTGAAAACCCTTGAAAAATTCTATGTTAAATGTCAAACTTGAAAACCCTTGAAATATTCTATGTTAAATAACTAGATTGTAATATCACACAAAAGGGAAACCACTCAAAAGTAAAATCTAAGTAGAACACTTTAGTTTCTCAAACTTAAATTACACAACACTACACTTGCACGATATCTCCAGCTCAACGTTAGGTTCGGGAACCGTTGCTCCTGCGGAATATGACACGAAAACCAAAGGGTTCACAGGACGTTACACGTACAATAATAAATTAACACAACGTTACACTAGTTGTATGTCACTCGCACAATAATGAATTCACAAAACATTACACACGCAGAATGTCACTTGCACAATAATAATTTCGCAAAACGTTAGACACACGGGATGTCACTCGCGCAATAATAAATCGCAAAATGATGTACACGCGGATTGTCACTCGCACAATAATAATTTTCGCAAAACGTTAAACACGCGGGATGTCACTCGCGCAATAATAAATCGCAAAATGTTAGACACACGGGATGTCACTCGCGCAATAATAAATCGCAAAATGTTAGACACACGGGATGTCACTCGCGCAATAATAAATCGCAAAACGATAGATTCGCGTAACACATAACTTTACGATCACTTTGCCTAAGCATTAATTTTGGAATTTCCTTCACGCTTATTTGATACAAATGGTAAGTAAACACTTACATCTGCAGGTTTGGATCTCAAACCTGGCATTCTCAAAGTAGTTGCCCCATCATAATCCAGTTCTATATACAGGACGATTTTTCATTGTTACAAGACATTTTTTTACTTCTTCCTTTACTCTGAAAAATACGAACAATATTAGTATTTCTTATATAATATAGATAAAAACATAATTCTAGAAAGTTACAATAAACAATTTTTTTGTCAAATTCACGTATTCCAATTTCATACCACCCTTTGTTCGATCTCTGCCCTACAAATCCAAATGAGATTGGTCACTTTATAGGAGCACCCTAGCAGCGATCTGCAATAGAAGATATTACTCCATTCTATCTTTCCTAGATATAAAAAAAATACTTATCTTTAAAATAGAATTTCACAATGCTCCCAGGCAGATGGCGCACCTCCAGTTTGGCAGTTTTCACCATTTTTTTGACTTTGTTAAGCACTGAAAACACGTTTTTTTTCAGTCGTTCCATTTTGTTCCTTCCTTCAACACCTCCAAAATTTGACTCCATCTTTCCTGTTCTAAAACTGTCAGAAAAACTTTCAAACCAAAAACGTCACACACATTTCAATTTTCTATGCCGCCTACAACATTTGTCGCCTTATACTTTGACATGAAGTCCTCATAAAGAAGTTCCTTACTCCAACACGGAATATAAAACCAAAATTAGGGTTCGATCGGTCAAATGGGTCAAATATTTAATGTTTTAGCAAGATAAACATTTTCAATTTTTATGTCGAACGACGTGGTTCTCTACAGTACCTATAAAATTGTATATGTGACCCCCCCCCCCGAGCCAAGGCTGGATCCGCCGGTGTAAAGAAGTTCATCCGTGGAATGCTATAGGCTGACAAGTGACGGAAGTTTGACAATCTGGAACTTAGAAGATCTGGAATAAGTTTTTGGTTTTCTGCAATGTACATGTTAATCCGCCAATAAAATAAATTATCATAAAGAGAATAGAGCCGGTAGTCGGGGTGTTTATCAGCTCCAAGGCTGGCAGTGTCAAGTTGTTCAGTGCCTCGTGTAATGGCAACGCTATAGAGTTGAAGCCAGGTGCGGACTCAGGGGAGATATTTCGCGTTTTAGCATTACGGTAGTAGGTTCAGACGTATTGGTGCTCTACGAGTGTCAAAACTCATGCTTAACCCACGCGATGCTTTTCCGTGCTTTTTGCAAGCGTGTGCAATATAAAGTGGGCTGCGCGGGTGAATTTTTATCAACACGTGTAAAGTTAGCGTACACGCGCAACGTTAAAAAAGCAATATTATTTTCGAGAATATGAGTACCTACTTACAACAAACAATCACATACACCCTGGAACAAAAACATGCGTACTTCTACCACATATTAAAGGGCGCCACACACCGGGCCCGTATGCACTACGCGCGTACCTAGAGATTACGTGCACGTGACGCATACGGGCCCGGTGTGTGGCGCCCTTATAACGGCTGTCAATCGAGCATAGGTGCCGCATCAGTCGTCACACGTCTCTTATCTATAAATGTATACCTACCTAACTATTTCCAAATGCAACCCTGGTGTGCCAGGCTCAGGTTTATTTTGCATAAGTAAGCAATAAAATTGATAAATAAGCCTTCTTGTTAATAAATTGTATGAGAACAATGAAAGTTATCTTGTCGGATATTCAGATCTTATTTCTTATGTATACCTACCTATAGATAACTTTGGCACCAAGTCCTTACTCCTTCGTCGACTCAGTGTTCCAAAAGACAAGCAAAATATTTAAGGGGGAACATGAGATTTGTCTGACAAGCGATCGTGAGCCGTTATCGATGTCTTCTTTGTCTCTTCTGTTTCATACATTTTACATAGAAACGGTTTCAAGCGTCGCGATGTCGCACGTCTTACGTCTCCGACGATCACTTGTTTGACAGATGTCATCTTACGTCTGCTCTGTCGAGTTTGCGCCTAAGGTTTCTTTAGCGGATTGCGTTGCAATATTTTTATAGATGTTAAGCTCTCCTTCGATTCTAATAAAATGCAAGCAAGATTTATCATAACGTCTTTTACGCACAGACATATTTACGTAAGGTCAAAACTTTGATGCTATTAGGTATAGCCAGGTTTAGTAGGTCTGTGGTATAGCCAAAGATGTTGGTATAGCATATAGACCGGCAATGACAGGGCCTTTATTACAGAACGGCAATTCGAATAAGCCAGTCATTTTAATGCTTTGACATATAGGTCTTTTTTCTTTTTTGATATGCTAGCTGTCAAATAGGACTTATTCGAGTGGCCGTATTTTATTCATCGTAATGTAACACCAAACAGGGTGTTGTTTACCTTTACGAAGAGTTCGCCATTGTTTTTGTTTTGCATCCATATACGCTCCCTTTCCTCTCCTGAAACGGAGTCGAGACCACATCAGGCGATAACCCGACGGTGGTCTGGTTAAAAATGGCACATTACCACCAACAGCTACATCGGCATTTTCAACTCCGAACTTCAAACAAAGCAGCTACATTGTGTACTATATTAAACAAGGTGTAAGGTGCCGGATGTGTGCCCAAAACATACTTACCGAAATAACCCTGCATCGAGTCAAAGCGGGCTTTGTTTTCGACGTGAAATGCACACAAAAGGACGACGTTTAGTAAAATAGTTTATCCTTTATTTAAAGCGTGTGGTGTGGCATTAACGAACGACCCGATGAACCCAGAGGTCAAAATAAAGACCGAGCGTGGCGGTGTCGTAGTGCGCCGTCAACGTGACAGCGTCGTTCATAGTATGGAGGGCGCGCTGCGGCGTGCCGTCCGGTCTTTTTAGCATCCCCATACAAACCAGTCATTTTGTCGGCGCACGACATCGCGTCAAGCTCAGTCTAAGGACACCTTTTTAGTATTTAAGCCGTCTACTAGATAACAGAAGGTCTCTAATGTGACTAACCGAGGTTGACCTAATGTGGTAACCGATGGATGATGAGGTGAACGACGTTTTAACGTGTTCTCCGAATCATGGAACCACCCCTTTCTTACGGACCTCCAGTTGGTAACCTACTAGGTACTGGCCTAGTACTATTATATATTCTGTGGTACTGGGGCTAAACATTAACAGCTTCAATAGTCCACTGCAGGACATGGACCACCCTATTGGGGGCATTCCCATACTCACCACACTTGGCAGGCGGAATAGCTGATTGGATATATTTCTTCCTGTCATTTTGCTTATGTAAAAAGATGGCCACCATTAAAGGCAATATGTTTTGCATAAGTTAATTGACTGAGTCACAGTTTCAAGTTATTCCATTCAAGATTCATTTGACATTTTAACACGGAAGCATCGCTAGCTGTTTCCTGTTAGGTATGAATGTTGCTAATTTTGTGACGTACTAAGTTTCGTCGTTTCGTGAGTCGTAAGATGGCATCTGTCAAACGAGTGAACGTCGGAGACGTGAGACGTGAGAAATCACGGCGCATAAAACAGTTTCCATATGAAATGTATGAAACAGAAGAAACAAAGCTACAAACGTAAAACGTGCGTCCTATCGATAACGGCTTACGATCGCTTGTCTGACAGATGTCATGTTGCGCGTCGCGTCGCGCGTCTATTTTTTGGGGCTTAGTTTATTTTCTTAGGTATTTGGGAATTTAACATTTTGGTCCTAAAAAGTATTACTTTGTTCTTTTGTCTGTCATATTCATATTTAGGAGGCGATTCGAAAAGCTCTATCCCCAAGGTTCAACGAGTGGTTTGATATTGCAATGGGTTGCGCTAAGGTTGTTAACACCTAGAACGTATACAAATAAGTTGGCTAATAAATAAAATTGTTAGATCGTTACCTACCTAACTATGAAAAACAAAAATAGCGTGCTCAGTGAATCCTTAAGTAGGTATAACAAAAAAATTGCGTTAAAACATAATAATTTGCTACTTCTAAACTTCCTTATTGTATTTTTTTCTTCAAATGAGGCCAGTAATATCAAGAGATCAACACACATTGCTATAAATAAATTTAACACATCCGGGCCGCCTTAACTAGTTAAAAGTTTCAGAAAATGAAAATAACCTGTATAAGGTAAAAAAATCAACTGCAAATATTGTAAGGGGTAAATCAGGCCATGAAATTGAACAACTTTCCCCAAGGAACATAGGACAAAATATGAAAAAAAAATTGGACCTCCCATATAAATTGACTCGGCCGGCTGGTACATTTTGTATGGGAGGGCCAAATTATTTTTTCATATTTCGACCTATTTTTCTTGGGGAAAGTTGTTCAGTTTCATGGGCTGATTCACCCCTAAAATATTTGCAGTTATTTTTTTTACATCCTGTATAAGTAGTTCTAGGTATATGAATTTATAATAATTTGCAATCAGTGACGGAATTCTGGAGAAATTGAAGGAACTCTTGAAATTCTGGAGAAATTGAAGGAACTCTTGAAATTCCTTAGGTACACCCACAGGCCACAGGAGTATCTGTGGGTATAACACACTCCCATACACAAATGTATGAAAAACCAGCATAACTAGGGCCGCTTTAATAATTAAGTTGATTTGCTGCAGATTACAGCACAGTTTAAGTTTGTTTTGGCTGGAACAACTTTTGGACAAAAGTTAATATTTTAAAGTTATTTTCTGCTTTTGATATTTGCGTCAAAGTTATTATACCTAGCTATTCTATTTTATTGTATATAGTATGATATGTGTGACCCTGTATCTATGTTTTATTAAGTTGCCCAAGACCGGCTACTCTAGTGGCATACTAAAACGAAATCAAGTTTTATTGGACAAAAGCATTTAACCTTGTAACGCCCAATGTTGTACATCATATTGTACAAAATAGTTAGCGTTAAAATAACTTGGGCGTTACGAGGTTAAATATTCATATATTCTACTAATACCTACCTATAATAAAACAATAACGTTTATATTTTGATTGTTTTCTACCTTCTTATTTACATATGTATTTTGCTATGAATATTAAAGTCATAGATAGATAAAGTGCGTAGAAAATGAACAGGATCTGTATTGATTATTAAGATAATATCTATTTATATTGATAATGTTGTCTTTACTTTTTTCCTTGTTATATCATCATTATAGGTATTCCTATGAATCTCACCGTAAGCGGCTGAGCGAACAATCAACGTAGGTAGGTATTACAATAATTTAGATAATCACTAAAAATGGTGTACCTATTATTACCTACTTAAGTGGCGTTTTACAAACCCCATAATCGTAAATAGGAAGGATAAGAGCTAAAAGTGGTTTACAGGAGACTGTTAACGCCTTAAACGGAGGGGAAGTTATGTTCATTTTGCATTAAGTAGGTACTCCGTGTTAACCGCCAAAGGAAGGTACTTAATGCTTATTAATAATTAAGAAGTTAAAAAAAAAACATTCTCTAGTGTAACTCTGGAGTATCGTCATCATAAGAAACAACTTGAAGAAATTGAAACTATTAAGGGGTAGGTAACACAGGTGCCTTTATCACAAAATGTGCTCTTGGCCTAAGCATTTTGAGTATCGAAATACCCAAGACGAAAGGTAGATACGGAAAGACACACGTGAGACTGATGCCTTGCAGATTTACATCTAAGAATCCGGACTTTATTCTATCTTTGCCTGAGATTCTAATAGATTAGACTAGGGGCTAAAGTCTGATAAACGAAAATCGTTGCAGTTGAGTGTCGATGCAGTTGGCTGGTTTAGGTAATCAGTTATTTTTTTTTAGTATACAAAATCACAGTGGCAATGGAATGTCAGTTGAGTGTCGCTAGCATTACAATGACTAAAATTTAGTAGACTTGACGAGCCCCTGATCGACTGATTACGGTCCATCCTTGAAGCCTTGAGTGAGCGTGTCTTTCCTTTCCTAAAAAAATTGCGCCCCTTGATTTACCCGGTTTGTCCGGGTCAGGCGGGCTCCTAGTTGGGTGTAATGCCAATCGTCATCCATCATCAATAACATCATCATCCATCATCTCCTGGCCTGAGCAGCTTCTAATTTATTAACTCAAACATCCGCAGCGCGCCGACCCAGTGACTTTCGTACGAAGGAACGTTCCTAATACCTGAGACGCTAAGCACATTTTGTGATATTTCTTTCCTAGAATTATGAAACTTGGTACAGTTGTTCTTTAGGTGCTAGTGAGTAGATTAAGCCCGGTTGACAAAGGGTTCCGCACCTAAGGGGGGAGGGGGGGGGGGAAGATTTCTTGTTCCGAGTTTCGCTCTAAGCCTTACAACTTATAAATTAATGCTATTATGGCAAGTGTGGTATCATTTTCGGGTGAATCATAGACGGGATATTCATTTACGGAACAAAAAACTCACGTTTTCCTAAGAAAAAAAAAACAAAACATGTAAAAAAAAAAGAAAAGGCTATACTTTTATCGTTAATTATACTCTATAATAATAAAAAATTGAAGCAATAAAAAATCTGGCTATAATGCTACATTTATATAGATTATAAATATATACAATACATTAACATTTTGTCAATAAAAAGGTAAAAAAAATCGATTCGTTGGAAGGTGTGTTGGAGCAAGCTCTCTGTCATCGTTTTCATTTAAGATTTTCATGACGATTCTAACACTGTTTCCTGTTTATACGGGGTGTAAGGACGGTGTAACGAAAACTTTGCAGGCGTGCTCAGAACATGAAACTGAACAACTTTCCCCATGGATCATATTATGGTGGTATACAAGTTTTTTTTAACCCCCTTACAAAATACATTTTTGAAGGTCGGAATCATTGTTTTGGTTAACCACCAATTAAACCCTGTATATTGCTGTATACCGATTACTGACATCTTTATCGCTACAAATATTTTAAAATATCTCAACCCGGTACGAATTCACCGCCCCTGCTGCGACCCTCCATCACCTACGCTTTTATAGGCTGTATGGTGGTAAAGACATTTGCCTGTCCGAAAGGCGACATATAAAAACATACGCTAAATTTTCTGTCATTCGCGCGGTTTTTACAGTGTGCCAACTTTTCAATCGCTGTTTCAAAAATGAATTATTTGTTTGTTGCGGTAAAATTAAGTGCTATTTAATAAAGCACAGCAGCGGTAAGTACTTTTAGCTTATTTACTTACATGTTTCTCATAACAAAATAAAGAAAACTTTTGTATGAGTCGGAAAATTTATTATTTCTCTCCAAATTAATGGTGATTTTTTTATATATTTTTTTTGTTATTTTTTCTTTAGAAAACGTGAGTTTTTTGTTCCATTAATAAATACCCAGTCTATGATTTATCCAAAATTGATACCGCACTTGCCATAATAACATTAATTTATGAGTTGTATTGCTTAGAGCGAAACTCGGGACAAAAAAACTTCCCCCTCCTCCCCCTCCCCCCTTAGGTGCGGAACCCTTTGTCAACCGGGCTTAATCTACCCACTAGACTGTCCCGATGGCGTAGTGGATAGTGCACCTGCCTTCTACGCCGAGGGTCGTGGGTTCGATTCCCACTGGACTCAAATATTTGTAAAGTTAATTTTCAAATATTTGTGTTAAGTCTGGGTGTTTTCTATGTATAATATGTATTTATTTACAAAAAAAAAAAGTATATAAGTATTATATCAGTTGTCTAGTTCCCATAGTACAAGCTTTGCTTAGTTTGGGGCTAGATGGCGCTGTGTGTTTCGTCCAGGGATATTTATTTATTTATTTATATTTACTAGCACCTAAAGAAGAACTGTACCAAGTTTCATAATTCTAGGAAAGAAATATGACAGATTGATATTTTATGGGCTTAGCGTCCCAGGTATAAAGTCCTTCAAGCTGGAAAGTTTTCCACTCACAAGAGGGTTGTGAGTGTATAATACAGGTAAAGTATACACCAGTGACTCCCATCTAAATCGTAAACCGGTTTTCATGGGTTGTTTCCATCCGCACCTCAAAATAAATGAAAGGACCTTTATGGCGACACATTATAGTGCAGCGTCCTCCATGACACTGTAGAGTAGATATCAAAAAACCGCCATCTTGAATAATGGAAATATTAAGATAGCTAGTGTCACTTGCGCTGCTGAGACGAATGTAACAACACCTCACATGTCAAGATCCGCCCAGCCGTTTCGGCTGTAGCCCGTGAAAAATAATTTTCTTGTCCACATACATACATACTCTCAAAAAACATAGCCCTGCCCTCCTTAGGCAGTCGGATAAAAAGAGAGAGAACTTGTTCTTGGAGCACAAAAGAACAACCCGTTTGGAAGCCGCAAAGCCCGCCGGTCTGCGCGGACGCATGCAAAAAGTGCACGCGCGTAAAAAAGTTGAATTAATAACTGTAGTGTACGCAGGCATCTAGATGTAGTACATAGGTAGGTACCTACTTATAAAAACCGCGAAAATCTTCACTCATTTAGGCGAGTAAATAATAGATTTTTATAGGATTTAGCTATTTAAGAGGAATAGGTAGAAGGATTATTGCATTGTGCGAACTCTCTCTGATATGAGCTGGCCAGTATCCTAGAAAAGTCGCCCTCTTTTAGAATCCATTATTATTTATGTCTATAAAATACTACTTTACATAATTAAATTGTAGGAATATTGTTCATATTGGTTGCAAATAACTACCCTTTATAGGTATTAATACGGCGTTGTTCTTTGAGATATGGGTGTTTTCTATACCTACTGCATAAGTAATGTCCACCTTTGCAAATACTCCCTGTTTAAAGCTTGCTTGTTAATTTACACCCTACAAGGTAGCTACATACAGATAAACAGCAAGGCACGCAGAAAATGTTTACGAGTGCATAACACACGTAAATTACAATAATTAATATAAAGCCGAGCGTTTTTATAAAATCGCATTATAAACGTCGACTGAGCGCTCGCTTCCTTAGACCGGTTTTGTGCTGAGCACGAAAAGGCTTTGGGTTCTTGATATTGTTGGTATTTTTACCCAACTGCCTCGGAAGGGTTATGTTTTTCGGGAATAATCCCGAAAAGTAAATTATTGGATACATACATAAGTGATAATTATGTATGTATCCAATAATTCGTTTTCACGGGCTACAGCACTGTGCTACAGCCCAAACGGCTGGGCGGATCTTGACTTGTTTGTGAGGTGTCGTTAGATTAGTCACCGCAGCGCCGCAGCGCGAGTCATATTGGCTGTATAAAAAAACATAAATCCAAGACGGCGGATTTTTATCGCAAAATACATCTTAGAAATCACCGCAATTGGGTTTATGTTTTAATCTGCTTGTTTACCCATATTCTTACACAATATTTTGCTGTAAGTTACTAAGTACAGGCTTAGAATAGCTGTCTACCCGTAAATGTCTAAAAGGGGACTAAGGTATGAATCCAGGAACAGCGTAGCGAATACAACACCATGCACTGCACCCGCTGCCAACCATGGCCATAAACCATTTTGCCTGCAGTAGGTAATGTTTTTTCTTAATTATAAATAGTGTTTTACTAGCTGCATAGACAACAAAAAAAATAATTTACTTAAGTTATGTAATATAAGAAATATTTTGAACCATTTGAAGCGGTCCTAGGTATGCTCTTTTAATCCCGACCGTACGTAGCGAAGAAACAGGCTGAATTTTAGTATGTATAGTGTTAGGTACTCATATCTTAGAATAATCATAAGGCTGTTTTGAACAAATATTTTGTAGAATCATATGGTTCATTTTTATTTTCCAGCTGACCCCTAAAATAACCGGTTTCAAGACGCAACAACTTAAAGCCTTATTTAGTCGTCATCGTCACTGTCCACTTGTTTTTTGTATCGTTCAATATTGATTTAAACCTGATAGCTGCAGTGGTTGTTACTGATGCATTTTATCGCCTCAGACCTATAAGATAGATGGTTCCGTGCTTTGGAGGACATGTTAAAACCTCGACCCCTGCTGTCTGTCAAAAGCCTACTTGTAGAAGTAACCTGCAAACAGGGTTTATTGGGTCGTTCGTCGACTCGGTTTCCCACGAAATAAGGTCAAGGAACTCATGAAACTGAACAAATTTCTCCATAGAACATGGGTCGAAATATGAAAAAAAAATTGGACCTGCTCTCATAAAAATTTACTTCCGGGAATGAGGTAGCCGTAGCCAAATATTGGCAATACAAAATTAATCTACCTACCATCTTCGGAGCAGTGACACGAAGAAGAAGAAGATTCGGTCGGCTGCTGTTACATTTCGTCCATAGGTAATTTTTTTTCACATTTCAACCCATGTTCAATGAGAAAAGTTGTTCAGTTTCATGAGGTAGATAAGCCTCATTTCAGCCTTATTTGTTGTTTTGTAACACTCAGTATAGAAAATTAAATATTGAGAGAGAATCAATCAGAGAACCAGAGAAAGATGAATCGCACACAGATCGTACGATATTGCGGTTCGTGATAGCCACCATACAAATAACAACTTGTGACAGCCGTAATGTGATGCGGCGACCGCTTGCGGCGACATGTGCTACGATTTTTTAATTGGATTTCCTAAACACCTATGAATGAAAATAAGAAAAGTAAAAAAAAAAAACATTAGCGTCCGCTGGGACTTGAACCCGGGCTATGGCTTTTACTCCTATACTTAGATATTTGGCGCTCACCAATGCTAAAGTCTATCTAAAAAGTCCTGACATTAAATATTATCTGTTTCAAACAAAATTGTTGCCATTTAATTTTGCAATTTCATGCAAAGTGGCGCCCTAATGAGGAACTGTCAGGACTACGTTCTTTAAATCGTGTACAGATGGCGCGTTGCAATATGAGGGACCACAGATTATTTACAAACTTTATACTTACATTACAAACTTTTTAGTTATTAACTTTTATTATGAACACTGATAGGATGCTGAATAAAAGGGTTTTATTTGATATAAAACTTTTTGGTAAAGACTGACTGATTTTAAAGTTAGTTTCTTAAAGATTATAATGTCAAGACGTGTCTGTTTACTATGGCCTGTTTATTTATAAAGGCTCTGAGGGTAGGGCTCTGCCTTAAGTTTTAATAGTTTCGATGGTAAAAAAATTTCGAAATTGCGATTTATTGATCTCCTGTTTCTTCCGTACATGAAGACTAAATATGAGCAAGAATTACAGTTCTTGGTCACTTCCAGCGCTGAAAGCAGAGCTAGAAAAGCGCAATGCAAAGCGAACAGGGAAAAAAGCCACACTGGTTCAAAGGTAAGAAGATTTTATCCATACAACATGGTTAGGTGATAAATTTTTCAACTAAACTTTATACAATGCAGGGAGAATTTAGTCGGTAGGAACACAACCATTTAAAATTATGAATAACTAGCGGCCCGCCCAGCGGTTTCACTCGCTGCTACTTACCTGTTTTCCGTAGAAATGGGATCTTTGCCCGTAGTAAAAGTCCATTAATCCATTCTAGCAGAAGTCACTCATCATGACCATGTGCCAGCAGAGGCGGCCTGTCATGGCGAATAACTTTAACTTTGAAGCCATTACCGTATCTCTTATAGTTTTGATGGGATGCTGGTGGTCTACATCAGGCACTCCAGACCCTCGTGACCATGAAGAAGCGGCCCGTCATGCTGAATAACTTTAACTTTGAAGCCATTACCGAGTCTAATAAAGTTTAGATGGGGTGCTGGTGGTCTACATCAGCTACTCCAGACCCTCGTGACCATGTGCGAGCAGAAGCGGCCCGTCATGCTGAATAACTTTAACTTTGAAGCCATTACCGAATCTTTTATAGTTTAGATGAGATGCTGGTTGTCTACATCAGGTACTCCAGACCCTCGTGACCATGTGCCAGCAGAAGCAGCCTGTCGTGCTGAATAACTTTTACTTTGAAACCATTACCCTATCTCTTATAGTTTAAATGGGATGCTTGTGGTCTACATCAGGTACTCCAGATCCTCGATGACCATGTGCCAGCAGAAGCGGCCCGTCATGTCGTCATACGCGAGCGGAGACAAGTCAGAGTTCTCACCATGTTGTACACTGTTTTAAACGATAAATTTGCTCCAGATTACTTGAGGTCTCAATTTAGCTTCCTCTGCGACACTCACAGCCGTCAACTCCGCTCAACACATAACCTTGCACTTGCTATACCCCTCAGCAGGTCGGCCTTTTTCGGCAACTCCTTCACGGTCGAAGCAGCACGTCTCTGGAACGCACTACCACCCGAACTCCGGAAAGCTCCTGATCGGGTAGCTTTTAAGAAGGCTGTGTATGATCACCTCGTTCGGCTTCTCCGTCGGAAGCAAAATAGGAAGTAAAACTCTTGGCTTTTTCATATAACTAGTCTCAACTTTTGTTTATTGGAGGTATATGACAGAAAATATTTGCCACGTTCGAACCACGTTACAACTTCTAGTTTTAGGTTAGAGCACAGATCACTAATATATATGTCCTAGTTAGAGTTGGGTCAGCTGTCTAAAGAGATAAATTGGTTCACTGCTACTGCCATCTACGGTAATTTGAACGCAAAACTTATTCGTATAACGAAACTAGATGGCGCTGGCAGTATTTTCAGTCTTGGTATTAAGTATTTATTTCTGATTACAATAGAGTATTATATATATAATATATATAGGTATTTATGTAAGTTTATTTTAAGAAGTATTTGTGTAGGTTTATTCTAGAAACTAATATGTAGGTATGTATGGTATCTAGGTATTGTATTTGTCTTAGGCATAATTTGTTTTCTTTATTTTGATGTTTTCACACCCGAGTGCACCCGTATATTTTTCTCTCTGTTCACCCTCTGGTTGGCCGGTAGAGAATGCCGCGTGGCATTAGGCCCGCCTTTTGTACTATGTGCAATAAAGTATAAAAATAAAATAAATAAAAATAAATGGTGAACAACTTTTTCTATGAAGCCATGACCGACCGTATCTCTTATAGTTTATATGGGATGCTGGTGGTCTTCATCAGGTACTCCAGATCCTCGAGGGCTGACCATGTCCGTCTTTTATATGATAGTAATATCAGTGCCAAAATTCGCGAGGATCGGTAAAGCGGTTTGGCTAATTTGGGTAATATCTGCTTTATTTCCCCGTTTTCCTGCTGCTAACCGTTTTCCCGTAGGAATGAGGAATTTTCCCGTGGTAAAAAGTAGCCTATGTTACTCAGGGATGTTGTAGCTTTCTAATAGTGAAAGAATTTTGGAAGTCGGTCCAGTAGTTTCGGAGTTTATCGATTACATACAAACAAACAAAAAAACAAACAAAGTTTTCCTCTTTTATTATATTAGTGTAGATAATACTGGGTTATTTTTTAGTCAGTGCTCAAACTTTGCAGGATGTTCCTACTCGTGATTCTGAGCAACTTTTACTATGGGGCCACCTGCGACAACTAAAAAAAATTTTTGGTTTTTCCATACATTTTTGCCGAGTAGGTATGAATTTTTCTATGGAACATCCAAATTTTTTGGGGAATTCGCAGGTGGTCCCATAATAAAAGTTGTTCAGAATCACGAATAGAAACACCCTGCAAAGTTTGCGCACTGGCTAAAAAATAACCCAGTATATATATACCCGTAAATATGGACTTTGAATAACTTTTATTGTATCGTATGTATGGTAAACTGTTAATAAATTACCTGCCCCTTGGACCCATAAAACAGTGCTGGGTAAGTTTAGGCGACAGTCTCAAAGAGGCTGTCGTGGAAAGAGATATTTTAGTGTTGACTACTTAACAAAATGTTCTTTATGTATAAGTCTAGTACCTAGTATTTCAAACCTATCTCTGTTAATATAAATACTTACATACATTTAATCACATCTTTATGCCTTTCGCGTTAGGCAGATGCTGCTTCCATCACTTCTGACAAAGAATAATTAGTTAGTTTTACTGAATATAAATACGTACATACATAATACATCACGCCTCTTTCCCGTAAGGGTAGGCAGAGACTAGATTTTTCCACTTGCTACGATCCTGACACACCTCTTTCGCTTCTTCAACATTCATAATTTTTTTCAAGCTCGCTCGTCAGTTTAGGGTACCCTTGACCTTAGGAAAACTAGGTACGTTCGCGTAGGTCTTCCCACCCAATATTCCCATCCACACTCGCCATATATACTGAAAATATAACCCTGTAAGATGCATAAATATTTTTATCTGTGTCTCAACAGATTTCAAGGTATTTACAGTAGGTATTATTTAAAGCTATCTGTTGATTCTATCGATTATTTTCAGCCATCCGTTGCTCTAACAATAGTATAAAGTCTCTTTGGGGGATATCAATTAAAAATACTTAATTTTTATATATTTCAGGCTTGAAGATTATGACAAACTTTTCGGGACATTGTCACCAACCCAGAATCGTCCTACAAAATACAAGCTCCTGATGCCAAACTTTTTCAAGACGTTAATACTGATATATTCTTGCCCGTTTTGGACAATTCAGATCTAGAAACATTTTGTTCAGATGATAAAATACATGCAGCCAACATGTATAGGGATTATTTTTACTGACTTTCCGTGTTGCTTGTCAGGGGACGCACCATTTCATATCATCACAATGTGCAGCAGAGATGAAAAAAAACGTACATTACAATGTACTAATAAAATATGAAGCACACACTATTACCGAAACACAGTGCGAGTGTGCTGCTGGCGTAGGACCTCATGCAACATGTAAACATGTTGTGGCGGTGCTATACGGCTTGATTGATTTTACATCACGAAAAATCCTCAACGTGCGCTCAAGCTGTACGGCGCACCTACAAACTTTCATCATCCTGCGGAATTTTACAAAGGTGGCCCTGTAAAGGCGGAGGATTTCAAAATGAAAATTCAGGACCGCAATCACAAAAATTATTAATTTTGATCCCAGACCAGTTGCTGATTGCAATGATGAAAAATATACAGTTATATAGTTTTAAAAACCATTGTATAAATTTTTCCCCAAGGATCCCCAATTCCTATACTACAAATAGCCACGCCAGCAAATAAAAAAGCTATATTTCATGACCATGATTACATGGAAAAATCCGAGGAAGATCGTTTTTTGGAAGAGTTGCTCTTGTCCCCTGAAGCACAGCTCGAACTAGAGGCGACCACAAGAAATAATAACAAAAAGTGGAAAAAAGAAAGGCTGAGAAGACTACACAGTTCAAACTTTGGTAAAATTTGTAAAGCTAAAGATAAGAAAATGTTAGCAAAATCACTATTAAAAAATGTAGAAATATCTACCCCGCAATTCATCACGGCAGAATATATGAAAAAAGCTTTAATAAAGTTCACAAAGCTATCTAATTACCAAGTAAAAGATGTGGCATAATTATTCATAATGACCTGCAATTTTTGGCTTCTACCCCAGATGGTCTAATTGCAAACGACAGTGTTATAGAAGTAAAGTGTCCTTTACAGCCAGGAAAATGAAAATATCCCCAGAAACAATTAATTACATTGAGTTGTGCGAAAACAGTGGCCAATGGCGTCTCAAGAAAAGCCACGACTATTACTACCAAGTGCAGGGGCAACTACTGTGCACAAAAAGATCCATTTGCTATATTTGCATTTATACCTTTGTAGACTTTGTGATTATCAAAATAGAAAGGGATGAACTTTTCCTTAAGGAGATGACTTCTTACTTAAAGGATTTCTACGAAAATGCCTATAAAGAATTATTTTTATGTAGATATCTATACAATATAAAAATTTAAGCATGTTCTTTATAAAAAAGTAAAGTAAGATCAGTAAGTAACTTATGCAGTTTTATTAATAATATTTGATCTAAAATTTACGAGCATGGCCACAAAAGTTATGTCACTGGAGAGCAAAGTTTCAGTTTGATTCATGGTTTGCGTTAATATTTTATACGTTTTAAGCATGCCAATGACTCTCTCCACGTGTACCCTTTTGCTTGCAATTTTTCGGTCTTTTGAAAGGGTTTCTGGGCAAATTTGATTGCCTTTCTTAAAAAACGTTGGCATGTTCACTTTTACCCCATGTGATACAAAAATGTCTTGAACATTTAAGGCCGCTATAGAGGTTTTCACGAAGCCCATACAATTTTCCCTGCCAGACCGCTCGGAGCGTCATTTTGCGAAAAACATGGGGATGTTTGAATATTTCTTACAGTGATATTATGAATAAAAATAAATATATTTTTCTGCAATTAGATTAAGTACATCTTCTTAAATAACATATATTTTTTTTAAATCTTTACTACTGTTATTTTTTCATACAGAAGCCGTTATAATGGCGCATTATTTTGCAAAAAATCGTATATGAAAACGTGGTATTATTCTATATTTCTGAATAAAATTGTAAAATGTTTACTGTAGACTTTGTTCTCAAATATATACTCTATTTTTTTGTATAATTGATATTTTTTTACAGTGAACCAAAACTCTAAAACTCACGCTTGATTTGAGGTCTTTTCCTGAATTTTGGTTTTGTCGCTTTAGATATCGCTGTTTATAACAGGTTTAAAACTAAAATGTTAATATTTACATTGTACATTTTTTAGATGAAGATATGCTTGATTAAATGTTCAAGTAACATATTATTTTTACATAACGGTTTTCGAGAAACTCGCATGTTTATAAAGCCAATATTTGCAAATTTGCTAGAAAAAATTGAATGCGCTCTTAATCCCTTGTCCACCATAATTTCGTCGTTGTATTCAAACTGTGTAAGTATTGAGCTTTTTTCTATTAATTGTCTGTCAGAAGCTGACCCACCATAGCTCGGCGAAATGTACGATATAAGGCCACTTGGTGCGATTCCTACAAGCATTTTTATTGTATTTCTATTTTTGTAAGTTGAAAATGTAATCTGCTGGGTAGTGGGAGGTGAGGTTTTTATAGGACACTCAGTGGCGTCTAAAATCACTCTCGTATGAGGATATTTGTCGTGAAAATCCAAGGGCATGTACATCATAACAGCGTCTCTTTTTATCCACAAATCAATGGTTTTCCATTTCAGCGCCATAAAACGAATCCATGTTATAAAAATATTCGTGACTTGTTTCACGGTTATTTTGAATACCATGGCTATGTCTTCAAATTCTCTGTGCCGTCGGAGAATTAATAACGTCATACAAAATTGATCCAAGGCATCAATGTGACTTGGAGGTTTCGCATAGAAATAACTCAGATTGTACACTGCTGACCCTAAACTTTGGAATACGAACATCAATTTTTCGAATGTTTCCAGCCCTGTGTAAAATGTACTCCATTTGTTTCATTTTTGTAACTGTGTAATTGTGTATACTATAACTGGGCAGCTGTTTACACTGGGTACAAGCCGGTAAAGATATTTTGATGTTTCCTCATCAGCTGAAAAATCTTCTTCTTGTTTTACTATTAGTTCATCGCATTCAGCAATTACCTACTTTATATCTGCAAACGGCACGCGTGGTACCGACTTAGAATAGCATCACCCTATTACCCTGGGAAAGGGCAGCAGCGATACTTGTGAATATAAAACTCTGTACTGCATATAATACGCGCCACGGGATAAGATATTTTTGTTTTGATATCGATTGACAGGTAAGCGATGTCCCGTACGCCTACCTACTGTTTGTAAATGTCCAATAAGATGGAATTGGATGCCCTCATACACTCGTAGTTACATATTTCGTTGTTTAGATACTTACTTCCTTAATTTACAAATTCTTTGGTATTATTACAATTTAAACTCTTTGACCGGCCCATAGTGTTAATAATTCAAAAAGTTCATAACTTAAAAGTTTGTAATACTCTTAATATAAGTGATCTGTGGTCCCTCATATTGCAACGCACCATCTATACACGATTTAAAGAACGTAGTCCTGACAGTTCCTCATTTTTTATCAGGACTTGATTGACAGACTATACCCTCTTTGATGTATTCCTCTCCACTACCTAGATAGACATGTACCTACTAAACCTCCCATAGCTCGTATTGGAGTCAGTAACCGAACTACACTAATTATAAACGGCAGTGATATGATAAGAGTGAAGGATGGCGTCCTCTGTCTGCTTTCCTGCAAACAAACAACTCGTCTGATACGATAGTTATTACTAGGCAAGCAATATACAGCCATTCCACTTCTACTATTACTAGCATCTTCCGTGTGATGACAGCTTAGAATAGCATCACCCCAATTCTACCCGTGGGTATCGTAAAAAGCGACTAAGGGTTAATTTTCCAGGGAATGGGCAGCAGCGTTCCCTGTGAATTAAACAGTCTGCCCGCCGATAGGGGAAATACCCTCCGATAGGGGAAGGCCCATGTCCAGCAGTGGACTGTTGTGGCTGTAATAGTATACAGCAAGCAAGGCAATTGAGAAAAGCATGTTTTACTGAAAATTTCGACTTTAAGAGCCAAACAGTTGGACATGGGCCTTTTCATCCGTGGTCAAAAACTCTACGTCGCTTCTTATAAAACTATCTGGGTGGCAGTAACCCGCTTCTACACTCTAGGTATTTGGATCAGCTGTCAAGATTGGCTCAGGTATAAACCTACCTGACCACAATATTTGCATATTGTGATGGTTCCTTGAAATATGTACGCAAGCTTGAAACTCCCCTGCTATAAATCCTAGTTTATACCATGTACTTAAAACCCGTTCACAGTTTAACATATAACAGTGTCACTGTAATTTAAATTCTGTAATATGAGGATATAGGCTTAATAGGTCCAGTTCTAGGGTTAAAAGATGTGATCAAAGGCACTAGAGATCTGAACCTATGACGCTTTGCTGAGAAGTGATTAAGAAAATTGTGTACCTATGTAACCTGTTACAAAGTTGTAATACCTACATAGATTGATGACACTGCGGATAAAAATGTGTTTACGGTATTTACCTAGTTACAACATAAAACTTAACAAAAACCTCGTCCGAAAAGTGACATAAATTTGAAAAATCCCACAACAGTATACCTACTGCAGTGCCCCCTGGAGAGTTGTTTGCACCTAGCTATTTTAGGTAGAGCATTAAAAAGTGTGATTAAAATTTCACAGGATGACATATAATCTAATCTCCCATTGCGATTTTCCCTATTTCTATTCTTTATGAGCCGCGACTTTACTTGCTGCATACCTACCTATTCCGCGACAGAAATTCAACCAAAAAATATGTCGATATGAAATTTTGAAGAAGCACCTTACCTAAAGCGCCCGACATAAAGATAGGTAGGTAATGTTTTCTTCAAAAATCGTTTTCGCAGCATCCGCCCAACAACGTACCTTACCGACATCCGCACTCCAACAACCAAGTAAGGAGTTCCTGTCACAGCCATGCGGATAAAAGATATACATTTTAAACCCACAGCTACACAGTGTCGTACAGAAGGCTCATAGGAAATGAAGTGCTGGTTCCGTGCGGAAGCGTCTGTTCCGTACTTCCGGACGAGATGACGGCGCGAGGAAGGTCGCTAGCTCGCTACGATGTTTCTACTGCGATCTATATGTAATGTAGACGACTCTTAATATTGTGGTACGAACTTTAGTACAGGACTTTTGCCCCGGACAGTTCCTCATTTGGCGCAGCGCAGCGCTGTCGCATGCATTAGGAAAAAGCAATTTTCCACCTAATTTTCTTTCATACTTACAAATTCGATTCAAGTCAAACGGTTTAACAGACCGCTAGCACTACGCATCGCACAACGCTGCGTCGACGGGTGCGTCTGTCAAACCGTTTGACAAAAATCCCTATTTTTATGAGAATAAGGTCGAAATTCATTTTGTACTAACGCATGCGCTATGCAGCGCAAAAATAACGCACAAACCAACATCATGTGTGTTTCTCTCCTAAAATCCCAATCTAAATAATAATTTCCAGGGTTCATCAGGTCGGTCATTGGCACGACCTCAGAGACTTCGCTTTTCCCGAATGTTTTTGTTTATAACACGCTGCGTCATGTTTCAGCAGCGCCCGCGCAGATTGCAAATATTTACACGATATTTCGGTAGTTTTCACGTCACGATGAACCTGAAACGATCGTCAAGATCAATGAACTGATTTGAACTTTGAAAGTGAACTATTTTACACAACATCAACAAAGAGGAACAGAAATTAGGTATACGCTGTAAAAACATCATCATCATCAGCCCATAAATCTCTTCCAGCATAAAATCTCTTCTCTATTGCATGAATCCTCACGATCCTGTACTTATCTCACCCGTAGAGATCCTGTTGACTTGGTGATGTCAGCTCACCACCGCGGTGATGATATGCCCACTGAACTTTTTGCGCCCTTTGGCTTACCTACTCCGTGACTACTTTTGCCCACCGTCCGTCTAGCCTCCTTGCCAAATGTGCTGCCTATCTCCAACTTAATCTCTTCTGTAAAAACAGGTACTGAACATTGTCTTCAGGCTTTCTTTTTTAAATTAAAATTTGAATAATATGGGATCCATACAATATCTTGACTTTGCAGCTGTTTGTTTCTTAAGTTTTACTGCTGGTTTACTCCTGGAAAGACATTTTTAGTTTGGTACTTTTTATACTTAATGGCAGCACTATTTTTACATGCGCTGCTTATTTTAATGAGGAGTAGGTATTCCATGTCCACCTATACAGGGGATTCCTTTTTCACAAGAAAGCAAGTCATTCTGAAATATTAATTATTTATGAACCTATCTAAATCGGTTGAGCTAGAAAATTCCTCGCAGCCATCTCGCATTACGTGTTACGTTACCATCAGCATGTCGTCGGCATAGCTGATAGTGTTGAGTGTGTGGTGACATGTGTAAACACTACACCGTGATTGCCGGCCGATAAGCTCTGTGGGAAGCCGGGTGCAATCTGACGCGTTTGGCGACTTAGTTGGCGAGTGGGACGTGTGTACCTAGTGTGAGAAGTTGCGTCGCAGTATGCATTTTTTCTAACTGCTGAAATTGTCTAAGCCACGAATCTAAGTTTCAACAATATTTTTGCTTATCCTTTAGGCGAGAAACATAACGTCTAACGTCTTTTTGTGCGTTATTTTTGCGTTTCGTATCGTACGTAACGCATGCGATTACCAATATCTTAATCCTAATTCATTTTCCAAATTGTACAGTAACTTCTTGCATATTTTGGCAGATTTTATAATTCTATTAATTACAGATCTATAGAAGAGTGGGTAGATACTGTGATATAAATCGGTGGGCAAATTGTATCTTATGTCATGACGATATTAACATAATGCGGAAAACACGATCACATTGTAGTTATAATTATATAGATAAGGATAGTAGACAAAACCTGGAAGTTGCACTCCTTTGACAGTTATTCATATTAAAATAAGATGCAATATGTGAAGTATACTGCAAATTGCGGAAGTCTAACAACGCTAGTCGACTTGGGTATAATAACGCCAATCGGCTTGGCTATCTAAGCCACAGTCTTCGTTTTTAATTTGGTCCCCATCTCGATATCGGCTGTTCATTATTCTAAGCCCCTTGTCCTCCCGGGAGTTATTATTATAATAAGCCACGATTCTTGGCTATTGGCTGCTAGGGGTTTGTGTAAACTGACTGCAAAAGATGCCACATCAGCAGCACATACTGTGGTACCCTTATTTTCCAAGCGTCGCGACAACGACGCGCGTCAACGACAAACGTCAAATTTTGACGGCGTCGTTGTCGCTACGGTCTTGTAGAAAAACCCGACCGCATCCCATACAAACTCTAAGCTTCTCAGCGCGCTGTCAACGTGACGGCGTCGTGGCGCGCCGCAACGACGCCGACGCTCGGTCTTTCTGGTTCCCCATACAAACCCATACAAACCAGTCATTTGACAGCGACAACGACGCGCGTCGTTGTCGCTGTCGCTTGGTATTTAAGCCTACCATAGTGGGATTAAATGATTCTGGTTATTCATACATTGAAAGACCAGTGTACGTTGATCCTTTGCATAATATGATGAGGTGCGCAGGTGCGCTGATACTTTTCTGAGCTACAGTTTTTGATCTGACTATTTCAGCCATATTGGTGAACAGAAACACATGTAGGTACAGGTATATGTAATAGATCAAGATACATTATTCATTATACATACTTACTTACGTACTCTGTAAGTTGATAGATACATATTGCAAAATGTAGGCGGAACAGGAGACATAGAGGAGGGATAGATTTAAGAAATGGAAAACAACATGCTTTATGTATGCAATGTAGCTGTTGATGACGGAACTCCCAGGTTGTTCGGCAACTCGGTTTTTAACAACTCTATGATAAGATGGTGGAATGTTGAAGTCCGTCTGCAAAGGCTCAAAAGCGGTCAGATAAGCACCATTTGCCACATCCTTATTCCAAGGACGGGCGGTTCGCCAGCCAAATGCTAATTCGGGTGCCTGGCTGAATACCTTATTCGAAAAACCCGTGTAGATAACGTCCTTAGTACCTATACCTCTACAGCTCTAAGTACCTATAAAAATAGAGATCCTGTCTAAAAAGTGTCGCCACGAGAAACGGTTTTAAAATTGGTCTATCGAAGAATATCGGAAACATAAAAAGCATGGGTACCTAGAATATAAACCACATGTTTCTCCTTAAAAAAAGCAAATCTCTTGCCGTTTATGAACGATTAGGAAATACATCAAGGTCAGGAATGTCAGGATAGCCTACTAAAAGAACGGAGTAGTGAAAGGCGATTTTGATTTTCTCTACACCATATGACAAAATCTTTTACTTTTGCTTATAAATTCTAAGAATTGACACGTTTAAAGTCTTCTCGCACGCCCGCTAGTTGTTTTTCAACAGTGCATATCATGAGCCTAGTAACCAGTAAGTAAATGCTGAACTCTCTGAAGTTCATGGCAACTTGGCTTGGCCATGGCCAAGGCTTTGTATTTTTGGCAGTCGCGTGCGTCGCGCCACGCTTTTAGTTCGAGTGTGTGGACTCAGACCAAAACTAAACGTATCTACTTAGAGGCAGTAGGTAACTGCAAGAAAGTGAAGCCAAAAACGAATCAATCGTAACCAGGTAGTAAATAAATACTGAACTCTCGTAAGTTCATGGTAACTATGGACGTCGCGAAGGCCAGGGATTCGTATTTTTGGCAGTCGCGTGCCCTGCCGGCCGCCGGTCGAGCCAACGCTTTTAGTTCGAGTCTATGGACTCAGATTAAAACTAGTACTTAGAGGCATAAGGTAACTGCAAGAAAGTGAAGCCAAAAACTAATCAATCGTAACCAGGTAGTAAATAAATGCTGAACTCTCGTAAGTTCATGGTAACTATGGACGTCGCGAAGGCCAGGGATTCGTATTTTTGGCAGTCGCGTGCGTAGCGTCGGTTGAGCCAACGCTTTTAGTTCGAGTGTGTGGACTCAGACCAAAACGAAACTTACTTAGAGGCAGTAGGTAACTGCAAGAAAGTGAAGCCAAGCCAATCAATTTCGCATTGTAACCAGGTAGTGAATAAAATGCTGAACTCTCGTAAGTTCATGGCAACTTTGGGCGTCGCGAAGGCCAAGGTTTCGTATTTCTGGCAGTCGCGTCGCGTGCGCTGGCCGAGCCAACGCTTTAATTGAGTGTGAACTCAAACCAAACGTACTTAGAGACAGTAGGTAACTGCAAGAAAGTGAAGCCAAAGAGTAATCAATTTAGGATTGTAACCAGGTAGCAAATAAATGCTGAACAACTGGAGCCCAACTATTATTACAGCACAGTACACATTGATATCTAGCTATAAGGGCCCAATACCAGTTGATACGATTTCAATGACACTTACTTATTATAACTACCTATGACATACTTGAGTAAAGGCAAAAACTTATGATCACTTGAATTATTTCTAAAGGGCCACAATTTCTGCAGTCGGTATCTTTTAAATAATACTTATATCCATTTGAAGAGCCACCATTGTCCAAAATATGTAACAGCAGTGCAGTTTTAAAAGGTTTTGTAGTTTATAATGCGCAAAATGACGTACTTATTTGTCAGCCTACTAAGGCACCCTCTAGATTATTATTAGGTCTAAGAGTACCATTTATTATTATTCTGGAACTATTACCGTCTTTACGACGTAGTAAACATGCATACGTACTATTCGCACGTAGCAAAACTGGCTACCATTCATAAATAAAAATAGCACAAAACTTTTTACTGCGGTGTAATGAAAAAGGACAAAATTTTCGATTTCATAGAGTCATTCGGGGTAAAAGTGCGCACTTTTGTATATTTCACTTCATAACTCCCAAACTACTGCGATTTAAAACACATTGTATGTGCTGTCTTATATCTTGGTTAATGGACTCTCAAACACAAACAAACAACTTGCGATGTAATCTGCGGTTTTTCATATATTTAAAAAAACCGTGACTAAGTCAGAGTGCGCACTTCTTCCCCGTGATGCGGGTAAAACTACGCGGTGTGTTGGGTAAAATTGCGCAAAAGGGTTTCACAATAATTAAGGTCTTATCGGATGTTTCTATTTTATAATTACGAGGCATTTTATAGTCTAAAACAATACAAAAAGAAAAATCTAATATAATATAGGTATTTCTGTACAGAAATGCGTTTTTGAATATCACTATAGTGAGGTAAAACTGCGCACATCTAGCCACATACGTCATATGCGCACTATTACCCCCGCAGTTTTACCCCATTCAATGAGTACTCAAAATAATTCGTCGTAACTTTGACACTTTAAAGGGACGGTTGAAATGTTGTTACTGAAAAAGAACTTCAATAGAGTCATTCGGGGTAAAAGTGCGCAGCGGGTAAAACTGCGCACCGTCGATATTACGGAATAGGACACAGGGAACACGTGTACCTGAACCGCCATTTTAGGTCCAGACACTCTGTGCAGTGCGCGTCGATTTCCTACCTATTAGAACCAAAAATACTAAAACGTGGTTAAATTCGGACTTTATTCAGTGCAAGGAAAAGTTTGTGGGAGTGTGGATTATGATCATGAAGAGCTTGCTTCTACTTTTTTATTTTCTATACATATCTAATATTTACCTCTACAAAAACTGTTTTGTATATTGCAACATATTGAGCAAGAATTATTTATTTATTTATTAAGAATTAAGATGATTTTAGTCTTTTAATAGGAGTACATAAAACATTACTTCTGCGCCAGGGCAACAACTAACTAAGCGTTCCACACGTAGAGGGCGCCTATATCTACCACTGGACGTCCCACGGCTGTGATTGATGATGTGATGATAAAAAATCAATAGCTAAGCCCACTGCCAAAAGCCAACACTGACTTGCTCATCGTAGCACTAATATCATCAGCCCCTCGACATACATGAAATCAAGTCTCTTTGCCGAAGGGGTAGACAAAGACTACATCCTTCCACTTACTACGATCCTGACACACCTCTTTCGCCTAACATACCTACTTGTATTTAGTCTAACACGTTCTAGTAAATTGCCATCTCACACTCATCATACCTACCTACTTATTAACTAGGGGTCAGTCGAAGAAGTTGGTCCCGTATTACCAGGATCCGGAACGAGAAATTATACCATTACCCCATTACCCTCTCAAGTTTATCTCCCAAACAAAACTAGCCATGAACCTTCAAGCGTACATTACTCGATATGTAGGAAGTTGCTGCTGCATGATACATGCATATGGCGCTTTACACACGTAACGCCCGTTTGTGCGTTATTTTTGCGTAGCACTATCCGATACTGTAACTTAAATCAGCTGATCTGAATTTTGTATGAGAGGTACAATTTTTTATTTTCGTTTTTAGGCCTATGTTCCTTGGGGAAAGTTGTTCCTTATCACTTGCCGGTTCTAAGTTCTGGCTAACGGTCACTAGTGAAATTTTTTACCCAGTAAAAGTACGATTTTCAACCATATTTTCATACAAATACGGATTATGTGAGACGGTTTGACAGACGCATCCGTTAGCGCAAAAATATCGCACAATGCTGCGTCGACGGCAGCATTTGTCAAACTATTTGACATACCTACCTAATCCATATTTCTATGAAGATAAGGTGCGTGCATAGGTATCTAACGCAAAAATAACGTCGAAATGGACGTTATGTGTGTAAACCGCCTTACTCTTGTCTTGTCGCGAACGAAGCCGGGCGGCCTTCGATGGTTCACGAACAAGGCCCCTTTAAACTCACTTGAGATCTGAAAGACTGTTGTGTACCGGCACAACCGGTGAATACCTACCTATATGGATGATGTTGCTCTACTTGTTGTTTTAAATAGTGTTGCTCTATTGTAACATGTACATAACTACCTTATCTAACAGCCACAGCCACAGCAGTCCACTGCTGGAAACGACACGACAGATAGCAAAGCGTATACGTGTACTAAAAACTTTGCAGGCATGATCAGAGATCAGACCATGAATCTGAAGTTTAAGGGTATTTTTTTGTTCTTTCTCGTTTGGGTTCTTTTTCCTACCAAGCTTCCGATAAAGCTCCTATAGAAAAACTTGTTCAGTTTTACCAGCCAGCCAATATACATACTGCCTGATTGTGCCTGCAAATTTTATAAGTACCACATTTGTGTAATAAACCAATAAACCACTCTTTTGCTGACAATTTGGGTGCAATCGAACTTCGCTAGTACAAAAATGCATCTCCTATAATATCTACCTACGATTTTTTATTCTTACCTAGTACCTACCATTCTGCAAAAGATAACGCCTCTCGTCTAGACTAGACGAACGCATGCATGCTACATATAAGGCGTTGTATTGAGGAAGGAAACCGTATGGTTACCTATGGTGTTGTACGATGATTACTTCGTATAATCGTTATGGCGTGCACTGGTGATTAAACTCTGACGTCCGTGTCTAATTGAATTGTATTATCGGAGCCGGATCTGGATATGTATGCTGCTATGGCAACTAGGTATAAAACTCTTAAAATGAATGTCCACAAGTTATCGATGCTCAAAAGGAAAAGTTATCCAAGCGACATCATGATAACTTTACAGTACGTAGAGCAGACAAAAGTTTGGATCTGAATAAGGCCAAAATGTCGCAAGGATATCTTTTCTGCCAAGCGTCTTCAAGTATCCAAGTTAAAGAGCCCTGCTCATAGAGTCTAGGTTACTAGGACTAGATACTCTTTTCGTAACACTAGTCTAGTACCTAAACCTAAACTAACCCCAACAAATGAAATATAAAAGTTTTAACAAAAATATCAACCAACGAAAACTGAAAAGCATAAAATAATTAAGGTTTGTTAGTCAGCCTTAATAAAATCATCAGTTTACAAACTATTGGTAGAAGGTACTATAGTAATATTTTCGGAAATGTTTTGAGATAATATTCAATTTTATTAACTAAGTTCATAAATTAATCTAAATGTGCCTGTCTAAATGATTTTGAGTCGGCGCCAATCAAGCGTATTTATTACCATACTTTACACAAAAATTAGGGAAACAGCGCGCGAGGCGCCTCTTTACAGTCCACTATCATCTCCTGACGGAGAGTATTTTCATACTCACCACGCTTGTTAACTCTACACTAAGTGGGAGACCGCGTTCCATCCAGGATAGTAGTAGGTAGATGTTTGTTCCATAGATGATTATTTATTTTAATTATGATTGGCGCCGACTCAAAATCATTTAGACAGGCACATTTAGATTAATTTATGAACTTAGTTAATAAAATTGAATATTATCTCAAAACATTTCCGAAAATATTACTATAGTACCTTCTACCAATAGTTTGTAAACTGATGATTTTATTAAGGCTGACTAACAAACCTTAATTATTTTATGCTTTTCAGTTTTCGTTGGTTGATATTTTTTGTTAAAAAGCTTTTATTTTACACTTTTTTGTGACCAATATTTGACTGTTTATTTTCTATGTGAGGCAAAAGTATTTCTATGTGAGTATTTTCTATGTTCCTACCTCAACCCCTAAATGTAATGATTTGTACTAAGTAGTTGTACGTCTACTATGTCTATCAACCTCAACCTTTCATAGTTAGTTGGTGTGGACGGACGTAACATTAAAAATAAACAAATAGGTATTACAACATACTTTTTTTAGTTCGTTCTGATGTTCAGTCACATGATGATAATTCTTTACCTCAGTTTTTCTTGCAAATATTTCACAACAACTACCAGCTTGCTCTTCATATTCAATGTGATACGCAGACCTTATCGAATAGGTACTTGGAATATACCTATTATGAGGTTTTCTAAATGCAATAAAATACTTCATTCAGTTCAGTTCATGTTAAATACACATATAATATCTTTAGTCGGCCATGTAGTTGTAGCAACACCAGCAGTTCTTTTTAGGGTAAGCCAGGCAGCCTTCTCCACAGGCCTTCTCAGTAAGATGTCCGCTTGCATAGCGTGCATAGCACAGAGCATGAGATCTATTCATAAAATCATTGGTTGCTTATAACAATGTTATTGTAAACATTTACCTACATATATAGGAAAATAGGATTTGCTCTACCTAAAGCTGAATTCAATTTATCAAATATACATTGCTATTTGCAAAAGTTTTCTCTTGTCGAAGTTTTAAATAAATGTAAACCAAATGTAAACAAACACAAATATGATTGGTTTGATTTGAGATAAAAGAGCCTTATCACACAACCGGTTTGCTAGCGGATGCGGAACGAACGGCCAGCGGACGCGCAACGCGCGACTGATGCGCGGTGGATACGCAGCGAATTCGTCTCGGACATGCGGCGGATACCGGCGGCATTTCTATCAAAATGTTGCAAATCGCTTCGCGTACGTGACGAATTCGCAGCGCATCCGCCGGCCGTCCGTTCCGCTCCGCACCCGTTCGAAAACCGCTTGTGTGATAAGTTTGAGCTAAGTCAAACTGTGATGTAAGACGTCAATGACACTATCGTCAATGGTCCTAAAAAGTTTGGTTAAATAGGTCCATTCGCGACCGATTATCTCTCCTTTGATAAAATTCAATCATTTGCAAGTTAATACGTAATTATTTTACAAGAAAACTAGCAATGGTGTCTCAGGGTGACGAAAGTATTCCTTTGACATAGCTCTCATCAAAATATGTCCAGTCGTATAAGAGTTCAAAGAGAATAAAGAATCACTATAAAATACCTACAGACTAAAATTCATATACGACCTTTAAAACGAACCTCTTTTCACGAGCTTCTTTGCCAGATGTTTGTCATGCAGTTGATGTCAACGGGTAGGCATGTAGGTAAACATAAGTACATTACGCTTCAAAATGTGCCGCAAAATATAAGAATTTACTGAATTTTTAGGGATCCTCCCATCAGATCCTGACCTGATGACAATGGGACCACCTGGGCAGTGCACGCAATCAAACAAAAAAAGAATTTTTCGAATTGGTCCAGGCGTCTCTAAATGATCGGTGAACATACATAAAAAATAAAAATAAAAGTTCGGGACGAATTGAGAACCTCCTCCTCTTTTGTTTTTTCGTCGGTTAAAAAGCACTAGAGTCTAGTGCCTAGCTAGACTAACCCTTAACCCATCAAATGAAAACAAACCGTTGGTTCATTAGTTATGTATGAAACATTAACAGTCCTTTGTGTTTATTTATAGATCCCTGCTCAGTTCACCGAATTCCGGCTGCCAATAAAATTTGAGTCGTTTAAGGGTAAACAACACACCAGTGGCGCCTTGATTAAGAAAAACAACATCTCTGATGCCGGAAACCAAAGCCTAAACTTCCGGTAATGTTGGGTGTCAACCAAAGGTAGGTAGGTTCTTAGGAGCTGAAGTTATTATGGCAGAATTACGTAAAAAGAAGTTTTGGCTGTTCTGCCAAATACAACGACAGTGAGTGAGGGCATATTAATTTGTTTTTCCTAAACATTCTTTGGTTTGGGAAGTGGGACCAGATTCCAGGGATAGTTTTCCTAAATGAGGACGCCACTGGCGTGTCGTTTAACCTCGTGCCGACCAAAGAACAAAAGAGAGCCGAAATGTGACCAAGTTCTGCTGAAATGCCGAAAATTTGGCACGTCCCGGCTATTTCTGTCATCGTCTGATGGCCATGGCCCCAATCGCGCTATTTTTCAACGATTTTACCGTTCGAACGTAACGTGTGCGTTTACGTTTTGGTTCGGTTTTGGTTAATGCCAAAAATGCTATCGCGCTATTTTATATGAACGTATAAATCGTTGACGTTACCCAAACGTTACCGAACTAGAGCCGAACTGAGAACGTTTAGAGCTTGCAACGAGTATTTTGAAATACTAGTGTTACTTCTATTATCGATTGTCGATTATGCATGCCGCGTAGGGTGCAACACTGTGAAAAAAAAAGTTTTCAAGGAAAAAAAGTAAAAAGTCAAGTTTCGTTTATCAACAAATAGGCTGTTTTTCGGGATCGCGATAAATATTGTTTTTCTCCGTGAAAATATCCTCTACTGTGTGGGACACCGAGTTGTCCATACTTTTCTGTAAGTACCTACCTAATAAAATACATGAATAAACAAACGCTATCAAAATGATTAAATGGTTGATTTATTTGTGTTACGTACGATTTGTGTTTTTGTAGGGACAATGGAAGGAAGTGGAGTTTGCCGAGGCCAAAAGTATACTCTGACCCGCTCGGCTGACTGTTGGAGTGCAGTGGCTAGCCCTCCTTAGTGCACCTCAACTGGATCAAGGTTAGTCAATTAACATAACCTAAATGACCTTGTAAAGGCCTGTAACTTCTGAAAGCCAACAACCTTTTAGTTAATAATATGTTACTAGTGGCCTGTCAGTGGGTGCACCTACTGCAACATATTTTCCCATGAGAAGTAGGCATTTTCCTGGCATATTATTCTACTTATAAACAATCCTCATGAATTACCTTATAAAAATACAAAATCAAAATCCATTGTGTAGTTAAAGTGAAGTTTGCGGTGTTCAATTGTCCATGAAAGACTGAGAACTGCAGAAAGTGACATCGTCATTTTATACTAGGTATGCACTGATGAAGGTATTACTTTTCAGGTCTAGAACCACATGAAGAGCAGGGTGAAGGAAGGACTAAATTAACTAGCCTCACCCTGTTTTGATTTCGCACCAATAGTGGACCTGCATCAAATCTCACCCTCTCTGCGCTGAAAGACAGGATGGCAAGGTCCCCCTTAAGGTGTGGTATATTATTTTGTTGGTGTTAGGTGCAGTGTGATGCCAGCTTAGAATAGCATCACCCCAATTATACCCATAGATGTAGTAAAAAGCGACTAAGGGATAATAATCCATGGGCCGCAGCGTTCTCTGCTAATTAAACATATTGCACTGCACTCGCCAATCCGCCTGCCAAGCGTGGTGAGTATGGCAATACCCACCAATACGGGGGGGACTTATGTCCAGCAGTGGACTGTTGTGGCTATAAAGGTAAAGGAGTCCTACTGGTCTCGGCATTTTCTTTCAAACATAGTTGCCTTTTTTTCTTCCCGAGTAATACATATATATGATGGCTATAATATTATGAGCATGCCTTCAGTAGGCCTTAATTTAATTTAAGAAACTTACTTATTATTATTTTTTGTGTGTGTTTTCTTTTCTTTTGCTTTTTATTTATCTTGTATTGACTGTATTGTATATTGACATTTTTTTATGAATAAATTTAATCATTTAAGAAATATATAAAGCTATTTCTATCCATTAATCTCATTTGAATTTATTTTGTGTGGCATTCTGGACACTGAGTCGTCCAATGACTCAACAAATAGTGGTGTCACAGTTTGAACCGCCTTCTACTAGCTCAACCAATCTAAGTTCATAGAGAACCTACTTAATAAAAGTATGGCTATTGTTTTGTTTCAGGTATCCTCATCTATTAAGGAGAGCCTAACATACACTTACTAAGAAAAATAAACTAAATAAGTACTTAAATATTTACTTGGGCCAACAACAACCCCTTAGATGCAACAACAAAATAAATTGATAGGAGGACAACAACGGTTGGAGAGCCAACTGGTCGCTTGGAATGCAAAACAAAAACCTGCATTCTGCCTTGCATTGCCTATGGGCTGGTCTTCGCTTCATAAACAGAACATGGAACGAAGCATTCTAGGTATAAAGAACAGACAAAAAGAAGCTCAGCTACATACGGAGCCATACTAAATTGAAGGACATATCCCCGTCTCCACCAGAAATCTCAAATGGAAGTGGGCAGGACATCTGACAAGAGAAAGGCTGGAAAATGGATGAAAGACCAAATGGAATGGTACCCACGGAATGGCTTCAGAGGAAGATGACAACCAAATATAAGATGGGACAACGACATATAGTAGCAAGCCCACAATAGATAAGCATGACACACGATATGGGAAAATGAAGGAAACTGGAAAAGGCCTATGCCGGTCAGGCAGATTGAATAACATATAAAATAAAACAAAGAATGAAAATGGGAAAATAAAAATTTTATGTATTTATTTAATTAATTAACACAAACTAAATCTAAATAAGTTATTGAAATGAAATGTACCTAATGTAATGATATAAGCATGAAAAATTGTATTCTATTATTATAAATTCAGTTATGAAAGGCAATTAAAATAAACATTTGTTTTATTTACAAACTATTTCACCGCACTGTTTCTGCCTAGCTGGGAGCAGCTAGGCAGAAACAAAATAGGGAAAGCATCCCCGGCGACTACAGGAATTAATTAAAATTAACAAAAATGCTTCCTATTGTCCCCAGTGAGCGGGAACAACGGGAATTTACCAAAATAAACAAAAAATCTTCCCATTGTACCCGGTAAGGGTGTCCTGTAGAGAGTGGGACTAGGCGTGTGTTCCCGTTGTCCCCGGTAAGAGTATTGCTGTTGGCAGTAGGACATGGCATGTGTTCCCGTTGTCCCCAGTATAAGCGTATTGCTGTTGAAAGTAGGACATGGCATGTGTTCCCGTTGTCCCCTTGACGGGGACAGGCAAAATCTTACCAAGCCACGCCTTGCCCTGCCATACCAAACCTTGCTTTGAAGACGAATATGACACGAGTGTAGTTAAGCAACCCGATTCCTCTTTGGCCCTATCATCATAACGGGAAGTGAAACCAATGGTCTCATTGTCTCCGTGACGGGGATACGGTCACCAGGGACAACGGGAACACAAGGTTTCGGTGAACACGGCCTGACTCTTCGGCGGGCAGTGTCCAAAAAAGCGCGTTCGGTAAGCTCGAGCGGCGAAGTTCTTCCTATGTGAGTGGTCCAATTAGATGCCGATGACCATTATTGTGGAGAGAACGCAGCAGGCGTTGGCGGTTTTCGCTCCAATTGTCTGCGTATAATGCAGTTTTTGGTCACGCAGGAGACACCTAAAAGGAAAATTAAATACTTAATAAATAATTGACTGAAGACATTTTGCGCCTGAACAATAATGTTAAAATCTTGTTAATAAGGAGGCCATGTACCTAACATTAGAAACTCTAATAGCATATGGGCCAGGCTAGCCCGTGTGTTCCCGTTGTCCCCGGTGACTTGTGACCACGTCACGGGGACAACAAGACATTTATGGTTTTACTGCCCATTGTTCCCGTTTTTAGAACATGGCCAAAGGAGGAGTCGGTTACCTTATTTTCACGGATTTGCACGTGTCATTTGGTAAGATAGGGCAAGGGAAGGTTTGGTAGGATAGGGCAAGGCGTGGCATAGTAAGACATTGTCTCAGTCTGCTACATCTAGCCCCACCCTCAACAGAAATACGCTTAGGTACGGGGACAACAGCAGACATAACGTTTTTGTTTATTTTAATGAATTCCCGTTGTACCCGCTCACCGGGGATAACGGGAATTGATAAATGAAATAATACAAATTTTAGGAGCAAATGAAATTTTAACTAATAATAAAGGTGGCATGATAAATAGGTATCTAAGTAGGTAGGTATTGTTATCTCACCATATTTTTACTTGTTTTGTCCCTGTCATCTTTCTGAATGAGAATGCCGCTGACAAATCAGGCAGGGTTGTACCAGGGTCTTCCCAATAGGTACAGCTTCCCAAACATTGATATGTAGCTGTAGGTCGCCCAAGGCCAGCTGATGCGGTTTCGATTAGATACCCAGTATCCAGTCGCACAAAATGACAGCTATTTACCTATCTAAAACATGGAAAAAAACAATAGTCACTTAGATCCTACCTAGGTATATCTTGCCTATATCTACTTCTTAATAAAAGTTGCTGAAAAACACTAACCTTGGTGGTTTCCACATCCACGAGGCCTAGGCATGAAAGGCCTTGGCATGAATGCCCTTAACTTCTCCACCAATTCGGAAAACAGTCAGAAGAAAACCGCGATACCTACCTTTTGCGGAAACCGACTTCTAACAAAATCATTTTCCGCCTTTGTGAGGGCACTCTTGTCAGCCATGTCCACCTCATAGGCACTTTTAAGGGTTTGGAGACACAACACGAGCATATTTTCCTCTTTTTTTGGGATAAAAACGCAGTAAAATCCTCCAACGACCGACGAACGACTGAGAAAAGTTGATCGCTGCGAGCTTTAACAAAAACGTTCATTTGACAGCGTTCGAGACGTTCCGAACGTAACATTTATGGTTTAATACGCTGTCAAAAAATAGCGCAATACGACTTGCACGCCAAAAGTTGAAACGTTCGTTAAACAGCGTAACTTCCGAACAAAAGCTGAAACGTTTCCGTTCAAGCAATTAGCGCGATACGAAAAGTGCGTAACGTACCGTTTTTGGTATTGGTTTGGTTTTGGTAATATCGTTGGAAATTAGCGCGATTGGGGCCCAACGCGGATGTGGCTTCGAAAAATGTTACAATTTAATGTAAGTAGGTAGGTACTTTATGTACGTACGTCAGATTATGTAATGTATTTAAAAAATATACTTACTGCTTGAGGTGGAAGGTTGGGTTAGTCTAATCTTCCACCCCAAAGTAAACACACTGGAGTGGCCGAGGGGGTGGGGTAGATTGGAAAAGAATTTTCAACCAATTATCCTGAACTTGGGTGGATACGTAGCTTAGGGTGACTGGCTAGGCAAACGTTTTCAAGAATTCACCCCAGGGTGTCTATTTATCTTTTTATTTTACAATTTATTGCACAAAAGAACATTATACCTACAAAAGACAAAAACATAAAAATATACGACACAACAGGTACAGCTTATTTCTAGGTAGAAATTTCTTTCAGCCGACCTACGGAAGTGAGACATTTACAAAGAAGTGTGTCAATCCTAGGGTGGCAGATTGGAATAGTCCAATGGGTTGATGGTGCAGAGTCGGTTTTAATCACTATAGCAAAACATGGACGAATTCTCAGAAACAATATCGAAATAAATGCAACTCGACAGTACGTATATTTACGGTCAATTAATATCTATGTTGGCTGATCAGAGCCTTGTTAAACGTCTAGTTTTTGCCGGAGCCTAAGGCGGGAGTTATTTAAATTAGGATTTAGCTAAAGTCGAATTACACTGCTTTGCCGGCAGAGCACGATTGAGTGTACATTGCTGGATATTTTGTAGGAGGTACAGTCTACTTCTTTTTGTGTGGAACACCGTGTTTTCAAACGACCCGAGGAACCTCTAACAATAAACTCAAGATGACCAGCAATGCAGCAGCATAGGTAAGCGTAGCGTTGGACGCGCTCTCCGTCCGGCCTGATAGACCGATATGACTTACAGAGAGCGGTTGGTAGCGCCTGGGATAAGTGCCCGCTTTCGTAGCTCTTTTAGGCTGGTGTTCATCGACAGCTGTTAAATTTATAATCGGTCGATGATATCTAATTCCATGTTTAAATTAATTTTGTACTGTTCACCAAACCCTAACCACCATTTAAAGACTGTCAAGTGGCCTTAACTTGGCGATTTACTTAAACATCCTCATTTCGTCCATTATGTTACGGTTAGCCCCAAATTTTTAACAAAAAATGGTTCATCCCTATTGTCTTGCACTGCGCGCCCGAAATTTGGTCCACAAAAAACTTTTACGATGTCCCCCGTGGCGCTACTGCACCCTTGAGTGAGTGTAAAGTTTTTTGTTTTTAATCTTTGAATTTGGCAGACTCGCATGCTGCTAAAAATAATAAGTACCTGCTCTATGTCCAGATGCTTAGGCAAAGGATACATTTTAATTTTGTAGTATAAAAAGGTTACGCTACCACGTTTGAACGCTGCTCTTGTTAATAGTAACAACAAGGAAACGGATGTCAATTTTACGTGGTCGCTTTAAACTTTTGGGTCTTTCATAAAAGTTTCATTCAAAAACGCTCGGTTGGTAGACCGACGTCCTAAAAGTGTTTGTGAACACCAAGAAAATCGCCGCCCCGTCAGTCACCGGTTATTTGTTAACGTACCCGTTAAGTAATCGTAGTATCATCAGCTGTCGGTGAACACCAGCCTTATACTATGACGTCGCTAAACGTACGTAGGTACACCTTTCGAACGACGAAAGTATGGAACTGACAGCTGACTGACTGCTTTAAAAGTTCTACGAAAGAGCTACGAAATATGACACCTTGAACGTACCCCTGGATGGGGAAAACAAGGATGGTGCCTTGCTTGTGACATATCCTCGGTGGGGTATACGTCCAACAGCGAACTGCTACAGGTTGATTTAAACCTGCAATGTATGCAAAATCGGAACCTGTTGGTAGAATATAGTGTAATAAATACCAACTTGGCGAAAAACTGGTCTGCCCGCGGCGCTCTTTGATCTTTGGTGCCTTTGTAAGGTCGCGACTCGCGACGAAAGCCAGTTGATTAGATAATTTCTGTCTGCGATTTAGGCATTCCATCGTAAGATACTTTTATTAATCCAACTTTGTTTCTGATAGGTAGGTGTTTAAAGCGAGCCATTCTAAGTAATAAGCGAATTCCGCCAGTCTTTTTTTCACAAATTGAGCAGAGAAGCTTCCACACATATTTTCAACCTTTGTAGGCTGGATTTGGGTCTGGTCGAACCTGGGCCAGGTGGAGTACGGGTCGGGTAGGTACGGACCAGATCACAGATTCACCTGAACCTGACTAGCGAAAAGTTCTTTTGCATTCGGTAAAAAAATAAAACAGTTGACTTATTTCTGTTCAGGCTGAAAGCAAGGAAATATTCCAAATACACTGTCATGTTTCTATTTCGGCCCACCATTACGCTTGCAATCCTCTTCCTCATATCTCAAGGAATGTATGGACAACAAGGCCGCTTCCTAGACTTCAGTCGTAAAACTAGCTCTAAGCATTTAGTTTCCTATTTAGTCGCATCAAACAAGGATTCTTGATGCTGTTTGTCTGATTAATTAGAATGGTTATAATTACAACTTCAGTCGCGTGGTCTAGCAACTTGATGCAAAGTTTTGCATCGGGTTTGTTCATGTCATGGGTACTTAGTTATATGCGCAAATGCAGTAAAGTATTAGGGCGCGTACGTACGATGCAGGGAATACATGACAATAGCAGTAGTTAGTACAACATCCATGGCAGACTTTCGTATAGGAATTCGTTTTAGAAATTAAGCCCAAGCATCAAAATGATCTTTACCTGTGATAGGTACGTTACGAACAGTTAAGTCAACAATTACTTTCGCTAGCTTGTTTATTTTTGATGAAACTTAACCTAATAATAACAAGGAACAGTTCTTCATCATCATCTTAATGCCCTTATCCTAAATCATTTGGAGACACGATTTGTTAGAACAAAATAATATCATGTGGCAAAACTGGCAAAAAGATTTGTCGTTTATTTGCCAAATGTTGCGTGTTTGTAAACGCACGACGCCAAGACACGTACCAAGACGCTCACATATCAGATCCGTAAGGATACGTGATTGTTTTTCGTAAAACGTGTTTTTTTATATACATATACCGATAGAGTGAACCTACCTTCCTCATATCTATAGGCATAGAGTTTTATTCACGAAAAGAGTAAATAAATTATAAGTAAAAAATATTTTTAAAACAAGCTTTTATTTGGATGCGCTAAAAAGTATAAAATAATCTATTTACTACAACTTTAACTTGTAACTTTTAATGGCATTAAATCTACGTCTTCACAATTTATACCATATAAAAGCTTGTCACGAGATTTAAGCAGGTACTCGTGTGGTGTGACTTAGTTTAAAAGTTTATTTATGATCATTTACACTGGTTTTCTAATTTTATTTATTGATTTAGACACAGGTCAAATCTCGCAACAAGCTTTTATATGGTATAAATTGTGAAGACGTAGATTTAATGCCATTAAAAGTTACAAGTTAAAGTTGTAGTAAATAGATTATTTTATACTTTTTAGCGCATCCAAATAAAAGCTTGTTTTAAAAATATTTTTTACTTATAATTTATTTTTTGCTTTTTAGTAATCTCTGGAAAAAAATACCTACAACATTCTTCATTGAATTTGAAACAGCGTCCATACGGACTACTGGTGCGAATCTGCGAGGCATCGATCTCTTGAGTGTCTTACGACAACTCGGTATGAGTTTCGTCCTCTACGATAAGCTTCTTGTACCCAAGCGGGGCAATCGCTAAACTTTATGTAGCTTCTTCATTGACAGTGCCATGAACAGAAGACTAAAAACCCCAACACACTCACCCAGTCTAAAATTCTGTGCAAAGCGACGTCATTTACCTCACACTAGTATTTATCTTACATTTGTCTATGTTTTTCACCCATTTAGTAAGAAAACATAACAAACTTAATACGCCATCTAACCTTGAGTCCGTCATATCTGGTTTTGTTTTGAGTGACGTAAACGTCATTTTATTTTTCGAGTTATTCTGAAAAATTCCTTTCATTTGACATCCATATTGTAAAAAGCATAAAAATTATATTCTGCCATCTTAAGAAGTCCACCATAGTTAATTTAGAATGACGTCAACTTGTAATTCGAATAGGTAATTCTCAGCAAGCCCTTTCATCTGACACTCATATTGTAAATTATCATAGGTGGCCATCTTTAGATGTCGGCCATATTATTTTCTGAATTGTACTCAGCAAGCCCTTTCATTTGACACCCATATTGTAGGAGTGCGTCAAAATTACTGGTCGGACATCTTGGATATTCCGCCATATTGATTTAGAATAACCACACACAATCTAACATGCATTGTCATCTGAGTTAAACGTGTTTACAAAATTTCAGCTCAATCGGTTGAGGATATCTGCTTCAAAATTGAGTTGCAAGATTTGACCTGAACAAACATTTTTACTTACATACATACATACACTGCAAGTTAAATAAAAGCTTTTAAAATAAAAGCCCTTTTTTGATGAATTGATGAACACTGCAAAACGCGTTTTTACATATTGTTGGGATAAATATTAGGGCGGACAGAATAGAAACTAAGTCAAAGATATACGCGAAAGAAGGGCACGCTGTTCGCTTACCTATATAAAATAGAGTTTTTTGAAATGGTCGTGTCAAATCCCTGGGACAAAAAATATATATAAGCATACAGCTTACTATAGGTACCTTACCTCGATATACTCTAAAGGCATAATTAAGGCATAAAGTATATCGAGTATACCTTGTAGATCTTGTGAGATGTCAAAAAACACATAAAACATATTATTATTCGCGTGTCTATTAAAATTACTAAGAGATTAGGTAGGAAGAAGACGTTTGATTTGATAATGATATTAATGCTGAAAGATATTATAACTGTCATGGACATGTTACCTATTTACTTCTACTCTAGGATATAGGTATAAAAGAAACAGCTAAGGAGACAAACACAAGTGAAAAACATCGGTCTATTTACAAACGCAATAAGTTTTTATATCCACACGTGATCGAGTTTTCAGAACGCGTAAATAATTTTAATAGGAGCAAATGGCTTCGTGCCTTCGTTGTTTTTTGTTCAAAATTTATTAATGCACAGCAAGTTTAATGGGTGTTTTTAATTTGGTAACAACATGTTCTTTTTGCCCAAACATGTATACGTATGTGTGTTTGTTTGGCGCAAATATTATTGCATTAATTAGGACGTTCAAATTATACGAATTAATTTTGATTCAAGACAATTTTAATAACACTGAAAATATGCATGAAGTAATTGTCAGCAGGATTTTGCGTTCTGATAAATCATGTTACGCAGATCCCAATTGATTTGGAATGAGGGCAAAAAGATTATGACAAATCAGATATAATAAAACTTTATTTGTTAGGTACATATAACACAAAACATTTTAACAACAATACAGAAAATTTTGAGCTAGAATTAAGCAAAAGCGGCCTTAGGTATCGTTTGCAGTTTAGAGACCTCCGTCACTGACCAGTTTCCATAACTACCTAATATTGATTTTCTAATAAATAATGAATTCTATGCCTCTATCCTATCTCTACCTACAATATGTAGGTATATCACATACCTTTTAATCCATTATTTCCTGGTAAGTAAAGCATACCTAAATAACAAAAAACATAACTAATTTACGAACACTTACAAATTATACTTAGAAATGCTTAAATCCAAAAACAAATTACGTAGGTAAGTAGGTGCTTTAAAAAGTGTCCCTTGAAAAGGGCTCCGCTGCGAGTTATTTCTCTCATAGTCAACCCACAGTTTTTTGTTGAACCTGTCAACCCCACTCACTTAAAAAAGAAAACAACGTAGGGATGTGCCCTTACCTTGCTAATGTGCAATATGAATATTTTACCATATTAAGTTTTGTTTATTATTCAAAAAGCATAATTTTTGTGTCGCCCTTCATTAGCATTACCTACTTTTGTTGGAAATGTTAAAAGTCATTCAAAACAACCTCGAAAACCTTTTCAGGTAGAAGCTTCGATAATAAGGTGTTTCGGATATTTCCAACAGAGTAAAAAAAAATGAAAAATGGGCAGAGCTTTGTAAAATACGTAAGAGATGGTTAGATTGCAAACCTAACTACTTTAGATTTTTCCTACCTAAACTCTGGGCTAGGAAGGTGTGCGCGGGCTAAGTAGTCTAGAATTTCACCAATAAAAATAAAATATGTTACTAAAATCCGTGTATCGATATCGGTAACCACCGTAACACCGTTACACTGGTAACGTCACTGTCTAAAGTGAAGCTGTCACAAGTGTGGGGAAGGGTTAGGTTATTTTATTTTCATTTTGTTTTAATTGAGTAAGGAACACAAACAGTAAATATATTGAACAATCTAAAAATTAGTCCACCACAAAATTCTAATTATAATATACTAATTATAGGTTAGGTAGCTGTGCACGCACATGGTTAGCAGAGCTGCAGTGTTACAGTGTGTTACACAAACGCACGCTCTAAAATCAGTTCATCGATATCGGTATCCGATACACTGGCAACGTGGCACATCACTAAAGTTTGTCACAAGTGCGGGGTTGGGTTAGGTCAGGTGGCTGTGCACATGGGCCGCAGGGCTGCAGTGTCTAGGGATTGCAATCCCGCAATGCGGGATCCGCAATCCCGCGGGATCCCGCGCTGTTTTTGGTCTTGCGGGATCCCGCACCTTCAAAACGCGAATCCGCGGATCCCGCACCTTGAAAACCCGCGCCAAAAAATAAGTCAACTTTTGCTTCCGAATGGCGAAAACTCGAAGTTCATTTCCTATAAATATGTCCTAACTATCAAAACATTCTAAACTATTTGCGTAGAAGCTGAAAGAGCATTTCTTACTTATGGTTCTTTGAGACGCAGGCTGGGTGATACTCGTAAAACCATAAATACTCTTTGATTAAGAGCATTCTTCTATAACTTATCAGTTATCTAGACGCTAGAGTTAAAAAACTTTGACACCAGGGTTCTTCGTGTCGTTGTGAACGACTCGGTGTCCCACAAGAAAAGAAGTTATCTTATCACCATAGGTAGCTAATTTTAGTCCCAGCTGTTGGCGGTAAATTGAAAATTTGTTATTTGACAAGTCTAGTGAAAGTTTTGATCTTAAAGTGACTTATTTGCCCCCTAATTATGATTTTTAGTCAATACAATATTAGAATTCATTCATATTATTAAAACAAACTGGCTAAGGGTGTGTCAGATACAAATAGGGTTTTGTAGTTTAAATATTAAGTTTTTCAGCGTTACAAAGTTAATTTTAACCGCAGATAGAAAACCTTTTATATTTTTCTGAAAACTTGATTGGTATCCATTATAATATTTTTCATGATAACTTTAGGTTGAGACCTATATCATTATTATTTTACAAATTTATAGCCTCTATTCTTTAGTACTTACAGCTGCTGGAACAATTTATGACTCACAAACACCCCTTCTAAAAGCAAATATCTTGAGATAGTAACATTTTCTCTCGTGGTTTTAAAATACCTATCCAACGATACCCTGCTCAATATTGCAGACAGATAAATACATTTCTTACCTGTCACATGTATGAGAGAGGGTTAAACAAATTAATGTTTGCAGTAGTAAGAATAAATGGTAAAATTGATCACAGCTCTAAATACGAAATAAATGCAATTTGATTACACTAAACTCAATTTTTAGCTAGTCATTTTAGCTCCACATGACATGCACGTTAATTTTTATTGGATTTAAGTCAATTTTTGAAGAAAAATCTGTATTCCAAATAAGATTTTTAACATGATTACAAAGATGCGGGATCCCGCGGGATCCGCGCGGATTGGACCAATCCCGCAAATGAATCCGCGGATTGAATCAGGTGCGGGATTGCAATCCTAAGTGTAACACAAATGACCTGCCACCGAATCTGTTTATCGATATCGGTAACCCTGACAACATGTCACATCACTAGTCTGTCACAAGTTCGGGGTTGGGTTAGGTCAGGTGGCTGTGCACATGGGTAGCAGGGCTGCAGTGTTACACAAACGACCTGCCACCAAATCACATCGATATCGGTAACACTGGTAACATGGCACATCACTAAAGTCTGTCACAAGTGCGGGGTTGGGTAAGGTCAGGTGGCTGTGCACATGGGCCGCAGGGCTGCAGTGTTACACAAACAACCAGCCACCGAATCTGTTCATCGATATCGGTAACCGATACCCTGGCAACATGTCCCATCACTAAAGCCTGTCACAAGTGCAGGGTTGGGTTAGGTCAGGTGGATGTGCACATGGGTAGCTGGGCTGCAATGTTACACAAAGAACCTGCCACCGAATCTGTTCATCGATATCGGTAACCGATACACTGCTAACATGTCACATCACTAGTCTGTCACAAGTGCGGGGTTGGGTTAGGTCAGGTGGCTGTGCACATGGGCCTCAGGGCTGCAGTGTTACACAAACAACCTGCCACCGAATCACGCTTTTGGGGGTAAAAAAGATTTACTTTGTCTTAGTTTTTACTAGATATATACCACGATATTTTTTAATGACTACAAGCCATATGTACTACCTTATCACACTGCTTAGCGCTTACTTACGTACGCGTTGCAAAAAATGGTGCAATGATTTAGCAATCAGAAAAAAAAAGTGCTTAGATCATTTTGGACATACATGATCAAAAAAATAAATTTACCTATGTTCTGTGAAATTAAATTGTCTAACTTTGGAGAGAGCTTCCTTTATGTACAGTCAGGGTCAAAGAGCATACCTAGGACCGCCTCAAATGGTTCAAAATATCTCTGAAACTACACTATATTTTTAAATTATTTCTTCGGTTGTGAATAGAGTTTAACTAGCTGCATAGACAACAAAAGAAATAATTTAGAAAAGTAATGTAGTTTCAGAGATATTTTGAACCATTTGAGGCGGTCCTAGGTATGCTCTTTTGACTCTGACTGTACCTTAAACTTGTATATAACTGTTCCTGTAGAACTTGAGATATTTTTGAACGTAAATTTTTAGCATAAGCATAGGTACGATTGGGATTTCATGGTAGAAAAGTAGATACTATTAGGCATATCTTTTTTTTATACTCGACTGCCTCAGAAGGAAGGTTATGCGTTAGGATGGCTAAATGAAAAAAAAAGTGCGGCCAGAATCAAAGTTCAATAACTGAGTCACACTTCACAAACAATTTGTTGCTAGCAGAAATTAAAACTATTCAAACTTGTACTAACTATACTATAAGGAAAAATTATCGAGTTTTGCCTACAGGTACACCTATGTAAACATGAGCAGGTAAAATATGTATGTATATTCACGAGACAAAAAGGATTGTCTGTTCAAACAGTTAATATTTGATCTGCGATCTACAAATTCCAATTCCAACACCATTTAAATATTTCATGACAATGTGCTCTGCCCTTGGATCAAAATGTTACTATTAAGTACTTAATAGTACCTAAGAAATGACTTAAATATTTTCTACTGCGGGCAGGATTTTAACACGCAAGTTTCATTATTAAGTACTACACCTGTACTATTATGTATTCTGTGGTACCACCTACTATATAGCGACGCCTTTACCATACCATACGCTTAATCGTTGCCTGTAAAATTATGCAAGCGTATCTTAATACCAATAACGTGTCATAAGGAACAAATTTTTTGACCAAATTGAATGGAGCTTTGCCTGTAGTCCCAAGGACATTTTTTATACATTTTCTTTCACACTTCAACACACGTGTTTGTTCCTAATCAATCACCAATCCACCCCACTATTTCATAATCGTAGATTACGTACAACCACGTGACGCCACTTCACGTCATCGAAGAAGCTGTTTTTTTTTTCTCAACGTGACCATCAATTAACGCTTAACTGAAACCCTATGACGCGAACCGGCGCCGGCGACACGAAAGCCCGGGAGGTAAAAATCGACCAGTATACACTGGCCTTTATGATATTTCATGTTATTAACAAGCTACGGTAAGCCGAGAAGTTTCGGCTTCCATTTCTGTTTCAAGATTGTGGTATTTTACGAACGCTCTCTTACAAAGCAGCCGTGTAAGTCAAACTGACGGCGCTGGATCTAATCATAATTCTGAAAGAGCCTAAACGCTTTTTGGCTTGCATTTTCCCTCAAAGTTCGAGTCATTTTATGAACACGTTTCTACCAGCCGGGCATGGAACACAAAACCGCGCATTTGCCATAAAAAGCTTTACACTGAAAGGACCTACATAATCTGGTTGAAACCACATGGTGTAAACTGGGTGTAAGATGCATGGTGGACGTCGTGGGAACAGCAGCATGTGTGTACCAGCTTTATCTTCACGATAGTAATAATATTATCGTTTTGTTACAATCCACCGACATTTAGATTATGATGTAAACTACGTCGTTAGTGGTCTGTTTTCATGCCATAATGTGCTATGATGGTGGCTGTAATGTAGGGAATACGTGTACACTTATGTTGAAGTGATTTGTGCGCCTTTTGCACATTTTGAACATATGGTACAGGCCAAAGTATTTTTCATAATAACAACCCAAGTTTCATCGGGGAAATCTTAGGTTAATTCATCCTTTGGAATATTTTCAGCATTGTATTTTACACCTTGATGTAACTGCCAATTATTTTTCTCACTTGCTGTGATGCTGCTATGTCATTCATTATACAATGTCATTTCAGTCATTTCCCCAGTTTCTTGGAAACAACCTTGGAAACAACATCTGAAGAAACCAAAGAAGAAACTCAGTCACAAATTGACATTAATTTTCAGAAGTCGTCCACCTGGCAAGCTTTTCCGCCTACGTCAAAACTCGTTGCTTTTTTCATAATATCACAATCAGAATCACGCACTTTTTACATTTTCAGATGTTCGTTTGCTGTTTTAACCTAGTTTATTCTAACACCAGGGTTCATCGGGTCGTTCGGTCCCACACGAAAGAAGACGTCCTATGTAGTTTACTAGATAATACTTGTAATTTAGGTTTCAGCTTGTGCTGGCTCATCTTAGAGGCTGTATGAAAATTCAGATACGTTGATTCGACATGCTGCTGATAGTACAAGACAAAACAAAAAAATTAGGGCGTCTTGACTTTACATATAACCAGATAGACTGATCGCCAAATTAGGTAAACCAAAAGATTCCTTATAAGTAGAATACGGAACCCTAAAAACAACAATGTAAAGCATGACGCAAGTGGAAATCTCTCGAGTGAGGATAAGGCCAACCAAAGTCAAGTCCAAGGCAGGGTATTTTGAAATCCGAACGATAATCTGATTGGCTACCGGCCAGGAGCTATTTGGAATTTTACTACGGCGGTTGACCTGTCCAACATTGACTGATGAAAGCGAAAGTTTATGACATGCGCTAACGCAGAAATATGAATCTAGAGATATCTAGAAAAAACTTCAAGAATTTCTAGACAAGTGAAAAATTCCGTATAGATATTTAAAGTAAATCAATCAGCTGATCGGAGATTTTGTATGGGAGGTCTAAATTTCTTTTTCATATTTCGACCCATGTTCCATGGGGAAAGTTGTTCAGTTTCATGAGTACCTTGACCCCTTGAAGGCTTTGCACCCAGCTTCCAAACACCCTGTATAAAACACATAGTTAACTAAGCGCACTAGCCTGTTAGCATAGTAGAGCAGTTCTAAGGGTAGTTCTGAAATAAGTTCATGATGCTATCAAATTAAAAGGTATTTTACCTTTTAGTAATTGTTTACGCTGGTAGGTATTTTATTTAGGTATATTCAATAGTCGCGTGGCTCTTCCACTGCCCTAATTTTGTGGTCGCATGTCGCAGCGCTTATGGAAAAGCTACCACTACTCAGAGCCTCCATACATTTCAAATAAGGTAGCTTTTTCGACAGCCAAATGCGAAATATGTCAACGGAAAACCTACCTGAATTCAGAAAACTGACGCCATTTTGAAATCGCCATGTCACATCGCTAGGACAACCGATGTGGCGCAGTGGTTAGTATGCCACGCAAAGGTTCCGGGTTCAATTCCCGGTGGGGTCACTCACAAAGTTGATATTTATCACTTTGTGAATTTGTTCCCAGTCTGGTTAGGACATTGCAGGCTGAACCACCTGATTGTCCGCAAGTAAGATGGTTCCGTGCTTCGGATGGGCACGTTAAGCCGTCGGTCCCGGTTGCTGTCTATGATGGCGGTCGTTACACAACCTTGTCAGAGGCCTACTACTTGCAGTAGGCGGTTGAAAAACTCTGACACCAGGGTCCATCGGGTCGTTGAACGACGCGGTGTCCCACACGAAAAGAAGAAGAAGGACAAAGAAAATTCTAATTTCAAAATTACTTTTAATTTAAAGTTCGAGTATATCTTGTTCAAAGTCGTAAGGTGTCAAATAAATACATCAAACATAATCGTGTATCTATACAATGAATGACAAAATAGGAAGAAGAAGTTTGATTCAAAGATAAAAGATAGTATAAACTCTCTTGGATAGCTCCCGTAAAGTCATAGTTTTTCTAGCTTACAAGAACTACGATGAAGTCATGTTTAAATATGCAGGATTTAAAAAATCAACTGTTAATATTTTGAGGAGTGAACCAACCCATGAAACTGAACAACTTTCCTCAAGTCTGAGTTGGCGCAGAATTATTGCGGTAGTGCGCGGTATGTGTGCAGTATGACCGAGTTGGCGTGGAATGCTCAGGGAAGTGCGCGGTATGACCGAGTTGGCGTGGAATGCTCAGGGAAGTGCGCGGTATGACCGAGTTGGCGTGGAATGCTCAGGGAAGTGCGCGGTATGACCGAGTTGGCGTGGAATGCTCAGGGAAGTGCGCGGTATGACCGAGTTGGCGTGGAATGCTCACGGAAGTGCGCGGTATGACCGAGTTGGCGTGGAATGCTCAGGGAAGTGCGCGGTATGACCGAGTTGGCGTGGAATGCTCAGGGAAGTGCGCGGTATGACCGAGTTGGCGTGGAATGCTCACGGAAGTGCGCGGTATGACCGAGTTGGCGTGGAATGCTCAGGGAAGTGCGCGGTATGACCGAGTTGGCGTGGAATGCTCACGGAAGTGCGCGGTATGACCGAGTTGGCGTGGAATGCTCAGGGAAGTGCGCGGTATGACCGAGTTGGCGTGGAATGCTCACGGAAGTGCGCGGTATGACCGAGTTGGCGTGGAATGCTCACGGAAGTGCGCGGTATGACCGAGTTGGCGTGGAATGCTCAGGGAAGTGCGCGGTATGACCGAGTTGGCGTGGAATGCTCACGGAAGTGCGCGGTATGACCGAGTTGGCGTGGAATGCTCAGGGAAGTGCGCGGTATGACCGAGTTGGCGTGGAATGCTCAGGGAAGTGCGCGGTATGACCGAGTTGGCGTGGAATGCTCAGGGAAGTGCGCGGTATGACCGAGTTGGCGTGGAATGCTCAGGGAAGTGCGCGGTATGACCGAGTTGGCGTGGAATGCTCAGGGAAGTGCGCGGTATGACCGAGTTGGCGTGGAATGCTCAGGGAAGTGCGCGGTATGACCGAGTTGGCGTGGAATGCTCACGGAAGTGCGCGGTATGACCGAGTTGGCGTGGAATGCTCAGGGAAGTGCGCGGTATGACCGAGTTGGCGTGGAATGCTCACGGAAGTGCGCGGTATGACCGAGTTGGCGTGGAATGCTCACGGAAGTGCGCGGTATGACCGAGTTGGCGTGGAATGCTCAGGGAAGTGCGCGGTATGACCGAGTTGGCGTGGAATGCTCAGGGAAGTGCGCGGTATGACCGAGTTGGCGTGGAATGCTCAGGGAAGTGCGCGGTATGACCGAGTTGGCGTGGAATGCTCAGGGAAGTGCGCGGTATGACCGAGTTGGCGTGGAATGCTCAGGGAAGTGCGCGGTATGACCGAGTTGGCGTGGAATGCTCAGGGAAGTGCGCGGTATGACCGAGTTGGCGTGGAATGCTCAGGGAAGTGCGCGGTATGACCGAGTTGGCGTGGAATGCTCACGGAAGTGCGCGGTATGACCGAGTTGGCGTGGAATGCTCACGGAAGTGCGCGGTATGACCGAGTTGGCGTGGAATGCTCAGGGAAGTGCGCGGTATGACCGAGTTGGCGTGGAATGCTCACGGAAGTGCGCGGTATGACCGAGTTGGCGTGGAATGCTCAGGGAAGTGCGCGGTATGACCGAGTTGGCGTGGAATGCTCAGGGAAGTGCGCGGTATGACCGAGTTGGCGTGGAATGCTCACGGAAGTGCGCGGTATGTGCGCGGTATGAACGAGTTGCCGTGGAATGTTCACGGAAGTGCGCGGTATGACCGAGTTGGCGTGGAATGCTCAGGGAAGTGCGCGGTATGACCGAGTTGGCGTGGAATGCTCACGGAAGTGCGCGGTATGACCGAGTTGGCGTGGAATGCTCAGGGAAGTGCGCGGTATGACCGAGTTGGCGTGGAATGCTCAGGGAAGTGCGCGGTATGACCGAGTTGGCGTGGAATGCTCAGGGAAGTGCGCGGTATGACCGAGTTGGCGTGGAATGCTCAGGAAGTGCGCGGTATGACCGAGTTGGCGTGGAATGCTCAGGGAAGTGCGCGGTATGACCGAGTTGGCGTGGAATGCTCACGGAAGTGCGCGGTATGACCGAGTTGGCGTGGAATGCTCACGGAAGTGCGCGGTATGACCGAGTTGGCGTGGAATGCTCACGGAAGTGCGCGGTATGACCGAGTTGGCGTGGAATGCTCACGGAAGTGCGCGGTATGACCGAGTTGGCGTGGAATGCTCACGGAAGTGCGCGGTATGTGCGCGGTATGAACGAGTTGCCGTGGAATGTTCACGGAAGTGCGCGGTATGACCGAGTTGGCGTGGAATGTTCACGGAAGTGCGCGGTATGACCGAGCTTCCGTGGAATGCTCACGGAAGTGCGCGGTATGACCGAGTTGGCGCGGAGTGCTCGCAGAAGTCTGCGATATGTGCGCGGTATGTCCTCTGTCGCCTAAATTACAACACACAACAACCTATTAGGTATATCCCTTACTTGCTTCTTACGACACCCACGGGAAAGTTACGGGGTGATGCTAATCTTTACCGGCATCACACGGCTATTATAATGTAGGTATCTAATTATATGGGCGATACTCATGGTTTAATACTTAGATTGTGTAAAAGTAATCGCGAGTGCTTAAGAAGCTAACATTCGGTACCTGAAATTAATGAAAAATGTCTCCCAAATACTTTGTATTGTGATAAGATAACATACTTAATGTACCTATCTAATTTTCAATCATAAAAAATGATAATAACTCATTAATATCCTAATTCGAATCATAAAAGGATCTGAGTAGCGGTAGGTTAAAACAGTTCAAATCTGGAATGACACAAAGAAATTGCTACCGTTATTCAGATTGACGGCGATCTGAGTAGCGGTAGGTATTACATAAGCGCCATGTGCGCATCGCAAGTATCAGTCAAAGATCTTTGACATTTATTTTTAATATACCTGAAACTTTTTATTCATATACCTACGACATACTTTCCTAGGCGTTACGAATTCGCAAATTGTGCGTGTGAAGCAAATTAAATTCGCAAATTAAACAGCTTAAATAAGAACACTCCATCAAAAGAGGGTGCAAACAACAGTTAAGAGGAACTTGTGGTGCCAGTACTGGATGGATAAAAGCCTTTGAGGTCGGGGACGTTTTTTTACTCAACACTGATGCACTCAGACCGATTCGTATTACAAGACCAGTTTCAAAAGAACTCGTAGGTAGGTACTTTTGCAACAAATTAAAAAGATTGCGCGCGGTCGTGCTTTTGCTATGTAACAGTGGTAGGTTTACTTTTAAAACAAAAAACAATATGAAAAGTTAAGAGTTTTTATCCAACTTACCTACTTATTCTTCAGAAATATCTTTTAATATAATCTCCTATCATGCGTTGGGTTATCGAATCGACGAACGATCCAAAGTATCTACCTACTCGTATCATCCTACCGAATCTTATAGTTGATCGACAATCTACAGCAATTTTCTAAACCAACCTTTCAGTTACTATATTTCTTTCTAAAGTAACAGGAAATAATTTAGGTACCTATTTAAATGTCATCCAGGTAAATGTTTGACAGAGCTCTTTTAAAACTGGTCCCCACCTGAATCAACGTAGCACCGTGGTGTGGTGTGATACTGTGGTATCTAACAAGTCGAACGGCGAGGAACACACGCAACGTCGGTTTGTGCGTCGTTTCTTCGATTTTCCGCCTTATTTTTATACGAATACGGTTTATGTCAAACGATTTGACAGACAACGCAGCGTTGTGCGATGCCGTTTGACACAAACCGTATTCATATGCAGGTAGGGTGGAGAATCGAATGAACGACGCACAAACCGACGTTGCGTGTGTTCCTCGCGAAAAAACTAGGTATGTTTTGCTACAAGTTTTGAAAAGTACTAAAAGAAAACTTACTGAAAAAAAAACAGCGGGTCTTTGTAGGAAAATAATAACTTTGTATAAAACGGATGATTCTAGCCAGTGTGTTTGCCAAGGATGTCAGTCCAAATTCTGTATGACATGACATTTTATTTTCGTTATGCTATTACGAAATCAAAGTTGTATAAAAATTACATTGCGCCATTCAATCAAAGTTGCTGCAAGGTAAAAAAGCAATAATTATTTTATTAACTAGGTAATGTGGTAATGTTCCCAAAAATAATATTAATTTTAATAATAAAAATATTCCTGCATCGACTACCCCTTTAAGAGATCGACTTAAACTGGTTTACATACAGATCATACATAAGAATAACCAGTATAACCCTTTAATGGGGTGGTTGATAAGTTACAGCTCTTACGGCACTCATCTTATAGGGTTGTCATCGATTGGGTTAATCGCTTATCTCTTAAGGATGTGTTTTACTTACAAAACTGTTCAACTTTTGTTAGAAACTTTTTATCAGATAATGAAAAAAAAATTTGGCCCTCCCATCCAAAAATGTTGAAAAAGTGTGTCACTTACTATGGGAGACCCCATCTTTTTTCGTATTTCTAAGAAAAGTTTCTAATGAAAGTTGTTCCGTTTTGAGAGTAACACACACTCTTAAAAGATTTGTATTTAATTAAATGTAATCTTAAAGGTACCTATAGATAGACACGATCACATCGCTAGAGTTCACTGACCGAGGCTATGCCAATGCCAACATTGCTCCGATAGCCAACTGCGACTGCCAATAACGAGCTATTAACAACTCCTAGTGTAAACAATAGTATGTAGTAAGTAGACATAATGCAGGACCAAAGATAGGGCTTGCACTTGTCGGAATAAGTACCTACCTACCATTGCTGCACCGATAGCCAACTGCGACTGCCAATATCGAGCTATTAACAACTCCTAGTGTAAACAATAGTATGTAGTAAGTAGACATAGCGCAGGACAAAAGATAGGGCTTGCACTTCTCGGAATAAGTACCTAGTACCTCCCTACCATAGCTGCTCCGATAGCCAACTGCGACTGCCAATAACGAGCTATTAACAACTCCTAGTGTAAACAATAGTATGTAGTAAGTACACATAGCGCAGGCAGAACAAAGATAGGGCCTGCACTTGTCGGAATAATTATGTTGCGAGAGATAGTAGCACCACAAAATAGAGAGTTTACAGAAGGGTCATTTGTTACATAGCCAGAGTGCTACTATCAACAATCTCAAAGTAGGTAGGTATAAGCACAAATTAGGAAAACGGCGCGTGGTTTATGAATAGGTATCAAAACAGTTAAATCTGTTACAAAAACTTCATATGATTCCGAGCCAATTTTAATCCACGAAATATGACGTTCGTGGCAAGTAACTTCTTAGTTACCTAGATTCCAGTTCATTCCAGTAATTGTCAAAATCGTGGCTAGTACTGAGTGAGCCATTTTTAAAGGCACCCCGCGCTCCGTCTCCCTAATTTCTGCTATAGTATGGCTATAGCGAGAGATAGCAGGACATCAAGAAAAACATACTACTACTTACTGGTTTTCGGTTTTTCTTTTCACGGCGCTCCGTACCTCTGTATGGTATTAGAGGCTGTATACAAAATACAGTCCTGAAATCTTCATGAGAATTCACGAGCCAATGCTATTAGTTAGGTACCCACTGAACCCGAAACTACCCATTTATTATAATAGTTTTCCTTATAGTTGTGTGAAAAACGCGGATTCGTTGTTTGTTGTAAAAATATACCTACATAATATTATTTATTAGGAATGTAAATTTGTACTTTCGTATTTGTATTTAATGTAGCAAAACGAAAGGTTCTTATCAAAATATCAAAAACAACGTTCAGCGTTATTTCTAAAACGCTATAGGTACTAGGTACTAACTAAAATATGCATTAAAATTATCTTTGTATTTCATCTCCCACGACTGACACCAAGCTTATCATGCAAATAAATGAACATAATTTTAATCGACCGAAATATCAATCTACACAGACTATAACCGAAATCGCCAGATGTCGGTTTTGGGTCAATTAAAGTCGCGTCCCGATTAGGGTTAATTTCAAACAGATGTGTCATTATAAGAATATTGTGCACTTATTACACTATAGGTACTATGCTAGTAGGTACTTATTTAGAAGTTAAATTAGCCACAGCTCTACCAAAATGCGCCAGACTTCGCTGAAAGCATAACACGGGGCGTGATAATAAAACAGAAATGTGTGAAGTCAAGTGTCTAGGGTGTGGAAACCGGGTTTGCATGACCGTTTTCATTACCTGGATATTATATAGAGTGCCCACACTGTGCACGGGAGTTTACTGCCAAAATCGACTACAATAGCCAGCCACCTACGGCGCATCAGCACCGACTGATTAGGAGTAGAAGTGGTCGCCATGGCTGAAATCGCTCTGAAAAGATCATGATCATCAATCACACCCGAAAGGTTTTATATTCGATCCGATTCGTCTTTTTCCAAGAACAACTTCTAGGCTTAGACTCATTCCATCTAAGCTTGGGCTAGTTGATGAACAACCACAAAATTTCGGGGTGAGTCCTAGCTCATAGATCTTTTGGGCCATTGTGTTTAACTGTTTATGAATTTGTTTTATATTGCCTACTGTTTAAATGCTATACAAAACTTAAGTTGATAAATAGGTAGCACAAGTTATCTATAGCATGAAAGTGTAGATACGTGCACGTTTCATAGTTGAACCTGGTTAATCTTTTGCAAAAACCGGTTTTAATTTTTGAGCAGCTTGTCTGTTCTCTATTCTAATAATATTAAGATAGCAGCCACTTCCTGAACAAAATATCAACACAAGACGACGAAAATATTCGTGACGCGGGAAAAGCGCGCCAAAACATGACTGGCGAGATTTCTCGAGATTTTCGCGGAACAGACAATGGCGGAAAAGGTAATCTTAAAATAGCGCGAATGAGGAACGTAAATAAACTGAGTTGGTGTGCTGATTATAATCATTCATTCAGATTTTTCTTCTTCCTTGGTTTCCAAAAAGATTGTGACTTCGCAACTTTCGACACGTGTCCTTTTCCGACTTTCCAAATGACCATACATCATCGAAAGAAAGGTTTTTAAGCCGCTGTCAGCCGATTGAACGTTAGACTACTGGCTGAAATGCAAAAGCCACAATTAGTACAATCTGTAGGGATATTTCGCCTACAAAAGGTGGGGCGGATTATGTTTTTGCATAATCTTGTAAAGGTATCAAGGACAAATAAAACCCCAAGTTTTCGACCTCGAGACTCCCAGGCTCTAGCCGCCATCTTGAATTGAAAGTTCTAAAAACAGGTTTTTTGCGAATAACTTGTTAACAATTGATTTTATGACAAAAGTATGTATGAAAAGAATAAAGAAAATATTATTTCACAAATTTCATTCATACATGTATACTAACTAGCTAAGTCTAACAGATAAAAATATATAGGCAAAAACAAACATATTTTTATTAAAAAGTTAAGTACACCGCACGAAATGGGGGTAGAAAAAAATATGCGTGAATTTTTCTATTTTTTTGATATGTTACGTATTATGGTGTATTTAAAAAAATATGTGACGGGTGAACACTTTCTATGTCTGGTTTCGGAGATAATGGCGTTTATGTGGACGACTTCCCATCATACAAATGGTAAAATTCGCCAGTTTTCAAATAAGTCGATTTTCTCACCTTTTTACAATAAAAACTGTTATGTTTACTTTTGAAATTTATTAACAGATTGTTTCGCGACAATTTTTGCTATACAAAGAAAAACTGGCTGGCTTATGGTTTCTATGATATTTCGCACAACGTCAATATTCTTGGGAAAAAAATAGGTTAACCTGAGTTATTTTTGAAATGAGTCGAGATTTGTTTTTTTTATTTTTTCATTCGATAAACGACATGACAGTTACAAAAAATGATGAAATAAAAAAAACATTCTATGTCTAGTGTTTTTGTTATTCACATTAAAAGTATATTTTGCTAGTCGTCCATACATACATTCAAACTCATATACCATAAAAACTAGATATACAATGTTTTTTTTTTCATTATTTTTTATTGACTGTCATGTCGTTTAACATAAACGCCATTATCTCCGAAACTAGACATAGAAAGTGTTCACCTGTCACATATTTTATTAAATACACCATAATATGTAACTATTCTATGTATTCTATTTCAGCCTATTGCAGTCCACTGCTGGACGTAGGCCTCGCCCAGGGAACGCCATAAGGAACGATCTCCCGTTTTTGCCATCCAGTCGCTACCAGCCGCCTTTTTTATGTCATCGGTCCATCTGGCCGGAGGGCGTTTAACGCTACGCTTGCCGAGGCGTGGCCTCCACTCGAGAACTCGCTTACTCCACCGTCCGTCGGTTCAATCGTCGGTCACTTTGGTATTTTTTCGGATGGCCTCATTCCGGACTTTATTCATTATAGAGATACCAAGCATAGACCTTTCCACAGCTCTCTGAGTGACATGTAGCCGGTGGGCCAGTTTTACTGTCAAGTTCCACGTCTCGGCTCCGTAGGTCATGACTGGTAGGATGCATTGATCGAACACCTTGGTCTTGAGGCATGGTGGCAAAGATGATTCGAATTCGAGGATGTGACGCAGCTTTCCAAATGCTACCCAGCCAAGCTGCACTCTTCTGGTGATTTCAGCCTCAAAATTGTCTCTTCCCATCTGCAAAGTTTGCCCAAGGTACACATATTTCTGGACCTTCGACGGAGACGGGCTCGGGGATTATGTGTTGATTGAACATGACCTTCGTCTTATCCCAGTTCATCCCAAGTCCAACACGTCTCGAGGCAGAGTTGAGACTAGATAGCATTTTTTGCAGGTACTGCAGCGATTCGGCCATTATGACTATGTCGTCGGCAAAGCGGAGATGCGTGAGATTTTTGTCGTTGACGTTGATGCCCAGTCCATCCCACTGTAGCGTTTTGAAGACATCCTTCAATGCGTTGGTGAAGAGTTTTGGGGATATAACGTCACCCTGTCTTACACCACGGAGCAGTTGGATGGGTCTTGTATTATGGTTTTGTACTTGAACGGACATCGCAGCCATTTGATAAAGGCTTCTCAGCACCTCCACATACCGCTAGTCGACTTGACACCGCTGCAAGGACTCCAAAACAGCCCAGGTTTCGATAGAGTCGAAGGCTTTTTCGTAGTCCACATAAGCCTTACACAGTGGTTGGTCGTACTCCTCTGTCTTCTGTATATCCTGCCTTACAGTATGGATGTGGTCCACGGTACTGAAGCCCTTACGAAACCCGGCCTGTTCCGCTGGCTGAAAGGCGTCAAATCTTGATGCCAGACGATTCGTGACGACTCTCGAGAACAGCATATAGACGTGGCTCAGAAGTGTGATCAGCTTATAGTTTTTGAGAAGCGTTTTGTCTCCTTTTTTGAAAAACAATGCCACTACACCTCTGCTCCACGCCTTCGGGATTGTCCATTACAGAGTTGAAAAGTCTTTTCAGCTCCTCGAGGACAGGTTTTCCACCGGCCTTAAGTAGCTCAGAGGCCACTCCGTCTTCCCCGGGAGCCTTCCCATTCTTAAGCTGTCTGAGAGCCGCCGCGATTTCGTCAATATCTACGTCCAGGAGATCTTCTGTACAGTGGCGGGAGAGAGAACATATATATATATAAAAAAAAAGAAAAATTCACGCATATTTTTTTCTACCCCCCCTTTTTGTGCGGTGTACTTAACTTTTTAATAAAAATATGTTTGTTTTTGCCTATATCTTTTTACCTGTTAGACTTAGCTAGTATACATACATGTATGAATGAAATTTGGGAAATAATATTTTCTTTATTCTTTTCATACACTTTTTTGTCATAAAATCAATTGTTAACAAGTTATTCGCAAAAAACCTGTTTTTAGAACTTTCAATTCAAGATGGCGGCTAGAGCCTGGGAGTCTCGAGGTCGAAAACTTGGGGTTTTATTTGTCCTTGATACCTTTACAAGATTATGCAAAAACATAATCCGCCCCACCTTTTGCGAATCAATGTTTGCTATAGGTTCCCCACAGAATGGCCTAAATTTAAAAGAAGAACAAATAAATGCAGTGTGGCAGTGTGAAGCTGACCACCCCCCGCAGGCCGCCGCGCATTCCTAATTTGTGCCCCACTTTCATCACACAGATGACGATATGGCAAACTTCTTCTTTCCACTATTAGTCTGGCGAAATGAACACATCAAGGCCTTCCGTCCCTCATTTGTGCCCTTCTTTGGCAACTACCGGCATATACCCGGTAGACATAGTCCGATTCGTTCTTCCCAGAACAACTCGTAAGCCCAGTCTCGCCCCAAGGGCGTGATTGGGCTGGTTGTTTGAACAACCACCCAAACACATCCGGGTGAGCCCTCGCTCCCCACCAAATAGTCAGGTGTAGTTTTGACGGTCCCGGGACCGGAAAACATAGAGCCCATCCCAAAAAAAAAAATCAAGGCCTTCCACGGATGCCCGTCGCGCCGTCTCCATAATGTGTTCAAACGCCCTGTCTATCCCGCAAAGCACAAAAGCGTGATCACGAGTATGCAGAAAAAAGCAAAAATGTTAAAATGAAAAGTAAAAATGCTACTCCATAATTATGTGCGTGATCATCCAGCCCTATGTTTCAAGGAAACATAAACAGGAATAAAAGTCCTGTCCATAATTTTGTGCGTGATCATCCAGCCCTATGCTGCACTTCAAGGAAACATAAATAGGAATAAAAGTCCAGTCCATAATTTTGTGCGTGATCATCCAGCCCTGAGGCGGAAGCCGGTGCTGGCTCCGTGCCCAAGATGCTCTGCATCCAGGGTCACGAGCGGACAATCACCCAGCTCATTCAGTCAACACTGCATCCTCTTTAAATAGCGTCGCAATCACTATTTGCATTTGCACCTGTTAAGAAACTGGCCATATACATACCTAGATACTCAGAACATCGCGCATGCCTTTATCCCTTGCCGGGTAAATCGATCGGTATTCCCTCGACTGTCAAATACTTATTTAACAGTCAATTTTCAAGGCTTGTCTACTTGCAGTACCGCCGGATAAGGGGAGGCCCATGTCCAGCAGTGGACTGTTGTGACCGTTATGGTTATTTATCTACTTACCTATTGAAATTTGTCCTTACGAAATTGCATCCCTCGACGTACATACGATATTTTTGAGGGTATAAAAGATAAGTAATTTCATGTCGTGCCTTTCGTGCCAGCAAAACGTAGATAAGACAGGATTTTGCAAAAGAACGAACACAAGAGCCCTTATTAAGAGTAAGCTCAAGCTTAAGCACTCTCTGCGTAAAATTTGACTGCAAAATAAATGGCTGTTCTTCAAAAGCAAATTAGTTTGTCGGAAATATTAATTGCTTTGCTCAAAGAATTATTTCAAAAGCGCTTCTCGACATTGTATGTATTGTTATTGATAACCCAAACTACTAGACAGTAAAAACAACATTGCTGGGTATCCAAGGCTAGTTTTTAAATTAGGAAAATATCTTATTTCAGGAAAACGGGAAGACTGTTAGTAACTAGTGAATAACTGTACCTATGGAAAACCAACCAGTATACGTTGATTAAGGGATCAACACCGGAGGTTCTGATATTTTTTTGAAATAAGGTAACCGTTAAAACCGGTAATTCGTAAGCACATGATTGAAATTAGTAACATACTTACAATATCATCGGTTGAAATCCCTTGCTCAGATAAAGTAGTACCAATCCATATCAAAAAAAGAACAATTTATTTGGAAATCTTTTCACACCACTTTAAGTTTTTGTGGTTTTAAGATATGCATCGGTTATTTATCTTAAGTTGAGTGAGTTGCCCTTCGAAGATAAGCAAAGGGCCCTTATCGATGTCCCTAGACACTAGGGACCCAATATTTAGAAAGCGCTGGGTGAAAAAATAATAATTTTAGCTTAGGGTTGGCTAGCAGGTAGAGTAAAACTGCAAAGTAATGTAAAGTGAATCATGCTGGCAGTTCAAATTAAGATGGCAGCATTAGATACTTATAGACAGTTCTTACCTACCTACAGAGGTTAGATAGGAACGTAGTTAATTTAGGGCCTGGGTATTGACAAGTGAGTAGGTACCTACGTAATTTTTTTGGACCCCAGTAATGTCCAAAAAATCCGTATATACATGAGAAGACCACTCGCTGCATTCGCCGCTGTTTGGAGCACCCTTTCCCACTTGGTGGTTAATTAACTCAACTCAAATGAGAAATGGAACGCCATACGTACGACCGATTTACGCCGTGAATGCAGTGAGTGGTCTTTTCGACTACAAGTAGGTAGGTAGTATTATTACGTTACGCATTAAGTATTTACTACAAAACAATAGATACTAAATATAGCTACTCGCTCTTTTACCTTTAGTGGGTATTAATTCGGATATCGTCTTTGATATCGTTATTTTAAAAAAAGCAAAGCTATATAGGACGGTTTTCACTTTCGTGGTGCGAACTCTACCACTACCAGTAAACAAGATTGCCATGCTAAAATATCGTCCACACGTGGGTCTCTATGTTTATTTAGGCCGGCCGTAAACTTACTGGCAGGATGTGTTTTGAACCCTCAAGGTCTCAGATAACACATATAATAGTCACTCACTCATGTGTGCGTGTCAAATTTTTCGCGTTACACTGAGGCGCTTTATTGGGACTTGACTTTTTTTGTCGCGTGGGACATCGGGAGGACGAACGACATAATGAACCCAGGTGTCAGAATTTTCACTCAGTTTTCCTTAAATGTGTTACTAAGTCCATTCATTAGGTATGTATGATCCATGAATATGACCAACTATGACCTGGTTTATTAAAGGGATCATAAATGACGGAGACTGAACACTTAAACGCTTTACACCCCGTAAGAGCCTTAGTGTGAGAGAGATAACATCATATTCAGCAGCCATAAGTGCTTTCTGCATTTAACCAGGTAGTAGGTAGGTATATCCTATCCACCATGTTCTATGCCGTAGTGTCTACGCAATGTTCTTCAAAATACGCTTTAAAATTCAAGGTTACTGGTTGTTTCCTATTATTATTTTATCCACACTCAATTTTTGGCAAATTGTGTCGTATTTGTCGAATTAGCACCGGTAGTTGAACAGCTGATAAAAAAGCTGCGCGCCCGAATTAGGTGTATCGAATTGCTAAAAAGAACGTAGGTCTAAAGCTATTTTATTTGCGTAAATATAGTATATGTGTAAGTTAAATCAGCTTGACGTTATGTACCTACCTATCCACACCTTTATAATAAAGCTAATAAAGAAACCTTAATTTACACAAGCGGGATTTGGATCTGCAACTTCAGGCAGGCGTAGGTGCCTCCATACAGACGACGCTCTTTATTGTTCTATCCCATTTGACCAGGTGAAATTAGCGGTTTATATGCGACATGTGTAGTCTTTATGATAATAATTTTCAAGTTTTATAACTTAAATTTTTTGTAGGTCATACAAAACATAAGTATATTACGTGGTGGTATAGTATAAGAAGTGAAGAGCGCTCTCATTGCAAATGTAGAGCTCGTTAAACTCTGAAAAAAGGAAAAGAAAAGGGGTATCTTGGGCTTTGACTTTATATTGTTTGATGGTTTTCTTGAGGGTGTAGATTTTCCGGTTACAAAAGCTACCCGTTTCGTTTGAGCATTGAATAAGACAAAGCCTGGCCTTTGAAACTATGCTTGCAAAGTTATTCAACAAATTCAGACAAATTAACTACCGAAAGAGCGATTCAGAACTGTTTAATATTAATTAAGGTTAGTGAGTTTTAGTAAGCTTGACTGATCAAAGGAATCGTCGACGTATAAGTAATGCCAGTCGACCAAAATTCTTAGTATCAGTACCTTAAATTAACACAAATCAGGGAGACGGCGCGCGGGGCGCCTTTACAGATGGCTCACTCAGTACTAGCGACAGACAGTGACAGCCGATGTGGCGCAGTGGTTAGTATGACTGCCTGCCACGCAGAAGGTTCCGGGTTCAATTCCCGGTGGGGTCACTCACAAAGTTGATATTTATCACTTTGTGAATTTGTTCCCAGTCTGGTTAGGACATTGCAGGCTGAACCACCTGATTGTCCGTAAGTAAGATGGTTCCGTGCTTCGGATGGGCACGTTAAGCCGTCGGTCCCGGTTGCTGTCTATGATGGCGGTCGTTACACAACCATGTCAGAGGCCTGCTACTTGTAGTAGGCGGTTGAAAAACTCTGACACCAGGGTTCATCGGGTCGTTGAGCGACTCGGTGTCCCACACGAAAAGAAGAAAAGAAGAAGTACTAGCGACGATCTGAAATTATATTTAATCTCAGAGGAACTCAAGGTAACGAAAATGGAACTCATGAACGTCATAAAGATACATGCTGTGTGGTTAGCCTTTCCAGCCCCGAGGCAGTGCCTTTATTTTTATTTTTTTTTATCCCGCCCGAGCCGCGTTTAGAGTAGGAACACAAATTGTCATAAAAAAGATAAAATTTTGCACTACAAATTTTCCCTTTTTTAATTTTGAATTAGAATGTGACTTTCTTAAAGTGAATCTTGTAATTCCTACTGAGAAATAAATGCTTTTGATTTGATTTGATTTGATTCATATTTCTTGCATTTAAATCGGCCCAGAATCAAATTACGTTCTTGTACCAGATTTAGAGCTGTATTACGTCCCCGTATGGAATGTAGCAAGCCTTGCTATGTAACAAGTGACAATCGCGAAAATTCTGAATAGTGTCGATTGATCCTTCTGTAAACTCTCTATTTTGTGGTATTACCTCCCCACCTCTCATAAGTTATTCAGGCTAGGTGAGTGTTTTTCGTGTTTGCCAAAGTAAGCACACTTTTACAGGGTGTAAGTAAAATGCCTCGTGGTTTAGAAAGAAAGTTCTAAAATGCTCGGTTTGGCAGCTGTCAGATCTACAGAGTGTAAGGGACAGCTCCCCGCATGCTAAATAGACGCAGAATCATAAGGGTGAGAATCCACCAGAGCTGTGCGAGTAAAATGTGTCGTACGAGGATGTGTAGCTGTGCTGTGGAAATGTGTAGGGGTTACCACCAGAGCTGTGCGAGTAAAATGTGTCGTACGAGGATGCGTAGCGGAGCTGTCAAAATGCGCATTAATGTGCGGAGCGAGGATGCGTTGCGAAGCTGTGAAATGTGTGAGCGGGGGGGAATGCGATGTAGTGGAAACCTCGCAACATATTCCTAGCAGCACATTTCTCGCAACACATTCCTCGCTACACATTCGTCGCAACACATCCTTCGCACACATTTCTCGCTTGTTTTGTATGTAGAATGACCTCGCTTCGCTCAACCCTATTCCACCAGAGCTGAGCTAAGCGAGGCTAGGAAAATGAAGTGATTCTATTGGTGGATTTTTTCCTCGCACACCGCTTAGCTACCTCGCACAGCTCTGGTGGATTCTCACCCTAAAGCTGAATACTTAACTTTCCATATGACAATATTTCAGGAAACCTAAAAAGTTTTGGACTTCCTAGGTATTAGTAAATGCTGTCAGCTAATCGTAATTTGCATGGGAGGCCGAAATTTTTTGTCGTTTCCAGACATAATGTGTTCCTAGGGAAAGGTTGTTCTGTCTGATCAATGTTTGGAGAGCTGTCTCTTACCCCCCAACCCCTATCGCATAATGAAATATCATGACAGGAAAATGGACCTAGTCTACGTAAGTACATCAATTTGACTGCAGTCGGCCGATTGCTCTGTGATGTGTCGATAAAACTCGGCCCAGAAACTACAGTCAGAAGACACCTAACCTGACGTGAAGATTCAACTGGTACAGTATAGTTTTACATCCTGTATCACATAGTAGGGCAAACTTAACCTGACGTGAAGATTCACCTGGTACAGTAGTTTTACACCCTGTATCTCGTAGTAGGGTGACACTAAATTGGTCGCAATCGCCCCAAAGAGAGGACAGGGCGGGCTGTCATGCGCGTTTATTTACGCGAAGTCCCGCGGCGCGGCGCTGGCGTAGTTCCAGGTCGCAGAAATAGCAGCTTGTCGTGTCATTGTACTAGAGCAAGTCCTGCTGCACCAACTAACTACAGTACAGGACTACATAAAACAAGGTACGAGCACAAACTAGAGAGTTTACGGAAGGGTCACACGGTCACTTTATGTAGACACAGGGTTGCTACGGTTGCTACGGTCAAAAATCTTAAAGTATAAGAATATCAAAACCGTACAATTGTACCTATGATTCTGAGACAATTTTAATATTAGGAATATGACGATCGTAGCAATCTTCTTAGTTACCTTGAGTTCCTCTTGAGATTCCAGTTCATTCCAGTAAGTGTCAGTAGACGTCAAAATCGTCGCTAGTACTGAGTGAGCTATCAGTAAAGGCGCCCCGCGCGTCGTTTCCCTAATTTGTGGTATGAGTCTAAGTGCAGTTATAACATTTATTAACACGATTAGTCATTCAAAATTAAATGGACCTTAGGTCTTACACTGTTCGCGATGACCGTTGTGTTGCAGGGGTAGTTCGAACCTGTACATACATACATCACGACCTCATCCCTTGCGGCGTAGGCAGAACGCAAACGGCCGTAAAAATACGGTCGTTATCGCCACGTCTGACAAAAATGTCAGCCTGTCGCTTAAAATTGCAATGGGTCCTTTAGTCGCTTCTTACGACACCCACAGGAAAAAAATGGGGTGATGCTATTCTAAGCCGGCATCACACGGATAGAGACAAATATTTGAAGTGGCACCCTGACCTCCTGTTGTGTTGTTGTTTTCTGTGATAGATAACTTGTCAATTATATATTTTCAGTTAGATTAGGGACTGATTTAACTTATGGAAGAGCTTTTCGAGTTTTATACAAATTATAATATTACAAGTCGTTTATAAATTCGGTGTCCCACATGACAAGCAATTGTAACATTCTGTTAGATACATACCGGGAGTAACGGAAAGGGTATAACAAGCCGAAAGGAGGTCAAGGTACTCATGAAACTGAACAACTTACCCCATGGAACATAGGTCAAAATATGAAAAAAAAAATTGGACCTCCCATAGTAAATCAACTAGCTGATCGGCGATTTTGTATGGGAGGTCCAAATTATTTTTTCATATTTCGACCCATGTTCCATGGGGAAAGTTGTTCAGTTTCATGAGTACCTTGACCTCCTTTCGGCTTGTTATACCCTTTCTGTTACTCCCTGTATATGTATACCTACTTACATCCTATATAACACTGTAGATTAATTAGCTTTATTAGAATTTAATAGCTATCAACGAGCAGTTTCAGTCGCAATTAAACATCGCTTGTCTAAACTACTATAATTAGCAAGTTAACACACGTAAAGCCATAAATTACAATCAAACCAAACGCGATGAGGTAGGACAAGAACAAGCAAAAACAAAAACCCGACTGCGGTAATTTCATTTTTGTATTTTGCGATAAAATCGGCCATCTTAATTTTATGAATGAAATTTTATTATAGCCAGAGTCACTCACGTTGCTGAGACGAATCTAACGACATCTCACATGTACCTAGAGATCCGCTCAGAGGTTTGGACTGTAGTCCGTCAAAACGAATTATTGGATACATTCATACATCCTCTCGAAAAAAAAACGAATTATTGGATACTAGAGGATACATTCATACATCCTCTCGAAAAACATAACCCTCCTGAGAGAGTCGGGTAAGTATAAGTTTAATTTTCGTTCTACGCTGAGAACAATAACAAATTAAAGTTAGGGACGTAACACACTGCATCATACATGGGTATCATAAAACTTCAATAGTGGTAGAGTTTTAGATTGTTTACAACATACCTAAATAAATAATTTCAAATATTTTCCGTCCTAATTTCAACGTCTTTGTAGAAAAGCGGCACATTTTATTGTGTTTTCTACATACATATTTTATAAAAATCTCGCCTATATCCCTTGCGGGTAGGCAGAACGTAAACGGTTATAAAAACAGTCATTTACACCACGTCTGACAAAAGTTTGAGAGTCATTCAGAAGAATGTGTATCACCATAGGACTGATTGTAAGCCGGTCGCCAAAAATTGCAATGGGTAGGTACACAGAATACACATTTAACATTTTCTGGTTTCTCAAAATTTGCTTACGCCGCCGCCGTGCCGCGCTGAGTTGCGCTACTTATTGAATTTTTTGTTGACCCATATTTTTCACGGTTCGCCGATAAGATTGGAAGTATGACACGGACCGTCTGTCTTGTATTATCTAACCAGCGATATCCTACCCCAACCCAAGAGACGCCGATCAAAATTGAACGGTAGAAAGATGGCGGCGGCACAAAAACCGACGCGATTCGTTCGGGCAACCCTTTTATTTTGTTTGGCCGAGCTCTTTTTACTTTTATTCTAAAAATATCGCGTTCACGAACCAATTTGGAAAGGAAACGTGATTCTGTTCCAAGGTCGACTGAATTAGTATTCGTGGGGAGTTTGCGTTTGACCGGACGCAAAAACTCGTTAATATACTCCTTGCCCAGAGAAAATAACTGGCGCAGATTGATTCAGACAACCAGACTGAAGCTAAGAAAAACTTGACGCACGCTGCAAATTAACATGCACTATTTACTAAAACCTTAAAAATAAAATAAAAACTCGCGACGAATTTATTGGGAACCTCCTCCTATTTGGTTTTACGAGTAAAAACCCTCCCTAAAAACAAATCGTACTTTTCACGTATAAAATAATTAATGAGGCACCCACTGAGTGAGGTAACAAGTGATAGAAGGATAGTACCTATTACCGAATTCACTTACCTAGATTGTGTCAATGAGGGTGACTCCACTCTGCTAGAGTACCTTTAGAGTTAGAGACGAATACCTTGAATTTTCCTGGTAATCAGGTGCAATGGTTCCGATGAGTAGTGCTGAAGCTGATCATCCGTCTGTTAGCACCTCAGTACTCTGTTCTTTCCCAGAGTTACTTCTGTCTGAAACATTTTTTGCTCCTTGACAACTTTTTTCCGATCTTGATTAGAATGGCCTGCGGGTCTTCGTCTGTAGACTCTGTCTGTGAAACGTGCCAAAGCTTTTTTTAAATTACAATATACGATAGTTTTGGGCATAAGAACTTATGATTATGAGTGTGAAGCAAAGCATATAAAAAACATGAGCCAAAATGCGGTCAAGTGTATTAATGATGAAAATAAATTAGGTCGAAACTTGTTTAGGTACTAAAGGAGACGGCTCAAGAAAGACGTTGCGCTTTAGTATTCTGTAGGTAGAGGTAGACTTTTCTTAAAACTAACTTTTACTTACTAATAATCATACCATGACACACAGCAACATGAAACTTTATTAATACTTTTCATATCATACCTACATTATTTTACTTTACACTTAGGAAAAAGGTAAGTTGTATACTGAGATTAAGATCATAAATCATGTCTTACTGCAGTGAATCAATGCAGTAAAAACATTGCACGTTGCATAGCACCGAAACAGGTTGCAGACCCCTGACTCATGCACAGAAGCCTTATAAATCGCTGTCTGAACGCCATGGGAGCGATCGTATGAATCACTAGATGAGTTCATCCCCTTTCCCCCTAAAAGTTCACTGGAAACTTCCCATGACTAATCTTAGCGACGAAAATTTCATGCGAATTTTTCGGTCTCCTATAAAAATGCCAATAAATCGATGAAAATCCAAAAATGTCACGCTTTCGGCCTACTATGAAAATCAATCAATAGATCGATGAAACCCAAGATAAAAAATCACGGTCCGAAATGGTTAGGTAACGAACTAACGAACGAAGTTATGTTCTCGCCAAATTGCGAACCTGATACTTATCGGCAGTCTACCAGACTATTTATGACGTTGGAACCGAATTCTTAATTTCACGCCTGAAGCGCTAGCTAGGACAAAATTTTCCCTCTGGAGATAATTTTCCGGCGAAACGAAGCAGGTGAGGCGCCACTAATGAGCCGAGGTACTTAAACAGTCTGTGTAATGTTATTGTTATTGTCGTGCCGTGTGATGAGAAAGAAGCCGGCTTTCATAACCTCAAAGCTGTAACGGCGAGACGTAGGGGACGCGCAGCCGCTCGATGTTGTAGCGCATGCGTACCGCGGCTCAGCCAGTCGACAACGCTGCACAAACCCGAGACCGCCAGCACGCAACCTCGTCTGCGCCAGCCCCTCAGCTGAGCGATGTGATGCGAACTCGGGACAAAAGATAGTGACGAAATAAGCCAAAATGTACAAGACGGTGCGCCACGGCGAAAACAGCCTCCAGTACACGATACTCCCGCAAACCGAGGAAGTGTTGAACAACAGCGGACTGAAAGGCAAAGGCCGAGACTACAGCCCGTCTATACACGTACGACGCTCGCGGAGGAAGTCCACGGTGAAATATGTGTTGTTGGTGTTGTTTGGTGTAGTGTTAGCCCTGGCTCTGGCAGCCGTGCCGTTGTACGTCATGAACGGAGCCCTGTACGCGCGTAGGAATCATCAAGATAGTGAAATTATTACGAATTCTCCACACACGCCTTCGGGACGGGAAATAGTTAAGTCGCGGAAGAAGGAGTTGAAAATGTTTTCAGTGGTGTTGACAACGGGAGAGCCGAAGTTGGAGACCACGTCGACGACGGTTAGCAGCACAACATCGTCGACGACAACCACACCACCGCCTACTGTGACCAGTGAGCGAGCTACCACACCACCTTGGATGCCAGCTATTCGATTATGGAAGAGTGCCGCTTCGTCCACCACAATTCGACCAATCCCTACAGAGGACACTGAAAAGATTCCTCTAGTCGGCACACCAATTAGCTTACTCGACTATCACAAATCGGGAAAACCTTGGGAGGACATAATTATCAAACCAACTACAACTCCAGAGCCGATCACTGTCAAAAACGTATTCAAATACCTATCAAAAACGAATATGCCGTCAGCTAGACCAATATCGGCTGAAAATCAAAAGTTTGAGGATGTTTTAATTACGACTAGAGCGACTACGGTTAAGTCTGCAGTGACTACTGAAGTGACAACAGACAGTTTTAAAGACTTGAAAGACACGTTGCTTTCTGTGGATGATGACGATGAGTTCAAGGAGTCGTTGGAAGTGGACGAGGTGTTCTCCCTTCCGCCGCTGAAGCCGGAATCTCCGGTGGAGTCTGATGACGTGATTGTCTCCAAGGCTGGCGGTGCAGGCTGGTACGGCTCGCAGTGGCCTTTCGTCGATACCTCTTCGTACTTCCAGTGGACGGTAAGTTTATCTATTTTGAAAATAGAATAAACCAAAAAGAAACAGAACCTTAAAAAATATTCAAAGAAAATCTAACGTCTTTTTTATTTTCTTTTTTGTTAATTTTTTTTTCCTTTTTTGTTAAATTTTGGACTAAGCTCTAGGGCCTAAAGTCTAGGTGATGCGTATAAAAAAGCTTTTAAGAAATACAACAGTAAAGTCACGTACTAAAGTGATCAAAGTGTCCACAAGTTGGACAACATTCCAAGTTACAAATTGATACAAACTACATACACAGTGATGTACAGTACAGTACCTAGTCGCTTTTTGCGTTTCTCTGTCCTAGTAAACCATGCAATGGATTTCGCATGCCAGGAAAAGGGCCTTTTCCGCGGGAAAATAAGTTCCAGCCGGTGAAACCGCTTACGGGTTGCTAGTTTTTTCTAAAATGACTGTTAAATATTTACCGCCCGTTTACAGTCCACCTACCCCGCAAGGGATAAAGGCGTGATGCATGTAGGTATTTATACTATACCTACATTAGGTACCTAGGTACTTACTTAACCAACAGCATGCGGCGCTTCGCGTGACCAATGCTTTTTTAAATCTCAAACATCTAGCGCACATGCAAATCATGAAAACTGACTAGAAAATGAGTTCACATGGCCGCCGCCGACAGAGTGGCCACTTTTCCGCGCGCCGTCGCGCGACTCTAACAGAGAAATCGGAAAATGAACCGTACGCAACTGACGTAACGGCGATAATAGCCGGCGGAGGAAAAAGTCCGAGCGCCATTTGTTCGCGCGGCGCCGCGCGAATTCGCGCGACTCCGCGCGGCTCCTCTTGAGTGCGCTTGCGTCCGCCGGGCGGCCCAAGGCCGCAAGCGGACATTCTCCCGGTGTTGCCATCACAATAGAAATAAAAAAGATAATGTTTCTCAAAGAAAAGTCTCGATTACTAAAATAAATCAAAATAAAAAATATCTAAACATTGTTTTGAATAATATTTATAATATAAGTACCTACAACCTTGGTGTTTGTAGGGTCGTTAGGGTTTATTACGTGGGTCGTTCATGTTTGATGGGTCGTCAGGGTTTATTACGTGGGTCGTTCATGTTTGATGGGTCGTCAGGGTTTATTACGTGGGTCGTTGGTGTTTATTGGGGCGTAAGGGTTTATTACGTGGGTCGTTCATGTTTGATGAGTCGTCAGGGTTTATTACGTGGGTCGTTAGTGTTTATTGGGGCGTAAGGGTTTATTACGTGGGTCGTTGGTGTTTGATGGGTCGTAATGGTTATTTATGTGGGTCGTTGGTGTTTGATGGGTCGTAAGGGCTTATTACGTGGGTCGTTGGTATTTGTTGGGTCGTAGGGGTTTATTACGTGGGTCGTTGATGTTTGATGGGTCGTAAGGGCTTATTACGTGGGTCGTTGATGTTTGATGGGTCGTAAGGGTATCTTACGTGGGTCGTTGATGTTTGATGGGTCAACACCAACGACCCATGTAAGAAACTCTAACGACCCAACAAACACCAACGACCCACGTAATAAACCCTTACGACCCATCAAACATCAACGACCCACGTAATAAACCCTTACGATCTAACAAACACCAACAACCCACGTAATTAACCTTTACGACCCAACAAACACTAACGACCCATGTAAGAAACTCTAACGACCCAACAAACACCAACGACCCACGTAATAAACCCTTACGACCCATCAAACATCAACGACCCACGTAATAAACCCTTACGACCTAACAAATACCAACGACCCATACAAGTAACCCATACGATACACCAAACACCAATGAGCCACACAAAAGACCATTTTTTTTCAAACGTGGCAAAAATTAGTTCAGTGACAATCGTAACGTAATGTTCTTTAATTTTTAATAGGTAGGTTGGATTCATCTGAACCACCCAATTTATTTTTAATAAGATTAGCTGGCAACACTGTCTAGCGAACCGGCGGACGCACGCGCCACGTGGCGACGCCGCGCGGAAGAATTCCGCTTGGTGTGCTCCGCGACCAAGAGGCGTCGCGCGAAAAGTGTCGCCGGCGTCCGTTCTATGTGCGCCGGCCCTTACATGTTTCCAATGCGAAATACTACTGACTTCAGCCATAGAAAAACTGCAGACTTAAGCTGCACACAAACAATTTAGGTATTGTTCTAGATGTGTTCAATTGGGACATAATAAAAAAACTGTAAAACTATTGGGTGTATACAGGGAGTAACAGAAAGGGTATAACAAGCCGAAAGGAGGTCAAGGTACTCATGAAACTGAACAACTTTTCCCATGGAACATGGGCCGAAATATGAAAAGTTGAGTCTGATTTTTTTTACAGACATGAGACTTTCCAGTCAGCTGTCTGATGGTGTATTATGGGAAGAAAAATAAATACTTTTCTCAATAAATCATTGTAAAAACTTGTTCAGTTTTACGACCTGATATGACTGAAAGTTTCCAGTAGCTACACCATCTTTTAGTTTATGGTAACGTTAATACGTATCAAGGGCTTTTCTTATTTAGTATAGGTACCTACTTATATAAAACCAATGATGGTAGCTTTACAGTTTTGACTTTCAACTGTTCTAATGACGCGCGCATAACTAATACTTAGGTTTATTGGTGGTTCAAGTGTCTAACCAGGCGTTTGACTGTACCTACTTACAACGATGGATGACTGTCTGAGGAAACCTACAATAATCATTGACATTCATATATAACATAACCTAAATAGTGAGCTATTACTATCAGGAAACACATAACACAACAAATAGTTACAGTATCGGGCAGGGTAGTAATGTAATACTTACACAATGGCGCCTATTCTGGCGAATGCATTCCTTTAATTTTAAACGACTACTTACAAAAATATAGGTTTCTGATTTGACCACACCAAACCAAAGTGAGTCAATCCGCAATAGATAGCCCGAAATAAGTAAGTAATGTAGAGTCGTCTTATAAGGACGTGTTTACAGCAAACACTAAGCAATGTCTCAAGTACCTAATTTTAAATATTTTATTTGACCGGTATGTTTTATGGGTAATTTGATGTTTCGACCCTGAAACAGAGGTCTCGGGTTTGATTTCCGGCCGGATTATATACAAAGTGTTACAAAATAACAAATAAAACCAAAAGGAGGACAAGGTACCTACTCATGAAATTGAACTCATGAAACATGGGTTGTAATATGAAAATCCTCCTTGACCTCCTTTTCATTTGTTGTTTTGTTTTGACCTCCTCATCATAAAAAATATACAAGGAATGCGTATACCAGAATCGACTCCAATCTGTTATCAGCAAACGGAACTATTGGAACGAAATACACAATGAACTGGTTTTATGTAATGCTCTACATTGGCTTGTTACAGAGTCGGATTAGGTTTACCTATACTTATTATACAGGGTGGTACCACAAAATAGAGAGTCTACAGAGGGTTCACTTGACCCTATACGGACTTTTGCGATTGTCACTTGTTACATAGCCAGGGTTGCTAAGTACTGTCAAAATCTCAAAGTATAAAAATATCAAAACAGCATTATCTGATACAAGAACGTCATATGATTCTGAGCAAATTTTAATCCAAGTAATATGACGTTCGTGCCAACCATCTCCTTAGTTACCTCGAGTTCCCCTGAGATTCCAGTATTTCCAGTTAAAGTCAGTACGTGGCAAAATCGTCGCTAGTACTGAGTGAGCTATCTGTAGGTATATGGTATAAGCAAGCACCCCGGGCACCGTTTCCCTAATTTGTGGTGGTACCAAACAACCCACACGCTAAGCTCAACAAATCAAACTGAACAACTTTCCCCAATGGATTGGGAGGTACTGACAGATTTTCCACGTGATTTTGTGAAGAAAATTATGCCTCTCGTAGAAAATTGCTCGGACAGCAGATTTATTGTTTGGGTCCTTTAGTCTTAGACCTTTGGTCCTTAGTGAAAGTTGACCTGTTTTTGGGAAAGTGGGTCGTTCGGTTCTACCTTGTATGTATAAGTAGATTACAATATGTAACCATTTAGGTACCTACTGTCGCCGGCACATCAACCTACAACTTATTCTAGTTTTTCATACATACACTTAAATCCCATGATGTGGTGGTGATAGTACCTACATATCATCAATTAGGATACCTATCTAGTTAAGCAGATAGGTGCAAGAATCGACAAAAAAAACAATGGAAACTAAAAATGATGAGTGTAGTAATAATGAGTGACTCCCTAAGTCACCTTTTACGCGCACAATACTCCACTGCAAGAGAGAATCTCTCCCTAGATTTTACGTTAGGGAGATTTTAAGGTTTACGCGACTTACTTTACGTTACCAGCCGAAACGTAGAGGGCTACACCTTCTACCAACTAATTAACAAGTAAGTCGCGTAAACCTACATAATGAGTGATACTTGTTCGTTTAATAATAAAATAGAGATTTTATTTATACTTACAACGCAAGTCCTACAATTTGAGTGTTACCTGCACAAAAAAAAAATGCTTCGTAAAGTCAGGCGATCTATCTTTGGCCTGCTTCAATTGTTTTTCCTCCGCAGGGCTACTCTCCCGGTGACAACCTGCTGCTGCCGCTGCTGGTGGCTGCCCTGTGTTCTATTGCTCTCGTGCTGTTGCTGGCATTGGCGGTGCGACGGCGCAAGAGGTCCCACGTCGTGTCACAGCAGATTGGGGTAAGAGATTGTAGAGAACGAAATAACTAATAGTATCAGGCGTTACTTTGCGGAAGTCCATCTTGATGAAAGTGATAGAAATATGTTTAGCTTATTCCGCAGTTATGATGGCATGTTATGCTCCCGAGTGAACCACCCGTACGGCAAATGTACAAGCGATGCACCTCAACAACACCGCCGTTTTACACTCTACACGTGTTTCGCTCCTCCACGGAGCATCCTCAGGAGATCATCGACAGTCGAGTTCCAAGCACAGACTGAGTAATTTAATTTTTGTAGAGAACGAAACACAAATGAATCGCCTTTCCAGTATGTGATTGATTTGTATGCAAAGACAAGAACCGAGCGTTCAAAAGATCACGAGGATCTATTGGGATTTTTAATGCACTCACAGTGCTGAGCAGTGTGACGGTAACCCACGGTCCCGGGTTCAAGTCCCGGCTGACGCTAATGATTTTTCAACTTTTCTTATTTTCATTTTTATGATCAAGAGGATCGATCACGAAACGGCTCTTGTGCTGATTTATTTTCAAAATACCGAATGTAGGTTAAGACTTAGCCAATCGATTTACGGCAATTCTGCGCTTTTTTGCTCAAGTAAGAATATTTTACTTCACATTCAGAAAACTATTTGGCCCGTCTATCTCTAACCTGTTGACTCCAAAAGACTGCCCTTGTCCAAATAGCGCTTTCGTATTGATCTATCTGATGTAATGTACCAGCTAGAGCCATACACCATAAGTCCACAAGTGACTAAAATTATCATGAGCAGCCATTTAAAAGCTACCTTGTTCCAGAAGTTGACTGCCGACCTTCAAGCTGATGACAACACCAACCTGTTGACTGCTGAGAACCCTGAAGACGGTGACGAGTAGACTTCATTTTTAAACTACAGAGCAAAGATGTCACTCATGTTGCGCGCATGATGACTTCTATGCTCCGTGCTTTACACCTTCGCAACACCAACTCATATCGTATAGTGATGGTTTTGGAATTTGGAGAAGAGGATTGGGTAAGATAGTAATGCGAGAAAATTCCAATTTGTGTAGAGTTGACTTTGCTAGACCGTTGGTAATTTTAAGTTTGGAAGGTATTAAGGCTCTGTCGTGAAATATTGAGGGTCAGTCATTAATTTCAAATTTTAAAGTTAATCGGGTAAAATTATTTATGTAATTACAAGTATTTATTTAGAACTTTTAGCAACCGATATTTTAGTTTTGACACTGTTCATTATTTTGACGACGAATTATGATTTTTTATTTGCCTGATTGATAACAAGATCGGACGGTCCCTCGCAAACGGTATAATATTCTGCCATTTTAGCATTTAGTTGGTAAGGAAGCCAGCTTCAACTTGAAAAGGCTTTTTTCAAACTACTGATACCTATTGCAAGCCATAAATACGACTTTTATGGCACACAATTTATGGGGCGTCGTCAAAACTTTTCATTGTTATATCTGAGCGTAAATCTTAAGGCTATCTGGAGTTTTACTACGAAATATTGTCTTAAAATGTTCTGATAGGGGATGAAGGTATTTATTTCAGAATAACTGAAGGATCTGAACATGTAGCTAACTTATTGATTGGTTTCCCTGTCTAGTTAGGCCATCAGTTTGTGTTTCGTTCGTCTTTCAGATCATATTTCAGACTTCAGTGCCTATTGTTTGTGTCTAAAGAGGTTGGCCAGTGAATCCCAACGCGAAAAGGTGGCTAAGTTCAGAGATACGATATAATGTCAAATATATTTTGTAATCACTCTAGATATTCGATAAATTTAGGTAACCTGTCGAAAGCCAAAGTCGCTAAAATTTATTTTTGTTACGAAATAATAATCTATACTTGAATATCAATGCAATCGACGGATCATGTTAGAATAGTATAATCATGAGCTTGCTAGATCTATTTGTATAATTGAAAGCGCAACTTTTTTTCAATGTAGACCACTGTAGGGAAGTGCTATGTAGATATATCATATCTCTGAAAGTTTGACAGTGACTCGACAGTATTAAGGAACCCTGTGGTATCTAACAAATCTACATTTAATGGGTCATTCCCGTTAGGTCTTTGATTTCGTCCCCATTGTTTTGCCCTTTTGAATTGGTATGGAATGGAATCTAGTTGTTCAACCCGGGAAAAGGCGAAACTGCAGACATGCCTGTGGATAAAATGAAATATATCATTTACAGTGCTAAATAATATCCCTTTCTGCAATTAATAGTTAGGTTCTAAAATCTCAATCGGGGACGACCTTTTAGATAAAACGGGAATCGTTTGCATATAAGCGTATTTACTTTTGTAGTCTGAGGAAGACTCGATTATTCGTTACCGTCTTAACTATAAATAGCGCTGTCACTTTCATAATTTCACTGGTTTAGAATAGGATGAGAAATAATACTTACCATAGATGCAGATTTTATGCCATATCCGGCTAATATATCGGTGCCTATGATCGGTGCTTTGTAATCATAGACAATTTTAAGACTATCTATCTTTTCCTAAACCTGAATTGAAAGTGACCGACTATTATCAGTTATGACAAAAAGAAATTAGTCGCTAATATAGAATCGAGTCGGATAGTGTAAGATCAATATCAATCTTGATGTAATTATTCAACTATGTTTGAATGTCACTTTTCTAAAAACTTGCATAATATATTGAACCCATCGTAATCGTTTGTGGATATTATACGTTTTAATAGATATAAGACTGATGTAGGTTTGATTTCTTAATTTTGTAAACCTAGCAAAAATATCTGTAGAATACCATGACAGGGTTGATATAACACCTTAAAGAAAGAAAGTAAATGTTTAACTTGCGCAGTTTAAGAATGGATCCCTAATTGACAACATTCTTCATCTGTGCAAGTTGTACTTACTCACAAGGTAATTCAGTTAACGAACATGCAAAATCTACAGATATTTTCCCTACGGTAGTTTTATGTATCGCATTTAATATATTTTTAGAACGGCACTAGTCACTTTAGTTTCGATGAGAAGTCCAGTAATTTTATTTTATACCTTAAAATATTTAAATGTATAGCCATTTAATGATAAAAGTAATGTAATTAATATACGTATATTTATTGGTATTTGTCCTAATGCCTTGGCATTGCCGTTGTATTGTGATTGGGCTGGTTTGGGGAGGGGGAGTAAAGGCCTGTTCAAATCTGAAAGGAATGTATGGCATTTCCGGTAGTCGCGTTATTGCTTAAGGTCCTATTAAATTCAGTGCAAATATGTTCATAGTGTGTTCTACTCGTGAAACTGAAATTAATAAGACCTTTCTGCCTCGTGCGGGATTCTGCGTGGGTATTACCGCTACCCACTTTCCCAGCGAAATCCGCCCAGATTTGAACAGGCCTTAAGTAGTATTAAATTCAAATGTGATACCTATGTAGTATCAAATAAATGTTTCCCCGTAGAAGGAATTGTAACTTGATAAGCTTTTACTCATGGTCACTTCACGAAATAAAAGAAAACCCTACAAACATACATCACGCGGGGTAGGCAGAGCGTAAACAGTTGTAGAAAAACGGCCATTCATAACACGCCTGAGAAAACTTCGAGAGTCATAAAAGAAAATCCTTACAACTTAACAGTTCAAATAATTTAATGTCTCACGTTATCTGTTTTAGTTTATGCAATCTCTCTCACTACTCTAGGTCTGCTGTATGAGGTTTCTTTTAGAAATAAGTGGTCCTGTTGTCTATTGGTTCAATAACTTATGTCCTTTGTTTTATTGTCTACAAACATAAATATTTCAAATTCAACTAATATTAGTGAAATGACCTTGTGTAGAATATATTATTCGACTGTTTCGGACATGTATCGTAAAGCGTCAAACATTATAAACTTACACTTGAACGGAATTATCAAAATGCAACATTTGAAAAAAATACCTTGATTTTTCGACTCTATGAGCGTGTAATGCTTGACGTATTTTTTCTGAGTGTAATGCCGTCAAATCATAATCAATCCACGTGGTTATCATGCTAGTACAGTTTTATATCATGCGAAATCGCACATCAAGTATTATAGTGCCGGAACACATATGCGTAAAGTTCAGTTGCGGAATTAGGTAGCAAACTGGAAAACTAATAGCGCCACTCTCGTCTCGGCTGTACCTTTTTCTGTGATTGGTCGAAAATGTGTCAATGTCAAAGTTGAGTTACATCTTATTTAGTCGCACTTTCCGCAAGATTTCCACGCTATAATTGTTCGAAGATGTAGAGAATTTCTACGCAACTTTTGACATTTAATACAATTTTGAAATTCTGCGACTGAACAATCCGCAGGAGAGTTCCGGCCCTTAGACGTTAAGTTTGATATAGCTTTTGTCCAATCGTTTTAGTGATGCGTTCGAGCGGCGTTATTTTATATTTGCGACACACCATGTAAATAAGGAAATAAATTATGTTTTCCCACCGAACTTTGCTGTCTTATTTTATGTTCTTTTAGAGTAAAATTGTTGCAATCGCACTAAAGAAGCCGATAATTTCGCTGACCGAATTTAATAGCACTGTGAGTGCTATATTTTTCTCATAAATGTAAAACCGATCTAGCCGGCGCTAACGAATTTTTCATTTATTTAGAACACAGTTAGAAAGCGACCTGCAAAGGTGCGCTAAAGTGGTGAATTTGTGTAAATTTCTTAATTTATTATCTATTAAATTGTATTTTGATTTATTATCTATTAAATCTTTAAATTGATCTTTATCAACAGATCTTAAGTTTTGAGAATCTATATGAGGAAAAGGTTTGTTTAAATGAAATCCAAGATACAATAAACTTATGTATGTATATTACAAATCTTAGCATAATTTACAAACTGTTTTATATTACATAATAAGTTTTAGTTAAACGCGACTTACTCACAAAATAAGATTACTTATTCCATCACTCTATTTTACACACGCAAAATAATAATTAATAAAACAATATTTTATTTTATTTTTTGTTACAGTTATGAGATATTTTGTCATAAATTAAAACAATAAACCTTTAAATAAAACCTAAAATACTGTTCATTTACACAAATAAAATGAATTGCACTTCTAGTTGTCACACGATATTTTAACATACTTTTTAAAATTTGCAACATTCCAGCCCAAAACTTTTCTTGGCAAAATTCAAACACATTTTTACTTCTTTCACATCCTCACATGGATTAGAAGTAGAATCAAACATTTGAACGTAATTTGCATAAAAACACTACTCAAAATCGCAAATTTTACAATACAGAAAGAAGCTTTTCACATTTTATATAAAAACGCATATTGAGTAGGTAAGTCGAAGTATTGGTTATTGCTTTCTCGAATATCGTAAGAAACTACGAACTAAGCTTTGTACGTTTGAGCCCTTTTCTATATATATTATATAATTTATTTACAATATTATACAACTATACGCTGCAGCTAAATTGGATGGATAATATTTGAGGTATTTACTAAATCTGAAAGGCGTTTATTGGTGTTTGGTTAGACAATTAAGAATAAGTTCATTTTGGCTTAGATAGTTCATTTTTGTTGTATTGCACAACTTGGTTATGTACTGAAATATACGCCTTTACCACAACTGTAATACATTTTTGTGGCAAAGAAATTGTTTACTTGCTTGTCATATTTGACCGAGATATTGCCGTTTCCCAACATCTATCTATGGTCAATGTGTTGAAAATTTATAAGTGTGTGTGTGGGCTCTAAATTGAGGCCCTCCCTTAGAGTATATATAAGTAAGCTATAGAGTGCGCGTAAAAACTAGGAACTGGTGGCAGTAGTCTGGGCGCACCCTCTCTGTCTGTCAGTTGCAAAACGACAGTAACAGCACTACTTAACCTCTATAACTTCTCATACATTTGACGTGTGCAACTGCTTACGCTTTGACAGTACGCCGCAGGGCCTAATGCGCACTCTATAGCTTGCTTATATATATACTCTAAGGGCCCTCCGTATAAAATCAGTCCATCTATTAATACAAAATGTAAGAGGTGCATTTGACCTTTATTTCTTAGAGAAAATTGACAGTTACACGGACACACCCCTTGAAACATTTTTTTATCCGTTTTTTTTACCTTTTTATTATTCTGCCTTGTGTGGCACCGAGTCGCCGAACGACTACGTACCTACCACCCACTTACTTGAGTTGGTTACCTACACGTTCAGGGCCCGAAGTCTGCTAAACAAAAATCGTTTCAGATGGATGTCAAAGGCATAGTTTTTTTGGATAGTTTTGGTAGTTTCGTATTCTACTAACAGATGTTAATACGGAAAATCACAGTGGCAATAGAATAACAGTTAATTGTCGCTGGCATTACAATGGCAAAAATTAGCAGACTTCAGTTCTCGGTTCAGTTACGCGGACTAGTCTATCTCATAAAACATTCTCAGTATGTTTTACCTGTGTTTCTTGTTATTCTTCTACTGCGTGTGCCACCTAGTCCCTCCAATAAGACATTCTCAGAATTCTATAGGGATTTTCATGCACTCACAGTGCTATATTATTCTCATAATTGGCAAAAAAATAAAGGAATCGAAAACTGCCATGCTTGTACGATAGCTCAGTGGCAAAGGGGCGATCGAGCCTCGGTCGATGGATAACATTTTTTTTTCATTACATTCTCAGCATTATACCTGTGTGTCTTGTTATTCCTCTACGTTATTGCGGCGGGGGCTGCGGGGGATGCGCGGGCCGTAGTATCCACGCTAACACGTGCCTGCCGCCGACTAGTTTGAGTTGGTGCGCGTCCATTACTACGCCGCGCATAGTTCCTGCGCCAGATGTAGCTGTTGACGACGGTATGCCCTAGTAAATCAGCAGTTCTCAGTTCTACCTGTGTGTCTTGTTATTCCTCTACATTATTGCGGCGGGGGTTGCGGGGGGTGCGCGGGGCGTAGTATCCGCGCGAGCACGTGCCTCCCACCCACTAGCTTGAGTTGGTGCGCGTCCATTACTACGCCGCGCATAGTTCCTGCACTAGACGTGGCTACTGACGATGGTATGTATGGTAAATCAGCAGTTCTCAGTTCTACCTGTGTGTCTTGTTATCTCCTACGTTATTGCGGCGGGGGTTGCGGGGGGTGCGCGGGCCGTAGTATCCGCGCTAACACGTGCCTGCCGCCGACTAGTTTGAGTTGGTGCGCGTCCATTACTACGCCGCGCATGGTTCCTGCACTAGATGTGGCCGCTGATGATGGTATGCCCTAGTAAATCAGCAGTTCTCAGTTCTACCTGTGTGTTTATTCTTTTACTGATTGTGGCACCTCGTTATTGCGGCGGGGGCTGCGGGGGATGCGCGGGGCGTAGTATGCGCGCGAGCACGTGCCTGCCGCCGACTAGTTTGAGTTGGTGCGGGTCCATTACTACGCCGCGCATAGTTCCTGCACTAGACGTGGCTACTGACGATGGTATGTATGGTAAATCAGCAGTTCTCAGTTCTACCTGTGTGTCATGTTATTCTTCTATATACGTTATTGCGGCGGGGGTTGCGGGGGGTGCGCGGGGCGTAGTATCCGCGCCAGCACGTGCCCTGCCGCCGACTAGTTTGAGTTGGTGCGCGTCCATTACTACGCCGCGCATAGTTCCTGCACTAGACGTGGCTACTGACGATGGTATGTATGGTAAATCAGCAGTTCTCAGTTCTACTTGTGTGTGTTGTTATTCTTCTACGTTATTGCGGCGGGGGTTGCGGGGGGTGCGCGGGGCGTAGTATCCGCGCGAGCACGTGCCTCCCACCGACTAGTTTGAGTTGGTGCGCGTCCATTACTACGCCGCGCATAGTTCCTGCGCTAGATGTGGCTGCGGACGACGGTATGCCCTGGTGGAATGAATAGTACATCAGCAGGGTCGCAATAACGGTCTAGTTTTGGAATGAGACAGTTGTCCGTGTCAGTAATTTCTAAGTATCGCTGTAGCACACACGCACATAATACAGTGTGTTACCGGCAAGCGGGCATTTATTCAAACTGGTGAATCTAGGCATCTATACGAACATCTTTACTATGAGGCCATCTGTGAAATGAAATCACAAAAAATAAGCTGTTCCATAGAAAAGCAGACATACGCAGACAAAATGTATAGAACAGCCGATTTTCTTTTTCGTGATTTCACAGATGGCCCCATAGTAAAAGATGTTTGTATAGATGATTCACCAGTTTGAATAAATACCCGGCTGTCGGTAAAACACTGTATACCTTATAAATACAATGCATTAGTTGAAATCGGAAAATTAAAATTGTGGCATAAGTAACCGCAAAACTTTGCAAGTAGCCAAAAGTGTGTGAATGTTATTATAAGCAAAAAATGACAGTGTAATTCTGTGCATTTTCGCCAACAATTTAACAGAGAATGTTCGTCATGCAAATAAACTATTTTCATGAGGTAGCGGCTAAGAATACTGCCACCCCTTGTCCACTCAGGGTGTTTCGTAAAAGGCAACGCAATTTTTGAACTCGACTGAATATCTGTCGACTACGGTCAACCGAATAGTGCCGGTGATACTACTTAAAATAGCATTCCCAAAGAGGGTTGACGTTAGGCAGGCGGTCGGTCATGAAACCATTCCAAATCCTTTTTGTTCTCTTAACAAAACATGTTGCGACGACCCTAAATGATTTGCGGTAGGCCGATGATTTTGTTATGGACATCCTCTGTTAACTTGTTGCGTAGTAAATTCAAGGCGAAACCTCATGCAAACCGTTTCATTCCCACTTTTGGTTTTTACTGTCCACATCATATGATAGTTCAATGTTAACTGGTCTTATAGAGTGGTTAATGAATGGTTAGAAAATCCTGGACATTCAATTTTACGACGGAACTCTGTTTGGGCTCTCAGGTAGACAAACATAATAAAATACCTCACCTCTCCCGAGGCTGGGTGCCGTGGGGAAGCACAAAAGGGTTAAATGTCTCCCTAAGAGCCCAAACAAAGTTCCGTCGTAAAATTGATGGTCCAGGATTTTCCAATCAGAAGCCGTAATAACCACTCATTGCCCACTCACTTATAGGTTGTAGGTCAGAACTTTTCGATGAAAAACCAGGTTTGATTGAATTATCATAAAAAGGACGATTAGAGTTTAGCGAGTGGTAATGGTTATAGCTCGATTCAAACCATGCGAATGTACCTGTTGTAACTTTAGGCCTTGCGCGAGTTTTACTTGTTGTAACGTGTTCACCTAAAATTGTAATAATTTTGTACTAAGTATGACTTGCGCAGGTAAAGAATGGAACCCGAATTTGGCAACATTGTTGTTTGCCTCTCCATCATATTATATGACATATGAGCAGGATGTCAACAAAAACGTCGCCAATTCGGAATCCATTCTTTATCTGCCCAAGTTGTAAATATTTAGTCTATTTATTACGGTTCGAGTACACAAAACACTCAGAAGTGCAATTCTGGGCGTTTTGCACTTTGGCACGTTTGGGACGTAAAAAATTAGCAAATAATGTGAGGTTTTTCATGGGATGATAAATTAACAGTCAAATTACCTGTTGGAGTTTTAGTAATGGCGCCGAAGTTGTCGATGTAGTAACTGATTGAGCACCTAAAACGAAAAATATCCATCAGGGATTTGCCAGTAAACATGATGTTACTGAACATAAAACATTATTTAAAAAAGCAGATGTATTAAAAAACAAAAACCCGACTGCAGTAATTTACAAATTCGCCATCTTGAATTTATGAACTGCTATTATAGCCAGTGTCACTCGCGCTGCTGACTAATTAAATGTCATCTTACATGTCAAAATCCACCCAGCTGTTTGGGCTGTACCTACCCCGTAAAAAATAAATTCTTGATACATACATACCCTCGAAAAACATAACCCTTCTGAGGAAGTCGGGTAACAAATAAAAATGGACCACCTGTCTATCTACATACCTATGTTGCTTAAAACTATAGTTTGTGAGGTAGCAGTCCCACCAGTGGACGTTATTCGTATCGCACTGCCATCTCCTTGCTGGAAAAGAAAGTTATAAATAGTAGTTTTTATAACAAGGGAATAAAGTGATATATTTAGGGCGAGGGCGCTATTTTGAATCATGAGCGGAACGAGGGATTCTAGAGTAAAATCCCGAGCGTAGCGAGGGATTTTAAAGTAAAATCGTGAGTGAAGCGAGGGATTCAATGTAAGTCGCCCGAGAATAAATAACTTTATACCCGAGTGATACATACTACTTTTCATCCCCCTCTATGAGAAAAGCAATAAATACTTACTTAATCTACGAAGTTCTTTAAATATTGCTTGCTATTATTCATTATTTTACAATACATCATATAAATTGCGTTATAAATATCCAATATTTACAAAATCATTATCACACATTTCATTTCATATTATTGCAATATAATTGAGGTTATATTGTTGTTGCCCATTGCCGGCCAGTTATCGCGCCAAAAGAAAAATAAAATTTGACACATTACTTTTTAATTTCAAATTTTGCTAGGAATTAGGTCTTTTATAAGCTAAATACTCGGTGTAAAATACTCAATAAAATAGCAGATAACAGGTAGTGTTGCAGAGAAAAAACCCATAAGTATGTAGTAAATTTTCGATTGATTGGCTGCAAGTATTTGTGTTCCAAATTCAAATGAATTTTAATCCCTTGGGATTAAATGACCTATTTTAATCCCACTTATGTGCGACCAAAGCGTAGTTTTTTGAATAGAGGGGATGAAAAGGTTTTTTTCAGATACTGAAATAAAAGTGTGTAAAAGAGGACAGTCTACTTTGTAGTTTTTACAGTTAAGTAATGAACTCAATTTGTTTGAAAATGTTAGACGGGAATAATGAAAGCTAACAGAGGATTTATTATTGTCTCCTTGAAAATATCAGGTAATCCACATACTGGAATACTGTCACACGTAAATTCATGAACAATTCTATTTTTAAGGTTTTGATTTTCATGTGATTGATACCGTCAAGCCTAGCAAAAACTATGTTGTACGATTCAATAAACGTGAAAAGTAACAATTATTACTTTAAAATGTTACAGCCTGAAAAAATCGAAACTGTTTAGGATGGTTCACGAGACCGTACCTGTAATATCTGTATGTTGTTGTGATGCAGCGGTTTAGCAGCTGTCAGCAGTAAAGGACGGGGCATTCTTGCAGGCGATAATACTCGCATGCCCGACATCTGTAAAGCTCGGGCGCCCGCACCGCCTTCTAGAGAGATCATTTGGCCCTGGAAGGTAAGGAAAATAATTGCTAGAATACCAAATTTTAAAACACTTCCCGTGTTAGGTATAATTTTCAGAAAACTTGCAAAATTTTGCTTTGGTGGCCAAGATTTTGCTTAATTTGCAGGCTAGGATAAAACAGCGGTAGCCCAGATGATGGTAGCGAAGGCAGTACAGATGCCAAAGGTCGTAGGTTAGAATCCTGCCTGCGGTGGAAAATTTTGCTAGTTTCCCGAAAATAATTGATTACTACACACATCACTCTATAACAGGCCACTGTTGGACCTAGGCTTCCTCCGAGTAACACCGTAAGGTACGATCTAAAATTTACGCCGTCCAGGCACTACCAGTCGCTCTCAATACGGCATTTATGCACAGGATATTCTGTTGTATTCGTTGCGTTAAAAGATATGATTTTTTTTCCATAAAGTAGCGAAGTTGTGCGGCACCACTCGCCATAAGTCATATCATAATCATAAGTCCATCCGGGCGTCCAACGCTTCGTTTACCGCTTGCTTGCTTGGTCGAATTCGACTTGCATCTTAGAGATAGTGATTTAGTTTTTCAGGTACCGACTGTACTGACTGGAAAGCATATTACGTACCTACAAAAAAATCTTAAATTTTCTTACCTGTGAGTTGGTAAGCAGCTTTGCAACGATCGGCTGCAGTTTGTCCGTGGTCTGCTGTCGCTGCGCCGCCACTTTCTGCTGGTTGGCGAGTTGCACCTGCCCGCTCGCCAACTGAATCGTCTGCCCACTCGCCAACTGTATCGTCTGCCCGCCCGCCAGTTGCAAAGTCTGCCCGGACGGCAACTGGACCGTCTGCCCGGATAACTGCACTGTTTGCGGCTGGTTTATCACGTTCTGCCCCAACTGGACTGTCTGCATGTTGGCCCCCAATTGCACTGTTTGCCCGCTCGGTAGTTGCACGTTTGATGGTATCACGCTCTGGCTCGCGACTTGAACGCTTTGCCCGCTAGGTAGCTTCACTGTATGTCCGGTCAGTTGCACACTTTGTCCTCCTAACTGAACCGTCTGTCCGGCTATTTGAACTGTCTGTCCTAGTTGGACGGAAGAGATAGGTATTTGCACTGTGGACTGGGCTGTTTTGACTGTTGGGTTGGAAGTCTGTGGTCGCGGGCTTGAGGTTTTGACTTGTGATTGTGAGACTCGGATCGCTTGGGGTGAGGCTAGTTGCACGGTTTGTCCGCTAGGCAGCCGCACGCTGTGTGTGGGGAGCTGTAGGGAGGACAGTTGCAGGGTGTGGCCGGAGGATAGTTGTACAGCCTGTCCCCCAGGTAGGTGCACGGTCTGGTTGGCACTGAGCTGTACGGTGCGACCGCCTGCGAGTTGCACTGTACGCGTGGGGAGGGCTGTTGAAACGGCCGTGGGTACGCTGCTTACGACGGTTGTTGCACTTGTGCTCTGTAAGTAAATGTTGTATAAGTTAGGAACCAATGTCGTATTTTAAGCACTATTTGCGAAACACGAAAAATTATCATCCAAATTATGACTTCATTTATGTACAAAGACTTTGGTGTGGTTGTGTTTCTGAACTCAATATATCACATTAATAAAACTTAACATCGCAACCAAGACAGACTTAGTAAAGCTTTTCAAGATTACATACCTGAGCAATAGTCGTAACAGCAGTGGTTTCTTGCGCAGTGGCACGTTTCTTCGTGGCTGCAGTTCCTGAAAGTAAATTTTGACTTATTTTAGTCGAAAGGATAATATTTGTCTGTTTTAATACGGTTATTCAATATCACAGCAAACTAGAAAACTAATAGGCGCCACTTTCGAATATGCCTCTTTTCTGTGATTGGTCGAAAATTTATTATAGGTATTTGTCGAGAATTATTATTATTGGTCGAAAATAATTGTTTGATAAAATAATGTCTCTGAAAGAAAGACCAGATGAAGTAAACATTCTATGAAAGAGTTGTCGATAAATAGTAACATATCAGCAAAAAAGGCTGTCGATATAACAAAATAACATGAAAATAACCAGTCGATGAGAAGTGTCTTCGACAAAAGAACATTTGGTGAATTGGGTTTTGAAATGGGGTAGGTCATCCCATTTCAGAAGTACTGACCTGGTTGTAAAAGCGCTCTTGGAGATATGAGGGATTTGCCTCCAGAGGGCGTGGCCGGGCTTAGCACGCGCACGATGCCTCGCTTCTGGCTTGGAGTTGTCTGCTGGATAGTATAATGTGTTAAAAATAGTACATTGTATACGCGGGGAGAAAGAAACCGATTACTAACGAGGGTGTAGTTTGAGGCCCGAAGCGCAGCTGAGGGCCTCAATACACACGAGTTTGTAATCGGACTTTCTTCCAAGTAATACATAGTGCTTTATACTACACCTGCGGGGTCAGTTGTAACAGCCGCGGGGTGAATCGAAACATCCGCAAAAAATAAACTACCTAGGTACACATTTCCAAACTGTCATATGCATGCGGCGCAATTTTTAAATTCAATAACTTTCAAAACTGAATATCTTTTAAAACTGAACAACCCTCAAAACTGAACAACTTCTAAAATGAACATATGTATTTTGAAACTGAACAACTTTTGAAACTGAACAACTTTCACAATTAAACAGTTTATTAAACTTTACAACTTATAAATTGAACAACTGAATAACTTACAAAACATCACAACATAAAAACTGAACAACTTACAAAACTGAACAACTTACAAAACTGAACAACTTACAAAACTGAACAACTTTCAAAACTGAACAACTGACAAAACTGAACTACTCACAAAACTGAACAACTTACAAAACTGAACAACTTATGAAACTGAACAACTCACAAAACTGAACAACTTACAAAACTGAACAACTTACAAAACTGAACAACTTATGAAACTGAACAACTTATGAAACTGAACAACTCACAAAACTGAACAACTTACAAAACTGAACAACTTACAAAACTGAACAACTTATGAAACTCAACAACTTACAAAACTGAACAATTTATGAAACTCAACAACTTTTTAATACTAAACAATTTCAAAAACAGATCATCTTTCTAAAACTGAACAACTTTTGAGACTGAACAACTTTTGAATCTGAACAACTTTTACACCTGAACAAATTTAAAAACTGTACAACTTAAGAAACTGGACAACTTTTTAATGACAACTTCAAAACTGATCAATTTGTGGTCACCTACCTGTTCAACTGTACTAAATTCTGTGAAAACTACCACGGGAGGAAAGTGATTTGTATGGTTAATTCCCTCCCGCTAATTTGTACGTTGAACAATGACTAACGTTCCCCCCTATAGAGTGTTAAGCTATAGGTAAATTACTATGCAGGTGTAGTATAAATATATATTATTATGACGGCGCAGAATACTTTTGTTGATTTTTAATGTCGAATCGAAAATAATTTAATTGGAATTTTAGTGTGCTCATAAATATGCAGTTAATTTTATTAAAATAGTCCATCCTGTTCAAGTAGGAAGTCACTCAATTGATTTTGTAGTATTTCTGTGGTCGGTTGTAGTTTTCTGTGAGAAAAGAATGGGGCTCTGGTAGCCTCGAGTGGGGTTGTGGGCGGTGGCAACGCTGCGCTGCGACAGTCTTGTGATGTGGTTGAGATGGTGCGGACCTATGGTCGGTCCTGTTATATTTTTGGAATTGGGCGCGTAGCGTTGTGCACTCGCTTACAAATCCGCTAACTCTTTTCTATTTGTTTGGAAAGTGTCAAGAATAAATCACAGAAGTGTATTTACGTGTTTTCTATTTGGATATGCATCTTCCTGTTACCCATGGCAGCAAATGTCACAACGGATTGCTCGGCGCACCGACATATATGTATATGTAATCTCAGTACGAAATTCACTAATAATATGTAAACACTTACTGGTGTGGTGGGCGTAGCATGTACAGTGGAAGAAGCTGGCACGGCGGCGGGAGTGGACGCGGGGGGTGCGACAGGCGCTCGGAGCAATAGCGATCGCGTGCCCGCTACCAACTAAACATACAACAGAACAACTAAGTTATAAGAAAATAGAAAACATAAATATCATACTAGCTAAGTAAATTTTCGTCTGGCCGCGGAACGACTCGCGCGGACGCCGCCGGAACCATTTGCTTATTTTAAGTAATAATTTCAACATGAAAATCATTTAATTTTTATCTACACTCAGTTCGTAATATTCGTTTTACAGAATCGAAAGTACGAACGTAATGAACTGCATTACGAATATACAGCCTTTAAAAAAAACTTTCATACTACTGGCAGCTACATAAAGTAACACGATTTCTAGTATTTAAAAAAAAATAAACGATTTGACCCGCGTACCAAATTGTAAACTGTTACAATTTGACACTGGCCAACAGTAAGTCGAATGAAAAAAAAACAAGTGTCACCCGCGGCGGGACGACACTTGAAATTATGAGGACTTCTTTATTATTAAATCTTTGCTTCAAATAATTTTTCGAATTAAAATTCACCGACAAATGCTATTTAATTTTAAAATTGTTCAGTTTTTATAAGCCTCCATTTTAACGTTTAGTTAAAAAGTTACTTAAGTACAAAAGTCTTTCAGTTGGTGGTTCAGTAGATAGGCTTGCAATCGCCATAGTGCAGTGCGGAGGTTTGAATTATTTTTCATAGTTTTTCTTGTAGAGTGTAGATAAAATAGTGTATGCAACTGCAAATAATTAGGCTTTAGAATGCTCGTGTCAAACTATTATCACACTCGGCTGCGCCTCGTGTGATAAACAGACACTCTCATCCTAAAGCCTCTCGTTATTAGGCAGTTGCATAAACTACTATTATAGTTTGCTTAGTAATTAGCTACAAGAAGAGCGTTTATGATCAGCCGACCTCTAAATAAGGACTGCCGTTTACGGTCAAAAATAAACTTTTATCTTCTACTACTCTACTAATTAAAATACTTGTAGAGTAACTGGGGCGCGCTTAGCATCACCAGTTCACCAGATGTATGCTTGTAAATTAAATAATGGGAAAATTGAAAATTTCGCTAGTGACCGCCGGGGTTCAACCCGGGACTGTGGATCACCGTTCCACCGCTCTGCCAACTGAGCTACGGGCGCCTAGTGGACCCTGGTGAACTTTTCAACCTCTTGATGCTCGTCTCGAAGCGACGATTAGTCTGGCGGTCGCTAGTGAATTTTTCAATTTTCTCCTTATTTACTTTACCTTTACCTTACCTTTACATCCACAACAGTCCACTATTTACTTTATGAGAATATTATAGCGCTGTGAGTGCATTAAAAACTCCAATACAAAGGTAGACTTGCCTAGACAGTAGCCTACCTTGTTCTGTGTAAGCGTAGGCACGACGCTTGGAGTGGGCACTGGGGTTGACACTTGGATCGCTTGCGGAGTCAGAATACTGGCTGCGGATATCTGGGTACAAAATAGAATATGCGTTAGTCCTAAATATCGAGTAAACCGAGTCTAAGATAGAAGGAAAAAGAATAAACTAGCGGTCCGTTAGCGGTTTTTTCCATTTTTCCGCGGGAAAAGGCATTTTCCCGGCATGTGTTGTACATATAAACCTTCCTCTTGAATCACTCTTTCTACTGCAAAAACCACTTCTAAATCCGATGTGTGGGTAAGGAGGACTCAGCGAATTCTCGACAGACAAAGGCAAAAAGCGACTTCATTTAACACTATGTTCGTAATTCGACCTATGGTCCTTGGCGAAAGTTGTCCGTTATCACCATCTGGTTCTGAGTTTTCGCTATCGATCACATCATCTTCCTGCCCTTATCCCAATTGCTTGGGGTCGGCGCAACACGTTTTGTTGAACACAAAATCGTGTCGCAACGGATTTGGCTTAATTTTACGACCGGCCGCCTACCAGACGTCAACCCTCCTTGGGAATGCTTTTGTGGTGAATTAAACGCCACCATACGGTTGGCCCTGGCTGTTTGGGTCGGGTTTATCCCTCAGTCGCCTCTTACGACCCCCACGGGAAGAGAGGGGGTGGTGCTATTCTACTCTGCCGGCACCACACGGCCGGTCACCAAAAGAATTTTTTACTAGTGACCTATACCCTATATGTATTGATATTTGGACTCACGGTAGCTGTAGGTTCGGTTTGTTTCTGCAGCGGTCGTTGTTTGATGAGGGGCGACTTTTGCGGCGCGGTTACTACAGCCGATTGTACGACTGATGTCGAAGGTTTCACCACTGACTGTACTGGTGTCGTTTCTGCAAGAGTGGCTGGCTGCGTTGCCGGCTGTTTCACTGGTGGTTTCGCCTGTTTCGGCGAGCTGGCGGGCGGCTTTACTACTACTTGTTTAGGCACCGAGTTCTGTTTGACAGGCTTCGTGAGTTGTGCTATCACACTGGCTTGCTTTGCTGACTGCGCCATGAGACTAGCTTGCTTCGCCGCTTGAGCCATTAAGGTAGCTTGTTTCGATACGGGTTTAGTCGGGATTGGTAAAGGTTTAGGTGTGGGTAGAGGCTTTTGTAGTTTGGCAGTTTTTGGGATTGGGGGAGGTAGGTTAGGTTTGGGCGTGGAGGTTTTAGGTTGCGTTTTGGGCAGCGGTTTGGGTTTGGGCGGGGAGACGGCTATGAGTTTTCCCTTGGGTTTCTGGGGTAGTTTAGCTTGGGACTGCGTGGCCTGCATGAGTAGCTGTGCGGAGGTGATGTGGGGAGCGGTGGATGGAGTGCTGGAGTCGTCCACGTCTACGTCGGTGTCGGAGCCGTTGTCTACGACCTCCTCTACGCTGGCTACTTCCATTTCCATCTGCAAAGAAAAACGATCATATATCATACGATATGAGGCGAAAATTTTTTGTACGTCAGGAAATTGTAGTCAGTTTTAAGGCCGTGCCGTGATGCAAAAAGGGTTTTTTCAATTCAAAATACTTCCACTTGGAGACGACACCTGACTGTGGTTATTTTATATATGATTTTTGATAATATTTGCTAGATTCTCAACGTTCGCAAAACACGATTCGATTAAATTTTCTCGATAGATTTTTTTTCCAAAGATGACTCCATTTTTTTAGATTTTTTAACTTTATGCCGAAACCGTGCCGAGCTAATCAATGATTTTTCGTAAGCATAAGCACATTATACTTATCTAGTTCGTCAACGTTTGTTTTTTTATTTAAACCTTTTATTGCTGAGAAATCAATAATTTTAGATTTTCAACAATGGCTTGGTTTCAGCCATTTTGCGGACGGGTCGCTCTGTCCCTCTCTAACGCGTACGCGCGAATTGCAAACAGGCCACACCCAGCTCCGCTCTCATTCCACCGTGGCCACTGCCAGAGAGAGGTCATGTCGCACGCTACGCCGAAACTGACAGCTTTTTGTCGTAATTTCAGTTATTTGTTTATTTGAAGATTGTATAAATTTTTAGGCTTCTAAATATTTTGTAGTCAACTCTGAATAAGATACGTTACTAGAATAAGTGTATCTAGTTTTTTTTACGCCAGTTTACGGTCTTGTGCCTCCATCATCCATAATGTAAATTTGAAAAATGGGCAACATATCAAAAACAATTATATCGAGAAAGCGCAAAAAAGATTTTTTCAACGCGAAAATAGCAAAATGCAAAAAAATAAGGAAATAGGTACATTTAGCATTAGGTACGTGAACGTTTTTTTGTTCATATTTATCAAGTACTATCTATTTATATGAAAAAGTAAATTATATTTATGTTAGTGAAGAAGAATAGTTAGCTTTTTTTACCAAGGTAACGCGTACACATTATGTAGACACCTTATTGGTAGAGAGAATCAGAATCAGAATCAGAATCGTTTATTTGCCAGAATACATGATAAATAGATGTTACATTGATAAATAGGTATCCCGTACAGTATTCGACTTGTGTACAAGCATGCAAATATTTATGAATTGTCGCTTGATGAGCACTACCTCAAAACATAAAATAATACAATCAATGTCATAATAAAAATTTGTGTCAATATCTATATAAAGTGAATAAATTGAATAAGTAATTAAATAAATGAAATTGTCTACTATACAAATGTCAATGGTTTAAATAATCCTTAATACTATAAAAACATTTTTCTAACAGCCATTTAAATAATTTTGTCTTAAATAATCGTATGTCCTCTAATAATTTAATACAGTCAGGTAATTTATTATAAATTTTGATAGACATGTTATATACATTTTTGCTATACATACTAGTGTGAGAAGCGGGCTGGTATAGAAGATTAGTATACGCAGATCTTAACTGTCGTCTAGAAACATCTCTTAAACTTCTGTAAAAACTATGATTTGTCTTCACAAATATGCACATCTCATATATATACATACAGGGTAGCGGATGTATTTTCAACTCCTGGAACAGTGGTTTACAAGAGTCACGAAACCAAGCATTACAGATAGCACGAATGCACTTCTTTTGCAACTTGAACGCTCTTTCTCTATCAACAGAACTTCCCCAAAGAATCACACAATATCGAAGGACAGAAGACACGTATCCATGATAAGCTGCAAGGGCAGCTTCCTTGGACACTGTATTTGTAAGTCTTTTCAGTGCGTATACAAACCGGTCGAGCCTGAGACATATACCGTCTACATGTTGTTTCCAGTTCAGATGTTCGTCTAACGTTACTCCTAGGAACTTAAATGACTGCACTTGTTCTACGGGGTTGTTGTTGTGAGCGACTGATAGAGGCGTCTTACTGGAATTGTACGAGCGAAACTGCATAATTTTAGTTTTTTCTACATTGATCTGCAAGCTATTTTGGTGCATCCATTTTATTATTTCAGATAAGGCGGTATTTATTGTTGTTTGCCACGTTAGCTTGTGATGACATTTTATGAGCAGTGTTGTGTCATCTGCAAAAGGATGCACTGATGCGAGGTATTTTGAGGTAGGTCGTTAATATAGAGCAAAAACAGAAGTGGGCCGAGTATGCTTCCTTGCGGAACCCCGGAGTTATTTACTCTAATTTGAGATTTGAACTTCTTCTGCACTTTAATGTTACCCTCTTTAACAATCTGTGATATCTCAGTGTACTGTCTTCTGTTCGTTAGAAATGACTCTATCCAATCATGAGCTCTTCCCCTGATTCCGTACAGCTCTAGTTTTTGCAACAATATCTTATGATTAACAAAATCAAAAGCTTTGCTCATATCGAGAAATACAGACACAATAGGCGTTTTACTATTTATACAGTCAGTGATAGTTTTTATAAGGGTAAAACAGGCAAGTGCAGTTGATCGTCCTTCTCTAAAACCAAACTGTTGGGGGTTTAAAACATTATATTTTGACAAAAAGTCATGCAATCTAACGCTCATAGCTCGTTCCAGGATTTTTGACATTATTGGTATGAGCGTAATGGGTCTATAGTTGTTCAGATCGTTTCTTTCACCTTTTTTAAAAAGAGGTTTAACAACTGAAAGTTTAAGTTTATCTGGAAAAGTCCCCGTGTCGAAGGATAAATTTATAATATGAACCAGTGGCTTGCAAAAGGATGTGGCACAGAGCTTTATTATTTTGGTGTTAATGGCATCGTAACCACAAGCCATAGTATTTTTTAAAGATAACATTATTTTTAATAATTCGTCGTTGTTTATTGGTCTTAGAAATATTGTGTTTGCAATTCGCGTTAAATTATTATAATTATTGTTTTTAGGAGAGATAGAGTTACTTTTATGTGTTATGTCAATAAAATAATTATTAAAAATGTCACTTATCTGTTGAGAATTTGAATAAATTATGTCATTTGATTTAATTTCTTTTATTTCATTATATTGTATGTTTTTAGGAATGGAAGAATGTATCGTATTCCATGTTGCTCTACATTTATTTTTGTTATTTTTAACATATCTAGTGTTACTTAACTTTTGCGAAAATAATAAGCATTTACTCAAAAGTTTGTTATAGTTTCGATATTTTATTTTGTTGGATTGTTTATTTTTATTGACCATTTTATATTTCAGGTACAGGTGACGTTTAGTTTTGCTAGATTTTCTTAATCCCTTAGTAAGCCACTTAGATTTAATGGGAAAATTATTTAGTTTGACTTTTATCAGGGGAAAGCAGAGTCCATGAAAAAGTAATATGGTATCATGAAACTTCTCAAATGCGTCGTTTAGTTCTGTAGTGGATAGAACCTCTGAAAAAGAGAGAGCCGACATACATTCGCAAAACTTGTCAATATTGTATTTACTGTAGTCATACCTATTTTCAAACCAAGTTATATACCGCGGCTTCTCCTTTGCTCTTATTGTGATCATCTGAGCAGTTTCGTGATCCGATAAACCAAGAGCAAGTACATCCGATTTCACACCTTTAATGTTGCTGGCTATATGATCAATGCACTTGTTCTGCCTTGTTGGTGATTTTATATGTAGTAAAATGTTATGATTTTGTAGAGTTCTAATCAGGTTTTTGGAAGAGGTGGATGATGTCAGAGTATCTATGTTCCAGTCCCCACAAATTATAATCTTTTTGTTTCTAAAAGAATTAGTTAGGTAGAGAAGTAGTTTGTCCAGTTTAAATAGAAACACGCCTACGTGTGCTTTAGTTTTTACTGGTATACGGTAGATGTTTACTATAATCATATTCAAATTAATTATTTCGATGCCACAGCACTCAAAATAATCTTTAACTGCTAAACCTGATGGTATTTTAAGAGATTTAAAGTCCCAACATTTTTTCACTAAAATGCAAGAGCCGAGAAGTGTTGATGCATGGAATCTCCTCTAATCAGTCGCATTACTTTGAACGAGTTTGCCGATACCTACTCTAAATTTTGATACCTCTCTTGGATGTGACATTGGCTTAGTGGCTAGAGTGAGTGAATTCTTTTGCATACTAATAAACTTTGGGTACTCGGATCAAATCCCCGAGATATAGTTTTTTTGTATTTATTTTGTTGGATATTTTGAGGTTTTCTCTTTTTACACTCTTACTTTAATCATAAATTCTTAATACTTATTACTTTTTCTTTCATGTTTTTTTTTAACTTGATGAAAGATTATTGGATTATTATTTATTGCTTATTATCAATGAAAACCATCATAATTACATGAACATATTCACAAAATAATTTTTTATATTTACCTATAGATTAGATTAGATATTTACAGATTTTTAAATTGCGAAAATATCTGCCACAGACGTCACAGAGACTTTGGCACAGAGTACATAGAGTCGCCAATACATTATTTAAATTTGATGACCAAACAATGTACGTACCTATCAAAAATTTTTTTTTACTTGTTATTATTAGTAATGACTTACACAGATAGTCAATTTTTAAATATATTTATAGGTACTAAAATTTCTATACAATGAAATTTGACTAGTGTAGATAAGGTTCAACTTTCCTCAAGGAACAAAGGTAGAAATATAAAAAAAATTTTGATCTCCACTAGTAACTCAAAAATATCAGCTGGTTGGCAACTTTGTTTGTATGGGAGGTACATTTTTTTCATATTTCGACCCATGTTCGCTGGACAAACTACAAAGTTGATTCTTATACCAGCCCGATCTGAGATTTCACTATCAGCCACTAGTAAAATTTCACCTAATATAATTTAGCATTGAATTCTAACACTACTTCCAGTACCTAGATACATACATATTTTTTAGCAATATTGGAAACCCGACCTTCAGTTGAGAAATGTCAATTATTACTAAAAGGGACAATGATAATGACATAAGTGTGAATATACAGCAGTGCAGATGCCGAAGGTCGCATGTTCAAATCCTGTCAGCGGTGGAAATTTTATTGTCTATCTGGGGGCACGGCAGTGCCCCCGCCGAGTCGAGCGCAAAGCAAACACTACCGTACCATCCTTTACTGGAACAATTTGGCCGCATTTTCAGGCCCCTATCTCGTCGTAAGATATAATCACATACATAAAAGCCAAAATTTCAAGTCCGTAGTTCATTTAGTTCCGAAGTTAAGCAAAGGCAAAGTTTCAGATTTTAGACAGACACTCACTCACTCATGATCATCAAAATAGAACTAGTGCTTCCCATAAACTCAGAGAGCTCAAATTTAGTACGGAGTTAGATTTTAATGACCACATAAAGGAAAACTTTAAAAACTAGGATAATCGAAGGTTAGGCCAGGCACACCTCTAGGAGCCCAGCTACACCATAGGAGATACAGATATGACTTCAAAGCAAAAGTTGTTCACCTTGATGGAATTCTTCTATAAAATAAGTGAAATCCCACCAAAAACATTCTGTAAAAAAGTAGCCAAGTCTCGATGAAGCTGCTTGTTTATCTCTAAAAATAATCAAATCTAGGCAAAGTCATGCCAAGTCTAAGGTTCCTTGATACTATATCTTTAATACGACTGGCCGTTGAACGTTACGTTTACATACGGTTTGTGGATACAATTTAACGGCCAGTCGTATAAATTTAACTATATGAATAAAGAAATAGCATCAAGGAACCTTAGACCTGGCATGACTTTGCCTAGATTTGACTTTGGCTAATATTTCATCAAATATATTTTTATTATTAATAATAAATAAACTAGCCTGATGAGGTACAGAGCAGACTGGAAAATGGCGGGAAAAGCTGGAGAGTGTTGGCCTGAGAAACGGCAGAACGGAGACTGAATAAAAGAAATGTTTTGTGATTTCGGCGGTCTCTCCGGCTATGCTCCGGTAGCGCTAAATGGCGTTACCTTACCAGTCTGCTCCGACTTCAGGTACCTCGGTTCACTTTTACAAGGCGATAGTGAGATAGACCGGACTATCAAGCACAGAATAAATGCAGGATGGATGAAATGGCGACAGGTCACGGGCACAGTGTGTGACCCCCGAATGCCCCTCAAACTGAAGGGCAAGATTTACAAGACGGTGGTCAGACCTGTCGTCATGTATGGATCTGAGTCTTGGCCTACAAAAGTGACGGATGAAAGACGATTACATGTATCTGAAATGAGAATGTTGAGATGGATGTGTGGTGTGACAAGAATGGATAAAAAAGGAATGAGTATATTAGAGGAAGTTTAAAAGTTGCACCTGTGACAGAAAAGTTAAGAGCTAGCCGTGAAGAGGGATGGAAATCATGTGACGAAAAAGGTAATGAATACGAATGTGGATGGACGCAGAAGGAGAGGAAGGCCTAAAAAAGTTTGGATGGATTGTGTAAAAGATGATATGAATCACAAAGGTGTAAACGAAGATTTTGACGGCTGATGAATGGAACAGAAAGACATGTTGCGGCAACCCCAAATAAATTGGGATAAGGGCAGGCAGATGATGAGTAGAAACCCTACAAAACCCTAAAAATGGCTATGCCAGTCGGTATCTTTTCAATAAGACTACTATAAAATATTTTTTTTATAACTCGGACATTAATGCCTAGTCCTCTGATATGATTGCCTAGGCATTTATGACGTTGTGGACATCGTTGCGTAGGTCTCCGTCTCATTGATTTATGTCTAGTGACGTCATACATGTGAGCCCGGTCGTGCGTTGTTAGCCTATTTAAAAAAATTATATAGGAACTAATAAACGTATACAAGTAAATTTATTTCAGTGAATTTTAACTCATTTTAAAAACTATACGACAAAAACCTACACCTACTGTAATTTATTGTAGGTTTTGAGTGTTGATCACTAGCGAAATATCATTTTACAATAAAAAAAATCTACTCCGTTCCATAACCCCATTCAGATAATTTTAAACGCAAGTTCTAGGTTTTTAGTATTGTTCACTAGCAAAATTAAATGTTACAAGTAAAAGAAAATATCTACTCCATTCCATCTCAATTCTCACTTTTTGTTTCATGAATTCCAAAGCTGCAAAGCTGTTTATAGTTAAAAGTACCTACTTATACCCGCACACCCGAAACGCACTCACCGAATTTTGGATGCTTTGTATGAAAATCTATGGAACCTCGGAAATATTGCCGAACCGCACGCGCCGAATCGAACGGATTCCCCAGCCAGTGCTGATCATAGACTATAATGATGATGACTATGACGTTGTCGATGCACAAAATTATATACAAGTTTAACTTGAAATTATAACTTTCCACATGTAATAGTTGAGTGTAAACACTGTAATCGGGGTTTGGTTGATATTTTGGATCCATTTCATGAAGAATCTAATAATATATAAGGAAATAAACGAAAAAGAAAACACGGGCGTATAAACTAAACTTTGTATGCTGACTGTAGCAGCGCTGTCAGCTGTCAAGTGCCGCCATTTATATTCCCCTTCTTTAGTGGAACGGATTATACTTTATATCCTCGTTACAATTTGCCAGCAAAAACACCTCGTCATGCTGAACAATTTTTAGTTTGAAGCCATTACAATAACTACATGAACAATAGTAAAATTCAATTACTTGACATTCTGTTACCTTAACATTTACACATTTGGACAAAATGTTTTCTGCTTCTTCTTTACATTTTATCACGTTTACATTCTAGCAATTTGCCATTCTGCTACTTTGACGTTTAGTCATTTTGCCTTTCTGCACATTCTACTTCCTTGAACAATAATATTTTTAAAACGTTGAACTAGTGGCACCTATGATATGCTCACAAGTTTTGTTCCACCGTAGAACCAGTGGGCAAAAATATTTCCACCTATTGTTGCCTGCCGCATGCAACTTTCCGAAAAGTACACATACATGGCAAAATTATTCATTAAACTGGGAGGAAAGTACTTACTTGGCAACACCGATTCGATTCGATGCAGCTGTGCTTGCTGCTAAGTGTGCTAAGCCATCCGCATTATTCGGCGCGTACGGTGAGTGCGTTGCCTTGCGGGTGTTCGGGTATATTTACTTTCACCTGTTTTAGAAGTGTATTTGTTCAAAGCTTTTCCCCTAGGTGGCATTGCACTAATTTGTTCCACAATTGATCAACAGATGGCTAATTATTGTAAATTTACTTGGAAAGAAAAGTTTTGACATCTTGACCCCCGCAAAGGGAGCACCCCCTGGGGGCGTGGCTAAAACGGTGCTGGCGGCTTCGATGCAGCACCTTAATAATAATGGGAAGAAATTGCAATTTAGCCCCATATATTGCAGGTATTTTGGTTCGGAAATACGTAAAAATGGCTCTCATAAAAATATGTATTGGATACAAAAGTATTCTTTATGAGGCATTACACGAAAAAATAATTACACAAAGCGTAACTTGTAGAACCAAATGCTTTTCAATTATTTGCAATACCGTATCTTCTTTTCTATATCCTATGTGTCTTACACTAATATTATTGACTTAGAAATTAGGATGTCTCGTACTCGTACACGTGTGGTGCTTAGAATAGCATCACCCCATTTCTACCCGTAGGTATCGTAAAAGACGTCTAAGGAATGAATCCAGGTAATGGGCAGCAGCGTTCCCTGTGAATATCTACAACACCTTGCACTGCGCTCGCCAATCCGCATGCCCATATCCAGCAGTGGACTGTTGTGGTTGAAGTAGTGTACTCGTATCCGACTTTTTCACGGAATATCCTTGCACATTAATTTCTCATACTTAAGGCGTTTTTGCACTACAAGTGCACTTTATTTTACACTGAATTTTACTGTCCGGCATTCCGATCTTTTACGGTCCGGTGTGGTGTGAAAAAACTAAACTGGTATTGGAATTGGCTTATGCAAATAGGCGCGTCCACACTGCGCGAGGCAAATGCTCGCAAGGCATACGCTCGTGTGGCAGGCGAGCCAATTCGGCCCAATTTGGATGCTTACGTTTGAGTTGCCTGCACGCGCTCGCCCGAGCATGACCTTGGGTGAGCCCGACAATTGCCTCGCGCAGTGTGGACGCGCCTAATGTCGGACAGTAAAATTATGTATAGTGCACAAGCTAGTATATAGATTAATGGCGTGCCATACCGGACCGTAAAAAATCGGAATACCAAACAAAAAAATTCAGTGTGAACAAACTTACACTATGTGGAGGGGTATGATGCATATGCCTGGCGGGCGGCGGCGGGGGTGCGGGCAGCGCGGGTGCGGGTGCGGGGGGCGGGGGAGGCGGGGCGGCGGCGGCGTTCTTGGCCGCGCGGCTGCGACTGCTAGCTGATTTGATCCAGTCTTCTTCGGATCTGTTTAGGAAGAAACGTGATAGATTTTAACTTGGTAAGTAAGTAAGAAAAAACAGTTTATTGCACATTTAAAGCACTGATACATAATAGGCCTTATCGCTTAAAGCGATATCTACCAGACAACCTATTCACTAGGCAAAACATTTGTCTCGCGATATGTAGCGCAAGTAATGTGACAAAATGGTGGTAAATTATGAATTTCGCGGGATAAATATCGCCAAGTGGAAACTCGCTTTTTTTGCTCTTGTATTGAATTTTTGTTATTTTTTATTTCACAGCAAATTTATTCAAAGTAAGTTTATCACGTAAGCCACTCGACGATGCCAGATCGATGAGCTCTGGTGTCAGAGAATTGAAGCATCTTCTTGTTCAATATGTTTATGTTTTTGACCCACATTCACAAACATTCAAGCAAAATCTTCACAGTCGAAAATCGCTAAAATAAATAATTACCTGTGCCTATGCAAGTACGTCCACACCGCTGTTATCTGGTCGAATTTGACGAACGGGTCGCGTTTCGTGGAGTGCATCCTGTCGAGAGCTGTCGATACCGCTGACAGGAGAGCTTGGTCCGTGCACGGGACCAGCAAAGTTCGGTCCAATTTGGACGCCTCATAAATTAATAGGCAAACTTCTGAGACGCGTTGATTTTTTGGTCGTTTGCCGCGCGAGGCAATGAGCACCCGAGCAGCCTCGCTCAGTGTGGACACGCCTATTGATACACATATTACCGTCTATTTTTGTTGGTGTACATAGTTTCTTATATGGATCATAGCCGTCTACGCTTATTGTGAGCCATCGAATCGACAGGCAACTCATGAACTCTGGTGTTCGAATCTTTGAATCGCTTGTATGTCATGTGATTCATAAAAACATTCAATATAAATAAGCTTCATAATCACCTATGCCTATGCAAGTACGTCCAAACGGCGGTTCTCTGGTCGAATTTGACAAACGGGTCGCGTTTCGCGGAGTGCATCCTGTCGAGAGCTGTCGATACCGCGGAGAGGAGAGCTTGGTCCGTGCACGGGGCGAGCAAAGTTCGGTCCAATTTGGACGCCTCATAAATTAATAGGCAAACTTCTGAGGCGCGTTGATTTTGGCTCATTCGCCCGAGCACGAGCATGCGTTGGCTCGGATGAGCAACATAATTTTTTGGTCGTTTGCCGCGCGAGGCAATGAGCACCCGAGCAGCCTCGCTCAGTGTGGACACGCCTATTGATACAAATATTACCGCCTTTTTTTATTAGTGTACATAGTTTCTTATTATATGAATCAGATCATACCTGTGAAAGTTTATTGTGAGCCATCGATTCGACAGGCAATCCATGAACTCTGGTGTTCGAATCTTTGAATCGCCTGTATGTCTTTATATTCATTAAAAACCAAAAAATCTTAACAGTTAAACACAAAATGATCTTCATAATTACCTATGCCTATGCAAGTAGGTCCACACCGCTGTTCTCTGGTCGAATTTGACAAATGGATCGCGTTTAGCGGAGTGCATCCTGTCGAGAGCTGTCGATACCGCTGACAGGAGAGCTTGGTCCGTGCACGGGGCGAGCCATTGGGACATTCTGGAAAAGAAAACTCAATAAGTGGTCGTCCAACAAATTGGTAAGGTCGGTGTTAAAGAAACATTACCTATCTATTGGGATTGTAATGCACTCACAGTGCTATATTATTCTCACAAGTGAAAATAAGAAATAGAAAAAATGTCATACATCGACCGGTTTCATCATATGGTTTGAATTCCACTCATAATGTGGACTAACCATGTAGTAAGTTCTAAAATACTTGCTACAGATGTCGCTGGGTGTCGTAAAAACCGACTAAGGGATATTCATCCAGGGAATGGGCAGCAGCGTTCTCTATAAATGCATCATCTAACACTGCGCTCGCCAATCCGCCTGCCAAGCGTGGTGAGTATGGCAATACCCCCCGATAGGGGGAGGCCCATGTCCAGCAGTGGACTGTTGTGGCTGTTATAGTTATAGTAGGGAAAAGCCATGATCCATTTCGAGTCGCTGAGCCAGTGGAGTTAGGTATGGAAAAGCCCATGTCCAGCAATAATGGTCTGTTGATACATACATAGGTATATCATGCCTATATCCCATGCATCTGCTGTCACGTACATACAGATATATACACGCCTATATCCTATGCGGCGTAGGCAGAGCGTAAACGTCTGTTGATACTTACTTGATGAGTGTAACCACATCGTGCCTGGTGCCTTCGCCATTAGGCAGCCTCGCCACCGCGTCCCGAACTAAAGCTAGGAAGCTCGCATGCCTCGGCCGCTCCGCTACCAGCAGGGCTGCGTTACCCGCGCATGTCATAGACACTCGCGCGCACGGCCCTACTACTGAACGGTACCTGGTGGCAAAGAACATACAAAGTTAATAAAGTTAGAAACGTCTTTCGTCTTTATGAAATTTACGACTTTCTTTGATTCTTCTTTACCAGGAAACGTATTTTTAATTTTTGCTTGATATTTTTGCGTATATTTTCTATTGCACACCTACGCCCTTTCTACAGAACACCGACAAAATACGTTAGACAATTTCGCATTAAAAAAAATACGCTTTCGGATTCTGAACTGGTGGCCTTTATATATTATAGTGATTATTATTGAGCCCAGTTGAATTAAGTATTTAGTGGAAAGTCACCAGTCTTCGTATATTTCGTCAATACAACAATAAACAAATGCATCATATTCATACCCGTGTTGTACGTAGGTGTACGGTTTGGCGGCGGCTGCGAAGCGCTTCCTCTCCTGAGCCTTGAACTTGGCAGTCCAGAGTCTTTGTATCTTTCGTCAATACAACAATGAACAAATGAATCAAATCCATACCCGTGCTGTACGTAGGTGTACGGTTTGGCTGCGGCTGCGAAGCGCTTCCTCTCCTGCGCCCTGAACTCGGCAGTCTCGGCGCTTGTGGGGGCGCGCACCACCCACGATGTGGGGTATCTGTGGAAATAAACATGGGCACTGGAGTTGAATGCTATGTATGCATGAATGAAAGACTTTTACTATGGGATTCCCGAGGATCCCAATACATGTCCCAAAGAAAAAGAAAACATACATTTTGATCTAGTAGTTGTTTTCGACAGCCGATGTGGAGCAGTGGTTAGTACGACTGCCTGCGACGCAAAAGGTGAACCCGGAGGTTCAATGCTCGTGTGATAAATATCAACTTTATGAGTGACGTCACTCATATAGTTGATATTTATCACTTTGTGAATTTGTTCCCAGTCTGGTCAGGACATTGCAGGCTGAACCAACTAATTGTCCGAAAAGCAAGGTGGTTCCGTGCTTCGGAAGGTCACGTTAAGCCCTCGATCCCGGTTGCTGTCTATGATCATTTGGGCGGCGGTCGTTACACAGAGGCCTGCTACTTGTAGTATTAGTACTTGAAAATCTCTTACACCAGGGTTATTCAGGTCGTTGGACGACTCGGTGTCCCATACGAAAAGAAAAAGAAAGAAGACCAACCATTTTGAACTACATTGTACAATTAGATTAATTACACACGAAATGAAAACCCACTCGAAGAAGCAGTAGTTGTTTAATTTTCTAGCAGCCGAAATTTTGGATATCTAAATGAAGTTTCTTTACAGTGTACTTTAATCAGAGTACTGTGACAGACTTCACTTTCTTCGTAACTTACTTATGCGGCGGGGGGTCGGCCGGCGGGGGAGGAGGCGCGGGGGGCGTGGCAGCGCGCAGCCATCGCTCACATAACCTCCCTGAAATAATACATAGATACGTAGTAGGTTAGAAAGGGCTAACCAATGGTTATCGCGCTATTCACCGGTAATGGAAACAAACCTATATATAACTGTTTAAACCTCCGCATACCAGGTGAAAAATTGGGTTTATAAGGTTGAGTTTTATAGGCACCAAGTTCAAACTTAAATTTTGTTCAAATTTGATGTAGCACATAAGGCTTTACGAAGTTTTACTTATTTGTTGTGATTAAATTGAACACCAATCAGTTATCTACACTAATATAATAAAGAGGAAAACTTTGTTTGTTTGTTTGTATGTATGTAATCGATAAACTCTAAAACTACTGGACCGATTTCCAAAATTCTTTCACTATTAGAAAGCTACAACATCCCTGAGTAACATAGGCTACTTTTTACCACGGGGAAATTCCTCATTCCTACGGGAAAACGGTTAGCAGCAGGAAAACGGGGAAATAAAGCAGATATTACCCAAATTAGCCAAACCGCTTTACCGATCCTCGCGAATTTTGGCACTGATATTACTATCATATAAAAGACGGACATGGTCAGCCCTCGAGGATCTGGAGTACCTGATGAAGACCACCAGCATCCCATATAAACTATAAGAGATACGGTCATGGCTTCATAGAAAAAGTTGTTCACCATGACGGGCCGCTTCTGCTGGCACATGGTCATCGAGGATCTGGAGTACCTGATGTAGACCACAAGCATCCCATCTAAACTATAAGAGATAGGGTAATGGTTTCAAAGTAAAAGTTATTCAGCACGACAGGCTGCTTCTGCTGGCACATGGTCACGAGGGTCTGGAGTACCTGATGTAGACAACCGGCATCTCATCTAAACTATAAAAGATTCGGTAATGGCTTCAAAGTTAAAGTTATTCAGCATGACGGGCCGCTTCTGCTCGCACATGGTCACTAGGGTCTGAAGTACCTGATGTAGACCACCCGCACCCCATCTAAACTTTATTAGACTCGGTAATGGCTTCAAAGGTAAAGTTATTCCGCATGACGGGCCGCTTCTACTGGCACATGGTCACGAGGGTCTGGAGTGCCTGATGTAGACCACCAGCATCCCATCAAAACTATAAGAGATACGGTAATGGCTTCAAAGTTAAAGTTATTCGCCATGACAGGCCGCCTCTGCTGGCACATGGTCATGATGAGTAACTTCTGCTAGAATGGATTAATGGACTTTTTACTACGGGCAAAGATCCCATTTCTACGGGAAAACAGGTAAGTAGCAGCGAGTGAAACCGCTGGGCGGGCCGCTAGTTAATATTATAATTAATGACAAGATATCGTAAACGAGTCAATTAATTAATTCAAAAAGTTTATTGTTTGGGGTCTGTGGACCTCGTATGCGGAATCGAACTTTTGCGGTCACACAAGTCCCAAAATTATTGTGAACACTTCGGGATTCTTTCCTGTCTTAACACCGAACTACCTCAGATGTTGCATTGCTTGTGAACCAATAACTGAGCGTAGTGTTGTTAGCTCCTACTGTACATTACCTAGTATAGCGTCCCCGTCCCGGCCCGCGCCGATCCACTGGTACACCTAAAATCAGGAAAAAATTTAGTGGAAGCTATCTAGGTTTATTTAGGCACTGCAATGTTCTGCCTATTAACATTAAAAAAGACGTAGTTCTTCTTTGCGAGAACTATTTCAAATTTCATAATAATAAAATTCATCATTACAAGAATACCCGTCAAACTGCTTTGCAAAAGTTGGTCACAATAGGCGCCGTCAACCATTACGGAAAACATACGACGGATTACATCGTGCCTAGATTAATAAATGAGCACTTACCGATTGACTTTCGAAAAGAATTAAATGAGAATAATGTTAAACGTAAAATTAAAAAATTGTTCACAACAAATCTGCAACAGAAAAATGAGGCAAACGGTAGCAGCCCGTGCGCGGGACATCGCATGCGGGCGGGTAGGTGGTCCTGGCGACCGGTTTTTTAGAATAGGCTGGCCGATGGGTACCTACCTACTAAACTACTGAGCCTATGCCTATGCGCGCTCGGTGTTTGCGTTGTGTATTATGTATGATACCTACTTAGTTACAATACAAGATATTTTTTCTAATGTATAAATATGTAGTAGATTTAAGTATTTTTTAAGAGGAATGTGCAGCACACAGATAAACTTTTTTGTGTAGTTTAAGTGTGTCAAGAATATAAGAATAATGTATACTTATTAAATAAATGGATTTATAATAAAAATAAAAACCTGCGACTCAGGCATGTACTGCAAGTAAGGCACGAAATCGTCAGGATGCGGCCCGCGCTCGCCCGCCAGGAAACTCAGCGCTGAGTCCAACTCGTGCGACCAGTCCTCCATTACTGAAACAAAAACGATATTTATCAATATCATCATCTGCCTGCCCTTATCCCAATATTTGGGGTCGGCGCAACATGTCTTTTTTCCATTCATCTCTAGCAGCAGTCAAATCCTCACTTACACCTTTATTTTCCATGTCGTCTTTTATACAATCCATCCAAACTTTTTTAGGCCTTCCTCTTCTTCTGCGTCCATCCACAGTCATGCTCATTACTTTCTTTGTTACATGCTATTCATTCCCTCCCACACACAACGATATTTATCAATACTGTCACTTAAACTCGCTTAAATAATATCAATAAAATTAGTATAATATAAATCATGTGTGTTAGCCCCTTCGGGGGCAGAAGTATGTGTGGCACGCTGCGACATGAGCAAGCCCCTCCGGGGGGAGTTGTATGTGTGGCACACTACGACCTAGTAAGCCTAGAGTGTATACTTACAGTGGTACCAAGTGTTGCTAGTGGCTAGAGGCGCTTTGAGCACGGCAGCAAGTCTAGCATGCAACTGCTGTGCCGTCGCCCTATGCGCTGCTTTCGCGGGGAACAAAGCTCGCACTAGAGACAGGAAGTTGGCATGTAGAGTCTCCGTCAATGATTCGTCGGGTTCAAGAATAGGCTCTTCTTCTGTGGTGTTGACGACAACTTCGCCTGAGTCGTCGGCTATTTCTATAGGTAGGGCCATCATGTCTGGAAGGAAACACAGGGTTTTAGAGATATTGCGATATATATTTCGTGTGTTTACTAATCATGTTAAAATTAAGTATAGATAAATTAGCTCATGAAAGTTTTTTCTATCTATTCTGCAACATGGCAATCTGTTTTAAAACAATGAACCACTTATTCTTCTGTGTTTTTGTTTAATTTTTAGAGACAATCCAGTTATCTATCTCACAAACTGTTATCAAATCTATGGTACAAGTTTGATAATTATACTGTCTTCTTAGTCTGGGGAAGCATATACTGCCTGTGCCCACCAGTTCCGTGTCTAGTTCATTTACATGTTGAAATAGCTAGCTTATGAAAGTGAATAACTTTTTCAAAATAGGGAAAAAATGGTCTGATGTCACTGGAAATTTATAAAGGGAGAAAACATCTCACCAATGCCATCCAAGTCCTCCAGTTTGATGGGCACAGGTTGAACTATTCTGGCTTGGTTGGGCACTGCCATTGGCTGGTCCAGTGGCTCTTGCTTTATCACAGTCTCGAGATTCGGGTCATTGTAGTTGATGCTGAAATAAACAGAAAATACAAACTTATTTTATTACTGTGTCAAAAGAAAATATACTGTTTGCTTAAACTTTTTTACCCAACCTTTTGACTGCCATAGTCATCTTTTAGGACAGTGGTGTGCATATCAAAATATGTAATGGATACACACCTTCATAGTCATTTCTGCCACAAAATTACCAGTACCAATTTAGTAGTTTTGATGGTAATCAAAAGATTAATTTCAAATGTTAAAACATCAATGAGAACAGACATACCTTGGTACATTAGGATATTTAGGATCTATGACTTCCTGCTTCACCTCAACCTGGTCAAAGGACCTCTTATTCTGCTTGGGACTGGTCACCGGATCCACAAACGATGAAGCTTCAGAATCTGACTCCTCCTGCTCACATTTTATCTTTATATTCGGCAATAGAGGCCTATTATCAACTGTCTCTTGAGGTGCTGGCTCTTCTTTCTTTTTACCACCTTTCGGTTCAGACTTCCCAGCTTTTAAACTCGGATCTTTGGGTTTCGGACCTCTTTTCAGTTTAGGAGGACCATCATTCTTGGCTCCACCAAACATGAGTTTTTTGGCACCATTGACTAAAGCTACTCTTTGTTTTATGTCATCCAATGTGATACCAGAAGTGTTGAACTCTGGGTGACTCTGTAAACCAAGTGGATGAGAGTACTTTACTATCTATAAGATCTGTTGTGAATAGACCAGTATAATATGCAAGTAGATACAAAGAAAAGTTTACCTCTCTGTATTGTTTCCTGACCCGATGGATAGCAAGTATTTTCTTGAGACATGCCAATGAATTTGAGCCTGTAGTCCCTCTAGCTCCTAAGGTACTGGTAACATTGCCTTCTGTATTCTGTAAATGAAAATGTATCTCTATTATCTATTGACCACAGGGGGACACAGCCACAGCCTCCACTGTGTAAGTTGTCACGGTTGGATGACTGCTGTGGCAGTCAAAATCATATATATATAATAATATTTGGTATTAAATAGAATTGTTCTGAGTTTTGTTGAATGTTATATTAGCATAAAATCAATGCATAAAATTGAGAAGATATGCATGATATATCAAATGCATTTTGTTTATATTATTTTGATGTAGCTTGAAAATTCTTTTACCTGCCCAGCAGATGATAGCTTCTTTTTCTTAGTGAACTGCTCCGGAGAGCCCTCAGGATAGTTGTCATCCTCAGATTCATCACCACCCACTTCACTTCTTATAGCGGCTAACTCCTCAAAGTATCTAGTCTTTACACGATTGTAAATTGTAGTGTAGCCATCTCTGGATGACCTTCTAGGTGGTAGTGGGGGAATTGAGGGTAGGGAGTCAGGAGGAGCACCTTTGGCAACGGCAAGTAGACGTTCCCGTGATAATAATACTTCTGGCAGTAGCTTAGCATAGTAAGATTTTAGCTGGAAGTAAATGTTAGTTTATAAGTAAACTGTGTTTGATAAATAGTGTAGTTAAGTTGGATATGTTTCCAAGTAACATATTACCTTATGTGTCTGTTGTTTGGCCCTGGCTTTCATTAGAAACTTCCGCATTCTAGCTATATCTGGCCTATAATTACCCTGCCTCAAATTGTTAAAAAAATTATCTAATGGGGATGTGAAATGGAAGGGTTCGTGATTGAACAACATTTTAATGGTTTTCTCTTTCTCTTCCTCATCATTTTCGCTGAACTTCGGCAGGTATTGTTTCAGAACTTCCTTGTTTTCGTCACTGATAGCTTCCCAGGTTCTCATGGAGAAGAACTCTTTGAATACGCCGTAGTCTTCGCAGAGCTCTTGCGGAAGCTCGAGGGTGTGACCCAGGATGCGAACCGGCTCCATCAACTCCTCCTCACCGTCGGAACTACCGCTGGAACTGTCCGACGAGCTGCTGCTATCCCCACTACTACTGCTCTGTTCACTTTCCATCTTCTCCTCCTTCGGGCGACTCCCGGAGGCACTCATGATCGACCGTCAATCAATCCGTATGCTTTTCACTCGCGACTGAGGGGATTTTCCATCCACTACATTGCTTTTTCGCGATGTTTTGTTCGTGTTGTTTACGAAAAACCGCAGCAATAGTATACCGAACTCGAACACGGAGCCATCAAGTTTTTTCAAACAGCCGTCAAGTCTCGTCTAAAATAAAATAGAACGCACACGCCAAACCTCTGTGTTTCATACATACTATGCGCCAGAACGCCACATTACGATGAGAAAATAACTTGACAATCAAAAACAGCGACATTTTGCACCAATGAAATTTGTCTATGGTCAAATGTCAACGTTTATTGTAGTGGCAACACTGTAAATGCTCTATGGATCTGGACTTCCGGTGGATTTGTCTATTAGTTGGGAAGTCAGATGTAGTTTAGTCTGTACACGACTTCAGTTCTAGCTAGAAAAAGACGCACATAAGTAAGCTGGTCATGAGCGACAGAGATAGAAATAACTAGTGCTGCCCGCACGTTCCGCCCCCACCGACACCAACCAAACCAGGGTTGCCAACCGTACGAGATTTCTCGTACAAATACGAGATTTATGGTCTCCCGTACGAGGTACGAGGACACTGTCAATCTCGTACGATTTTGTACGAGATTTTAACATGTTACATAATTTTAATTGCTGGCAACCCTTTTTTGCTTCTCAAGTAATGATAGTCTATGAAAAGTCATTGATTGTCTATGAAAGAAATTCCAGATCGAGACGGAAAAGTTCCCGTTATTTCGCTCGCTGGTTCATTCGTTCGTTTCTCGCACTTTTTGTCTTTGTCACACATACTGAAATATCTATCTTCTTTTCTTTCCTTACATGTAGATAGGAGTTTTGTACTTTTGTTTATCTTTGTAGAAGTGAGCGTTGAGGGATTGTTTTCAAACAAACTTTATTCATGAAAATCTTTACGTTATAATTATAAAATGATGTATGAACTTTGGTCAACGATGATTATGAGACTCGCCAACTCGAATTTTATTGGTTTTACCACACGTCGAAAGCTGTACGAGATTCGAAACGTAAAATACGAGATTTTTAGGAGCTTGTGTACGAGAAAAGGAATTTTTAGGTTGGCAACCCTGAACCAAACACCGACCTGCATTCCGTGAATTTCCGTGTTTATCTGTGCTCTTTTGTGTGGGAAAAGAAAAAAAAACTCTCGTCGGCATCCTACTTCAGTCCAATATTTGTGCGATTTATTTTGCGTGTGAAAGTAATATTTGTCTTTATTTCGGCAGCTAGTTCAAAGAATATTCTGTAAATTTAAAAACGGGCTCTGTTTGAGTGTGGTAAAGTGAAGATCCATGAAGTTTTTGACGTGAATTGTTCAAGTAGTAATAAAATATGGCTGACGAACTCAATGTTGACAGTCTAATTCACAGGCTATTAGAAGGTAAAGATCCATTTTTCTCTGTTATGCTGCACTAATACGATACTAATTCTCATAATCATTAATATATGCAAATATATTCATATTCCATCAGTTTCTAGTTGCGTAATTATCTTTTGAATGTGTAGGAATCGAAACGTCAAACTCATAAATAAATCGATTATTTCTCAATACTTATCTGGTTCTACTCTTGATGGTCTCAGTTTACTAGATTTACTGATGACTATTTTTATCATTGACGAATTTGCTTTAGATTTACTTGTACTAGGCGACCAACGCAACGCCTTATGATTCCATGGCATGGTTCTGCTCTGCAGGCTTCTAATGCTTTGGTGCCTTCAAATAGAACTAGATTTGGTTAAAAACATGTTTATTTTACTTTATTATGCTGCTTTTTGATGGCTTTCTCCAGTATACAGGACACAACAGGAAACGGCAAGACGGAAAGGGAAATTGAAAGACATCTTTTCTGGAGAATGTATGGTTCATGCAAAATTATTGCCAAAGTATCGAGCTAGATTCTTGTCTACTTTGATTTGCATTCAAAGCTCGCTTCTGTCGCTCGTGAGCTGTCGTGGTGAACAGACGTGTTACATTGTTAAATCCAAATCTCGAATAAATCTAGGTCACGTTAAGTTCAAATCTGTTACTAATATAAGTGGTCAATAAGTTATATTTCTGCTTAATTATTCTGCCGTGTGTGACGAGTGCTACGTACCGGTGCCTGCCGCTACTCCGCTCCCCGCCTGCCTCGGGTGACAAGGACAGCCCGATATAATTCATCCCTTTTACCCATCAGTCCAACGTGTTAGGTACATGAATACTCAACGGTCGCCACCTCAGAAGTGCTATTCTAATCCGGACCTTACTGCCGTGATAAAAGAAACCATCGCTACTCAAGCATATAGTGAAGCCGGCCGCAAACGTAAGTTTGGCGATATGGATCCTGCCTATGTTGATGCCATCAATGCACTTAGAGATGAAATAATTCGACTTCGAGAAGAACAAACTCAGAAAATGCATCAACAAACAATTGACTTGCAACTTAGCATCACCACATCAGTCAATAACCTATCGTCGGAAATAAAGGATCTTAAGAATTCCCTGGATCACACGGACGCGGATTTGCGTGACACTAAGAGTAAGGTTTCAGCCCTGGAAACTCAAGTATCTGATCAGGACAATAAAATACTTGAGCTGTCAAACACCATAACTCGTCTTAGCCTAGAGAATAATAAGCAACAACAATGGGCGCGCCAGATGAATGTCGAAGTTGTAGGTCTACCGAAACAAAAATGAGAACTTGTACTCTGTTATCATGCGCTTAGCGGAAATTATTGGAGCCCCAATTCAGCGTGAGGATATTACTACTATTACCAGAGTTCAATCTGCCTCCAAAAACCACCCACGCAACATAATTATCAAATTAAACAGCCGCCTTGTGAAAGACAAACTGATTTCTGCAGCTCGTAAATACAAAGAGTTAACCTCGACGCACTTGGATTCACAGGTGAATCTAAGAAGATTTATGTGAATGAACATCTGACGCCCGATAATAAACAGTTACTGAACAAGTGCCGCAAAAGGCAAAAGATATTGGGTATATGTGTGGGTAAAAACTGCAGAATCTACATGCGCCGCCAAGACACCGCTCCTTTGACAGTCATCAACTCGAAATGGACCTTTAAAATTAACTTGAAATATTTAATTCGTCTGTGTTTTTTTATTTTGTTACTTTTTGCATTTTTCACACTTTTTTGCAATTATAGCCAGCACACAACACACACACTCACACAAGCCACACTTACATTCACAAAACACAAGTACTTACCACTTTATTCATACCTATGTTACATTCAACCTACCATACCTAAACCTAACAGTCCCGATCAAGTAATTATACCTACATATTCGCCGTTTATTATGATTGAGGGTCGTCTAATGTACACACATATCACTATACTTTGTTTAATAATTTCGCATAGTATTGTTATCTTTTCAATTAAAAAAACTCATTTATTTCCCTACAATAAAACATATAATTGTTATGCCTCAAATAACAGTTTGTATTATTCGATTTTCAACATGAATTATAAAAACGTTTTGAAATATATAGTAAAAATTTATGGATAGTCCTTTAAATGTTTACTATCAAAACGTCCGTGGCCTTAGAACAAAACAAATAACCTATACACTGAAATCCTTAATAATAACTATGACATAATTATTTTAACTGAAAGTTGGTTACATAGCGGGATCCTAAACTCAGAAATTTGTGACGTAAGATACGATGTTTTTCGGCGCGATCGTGATACCTCTGATACCGGTAAATCACGCGGCGGTGGAGTGTTGATACTCACACGACGCGAGCTCGAAGCGGTGGCTCATGATGACTCATGGCAGCCATGTGCGCCCATTGAGACGTTATGGGTCACCATTCCATCTCGTACCATGTTGTCTCGCTCTCTAAACGGTCGTAGAAATAAGCATGCACAGAAGTTGGATCTGCATATTATAGCCGCTTATATTCCTGGTAAATCTTCTACTCATAATAGATCAGACGATATGCATGCCCAGGATATTTTTGCTTTTTCTCAGGCGCTCACTAATACCTTTTTATTGGAAAATCTTAATAACTCCAATCTTTTGGTCGCAGGTGACTTTAACTTATTTAATGTGAATTGGGACTCAACCACTCCGACCTTTAGTAAAGAAGGTAGCACACTTCTGCAAAATATGTCTATTCAATTTGTTAACGATCTATCGCTTTTAGGTTTACAACAATATTCAACATTTAAGAACAGTTCCAATCACACGTTGGACTTAATTTTTTGTAATGTTGATATTGAGATAAATGAATGTTTATTACCATTAGTTAGTAAAGACGAGCACCATACAACATTACAATTCGATTTGGTTAACTTGTGTTTGAGTCCCTTATCTTCACCCCCTATAAAAAAATATCTGTATCACAAAGCTGACTTTGCGAGTATTAATGCTTTTCTTAATGGCATTGATTGGTCTTCTCAACTTTATTCTATGTCACTGAATGGGGCAGTAGACTACCTTTATGAGATGTTATATTATAGCATCAATAAGTTTGTTCCCTGCGTGACAACTAAACAATCAAAATTTATATGGCCCGCGTGGTATACCAAACCCCTAATTAAAGTTATTAAAGAAAAGGATAAAGCTCATGCACGCTGGAAAATTTATAATAACCCTTCAGATTATGATACTTTCTCTTGTCTTCGTCAACGTGTATCCAAATTGCATGAACTTTGCTATAAAAAATATATTAAAGATATCCAAGAAAACATAATAAAGGATCCTAAATGTTTTCATTCTTACATAAAATCAAAACGGGGTAATACATCCCCATATCCTTCTAAAATTTCTTATAATGACACAACTTATACCGACGGGTTCAAAATAGCAAACGCATTTAACCTCTTCTTTCAAAGCGTGTTTTCTGAACCCCTTTCTAACTATAAGGACATAGTATTGCCAGAATCGAATTTTAATGACTCAATGTACGTGCACAGTCTTGAAATCTCAAAAGATCAAGTTGTTAAAGCTCTGAGAAAACTTAATACTCGTAAAGGACCTGGTTCCGACAGAATATCTCCTTTATTAATATCTGAATGCGCAGAAGCACTAGCTACCCCCCTTTGTATTATTTTTAACAAATCTCTCTCCCTTGGTGAATTCCCAACTTTATGGAAGGAGGCTCATATTCTGCCTATACATAAAAAAGGATCTCGTGTTAAAGCTGAAAATTACAGGCCCATATCCATACTCAATACCTTTTCTAAAGTTCTTGAGAAATTTGTTTATGACGCCATATATCCTACCATACTTAGTGCCATACCTTACAGCCAACATGGGTTTGTAAAGGCCGATCTACAGTTAGTAATTTAGCTCAATTTTTGACTGACACTATTGCTGGTATGGACGCGGGTGGTCAAGTTGACGCCATATATACGGACTTTGAAAAGGCGTTCGATCGTGTTGACCACTACATTTTGATCAGAAAACTTGAAAAGATGGGTATTCATGGTGATCTCCTGCGTTGGATTGAGTCATACCTAAAAAATCGATCTCAGGCAGTAGTGATAGGTGGACATCGCTCAGAATTCATCAAAATAACGTCAGGTGTTCCTCAAGGCTCCCATCTCGGCCCGTTATTGTATAACGCGTATTTATATGACATTCATGCATGTTTTAAGCACGCATCGTTCGTTCTCTATGCAGACGACAAGAAGGTATTTATGAAAATTAAAAGTGTAGATGACTGTTTCAAACTACAAGATGATCTCAATAGATTATCTACTTATTACCGTAATAATAGAATAAATGTCAATATTCAAAAATGCCAATTTATATCATTTACTCGTAAAACTAAACCTTGTCAGTTTGTGTATAGAATGGGTGATGCCATTATTGAGAACGCTAATGCAGTGAGAGATCTGGGAGTTCTAATCGACAAAAAAGTCACGTTTAATGATCACATCGACACTATTACAACTAAAGCCTATAAAAACTTGGGGTTTATAATACGTACGTGCAAACCTTTTAACAACATATTCTGTATTAAGCTTCTCTACTTTGCATATGTTCGTAGTAACTTAGAATATGCTTGTAGCATATGGTCTCCAATTTATAAAATACACATTGAATGCATTGAAAAAATACAACGCAAATTCTTAAGATATTTAGATCACAAATCTGGATTCAAAGGTGCAGATTATGACTCACGATGTGCTCATTATAAGCTTCTAAATCTTGCAGACCGTAGAACGTTACTAGATCAACTCTTATTACACGACGTTTTACACGGCAAATTAGACTGTCCTCAACTGCTGTCTATTGTCAACTTCAATGTCCCCTTACGCCGTACTAGGAACTCATTAAAAAAACTATTTGTTACTGGTTTATGTCGTACCAATCATGCACAAAATGCACCTCTTAGGCGACTCTGTGAATCATATAATGATATGTTCTCAGATATTGATATTATCCATCTTTCAAAACCTAAATATAAAACCAAAATAAATGAAATCTTATTTACTAAGTATGCTGGTACTGGTGGTTAATTTACTGGTAGGTATTTATTCTCTTTCCTTATACACGTTCAACCGCACATGCACACTCACACAACACACACACACACACACACACACACTCACACACATACACACTCACTCATTAACCCAATACTTTCAGCACACTCATTTTCACTGGCTTACATTAACATCCAAATATCGTACCTACTTGTAGCTGGCTATTTAATTTAAATCTTCCATTTTGGTATTTTTATTAAGAAATTGTTTGTATTAAACTGGATCTCGTTAATTTCACTAGATAGCTTATCATGTGTTGTTAAATTAGGGAAACCTGTTATTAGCTCATGTTTTATCAATGTGTACAGTTTAATTATTTTCCAAATAGCTGTTGGTTTTCTCAATAAATAAAAATAAAATAAATAAAAATTCATTGAACTACCTCATCGATGACTCACGTTGGCGATCCCCTGTTTTCACTGAAACCATCCCCACTTTCAATTGTTTGAACAAGAACATATTCCAGAAATTACTGAGAATATTGACCAGTTTTCTACATACCTATTGTTGCACATTATGTACAAGTAAATGTTTGATTGACCTCATGTGTCGCGTTTTTCAGAACACTTATACCAAACAAGCCTAATCTGCATAGCTTATTGTTTTACCATGCTGGATAGATTCAATTCTACTCTACTCTAATAATAAAAAAACAATATACATTGCACCATTGTTTAACAAGATGAATCACATATCCTGCTGGCATGTAATGAAGTAACATCCAATCTATTGATAATCTCATCATTTATTTGCTTCTATTTAGATCGAAATGTTTATGTTTGTGCTAGGCATCATATTTTGTAATATATACCAAATAGCATGTGTATTTTGATGAACCTGTAATTGTTGAAAACTTTCTATTGATTTGAGATTCTGAGAAACCACTTCTTGCTCTAATATGGTACCTCTAAGTTATGCTGACATGTCAAATTAGTTATGAAAAGATTGCAATGAGATTTAAGGAGTATCAACCTCTAATTCTAAAAAATTATAAATGTGAAAAGAATACACAATATGTATAAAAAAAGTATAAATTAAATCAATCTAATCTTGTAAAATATAAAAACCCACCCTCCAATTAGAATGCAAGTGATGGATGGCAGCATATGACTTGATCTAATTCAAAGAAGTACAAAAAATGCAGATTGATGTTGCCATCTATTGATACCCCTTAAAATTTCGTACTCATTGCATAATCCATAGCAAATTGTATCTAACATTGTTCTATGTGTACTTAGTCAGAGGATGCAGACCCGGAAAGACGGTGCAAATGTCGGAGTCAGAGGTGCGAGGCCTCTGCACCAAGTCGCGGGAAATATTCCTGCAACAGCCGATACTGCTCGAACTAGAGGCGCCGCTTAAAATTTGTGGTGAGGCCTTTGTTATAAAAGATAATTAAAAGCCTCATTTCTTGATGAATTTTTAAATTATAATTTGTTTTCACTCACCTCCATTTTAAACTGAAAGTCATGGAATGAAATTATTTTCAAGAAATAAGTTAACTTGGGAGCCACATGATTTCCTGTTGTAAAAAGATTTAATTCCTGGTCCATTCTAAATTGTAAACTGGCTAAACATTTTTACTGTCCTAATAGAAGTATTCTTATTTGAACCTAATTAGGAACTTGGTGCAGCTTCCAGCTAAATAAATAGTAGTTTAAAACATTAAATTTTTGAACAACCTTGTATCCAATACATGATAATTTCAGGTGATATACACGGCCAGTATACGGATTTATTACGTCTATTTGAGTATGGAGGCTTCCCACCTGAAGCCAACTATTTATTCCTTGGAGACTATGTGGACCGTGGCAAGCAATCCCTGGAAACTATTTGCCTCCTGCTCGCTTACAAAATCAAGTATCCTGAAAACTTCTTCCTTCTACGAGGCAACCATGAGTGTGCCAGTATTAACCGTATCTATGGTGAGTGAGATTTATTTTTATACTATATATTAATTTTGGCACATTACTTGAATATTAAATTTGAGGTTGTACATTGTGTCAAAATCCATTCCTGCAGAATTAGTGATCTCTTTTGTATAAGGTCTTGTGCATTGTTTTAAAGCAATTTTTAGCATTTAATTTTAGCAGTTAAAAATTGCTCTGTATGGTATATATTTGAAGGGAGTGTGAACTCCACCTTTGTGATATTTAATTTTAGGTCACAATAGTAAAGTGACACATCAAAATAACCTTGGAACAGTCCATTACTGTTTTAATCCCTTTTCGACATCACTTTTATGTAATTGAAAATAGATTCGACCCTGTCCCTGCCAAGGTTGAAAGTGTTTTGTACTTTTCTAATTACTAATCTTTGTGTTTAGTAATTTTACGGCTTCGTTGCAGGGTTTTACGACGAATGCAAACGCCGTTACAACATCAAACTGTGGAAGACTTTCACCGACTGTTTCAACTGTCTGCCGATTGCTGCTATTATTGACGAGAAGATATTCTGCTGCCACGGGGGGCTTTCCCCTGACTTGCAGGGCATGGAGCAGATCAGACGGATAATGCGGCCAACTGACGTGCCTGACACAGGTAAGGCCGTCCGCTGCGTGACGGCATACTACCTGATTCACAGAAGAAAGTGAATATAAATGGCAGCTGGAGGTCATGCTTTTTACTCGTACGAAGGCTCTTTCATACACCAGGCGTCCATGCTTTCTCCCTCTCACTTATGAAACCGCCGCCATTTATATTCCCTTTCTCCTGTGAAACGGATAGTATTTCCTCTTTGGGATAGGTACGACGTCTGTGATTGGAAGACATTTTCATTCATTGGTATGACTTCACTCAATTCACAGGAAAGATAAGCAAGTTATGATTCATTCAAGTAAACCCATAAAACAAATGGTAATAAACAGTTTTGATAAGAACTCTGATTTTTATAATAGCTACTGTCGATTGTAACAGCTATCGTCCTTTTATACTTTAACAGCTAGCTAGTTCGGTATTTATGATGTAGTCCATTCGCAATCATAGTGTCATGAAATGACATGATCAGCCTAAGCGAGATGCCAAGTTACGCTGGTCGTAATACTTAGATACTACGCGACCAGCGTAACTTGGCCTGCCGCTTAGGATGGTCATGACACTATGATTATGAATGGACTTTACCATTTTTGGCTGTTACCACGGTTTTTTTCAATTAAATTTTAATAAAGAAACAAAACATGCAATTTACAGTCAAATACAAACACAAACCAATTCAGGTTTTTCTTATGGTTGCTTACCCAGAGGTCTGTTTTGAGTTGCAAATTAAAAATTGACGTATTTTAGCTGGCATAAGCAAACGGCTTGCGCAAGGAATGGTGCTAGTTAGGTAGTTGTGCGCCGGTTCTAACCATAATAATACTGCATTTTATGATGAGGACCAGTAGAGGGAGCTCGTTTCGGAGGCCAAGATCCTCTTTGGATCGCTGAGTCAGCGGAGTTAGTTAAGATAGGGTTTTGCTACTAGACATAATAGGTACATCAGATAGATAAGAGGTTTTTTTAATAACAGCAACTGAGATATCGTTTTTGTTTCCAGGATTGCTGTGTGACCTGCTGTGGTCTGACCCTGACAAGGACGTGCAGGGTTGGGGCGAGAACGACCGCGGCGTGTCCTTCACCTTCGGACCTGATGTCGTCAGCAAGTTCCTGAACCGACATGATTTGGACCTGATCTGCAGAGCCCATCAGGTCAGTGACTCAATCTTTGTTTAAATACTGACTGCAGCGTAGTGAGTCTCGAAGCTGATGTTGTCAGCAAGTTCCTGAACTGACAAGATTTGGACTTGATCTGTAGAGCTCATCAGGTCAGTGACTCAATCTTTGCTTAAATAGTGACTGCAGCGTAGTGACTCTCAGACCTGATGCCTTCAGCAAGTTCCTGAACCGACACGATTTGGACCTGATCTGCAGAGCCTATCAGGTCAGCGACTTAATCTTTGTTTTAATAGTGACTGCAGCGTAGTTACTCTCGGACCTGATGACGTCAGCAAATTCCTGAACCGACACGATTTGGACCTGATCTGTAGAGCCCATCAGGTCAGTGACTCTTTGTTGTAATTGTGTTGTGACTGCAGCGCAATGAATTTTGGACCTGATGTCGTCAGCAAGTTCTTGAACCGACACGATTTGAACCTGATCTGCAGAGCCCATCAGGTCAGTGACTCAATTTTAGTTTAAATAATGACTGCTCTCGGACCTGATGTCGTCATGAACTGACGTGATTTGGACCTGATGTGTAGAGCCCATCAGGTCAGCGACTTAATCTTTGTTTAAATAGTGACTGCAGCATAGTGACTCTTGGACTTGATGCCTTCAAGCAAGTTCCTGAACCGACATGACACGACCTGATCTGTAGAGCCCATCAGGTCAGTGACTTAATGTTTGCTTAAATAGTGACTGCAGCGTAGTTACTCTCGGACCTGATGTCGTCAGCAAGTTACTTAACCGACATGACTTGGACCTGATCTGTAGAGCCCATCAGGTCAGTGACTTAATCTTTGCTTAAATAGTGACTGCAGCGTAGTGACTCTCGGACCTGATGTCGTCAGCAAGTTCTTGAACCGACATGATTTGGACCTGATCTGCAGAGCCCATCAGGTCAGTGACTTAATCTTTGTTTAAATTGTGACTGCAGCGTAGTGACTCTTGGACCTGATGTCGTCAGCAAGTTCTTGAACCGACACAATTTGAACCTGATCTGTAGAGCCCATCAGGTCAGTGAATTAATCTTTGCTTACATAGTGACTGCAGCGCAGTGAATATTGGACCTGATGTCGTCAGCAAGTTCCTGAACCGACACGATTTGGACCTGATCTGCAGAGCCCATCAGGTCAGTGACTTAATCTTTGTTTAAATAGTGACTGCAGCGTAGTGAGTCTCGGACCTGATGTCGTCAGCAAGTTCCTCAACCAACACGATTTGGACCTGATCTGTAGAGCCCATCAGGTCAGTGACTTAATGTTTGTGACTTTAAATAGTGACTACAGAATCATGACTGTCGACCCTGATGTCGTCAGAAAATTTCTGAACTAACATACTTAATAAGAATTTTATAAGTAATTGATGTCTCCTCAAGGTTTTTATAAATAGTACCCGTAGATTTGATATTGATAATCTAAATTATCTTGTTTTTATCCTGTCGACATTATCAATGGCTATCTCAGCAGCCAAACATTTCATATCAACAAATGGAATAGGTAGGTACCTATTTCCGCTGTTTTAGATATCTTCCGACACTCGTAGTAGTCGTTACCAGGTACAAAAATATAAGACACTTGAGATAAAATCTCTTCCCACATGGAAAGTTTTTTAAACCTCATTAACTCATCAAATCATATATTTTTCATAAAAGAACTATCTCGGTTATCTAATTAATCTCATGATTCGTAGGTCTTTCAAATAATGCCCACTACTTCATAAAAATAATATTATTTAAACGTAGAACAAGTGGGATCTATAATGTGCTCACTTGTTCCATTATTGAACTAGTGGGCAAAATATACCCACTTTTTCTATCGTAGAACTGATCAGTAGGTCACCTGAGAACAAAGGTGATAGAAGGCGTTTTAAATCTCTGATTTCAAGCCTCAAATGTTTTCTTGCGGACTTAGTATCGTTGGCGGCTAGTAGAAAACTTTAGCCTATACAGAGTGTAACAGAGAGACTAGCGACAAACTTTGCCATTTTCAATAATACTAAAGTAAGGTTAACCAGACGAGATAAAGAATGTAATCAAACCAGAAAGAGACAACTGACATTATACCATAATGACAGATCGTAATAGCTGTCCTGTCACCGAGTCTTATTAAAATTATTTTCATTATTTGTCTCGTTTCGTTGGCCTTACTTTACCTGATTCATTGAAGAATCCGAACATCTTGACATCTTGCTTAAATGTCATGTAATATGAATAAGACGCAAACAATAATGTTGCCTGCCATGTCGGGTCCCTTTCTTCTATGAATCAAGTAATAGGATGGTGTAAACAACGTTTCCTCATTCATCCAGGTGGTAGAAGACGGTTACGAGTTCTTCGCCAAGCGCCAGCTGGTGACTCTGTTCTCGGCGCCCAACTACTGCGGCGAGTTCGACAACGCCGGTGGCATGATGTCAGTGGACGAAACGCTCATGTGCTCCTTCCAGGTAAACCATGCTATAATAAGATACTCCGCCTGGTGTTCCATTCCGAGACTCGTGAACCACGTGACTAACACAAGCCTACGTCATCATGCTTGTAGGTTACCAGAATTACCCACTCTTATGATGTTTTTGTAAATCATTTATGTATGATACTGTTAACTAATAAATACAATTTAAGTGTTGTTGTAAAGTTTAAGTTAATACACACGTAAATCTAAATTATAAAATTATTAAGAAATATTTTAGCTCATTTTTCTGAGATTGGATTTACCCCATAACATATTTTATTGAAATAAAGAGGCAATACTAGTGACGTAGGCTTGTGTTTCTCTGGGAATGTAAGACCATGTTTTATTAGACTATGAGGTAAACAACCTATGTTAAATTATGGATTCGAGATTATGTGAAAGACTGGCGTCAAAAGGGCGGTGGTAGTTCGTGCGTGTGGTTCTATGTCTGGCAATCTCTTAGTTCCTCGCTACGTGCCGTGGTTCTAGTGCTCCATAATGGGGCTTACTGCTGCGAACCTCTCTGGCATGTCAAAAGAATCAGCTTACCTGTATCTTTCATTGGATCATTCTATTTTTTGCACGAGTTGTCGACAAAATCACGACATTAGTTTGGAATAAACAGATCGTTGCTAAGTGGTGACGTTTTCGATATCTAACTGGGGCGTAAATTATCTTCGTTATATCTTCAAAACCATCGACAATTATTCCACATACTTTAGTCATGGATTTCTATACGGGGCTTGCCGGTAGAACCACACGCTAGTTGAGCGAGCGTAGTTTTATTTTGTAAAAGTAGTTAGTTACTTCACACCTCACCTCCATTATCATTTTAGTTTCATGATAGTTTTAGGTAGTTTTTTTTGCTGTTTTTTGTTGTTGATTACCTATAATCTTTTACATAATGGCTGTATTGAAATGATTGTTAAATGGCTGAGAACGAAATTAAATCCTTCGCATAGAACGTGTAATGTGCGGTTAACAATAGAATCATATACATATGTCACAGAAATTAGTTAACGTAATTCTAGTAAGTTGTTATATTGCAGATACTAGTCCTAATTAGCGTCTTTTGCAAGTGTCTAAGTACGTACTTACCATGTAATAGTTACAGCCAATTAGTATTGAAAAGATTATAGATAATCAACATAATTTTATTTTCAGATACTTAAGCCGTCTGAAAAAAAGACGAAACACCAACACAATGGCATAGCTAGCTCGAAGATGTGAAGTTTTGCAATTTTCTTGAGGCTATTTTCATTCCAGTTATATGTTCCTTAGTTAAAATTATATTTTTAGAACATTGTGGTTGTTATACCAAACGTTTTTAGTGGAATACTGGCAAATAAAACTATTTATTTCGATAATATATCGCTTATTATTTTAGTTTTGCAAAGGAGAGTTATTTCAAGAAATACATAGGTACTAATCTTAATATTAATCTTATCATCATGTAATTCACAATCGTTTAGACACCTTAGTGCAACAAAGGAATTTCCGTCCGTCTTGTTGCGAAAGAGTTTACATAAAGCTGATGTTTCTATTCAGAACAATTTTCTTTTTCTTACTGTAAAGGGCAAAACGCTTGCGCATTAGGCTCTATTTTTACACTTATCGAGGTCACAATAATCTTTTGAATTTCTAATTCGCAAAATGTGCTATTTGCCGAAGCTATAATTCCGTTTGCAAGTAGTCAATTTTGGTCCTGAATATTAAATTGGCCACATCATAGACATTATAATATTTGGTACATGACTGCAGCTTTTGGGAATAAACTATGTCACATGCAGCGAGAATCGATTCATGGATTCTAATGACATTGGGTATCCTCTAGGTTGCTTTATTAATAATTCGTTCATTCAGTATATTGTAGTTGAGCTTGACGTATCCGTGTATTAATCGATTGATATTCCTTGATAAATTTTCCAGATATTAAAGCCGTCGGAAAAGAAGGCTAAATACCAGTACAATGGTATAAACAGCGGTAGGCCTGCCACGCCGCAGCGGTCACCTCCTAAAAAGAAATAACTGACATATGGGATCCAGTGTGCTGCACAGTGAGAGGAATGCTACAAATAATTAATTATATTATCATCATGTAGAACCGGCAGACATCTAGCGCTTTTTTGGGGCGCGCTGGTTTCAGCGGCCAATTGAAAATATAATAATCCATTCGCAATCATATTGTCATGAAATGACATAACCAACCTAAGCGGGAGGCTAAGTTACGCTGGTCGTAATCGTAATACTTAGATCCAAGACTTAGATACTACGTGACCAGCGTAACTTGGCCTCTGGCTTAGGCTGATCATGACACTATGATTTTGAATGGACTATACTGTATCATAAATGAAATAAAGTGTGCAATGATTGGCTAACAATACGTCTCTGCTATCCGCGCGAGCCGTGCCGCAAGCCGCAACCAATTACATTTTGCTACTGGAATCAGCGCGCACAAAAAGCCCTAAATGTGCGCCGGCCCTTATAATTTATTGTTTACAACGATCACAGGACAGACAAGTGTGTGTATCTATCTAGCGGGGTCCCCTGAGGTATAACGATGAAATATATGAAAATGAATAGGCTTTTCAATGTACTTCACGACTTTGATAATGAAATTCAATGTACCTCATTCATTTTTGGAAAAAAGCCATAAAACTACGTGATCTGGCTAGCGGGCTACTTTTTCATTTCAAAACAAAAATAAATTATAATTATATAGTTCGATTCGCCTTCCAATGTACTCACCAAAACAGGTATTAAATCTTTAAAAAGTTTGTTATTTTACGCGAAATACCACAACAAAAGATTTCTCTATCCAGCGGGCTACTTTTTATATTTACCACGTACAGACTTCAGAAATATACCATTTGGTTGCATTTTCAATGTACCCCTCAGTTTTGCTAAGTTTTATTTATAAAGGCATTAAATAATTGTAAAATATCTAAAAACAGATCTGTAAGATCAGCAAAAAAACATACAATGTTTATTTATTCATTTATTATTTTATAATATCGACTTTTACCCATCTTGGGTAATTCTGCCAGTGTCAGTAATACAACGTATTACAGAACAACCAATGAATGTCTCATACAAATTGAGATAATTTTGTATGGGAGGTAATTTTTTTTTTCATATTTCGACCCATATTCCATGGGGAAAGTTGTTCAGTTTTTTGACCTACTTTAAGCATTATTGGTTGTTTTGTAACACGCAGTATAAGATTCCAGCGCTGCTGCGCCGGACGAGTGATGGCTCCAGCAGGGAGATAATACTGTCTTCTGCAGGTGCTAGGAACATCCTCTTGATCTATCCGGAAATGTCTTGTTAACTCTTCAATTGAAATTCTTAATTCAATGTTTACACTTACAGTCCAGAAAAAAAGAGTAGAAATTACATAAAATGGAACTACAAAATTTTCATTCTAAATTGATGCCATTCCATTCAATTTTTAAATTTCATACATAGTGGCGCCCTCATTTTTTGTACTCTTTTTTGCTGCACTCTAGGGTACTTCACTGCTTATAATACAATTTAAGTTAATCATTGAATGTCCGAGTAAAAATAAAATAAATAATTTGATTTGAAAATACATCTGCCATTGACGGATAAAACAAAATGTTTATGAGAAGTAAAAGAAAAATACCAGTGCAATGGTTAGAGTTGCCACTTTTTTTTTCATGTTGGTCCATTCAGGACAGGCGAAGATGAAAGACTATACTGCCTAGCTTTACAAAAACTTTTGTTGAACATAAAACGGAAGAAATTATAAAAAAAACTGTAAAAGATGAAGGAAGTCTAGATCAAAGCGCAGAGATAAGACTTAGAAATCTGAAACTGAGCATCGACATAGATGTTAGCATCAGGAAATAGTTAAGTGTTATAAAAATACTAGCTTTTTACCCATGGCTTCACCAGCGTGCTCGTATAATTACGATTCCAGCGTTGCTGCGCCGGACGGTAAGTGGCTCCAGCAGGGAGAACATAATGTTTTCTACACAGGCGCCAGACACATCCTCTTGAACCATCCGGAAATGTCTTGTAATCTCTTCAATTGAAATTCTCCATTCAATGTCTACAGTTAGGGTACTTCACTGCTTATAATACTATCGAAATAATCATTTCGTATCCAAGTAAAAATAAAATAATTGAAAATACGTCTGCCATTGACGGATAAAACAAAAGGAGTCCTTCATTGTTCATGAAAAGGAAAAGAAAAAATAGGTACCTTTGAAAATACCAGTCCAAAGGTTCGAGTTGCCAATTTTTTTCGTGGTGGTCCATTCAGGAGAGGCGAAGGTGAAAGACTAATACTGCCTAGCTTTACAAAAAGTTGTTTTGTTGAACATAAAACGGAAGAAATTATAAAAAAAGAAACTGTAAAAGATGAAGGAATTCTAGATCAAAGCGCAGACATCAGACTGATAGACGTTAGCATAAAAGTAAGGGATAAAATCGGGAAATATGCAGTATAACCACTCGGAGGCGCCTTGCAGGAAGACAACGAGACTAGCGCTGCAGAACGAACAAATGCGTGCTGCGTACCGATTTAAATGTACGCAATTGCATGAGAGGCGGCACATTGACTGACGGCGTCATCACATGTCGCCGTCAGTTGATCATGTGCCGTGTCTCGTACGATCACATGCATTACAACATCATAGTTACGCGCGTGATGACGTGCACGTCACGACCGACCTAATTTTATTTTTGTTTGAACCCTTTTTATAAGCTTGTAACCTCTAACTGGACATTGGCAAAATTGACCATTCTTGACAGAGGCCACTTTTAACAACAACACTGCAACATTTTTGCAAACCATACCTACATGCCTCAGAGTTTTTTACTACAGGGGGTTACACCTACAAGCATGATAAAAAATATTGTAAATTTGGTAGTAAATCAGTTAGGTGATCATTGATATGGTAAATTCGTGTGTACGTCAACTATGTTCCTTACTTTCATTTCTAATTCCTTGCTAAAAATGGTTGACATTTGAACACACACATAACCATAATGGAGTTTTACGTTTGTACAGCATCCTGTATATAGGCATTATCGTTTTTCAAAATATTTTTGCATCAGGATATTATCTCACATCAAACTTAGCAAAACTGAGGGGTACATTGAAAATGCAACCAAATGGTATATTTCTCAAGTCTGTACGTTGTAAATATAAAAAGTAGCCCGCTGGATAGAGAAATCTTTTGTTGTGGTATTTCGCGTAAAATAACAAACTTTTTAAAGATTTAATACCTGTTTTGGTGAGTACATTGGAAGGCGAATCGAACTGTATAATTATAATTTATTTTTGTTTTGAAATGAAAAAGAAGCCCGCTAGCCAGATCACGTAGTTTTTTGGCTTTTTTCCAAAAATGAATGAGGTACATTGGATTTCATTACCAAAGTCGTGAAGTACATTGAAAAGCCTATTCATTTTCATATATTTCATCGTTATACCTCAGGGGACCCCGCTAGATAGATACACACCAGACAAGTGTGTCACGAGTTAAAATTATTTATCAATTGCTTGTGCCTTCTTATGTATATTTTTATTGAAGAGTGATATTAATTTACGAATTTAGTTCAACGATGGAAACTATGATATGGATTGATGTGATCGTTTGACGACGTCCCGTGATCGTTGCTCTTTCGATCCCCCATTCTAAGCAGTCTCTAGATCGTTTTACCCTGTTAAGTTTTGTGACCTGTTGGTGTTGTAGTCAAATTGTTATTTACTTGAGAGTTAGAAGTGGCAAGCAATCTTAAAGATGCGGGCATTGGACACAAAGCGTCATTACATCTTCATATAATATAATTTATAGTGGATCGAAAGCACATTCGCTTTGTTTATTCTGTAACTAATGTGCCTATAAATGTATAGTATGTATAGGTCGGTATAAGTGATGACAATCGGTTAGAATTCTATTTTGGATTAGGATGTCGAGATTGCTTTTAAAGAATTTATAATCGTCCATCACCTTCTAGTGATTAGGTTATTTATTATATTATTATTTTTGTGGAGTGGCCTAAACCATCTTCCCCTATCCCTAAATGTGGTAGCAAAAGATACGAAATATAACATTATGAAATCCAATTCGTCAACATTGGCCCAGTGAAATTGTTTTAAACTCAGTATTAAAATAAAATGTTGAAATATTCATGTATTTGAATGTTGAAGATTGGCATGATCTCCTGATTTTGAGGCTTAGTCTTCACAATTATACTAGTAAGATGAAGAATGGATTGATATAATTTTAAAAGGCGTTAGAAGCAGTAGTCCTCGCAACAATAGTGCAATTGCTATTATTATTAAATATTATAAAATATGCAGATTTTGCATTGTACAATTTTAATTTTTAGCTATGTTAACATGTCAAATAATTTTCAATAAATATTACTATTTAAAGTAAGAATTATTTTTGTTTTATTTTGTGTAGGTTTGCATTTAACAAACTTTCTTTTTACTTTTCTGTTGTAGATTTAGGAAGTAGGTAAATAATATATGAGTTTTATATAGTAAGTTCCATTAAAAAAATTAAAATCTTCACTATTTATGCAAAGACATCTTTACATTTATTGATATGTTTTTCATTTTTGGATTGTATAACTTTTCGCAGATTCACTTCAATATTCTCTATTTTGACTTCACTTAGAGTTAACAGTTTATATTCATTCAGTTATTCATTTTGTTATACTTTTCTCAGGTGTGTACAATTTTCTGAAATATAAATTTTATTCAAATACCTACTTTTTAATTTTATTCAATTACATGTAGTTTCCCTCGTCACATATGCTCCAAGGCTTTCTCTTCCCATTCTGAATGAAGTATATTAGTATCAGCTTTGATAGAAATAATCTCCATTACTCGATCATGATTTTCAATATTTTCTCCAATTTGAGTTATAATATCATCGTTTTTCTTCTGACACTTTTGGATGTCCATTTGCAAAGCTTTAATATATCCTCTTTTAGCTGACACAGTTTTTTTCAAGCGATCAACTCTGCTTTCATACTCTTTTGCATAGGATTCTAGTAATACTTTCTGTTTCTTCAAGTTTGCTACATCACTGGCTCTAAGTTGTGCTTTTACATCAGCAAGCTGTGGCCTCCTGCGGGAATTGGAAAAGAATTTTTTAAAGACAGCACTTGGTTTAAAACTTAAGGCAGGTATTCACTGGGAACAAGACTCCAAGTGCTTTGTATCTGATACAGATACAGTGTTCTCGGACAATATTCCCAATAAAGACAAACCCTCACTGGAAAGTTTGTTCCGAAACATTGTTTAAAATGTGTCTTCATTGGGAACATTTATTATCAAACTTTTGTGTCATACATTGTTCTGGAACTTTGTGAAGACCTTAAGCCTAAACTGCTGGTAAAGTAACTACATAAAAATTACACTTCTTTGCTACTTTACATTTCAGCACAGTATCTAAGTAGACTTGCGATGCAACTTTATAGTAGTTCGGATCTAAGTATACACCTAAGTATGGCTTAGGAAATATAATTTTACTTATTTATACTGAACACAAAAAACAAGCCAAATTATATTTCTTAAACTCTACCATAATTTCTACAGAAAAGTGGCTCTCATTCTATTGTCTCCCATCATAGGCAGTTGCATAAACTACCTACTGTCGCTCCTGGCAAGAGCACAAAGAAGTGAAACTAACCTATTTTACTCACCAAACCTTTTGATCAGGATTCACATCACTGAATTTCTCCTTCTGCTTTTCAATAGTTTCCAGCCGTTGTGGTATGTTCTCATTCTTCCACAAGGTGTTCATATCTTGCAACATTTCCTCAAGGATGTTTTGTTTCAAGCAATTAAATGTAGGGACCCATTTTACTCGTTTACTGGAAGAAAGCTTCGCCTTCGGCACAGCCTCAAGGAAGTCTTCTATTCTGTAAGTAGTTAGGTAAATCGATTTTTAAACTGATAGTACCGAGGAAGACTAGTTGAGGTGCACGCAAGCGGGTCGCTCAATGAAACACAACTGGCCTGAGTCACAAGATAGTAACTCGAAGTAAAAGATAACTTAGATTCGGTCAAAAACACATAAAAACAAGAGCTTACTTTACGCAGTTGGAGATGTTACTCAGCTCTTTCAAAATCGTGAGATTATCGCACGCCATTTCGGAATTACTTATATCGACATCACCAGTTAGATCTCCCATGTTTTGATCACCCATCACAACTAAAATAGATACGAAAACTTATCTAAAAACACGAAATTGCAATGTTCACAATTTTTGAAAATAAACCGTTCGTAAATGTCAAAACAAGCGTGTTCCATTGAACAATAAATGTCAAATAGAAGAAGACAGGCATACAGAAAAAGCAACAAGTAAGAGCAGTAAAGCAATATCGATAAAGTAAATATTTTTCTACTCTGGCAACACTTAATAAACCATAGAGTAAAATTTTACTTTTAATAGAATGGCAATAAACTTTTAAATTATACAGCCAGCTATATTTTTACAGGAATCAAAATTGTTGCAGTAAACAAAAAAAAACATACAAATGAGATACAATATTATATACAAACATACAAAACATCACTACGTAACATTTTCTTATAAATATTGAATTGGTGATTTCTCATTAACTAGAGAAGATACGGCTTTGGTTGATGTCCCAAATGCTTTTTACAACTCGTCTTAATGCTGTGAATTGCATAGCAAGATTTGTACCGCTATTATAACGGAGATACAGCGAGTACGTCAGACCACATATTGGAAAACTTTCAATCGCCTTTTCCTCTCATATGTGACGTTTTTTAGATAAAATAAGGCGGTACGAATTAAGATTTGTGATTTGTAACGGCAATGCTGTCATAATTTTGTGTGTAGATCATTCCCCTACAAAGATATCAAAGAATTAACAATTTTGAGGTTATGAATTCGCGTGGTCGGACGCACCTATCTTAAAGGGCAATATCTCGAAAATCTTAGCGGTACAAATTTTCTCACTACTGAAATAAGGAATCTTATTAAAAGTACTAAACAAATGTCGAGTCAGCGGAAAGAAATATGCCCGGGACGTCCATTCACGCGCTTACATGGAAAGCACTTGGAAAACAACTGATGTGACGGCGCAGTGGTAGGATCACTAATATATATGTCCTAGTTAGAGTTGGGTCAGCTGTCTAAAGAGATAAATTGGTTCACTGCTACTGCCATCTACGGTAATTTGAACGCAAAACTTATTCGTATAACGAAACTAGATGGTGCTGGCAGTATTTTCAGTCTTGGTATTAAGTATTTATTTCTGATTACAATAGAGTATTATATATGTCACCGTGAAATTGCAAACAACGCTAGATTATAAAATATCTCGCTAAATTACAATCTGTCGAAATATTGTAAGACATACACACGGATCACAATTTAACGTATCAATTTTCAAAATATTACAATATTATGAAGTAAGACAGTAAAACTGTCAACTCGCGTTCTGATTGGTCGAACCTCATGTATATCGCGCAGCCATGTTTATTTGACAGCTGATCGCCATTTCGATGGGTATCGAACGTAAACAAACAGTGCATATGAGGTTATTTTCTTATTTAATTAGTTTATATGAGCAATTTTCAACACGAAACTATAATAAAATGGAACAAAAACTGTTTGTTTACGCTCGAGAACCAACGAAAGCAATCAGCTGTGAAACAAAGATGGCGTCGTTGGCGACATGATGCTCGACTTGACCAATTAGAACGCGAGCTGCGTAATCGTATCACAGTTTCACGGATTTAGTTCGTTATATTGTAATCTACTGAAAAATTATACGTTAAATTGGAATACGAGTGAATGTGTTACAATATTTCGACAGATTATAATTTAGCAAGATAGATTATAATCCAGCGTTATTTCCAATTTTACGGTGACATATATATAATATATATAGGTATTTATGTAAGTTTATTTTAAGAAGTATTTGTGTAGGTTTATTCTAGAAACTAATATGTAGGTATGTATGGTATCTAGGTATTGTATTTGTCTTAGGCATAATTTGTTTTCTTTATTTTGATGTTTTCACACCCGAGTGCACCCGTATCTTTTTCTCTCTGTTCACCCTCTGGTTGGCCGGTAGAGAATGCCGCGTGGCATTAGGCCCGCCTTTTGTACTATGTGCAATAAAGTATAAAAATAAAATAAAATAAATAAATAGGCCGTTATTCCCAACGGCCCCCGAATCCAAACTTATAGAGATTCGGGGGCCGTTGGGAAGAAAATTTCCCAACGGGTCCAGAAATTATATTATTTTTTATTTTAGTTTCGGGGCCGTTGGGACGATTTGAATTCGGGGACCGTTAGGAAGAAAAAGTCCCAACGGGCTCCTCGGGTGCCGTTCCGCGGGGGCCGTTAGGAATAACCAGTGGGTAGGAGTGCCCACTCACAAACTTGATAATAATTATTATTTATGAATTTGTCCCCATTTTAATAACGGGTACCTACCTACCTACTGCAGACTGAACCATCTAATTGTTCGTAAGAGGGATTGTTCCTTGCTTGGTAGGGCACGGTTAGGCCATAGGTACTAGTTGCTGTTGAAAATATTGCATGGTATAAACCAGCCCATGATTCATTTCGTTAAAGTGATCTGTTTGTACTTACGGTTTGATAGTAGCATGCGTTACGCATAACGCAGCACTAAACATAGCGCAGCAACGAAGTCACGTTACGTGTGAATGCCGCCGAAATATTAACAACTTTTCTTACTTCATGGCCTTTACATATAGGTGGGTGGCTATCCTTAACTTTCTTATCTTGGTACCTATAGATAGTTTGTAACAACAAGATATGGACTGGATCGAGTTTTAGTATTTATAGAGAGTTTAATTATATATTCAACTAGCTGCCCGTCAGCGGTCTCACCCGCTGCAACCCGTCTTTTACCCCTTTAAGAAAATCCCTGAAACACGTACTCAATTTTTTTAGCTGTTTGATCTAATTGTAAATTTTGGAACAGATCGCATTTAAAAATAATGATTTTCCATACAGATTGTAAACCCCTTTTTTAGGGTTTCGTAGTCAACTAGAAACCCTTATAGTTTCGTCATGTCTGTCTGTCTGTCTGTCTGTATGCCGCGCCCTCATATCTTCGTCAGTTTTAGAGCTATCGACATAAAATTTGGTGAGAAGATATATCGTGTTGACCCAAATATAGAAATGTTAAGAAAAAAATATTTTAAATGTTTTTTGGACCCCCTCCCATACAAGTGAAAGGGGGGAAATTTTTCTTCTATAATATTGAGTAGGATATCGTTGAATAGGTCTTTTAAAACTAAGATGAGGTTTCTTTGAAACAAAGTCACTAAAATGTTTCTGTCACGAGATATTTACTTTTAAAAAGGGCGTTTTTGACCCATAATTTGTTCCAGCTGTAACTTCTAAAGTGTAAAAGCTAAAAATTTGAAATAAATATGGAATATAGCTTACAATCTGAAGTTACAATGAAAACTATAACGGATATTGTACCCTTAAAGGTTTCAGAAAAAATTGAGTTTTTCTATTTGCGGTTGGTCATCATACTGCTGCTAACAAACCAGCAACAAATTAAGTTTGTAATGCTGAAAAACCTGATATTTAAACGTTGACTACGAAACCCTATTTGTGGGCGTGTCTGACACGCTCTTGGCCGGTTTTTACCCCTTTACGAGTCAAAAATCGAAAATCCCTGAAACATGTACTCAATTTTTTTAGCTCTTTGATCTAATCGCAAACTTTGAAACAGATCACATTAAAAAATAATGAATCCCCATACAAACTTTTAACCCCTTTTTTACCCCTTTAGGGGTTAAAAATCAAAAATCCCTGAAACACGTATTTCCTTTTATATAGCTTTTTGATCAAATCGCAAATTTTGAAACAGATCGCATTTTAAAATAAATATTTTTCATACAAACTTTTAACCCTTTTTTATCCCTTTAAGGGTTAAAAATCGAAAATCCCTGAAACACGTGTTTAATTATTTTAGCTCTTTGATCTAATCACAAATTTTGAAACAGGTCACGTTTAAAAATAATTATTTTCCATACAAACTTTTAACCTCTTTTTTACCCTTTTGGGGGTTAAAATTTGAGGTAAAGATTATTTAAAAACCTGCTCCTTGACTTACTCTATATACTTAAAAAACCGCATCAAAATCTGAAGAGGGGTTTTAAAGATATAAGGAAACATACATACAGACACGAGAAGGGACTTTATACTATGTATTGATGCTTAAATTCAGTGCAAATATTTTCAGGGCGTGTTCCACTCGTGAAATTGAAGAACTATCCCAAAGGAACATAAAGTCTAAATACATATTATATAAAAAAAATTGGGGCTCCCATACAAAATGTACCAGCCGGCCAAGTCGATTTGTATATTGATCATGATATTGATTCACATAATGGACATATCGGAATTTGGGGCCCAGCGCCTGATTGCTATTTTTGTGATAAGTAAATTAAAAAATTAAAATAAATTATTTAAATTGATAAGTGCAAAAAAGTTTCTAAAAATATTTGGTTCCATTATTTGATTTTTCGCTAAAATTTGCTTCATTTGGATAATATTTTTATTGATTTAAATATAAATTTATCTCCAAAGCACTCAATTAAATCTTATGTCATATATGTAAGACGCGGGGTCTCAGGAGGTTAAGAAAATAGGTCAGTAGGAAGAAATGTCTTAGTAGTAGTCGTAGTTGTCCTTTTGTATTGTCATTTCTTGGCATTACCTACTTATTTATCTTCTAAATGTTTGTGAATCGCACGCACTGACTAATAAAATTAAAAGCACGAAAATATAGGTCAGTAGGAAGAAATGTCTTAGTAGTAGTCGTAGTTGTCCTTTTGTATTGTCATTTCTTGGCATTACCTACTTATCTATCTTCTAAATGTTTGTGAATCGCACGCACTGACTAATAAAATGAAAAGCACGAAAATATTGACGGGTGGATTAATCGCCATTTTGGAAACTTTTCACCATAAAGTTATAAAAAAAGAAAAAAAAACTCCAGAAAGTTACATTAATTTTTGCAAATCAACGGATATTCTGCATAATAAATTCTCCATAATCTGATTTATTTTTCTAATACCTATTCTTATGTTAATGTCCATATTTAAGGTAGGTACTTTTTTGTTTGATGAACTTTCCGTATACATTTGCTACGCCGTAGTCACCCGTAGTATTATCGTAGCTCGATCGTAGGCAACTTTTCTATTTAGGAGTTGGTATTCCATAGAAATGTATAAAAGGGGTGTATAAAATAAAAACTTTGTTGTCGTTTTCGAAGTTTTATTAGTTTTTTTGTTATTTTCGGTGTAAGTACATAAAATTGTTTATAGTAAAAACAAAAATAATTGTAGGTAACAATTTTTATTTCCCTGGCAGTGACTATGCTTTAGCAGTCTTTGAGATCTTACTAGAAAATCCTTGTCATATAATTTAATTTTTTGTTTGTGTATTCAAATATTTCGCTTTTTATTTTTGGTAACATAGTCAAAGATGTAACAAATATTTCGTAGAATAAATTAAATAATATGTAGTTGTATAAATAATCTTAAATTAGAGCGGGTCCGATGTCAATCCCCTTAGAAAGCAGCAGCTGAAAAAAAAACAAATAATTAGTATTTTTATACACATTCCAAGAAAATAATCTTCATATAAAATACGCTACGCAACGCGCGTCTAGCCTTTATTATATTTATAACTGTATGGTTATTTAATTTATACAAATACATAAGTATGCTGTTTAGGTACGTAAGGTAGATAAATAATATAATTAAGTTGCGTGAAGGACTTCACTTAATTTACACTGCTTTAATTGCAGACACGATAGCACAATAATTTTATTGTAGCTAATTGGAGTAGGTAGGTATGTAATAATAAAATTATTTACATAAAATAGACACAATTTCAATATACCTCAGGTCATGGTTATGTACAATCCGGAGTAGGTATCCTGTTTATAAATGGTTTTACAAAATATTGGAGTAAGAAAAGGTATCTAAATAACTAACATAAGTATTTATTTCTTGTTGTCTATGAAAATAAAAGATAGAACGTAGTACAGAACCACATCAAACGTCATGGATATTATAATGGATTGCATTAATTCCTACACACTTTAAAATGTGATATTATGAATTAATTTAAACATGAAATGAGCGTTGTAGGTAGGCAGGTACATATAAGTTGCACGCGTACTTAACCACTATTTTAAATTCTGTGACCTAACTCTGAATGACTAGTTTTACATGTGAATTTTATAGGACTAGGAGTAACGAAGAATTGGGTTCCAATTCAAAATTGGGTTCAAATGTTGTTTCAAATAATACTGTATAAAACCTGTTCAAATCTATGCAATATCCTGATAGATACGTGGGTAGCAAAACTAAATCGCTTGATAATTTGAATCAAATCAATCAGTTTACCGCAACTCACGTAGTTACCCATTGGGATACCACCCAGATTTAAAGCATGTTGGTGAATTACTGATTTCTTGTCCTTATCAATCAGTCAGTATAGTCACGTATAGTTCAGTCGCAAATATTTCTAAATTGTAGGTATAAATATGACAACATACTTTTCTAAAAATCTTTGATGTCATTAAAAATCCACGACTAAACTTTACGTCGTAGAAGAACATATAGGATCATAAATTGAAAATATAAAGGATGCTTAATAAAACATAGGAAAATTTAACAAACAGGTTCATCACTGGAGGTAATTTATATGCAGGGTGGCCAATTCAGGGCTACATTCTTTTTCTACCAAACCAATATAAACGTTTATATATACAGGGTGTCTCAGGGTGCATATCGTGCTGTACCTTTCCTGTACAGTCGCGGATTGGTCCTGCTGAAATCGTCCTCTGAATACTTCTCTGATAACACGTCGGACATTAGGTCAGACATCATGAAATCTGTTACAACCAAACGCGAAGCATTAGGATCTGGAATATTATTTTGTTCAGTGTTCTCCTAAACCCTGTGAGGTGGTGCGGGCCGTTTTGTACAGCTATAAAGTGCAGTGCCATAACTAGGTGCAGATACCAGATAAAATAATAGATACTTAGACAATATTTTTTTGTTAGATACCGACGAAAATAGTGTCCCTGTTAAGGCGGGTCTCATACCTGACGTCCGTTGCTGTGCACTTATAGCACATCCGTAACGTATGCGTCTGTCAACTGCAAGATACCTCATATTTAAAACTGAAATTGACGCGAAGCACCGCAAGAACTTGCGTTTGAATCTGTATCTGTAACACTTATTAGATAGGCACAATATGCCTCTTAACACCAAATGGACGTCAGGTGTAAGTTTCCCCTAAATCTTTCTAAAATACATTACAAAAATATAGTTACGACACTGCGTCGACAGTAGACATCACATTGGAAGCTGGTGCATAGTGAATGTTGTAGTGAATAGCATATTTACAGCGTCCGACTAACCTAAGGGCCTGATCGGATGCTTGTCCCACAAGTAGGACCGTTTGACAGGTGACAGGTACGAGTCCCGGACGTAGGAGGGGCTGCGGTCGTGTCGCGCCAGGGGCTTCAGCTCGGGCCAGTCGTACCAGAAGGGGTCCCTCGTGATCGCCGAGATCGGCAGGGAGGGACTCGGGTTGAAAATGTCGGCCCACGGCCTGCGCCTGAATCCGCCCGCGTTGTAAAGCGGCGCACCTACACGCCAGAATAAAAATAGTAGGACAACAGACTCCTCGGTACTTCGTCAGTAGCCAATTTTAAGCGGTCGTTTCAGCCAGTGTCAGTTTAGAAGCCAGCAACTCGCAGCCAGTCGGATTACCAGTTTAGTTGAAGCCAGTAACACGTTCATTCGAAGCTGTGGCGATCATGAACAATGAATCGAATTTGATGGTAAGAAATTTGATTGACGATGTCTCGATTAATAATGATAAGTATGCAATCAGTTCATGATGTCGAGTCATGAATGGCTGAATTGATCATATTAATAATGCCGCTTTATGAAAACAAATAATTTCTTGATATAAATAAATTAATTAAGCAAATCTTATTTTTTATGAAATATGCATGCTCATGCGTCATAGAATGTATGATATGCAAATGTTACTCTACGATAAAGAACACGTACACTCGATAGTAATAGTACGAATTTGTTAACTACCTACGATAAAGAAAGACAGTGAAATAGACGTCACTTTTCTTATTCACTGTATTGTTATATTTGACAAGAAGGATGGAAAGTTTAGGGAAACGGACAAACTACAACAGGCGGTAAAACAGACTAAAACAGACCAAGAGGAAGATTGGTTTCATTTGTCATTTTAATTTGAAACGAAAGTTTATTTTATTAACACGAACAGTTTGCCTCAATTCAGACAAACAAATTCCTTTGCAATTCCTTAGCAAATTTCTTCTTACATACCTAATACTCTGGTAATAATAAAATAAAGAAAAAAGAAAAGGTGACATTGACAGGAAATCTAATCCTGACGTTTGGAGGGACTTGTTCTTGTTTCATAATGTGACTGAAGTCAGTTCTCCAGGCAAAAAAATGCACCTTTTACGCCCCTGTAATTTTTCTCTTTATTTAATCTACCAGGCTTAGGTAATTTGAATTAGGAATTAGCAAAGGAATACGTAGAGATCTTCCACAACATGCCCTAAGTTTTAACAAATAATTTTGTGCGATTACAGATGGGCTGATGGTGACAGCTGTGACAGTCAAATATGAGTGTTCAAACCAGCGGGCTGGAAGAATAAACTATGCACGGACGTGTACTATGTTGTTAGGTAAGTACCAACGTAATTACGTACAGATTTTGCAATATTCCTGTTAAAAATAATAACAAAAAAATAACAAAAATAATAAGAATGCCCACTTTAAATCCATAGCTATTGGTAAGTATTTTTGATCTATACCTATAAGTTTTGTTTGTAGGACCATGTTATCTAAAAAGATCTCTTCGTCTGAATTGAGGTCTATTTACTCTAAGTAAGTCACAGAGGGTCTGACGAGTACAGGGTCTGTTGCCCTTACCATCGGCGTCGAATGCGACCTCGCAGTCCCTTGGCATGCTGATCCTGGGCTTGACAGGGGTGGGTGACACCCCCCGGGCCCATCTATCGATGATGTCAGCCGACGCCGCGCGGGTGTTGCGTGAGGGTGATGCCTCCACCAGCTCGCGTAGAGCCTTCACGTCCCTCATCTCACGGTCAAATGCCGCCCATTGCTCGGCATGCCCGAAAATGGGGTTCCTTTTGCAGCATATCTTCTCACCTTCATAGCAAGTCTTATCGTCAATACCAATCTCAAGATTATAAGGAGGGAGGTCTGTACAATGTGTAAGAGTAACATTTTAGGGGATGACCTAGAATTTCGTTTACGGAACACCCAATTTTCAGGAAAAGGAGTAATGAGATTTGTTATCTAAAATCGACGCGTCGAAAACATTGTGCGAATTTGTCCCTGTAATTTCGACGCGTTTTTATGGAAGTCTGACGCCGAATATACTTTGCTAGTTGATATCGACATCATCCCTTACAATGTTTATTGTTCTCTTTTACACATTTCTAATCTACTTTAGACTTATCTTTTTTACAGTTTATATTTTGTTTCGTAGAGTGTAGTGTTCTTCAAATGGGCGTGGTTGGGTTATCATTCCGGGTGTGATGTCTGCCTTGGCATATATACAATGCAGCCTCATGCACCTTTTGCTTATATACTAATAGGTACATAACAACATATATTTGGCTTCCATATACAGTAGGTACTGGGTTTTCAAGCTGGCATCTAATACTGGACTTTCTAAGTTCAACTTCTACATATAAAGAGAGAGGTACTAAACTACTAAATCAAAACACGATTTGGTCTTTCATAATTTAATATAAAAATCGTAGGTTAGTTATATGTAGAAAGTTTGTACTATCCAATTAATATGTATAAAATAAATTAGATACAAATAACTTGTCTCTATTCTATGGTGTCTCTTTACAAAGTATAAAGTAATGACTAGATGAGCACCTATAATATTTCTGTTAAAACAAAATATTGCCAAAACTATGATAATGCGTGTAGGTATAAATATTTACATAAAAGGTAATTTTGAATTTAGAAGTTGACCTATCTTAAAATAACGTTACAAAATATCAAAAATCGTCTTAAAGTTGGACATGTTGAGTCACCCAAACTGATTCAAACTTAGGTTGAAACTGGCAGTGACTCGGAGTCCGAATATACATTTTCTGGTTCCAAGTTATGTTCTACATTTGGAAAGAACTAATTTGGATGTCTCCAAATTGGCTACATTCTAAAGTAGAGAATGACAAGGACCAGACAGGCACCGTGGTTTGCCTATTCGCAGTTTACAAAAACAATCAGTCTATCCCGAGACACCAAAGAAGACTAAGTACAGGATTTGTTCGCATAAAGACCGAACAGACCAATCACGGTAACTTAAACTAGACTTACACTAAAATCCTTTGTCTGTGAACTGGTATTATAGGTAACTTATTAAATACGAGTAAACTAGGTACCTTCTAACCTCTCATTTTTGAACCATTTCTGAGTTAATCCAGATAGGAAATTCACCGGTTTCTTGGTGAGAGGTTAACTGGTGTTCCTATTTAATTGATTTTCTTACAACACTAGCTCACAAGCACAGGCGAAAGGATGGGTTCGTGCATAAACTCAGTAGAATTTACCTGATCCCCAGTGGGGCTTGTTGTCTGGCTCGTATTCGATGCCTTTAAGGCTCTTGGGCTCGCTGCTGAGTGAGACGGGGGCTGACAGGTCGGTGATGGGGTACGCGCGGTCCTTCAGGTAGAGTCCGTAGCGGGAGGGGTACAGCCTGTCAATGGCCGCCAGCCTGTCAAGGTGGTCCTGCCACGCCTTGTGCGAGTCGAAGGGGTCCACGCCTCGTCGGACGCGGCGGGGCACGTGGTACACTGTTGGAGATAACCGGGCGTTACTTTGACAGGAAATTTGGAGATTTTTGAAGGATGACAACCCCAAAACGAAAACGGACAAAGAAGGAGAACACTGCACACAATCCTGTAACAAAGGTTTTTAAAATCGCTGATTCTTTTCAATTCGCTGAACACAGGGAAGATAGAACTAAAGTCATTGTTAATACTGAATTTAAAATATCGGATGCCCTACATGACGTGTTAAGTGTTCAACCAATTTTATACCTGAAAAATAAAATATAAAGTGAAAGAAATCAATACGCCAGTTTTTTATGGATTTTGCATAAAAATAAGAGAAAAACAAAAGACCTAGATAAACCAACTCATTCCTGATAGTGAGGGATATTAGAATAATAATATACTATACTGTTATTTGTTAATATGGTTGCAACGACAAGCCTTAGTAAAAAATGATAATGATTGTTAGGAAAAATAAGTACTTAAATGTTTTTATAGAACTCACCTCATTACCCTGGCAGACTTGATAACATTAAAATGGGCTGGTTAATGTCGGTATCGAATATTTTCGTAATGTTACTGTCACAGGGGTTACAAATGAAAGGTGTGCCTCCTGTCAAATGCTTGAAGATATAATACAAGTAAACAACGACGTAACATCCATGGATTTACAAGTGTGCAGTGATGGTCTGTAGAGGTGGTTTCTATCAAATGACACATGCGATGTAACTCAGACCAAAGTGAGGACGAAACATTGCAAACAAAAATTTGACAGGCTGAAAATAACGGAGATTCTTGCAGTCAATGTGCAGACATTAATGCATTACAACCCCCTTAAACCCGCAAAATATAAACATACCTATATATAAATAAGATATATGCTATCCGTTATGTGCTACAAATGTAACGTTTTCTTCAACTGCTTAATACACGACAAAAATATTTAGGACGCTATCTAGCCCTTCTTTTTGTTCACAGTGATTCGCCCTAACTTTTTTATTTGACCTGAGTTTAAATGTGAATGATCATAAAATGAGTATTGCAAGCTGGTTGCAAGTTGCAAGCAAACATAGTAATGCTATAGCTAACATACAATTACAGAAGCCTTTCAACATCAAGCAATAAAGTAACATAAAATGTTGTCAAGAAGAAATAATGAAATGAGCTGTCATATGTACCACTTTTAGTTTCAAGATACGTAATCTATTACATATTTGTGTTAATTGTGTTGTGTGTGGTTTCATGTCATGTCAAATCCATATTTTAAAATTCAAAATCTCCGAGCTTTTGGCAGGATCCACGACAGGACTAATTAATTTCTAAAAGTTTATTTATTAAAATGTAAATAAATACAAATAAAATAATCGTACATTACAGAATAGCTCTCAAAAGCTAAACTTAATGTAAAAATGATCTTTTTTGCACTTAGTTCATGTCCTCTATATTGTGCGTACAAAATGAAATTGATGATATAATTTCAATAACTTATTAAGCTGTAGAAAATTCAAGTAATTTCATTTAATAATATTTTTGTATATTATTTAAACTCCTCCTGAGCCCTTTGTGTTCGAAGCTGAAACAATTAAAATAAATTGCCAATAATAATCATGAGAGATGAAGGTGATATTCCCTCCCTTTTTATAAAGATGGTTATAAAGGCTAATGGTAAATAGTGATATTTATGACAGAATGCTGGAAGCAAAATGCCTTGTTAAATATAAGCTTAGTTACAACATCAACTTAATGCTAGGTAAAGATATCTACAAGATAATTTCGTCATCGGGTTAACTAGTTGAGTTCCGGTATATTTACAAAAATCACATAAGATCGTCAGAAAAGTCGGATAGTAAGGTAGGTAGTTCAAAATAGCAGTCACTACGACGCCTAAATAAAACATAATGTGGGAAATTGTTGCATTTTCTTTCCTTATCCCCTCTTGTGTTTTGTCGATATTACTCGTCGTACCTACATTATGTCACATGTCAGATAAAATTGACGCCATCGATTCACTGTCGAATTTGTTAGGTCCATACTAAAAGCTTTTTGACATCACTGTATATGTGCGGCAAATAACCTAGACCTTCTGGTGGATTAATAATGTTGTCCATATCAAATGATTGTAAACACCAGCTCAATCAATGTTGCCGAGGTATTTGCCAATACCGTTGCCAATGATCTGCCAATAGCTAATAGCTTCCAAGACCAATCAATCATCATAGCGCTGTTCTTTATCTAGTCTCAAAGTTCTACGTCGGAAAGGCCAAACAAATTGCATTCTATAATTAGTTACCTACATCGGAAGAGAACCGGATTAAAGTGGAAATCAGGGGTAACAGCAACATCGACCGACAGATCAATGATGATTTCATGATTGATCTTCTTACTCCTCGTCGAGCATAGAGCCTCAACAAAGTTCCTCTAGACATTTCTATTTTGGGCTTTTTCTTTAGCATCTGCCCGTGTTGTTCCGGCAGACTTTATTCGGATAGGATAGATATCTTGTCCAGGTAATGGCAAAGCGACCTTGTAAATTTAATGATGCTACGGTCAGTCGTAAGGTTCCAGTCCAGTGCTTTCTTTATATGTTATCCTCCGATCTTCTTCAGTGCCCTATCCAACTGCATTTTCTCAAGGAAATTTCGTCATTGATTGGTCGGACAGAGTAAGTGAAAAGTAATAGAGCTGCTTCCTAATTTCTTAGCTCTAGCAAATTCTCAGCTCTAGCAAAAGAAGACACGTCTAAATTGTTATTCAGGTTTTGTCAACAGAAGTCGTATTGTAAGAACTAAACTGCAACAATGCGTCGAAGGTGGCTGAATACTGAGCTATTGACGTTTAAGGTATGGACATGCCATCAATTGGAAAGAAGAAGAATGAAATCCAAGGGTATAGCTTGTATTGCATTTTGAATGTGCAGCAGTCGGTAGATTCAGATATAAGACCACTAAACTATCGTCTGAAAGGATTGTCAAGTCGTCATCTGTCCAGGCGTTTCTGCGTCCTAACCTCAAAACACCAAGGCATTCCAAACTCAAAAGCTGTACCAACCTGGCCTGTACCGGTCGAGGGAGCGCGGGTAGTTGTGCGAGTAGATGGCTCTGGGGGAGTATCCGTAGGTCTCGCGGTGCACGGGCAGGTAGCGGTAGCCGGGAACGGTGATCCTCTCGGCGGCGTGGATGGGGTCGTCGTAGATGGACTTGCTGTAGGGGTACGAGGTGGACAGCAGCTCAGGGAATACGCTGCGGCGGGAAGGCCTGTACCTCTCCTCTGCCCTGATGTCTTCCGAACCTGTTTGAGGACGAATTTTAGTTGCAAACGGTAAACTTTGGAGGTATGTTTTGCAAAGGCCTGTTTGTCTTTTGACTTCCCTTAATGGTAGCCTGGCAACAAACAGCTTGTGTTGTACTGTTATAGTGTTGTATGAACTAGTAAGTGCTCTTTTGGATTTCTAGATGAACTCATTTACACTTATATATCGTTATTGGTTCCCAATTATGATTCTTAGAGTAGAGTCAAGAGGAGACCGATGGGTAAATCTGTTTCTGCATAATATTGAGTAGATTGAAGCAGGTATACTTGTGTTGGTTTTTAGAAACAATTAAGCCATAATAGGATAAAATATAATATAAAGCACTATCATACCGCAGCGGAAGAAATATTGTGGTGATTAATTTTTAATCAAGTAACCAGTAAGTCTATTGAGGTTTGTTGATGATACAGAAACCATAGAATAGTGTAAAGATTCCTTACCTTTTAGAGAACGGACGAAGGATTGCCAAAATCTGGCTTTCTTCGACGCCGTCTCATTTCTGCCAATCATTTCTAAATGACTTTTAAACATTTTGGCGGATTATGTCGAGCTCGTTCTGGAACAAAATTGAGCATGTTAAACCCAGGTCACTTGTTTATGCCATATTTGACAGCTGTTAAATCCGTACTGGAAGAGATGTCGTCAAAGAAAAATCATCCATGATACAGCATTAACTTGAATCTGCAAGCTGTCAAATACGACACAACTGTAGGAGAAAATTACGGGCTGTGACTTTGGCTGTGACCAAAAGTGTTTCAGGGCTTCGTCTTAGTAACCTTGAATTTTTAGCGAATTTTAGTCAGTGTCCAGGTGACACAGATGAGTACAATAGTTAGGTACTCGTAAATAGAGCAATGACGTTTGCAGCGTTAGCAGCCGGTCCGCAAATAGCTCGGCGGCGCTGGCGGGTCGGGTGGCAAGTCCGTTGGCCGCGCGCCAGCCCCCGTGTCGACGGGAAACTTGAAAACGATCGTTTTTACGAATGTCTGCTGCTGCTATTTTAGCCATCCACGCGACCTTGTCGTTCGTTTCGGCGTTGGATAAGTCAGCGGCCTGCTGAATTCTAAAATTACATAAGCTGGAGAGTTAAGCATGCGAAGACAAATTGATGGGAGCCGGCCTCGGCGTATTTTCAGTCAACTGACGGTTTCAACGATTACAATGTCAACATTTCGGAAATATGAATCAAGAGTACCAAGGCTTGCTTCAAGGTTAAATTAAAACACGTTGATGTCTTTTGTACCGATGAAATATTTATTATTATTTTTGTGAGATTTGTTCATTATTATCAATGTTAAACAGTGTGGTATTGGCTGTTGATTTGTTTATTTTTCTTTGCTTCATATTTTGTATCCTCATAATCTGGAGATCATAACCTCACGTATTCAATTTGACAATAAATTTTAGATCTCTGACAAGCATCGCGCTCAGAAGTTACTCTTAGTAAAGAGCCATCATGTGAGCCATTAGCTTGCCACGTTATGGCAAAATTTATAGTGAATCGTAAACTCTACAAAGCTTTATCGTCCCACGTAAGTTCCTGAAATGACGGCACGTTCTTAAACAAACAGTAGCTTTCATCCAATTCCGCGTCATTGTTTATAAATGGAGCAGTGGAGGAAGCTGACGTAAACCCATTCATCAGATATTTCAAATTATGATTGACGTTTGGGTAGATAAGAGAGCACTCGTGGAGGAATGCAGCGATCGAAATTGTTTCAAGTGCATAGTCAAATTTTATGGCGTAATTTTGAGTTATGAAAATCATCATTATCCAACGTGTGGAATCCTTTCAGTCATTGTTTATTGATCATTCATTATCTTCATTAACATTATGAAACAGTTCACAATTGTTACAACTTCGTACCTGTATCATTTTGTCTCTATGGTTGCTTGTTTATTTTATTTGTTAAGAAAACACAGAGTTTCAACGAATTGATAAATGTGTTGTAAAATCTATAAATGATCAAGACGGCTGTTTACTTTTATTTGATGTTAACGACATGGACTTTACCTCTTATCCACCTTTCTTTATATCATACAATTTCATCACATTATTATTTCCAATACAACACCTGTCTCTGTTGACATTTACCTGAGAAAGTTTAGCCTGAGCCATGCCTAGTGCATGCCAACGATTGCATAGTCAAAAGCTTAACTGAAAACGAAAGGGAATTTGGCAAGCACGACAGTTTGTACGACCGACATTACGAAACATTATTTACCTTAATGTTTTCTGATTTTGTAACAGCTGTAACACATGTGTCGAGACAAGTGAAAAATGAAGCTGAGTCACAGCTATTGTCACGAAGATTTGTCCATTTGTTTACTCAAATTATAGCTGTTTCGAATGAGTTTAGGATGCGAGCTTAGGATGTGACTGTTTCGTAACGTAATTTAGGAATTTATTAAATTGACAGAGCGTCAGTGTACGAGATCGCGATTCATGGATTTGTATTTGTATTCGTTGATAAATATCAGTCTGGTCATAGTTTGGTATCCAAACAACCCTACATAGACGATGTTCTGCAAAATCCAACAAAAATGTAGAAAGGGACAAAATGTGATAACATTTTTACGTTTAAAGATTAGAGTTTAGAAAACTCTTTCCGTTACCGTTTTGTTGTCGAATTTGGCAATTCCATGAAAATGGACTTTTTGTGCTCTGTTTTTTTATACCTAATTGTTTTCTTTTAGCCGTTTATTTTGATTATTACTTTGAAAACTGTTTTATAGGAATTTAGATACCTAGGTAGTGTTTATTTTCTGAAATAATTCTTAGTTCGATATTAATGCTAATTTGTTCTCAACTAGGATATGATTATATTGATGTAAAAACGTAAGCCTTCATTTCAAATTAGGGCTCTGGGATGGGGTGTTGTTTAAAAGCATCTGATGTTATGTTGATGATACATGTAAGGCCAAGAATCAAGGCCAATGTCAAACACGTTTTCCCATATCCATCACGATGACCTACTTCCTGATCATTAACGCGGAATCAATCTCTACTTTTAATGTCATTTTATTTAGTTCATGGTCAATCAGAAACATTAGTATTCAGTGATCTTGTATGCTAGTCTTTAGATCTACGACAACCTGCTTCTTCTTCTTCATCGTCTTCTTCTTGAAGCTTCTATGTCTCTTTTTCATCCTACTATTAATATTGTTACATTATAATTCATAACGTTCTAGCCGAAGTCTTCAATTCTTTTCGATGTCTTTCTGACTCTCTGCTTGATCTTCAGAAGAAGACTTGTACAAAAGTTATCTTATTTTCTACTTTAGTAGCATTTGTCTGTCAAAAGACTGGAACTACTTAGTTTCATCAGCGTTTTATACTTGAGCATATTTTTGTCGATCATCGTAATACTTGTAATCGATAATAATCGGGCAGCAGGTTAGCGGTTAAAAATGACGTGATTGTGAAACTGTTACAAAAATACTCGAAGGCGCGTCGATTTGGCGGGATCGCAAATTTGGCGCGCGATGCGGCCGCCCAAAATAGCTGCGCGCGCGCCGGATCAGATTCACGGCACCGCCAGCGCGCATTGTCGTGCGCATGCGCGAAACATCTGAATTCCAGTACTAAAAATGATGTTTATAGAAATCTTCATAATGGTATCTAATTTATGAAAATATGAACATTGTTTGGTCACACATGGATGATGTTTTGTAGTTGACGCAAAGATCCATTCGAAGAGTTTGATCACAAACTGTCCCTCACTTTTGAAGTACCTATAGATGACCCAATACTTTTATTACATCATCTACATACCCAAAATTATTTATGAACACTGAAAAAATGTTTGCTAATAATGGATTAGAAAATACTTAGTTTCATGAAATTAAGACAATTTCAAAATTACTAAGCCTGAACTATTACGCATGCATTGAAGAATCGGTAGATTTCTGTAGTCACTTAATACTCAATGAAGACGTTCCAAAGCTATCAGCATTGAATTTACTGAAACTATGAACACTGTTTTTCAATTTTAAATTATTTTTGATTGTTCTTTTAACTTTCTCACTTATTTCACTGGTTTCTTGCCACTTTTATCGTTCGAACAACTTACGTGCTGTTGAATATAAAACGCGGTTGATATGTAGTTTTATCTCGACTAATCACTGACGAAGTGCGAAATAGAGAGCCGACCCGTAAGAAATACGGCGAGCGAGACAGCAATACAATTGCGCAACTTTAGAGAAAGACGCAACACTCAGAGCGGACCGCGCGGAACGAACGAAGCCCTTCGTGGTCACTTTTGGCACAGGTGATTGAAGGTACAGAAAGTGAAGCACTCGGTATATCTTACCGATTAAAATATTGGTCGAAAAGTAATAGTGGTAGTGTTGTTTCGTTGACGAGCCGACGTCGAGTGTCGGTCCAGGGCGGGCGCGCACTAACCGGTCGGCCGCGCGCTCGGCGGCGCCGCCCCGCCAGCCCCGGCCGCCCAGTCGCCCAGCCGCCCAGCCGCCCAAGCATTCACCAAACATATCTGACTACCAGTAAACCACGACCCCTGAATCACGGGACAATCTAGTGGTTTCATATTAAACAACGCGCCTAGCCTTCGAAGAAAAGCTTAACTGTGATGAAATTCCATTGATGCTGTGCCGATTACAGCCATGCTAACAACTTGTGTTCGTAACGCTCAAAAGAACTGGTTAATAATATAGACCGAGCGATAGGTTTTTCTGGGGCTTTCACTGCTTCCTGCCATCTATTTAACACGAAACAAGGAAAATATTACTTTTTACAAAACGCTATTTAACAAACACTATGTTTAAATATCTTGTTCCAAATTCTACAGTACAACAGGCAGTTTGTATAGAAAACTGTCGCGGATCAGTTTTAAATGGTTAAGTAGTTAGTTTTTCGTGTTTTACTATTTCATTCGCCCACGCAACCGGATCTAAATTTTGCACACATTACTTACTTAATACATAATAAACATTTTTCGTCATAAACGGATTGTTTACAAAAAGTACGTGTAGGCTTCACCGTAGAGAAATACCCAAAACAGAGAATATGACTTCAAAGTGTCAAATCGTATGGATTTCATTTAAACACAGGAAAAATGTATTAGGATTTTCAATGCACTCACTCACAGTGCTGTAATATTCTCGTCGTTTTCTTATTTACAATTTGCAAGTAAAGAATTTTGACATAAAATTTGGTAAGTAGGTACGAGAAAAAAATCAAGTGCAAATCATAAACATGCTATGTCATATTATGCGTCATATGTCACATACACGTAGGTAAGTAGCTGTTGAAAATAATTTGCAGAATCATCTAATTAGTCTTGATATTTTCAGGTTCATTCGTATTTTGAGTTGCACGGACGTTGCTGAAATTGTAATTAACCTACAAAGTGCTGACAAGTGGGAAGGTTAAGTCCAGTCTCGTTTTGTTTTGATTGCTAGTGGACTAGGGCTTTCTTCCACACCTCCTGTCTGAGTTTGGAAGTCGGAAATAGCTCGTAGGAGATAATAGAAAAATTAATGGAAGGTTGATCAGGAGGAGGGTAAAGCGAGCTACGAAGGTGGAAAATCAGAATATGAACATTTTAAGTGAATTTTGCTTATAACCAACAGTGATTTTGTAGCGAATATATTATAGGTACCGACTAATCTACCTACTTAGGCACAATTTGATAAAAAGGACAAAAAAAAATGTAAAATTAATAATCGGTAAAAACTATTCCAATTTACAATAACACATCAATAAAAGCCGTTTACCAGGAAGTGGGCAACCGGATAGATATCGTATAATGATTAGTTACGTAGTCTACACTCGACAGATTTGATTAAAGATAGCCAAGTTAGATCAGAAATCACCGGGTCTGAAAAGATTGAGAGTCATTCACAAGACTGTGTATCACCATATGGAAGACTGTATCAGCGCTATGTAGCGACAGTGAACTGTTGCCTAAAATTGCAATACACATCAACTTTCGAATCCCTTAGTCGCTTTTCACGACAGCCACGGGAAAGAAATGGGGTGTTGCTATTCTAAGCCGGCATCACGCGGGAGTTGTGGAAAAAGGGCTCAAGTAAGTAAACACCTGCTCCCACGTACTACTACGTACCTGAGGAGTGATTCAGGGCAACATTAATCTTATGATACATAAATTGCACTAGAATCACCTTATGACCTTTCTCTTCAATCACCCTATCTTTTAAAATAAAAAGGTATCAAAATCTGTTACCTACGTGGCTTAGGAGGAGTTAGCGTATTCCATGACAGACAGATAGACAAACAGAGAAACTCAAAAAGTGACTTTATTTTATACTACGTATGATATGATACCAAGCTAGATAGATCGGCAAACTCCGTGTTATGGATCGGATATGTGGAAAAAGGGCCTCAAGTACACACCTGCTCCCACGTACAACTACGTACCTGAGGAGTGATTCAGGGCAACATTAATCTCATGATACACACATTGCACTAGAAATTTACACGAATGAAATAGAGTTTGGAGGTCGTATGTAATTATAATTAGTTAATGAGACATAACAGTCTGTGATACGATATGATATGGTAGATGTGATACGATTATGATACACAAAATAAACATATTAGTTACCTACCTAGTATAAGCCATATTATAGCCATATTTTGACAGCTATAAGATACAAGTTAAGAGCAATCCCTAGAGCCAAATTTTCACACAAAGGTATTCCCATGTTTTCGTCCAGTATTATGCATGTAGAACTATAATTTACTTTTTTATTACATTAAGGTCTACAAGGGTGAAAACAGAACCCTATTACTGAGACTTCGAATAAAACAAATACTAAAAGGGCTTGGCTAAATGTTCATACAACAAAAACCCAGAATCGCCAGCAACGAAATGCATATAAATGGGTTCACTAGGGTATTGCTATTTAATTAAAAAAATATACAGGGTCCTACCTCATCTAGTATAGAAAATATTAGATGAAATAGACAAACCTTATACGAGAGGCCGGTCCAGTGGTTATTAACCACCGAGTATATCTTGTTCTCAGTTTTAGGTAGTATGTCAAATCCACACTAATATTATAAATTCGAAAGTAACTTTGTCTGTCTGTCTGTCTGTCTGCTACGCTTTCACGCCTAAACCACTGAACAGATGTTGATGAAAATTGGCATAAACATAGATAATAACCTGAGAAAGGACATAGGCTACTTTTTACCGCGGGAAAATTCCCTTGGGAAACAGAAAATCAAAATATGATTTTACGTTCAGGCGCTCAGCACCTGGAAATTGTATCACCCAGGGTTCCGTGGTGAATTTTGCTATGCAAATTATAACAGGCGTTCACATATCTACTGGTTTTGGCACTCGAGGGTCTGGATTACCTGATGGTCTACCAATAGGAGCTCAGCTGAACTATGAGAGTCGATAATTGTTATAGCTTGATAGGATAGAATGATAGGTCGCTTCTGCTGGCATCGTCAAGCATCTGGAGTACTTGACGTAGACCACGAACCTACTGCTAGGGTTCCAAAGAATGTTTTTGTAATAGATTGCTTTTGTGGTATATAAATAAACGGCTATGCTTAGGAGTAGTTGACGTAATCCCACCAAGAGCCTAATTTAAATAGAAGATATACGAATACGAATAAGACTTTAAATTTTTCGGCGCGATGGATCGCTTCTGCTGTCCTATGAACAATGGTGATCAGGAGTAGCTAACTGACGTAGACCACCAGGAGCTCAGCTTAATTATAATTTTGCAGTACGGAAATGTATGTTTTCTGAAGTAGAAAAGTAGAAGAAAAGTTGTTTGCTAGGCTGCTTCTGTTGGCAAATAGATAGGAATCGAGCATCTTTAGGTATGCAAAATTAAGAGGACTCAGCTTATTTCAATTACATAGATGAAGAAATGCTTTCTTTCTATGGAATGGGTCCACGAACGATCTAATGATTCCTTAATTCAGAGGCTTTAAGGCCAGAACACATCGCCTCCGTATGCGTGACGTGCACGTCATCACGTGCGTAACTATGACGTTGTAATGAATGGGATCGTAGGAGACACGGCACTGCTCACCGCGGTATGCGTGTGATGACGTGCACGCATACGCAGGCAGTGTGCCGCCTCTTATACAATTCCGTACATTACAATATGTCGAGCACGCATACGTCCTGCGTACGCAGGCGGTGTTTTCTGCCCTTCAAGAGCGCCACACACATATGCGTGCATGTGATCGGTTGTAATGTAGGTATGGGATTGTATGAGAGGCCGCACACTGCCTGCTTTTGCGTGCGCGTAATCACGTGCGTAGCGCGGTGTGCGGTGTCTCATACGGTCCAAAACGATACAACGTCATAGCAACAGCTTATTATCATAATGGACATTGTCTTGCGACCAGAGCATTTAATAATTTGAGGATGTGGTTTGGAAATAGAGATTTCACATGCTGTCAGTTTGCAGTTGGCGAAGCGAAGTTCGCGGGTACCAGCTAGTAAATACATAAAATATAATCGTGTATCTAGCTAGTTAAATGACAACTAGGAAAAATATGTTTGATTCAAAGAGAAAATATAATATTATAATATCTTGGATCATTTTGCTAAATACATCAAGAACCCAGATTTGTCTGGAACAAAATGTAGGTATGTATACAGGATTGAAAAAAAAAACAACTGCAAATATTTTGAGGGGTGAACCAGCCCATGGAACTGAACAACTTTCCCCAAGGAACATAGGTCAAATGATGAAAAATAATTTTGGCTTTCCCATACAAATTGACTCGGTCGGCTGGTAAGTACACTTTGTATGGGATTTCCAAAATTTTTTTTTATATTTCGACCTATGTTCCTAGGGGAAAGTTGTTCAGTTTCATGGGCTGGTTCATCCCTCAAAATATTTGCAGTTGTTTTTTTTTACATTCTGTATACATACATTTTGTTCCAGACAAATCTGGGTGTATTTAGCAAAATGATCCAAGATATTTTATAATATACTAGCTGGTACCCGCGAACTTCGCTTCGCCAACTGCAAACTGACAGCATGTGAAATCTCTATTTCCAAACCACATCCTCAAATTATTAAATGCTCTGGTCGCAAGACAATGTCCATTATGATAATAAGCTGTTGCTATGACGTTGTATCGTTTTGGACCGTATGAGACACCGCACACCGCGCTACGCACGTGATTACGCGCACGCAAAAGCAGGCAGTGTGCGGCCTCTCATACAATCCCATACCTACATTACAACCGATCACATGCACGCATATGTGTGTGGCGCTCTTGAAGGGCAGAAAACACCGCCTGCGTACGCAGGACGTATGCGTGCTCGACATATTGTAATGTACGGAATTGTATAAGAGGCGGCACACTGCCTGCGTATGCGTGCACGTCATCACACGCATACCGCGGTGAGCAGTGCCGTGTCTCCTACGATCCCATTCATTACAACGTCATAGTTACGCACGTGATGACGTGCACGTCACGCATACGGAGGCGATGTGTTCTGGCCTTAAAGCCTCTGAATTAAGGAATCATTAGATCGTTCGTGGACCCATTCCATAGAAAGAAAGCATTTCTTCATCTATGTAATTGAAATAAGCTGAGTCCTCTTAATTTTGCATACCTAAAGATGCTCGATTCCTATCTATTTGCCAACAGAAGCAGCCTAGCAAACAACTTTTCTTCTACTTTTCTACTTCAGAAAACATACATTTCCGTACTGCAAAATTATAATTAAGCTGAGCTCCTGGTGGTCTACGTCAGTTAGCTACTCCTGATCACCATTGTTCATAGGACAGCAGAAGCGATCCATCGCGCCGAAAAATTTAAAGTCTTATTCGTATTCGTATATCTTCTATTTAAATTAGGCTCTTGGTGGGATTACGTCAACTACTCCTAAGCATAGCCGTTTATTTATATACCACAAAAGCAATCTATTACGCCAAAACATTCTTTGGAACCCTAGCAGTAGGTTCGTGGTCTACGTCATACTCCAGATGCTTGACGATGCCAGCAGAAGCGACCTATCATTCTATCCTATCAAGATATAACTATTATCGACTCTCATAGTTCAGCTGAGCTCCTATTGGTAGACCATCAGGTAATCCAGACCTCGAGTGCCAAAACCAGTAGCCTATGTCCATTTACATTTATTTCACTTTTGGGTGTCGAATGTCAGTATAGTAATACACTATTTTTATGAAACGGCTCTCAAACATTTGTCAGCCAGCCGTGCCGATAGCGACTGTATTAATATGGCCGTAACTTCTCTGCCTAACCCGCAAAGTACTTATAAGGCGCGGTACGTGTCTGTGTGTGAGCTATAACGATTTTGATGCCACTCGGGCAATAGATATTTGATCGTATTAAAAGTGTAACAGCGTATGTGAGAACGCCTGTCATAAATTGCATAGCAAAATTCACAACGGAACCCCGGATGATGCAATTCCCAGGTGCTGAGCGCCTGAACGTAAAATCATATTTTGATTTTCTGTTTCCCAAGGGAATTTTCCCGCGGTAAAAAGTAGCCTATGTCCTTTCTCAGGTTATTATCTATGTTTATGCCAATTTTCATCAACATCTGTTCAGTGGTTTAGGCGTGAAAGCGTAGCAGACAGACAGACAGACAGACAAAGTTACTTTCGAATTTATAATATTAGTGTGGATTTTATCTTTGAATCAAACATACATTTCCTAGTTGTCATTTAACTAGATACACGATTATATGTTATGTATTTATTTGACATCCTACCTACAACTGAGTAAGTACAAGATATACGCGGGGGTAAGAGTAACCACTAGACGGGCCTCTCGTATAAGGTTTAACTATTTTATCTAATATTTTCTATACTAGATGAGGTAGGACCCTGTATATTATTTTAATAAAATAGCAATACCCTAGTGAACCCATTTATATGCATTTCACGATTCTGGGTATTTTTTTGGCCAAAACCTTTGGAATACTTAATATAAAAATGAAGGAGGCTCCTATACAAAAAAAAACCGTGTTCTTGATCGATTTTAGCTATGATGATTTGGAGGCTGTATTTGATGACAGTAATAGTTGAAATTTTCAATAGGTAGGTACTAAAAATTAAGGGGCTTTTAATACCTTTTTCATAGAAATGAGCACGGCACCGACACGAGTCCAAATCGCACCAGGCGAAAAAAATATGAGCAGTTACCCTTTTCCACAGAAAATTAAAACTTGATTTTTTTTTCTTAAAAGTCAAGAAATTGGGGTATGTATGTAAATATATATAAGAATTGTAGCTGCATATTCGGGAAGTAAACAGGGGAATAAGTTGGTATAAAAAAACGGAAAACAGGCATCACTCGTGAATCCTCTTAAGACCTTAATAAATGATATTTAAAAGGATACCTACCATGGCTAATGCCGTGTCATAGTTATAGGTGACTTTTCTTTAATGAGATGACATCTCTTCCAGTTTAAATTTGACACCATTGTTATGGCGTATTGGAGCCGCGATACGATTATTAGCAGTTTAGCAGGCGAAGTATCAAGCCGTTGTCTTTTATCAATCATTTGCTTAGTTTCATTTTCGTTAAACATGTATTAGTCAGAATCTCAAATAGTGTAATAGTGTATTTTAGTGTTGGAGCTATTTCAAACCTAGCCCGATACTATTACAGGCAATCAGGTAAATGTATCGTATCGTATGCGCATTGAATGTGCCGTCCGAAATAGCCGGCCTCACCTGCCCCGCCAAGTTCACGCTGATTCACCAACTATTTGTTTGTAGTATTTATTCGCCTATTTTAACATAAAACAGACGCCGATCTGCGGAGTTTCTTCAAGTGTGGTAGGCAAAATTTGCACCATTCTCAAATGTTCTTCTCAACTTTCAATCCAATATCATAGTCAACTGTCAAACATTTTTGATTGCCTTGTCTTTTTTGTATGAAGTGCCTTTGTATTGTGAATTTGTGAGAAATATGATAAGATGTCAAGTTCCCTCATCGTCATCTTCCTGCCCTTTTTAATTTCAATTTGAAAGTAGGTACTTAAAATTGGCACGCAACACTCGATCCTACTTCACGCTTAATCACCCACAACTTGTTTTATTTATTCGCTTCCTTTAACATAAAACAGACGCCAAATTCGCGTGGTGCCGCCTTAGATTAGCATCATCCCATTTCTACCCATGGGTGCCGCAAAAAGCGACTAAGGGATTGATCCAGGGAATAGGCAGAAGCGTTCCCTGTGAATATCTTCAACACCTTGCACTGCGCTCGCCAATCCGCCTGCCAAGCGTGGTGAGTATGGTAATATCCCCTATGTCCAGCAGTGGATTGTTGTGGCTGTAGTAGAAGTAGTAGTAGACGACAAATCTGCGAGGTTTCTTTATGTGTGATTGATATCCTGCAGACAAATGTGGGGCTATTTTATATACTTGTATAAGAAAAAAATATAGGAAAGATGTTTTTTACCGCCCTATCACACGTCTTTGAAAAGCTATGGCGTGAGGGAAAACAAAATATTGTTTAAGGGGTTATTATTTTCTAGGAAAGAATATCATTTGTGTACAGCATACAAGTGGCAGTCGAAACAGTCAGCAAAACCACGGTCAATGGAGGCACCTGGGAAGGACCTTTGTCCAGCAGTGGCCGTATCATGACTGTTAACGATGATGAGAGTTTATTCGCAGAATCAATGGAGACCGAAGTAGTTTGTATACCTACTTAGTATTAATTTAGAAAGTACTCGTGCAGACGTAATTATCTTGCGTCAGTCGACGCGTCACTCTGATTACAGAGTGAAAATATTTGGTCAGAGTCGTTCGAAGATCACCGGATGTTTACGAACATAAATAAAAATGTAATTTACAACTTGCTGAAAAAATATATTTTGATACACTTGATAAATCTGATTTTATTTTTGTAAAAGACGTACATGAAGACGTGAAGGTTAAACATTCTTGAAAAACTCATTGAAAATATCATACATTAGGAATTTAGTTATTTATAGGTATTTCTTGGAAAAATAAATATGGGGTTCTTTCTCCAAAGCCTCGGGAAAAGCAGTTTTCGATAAAAGTCTGAAATACTTAATCTTGACCAGCTTATGCATTTGCCGCAACGAAAGTTTTTTTATGGATCTTCTTCTTCTTCGTGTCAATGACTCAAAACTAGTAATTAAATAAACTTTTGCCAGTATTTAGCAACGGTCACGGCACTCTCTGTCGCCAAGTTTAGGTCCTCCACGGTGCAGGTGTTGGGCAGAAGAGGGCATGTCATCAGGTGAGCCATTGATTGGGATGGGGCTCCACAGTCGCAATTGGTCCGCGTTACATCCGTGAAGCCCCACTTAGCCATATTCTCTCTGCATCGGCCAACCTGGGTGCGCAGGCGGTTTAATGATCTCCAGGTTGGCCACTGCAGTTTATGCCCAGGTGGTAATGTCTCTGATGGTGATATGAACCCCACAGGAGGAGGCCAACGGGCATGCCACAATTGTTCCTTGGCTAGTTGCGCATTATCTGTGGCAGCTGATTTCCTCATGAAACTTTTGCGGCTTTTCAGACGAGCGTGAGGGATAGAGTAGTTGTACAGTGGGTGTCGAGTGTCTAATTCTTGCTTCTGTTTCTCCACTGCACAAGCTACTTCTCGCCGAACGTCCGGTGGCGCTATGCCTGCTAGAGGGTACAGCTTGTTCAAGGGCGTAGGTTTAAGGCACCCCGTTATGATGCGACACGTCTCGTTCAGGGCTACATCAACCTGTTTTGCATGGGAAGATCGGTGCCATACCGGGCATGCATATTCGCCCGCGGAGTAGGAGAGCGCGAGTCCTGTAGTTCTTAGAACATCTGGTGCTGCTCCCTAGGCTGAAGATGTTAGCCGCCGCAGCAGATTGTTTCTGGCACCGACTTTCTGTTTCGTATTAATGCAGTGGGTTTTAAAGGTTAATGTTCTGTCGAGAGTGATACCCAGGTACTTAGGATTGGGACTGTGCTCGATATTGACACCTCGCCACGAAAGTTTAAGAGCACGATTCGCCTCGCGGTTTCGCAGGTGGAACGCACATGATTGGGTTTTGGACGGATTTGGCCGTAAGGCATTCGCGTCATAATACCCATCAAGTGCGTCCAACGCGACCTTGAGTGATTTTTCGGCTTTTTCGTAGCTAGGTTCCTGAGCAGCGAGCGCGAGGTCGTCGGCGTAAAGAAAGTGTTTGGTATTAGGTGTTAACGGCTGGTCATTTGTGTAGGCATTAAATAATGCTGGTGCCAGCACACTCCCTGTGGAAGCCCATTCTTTGGCAACGCCATCTACTTTTACGTTGTTGAGAGACACTTGAAACCTTCGGTTGTTCAGCAGCTCCCTTAAGATATTAACGAAACCCGAGTCTTGTGTCATATCATACACTTTCGTAAGTAATCTTCTGATATTGACAGTATCGTACGCAGCTGTTAAATCGACGAACACGACTCCTGTGATTTTTTTAGTTTCGTAGCCATCCTCAATGTGCTGAACAAGGTTCAAGGTTTGGCTTGTACAGGACTTACCTGGGCGGAACCCAGCTTGCTCGGGTATGAGAGACTTTTCAAGTATAGGTGTTAGTCGGTTAAGCAGCATTCTCTCAAAGAGCTTGAATGAGTGACATAACAACGAGATAGGACGGTAGCTTTTTGGTTCCGATGGGCACTTGCCGGGCTTAAGGAGAGCTATTACTTTGGCTTGCCTCCACAGCTTCGGAATCTTCAACGTGCTGAGACATGCGTTAAACATAGCTAGTAGCCAGGATACGGCTACTGGTCCTAAATGTTTGATTTGCTCTGTTGTTATGTCATCCATTCCAGCTGCTTTACCATATTGCAGAGATTTGATGCAGGTTATTATTTCGGGTAGAATAAATGGCTTGCTGATGGCATCTGAGTTTACGGTGGAGTGGTTTGAATTGGTCCTATTGGTCCTGGGCAGTCGGCTGTGGTGGCTTTCCATTTAGCAAAAGTTGGTGAGCGACTTGATTTGCCGTCACCTGTCCAGGATTAGCAGCAGGTGGAGGTTCTCCTGTAAGCTTTCTGATTGTACCCCATGCCTTTTTACTATTATGCGTCATATCGACACTCGAGACCAGGTTCATCCAGCTTTCCCTTCGCTTGACGCCCACTACGTGCATCAGTTCTTCACCAGCCTCTATAGTATCATCGGAGAAAGGATCTTTCTCATAGAGTGACTGGTAGTGACGTAGTAGCTTTGCGGAGTCATCATCAAGGCCCGGTACGTACTGCCTTCGGCAACCTCGAGGAATGTGTTTTCTAGAGGTCTTCCAGACAATGTCCACAAACTGGTCGTAATTACTGGGAGTGGGGTCCAGATTCAGAAGTTTGGAGTCGATTTCTTTAAAGTAAAGGTCCCAGTTAGCTTTTAAGAAATTAAACCGACGTCTAAAGGGCACGATTGAAGGTTTGATAGCTGCTCCAACATGGCAAGTAATGGGTCTGTGCTGGGTGTTCGGGATTGGGGCACACACACTTTTCACACATAGGGACGCAATGTTGTTGCTGGAAAAGATTAAATCAGGGTTATAACCCTTTCGCCATCTCCGGCTGTTGAAAGAGGCCGGGAGCTTGGGATCATGTATAAGAGCTAGGTTTTCAGCTTCTGCCCATTCTTCCACTGCTTCTCCGTCCGAGTTTGAGTGTGCGTATCCCCATGTGGGGCTATGGCTGTTGAAGTCTCCAACGATGACTTTGACCGAATGGTTGTTGAAATTTGGTGTTTTGGTGAATTTGAAAGGTTCATTTGGGGGCTTGTATATGGATGTTATAGTACAATTACCAGTCTCTATTGTTATTATTTCAATACCATTATCAGAATTGCACGATGCTGATTGAATAGACAAAGATGGCTTTGTGAAAACTGCACTGCCGTGTTTGGCATGAGGTGTTTCTGAGACAAGTGTCATTCCAGGAACTTCAGGTCTCGATTGGTCCGTGTCTCTGTGTGTTTCCTGAACGCAGAGAACATCGCACTTCGTGTTTTCGCAGAATTTTGCCAGTATCTTCGCCTTATCTTGAGAGAAGCCCTCGATATTAATCGATGCAACTACTAAGGCCGGGCGGGAGAGACCAAGATCTTGAAGGTTTTGGCTCTGAGAAGAGCCGTTTGGGCCCTGAAAAGAGCCGTTTGTATCTTTAGAACTGAGCAGACAGTGAGTTTGTCCATCGCATGGAGATATTTGAGTCATTGTGTCGAATAGGATTGGTCAGCCTAGACCCTGCGTTACCGGGTCTAGCTGCTTCCAGGGTGCGCCGCGGGGAGGCTCCTTTCATGCACCCAATTTCATTTTTATGGATGAAAGCTTATCACAAGATTCACAAGGAAATAACTTTCGAAGTTGTCTGTTCAGTGCCTATGATCATAAATGGAAATGTTTCTTTACGTGCGTATACGCAGCTGTCTACGTCCAAAAACGTGACTACTCTCTCCCACGTGCCTCACCCTGAAAAATCACGTTTATTACAATTTGGCTCCTTATCAATTTACAAAAATAACACTTTTCGCAACCGTCTTAAAAGTATAGATGATACAAATCCTAAATTAGCTGATACGTAGGTATTTGTTTTCCAAGAATTGAAGTTGTTTGTAGATGGATGACACGTCATCATGACATGACACATCATCACATCAAATCACATCAGCCCACAGCAGACAACAGCTGGACTAGGCCTCCCCAAGGGCAAGCCAAAAGGAACTATCTCCCGTTTTCGCTAACCAGTCGGTACTCGGTACCACCATACCACAAATGACTGGTAAATGCAAGTAAATTAAAACAAGCATCTATCAGAAGCACCATTAAACAGTATAATAGATAACGTTATTAAAATTATGTGCAAGAACAAAACTTCTAATTTACGGAGTAGGATGACGGTTTTTAGAAAGATAAAAGACATTATAACACTAATAAACGAACTACAATCAAAGTTAGAGCACAAATATACAAAGAAATATTCATCTCTTTGTAATAATATCTCATTGTAATAAAATAAATATTATTACAAAGAAATGAACAACAATCTTAAAGATGATGATGATGTGCCAAAATATCAAATTAGCAAAACACACCAATGTTATGCCAATGTTTGTGTTCGTAACTCGTTAATGGAAAACTGGAGATCACACTATGACGTCAGATGTTTTAACGTACCACGTGTATGTGTTACGGGCAATTTGATAAGTCCGGGCACTTTTAATAGTGACCGGTCAGTATTAATAATGCCCGACCTAATTGGGCAATGTGATTAAAACAGCATGATTAATTACTTTTCCCGGTCAGTATGAATAATTCCCACCCTACCTTGGGCAAAGTAATAAAAATAAAGAACTGTAATGTATTTTTTTATTAAATGAAGTTAAAATTACATTATTTCAAAAAAACGTGATCAAAAAACAAAGTATTGGACATAGAAGTTGAATAATAAACATTTAAAAATGTAATAACATTAGTAGCTACCTACTATTTGTTGATAAAATTACTTATAAACAATAGATTAAAAATTGGTACCTGAGTAGGTAAATGAAATTAAACTTACATTATTTTTATGAAAGCTATTAAAGATAATTAAAACATGAAAGTAAAAATAATCAGTTAAAAATGTAATAAAGTTGCCTACTTTTTTTATAAAATTATTACTTAAATACAACATTTAAAAAATTGGTAAATGAAATTAAACTTACATAATTTTCATTAAAGTTATCAATAAATTTGAACATGTGTGTGAAAAAACAAATAGTTATAAATGTAATAATATCAGTAGCACTATTTTTGATAAAAATATTAGGTACTACAATAGTTTAAAAATTAGTAGACCAAAAAAATCAACTGAAATATTTAATAATTAAGGACTGCAAGCTGATTTATTACATGGACCACGAGCACTCGGGCACTATTAATAGTGACCGGTCCAAGTGATTAATTAATCACTTTGCCCTACGTTTTTGGGCACTATTAATAATGACCGGTCAGTATTAATAGTGCCCTACTAATCACGTTGCCCGTAACATATGTTTCTGTTGACATTACAAGTTATTTATATCAGTTATTATTGTTAATAAACACGCTGTGACGGCAAGCCAAAATGGGTGCCAAGTTGAAGTCTGCATAAGACCAAAACAAGGAAGATACATACATACATTATATGACACCTATATACCTTGCGGGGTAGGCAGAGCGTAAACGGCTTTGAAAACGTTCATTTACTCCACGTATGACAAAGGTTTCAGAAATGAAATGGTATATCTAATACTCTAGCACTGGGATAGAAAGATAAAATGACCCAAAAACATGTCAAATGAATAATATTTTGCTACATCAAAACGGTTAGCAAATGTTTGATGTAGGTAGATAGGAGTATGATGCTTTATGAGGATTGTAGTGTAAGTACTTCCTACATGCAATAGGAAAATACGCAACAGATCAACTTATTTCTAAATAGAAATCTCTTCCATCAGACCTATGATCTTTATCTACAGTCGTGCTTTATCTTCCTTATTTTTTTGTCTGAAACATTTTAGATGCCATCTGGCCATATCAGTGGCATAGTTTATCATTATTCCGTTCCGTGTTTAGGTGTATTGGCAGTGTGACAATATATGCACTATAAATTTTATAATCACATCGGTCACGCTCTACATATTGCCATTGCCGAGTGGTTGAAATGTATTGGAAGATGGATAGGTATGACATGCAACCTCCTTTCGCTGGCGCAAAGATTGTATAAAATTTTAAACACGGTTGGAAAGAATAAAATCCGGTCTATCCTTCGTAATCCTGTTTTAATCAAAGAATGACTCACTAGAATAGAAAAATAGAATACTATGTCTATGATCCGTATAAGGAACTGAATTCATCTGCTGAAAGTTTGGTCATGGATCTTTCGATGTTCTTAATGTTAATCTTCTTGTTTAAAACCTAAAAAATAGTTAGCTCAGTCTTTGCAGAGCTTCTTGCAATGTCATCTTTTTGAATTGTAAATAGCAAGTGAGCAATGAGCATCAACCATTATCCGTCAAAGTCCATAATCTGTGGTTATGGTACCCTTATTTTCCAAGCGTCGCGACAACGACGCGCGTCGTTGTCGCTGCGGTCTTGTAGAAAAACCCGACCGCATCCCATACAAACCCTTAGTTTCTCAGCGCGCTGTCAACGTGACGGCGTCGTGGCGCGCCGCAACGACGCCGACGCTCGGTCTTTCTGGTTCCCCATACAAACCAGTCATTTGACAGCGACAACGACGCGCGTCGTTGTCGCTGTCGCTTGGTTTTTAAGCCTACCATAATTCTCTTCGGTGTGGTTTTCGGTTGCGCCTTTTTGAGCGTGTCTGTCAGCGATCCCCATAATGACAAATTACATTATTACATGATGCAGTAACTCGTTTCCCCAAAACATTTATCAATGAAAATGAAATCTCAGTTTCAATCTTACACTTGGCAAGCCTTCTGCTTTCACACAGCTCGAAATAGCCGTGACGCGTCGTTCCATGGTCGTCATGACCATGATTTACGCGCAAAGCAACATTATCGAATAATACCTCGTTCGCCAATAAGAGAGGGGTGCTGTTCTAGCTTCATTATCAAGCCACATAGTAAAGCTATTCTTATGAACACTAACAAAATTGTTGACGTCTGTTATTTTACAACTAAATACCCACTTTAAAGCTTTGAATTAACAATGTTGCATGCATGGTTTTAAACAACAGCTCTTAACTCATCTCAATGTTTTGTTACTCATAGGATAAACGATATATTATTATTAGGAATGTAGAATAGAATTTTACAAGGATTTTCGAAACCACATAAGATTACCTGAGTTTGTTCAACTACAAGTTAGGTAGACTTTAACTTCGAAAAATGTTTAATATTTTCTCCCACAATTTTATCATCTATCTCTGTTCCACCTAAATCCGAAACAAACTGAAAAAGTTCGCTCTTGGAAGCCTTTGCAAAAAAATTTTAAGTCAGTAGGTAGGTGAGGCGTAGGTATTGACTATATTTAATTATAGATACCTAATACATGGAAAAAATCAATGTCGTTCATTGACCTTGTAAAGTGATCTTGTTCAGAGCTTGATCTATTTTAGCCTCACCTTTGAATTTTTCTCCGTGTACCGTAGGCAAGCAACATCCGAATCGATTACAAAAATAAACGATACAAAATGTAGGTATTGAAAGCTAAAAATATTTCTAGAGAAAACCCCTGAAACAAAAAACTTTCAAAAAGAACACGAGTAGGTGTGAAAGTGCCTTGAAGAAAAACCTAAACATCAGAACAGATTTTGATTTCAGATCGAAACAGGACAAAATACATAGGCTGTTCCGTAAATTGTTAGTTGAATGAAAAATAGTAAGAATTTAAAAAAACTTTATTCATAGCTTTTCAAAATATTCTCCTCCATCCTCAATGCACTTATGCATTCGGCTGAACCAGCTTTCAAAACATTCAAAAAACTCTTCTTGCGGAAGGTCGAAAAATAACCGTTGAAATTCTTCGACGGCTTCATTTGCTGTGTTAAATTTTCGACCACGAAGCATTTTTTTCCCTGTGGGATCCCTAGGTATATGGTTGTTCATTGTTCGCATACATATTTCGTTATTTTAATACAATTTCAACAATATCTCGATCACACCCCACGTCATGATATGTGTCTACGTTTTTAGATAACAAAAACAAGCAGATGTATTAAAAATAAAAAACCGGACTGCGGTAATTTCAAAGCAGTATTTTTCGATCAGAATCCGCCATTTTGAATAAATGAATTTATAATATAGCCAGTGTCACTCGTTCACGCTGCTGAGACGAATGACACCTCACATGTCAAGATCCGCCCAGCCGTTTGGGCTGTAGCCCGTGAAAACTAATTTTTGGGTATCATACACAAATACATACATACGTTAGAAAAACATAACCCTCCTGAGGCAGCCGGGTAAAAATAAAAAGTGAAGTGAAATGTATTGCGAATTTGATAGCATAATTTGTACTGACGTAATCACATTCTTGAGTTCGATATATTTTCGCAGTTGAATCAGTAAATGTAGGTAGGTATGTATGTTATTTTGTAAACAACATTAGCGGAAACCATCAAATTAAACCCAGCACTCAGAAAAAAACGTTCATGAATGAAAAAGAAGAACATCATGAATAAACCGTGTAATCTAATTACAATAGATACAAAGAAAGTAGGTATCTACCCTGATATACGTAGGTATGTGATCTTTGAAATAGTTAGGGGCTAACTCCACAGAATAAACTGGCGACGCAACGCGCTACAAGACATATGTCAGAGAGATGCGTCTCACATGTGTAGCTTTATCTCTTCTGTTTTATACATTTTGCATGTCAAGCGTCGCGATGTCGTACATCTCACGTCTCCAATGATCACTTGTTTGACAGATGCCATATTAAGTCTCACGTCTCCTCTGTAGAGATTGCGCCTAACTTACACAATTTAAAATCTTCCTTCATAATATATCGTAACAGTTAACGGTAAGTAGTACCTGAAGCATATAATAGAGCTCAGAGAAAGGTCAATATAATTTTAGTCGGTGTAATACAATATCAGTCAGCCTTGCTACGAATAGTGGCCGCCTACGAGATTGCCGCGGATGTAGCTATGCTACGATGTTTTGTATTTTATTACGAGAACCGTAGTCGACACGGATAACAAAATGATGGATAAACATTGATTATTGGGTGTATTTTTTTTAATGGGACACCGAGTCGTCCTACGACCCGATGAAACCTGGTGTCTGAGTTATTTAATCGCCTACTACTAGTAGCAGGCCTATAACATTTATTAACGTGTCCCACCACCACCACCGCCTTTTTTTTGGACATTCAGATGGTTTAGCCTGCAATATTCTTAGCAGACTTGAGAAGAAATTCACAAAGTGATAAACTAGTACCGCTGCACCACATCGGCAGTCAATTTATTGAGTAGTAAGGCCTTGGTTAGGCCGTGTGATGCCGGCATAGCATTACTCTATTTCTACACGTGGGGGACAGTTATCGTGTAATATAATAGAAATCGTATCTATTGACTTTTACCTAATAAATAGGTACGCAAGTCTAATATTAGACTGCGCTATTGATTCACATTCAGTTATTGTAGTGAATTCCTAGAGTAGGCCAGCTATAGCTTCAAAATTTTCTTTGTAATGTCTCTTTCGAGTGAACCATCTCTATTAAAAATATCGTATTTATTTGAGGTGATCAGAATGATCTGTGGATTATACAGCGAAAGTTTTGTCACAACGAAGCGAAAACGTTTGATTAAACAAATTATTTGTTTCACAAATGGTTGTGTAATTTTGTGTATTTACGTGATATTGACCACAGAAGGACCGGTGTTTCAGAATTCGTTGCGAATTGTACATATTTCAGTTTTTTACGTCAGTTCGTATGTGTTCGCTCGAACTGATTTTGAATATTTTCAGAGTGTGATGTCCCGTATCGAGTTTGTTTTATCCAAGAAATATATTTTAAAAATAATTTTAGGTCAATTTTGTTTTTCCATCCTCTTGATTTTATTCAATTCTTTTGAACTCTTAGCAATTTGCTTTGATAATCTGGTATGGTGTCGGTCTACTTTACCTGGATTAATTATGTATTTTGTTGTGTATGAAGTTATAATCGATTTAGGAAGTTCATATAAGTTGGTTTTCGTGTTGGCTTTATGCGATATCAAGGCACTTGAAATTAAAATAAGGAGATTTGGCTTCTTTAACCAGTATTATATTAGTAATAATATTGATTATATTGAGATGTACATGAATATATTTAAGAGCTTAAAGAAAATGGAAGGTTCCTTATCAATGTTGGTGTGTAACTATTTATTTATAAAATATATTTAATGCATTTGGTGGGATTGTTACCTTTCATAGGGCATATTAATCACTAGCTTCCCTGTCAAGTGTTCGTTTCCTTAATAATTGCAAATGATCTTTTATTTACAGATTACATTTAATTTCAATGTTTTTATGCTAAAGCAGTTAAATTCACTTGATCTAATTATTGAACATATAAAGAATGGTCTTAATTTGTTTTGCGTTTGTGAAATACTCAAGATGATCCAAGTACAAATTAACATATTAATGCCCATCATAATTCTGGAGCTGATCGCTGAAAAAGAAGACACAATAAGAGTTTATATTCTTAAACAACTTTTTTCTTGCTTAGGTAAATTGAACTCTCGCAAGTACCTAAATAATTTTAATAAAAGTAATGGCAATGTCCGTTTGCAATCACAAAAGTGTTTTGTGTAGATAGAGAATGGGTCCGAATTGGCAACATTATTGTTGACATCTTGCTCATAATTTTGTCACATATTATGATACAGAAGAGAGGCAAATAAGCGCAAGTTGTACTTGAACGGAGCTGCGCTGGAATCTTATCTTACTGACACTGGCAGAATTATCCTAGATGGGTAGTAGAAGTCACAGACATAATAGGCCTGGCCTTACCACAACAAGTTAGACGCGAGTCGAACGCGTGTTTAAAATAAAACTTCATACAAAAAAAAACGCTAGACACGCGTTGAACGCTGGTGTGGTAATGCCCTACCCATCTTTGGTAGAAGTCCATAAATGAGTAAAATCCATGCAAATATAACGAATGGGATCTAGTAAATTTAAACGCATTTTCCATGTTGCAGATAATCGGTTGCGCACAAAAATGCGTCGTCTTCTGGAGTGCATGCGGCGGTCTCCCCTGCGCTACTCGCTGTGCGGCGCGGTGCCGCTCAATGCAAGATTCGCACTTGGCTTTCTGTCATTCTGTACGTCATACGTCATTGCTGTGCTTCAACTGTCGCACGTTGTGAACTGAAATCTACGCATGGCGCGATACTGCTCGATACATTCCTCTATATCGTCAACCTTCACAGACGAGACAGCTGCTACATAAAAGTTTTAAAAAATTGAGTCTGCAGTACTGTTGCTTTTTATTTCAATAATGTACCTACGTACGAAAAGACGTTTCGGGCAACGAGATTTCTGCTGCTACTTCAGAGCTGCAGCTAAAGAGGGTGTCACTGTCATTGTAATTTCATTACAGGCAACTCTCGAAGGCAGAAGTACAACCCAATCCAACTGATGCAATGTTTGCAGTCACCTGTGTTTATTGTTAAAATCAAACTAAAGCAATGAAAGTTATAAGTTTTTTTTTCTGTTTTTTATGCAGACTTTGCTACTCTACCATATTCTCTTTTTAATTAAGATGCAGTCTAATTTTCTATTTGCTACTAAAAACCGTCAAATAATGCTTGATATGCGCCTATTGATTTAATATGGTGTTGTGGCATTGAACACAAAAGTAGCAGAACTTGACCAACTTTAAAAGTATTTCAAGGCGAGATCAGACTACCTACGCCCCGCTCGGCTTTCCACTTGACTTTTATTCATACGTTATACGTGTGATGTGTCTAAAGAGATATCATGAGTAATTTATAACTTGCAAATCATCGATTAATCATTTCACTCTGCGCCTTCGAAATTATTTTGACTTCAAGTTGACAATATTTGGCAACAGCTGTAACTGGGCAATATGTTTTATAATACTGGTACTTGAACCGATACTATTAGCTGTCATTTAAGGGATCATCTAATATAAAGTCTAATATGGATTAAGATAGGCTTAAAAACCAAGCGACGCGACAACGACGCGCGTCGTTGTCGCCGTCAAATTTTGACGGCGTCGTTGTCGCTGCGGTCTTGTAGAAAAACCCGACCGCATCCCATACAAACTCTAAGCTTCTCAGCGCGCTGTCAACGTGACGGCGTCGTGGCGCGCCGCAACGACGCCGTCGCTTGGTTTTTCTGGTTCCCCATACAAACCCATACAAACCAGTCATTTGACAGCGGCAACGACGCGCGTCGTTGTCGCTGTCGCTTGGTTTTTAAGCCCACCTTTATTCACACTGATGATGCTTAGAATGGTAACTGTAAGGTAATCCATTGATATATTGGAAACTAGATGTGCTGCTTTACTAACTAGTTACTAGCTATCTAGTAGTCCCCAAATGTTTCAATGGCTCTAAATTTAGTTCAACTTGTTTGCTCTAGGATAGATCTGTCGTAAACTAGGATAAAAGATAGCACTTAAACATTTATTACACATGTACAAATGTAATGAAATGATGTTGAGCGCTGTAAATTTTCAGTACGTTTATTACTTTCAACGTTTGTTGCATTCAATGTTGGAGTTCATACCAACGGTTTATTTTATACATTTTAAATACTGTAAGAAGCAAAACCATTCGGAACAATTTAGTTAGGAGTTTTTTTTTACCAAAGATACACGAACGGAACCCGAAGGTCGTTTAGGACTCGGTTTCCCACAATATCGAATATCGGGTTTATATGTAAGCACCCTCATCTACAGCTTATACGTCCGCTACCATATTTCTGACTTTTATTTAGTCTCAAATCGATTATCGATTTGGTGTGACTGATAAACCATACAAACCTAAACTATCCAAACGAGGCGAAAACAGCGCCAAGTCTCATTTAGTTTCCCTCAACAATAAAATTCGAGTGGGCAGTACATCAACATCTCAACAACGGTCTGCTCAGAATAAACATGTTGTCGAGATTATGTTGTTTACAATGTTTACAGACGAATGTTTACAATAAATCTCTGTCTGAAAGCAGAGTAGCCCTTCACTGGCCAGAGCCCTCTTACGGACGGCACGGTAAAGAACCGGAAACGTCAGAAAACTTGGTGACGAGACGGACTTTGGGGTTACCAGCTTCAAACAAAAAGTGCGAGGCCCATCTATTGCCAAATAAAAACATGCAGGTCTTTTAAATCTTCCAGATAAGAGATTCTTCTTCTTTATTATAAGACTTTTAATTTTCCGATCATCAGTTTGACATTGTAACTGCACAGAATCATTTTTTATTAGATAATATGACAATCTTTGGTAAATAAACGGAAAATCAAGAATGCATGGAAAGAGGTAGTCATGTTTGTATATAATATATATTTTGTCTGAAAATGTAAAGATTTCAAACAAAACTGAAACAAAGTATAGTCACTATCACTATTACGTCACAATTTCAATTGAACCATAGCAACACCGACTCACAAACTTCCCGAATCCGCTCCCCACGTCTTCCGGCGGAAGGCCCGCGCATAGAAATGGCAACATTACCCATTGTTGCCCAAACTTCTAAGGAGTAATGCCCTCTCTTACTGCCACTACTTCAAATATGTTTAGTTGGAGTTTGTGCTCGTGCAACTCACGCTGGAATGGACACGTAACGAATTGGGAACTTCTGGAAGTAAACATTGAGTTTTCCGTAAATAGCGCATTCCGAAAATACAGTGCGAGTTGAAGCGAAATCAATATCTAGGTACTAGGAGTAAGAAAATGTGTCAGGGAGAACCCTACGAACAACCAGATTTTCAATACAATAATAACAATTTGGATGAATTTTCCGCGTAGTTGTGGTGGGCTTTACAACATAAATGTACATAGTTCATACTAATTACAGTAAAACACCTAGCCGATTTCTAGGTCCATGCGAAATTCTAGAGCACTGTAGTGATAATTATTTTAAATCGTTAAATGCTAAAATAACATCACTTGCCTGCGTCCCCGTACACCTAGAAGCCATTTTTAAATTAGTTTTACGCAACGCTATTAAATTGAAAGCCCTACTTTATTTCTTTTCAAAGAACGTCAAACTTTTAGATTAATCTTCAAAGATTCGTCGTTTTAAAAATCACTCAACTGTGTAATAAATTTTTTAGTGATTTGAAGTAAAAAATTCTAACATTTTGGATTTAGCAAGGTTATCTGTGCTAGGAACAAAGTTGTTGTAAGTACCTATTTGTTTCTACGTTATGCTATTTTGTTTGTAAATATATACAACCGCATGCATTTTGTTTCTAGCTCTATTCAGCCGCAATTTGATACAGTGAGAGGAAATCCGTTATTTTCTTATGATCCGTAATCTTCTGTTATCGAAAAGCCGGATTAAGCAAAACACCTAACCGGAAAATAATGCGAATCGTGTCAGAACCGCCGTAGCATCAGAGACAGTAGACCTCAGCTACGGTGTAGCACCTAGACGTAGCAGTTTGCTACGACTGCAAAAAATGTAAGCTACATTTACATCTTCTATACGGAAAAGGTAAAATAATCTTTTCATCCCCTCTATTCAAAAAACTACGCTTTGGTCGCACATAAGTGGGATTAAAATAGGTTGTTTAATCCCAAGGGATTAAAATTCATTTGAATTTGGAACACAAATATTTGCAGTCAATCAATCGAAAATTTACTACAGATGGGTTTTTTCTCTGCAACACTACCTGTTATCTGCTATTTTATTGAGTATTTTACACCTAGTATGTTGCTCATAAAAGACCTAATTCCTAGAAAAATTTGAAATTAAAAAGTAATGTGTCAAATTTTATTTTTCTTTTGGCGCGATAACTGGCCGGCAATGGGAAATAACAATATATAACCTCACAATTATATTGCAATAATATGAAAATAATTAAATGTGTGATAATGGTTTTGTAAATATTGGATGTTTATAACGCAATTTATAGGATGTATTGTAAAATAATGGATAATAGCAAGCAATATTTAAAGAACTTCGTAGATTAAGTACCTAAGTATTTATTGTTTTTCTCATAGAGGGGGATGAAAAGTAGTATGTATCACTCGGGTATAAAGTTATTTATTCTCGGGCGACTTACATTGAATCCCTCGCTTCACTCACGATTCTACTTTAAAATCCCTCGCTACGCTCGGGATTTTACTCTAGAATCCCTCGTTCCGCTCATGATTCAAAATAGCGCCCTCGCCCTAAATATATCACTTTATTCCCTTGTTATAAAAACTACTATTAGGGCCAGTTTACACCGAGATTAGACGCGACACGTACTTTTGTAAATGACTAAAACTAGATAAATCTCATACGAATAGGATACTGTTTAACCGTTTGGTATTATCTCCTAGAATAGTTCTCTTTGCACGTATGCTGTAATTTATTATTGTATTTTGCTTTGATATAATAAGATCAGCCAAGCTTGCTGGCAAATTGACAGGAACTATAATGTTCAGTAATTAAAGGGCTGTAAACCGAACAAATTGCTGTGGCACGCCTTGTGATGGAGACAAAATGGTTCTGTACGATGTGAAATACAAGTTTAGGTATATAGACCTTTTGCATAGTGAGGTTCGCTCGAAGTGCACCTAATAGAAAATTAAAAAAAAAACGAGATTGAACAGGTTTTTATGAAAGTAGCCTTTCTTTTCCAATTAGGGTAAAGTATGAAAAAGCTAAAAATTTAAAATGTAGTAAAATGAAATCCAAAACTAAAAGATACAATCAACGGATACAATGGTAGGTGCCCGGAAAAACTAAAAAGAGTCGACCAAAGCTATTTTTAAATGCAGACAAAACCACCGAGTAGAAAAACAAATTTAATTTCCGTATTTCTGATCAGATCAAAGTCAAATTGAGGAAGGTCATCCTCCACTAACGTCGTCACAATATTGTGTGGGCGATATTTTTCGTATCTAGCGCAGGGTGACTCCCACACCCGACGTCCATTTGTGCAAAACTACCATATCAAGCGTAATAGAGACACCATAACAAGCGTAATAGAGACAGACGCCAACGCAAGATTTGCGTTGCTCCTGCGAAAACTTAGGTTTTTAGTTCAAGGGATTCTAAATTCCTTGCATCTTACAGACGCTGCGTTAGATTCCGTGCACAAAGGCGACTTTTTTGTCGGGCGACAGTCAGAAATATCTTTCACTCCTGTAGGAAAGAGAGAGAAAGCCGGAGGTCGCGTCACCGTAGTACAATAGCGCGCTACTAAAAAGTCACCTGTGTAGGTATGCACTTGGCCTTATGGATGAGCTAAAGGAAAATGCCCTTTGTTCCCACCTGTCCTACTGAGTAGTTCTACGGTAGAACAGGTGGGAACTTTTTTCCCACTAGTTCTACGGTGAAACAAGTGAGCACATTTTAAGTCCCACTTGTTCTACGTTTTAGAAATATTATTTTTCATGGAAAATTAGCTTAGTGTCGTGGAGTTCTTTGACAAAAAATGCTAAACAGATTAACATTTGGAAGCAAATTTTTATTGCAAAAAGTCAGTGTTCCGGAACATAATGTTGAAATCAGATAATATTGAATCTCAAAATATTGAAATTTCAATATTTAGTGGTGTAGCAACAACATGCAACGAAAATAACAAACAATCTAGACTGACATTTTGCAATAAAAATGTGCTTCCCAATGTAATTGTGTTTAGCATTTTTTGTCAAAGAACTCCACGACACTAAGCTAATTTTCCATGAAAAATAATATTTCTAAAACGTAGAACAAGTGGGACTTAAAATGTGCTCACTTGTTCCACCGTAGAACTAGTGGGAAAAATAGTTCCCACCTGTTCTACCGTAGAACTACTCAGTAGGACAGGTGGGAACAAAGAAAAAACGGATGTTACGTGTGCGTCTCGTGAAATGAGATGTTTTTGAGGATGATTTGCTACCAACTAAACGAATTAAGATTTGATAAATGTTTATACTGGACGAAAATAGGCAATGACAAGGATAAACAAAGGAAAAAAGACGCATAACGGGAGCATTTGAAACCGAATATAAGATATCCGTGACCGCTAATATACGAACATGGTGACAAAAGTCCCGTGTAATGCTGGCTTAGAATAGCATTAGCCCAATTATTTACGTAGGTGTCATAAAAAGCGAAATAGAGATAATTACCTATCTAGGGAATGCGTAGCAGCTTTCTATGTGAGTTACACATCTTGCACTAGGCTCACCAATCCGCCTACCAAGCGTACTGAATGGCAATACCGCCGATCGGAGAAGTCCCATGTTCAGCAGTGGACTGTTGAGTGAGGTAGGTAAGTTTATCGAATATCTCTGTTTAGCATTAAAATATTGTTTGGCATTGTGTTTAGTATGTTTTCTAAGCAAAGCTAAATCTATCTTTAATACTAGCCGATAGATAAAATTCCCACAATACATTCTCCTCACCTCTCATTCAACAAAACTGTTTGCCCATCAGTAAGTCACATCACAGTGCGCAGTGACAAGCCAACACGGGGCGCGGATGTTTACTTACACGTCGTGTATGAGCTACCCCCGCGCTAACACGTCGTATGAGGGCTACCCCTGTTCTAGTATTGTTTATCTAGTTTGTTAGTGTAATGGCTGGTCTGATTGCTAGGTCAATTTGAATTGTTCAGTGAAAGTATCTATCATTGGTTTTATGTTTATTTTGTGCAGAATCTGATATTTAGCTAGAAGATAGGTGACCCATTTTTTATTTCTGTTGGTTTATACAATTAGTGTGCCACTGTAAGATATCGAATTATAAGTAAGTAAAATAAAATAGGACTGGTGCAAAAATTAGGGCCATTCAATAGCTACAATCCTTATTTTCATGTGGGACACCGATTCATCCAACGACCCGATGAAACCTGGTGTCAAAGTTTTCTTATTGCCTGCTACAAATACCTATCTACTTAGTAGGAAACTTAGATAAGGTACCTACCATTCGATGAACTAATATTAACTTTCGTGGCAGAACCTGTGAGAAAGGGCAAAAGGGCGCTGACATAACTTTTCAATCTAAATTATAGTCCCATCCTGGAAGCGACGATCGTAATAATACATTCACTACACGAAATATGTTCCAGATAATTATTAAACAACATTAGCGAAGCAGATAAAACAATCAAAAGATTTTCGCTTAGTGAAAAAGGTTTTAAGTGACTGTTAAAATTGCATTCTAAATTCGTTTTAATTTCGTTGGGGGATAAGTTGCTATTGCGTTGCGTGTGTCCCGAAAATGGGGTGTATTTTTCTAAAATGGTAACACTGGACAATTGTTGTGGGGTGCAATTCAAAGATGGCGCGGCACGCGGCGCGCGCGTGGCGGGAACGGCGGGCGGAAGCCGCGTCGAAACAATGCTTGCCGTGTAAATTGAAATAAATTGACGCACTCATATTGTTTTGTTACACAATAACTTTCACGGGTCATCCTCGTAGGCGTTTAAAGTGCACAATCTGAACGTTTGGTGAAATACCGGGGGGAGGATGAAAATTTTAAAATGTACCTAAGTATGTGCAACGTGAACTGACAGTAAAACACTGTAAGGGGAAATGTTATACTTACAGTTAAGATATATAAATACTGTTTTTTATCATCTTTTAGATGTTTGATTATAAAAACATTGAGTAGCATCCATCAGTCTAATTGTTTTTGGGTAAATTCTAAACTCAGTCCAACTTGAAATGATTCTCATAAGACTGCTAACAAATTCGTCCCTAATTCAAAACCCACAAACCGTGTAACACAATCACAACGAAGCGCTACCAAAATAAACAGTATAATTAAAAGTCCCACGGGGGTGTTGGTGTAAAAAACAACACAGTAGGTACATTAGGGGAGTGCATTCCCGCGACCTCTGGCGGATCTAGCGCTAATTACGCGATCGGTTCTCACAATTACGTGACACCGCGACCTGTGGGTGAGAGTGACTCAGGTTAGGTGTGGTGCTACTGTGATTGCCTGCTCTGTGTTTACGCACTTCCTATTTGGAAAGGGTGCGTGCTGTTGATATTAGAAGAGTCACTTCCGATTTACAAAACAATATAGAGATGTATGTCGAAAACGAATTTAATTTGACTATTAGCGGGACTATTGCATAATTAAGCGGAGCTAATTGGTATGAATAGCTAATTTGAAATTGTAATCGAAAGGTTGTTTACGTTGAATTGGATATATTTTTTAATCGAGTAGCATATAAGAGTCCGATTTGATAATATTTTATCTACAAATATTTTATCTGATTTTGGAAATAGAGACACCAAAGTCATAATTCATTATCTGTTTTACAAAGTACTAAACCATTTCGTAACCTACATAGTATTCTTTTAGAAACTACGTAACATATTCTGACAAGACCATTTAATAAGATCAGCAAGAGATTCCCCGATTTGATAATATTATTTTATCTACAAATATTTTATCCGATTTTGAAAATATAGACACCAAAGTAATAATTCATTAACTCTTTTACAAAGTACTAAACCATTTCGTAACCTAGTATTCTATTAGAAACTACGTAACATATTCTGACAAGACCAGTTAATAAGATCAGCAAGATTGAGATTCCCGATAATTTGCAAGCTTGTTTATAGCAAGGCTCATTAAGTTTGCAGTGGGGTGGCCCCCCGGGTCCCGGGGAATGTTAATCCCCGGACTGTAACGACGTGTTTCCAACAAACGGATTACTTCACTCCGATACCAATTGGAATAAAGACTGTTGGAGCTGGCTTTTCTAATTTGATTTCTTATGTAACTCTAAATATTTCTTAGTTCTTTGCTTTTTTGATTCGATCAATGCCTGCGAAACTCATTCTTATAAGAAATGACTATTATAAATAAAATGGCTATTATAATAATTTTAAGGTTATGTTATTATTTATTGTTCAACACGTGCGTAATTCTGTGCATTATTTCATGTGTCTCATAACATAATATCATAACAAGATTATGGTACTCTAGGGTTATGATGACAAGGATCATAAATTAGAAAAAAGCACTGTGGTATTGTAATTTGGCTCCTGCAACCATGAGCATTTGGCACTGAAATCATATTAATTGAAGAACAGCGTCATTCATTTCAGCGTGAAAAGCGGGTAAATGCATTAAACCAGATTTATGGATTTAATCTTTGTATTTTTGTTCGGTTCAGTGGTGTCTCCACAGTCCTGATACGGAGATGACAAATACGTACCGGAAGCGATCCATTTTGGCGGGAAACGGCACGGGAAGTCGATCCGCCGACCGCGAATGCTGGCGGCGCTACCAGCGACCGGGTTGCCATTTTCAAATGTTGTTTTTCCACCCGTTATTTTCGAGATCATAACCATTAATCAATTACGGGATTATTTTTGCTTTTGTGTTTGTCATTAATTCCGTCTACCAAACAGCGTATAAAACAGACATTTCAGAATACTATGTGTTGAAGTTGGTACCAAAATCCTACTGGACAATATATTTTTCAACGTTGATGAGCATTTTGTATTTTTTGCTCTATTAGAGAGTTTCTTTTTCCAACATTGTGTTTACTTATCTGGGTATTTAGGTAAATTTATGCGATTTACTTGAAATCCATATATACTGGGTGTTACAAAACAACCAATAAAGCTGAAAGGAGGTCAAGGTACTCATGAAACTGAACAACTTTCCCCATGGAACATATTATTATTATAATTATTATTATCGAAATCCATATTGTCCATCCAGGACGAATTTGCGTTGAATTTCCTGCTGTTGGGTTTTTTCTTTTCCACTCTTTGCAGCTGTTTCGTATATTTAAACTTATGGTGCAAGTGTCCGGTAACTTTGCTGCTAGTCCATGTTCACATGTATGTAATATCTTTTCACCAATCTGTTTCTTAGACAAAGTAACATTACTTTTCACGAGTAGGTAAATGATGAGGCTTTTTGTACGCATCGGATAATCTGTCAAAGTACAGTCTAATAATGTCTATTTGAGCATAACAATTTTGTTTTTTTTTCCATTCCTTACAGCTGTTTCGAAATATGAAAAAGAAATTTGGACTTCCCATACAAAATGAACTCACTTTGTATGGGACATTTATTGGTTGTTTTGTAACACGCTGTATGATGAAAGTAATCGTGAGTACGAAAAAAGCAAAGTTTCTTTTTCTTGGTTAACGGCCTTATATGACCTCTTTTACAAGATCTTCTCTACCCGAGTTGCAAAATGCCGCTAGATATTTTTTGTCAAAACTATCATCAAAATACATAAACCGCAAGAACATCTGCCGCCCCGCCCCGCATCTGTTCCTGTTTGAAGAACTACTTAAATAACATTTTGAAGATCACATAATATAAATTTAAACAAACGTATTTACAAAGGCGCGAGCATTGCGAATCGGGGGACCATCCCGTATAAAAACTATTTATTGCTCATTTCGTTATCCATTAGCGACTGTAAAAGTCTCCTTCAGCGTTCGTTGGTGTAAAGCCATCAGTGTACGTCGAATAGCAAAATTTTAATCGTATTTTTTATCGCTAGATGGATATTTGGGGTCGCGTGCAGGCCAGGTGGTAGCCCAGGATATGCGATGACAAATTATCATTGTGTCTCACAAAGAGACACGGTTTTATAGTCAAGTTTGACAATGGGAATGGAATGATGGCACTTTTTCTTTTATAGGAGGCATTTGACTTTTGTATAGATAGGTATCTATAATGTAGAGTGCTGTAGAGTACCTGCCAACTAGGTAAAAAACACGATTTGGGGCATAGCTCAAAAATAATTATCTGAATCTGTGTCTGAATACCAAATTTTTAAAACACTTCTCGTGTTAGGTAGGTATAAAATTTTTGGAAAACTTGCAAAATTTTCCACCGCAGGCAGGATTTGAACCTGCGACCTTCGGTATCTGTACTGCCGACGCCACTACCAATTGGGCTACCGCGGTTCTAATCGAGCCTGCGAATTAAGCAAGTATATCTTGTCCACTATCGCGTGGATGGGCTCCATCTACCGGGATAGTTTTTCAACTAATTCCCAGCGACTAATTCATTCTTTGCAGATTGAATGTACCTAGTCAAAGCGATGAAAACCCGCGATAAATTGAATACCAAATTTTTAAAACACTTCTCGTGTTAGAAGGTCGCAGGTTCAAATCCTGCCTGCGGTGGAAAATTTTGCAAGTTTTCCAAAAATAATTATCTGTATATGTGTACTTCCGTTTGATATAAATGGATATTTTAAATGCGGTATTGAAAGTAACTAAAGGGCATTAGGTTCTAAAACTTATATATCATATTCATAAGCTTAAGGGGGTGCTCCCATATACGTCACGTAACCGACAAAGTTGACTTTCGTGGAATGCCCCATTTGAATGTAATAAAAATACCCAGAAAGACTTATTTTATCGGATGGTTGATGGATTTTCTATTTATCATACCTACTAGGCTACGCTAACTGGGCCTAGAAAACCCACAAACCAACCAACCGAAGCTAATTACAATTCAACTTGTACCTCATTTCAGCTTTCAGTTGCAATTAACATAGCACAGAGCAATCAGAGAGACTTCACGCAAAAGACGGCTGAAGGCTCGGCGGCAAAGGCAATGTGACTTCAATTGGATGTGAGCTCAGAGCCAGTAGGTAGATTTTTCAAAGAGAACCCCGAGAACCAGAATGAAGCCACGAAAAACTCGTCGCAATCAGATTTACCTAATCACAACAACATTAAAAATAAAAACCTTTTGTCTGTCTACGTTTTATTAAAAAGCACTCTTACTTCTACTGTCGTGTGGACACGCCGAATCGACGGCGCAACTAATGAGGCCATGTGCATTTTTTCGGATAATCATCCAGCAATATTCTAATCAAACTGGGAGCAATATCACATACCTACACACATACATATATCACGCAAATATAATAGGCAAAGCGTAAACGGCTGTATGAAATCGCCATATCACAAAAAGATAATTTACAAATAATATGTACTTTGTACGTACCTACGGTATCCCATCTTTTCTAGCTACATGGTTTTGGTTTATATAAAGGGTCCTCACTCTGAGGATGTGAGTATGATGGCATATCTATGACTTGTTAGCTTGTTACTCACAAACAATTACACGGGAAGATCGGTTTGATAGTGTAATTGGGCTTTGTTGAATATTTATTAAAGGTGTGCTCAACTTTGTGGAAGTTTTGAGGTTGAAATTCAAATGCGTAAATAAAGGGGTTATAAAACGGTTGATGAAAGTTCAATCCCTTTTTTAGCATTCTAATTTGTTTTTAAAACTATCGTAGATTTATTTTATGAGCTTCTGTAGCTAAGTCTAATCTACCCAGATTCATGATTAGAGTAGGATTATTGATTTTTGCGTAAGTCACTAGTATTTTTTCACAACTTTGACGGATAGTCTTTTTTTACTTAAACAATACAAAATGCAAACGCATTTCGAATTAGACTTCTAAATCTAATTTCGGTCACGATAACTTCTAGTCATTTCATGAAACTCCTCATTCCGACTGACATAATTTTGATGAAGCGAAATATCGGTCCGACGGAGTAAATTCCTTGAATTGCCAAAGCGTCTGCCAGGTTGAAACGTATTGCGATATTTTATACTTACTTACTGTCTACCTACAGGATGAACTTTAGTGTTAGTTTATGCCAGTTCTCAGGGTGTAGAACAAAGAAGCTACTCATACCTACATGTCACTCTCTGAACTTCTGTGGTACAGGATGATTCTACTCACTGTACCTATGTATAATATGAATGAAATCATTTCCAATTTGTGGATTATCTCCGGAAGATTTACTTATGTACCCAATCTATGTACAGGTACGTGTAGGTAATTAATATACATATTTAAAACCAGAACCTCCTTAAATGTAAGTATAGATAGATATACGTATAACAGACATTACAAGTTTTTGCATACCTACCTACGTTGACGATATCCTACCACCCTGTAGAGTGAATACCTACTTCAGTGTTTATGATGCTAAATCTTTGATTTATGTCTGCTTGCGGTCGCACTAATCAAATTGAAATTAGATTTCAGTTTATGCGAAATTTCGGACTAAAATAATAGTGGTAATTTTGCCAAAAGGGGAATATGATAGACAGACAAATTTAGGCGTCTTCAATTTAAACACAAACACCAAAATGATTAAGGAAAGCATAGGAATTCTAACCCTAAACAATTTAGATTGTGAGTGTGATTCTAGCCAAACTTTCACAAATTTCCTTAAAACATACATAGCTAGATAGGGTCATTGTGCCGGTTCGCGACCATGCGTCAGATCGCGACCATTTTCAGGTCTGATCTCAGTAATATTGCAATAATAAGAGTTATATTTAACTCCTTGTAAAAAAGTGTGGCTTAAACAAGACAAGGATAACTGTAGAATCTACGCCTATTCAAATCTGTTCATTAAACCTCACCAATGTACCGCAAATAAATCATCCATTTTGCCAGTCGCTCTGCCCTCGAAAACACACCGAAAACCTATCCAAAAAATAGCGACCACGTGCCACTTCAAAAGTGAAATTTTCAGGTTTTCGTCTAGTTTTTATAACTATAACGGTTATATGGTATTGATACTTTAGTAAAGTATCTAATTTAACGATAATTTCGTGTTATTTTTAAGTAAATTTATGATTTATTAGATGGTCGCGAATGGGCACGCAATTTTTAGAAAAATGCTGGATAGCGACCGGCCGGTCGCTATCTAACACGATGCTTGAAAAAAAGTTTATTTTTTTCCAGGTTATCTTTTAGCAAAGTTTTGATTCTTACAACATTAATCAATTCTTATAGACGTTTTTTATAGCGTAGTTAGTTTGCGACCGTCAAATTATGATTATTTGACCGATTTTGGAACAGTTATTTAGTTGAGTGGTCGCTAACTAGTACATGCTAAAAACCATGTTTAGTTAGCGACCGCCTCAAAAATGTATGAAAAATAGACGGTCGCAATCAGACTCTAAATTTTTTTTACGTTACTTAGCGACCACCACTTTTGCTCTTGCACTGTTTTGTTGGCCCTTTGATAGGTTTTTGTTACAAATGTCTTTAACTAGTCTTTTATATAACTGCTGCTCTTAGACTCTTCGTCTCGGAACGCGCTATAACTTTGGAATCTCTATCTAACAAATAAAACAGTATGGGACGCCGCGCGCCCCGCCAACAGCATCTCATGGACCCTGTTGGCTTTTAATATAGTTTCCGCGTTCTGAAGTAGAGGACCTGTTTAAACTTCGTATTCGTTTCTGTTGGATCGTGCACAATGGACATATGTAAAGAGCACCAGCCGTACCCACTTGCCTTCCTCGAGCTGTGCCAGAAGTACAGGCAGAGTTTCTTTGGGCTGTCCTGGTCAATACACACCACCCCTAAATCGTCACTCTTCAATCAGAGCTATTTCGTAACGTCATAAATGCCTGGGGTGAGGTTCCAGTACGTGCGGGTCAGCTGCGTGGAGAAGATGCACGTCCTAGGCTCGGGGCCTGGGTGACTTCTGTGCACTTTGAGCTGAGCATTCAAATTCCTCATTGTCCAGAGAATTCAGCCCAGTTTTTGTTGTGCAGCAAAGTGTTGGCAGAGAGACTCCTTATAGCGTATCTAGACACACGGCAGTGTGTCCGCCAAGTTCGAGCAAAAAAAGCGACACACCGGCCGTGGGTTATATTACACGAACCATTTCGGGCCAAGTTCGACCCACCTATAACTCAAAATCTATTTTATCTACGCATATGAAATTTCTAGTATTTGTCGAGATCTACTTACTTATCTAAAATACAAAAGTTCATTAATGTACCTATTGTAGGTCTTGAGATATTGACGTCAGAAAATCGCTATTTTTACTATACACTCACTGACTCACTCACTCACTCATCAAAAACCTAGACCACTTCCAATGGTCGTATTGACTTGAAATTTGGCATGGAGGTAGGTCTTTAGGTCAAGGTAAAGGAAAAAATCTGAAAATGGCCAAGTGTGAGTCGGTTTTAAAAATAATGAAGGTGTAAATTCATACCCCTAAGGAACTAAAACAAAAAAATTATCTATATCTTCCAATCGTCGTACCGACCTAAAATTTGTTACGAAGGTTTGTATTTAGTCAAAGTAAAGTATAAATGAGATATTTCCTTACCTAACTTAATCATAAGAAAAAAGAAAATAAACCTTACAAAAATAAATGAAATCCCACCCAAAACATAAATGTGAAAGGCTGCCAAGTTCGATAATATTGGAATGCTTCGCCTATAAAAGAAGTGAGATCTAAATAAGTACCAAGTTCCATACACAGACCTCAATTAAAAATAGTTACAGGAATGCACACTTGATTTTTCGCAGTTTGGAAATAAGAACCTACTTTCCAAACTGCGGAAAATCAAGTGTGCATTCCTGTAACTATTTTTAATTGAGGTCTGTGTATGGAACTTGGTACTTATTTAGATCTCACTTCTTTTATAGGCGAAGCATTCCAATATTATCGAACTTGGCAGCCTTTCACATTTATGTTTTGGGTGGGATAATTATAATTCGTTGGACTCTCTCAGGAGTTGGGTCTTGTAAAGTAGTACGCCACAATAGGGCAGCAAGTTCTCGCTGCTTTTTTACTCACTTTGAGGCTTTGGAGACAACGAAGAAGCAGGAAGTTCTCACTATTTACTGACCTCCACACAGTCCTTGCCTTAAGGAGAAGGGTGCTGCCATGTAAAGCAATGTTTTTGGATACAGGGTATTTTATTTCACACTGGCTACCGCCGCGAACCCACCTGATTACAACGATCACATTTACATTGCACCAGAACTTCCATGCCTTACTTAAAGCCCAGCACCATCACTTCTGCGCCATACACCCATGCCTCCACGCTAGCGTAAAACTGAGCCTATAATTCTTCAGGGTAGCTTGCGTTGGCAGATTCTCGAGCTGTGTCATACATAATTGCTGGCAGTGGTTGAATCAGGCTGTGCTGCTCTCACATCCTTCAAATTTCATCTTGGGTTGAGCAGTTGCATGACGTCATAGATACCCGTTTAAAAAAGGTAGGTGAAAAAGATCTGCGTTTGGTGCACCCACACCAGTTTACCTGACGCAAGTAGCCTGGGTAGTCATAGTCAGCTAGGCCTGCAGACTATTCGCTCGTCTGTGGCAAAGTCCTATATAGGACTTTGCCACAGACAAGGCCTACCTATAAAAAATGGCGCCACAGAGGAGAGGCTATGAAGGCAATACAGTGGCCAATATAAACCCCCGAGGGTTCTAGAAAAATGGAAGAAGGCTAGAGGCTTGATGAGCTCCTACGACGTGACTGACGAAGATACCTCCAACAGAGCGAAGTGAATACAGGAGACCAGAAAGGACTCACCATAAGATAAAGAAAATAATTGCCAAGGATAGAGAGCTACGTTCTTATGTACTTCTGCTGTGTGTTGTTGGCCGACAAGAGTTTTTGTGCAATATTTATGGGTCGCTCTTGGTACATCGTGGGTCGTACTGTGTAAGTGAATCAGGAAGTTCCACGACCGATACTTTGTAGCACCGTGAAGTAGCGACACCCGGAATTCCTACTAGCTTTTGCTAGGGACTCGAAGACCGTCGGTCTATGTGCTCTAGCGTCCGCGCATATCTAAAGGCCTGTCTCCTGAGCTCCCTTCGATGTTTGTCCACTAAAGCCCACCTCAACCGAGGGTGAAATTTCATGCCCAGTTGCTGCGTAAGATAGATCCTGCTGGTCGAGTTTGCGGATGGAGCTGAACACCCCTAACATTGCGCGCTGGCGTGATTAGTACAGGCAAAGGTAGTGTTTATGAGCACCAAGGTATGAGGCATGGACAGTTCTGGTGCGGTGTGACCTTGAGAGCTAGAACCGGGCTGGGTCCTTGGCAGTTGCATCAATGAAGTAGAAATAGGTGATCCTCCTCAGTATCAGAAAATACGCATTAACCTAGCTAGGATCGGTACCGTACAAATGCGCGCTGGAGACCAGCGAGGTCTTGATGTCTCTACGGTTCACGCTGAGGCTTCGGAGACAACAAAACGTAATAAACAGCGTCGGCAAGGGTTGTGAGGCAGCAAAGTCAGCAGTAGTCATTGCTGTGACACCCGTTTGGCACTATGAAATATTGTTAATTTTTTAATCATGTTTAGATAGGTACTAGGTCAAAACTTTAGGTGTAGATTTAAAAAGGATTGTTCAATAAGTATAAGAAATGTGCAAAAGTAATTTCTTTTTATTAAATAATGGTTAATATGCCCATAATAACGATATTAAAACGGGCGGTCGCTATCTGACGCACACGTGGTCGCTATCTGAAAAAAGCGGTCGCTATCTGACTCTTTGGGTACTCTTCGGTTCTAAATTATTTTTAAAATAAACTGTTACAGTATATCGCAAATACTTCTCGAAAATAATATCTTGATTATATCTGCTATGCTCACAAAAAAAATCAACCTTCAAATATGAAACCTTCATATTAATATCATAGTGCAAAGTTGGGAAGTCGACTAATCGGTCGCCAAAGGGCGCAATGACCCTACATACTTTAAGTAGGGTAGGGTGGTGCAAGATTGCGCGGTCGATAAAATTGCGCACACGCCATTGCAGGACAACGGAGCGAAGCTCGTAGTTAACGTCAGTTTTATTTCGTTCTCAGTCGCAACAGAAACGTGTTCCAGAAAAATTTTGGTAAATGAGTGTAAAACCACAAAATTATTCGAGTTTAAAGTTTTTAGTCACTGTTGATTAATTTTTTTAATGTATTGAATGTTTTACCGTACTGAAACTAGCATCAATTTCGCTAATTTGTCATTGTTTTGTCGCGGCCGAGTCATTGAACTGTAAGTAACGTGAGAAGTTAAACAGATGTTTTCTAAGAGATGGCTGTAGTAGAACAAAGTTTGCAAAATAACCTCAATGTGTAAAATTGCGCACCTTGTGTAAATGTAAGATTGCGCACGTCATTTTGGCATTATTCGGTGTCCAATCTTATAAATTCCTTTTAATTGTTCAGTAAACTTCTAATTTTGTATCCAATTTTGATTTATACATACTATTAGCATATTAATTGGTATTTTTATGTCTTACAATACGCAAGTAGTTGCGCAATCTTATCGATCTCAATGCGCAATTTTAGACTATATGGTGTGTAACATTGTGAAATTCCTAATTTGTGGTTTTTACTTATTTGCTGAGATAAATACATATTTTTGTTAATTATTAGTGTATAAACTTTTTGTGTCCCGTGATTTAAGCAAATAATAAAGTTGCGCAATCTTATCGATATCGATGCGCAATTTTACACACTACGGTGTGCAAAATTGCGCGATTCCCGATTTGTGATTTTCATGTTATTGTTAAGGCGGTGATATATATTTTGCAATAATAAGTATGTTGATTTGTTGCCATAAGAATAACCTTTAATAAATAAATGATTGAGTCTAGATAAGGTTAATATTATTCAAGTTATAAGATGTTGATCAAAAATTGCGCAATCTTACACCACCCTACCCTATGCGGAAAAAGACTGTAGGTAATGAAGTTATGAAATAACAATGGATAGTCGAAATATGGCCCTGAGACTTTCTCAGGGCCATATTATTTTTTTAACTTGACCTTTACTCTTTAAAAATATCTCCTTTCCTGTTCACATCCTCAAAAACTCCCAAGTCACGTTAGTAAAGAACTTTACGTTTCGTTTTACGCAACAGTAGCTGTGCGCATTGTGTTTGGTGCTTTGTGCCGCCGCCGGCCGGAGCTAATCGAATAAAGATGGCACGCTTCCTTCCTATGGAGGAACGGAGATTCCTATTGTTGTAGGAGGATGAGTAGGTAGTTAGGTATGTAGGTATCGGGCTTGGAGGAACGCTGTTCTAGGGCCGGAACGGGACGGAAGATGCGTTGCTCGAAGGTATCGGGTGAACCGAAGAACCGGACAATATTGCGGTCCATGACAGCCACCACCCAAGTGACAACCTGGGATAGACAGCCGCTATTTAATCAGCGACGGTACCAGCTATGACGTGAAATCCGGTTTTTGTATCAGATTACATCAAAACACCGGATTTGGCATAATAAAATCATGCCTACCTATGTCAGGCTAGACTGTCGGATCATGCAGTTCGTAGATACGCATTTCACAGACCAACAAATATCACGTATATTGTAAATCAGTGACGCATTTAAGACATTTGCAAATTAATAATTAGTAAATTAGGTAAAATATGTACTTGCGATTTCCTATTCATCAACAATCCCACTGGTGCTATAGTTGCCTGACAAGGTATTTCGATTGGTATCAAGATAAAAATGTGCAAGTTGTGACATCATTGTACTTTGACTCTACCTGTAGGTGGGTAGATCACAGAAGTCTCCCACGCATAAAATTTACGGTGCAAAAGTTATTTTATTTATTCGTAAAGTTTTATCGTTGAACATTAAATCGGTGTACTTCCTATTTATGTTGGAAACTCTACAACGCGAGTACTAAGATTTATTATTACTACAGGATATTTTTAGTTTTATACACTTTGTCTGTCTTTTCTAAGCTTTTGACATGATAGGAAAAGCTACCCTTCGCAAAGTAGCGGAACGCCACCCCTGCATTCAGTTAATAGCGAGCGAGAAATCAATTGTATCACGGCATGCCCATCGTATCGTAGAAATCACTGCTATGCTGACCCATCGTATAATTAGGGGGAATGTGTATCCGAACGTAAAACACTGCAGTGTTTCTGTTGCTGGCTGGTTTCGACCGTCAAACTTTAAATTTGGAACATGTCGCGCGTTGGTGATTACTTAAATTGGCGGGAAGGTTCCATGACGTAAGGGTAGGTTCCCGCTGTGGTAATTACACGGTGTACGTTGGGCGATGCGATAACAGTAAAAGTCCAATAATGGCGGTGACAGTGATTGTATCAACTTTGCCGCTTCTTAATGGCGATAGTAAGATTAATTGGCCCTATATACATTTAGCGACGATATTACGGTCGGAAAGGGTTCGTGTTAATGACATTGGAGTTGTGTGAGTCTTAAAATTAGCTCCATTATAGGCAAAAGTTTAGGCTGGCTTTGACCGAAACAACTCTACCTAGATACTGTGAATTTCATATTAGGTAGATAGGCATAAAAAGTTGTTTTCGATGTAGATAGGTGGATATGTCTTACCAAGCAAAACTATTTTCTTCTCTTCCATCCCTAACCTCTGCGGAATTTACAATATCAAAACCCACACACCTGTGTATACGCAACGCAGTCAACATCAATTATCACTTTTTATCACAACACGAGTGGTTCAAAAGCGAAGTTCCGATCGTTTCCGATTGTCCGTAATGTAATGACTGATGAGCCCCGAGTTGTGGGTGGAAACATCCTCGGGACATCCACTCGCCATTGTGCAACTAGCCTTAGAAAAAAGCGCGGTACTTTTGTCGGCGTGCGTCGTCGCGAATCGCATCCGTTCTTCCGACTTTTGTGACTTTAGCTTTACTTCGCCGATATTTTTGATGAAATTACTCGACACAATGGCCCTTTCTGTGTTCAATTGTAACTGTCCCATTGATAGAATGATGTATAGTGTAGTTTTGTGCCGTCCTTCCGATCTCATTTGGTTCGGTCGTGTTATTGTGTTATGTGTGATTGTGCAACGTTGTTATTTGCTGAACATTAGCGGGTATCTATGGCAGGGGTTTGCAGTTCAAATGGTCACATAAAAGTGACGTATAAGGGGACTGGGTAAAATATTTAAAATCAAGGTAAAATTTTAACCAATCTTATGTGTCAACCAATAACAGCAACCTACAGTCAATCATCAGGGTCTTAGGATAATTAGTAGATAAAGTTGAATTTGAAACACAGTTACCCAGTCTTACTACAAATACTCTACTACAACCACCAAAGTCCACTGCTGAACATGGAGTGGTATACATTGAAGAATAAATGTATATTTATGATAAATAATGTTGTTCCTTAAAATATTTTTCCTCGAATCAAGGAAAACAAATCATATGATTACAATATTTTACCAGAAGCAGAAGCAGAACATTCAACCCTTTCTGGCAACGGTGCTTTGTCAGAATTAATAACCCGGGAACAGTGGGTTTCACGGTGCAAGAGTTTTCTGAATACATCTACTGCGCTCCAGAAGTCAAGATGTCGAAATCTAATGCTGGGACTTGAGTCCGGGGCCATGAAGTGGAGGGTATAACATTGAGAGTGAAAATATCCTAAAACAAAATGCTACTATGGTACCATCATTCAAATAGGCCATATTTGACAGCTGCCAAAATTTTGTTTATGCTATGACATAAGGTCTATTTTTCTTTGTTGATATGTTTCCTAGTATGGGTTTGACAGCTGTCAAATATGGCCTATTCGAATAACTGTACTATAATAAGGCACCGAAATAATGGAAAAATAAAATTAACGCTACTTATTACTGAAAATTATACAAAGTAAAGTACAAAAATTAATTTGATATTTTTGAAGGAACATATTTTCTTTTTAAAAGTTGTTATCTAACACACCCATGTTATAAGGATAGGTAGGTATGACCCACACATGTTTATATCTATTCCTTGCGTTCTTTGAAATCCATTCATAATAGAATTAGCTAAAAGAATTCTTTTGAGATCACAGAGAGTTTGAGAATATTAATAAATACACTTCCCATCAGAAAAATCGAAACACCTCGGTTTTTCTTGTTTTTGGCTGAATTAAACACCAAAATGTATTGTTTGCATTAAAAAAATTATATGACTGTGTAGCTGGCAGTTCTGTCTTTTCAGTGTGTATAAAAAAATCAAAATTCAAAATTGGAACTCCACCTGTTTGTTCTGTAAATGAGATGAATGACTGAGACACGTTTGCAGTTTGCGCCTTTTAACGATTCATAGCATTTTTAACATTAAAATTTAGAGCTTGTCTTAGCTTATCTTAAAACTTTTGTTTTTTTAATTGTTTAATGTGACTTTGGATCGCCTGAAAAAAATAAGATTTTATCTGAGTGTAGTTAGTGTGGAACTTTGCTCTAGAGCTTAGTGGAATATCTGACCCGTTTTCTGGTTCTCGGCTTGTTTTACGCATTATTAACTTGACAATTCAATTAAGTAAATAAGATTAAAGAGAGATATTGTATGCTAGTATTTTTTCGAAAAAGTCTGAATAAATATGGTAGGTAATTTTGTAATTACAGTAGGTACAGCTACTTACCTAATTTAAGACGATAGGTCGGGTTCCGTCAAAGATCAAGGAATCAAATTATGAACGCGCAAGTATCTAGTTATAGGTAACTATTTCTTTGATCCAGGTTTAATCCCAAATTTCAAATATGACAAATTGGGATCAAATCTTTGATGTCATTTCAAAATTAGTTGTTTGTACTAATGTTTATAGGTGTATGTGATACGGATTCGACTGATGAAGTGATGATTAAGCAAAGTTAAGAAACGATTTTCTGATGAAAATACTTTTGCTAGTAAATTCAGTTTATTTTTTTATCATTGTTTCTTATTGTTAAGGTAATGTCGCTTATTTTACTAATAAATATAGGTACTACGAGGATTTGTATCAAATAGAACACGAATGAAGCAGATTTCCCAAATCCGTATCAAAACAAAACGCTTGATGTGATACGAAAACATTTATCACACTTTAAACAACACCCTGCCCTTTATTAGAACAGTAAACTGGCAAATCCCTTTCAGCGGGACGTTTGGCATTACAATAGTGAATCAATTCGCACTGTACGGGTAAAATATCTAGGGTTGACACCTAAAAAATTGGTGCGACACAGATCTAGCGTTAAGTACTTGGCGTGACATGTTTTTAGTAGCAAAATACGACATGAATTTATTATCTTGGCTAAAATGAAATGGATTTTTAGTTGATCGCAGAAGTCAGGCTTTCTATTATACAATACAGTAGGTAGGTATTTTATCTGACAGCTACTGGATCCTTGTATCTTTGTGCCTTATGACTTGTGACTCGCACTGATTGAAGTTTATACTAAGTGAAGTTAAACTTTCAACAGTAAAAAAAACTTAACTTTGTCATACATAATTTTGTCATCCGGTCTTTCGTCAACTTGATTTCCCACTAGACAAGGGATAGAACCAATTTTATTATGAGTAGTTATGAGTATGTAGTGGCTGCTACTTATGTGATGTAGGCAGCCCTATTAGCACTATAAGAAAGAATACAGTATAATGGCGACCCTGGGTCTACTTTAGGGTTCAGTACAGTCACGGCAATAAATGCTAAACACCGTGCGTAAAAGTAGGGTGATTAGGCAATATTCAGACTCCCTAAAGACATTGCATCATTAGCTATTTTGGCATCGGTTTTTGAACTAATAGTAGTTTTTGAACGAGCGTAAATCTAAAAATATATTTTTTAAATATAAAAATACAGACACATAAACACGCATTGACAATATGGGCTGTGTATGTGTAGTACGCCCTGCATTAATTCTTTTACAATCACCAATCAATATGTTTTTTTTTAAAGGAACTCTAACATTTTCAGGTTTTACATAATTATTTGGACTCTTTAATCAACAAATTTAAACACATTTACAATCATCAATCAATATGTTTTTTTAAAGGAACTCTATCATTTGAAACTGCGTCCATACGGACTACTACTGGTGCGAATGTGCGAGGCATTGGTCTCATGAGTGTCTTACGACAACTCGGTATTAGTTTCGTCCTCTACGATAAGCTTCTTGTACTCAAGCGGGGCAATCGCTAAACTTCCGCTAAAATTCTGAAGAGATGAACTGAAATCGAAACAGTTGCCTACTTATTTTGCATAGATATTATATTCTTTTCGTCTTTCGTTCTCTTTCACTAGTTCAGCGTAAAAACTGAACTAAGCTACATGAACTCTATCATTTTCAGGTTGTACATATTTATTTGGACTCTTTAATCAACAAAAAACATATTTTCTCACACACAGATAAAAATGAACGCTAATATTTAATCTAAACTTGGCTTTCCTGAATTGAGTTCGATAGTATATTTAACAAATTACTGTATGGCAGTTTAACTTGTAGTTGTAGTAATTTGAAAGCTGTCAACAGAAGCATACGAAATTGCACAAGAGTTGGAGTTCCATGAAGCCGCATAGACCTGTATTCTTGCTCTCACAGAACCTTTTCTACTAATCTTCAGTTTTATCTTCATCAACGAAGACTGTCTGCAGTGTTCTTTGAAATCACAGGGCGAAACATAGCCGTAGGTTTTCGAAAACTCTTTACCGCCTTTGTAGTTAGAATATTCGTCCAAAACTAGGTGCGACATTTCGGTGTTTTTCACGAATTCTGTTCGTAATTCAATTGAGTTGAAAATTGCTATGACAGTGGATTTCTCGTTGAGTCTCGAATAGCTCAGTTCGAAGTTGTTGAGGTGTGGCAGACGGTACACGTAGGTCTTGACACGTTCTCCCCAGTTGTGGCACGACATGGTTCTGCTGGACATTGACGTGTAGCCGACCAGGGTATACGTCCGGTGGGTAGCACCGTCTGAAGACACGATGATGAAGGCAACGAGGAAACACTCTAATAACATTTTTGTTGACCTCTGTGATGGAGACCTCCTTATTTTTTTCTTTTAAATATACCTAGGCCTTTGTATTTGATCACTGACTAGGAAGATTACCTACGCCATTGTCTCTTGCATTTTTATAAGATTTTCACTAAAATATATTTTTAAATTGAGTAAAAAGGAAAAATTAATATATTGAAATATCAACTTCGACCGAGCCCTGTAATCTTTTTGCAAAAACTGACACGATTACTCATCAGTTTAACCTCAGACAAAAATCTATTATCTATTGTCTTTTGATTATTATAATAGGCATTGTAGGAACCCAAATCAATAGGATTGGATATGACAACCGCCATTTTAGAGGCATTTTCTAATAAGTAGATACCGCTACGTACCCACCTAAGCACAAGCAACTTTGGAGCTGTTCCTTTGGTTTTGTTTCGGAAGAAACAAAATAAATACCTACCTACTAAAACGTCACTTCAAATGAAAGCTGTCAATTTAATGTCTCTTTGTTTTTCCTAAGAAAGTGACAGCCGTAGCTAATTATGAATTTCTGTCCATTGCTAATATGCAAAAATTATTTTTCGAATCACGGACTTTAGTCTTCAAACCAAGTAAACGTAGCATTAAGCTACGCTACATTAAATGAGTAAAAAGCTACGGGATATCGTGTGCCTACGTAGGTAAAGGCTACGCAGCCCTACGGGGTAACTAAACTGATTATAAGTGGGTGTTTTAACTTTATTTTTGTATTGATTTCGATCTGTCGTTTTATACTTTAATCTAAACGCCCGGCAGTGCTTATTAAAAACGATACTTGATTAAAATTCGCTCCATAGCTGACAGATGACACATTGACAATATAGGGCTGCTAGAACCAAGGAACCATCCATCCATCACGGCAGATTTGTGGTGTCACCCTGGTGTCACCCTCGCCAGTGATTAGACAAGACAGGCATTGTCAGTTAGAGGGTCACGGTGATACGGATATCGTATGCGTCTGTTTGAGTAAAACAACTGTTAGTGTTTGGACGCAGTTGAGATAATCCGACGGACTTTTCAATGTAAGTATCATCAACAGTGGTTCGGTCGGTAAGTAGGTACTTTTTTCCCAGTTTAGAGGTGGCATAGGCGCTTTACACACATAACGTCCGATTCGACGTCATTTTTGCGCTGCGTAACGCATGCGTTGGGACAATACTAATTTCGACCTTTTTCTCAAACAAATACGCTTTATGTCAAATTATTTGATCTATCCTTCCGTCAACGCAGCGTGTTGCGAAATTTTAACGCTAACGGATGCGTCCATCAAACCGTAGGTATTTGTATGAAAATGAGGTGCAAAATTTGAATTTTTCAAACGCAACAGATAGCGCTGCGCAAAAATAACGTACAACAGGAGGCTATGTGTGTAAAGCACCATACTGCGAGAAAACGCCTTATTTCAGTAGTTTCTCTGAAACCTCTAAACCTCTACCTATGTAGCGAAAAGTCAACCTTACCCGAAGGTAATTTAACTTGGCAAAGATCTAATCAAGCTCATCAAACAAACGTAGAACGACGTCGTCAAAGTAACGATAACGACTTGATAACGTTGTCGTTGTGATAATGGTTATTATGTACCATCAGCAGCATGTCGAGTTTCATATATAAGTTAAATGCAGATTTTTATAGAGTTATTAATAAGTACCTATGGTTATGTACCTAGTAGCTATCATAGTAACGTTCGTCCCATTTTAGGTACGTAAGGAAGTAGTGATAAAAAAGACTTCAGACAAAATATTCCAAAACAAGAGTTCCTTTCAAAACCAGTTCAGTAATTTCAAGATTCATTGAATGCCTACATACAATCAAACAAATCTTCCTTTTTGTAATATCTATCTACTTATTACAGCAATTTATCTTCATTACATATTTATGAGTTGGCAATACCAGGGTGTTAATAAACATTTTAATAAAGTTAGCAATGTCACAGTAACGACGGGCTTGTCTAAGCTGTGAGCTCAACTAGCATGTGTTTTGAGAGTTACTGCAAATCCGTGCATGGGTGTGCATTTGCAAGGGGCTTGCAGTGTTTTTGGGGTAAGTTACAGGCTGTAGCGTGTTTGAATTTAAATTCGACTAGGTACCTAGCATGTTTTTTTATTCGGTACTTAGGTACTGTAAAATAGTACTGACATGGGCGCTTGTTTGTTTGCAAGTGGTCTGCAATGTGGTGGAATAAGTAGGTAAAGACTGTAGTGACTTTCCATGACCTGAATATCCTAAACGGTTACATGGGTTGTGATATGCCCTTTGGTCAATCTACATACTTTAAAGGAAGTTCTAAAATGAAAACTAAGGCAATATAGGACAGTTCTTTCTCTATGAAGTACAGTCCAAGCAATGACGAAGGGACATGATAGATAACTTATCCAATCTTTTTCAACTGCCCTATCCTACCGTAATCCGGCGACTGTTTTCTGTTTTCCTTTATCGTGTGGGAATGCCTTACATGAGACTTCTGGGTAAACTCGATCAGTTACAGTTTCATCTGGCCCCAGATTCAGTCAAGACATCGCACCTCTTGGAAATGCAATTAGATAACCACCGGTCACTTGCACCACACATAATGCAGGGGTGTCGACTATCAAAATGTTCTAGCGGTTTTAATATTGTCGTCGATTTATAAGGATAAGTCAGCGGCAAATATTAAATTTGTTAGCGATCGCAGATTAGCAAAGAGGGAACTGTTATATTGGCCCCAAGAGGGTGAGAGGGTGTGAAGAGGGACCGAAGGATTTGTATTCAAAACGTAAATAAATGTGAAGGGACAACTAATGAAGTGATAAAATGTGTGTAAATGTGTTTTCAATGACAGCGTGAATGATATTGAATATAAAGTTCATTATTGTCGTGTGAAACATCGATTCGACGAACGACCAGGATGAACGATGGCTTAAGAGTCTTGGATGCGCTAGCCAATACTTACTTTATGTCTTGGACTTCTTATTATAAAAAGTAAAGGGTATTGAAAATTATCTGCAAACTCCTAGTAATGTTGTGGTTCATACTTATCAAAACCATTGTCTTACACATGACTACCGATGCTGCGAATTTTTAACGCATCCGTAACTCATGCGCCTGTCAGATGCAGTGAAATTTCGATTTTACCATACAACAATCGATGTTATTGACGCAGAAGCAACACAAAAACTTGCATTGGGGTTATACTAACTACAAAGTTACCTACGTATTTACCTAACTATTTTGCATAAAATTAAAAACACCTCATTTTACTTCTACCACTTTTGAAAATCCTATTTAGCATCATAGACTTTTTAACAGGGTATTCCAAAATACAACAAAGAAGTCGTCCAGTTAGCTTAAGTTGTCGACAGGCAGACTCAGGGGCGCCACTGTCGCAGTAATGAGGATGGATGCTCGCGATATTGCAGGCAGATAATCCTTGCGCCACGGGGAACAGATAGGGAATTAGGGATTGGAGTCGTAGGAGGACGTAGAGTCGATGAACAACCCGATGAAACCTCAAGTGGGACGTAAAACCAACGAATGACGCAATGTTTTTTTAACTAGTGACTAATATCTTCTTGCTAAAGTGTTTTTTTTGCCGCAGAAAAAATAAGCGTAGGAAGTTTTCAATTCATCCCGAACTTTTAATATGAGGACGGGTCGAAGTTGGAATTAAGTGTAACAAGCTTTATGTAAGATATTATAGAAATTGTTGTTTTATTTAAAAAGTTCACTCATGCCATATTTTATTAGATAAGATATCGTTTAAAATTCATCGCTGTTTCAAACAAATGGCTTAGAACATTTCGCGCACTACAAGAACTGAAACAATCTAGTCAGTAAGTACTTATGTAGATTGTTTCTTGCACAAAGTCATACTGCAATTATCATCCATGTAAGACTCTGTGCTGCTTGCTAATCTAAATAGTTACTAAGGGAGTTATTCAACAGGAAGGAAGGCTAAAGTCAAACACGAACAATTTAATAAAACAAACGCAATAACCGAGCAAAACCATCAAGAAAACAGGAGTAACAATGGATACAAATATACAAGTAAACTCGTAAGGCTGTCCTAAGTAGGGGGGAGAAGTGGGGGGTATAGGTACATAAATCTTCCCATATTGCCCCAGAGGAGTATGCCGTAAGAGAAACAGCCAACCCTTGGCTGGCTCGTTATTGAGCTCTCACACCAGACCTTTTGTCTCCCTCGCACTAATGGGGAACTAGAACAATGGAAGTGCATGCCGTCTCCCTCCAATTTCAATTTACTCGAGACGGATTTTCAGGGTTTATAAGATCGCTTATTGCAGTAAAAGGGAATATTTAAGATAAAACAATATTTAATTGATTACACAAACATTTAAGGTAGAGTACCCTAATAAAACAACTTATTACTTCCAAAAAAATTATCGTGTAATAATAAATAATAGGTAAATGCATAAATAAGGTAAAGTCATTTTCTACTTCTCAATTAATTCACAATTGGATCTCATAAGTATTAATCATGTGTAATCTAAACAAGACTGCAGAAAGTTTGGACATATACAGATTATTGGAAGTCTGGTTACACGGGATAGTGCCTAATAGCATACTCTGAGGGAGACCTAAGTCTAGCAGAGGACTGCAACATGCTGGTGTGATGTGAATATGTGTGATTTATCAGTGACAAAAATCCCGTTTCATGTTATTCTTCGCATTCTGCGTATACTACGGTAAGTGATTCCCCAGACGACAGCTTTCAGTTCTCGTTAGAGTGTTTTGTCTCGCTCGCACGCTCATATACCTACTCTCCGAAGCACTTAGATCACCCGGCGCAACAAAGACCGGGGAAATGGTACGCTGTATGAAAGGAAATAACGGGTAGTATACCGTAATATACGACATGAGAAATGTGAAGCTTTTTGCGAGCAGTAATATCGAAAGCTTGCTAGAGAGAAATGGAAATACATATAAAATACTTACACAAATGAATCACGCTTTTTGTCACGGATCAATTGGAAGACTTCCGTCCTTCTACTTCCTACGAATCCTTGCCGAACCTACCTCTCATTATTTAGATCAGCTTGTAGGAATTGATTAGGAAACATTTTATCTTCGTCATATATTAGGTTACATTTAATTAAGTACAAATGAGTGTGATCTACACACAAAACTGAACAACTTTTATTAGAAACTTTTCTTCGAAATATGAAAAAAGGATTTGGACTTCCCATACTAAGTGACACACTTTTTCAACATTTTTGTATGGGAGGTCTATTTTTTTTTAATTATTCTAAGAAAAGTTTCTAACAAAAGTTGTTCAGTTTAGTGAGTAGATCACACCCTCAAGAGATTTGTACTTAATTAAATGTAACCTTATATTTATGTGGTTAAGAACTTTGACATCAGACTTTTACAATGGTTACCAAATTCTGTTAATATATGTTTAATGTAGATGAACCTTATTAATAAATAAATAGACCTGCCATAGATCGGACGATGTGTTAGATCTAGCCATTAATCGTTTGCAGATGCGAGCTTTTTTGAAGTTATTGCCTTACCTATATTGCAGTCACTCCCCAAAATCAAGACGGTGACAATTGACAGTGCCTTTTGTATCGTAAACCGCATAGATCATAGATCTTGTGAAATGTAGAGATGGGCGGGCAACTCGTTGCGCAGGAGTGGGTGTGATGCATGCTCTCCTTGCCGACGCATTGTTGGTTTTACTCATTGCTAACTGACTTAAAAAATAGAGAGGGTCGTGATTGAGCGGAATTTAGTTCTTGTTTTTCTGGCTAGACGACGTTGGCTAGCTAGACTGATTTGGTAAATAGTCGTAAAGAAATTTCACTCATTTCATTTGATTATTTGCATGCAAGAAAAAAGGGGAATTTTTAAAAGAGTGTTTGTAATGTATTGAGATTTCAACGCATTAACAATGCTTTATTATTCTCAATAACGGAAAAAAAAATGTTGGGATTGGTCAGGCGCCGGTGGCTCAGTTGGCAGAGCCGTGGGATGGTACCCAACGGTCCCGGGTTCAAGTTCAGGACACTCTCTACATAGGTACCCTTACAAATTTTTAAATTCTCTTGTTTTTATTTAAAGTTTTAGTAATAAAAAAATAGTCAAGGAAGCGTGCCATCAGAATCGGAGCCGAGGCCATTTGATACATAATATTCGCCTCTCTGTTCGTTTGACCTTTGTCGATGGAACTACAATAACACTAGCAGCTGACGTAAAACCTCTGACGTATTTATAACCCAGTCAGAGGCTGAAATAGCTCGCAGACCAGAACGGAATGCGATCAAACTATAGGATGTAATAAAATGGTGTATTAAACGGTTCTCACAGCTACCGCACGTTCTTCCGGTGTTTTGAAGGATCCGGTTGTCAGGCGAAAAGAAATCCTATTAATATTATAAAGGCGGATGTTTGTGTGTGTGTTTGTTACGACATCACGCTAAAACGGCTGATTAGATTGACATGAAATTTTGCACAAATATAGAAGAGTATCTAGAATCTAGAATAACACATAGGCTACTTTTTACCACGGGAAAATGTCTTATTCCTATGGGATCACGCATATTCCAATATTTTTGCAAAGGTGGCGTGACTGAGCCGATTCGCGTTTAAAATGTTTTCGCCGAAAACTAACAGCGACATCTCTTGGCGAGTAATGCTTTTTTCCCGCGGAATAATAGGTTGCAGCGGGTGAAACCGCTGACGGGCAGCTAGTCCCACATAAAAACCGAATACCTACCAAGATCGCCACGATACACGTCGCCGCGTCAAAATATCAGCTGTCAGGTTGACATATTTGTATCTTGCCTGACATGAACCGTAAAATTGTCCGGTAGTGTTCGATGCACCATGTATCAGCTTGTGGTATAGTCCATTTAAAATCATAGTGACATGATCGGCCTAAGCGGGAGGCCAAGTTACGCTGGTCACGTAGTATCTAAGTATTGCGACCAGCGTAGCTTGGCCTCTCGCTTAGGCTGGTTATGTCATTACATAACACTATGATTTTGAATCCTACTAATATTATAAAGGCGGATGTTTGTGTGTGTGTTTGTTACGACATCACGCAAAAACGGCTGATTAGATTGACATGAAACTTTGCAGAAATATAAAAGGGCATCTGGAATAACACATAGGATACTTTTTATCACGGAAAAATGTCTCATTCCCACGGGATCACGCATTTTCCAATATTTTTGAAATAGGTGGCGTGACTGAGCCGATTCGCGTTTTAAACGTTTTCGCCGAAAACTAACAGCGACATCTCTTGGCGAATAATGCTTTTTTCCCGCGGAATAATAGGTTGCAGCGGGTGAAACCGCTGACGGGCAGCTAGTAGGCTATAATTATCAGTTTATGAATTTAAACAACTTCATATGGAAATTATGAATGCAAGGTCCTACTTTTTTCTTCGAAGATATTTTTCGGTAGGTAAAGTTGTTCCGTTCAATAAACTCCTTTACTTCTTAAAATCATTTTAGCAAATATTTTTACACACTGTAGATTAGATGTGGATACTTATCTCTAGGTACCTATCTTGTATCGACTTCAAACAAAACTTTGGCGCATTTCATTCTGAAGGGAGTTGATTAATAGACTCGATAGGTAGAAAGGTACTATGGCCAGCACATAAACCTATCAACTTATACTGGATTTTCTTAGTATTTCTGTGAAAAACCATAAGTTGGTCTCAGGCAGTCATTGGGTAATCTAAGTCAAAGTGTAACCGGTAGAGCTGATAATTTATTCCATTACAGACGGAGTTTTTTAAAATACAAGAGGTTGTGATTTTTCAGGGACTATCGATTGGATTGGATTGACTATCGAAATGGAATTCAAAAGTGTATTATGTTTTGTTTGAAGTCGATACAAGATAGGTACCTAGAGATAACTAAATAGGTATACAATGTGTAAAAATATTTTGCTAAATAACTTGAAAAGGTTTTCGGGTGCCATATGGCACCGCTAGTCTAAAATGGGATTGATGAGCTGGCGAAAAGAACCAACCTATCCAGATATCATCAGCAGCACCTCACTCACACGCAGCACACGTCATCTCATCGCATCCAACTGCGGCTGTCGTCAAACTTTTTAAATAAAAGATCTTATTTTGACGTCATTTGTTTACAATGATAGTGACGACGTCATAAATATTCATACGAAGACACGTGTTCAAAAGTAGCTTATTTGACTGATATGCAAATAGCGAATTGTGTAAATACTTACTACTACTACTACTACTGCTGCTACTACAGCCACAACAGTCCACTGGACAATACTGGACATGGGCCTCCCCCAAGCGGCGGGTATTGCCATACTCACCACGCTTGTCAAGCGGATTGGCGAGTGCAGTACAAGGTGTTGTGCTCACAGCAAACGCTGCTGCCCATTCCTGGATCCAAGTCGCCTTGTACGACACCCACGAGTAGAAATGGGGTGATGCCATTCTAAGCCGGCATCACAAGGCAATATTTTTTTGCATATTTTAATTCAATACCTGAAAGTAACTCAAAGTGCTACTGATAGTATTTTATTTAGTTATTCTGTTTGTTTTGCTGCAAATAGCAAAATGTGTTTCTGTTTATCTTGCCAATCGTCTGGCTTTGTTGATTTACAACCATGTAACAATCAATTCAGAAAGCACTTAAAGTATGTAAAATTGGCACAGTTTTCCTTTAGATGTGATGGTGTTTATTATTAGTAAGTGTTTCTTCCACTTATTTAGGAACCTACTTAGCCACATTGTAATCTTTAAGATGCCATTCATAAGCTATTATTATTTTTTCTTTAGGTAACTGAGTCCATTAATTCACAAAGTTTCAAAAAATAATAATAATATTGATAAAGAATACCTATAAGTACTAATAATTAATAACTAATAGTATCAGCGTTACAGTCTCAGTCGGGGTGCTCGGAACTTGACTGTCGAAGATCTCCTGAGGATGCTCCGTGGAGGAGTGAATCACGTGTAGAGTGTAAAACGGTGGTTGCGGTGTTGGTGTGTTGTATCGCTAGTACATTTGCATTAGGTTGCGGTCGTACTGTGGTTCACTCAGCAGCATAACCATCCTAGGTGCGGAAGAAGCTAAATATATTTCTACTAATAATTAAGGTTAAAGGAATTGACTATTTGTCATAGTCTTAAACGTGAGTTAATAATATGAACAAACGACCATAGATGCTTCAAAAAATTATTTTCGTTCCAAACCGTCCGTCCACTCAAATTACTGCCCAATCATCGGCATGCGAGCCGCTGCGTCTGCGCACCGAGTGTGCGGTCCTGCATTCACCAGCCATTCATTGTCCCTTTATACCTCTGTCAGTGACGGCCCCAAACAACTTTTATCTATTCCTTAGAAAAAAAGCCAATGTTTACCTTTATAGTCGAGCACATATTTTTATACAAAGTGCGCGGCATAATGAGAGGAGTTTACAGTATAACGCCTGGTGACAATGGTAATGTGGGCTGGAATTAAAAGGTGTGATGAATGGACACTGTTGGCTGCAGGGGTGGTGAGAAAGTTGTCGGACTTCTTTTATAAGGCTGTATAGGTACTACTGTCCCGGGACCTCTTAACCTCTGCCTCTCCCTTTTGTGGGAAACAGAGGCTGAAACGAAACAAAAAATATTCAGGATAATATAAACTGACCACGGAAGTAACTATAAGAAATTGCAAATGTCAAATCAATCAAATATGAATATGACAACCATTCGTAAAACTAGAGTCAGCTACTCGTACATATGCGTACAAGTAGTGAATACAATACATTATACTAAGGTAGACCCGGGTAATAAGGCCCACCTAACAACAAACCGAAATAAAACCTTTATTTTATCACCCTCAGGTAAAACAACGTTTGCAACGTATAGCAAAATTTACTATTAATTGACCTATATGTTTTTTTTGTGATTTTGACAATAAAAAGTTACAACTTTGATCATTTTTCAAAACATCGATTTTTGGCCTTCCTAAACTGGGCATGTGTTATAAGGCCCCTGCCAATTTTATTACGTTTGGAGTTAAAGTAAGCGTTAATTACAAAAAAAAATTCACTTATATAAATGTTTACATATTATTGAACCTAAATAAAAGCACAAAGTTGTGAAATTATCAATATTTTCCAAAAAGACTTCACTTTCTCAGTGAGGAAGAAAACAGCCTGGCAATCGAAATTTCAGGAGCTAAGTGCAAAAAAATTGCCATTAATCCCAAAAGTATTTTTGTTTAGCTAAGAAAAAGGTATAAATTTTTAAAATTACTTGATTTTAATTTTTCATACATTGGGCCTTATTACCGGTATATGGTTTGGATAGCCCCGATTGCGGGTTGCAAGGCCCAAAATAAAAATGTAGTGTCAAAATTTATTTTAATTAATAACATAAGTAGATGTAAAGTTAATTTAAATCCAAAAATTTATGGGCCTTATAAGACAGCAGCAGTTTAGAGAGGCCCCAATAGGGCTTGTAAGGCCCAAGCAACTACCCTGTGGGTACTTCCTAACCGATCGGGGCCTTGCAACCCGTTTTCACAATTTATGAATAAAATAGCGTTAAAACCAGACATACCTACACGAATATCAATGGAATGATAAATAAATAAACACATTCAACAATAATCTACTAATAAATTGCAGTATTAACTATTGAAAACTACTGTTTAGTGGGAGCGCAAAATAGCAAAAACACTGGCCGTGCCCGAGGTCACCGAACAACCAGCCGTCACTGTCAAAATAGTGGCCGCACGCGGGCCGCTCCCGCGTCCTTGCGTTCCTATTGGTTCATTTTACACTTGCTATGAATTTGGCGCCAACCGAACGTATTTAAAACGGTTTTCTGCGTTTGGGCCTTCGAAGACTGGGGGCCTTACACCCCCGATGTACCTTATTATTGTATCACTCTATTAGGTAGGTACTGAGTAGAAAAGATTAATAATCATTTCTTTCATAGACAACTCAAGGCTGATGTAATACCAAGACTCATGGTGATGTAAAAATAAGTCGACCGTCAAAAATCGGGCACAGTGTTGATTACGGCAAAGGTCGAAGAAATTTTGGCACGAGTTCCTGCTGTCTTAACACACAAACGTATTTCCGTCATGACTACGATCAATTATTCACACAAATTGATGTGTTCTGTACGCATAGCGCCTTGTTAGCATGCCAAATCATGTTTTTTTCATTATACTATCTACCTATTTTTGAACACTACGAAGCACTATTTACTGACAAGACTATTGATGCCGAGATTGATGCAAATCAGCTCTTGCGTAAGTTTACCGAATTAAAATCACATGAATAGGTAGGTATTTTACATTGAGGCTGTTAACGTTCTGTTTTACGTTTCGTTCTTTTGTTTACGGATCTAAAAAAGACTGAACTTTCCAACTCTTTAAAATGACACGCATCGTTGTCGTAACACTAACTACTAAAAGAAATACCTATATTTTTTCCTATGGGTGATAACCCAACCTACCAACCTGTAAAAATTTATAACGCAATATTCGTGTCCGAGAACTTATCAACCACCCGAGGCATTCCGCGGTCGCGTACTTACAAACCTCTCTGGGTGGTCGCGATTCATTCAGAAGTCCCGTATTTTTTTCCCTGACCACTGGCCACACCAAACATGCCTGTAGGTATGGCTCAGATTAAACACTCTTTTGTCAATGGCTACTTCCGTGCGGAACTTCCTAGAAAGTATTGTGTTTAAAGAATGTTTCATCAAAATTATGCGGTGTGGTGGCTCTGAAGTATCGCCTAAATTGGGTGACAAGACTTTAAGAATATTTGTATGTGTGATAAAAAATACTGGAATTACCTCTACATCAAATGTAATTTGTTTTGCACCAAAGCAAAAAGCTACCAGGTTTTCAAAATAGTAGTTTCAATGCTGAATACAAAATGTCTTATTTTCTGAGTCGTCTCATTATTTATACTTTCAGAAATACATTAAAACGGCCGTAGGCATTTGGGTCATAGATGTCACGGTCGAAATTCTTGATTCGCGAAGAGTTAAAAGAATTTGATACAAAATGTGTTTAGGTGAATTGTATTTGAATTCAATTTAAGCCTGCGTTTGAATTAGGGCGCCCGTTTAAAAGACTTATAGGCATCTATCTACATACATTAAAGACACTATTGTAGCTGTTAAGGAAGGTTTAGGTTAAATTTAGGTTAGGTTAGATTATCGGCAGCAAATCCACTTACCCATTTAAGGGATCATCTTATACTACTATTTCTTAGTAATTGTGTGAAAAACCAGCATAAGTCCTTCGAATAGGTAGGTGAATTTGATGGCGATACTATCAACTTAGGTGTATCTCTTTCTACTATTACGTATTTTGTAGAGCTCCTGCACTAACTGTGATTTTATATTGCCATGTCTAAAATATGGACATAATTTTATCAGGTATCTATACATTTCTTTAAGAAACTTAAAAAAATTTACCTACAGCCATTCATTACTTTTATTATTTGTGTAAGAGATACAAACACCATTCCTGAAAAACAGCGGGTATCACATTTTGACGTTCGTTGCTGCGATTTTTTATCGCATGCGAATATTAATTAGGTTTCATACAAATACGATGCCTGTCAAAATATTTGTCAAAAATTACATCAACAAAAATCCTCGTGGTGGCGCTAGCTGCATATCTATCACATGATAAGGAACTAGTAATATTTATAGGATGATTCATACTTCCATTAAATATGCCGTGTGATACCGGCTTAGAATAGCAAAAACCCTTTATTTTTCCAGTGGGTGTAGTAAGAGGCAACTTTTGGATTTGAGAGTTGATATGAATTCCAATTTTAGGCGACAGGCTGACAACCTGTCATTATGGTGATACACTGTCTTATAAATAACTCTCAAAAATTTTGTCAGACTTAGTGTAAGTGGCCGTTCTGTACAGCTGTTTAAGCTCTGCCTACCCCACAAGAAATAAAGGCGTGATATACCTACCTACGTTTGAATATGTATATGATTAATACTGATATCGAGCTATATTATGAAAAAAATAGACCTTACTTACATTAAAGAAACTTGCCTTATAGTAACTCTATCTCTGCAAATCCAAAGAAATCTCCAACAGATAACGAACGTGTCAGAACAAATAGACAAACTCCAACATCTGTTAGCCAAATTACTTGTTTCTATTGTATTTGTCAGTGTTGCCAGCCACATGTGGCCCTTTGTCCTTAACTATCCAACTTTTTCTAAACCATCGTCTGTCTAAGACACCGTAAGAAAACAAAGCAAGTGCCGAAATTGTCACTTTGTAAAACTATTGAAAAGATGTAGAGGATGGAAGGATTTGTGTGGATCGAGCTTTGCGGAGATATCTTTAACATCGGTGTCTGACGCGAAAAAGAAGAAGAAAATCATCAGTGTATCTATTTACTTTAGGTACTTATATGTCTCATTTTAACATAATGTACTTGAATAGTACATTAACTAATTAATTATAACTCTACCTACCTATTTTGCGGTCGAAAAAATTATTGATTTTACAGACTCTAAAGTATTTTTTAAATGATTTCATGATTTTTACTTCTTATCTATCGAAAATTATGCTACCTACTGCGTTCATAATTTTCGATAATTACAAATTCCTTGAACAAATAACTTTCTTTGAAATATCTATTCTTGGGTTTAAATCTTCTTGTTTAGGTATCAGTATATGCTCATGGTAGGCTCCGTTACAGAAAATTGAAACGGAAGCTATACGTGACTACGTGTGCTAGGGTAAAGATCCAATACGCTCTCCTCTAGTGACTCTTTCTTACCTCTTCGACCTAACTGTCCGGTCAGCGTGGGAACGAGCCGTCCGGACCATTCGCATCCGGATTGTACCTGACTTACTTTTTTTGCGCACTTTAAAACACTTGCACCAAATAGCCGGCTATTCACCAGCCAGTGTTTAGAGTACCGCCCATTGATCCCTCAATGAGCCCTTCGGATGAATGGCTAAGGAATTACTCACTCCTAAACCAAGTGTTTCAACTCAATGACACTCGTTTTGAAGTAAGAACAAATCCAAGTTTATTGCGAGACGAATTGTCTTGTAAAGTAATTAAATTACGGTGAATGTGCTCGTAAGATGACTCTACTTCATTTTCGAGAGGTACCTACCTAACAGAAAGATACTCAGGCCTATTGCAAGATCAATCAAAATATCTAAGTATTATTTTTCAAAAATGATAGACGTTATAAGGAAGAATATGTTCTTACTTAATGCGTGCAAGATTTATAAAATGACAAGTCATGGTTTACATACGAGTGCCACCAACTTGAAATGGTCAATGCACAAAATATGAGTGCAAAGATTCATTCATAAAATATGTCTACCTGGCCGCGCGTAGTACCGTAGTTGTAAACGTTTATGAATGGACAATTTTGTGAATGAATCATAGCCAGAACCTTCCGTCCCGTAGTATGTGCGAATCAATTTCATGCTCCCGCGACGTTGCATAAAACTTGAATTCGAATTTCGAACACAAACATTGGCGTGAAACGAAATCACCTCCGCATTATGCCTGTATGGGTAAAATTCGGTGGAATCACACATTCTAAATCCCGATTTAGGGGAAATTGTGAATTGTGCGAATGAACGCCTCTGGAGAATAGCGAATCGAAGTAAATCCAGCGACGCGGTTGATCGCCGCCTCTATTTAACCGAGTAAACTGTCATTTGGGATTATGGAACCACCGAATGCATTGTACTTGTTGCCCCAACATGTAATATGGCCATTTAATTTCAATTGATGTCAAATAATGTTTGCCCGCTTTCAAAACTTGAAATTGTTTGCGATTTTCAATCAGTAATAGGTAGCCGATAGATTTTATCTACACTTAAGACAGCTATTAACAATAATTGATACGTTATCGAACAATAAGGACCAATAGATAATGAAATAATGATACCGTCTATCTCTCGCTATTGTTTATTATCTTTAAATATTGTTAAAGTACTTGAGGATAAAATCAGGTTTTCTTATCACGATATCTGCACATGTCGCCTTAACGTCGATTCATTACCGTGTCTCGTGGTAGGTAAATACCGATAAATTAGTATGTTTGTTTTACTTATATTGTAATAAATAATAGCACACAGGGGATGTCCCAATAAAAAAATCATTTCCTGGTAAAATAAATACCTAGAGCAAATAAAATATCTAGGGTCGAGTTCGGACGGATAGTTTTTATTCATATTCGACCTAGGTATTTTGGGGAAAATTTAAGATTATGCATCAACATTTGAAAGGTATGTTAAAAACAAACTAACATCCATTATCTACACGGGTTTGCCAGTAATAATGCTCTAATAAGTTCTCTTTAGTACATATAAATATGACACATTATTTTCGATCCACTCTACCTACTTCAATGACAATAGTCAAAAATAAATTCTTTAGATACCATCAAGAATACATCAAATCCTCTCAAAGAAACATAACAACTTTTATGCCAAAGATACGGGGTGTTAGGGACGGTGTAACGAAAACTTTGCAGGCGTGCTCAGACCATGGAACTGAACAACTTTTACTATGGAGCCAATGGTGGGAAACGAAAAAAAATTTTCGGCCTCCCATACAAAGTCAGTCAGCTGATCGTGAATTTTGTATGGGAGGTCGGAAATTTTTTTTCGTTTCCCACCATTGGCTCCATAGTAAAAGTTGTTCAGTTTGATGGTCTGATCATGCCTGCAAAGTTTTCGGTACACCGTCCCTAACACCCTGTATACACCCTGTTTGTTTGGAAAAATATACTTACCTAATTGTGCAATAACAAGTAATTTTCCATTTACTACTTCACTTTTCTAGCAATAGCATCTACAGTAGGCGCCTCCAAGTCATAATCGCAGTGGTACTGACGTGTGTGACAAGGATGCGCATATTTCAGGATGGTCATGAACTCGTTAGCGTACTGTAGTTGTACCTACTTACCTACTCATACCGCTCATCAACGCATATTTTTTGTAGTCAGCGAATAATCCTTAGACCTACAACTGCAGTGATTAATAACACACATGCATTATAGTTTACCCCGACTTCAAAAGAGAACCTTATCAATTTTCTGAATTCTACTTAAAATGAGTATTTTGACGTCCTGGTCGCGCTTGCGAAAAAATATCAGAAGTTGTGTATAAAACTTTGTAATTTTTCGCAAAGTATTTCAGAATCTCCGAATAAATATTCTTTTGAACTTTAAGAATGAAAACCTACTTTCTACCAGAATCAAAATATGAAAAATCTAAATTAATGCAAACAGTGATCAATTGAATTTCTACTGTGTAGGTAAATGGATTTTGTCAACATTTCGACTTTTTTTGTCCATATTCATACACCGGTGGCGACACTCTGTCTGCGTTCAATAGTTCTTATTGCAGACACAGTCGTTCCGCCAATCCTTTTAAGACCGCGTCGTCTCGTGTGGCTCTTTCCGGTCACATAAAGGACTTATTACAACCAATTATAAGAATGGCCGCGCTGTGAGGCTTCCGAATTTAAAAGAAACGCGAAAAGAGATTAGGATTAACGTAATTCAGTTTAGAAACGCAAATAAAAACGTCCAAGTGTGTTATTGGATTTTTTAATAATAAAAACCTTTTAAAAATATATATTAAATGACGTAATTTATTTAGGTGCGCTTGTCTTGCAAACAATCAATTTGTGAGACGAAACTCTTTTCAAAGCCTTTCAATGGTCCTGTCAGTTGATTCGGACTTTGGACCCCCCATGGCTATCTAATTTACCCTCGATAAATCTATCTTGGTCACTCCTAGTTTCGAAAGAACATCCGGACATTTTAACTGACTTCGAAGAGGAGGATTATCAATTCAACTCGTATGTTCTCACATTACAAAAAAATAAATTTTTGAGAACAATAGTTTCCCAACAAGTGCGTTAAAAAGGAGGTATAGGTATGTTTGTCCTCGCTTACCTTTCTTATTTCATAACTAGTTACTAAATTGTCTTCAAATAAATGCTCTTTTCTTTCCAACCTACCATCACGATCATTTGAGTAGTTTTCAAGATTTTCGCCGAAGTTGCAAAGACGGTTTAATATTTGTCAAATGACGATTGGTTTCCTCTAAACGTTTAAATTAGATTTGATGATATTATATGTCGATCAAATCGGTAGCAGAGTGCTCAGAGCATTAGACATGTATTTTATTTGGTATGTGATCGATGGGCAGTCAGATTTGTATGGAGAGTCATTAGGAGTTAAGTCGTGGAAAGATTGCTCAAGCTGCTGTTACTAATGTTGAGATTCAAATTTTGTTTAATATACGTTTTAAGTCTTGGTTTTATTTTGAGTTAATTTTAGTAGGTAGGAAGAATATCTTTGATGTCCTATTTATCTATCCGCTGTCCTGTCTGTTATCCCGCGACGTAGATTTTGTGTTTTGATTTGACACCAATTTGTTACTAACTATAATAAAGTATATTAAATACTTTTCGATAAAAAATAAAATTCACATTAAGGTGCATACATTAAAGCATTTTGGATACCTAGCACTTAGGTAATTTTAATAAGCCACTCATAGGGAAACAATTTCTTACTTAGGGAAATACTTAGTTGACGACAGTTATATCATTCAACTTCCTTAGTTACTCAAAGGTACACATCCCTTAATGGGTAAATTGAGGTGCTGCTTATAGTACACTGGTCATAAAACATGAAATCTCCCATCGTTGATAGAAGCACGGAAGCCGGGGTGGCCGTGGTATACACTATTAATCATATGGTGACCATTAGCAGTTAGGTTTGTTAGGGCCCGACCACACGAACAACGACATTCTTCGTTCAAACTATCTCTTCTATCAAAATGAAAAAGAAACCTCCAGTACAGAATTTTTTGAAGCCAAAGTTGTTACCTATAGGCAGCAATAGAAAGACGCAGCAGCACCATGTCGTCGGCAAATCTGAGATTAGGCCCAATTATTTGCTTCGAATATTTTGATTTGTGCTTCATTAGGAAAGTTGTTCAGTTTCATGTGCTGGGTCGCTTATTTGCAGATGTCGCCATTGCATGTAAAAGATGTAAAATAAATAATCTTTCTATGTTTGTATGTTCTTTTCGTTTTAAAATTAGAACATTGACTTAAACTGACCAGTCACTTCACAATTTTGATTCAATATTTCTATCGAGCCATCGGGTTGCCACTGCTGGGCAAAGGCCTTCCAAAGGATTTCAATAATATACATTAGACATGAAAGATTTTATGTGCAATTTGTAACAGGGGTCAATAACCTTTGTTCCAAGTTTAAAACGAACAAGCCATAGCTCGCCTGTGGCAATCGTGTGTATGGACCCTTCCTTATTTTTATAGTGCTGAATCATCGTCCGATTATATGTCTGCAATGTGTTTGATGAACCGGTTTTCGACAGTGGTACTTGTTCTAAGCTTTTTGACAGGGTGAGTAGAGGGTTTACTTAAAATCTGAGTTGTGTAATGTTGAGATTCATACTTAGAATGTATACAGATTAGATCGTTACAGAGTGGACGTCATGACTATACAATCCTACAAGTGTAGTATTGTCACAGAATGTATTATATTGATATGACATGAAATATTTGAATTTAAAGTAGTCACTAATCATAAAAGTAGGACCTTCTAGGATCTTGTACCTACGACATAGAAACAATTAAAATTTTGAGACCAAACGCATGATGATTTCATAAATTGTGTTACTAGGAATGTTTATGGAAGATTCACAAATATCAACTTCCAGATTGTGTTTACATTTTTTTGTGAATTTTACTCTTGCACCTTTGCTTTACCTATTCAAAATGTAGTCAATAAATTAGCAAATACTTGGATACAAATTGAAGTTGAAATTGAGACATACCTACCTAAGTATAATCATCTGCCGCTTTTTCTGTCACCACGTGCCTAAGTCCCATTCAAATGTTGGTGGTCAGATAATTTGGTGCAATAAATACTCCAACTTTAATTGTCAATCGTAGGTGGTCATAGCGGCCATTCGTGAACGAACAGTGGTCATTAATCGTAGATGTGGTCGCGATTTGACGTCTCTTTCAAAACAATCCGCGGGGCGCCATTTCGCCACCGGAAGTGCGACCATATTGACGACTCAATCATGGTGCTTCCGGTGTGGACGATGTCGTGCAAGAAGGGTAGTAATTCGTATAATTTTTTTTGGCGCAATTTAGTATGAGAGAATAAAAGCAAACTAGAGCTTAGCTTATGTTATGATATGAAGTCATTCAGAAATCAGAAATCAGAAAATTTATTTGCCAGAATACAGTTTTTTGGTTCTTAATTTATAAAAGTATCATGTATTCGCTTTTTCATATGCCTATGAATACAAACGTGTTGATCCTTATTTTACTTTGACTCTGTTGTTAACCTTTAAAATAAATCCTTTATTCAGATATTGATTGTGTCAGATGACGTGCGCTATGCCGGCTATGCCATTATTGAGATCAATTTTTGAAATTGATATTTCGTAAGCTTTCTTCAAAAACCCGGATCCGGCAAAACACCGGAGAATCGTGCGGTGCTTCTGATACCTCGTGTGGTTACCAGAGGCGCGTCAGAGGGGAGCGAGGCGCCTAAACCAGATAATCGATAACCTGGCGCCACCTTTACCTCGGTGGTGTAGTTGTCTGTGCTTGAGCTCTCGATTAAAAAAAGAAGGCAAATTTTTATTACCTACTATACACCATCTGTTTTTAAGACCACTATATTTTGTGGATTTCCACGCGTTACTAGAATAACAGATACCTATTTACATTTTGGTGAAGTTGGATTTTTCAGGGTTACAACTTTGGAGGTCAGTTAAATTGGAAATTTTAGTAGAAATGTTGATTTTTGTAGTCAGTATGATAGAGGGACTTTCAAATTATTTCGAAACCGTTTCTAACTCAATACTCTACGAGTGCAGTACTGCACCCTTTATACCTACAGCGAGTATCAGAAAGGGTGTAACAAGCCGAAAGGTGGTCAAGGTACTCATGAAACTGAACAATTTTGCCTATGGAACATGGGTCGAAATATGAAAAAAAAAATTGTGCCCGCCATACAATATCGCCGATCAGCTAATCGATTTACTATGGGAGGTCGAGGTCTAAATTTTTTTTTCATATTTCGATCCATGTTCCATGGGGAAAGTTGTTCAATTTCATGAGTACCTTGACCTCCTTTCGGCTTGTTATACCCTTTGTCTTACACCCTGTATATAATGCGCAGAAGCTCACATTTTGAGAACATTCGTATTTAGTAGCAGCTCATAACAATCACAGATCGAAGACAGCTCACTAACTGGCCTTCCTCCGAAGACGACAAAAAGCCAGTATCAATCAGGCTAAACACAACAAAGCAGCGATAAAAAAAAACCAATAAAATAGAGTGTGGCACTAATAGAGACATACGATTCGCCTCCCTTTGATTGGGCGCAGATTTATTGTGCGGAAATGCCGTTACTTTACTATCTGTAATATTTCCTGTTCATTTTCCCTTTTTTACACAAAAAAGGGCGCGAGACAACTTAATCGAAGCCACCCTATGCCACAGAGTAGGCTCCATTCATACGAAATTGCAGCTAAAAGTGCAGCTGGTACGGAAATGTATAAGATTTGCCCAATTCTGTGGCGACTGGTAGCGTTTGAGTAAGGAACGTGGACTCAGCGGGGGTTTGTCAGATGTTTTAGTAAGTTTTCTTTATCCTGCCTTTGTCTGCAGATTAGTAACGGTAGAATCCAGTATTGATTTTTGCGAGTTTTATGCTTATTCACGGATATCCACTTGATACTTTTTTCCTACTTGCCTGCCTTTTTAGTACTTTCCATTAAGATTTTTCAGGTTGTTCTCTTCTCGATGCACTGGTCAATGAGGGCAGGTTGTCATTTGCTGGTTCAAATAAATACCTGTCTACCGCAATATAGTGCGGTGCGGCACATGCGTGTGCGAATGTCCTCTTTTATTTAAAAACTAGAATATACTATTTTGCTTGTGAGATACGATGGCCTAGTGCGATGGCCAGGTCATTCAAAGATTCAAAGATTCAAATTCTTTATTATTAATAAACATACTTACAAATAGGTAAAATTATACAAAAACAATTATGTTGCTAACCATTTCCTAAACTAAAAATATAAAAATATTCTTGTATCATAGGGTAAATAGGTAGCGAACATAACTATTCTAAATAAAATATAATAGGAAAATAAAATACTACTATACACTTAAAATAAACTTAAATACACCATAAAAAATACAATAAACTAAAACTAAGATAATTTGGGTGCTGCATTCCGTACTCTTCCTCGAAACCGTCGGAATACAACGCCCTTCGGCCAAAACTCTGGCGAGGTGAAGACGTCCAAGTGGGCAGTCGGGACCCGAAGCATGTATGAGTTAAAACCCACCACATACCGCGACTCCAACGCCTCCACAAACACGCCAAGTCTTGGTGAGTCCTTGAAGACACCAGCTTTATGTCTCGCGAAGATGTAGTCCAACACGTCCTGCTTGGTAGTAGATCATTCATTCATTCATTCTAGTTATTGTAAATATAAAAGTTTTTAAATATCGATATGTCTGTTACCTAATTACGCAATAGCTTAAGATGAAAGTTCCCTGAAGTAGTCCTTGATTAAATCAATAACCGACTTGGCATCACATGGATCTCACAACTTTTTAGGGTTTCGTAGTCTACTAGAAACCCTTATAGTTTCGTCATGTCTGTTTGTCTGTCTGTCTGTCTGTCTGTCTGTCTGTATGCCGCGCCCTCATATCTTCGTCAGTTTTAAAGCTATCGACATGAAATTTGGTGAGAAGATAGATCGTGTTAACCCAAATATAAAAATGTTAAGAAAAAAATATTTTAAATGTTTTTTGGACCCCCTCCCATACAAGTGAAAGGGGGGCAAAATTTTTTAATTTCTTCTGTAATATTGAGTAGGGTATCGTTGAATAGGTCTTTTAAAACTAAGATGAGGTTTCTTTGAAACAAAGTCACTAAAATGTTTCTGTCACGAGATATTTGCTTTTAAAAGGGGCGTTTTTGACCCATAATTTGTTCCAGTTGTAACTTCTAAAGTATAAACGCTAAAAATTTGAAATAAATATGGAATATAGCTTACAATCTGAAATTACAATGAAAACTATAACGGATATTGTATCCTCAAAGGTTTCAGAAAAAATTGAGTTTTTCTATTTGCGGTTGGTCATCATACTGCTGCTAACAAACCAGCAACAAAATTAAGTTTGTAATGCTGAAAAACCTGATATTTAAACGTTGACTACGAAACCCTATTTGTGGGCGTGTCAGACACGCTCTTGGCCGGTTTTTTTACAGTAGAAGAACTGAGAGGCGAGACTTGGTTCTTTTTACAAGTGAATGTTTTTGGTGGGATACCAGTAATACTTACCTACACAGGAAACCTTCGAGCGTCTTACGACACCATTGGGGAAAAATAGGGTGATGCTGTTCTTAGCCTACATCACACAACATTTTTATTTACCTCACTGATATTGTTACCTAAGTCCCTGTAAATGCGATATTCTACTAGACAAACCAAGCAAATGGAACAGAGAAATCCGAACGGCGATTCTTTCCGAAAAATATTTCACCGATATTGTTCGCAAATAACAAAATTACCGGTTTAGCGAATCGATAAGACAAATGATGGGTCGCCCCCCGGAACGGCGGGAAAAGCAACGGTATAACCCCAAAATGTCGGCATCCGGTCGCATGATGTATGCGAGGTGTTTCCTGACCGGGGCTGCCAGCTCTGACGACCTATTTCTACCAATGGGAAACTATCTATTGACAGTTCTGATATGTAGCGAGCGCATCAAATTCATGACGTGCTTACGCACTCCACACTCCTACGGTGGTATGTTGCCGTGTGATGCCGGCTTATAATAGCATCACAAATTTACCCGTGGCGTGGGTGTCGTAAAAAATAAACATCTAGGGAATGGGCAGCAGCATTCCTTATAAATGCAATATCTTCCACTGCACTCGTCAATCCACCTGCCAGGCAGGGAGACCCATGTCCAGCAGTGAACTTTTGTGGCTGATAAGTTTACGCACTCCAACATAATTTAGAAACGTGATTTGTATGTTTTAATTTCTTCTTTCTTACTTACTGGCGTTAAAAGCCCACAAGGTCAGTTTTCTCCCTATTATTATTTATCTTGCTAGTATGTACTGTGCTGTTCTAACTCCTTTTTGACAGCTGTCACTTCTATACTGTCAACGAAAGAAAATAGACCTTATGTCAAAGCATATTAACATTATTTTGACAGCTGTTGGATTGCACTTATTGGAGTGGCCCGGGATTTGGTCTGATTTGAATAGTAAGCTGCGACACTCAATTCAAGGATTTTTTAAATACTTTTTGCTACATTATGTGTACATCAAGTTCTACCTGGCAACACTACTCTGACACCGGCCAGTAGCTACTTGATTTAGCGGAAAGTCAGATAAAACCTAATGTGCACAACGCAACAAAAAAAATCACAATAGACGGTGCCATAAATTCATGACGGGCCGTCATAAACCTTTATGTCCTCGGTAACTGGCACGTGAAAAATGGGGGTCGCGATACAAACAAATAGGTTTGAGTAAAAACCGACATGTTTAAGAAGAGTCGTCTATAAGAATAAGATAATGCTGGTAGTTCGAGATACACATTCTCTTAACTTACCTAAAATTAGTGCTACAACTTTCTCTCTTATTGGGTCAGAAAGGTGTAGGAGAAGATCGCGACTAAAAATGACGAAAAATTTCACGCAAAATGGGCTTTATCTGTTAAATAAGGCAACAATGAAAACCATGGTGACTAAATTGGAACCATTGACACATTTAAAAATTACAGGACTAAAGGTGCGTACGGACTAGAGGCAGCCTCAGCTTGAGCAGCCTCACCACGCACGGCTCGTATAGAGGCTGCCTCGGTAAATAATTAAAACAACATGAGGCAGCAGACTGAGGCAACCTGCCTCGGGTCGAGCCAGGCGCGACAAGATGGTGCCGGATCCACAGCTGATTCACTCGTATTTCTGCGTCGGCGTCTTCCGTTTTACTCCTATCCACGCACGACAAACCATGGCGTCGAACGAAACCCGTGCTTCGTTTATAGTAATATATAATTTGATTAAAAAGAAAAAAAATACCACCACGTTGGTGGATGAAACTTCTATTCAAAAACAGAAATAATTATGGCGAAACGTTGCTCCGTGGAATTTATTACCTTTTTGAATATGAACCAAACGACAACGTCTTCTTCACATGCATGTCAAGTGCAGACTATCAACATTTATTTTGTCTGGTTGCACCAATTTATACAAAAAAGGTGACAAAGTTTGCTTGGAAACACGGACTTTTCGCCATTGTGCGTGGCTCGCTAAAACCGTGCTCAAATCACGTCTATACCTACTTGCGAGGCACGTACGCCGAGGCGCCTTTGAGCACAGTCAAAAAACCGACACCGATTGGCTCGCGCCGAGGCAGCCTCGCATGAGGCGTGCCTCGGGCTGAGGCACGTACGCACTTGAGGCAACAGGGCGAGCCGTGCGTGCCTCAGGCGAGGCTGCCTCTAGTCCGTACGCACCTTAAGACATCTATAATTTCTAACCCAATTTGACAGAAAGTGACAGCACTAATTTAAGATAAGAGAATGTGTATCCCGAATTGCCAACAAGGTACTTAATACTTACTTACATTACCACAGAATGTAAGTACGAGGTAGACTTTCGACCGAACAACTTTTCCCAAGAAACCGAAGTCAATACATTAAAAAATTTGCCTCCCATTGAAAATTGTTCGGTCAGCTGAATGGGTGGTTAAATATTTTTTATACTTTGACCATTTGACATTTTTTATACAATTATCTGAAAAAAATTTCTGTTTGACCTGTTAAAGCCTTAGCTCTTTACAGGAAAGTCATACGGTACCACTACCACTATAAACATTAGGTACTCATTATTATGTGCCTACCGAAGATTTCAACAACATTTCAATAATTTTATCTTTACTTATATCAACAATTTCTGGTCAAATCTGCCAATTTCTTCTTTCATAAATCGTTAGACTGAATCAAATGGATTCGTCCAAAAGAAAAGCTACCGCAAATGGTAGAAATGAAAATCATCTTGGGCGATTAATATTCGTTAGGTTGGTCGGTTGGTAGCGTAACGTCTTTATTAAGGGCACCCGTATATTAAGGGTGCGGCACACCAGTTTTATACAGATTGAGGGTGTTGAGTAAAGATCGAAACACACCTGCATAGATTTCTGACGCGGAATTTCGGATTGCAATCTACTCGTGAAAATTTCTCTTCGATTGAAGTTACGCGACCGAAATTCGGCGGCGGCTGAATTTCCGGTTTCCGGCGGCTTCGGTTGGGATGACACACAGAGCACCAAAATGCTCTGCGCCAAAAAGGTTTCATTTGTCTATGGGATGACACACCATAAGCGCCGAAATTACGCCCAAATCACGTTGAAATCACTTCAAGCCGAAATTCGGCGGCGTAATTTTGGCGACGGAATTTCAGTATCATCCGTAATGCAATAACATTGCTAGCGTAATTGCGCCGAGGTCTTTGGTCGTAGTGTGCCTAGACACTTGACACATACTGCCCTGGGATAACTAAAATGCCGTTAACCCTCAATTTTTCAATTTTCACTTTTTAACGGCATTGTAGTAAGGAAACGATTCTCTTTCGAACCATCTGACTCATTTTTTTCTATCTTTTTTCGTTCCGGAGATACGAAACATAAAATTGCCGCTAAGTGACAGTTTTTTGCACCCAAACAGGGCTATAAGGTCGTTATCTACAAAAACATAGCTAAAATGCCTTTAAAATTCGTTAAACTTGAAAATCGTTGACATTTTTCACAATTTTATAGCCAAAATCCATAACATAATTGCCGTTACCTAAGTTTTACAAACAAGATTGCAGCTAAAGTACTTTAACTGTATTATAGTTAAGTCAAGTTTTAAACGCGTAAAAACTAATTTCTAGATTAAAATGCCGTTATGTGAAAATTGCAGCGCTAAAATGTCGTTTAAGGATTTTAACGGCAATGTAGATTTTTATTTTCCGTGTATAATTTATACAAGTTACATTTATTAATGCCGCTATCCCACAATACTGCTCTAAAATGCCGTTAACTTTTCTCGCTTTGGCGCGGCGTTTTGGATGATATTAGGATGATTCATATAAAATCTGCAGAAAATAAGAAAGATTTGCTTGTTTCGTTTGTATTTAACCGAATAACTCCGAAACTACTTAACATATTTCAATAAATCTTTCACCACTAGATAGCTACGTGTTGTAGCTTGAGTAGATATACTAAGTAAATGGCAACTTTTTACACTAGATAATATTTTATTACTGTGGGAAAATGGTAAGAAGTTGTCGCTATATTTTACGACCAAACTCCTTTACTGATCTTCATGAAATTTAGTAAAAACTGTTAACAAATAGGAGATGAAAATAGCGTAATTTTTATGAACACTCGACCGTCTGGAGCACCTAGATTTTGTAACACAAAGATTCCGCTATATTACCAATAAGACATTCCGGAAATGCTGCATTGCAAAAGTTGATTAGCATATCAGTCGACATGGAGCTTCTAAAATACCTGATGTAGGCATTAAAGAGCCTATCTTGACTATGAGACAAACGGAAACGCCTCCATAGAAAAAAAACAGCATGATGGGCCACTCTTTCTGACACGTAGACGTCAAAAGCTGAAGTGGGTACATGGTTATAGAGAATCAGGAGCTCTGGTTATCATTAGAAAGACAGAAACGCCTCCATGGCAAGAGTTTGGAAAATCAGACGTGGAATACAAAACCCAGCTGTACCATACTTTATAAAGAGATACGGAAATGACCTCATAGCAAAAGATATCGAGCATGATAGGCTGCTTTTGTTAAAATATAGATATCGAGGATTTGAACTGCCTAGTGTGTAAAACTAGAAGCCAAGCCAAACTGTGCGAGACACAGATATGCAATATTATAATAGAGACCAAGTTCTGTTTTCTGTAACACAAGTAACCTCATAAATTGCGGGAAAACATCTATTTACACAAAATAACTTTTGCAGCGGGTAAAACGCTAAACGGGTTGGTCCACTAGAATTGTATAAAGAGGTTAATAAATTGGTTACTACCTAAAAACCAGTGCCAAATACTTAAGTTTTATTTCTCTGCACCTGATGCTTTTCACAAAAGCTTATATCACTGCTCCCGCGGTCTAAAATGTTCTTTAGTTACATTTACTTCATTGAGGTTACAAAATTATTCTACAACATTACTAGTTAAATTTTACCATTGACCCAGAATTTTGAAAGGTTTAAGTGTTATTTATTCCATGATTTGATGGTGGTAACCTAATGTAAAAACAATATTTTTGTAAAATACAAAATTCTTTTTTGAATCTATTAAAATATTTAATATTTAAGATATAAAACTAATTAGAGTGAATTAGAAAAAAAGAAAGAAAGAAAATACCAATTGAGTAAATTATAAATAATAAATATTATCCAAGACGTCATATTAAATCAGGTTTTTATGTAAGCACTCAACATTCGCAACTCGAGCAAAAAACGCAGCAAAATATTAAATTTATAATGCGGTGTTGTAAAAGACACTCAACAGTGCCTCAAAAGCTGATTGTTTAATAGAAATATAGCATTAAAAGTTAAAGATTTGGTCCTTTTTATTCTGCTTCAAAGTAACATTTCAAGGGAATCTTTCAATTTTCTTATAATGATTACTAAGCTAAATTGCCGTTATGGTGAAAGGTTTGTAACTTAGCTGCAATTATGCGTTGTAAAGGACTTGAAAAACCAATACAAGATACTAAGTTGAGGTATAAAGCTTCGCTAAAATGCCGCTAAAGGACCGTGACGACATTGTAGAGAAGTATTTATAGATACAATTCTTGTATTTTACAAGGCAATGAAATTAGTGCAAAACCAAGCACTAAAATGCCGGTAAGGTAACCTTAGCGGCATTTAAGTAGTGTTTTAATAAAGTAATTAAAAAAATAATACTTAACGGCAACACATTTTTCAATATATTTCTGTAACCCTTTCACTTAGCGTAATAAAACTAAAAGCAGCGTAAAGTATAAAAAATTACCGTTTCAATAATATATTAAAATTTCGAATAACTTTTGTATTTATCAAACAGCAACGTTTTTAACTTTAAACCCGCGTAACTTAAAATTTTGATTTTGGGGATAACGGCGTTTTAGTTACCACAGGGCAGCATAGGTCACACCGCGCGCCGTTTCCCTAATTAGTGCATAAGTAGGTAGGTATCTTATAGTCTAAGCTCCCGTCGACCAAGTCTTACCTCATAGCTCTACCGCACGGACGTATACTGTAGCGATAGATACCACTTAGGAGGTCAGGAAAATACTGGGTTGCCATCTCCTAACCTGGAGGAAACTTTTTTATTCGAGTTGGAAAATGCAAAAAAAGTCCAAAATTACCTCATATTTCTACCGCTCCAAACGTTTACCTACCTAAAGAGACTCCTTTTGAGATGAGAAAGCGCTAGGGTTGCCAGCTCCAATCCTGGCAGGTTCCAAGGTCAGCCACATTTTATGAAGCCCAAAAATGGAGTTTTTTACCTCATCTTTCTACCGGACGAAATTAGTGTCAATCGATAGCTCTAAGCATGCCATTGACAAATATATAGGGTTGCCTGCTATCAGCCTGGCAGGAACTCTGGTAAACCCCCTCAAAGAAACGACGGTAAAATCTTCAAACAAAGAAAAAGTCATGAAAACCACTAACATTCCAGCAAAACTTAATGTAAACTGCGCCATAGAGTTACAATCTGTTGTGTGGGACACTGCGTCGACGAACGACGCGACGGAACCTGGTGTTTTCAAAGCATCTATAATTAGGAAGTACAAAGCAGGCCACTGACAGGCCTTACCTTTCTTGCAACCAAACAAAATTTATGCCAATCGATACCTAGTTATGCCATTTATAAATATATAGGGTTGCCTGCTATCAGCCTGGTAGCATCCTGGTAGACCCAGTCAAATGAACGCAGGTAAAATGTTCAAACCCATAAAAACTTGTGTTACACTGCTAAGATGTCTTGCTACCAAACTAAATTAGTGCCAATCGATAACCCTAGACATGACATTGATGAATATATAGGGTTGCCTGCTATCAGCCTGACAGTATCCCTGGTATACCTCCTCAAACAAACGTTGGTTTAATCTTCAAACCAAGAAAAACTTACGTAAAATTGCCAAGATATTTTGCTACCGAACAAAATTAGTGTCAATCGATAGCTCTAGGCATGCCACTGATGAAAATATAGGGTTGCCTGCTATCAGCTTGGAAGTTTTCCTGGTAAACCCCCTCAAACGAACGGTGGTAAAATCTTCAAACCAAGAAAAACTTATGTAAAACTGTTAAGATATCTTGCTACCGAACAAAATCAGTGCCAATCGATAGCGCTAGGTATGCCGTTTATGTATTTATAGGGTTGCCTGCTAACAGCCTGGCAGTTTCCCTGGTAGACTCCGTCAAATGAACGCAGGTAAACTATTCAAACCCAGAAAAACTTGTGTAAGACTGCTAAGATGTCTTGCTACCAAACAAAATTAGTACCAATCGATAGTCCTAGACATAACATTGATGAATACATAGGGTTGCCTGCTATCAGCTTGGCAATATCCCTGGTATACCCCCTGGTATCCCCTCAAACGAACGCTGGTTAAATCTTGCGTTCGTTTGAGGGTATCTGAGATACTGCCAAGCTGATAGCAGGCAACTCTATGTATTCATAAATGACATGTCTAGGACTATCGATTGGCACTAATTTTGTTTGGTAGCAAGACATCTTAGCAGTCTTACAAGTTTTCTGGGTTTGAATACCTGCGTTCATTTGACGGAGTCTACCAGGAAACTGCCAGGCTGTTAGCATAAATACATAAACGGCATACCTAGCGCTATCGATCGGCACTGATTTTGTTCGGTAGCAAGATATCGTAGCAGTTTTACATAAGATTTTCTTGGTTTGAAGATTTTACCACCGTTCGTTTGAGGGGGTTTACCAGGAAAACTTCCAAGCTGATAGCAGGCAACCCTATATTTTCATCAGTGGCATGCCTAGAGCTATCGATTGACACTAATTTTGTTCGGTAGCAAAATATCTTGGCAGTTTTACGTAAGTTTCTTGGTTTAAAGATTAAACCAACGTTTGTTTGAGGAGGTATACTAGGATACTGTCAGGCTGATAGCAGGCAACCTATATATTCATCAATGTCATGTCTAGGGTTATCGATTGGCACTAATTTAGTTTGGTAACAAGACATCTTAGCAGTGTAACACAAGTTTTTATGGGTTTGAACATTTTACCTGCGTTCATTTGACTGGGATGCTACCAGGCTGATAGCAGGCAACCTATATATTATAAATGGCATACCTAGGGGTCGATTGGCATAAATTTTGTTTGGTTGCAAAAGGCCTGTCAGTGGCCTGCTTTACTTCCTAATATAGATGCTTTGAACACCAGGTTCCGTCGGGTCGTTCGTCGACGCAGTGTCCCACACAACAGATTGTAACTCTATGGCGCAGTTTATTAAGTTTTGCTGGAATCTTAGTGGTTTTCATGACTTTTCTTTGTTTGAAGATTTTACCGTCGTTTCTTTGAGGGGTTTACAATTTTCCTGACCTCCTAAGTGGTATCTATCGCTACAGTATACGTCCGTGCGGTAGACCTATGAGGTAAGACTTGGTCGACGGGAGCTTAGACTATTATTTTTAGCTATTGACTTGACACTGTGATATTCTATACAAACTGTTAGCAGAATACGAAATGACCAAAACCATTCAACTGATACGCTGTCTACACCACTGAACGCGCGCCGTTTCCCTAATTTGTGATTGAACCGATTTTCATTTAGTACACTTCGGGCCTCACACAGAAATTACCTACCTATTAAGTTACGCATTAATTGTTTAAGGAATGTCGGGAGCTTATATAATAGATACTTATGTAATCCAATTTGTTCACAACAAAACATTTTGGCACCGTAATGTATACTAAACTAATTACTTAGGCCTACTTACGATTAATTAAATACGTAATTAAAGTATCAGAGCAATGAGTTTTTTAGATAAAACTATGCACACAATTTAAGGCGTTCCGTTTTCCATACAAAAGTTCAATGGAGTTATGTCTGTAAATGAGGCAAAAGTCGGTTTAAAAAACTTGATGGGGAGTCCCGTGGGTATATAAGATTGTCGCAAAACACTAAAAAGAATTTTTAAATCATCAGATTTCCCCGTAAAAACCGATTCGCCACTTTACGAAAATAGATGGAGCTACTGCTGCAATAAATACGTTTAATTTTATTGTGCAGAAACTATTGATTATATTTTAACCATAAGAAGTTTTGCGACAAATTTACGTGTACCTTCATCATTCCACATGAAGTTTCTTTAAAAAAAAACTCTACAGCTCATGTGTAACTCGACTGAAGTGCAGTTTTTCGTTTGTATGACGTAACGATCCACCTTAATGAAAGCATGAAAATTCAGCTAAGTTACAAAAAGAGGCAAGCGTGATCAGTTCGTCAAACTGAACAACTACATACCCCAGCAAAATACAATTGCTCATTATGTTGGTAAATAACTAAAATATTCGACTTCTACTATTCGCTGCATAGGGAAACGTGTTCATTTTCATGGTCTGCAGATCACGTCTGCAAAGTTTTTCGGTACGCCTTTCATTACACCTAGTTTAAATGAGATTTGTTTTCCTTGGCTTCACTATAGTAATGGCTAGTCCCGTTCTAACTTTAAAAAAATACATTACAATTAAAAAAATGTACCGTTCTGTGTTTAAAAAGTTGCTGTCACCTTTGTCACCTTGTCACTTTGACCCCAACACTTCATTCACTTAACACATTTCCTGCGGTATGGGAAGTATTTGGCCTTCATCCGAGATTTGGCCGTACCTATTTGAAAAACTAACCTGCCAACTCCAAATATTCAACAAAGTACTTGGAAAAAATATCGAAAGTGTTAAGAATTTCCTAGGCAGATACTTTTACACTTTTACAGTTTTACATTTGATTTACACCGTCACGACGAAATAAGATGCCGGATTGGACAAACTAAAGCAGCGTTCTAAATGTACAAAGTTTTATGTACGATGGGTGGCTGATTTAAGATCTACTCGTACTTTTTTAGAGAATATTTTGAAATTCGAACTGGTCATTACAAAATCATGTTCTTTATTTATTCTTTAATTATGGCGGTTATTGGTTATCGCCTATTTTTTTTAGTGCGATTTTGATTTCACCATGTCCACCACCATAGAAAATTAAAATTAGATTCAAAGTCAAAGTAGGTATTTATTTTTTAGAAGTAATTTACAAAAATTCTTTTTTAGTCACATTCCAATCCAATCTTAAAAAAGAGAAAAAATTTAAAGCAAAATTTTCTCTTGTTAAGCCCGTTCCACACTTAGCCCGCGGATCGCGCGCAATAGCTGCGAAGGGGCGCGAACGCTAAGTGTAGATCCGTTTCGCATATTCTTCGCGGTTTCGCGCCTTGTTCCCCAATTTTTGTCGGTATTTTGTCCCGCGTCAAAGGGAGCGCGAAGCGCGAACGCGACGCGAACGTGCATGACTCCACACTCGCAGTCCGCGACAAGGTCAGAACTGTTCGAGTCGTTCGAGTGTTCGGACCTGCACCGTTGTTTTGAATTTGTTGAAAAAAATGAGCGTAACATGGACAAACGAGCTGGAGTTACAGTTTATAGAAATTTATCAAGCGGAACCCATTTTGTGGGATCCTAACCAAAAGGAACATAAAAACAAATTAAAAACTCGCAAAGTTAGGGACGCAGCAACAGCTACTTCGACGTCCATTTCGTTTGAAGTTGCGAACGTAACTGTGAAAATACCGCGAAGCATTGCGAGTGTAGAGTCGTTGTTAAATTCGCGGCAAGTTCGCTCCGCGAAATCGCGCCGTGATCCGCGGACTAAGTGTGGAACGGGCTTTAGGGTTTCGTAGTCTACTAGAAACTGGCCACTAAGACGAGCAAATAAAGATGATTTTAGATTCAAAACTTTGACACGTTCTACTGCCAGCTTGTTATGAGGCAGTTGTTCTGAATAGGTCAGCTACTGCCATCTGCCACCCCTCTCGTATGTGACTCGAAGATTTCATTCCCTACAAATTAATAATCCCGTTCAAAACAACAATTAAGGTGTTGTAAATAACCGCGAAAGTCTAAAATCTTTTTGCGTCGGACATGTTAAATAACATGAATTAACAAAACAAAACAATACAAATTAATTAATGTACATTTCATTCTCAACGCGACTCAACCAGTCAAATCAAAGCCATACGATTAAATAAATAAATGTTTATACAAAATCAGTTTTCACTACAGGCCACGAGCCATGGCCACTACGCCGATTTTTGTTTTAAGTTTATAATTTTATTTATGTAGTGTGCAAAAAAAAAATAGTGCGCTAAGAGTCTAGTCTTTTGGATATTAAAATAAATCATACAAACAAATACCTACTTAATTTTAATTTGTTAAAAATATTAAATTGCATAACATTGCAAAAATGGTGATCAACATGGAAAGAATTCTGGAAGCATATCACAATGTAGGTAAGTATCTGCTAGCTAGTCTATGCTGCTAAGTGTAGGTATATAAGGTATGACCTTGGTATGACTATGTCAGAGGTTAAAAACTCCAAGGTTCCATGCATCGATCTTAAATAAGAAACTATTTAGTAAATGATAGTGAACAACTTTGAAAAAATCAAAAGTTAATTTTTTTCTATAAAATACACATTTTAAAACCACGATTTTTTAAATTCATTTAGGAAGTGTTCTCTTGAAACTAAAAAAATGTTTGAACTACTATTTTCCAAAGTATGATTGATATAAATATTTTGACGTCTTGTGCAAAGTTTGAGTGGTTAACATTTTTGTTATTTCAGCAAAAGTTGTTAAGTCATTCTGATATTTTTCTACGATACCTACTACCTGGCAGACTTTGCTACCTGCCTACATCTGAGTTTTATGAAGTACTTATACCTACTTACACCACTTTTTCTTTCAGATCCGCGCGCAAAAGACTATCTGTTGACGAGCACTTTCATCCCCGTGATTTTAATCAACGTGGGTTATTTATATTTCTGCTTGAAATGGGGCCCGCAGTTCATGAAGAACCGAGAACCTTACAACCTGAAGCCTTTGATCATTCTTCACAATGTTATCCAGATAATGATAAGCTCTTACGTTACATATTACGTGAGTGTTCAATTTTATTTTTAGTACGTCATCTTCTTTTCTTTTGGACACCTAATCGAACAACTCGTTGAACCCTGGTGTCAGAATTTTTCAACCGTCTACTACAAGAATATACCTACTACTAATATGGCACTATTATGGTAAAAAGTAACGTTTTCTTCGAAAACTGAACGTACAAACAACTTTGGTGTACTATTACCAGATATTAAGGAATCGATAGCGATAGTGCCTAACAAAGTCTCCCACAGGCAATCATTAGCTAAAAAGAACAAAACAACACGTCATTTCAGTGTGTTTAAAATGCTTTTTTTTTTCTTTAAGGGAATTCAAGTATTCTTCTCAATGAATTGGTCCTGTGAACCATTGGATTACGGTGACAACCCGATGATGCATCTGGTGAGTTTTCAAGTTTTAATGTCATAGTCAAAAATTTACAAATAGCTGAAAAAAGACCAAGATGCTCATGTAACTGAACCTTGACTGAACCTAACCCAATGCATATGGCCCATTAGAATGCTATTTAAGTATAAACAAATACAAAAACACACACAGAAACACCCGGTAATAAAAGTTTAGGAGGAGTTAGCGAATTCTACTCAAAAAGCGGCTTCATTGGGTAATATTAAAATCCCACCAAAAACAATAATTTGTAAAAAGAACCAAGTCTCGCCTCTCAGTTCTTCTACTGTAAAAAGTTGTGAGATCCATGTGATGCCAAGTCGGTTATTGATTTATTCAAGGACTACTTCAGGGAACTTTCATCTTATGCTATTGCGTAATTAGGTAACAGACGTCATCTTATAGTAACCATATCGATATTTAAAATCTTTTAATTTACAATAACTAGAATGACCCGACCATCGCTCCTGACCATCGTATCTCACAGGCAAATAGTGTGCGATTGCCAAGTCATTCTAGTTATTGTAAATATAAAAGTTTTTAAATATCGATATGGTTACTATAAGATGACATCTGTTACCTAATTACGCAATAGCATAAGATGAAAGTTCCCTGAAGTACTTAGTCCTTGAATAAATCAATAACCGACTTGGCATCATATGGATCTCACAACTTTTTACAGTAGAAGAACTGAGAGGCAAGACTTGGTTCTTTTTACAAATTATTGTTATTGGTGGGATCTCATTTCTTTTTGTAGGTAGTCTTCCTCTTTCTCTTTTCTGGAACTACTTCTTTAGCCTCAGCTACTGATTTCTTCAAAGCCCATTCCCAATCTCTATGGAGTTTTCTTGGAATCTTTAGTGTAAGAATTTTTGACAAGTTCTGAGCCGGCACCACACGGCGACATACTTATCTAATGTGTCATATCATATCAGCCGAATACCTACGTCGATCAGCCGCCGATCATCGATCGCGTATCTTCGGAATAGAATGTTCAACCGCAAAGTTAACTTTGTAATACCTAGTAAAACTTAGTTATCCTAGGCGTCCTAGCTTAAGTTTATGAAGTAAACTTTGTAATACTATACATTTGTATGGAAATACAAAGTTAATTATGCGGTTGCAACCGAATTTGCAGAATGTTATAGTTTTTCCTTTATTCATACACTAAATACAAGTAGTATTCTAAGTTTGAAGCTCCTCAGTCTGCTAGAAGTACCTTAGAATTTTGATGATCGGTCAGTCAGTCAGGCAGAAAATTATGAACCTTTGGCTAACTATAACTTCTAAACTACTCGTGTAAATTAGATGAAATTTGAAATATATCGTGTCTATGCAGTGCTTGATAAGATATTATGAAATGAGGGTTCTAAACTTATCGACATGGGAGTTACGGGGGGGTCGAAAATGGCCTGAACTGGTTCGAGAAAAGGATGGTACGGCCGTGCCCCTTTCAGCTCGACTTGGTATATAGATAGTGCTGTGGTGCAACGATAAAAATTTGTGAAATTTAAGTAAATTGCTAATTTAGTAATGTAGGCTTTGTTCATCAACTCTTATTAACAAGATTTAACCCTTTTTTCAGGGGCTACATTTGTCCTGGGTGTACGTGGTATCGAAATTCCTTGAACTACTGGACACTGTATTTTTTGTACTGCGAAAAAAGTACAATCAGTTGACCTTCCTTCATTTATTCCACCACGTCACCATGGCTACGATCCCGTGGGTCGGCCTGAGATATGTTGCAAGTAAGTTGGTGTAAAGTCAACAAAATTTAATCTAGATTAGACTCACGATTATGTGGGTTTTAAATTAATTTAGTTGACTGTACAGTCTCTCCCGGCGCTCACTCATGAACAATCAAAGATTTAAGGTTTCGTTTTTTTTCAGTCTGTAATATTTTACAGCAATAGTTGTTACTTTTCAAGATGCAGCAACATTGATTCAATCGTAGAACATAGTTTTCGTCCGGATTGTCGGTATCAATGACAAGAAAATCGAAACCTTAAATATGGCATTGTTCATGAGTTAGCGTGAGAGACTGTACCTACAACTAGGTCAAGTTCATGATCGTTAAGGTGGATCGTCTTTAAATGAGACAAAAATATGATTAAAAAAACTTGATGGGAAGTCCCGTGCTTCTATAATATTTTCGCAAAATAAAACAAATATTTTTTAACCATCAGATTTCTCTGTAAAAACCATTTCGCTACTTCTTCTTCTTCTTCTTTATGAACATAGATGAAGCTACTGCTGCATTAAACACATTTAATTTTTTTGTGGAGAAAATACTTAATATTTTTTTACCATAAGTAGTTTTGCAACATATTTACGTGTGTCTTCATCATTTCACATAAAGTTTTTTCGATAAAATTGTTGTTTAGCTCATGTTTAACTCAGTTGAAGTGTGGTTGAAGTCCAGTTTTTCGTTTGTATGACGTAACGATGCTTGTGTTTTCGACTTTCCTATCACCTTGAGAAAGAAAGACTAATGATGATTTCAACATTCCAGCTGGTCACGGCATATCGTTTGGCTTGTTCAACTCTGTAGTACACATGGTGATGTACACTTACTACCTGATAGCCAACCTAGGTCCTGAGTACCGCAAGTACCTCTGGTGGAAGAAGTACGTCACTATCATACAATTGGTGAGTTATTGGCCACGTTTATATTTTTTATTTTATTTATTAGGGCAACCAACAAGTAACACACATAATACAATACAATATTAACAGAGAACAATTTCATAACATGCAGAAGTGGTTCCTTAATTTATTGTAATGCCTCTGTATGTGTTTTTTGTAATTTATTGTTTTTTATGGGTGTACAATGCCTGAAATAAAGCTATTATTATCATTATATTAATTAAAGGTTGTCACAACATGCTTTTAATACTCATAAAGCGTGCACAGAGGCAACTTTGTTGCTCGACAACACACGGATCTCTCGTTCTTTTCCAAGTGTATGAAAGGGACTTTGATAAGTCGCTGGTCAAAGTGTACCTATATTAAATTACATAATCAATAAAGCCACGCGGGAAAAATCTGGTACTGATCTGATAATTATAATATAACATTCATAAGGCTCATGGTGAAGTGATACCACTCGGGCTTTCTGATTATAGCGCTGCACAAAATGAGTATCCCAGTTAACAAAAAAGAGGGAATATGTTAGGAAAAAGTGTTCCTTACTTATTACAGCCCGTCCTGCATTTTCACTATCAGTTAGGTACTAGTAAAATTTCACCCCATAAACGGTGTAACGTAAACTTTGCAGGCGTGCTCAGACCATGAAATTGAACAACTTTTACTATGGAGTCAATGGTAAGAAACAAAAAAAAAACCGGCCTCCCATACAAAGTCAGTCAGCTGATCGTGAATTTTGTATGGGAGGTCGGAGTTTTTTTTCGTTTCTCACCATTGGCTCCATAGTAAAAGTTGTTCAGTTTGATGGTCTGATCATGCCTGCAAAGTTTTCGGTACACCGTCCCTAACAGCCTGTATTGTCTTTTTTTTTCAGGTGCAGTTTGTGATCATTTTTGTCCACAACTTCGTCCCACTGTTGACGTCGTGTGTTTACCCCAAGTTTTTAAACGCGTTATTATGCGTATACTCCTCGTTCTTTTTCTTCTTGTTCAGCAAATTCTACTACGACTGTTACGTGAGACCGGAAAAAGAGAAGAAGAAAATCAAATGAAATAAGAAAATACTTATAAAAAATAAAAAATATTTTATGATAGTGAAAATTTTATTTTCGTGCACGTCTTTTTTCGGTACTTTATATTTACAACGATATCTTCGGTAGGTATACTTAATATAGTCTGATCTGCTTGTGAGTGGCATCATCTTGATTTGAACTACCTAAGCATGTATCTATCTACTGTCGCCAACACATGCATCAGCCTACCCGTTTAAGGGACCTAAGTACTAGTTTTTCATAATACTATTTGTTGCGACACTATCCATACGGATGTAAAAAAAACAACTGCAATAAAACAGAACCACTTTCCCCAAAGAACATAGGTCGAAAATGAAAAAAAAATTGGTCCTCCCATACAAATTGACTCGCTCGGCCAACTGGTAAACAGAAAAGATTTTGGACATTGAAAGTCCAAATGAAATGTCCAAAATCTTTTATCATATTTCGACCTAATGTTTCTTGGGGAAAGTTTTTTATTTTCATGGGCTGATTCACCCCTTAAATATTTGCAGTTGATATTAATACACCTAATCGCTCGTCCCATATGGGACTTTGCCACAGACAAGGCCTACCTATAAAAAATGGCGCCACAGAGGAGAGGCTTATACAAAAGGTAAAATAGATAAGTACCTACATGCCTACGCATACAAAACGTACTGCGAACAATTCAGGTGAGCGCTTTATCGGGTTTCAGGTCGACTGCGCCTGACCGCGGCCCCTCGTCCATCATAACGATATTGCCCTTACACCGACAATATTGTGCTCCACAGTCTCCATACGACCCACCCCACACCACTCCCCACCCGCTCTGCAGAAGGTAAAGGCTTACACAGACCGGATGCAGCACGTGTGCGAAATTAGTATGGAGATCACAGGAGAAACGTGGCGTGGAGCTCGTCGATTTGACAAATTCTGCAAAGCTTCGCCACACAGAAGCGATCGAAGATCACGTGGCTGCAAATACTGTTTCTACATTAAGATACTTGAAACTAATGGAAAACAAAGCGTAGACCACCGGCTTTACTTTGCTTTTCATTAGTTTTAAGTATTTTGAACTTTTTTATACTAAGTGACTCTACAGTTTTAGCCCTGAGTCTATCAAACGTACACGTCTTGGACTCACCCGAAGATATATGTGTGGTTGTTAAAGCAACCAGCCTAATCGCGGCCTTGGATGCGACATGGTTTAGGAGTTATCCTAGAAAGAATGGATCGTGGTGCATACATGCCGGTAATTCCCGAAAAATGGTGATGAAAGGATACAAGTAGCTACCAGTAAATCTATTAATCTAACTTAACATGTTGAAGAAGATGCAGCTAGATACGCTTTCAAAATTCAGTACACTTGTACCTATTACAGATTATGTTATGATGATACCTATGATTTTGATTTTCTCACGTGCAAATGGACGGTCGCGTGAATCGGTGTGCCTGAAGCTTAAAACACAAAATCAATACACCGTCACTAAAACTATTTCCACTAATATGCTTCATGTTTTATACTTTAGCACAGTATGAATAAGGGTGTCAATGAGGGGTGTCGTGTCCGACTCGTGACCATAACTTGCTTAGTCATAAGCACGGAACACTCATATCATATCGTCCGCTTTCAAGTCCATCTGCGATGCTAGATAAACTAAATGGGGCATTCCTAATGGTCTGTGCGGTTATTACACCAAAAATCAGTAGTAATAACACTATTACCTAACATAGGTAGGTACGTATACTTATCTAATATCGACCTACTGACTGAGTACCTACACTACATGGAAATGTTTTAACGTAGTTTGTGGAGTTATTATAGACTATGTACATACACTAATATCTACCCATAGGTACCATAGAAGAAAAAAAAATACGTGCCCACGAACAACCCCAGTATAAAAGTGAGTTTTTCGGCTCTCTATAAAACTATGAATAAAACATACTTTTTCACTACTAAATAGAAGGCCTAGTGAAAATATGTTTTATTAATAAATTAACATGGAGTTCCTATTAAGGAAATTACAGTAGATTATATTAAATTACGATAGAAAGAAATTAGAAAAAATAAGTATAACATACAAACTTGAAAAACTCCCAAACTCTCTACGCTGGATAAAGTAAAGAATTCTTCAAAAACTTCACACAAAGTAAGTACCTAATTGAAGAATGTATAGAAAAACAAACTTGCCATCCACATGTCAGTCATCTATCGAAGGTGTTGCTTGTTATTTGTATTGCTAATCGGATTAAAACTACACACGCCTCCGCCCTTTACAACCCAAGATATTCGAATTAATTGTCACCCCACCAGAGATGTTTAGCTCAGCTACTGTAACCGAAACTATCGGATATCCGTTAAAGATGTACTTACATATCTGTAATTGTAACCGAAACCGATATAAAAGTTTCGAATATTTTCGGATAAAGGCAGTGCCTTACCAACTGAGCGTTACTACCGTTTTCTTGAGTCATGCCGCACTCGTTTCTTCGATATTTAGCATTTACCTACCCAAATATATGGCATTAGCGCGATTAACTTTAAAAAAATAATCAAACTGAAAGTTACGGATAATCCGAAATAATATATAGCGGTATCCGTACCCGTAACCGATATTATAAATGTCAAATATCCGTATCTGAATCTGAATCGTAACATCCCTGATTGTCACTACCTATTATTTCTTCTTTGGTTTCCATTACTCGTCTTGTTTGATGATTGTATCGCAGGCTTGGACGCCGAGGAGCAATGTTTGCCAAATTGTGTTTCAAGGATCTTAAAAGCTTTTCACACATTCGACTACCTTTTGTGTGCAGTGTTATTATTTATTTAATAACGACAAAAGTCTTTCGTCTTTGTGAAATGTTTCCAATCGGAAGCTTTATAATAGACGCTATTTGTTGAATTCTGAACAACTGACAATAGTATAAATGTAGCAGAAATGTTTGTAGGTTTGTGTATTTAAAGCGGTTTAAATTTTTGCTTATCATAGGTGGGTCATTATTCAGATTTCGATTCTCCGCGTAAGCTACGTGGCAAATTTCAAGATGATGAAGATGATGACAATGAAATATGATTCTGTATACTTTCACGATTATAGAACAGTTTGGTGCTCCTTGCTAGCACAATTACTTTTCAAGTAATTTAATTTTAAAATTTTGCGTGCCACGCAGATTACAAATCAAGCCACGCAGATTACATAGCCAATTTCATCTTTGTATTTCCATTAGTTTTTTATAAGTTTTAATTAAAACATGATTATTCTTGATTTAAGTCTAAGTTATAAGGCAAAGATGGAGTCTGTGATGGAGACAGGTGATGGAAAATAAGTCTTTATTCACTACTACCATAAAAAATTATAAGGTTTTATGATTTTGGAATCAACAGATGCAGGTAATTAGTTCCTGTCTTTCAGTGTGCATAATAAAAGACGACTCAGAGTGCTTAGTCCGAATTGGTGGATTGGCAACTAAATATGGATGGTATCCCGCCAAATATACTTACAGGTGTTCTATGGTGGAAAGGAGCTGGCGGTATAAGGTCGTGGAGGTCTTGGTTCAGCATAATTTTGAAAAAAAATATGATGATGACTGCAAGGCAGGCCATCTTGCGACAAAAAGCAAGGCTGTGTAGATTGGTATTGACCAGATATTATGTGTCGTATTGAGTTCCATCAAATCAAGAGCAACTTATTGACTAAGTCATCCAAGGGGTGGCCGGATTTCTACACACAGGATCAGGCTTGAGTTTTATATGAATTCTTTAATGCAAACATAATAAATAACAATTGGTGATACTTAAATTAAGTTACAAGGGTGAGCTTGTAGGCTTAGTTTTATAAGAAAGTAGTAATTTTTAGGCTCCGAAGTGAAATCGAAGTTCAGCATTGATGACAACTCAATGCCCAGTCAAGCTATTCGCAATGACAGAAATAAGTGTACTTCAGAAAAGTAGCTGTCTAGTCGAGAGGACTACTTTCAGATGCAATAAAGCTCCTGTGTCGTGGTAGCATTGAATGAGACCAGGGCTTTCTCTATAGAACGCAATTTCCGCTCTGCCGATTTGGATTCGCAATGTCTCTGTGACGATATTGTCCTGCATACCTATGAATACCAAACTGAAGTAGTTAAAAGCTGTTCTGAAGGAAAAAATCGCCGAGAGACTAGAACTTTGAGGACCACAGGCATCAATGGCCATGAGGTCAGAGAGATAGTTGTTATTGATTACAAAAACCAGCTGGGTTGTTATAAACAGGAAGCTTGCTGAGGTGCCAGGTCAATGTTTCTGTCAGACCTTGTCCAGCTAAAAAGCCTTCGAAATGTCAAGCGAAGTGGCAAGTTCGCCACGTTTGCCCAAGCCTACGCAAAAAGATTTCCAGTAGTCTTAGGTGAAAGTCATATTGACGGCCGCAGTTGGTAGGGGCAACTAACAAGTTAACTCACCATGGCCTAACTCCGTTAATTGCAGTAGATTTAAATAATATCAGGAAGATTTGACTCTCCACAGACATTGTGTCGCCCAGGACACGGTTATCGAATACGCAGGGTTGCCTAAGCCCTATGCGACCCTCTCGGCCTCCCTGGCTGGATCCGCAAGAAAGATAGGCCAGCTGCAGGTGTTTGCTGCACATTAGACTTATATGACACGCGTCTGATGGAGACATTCTTCCTCTCCATGACGTAACAGTAAATCGAGTTAACGCTATCGCCCTGTTTATGAACCAATGATACCTACATAAGCAAGTTAAGGGGGCTTTGGCATTGTACTTATTTTAGAAATAGGTAGTGCAAGCGGAGATAAATTTAGCAAGATTGTCAGCACAAGAGATAAATCAGGAGCACTATGTCTCAATATAGTCGCTGGCATATTATCGGATCTACCTTACAGTTTTGACTTTTGGTCTCAAAATACACATCAAGACAACGATCACTGGCATCGAAAAATTGCTGCGAAGAGCCAACGTCCAGTATGTTTTGACATAACATGCACTCAAATCCATCAAAATTGGTAAAAATTCTTTGTCCAAGTATAACGATATGAAAACTCAAAAACTTGATGATATTTGCCAAAAGAATTATTTTCATGTGTTTTTTAATGAATATTAGGTAAAATAATAGTATTAATAATAATATAAAATAATAATAATAGTTATTTCAACCTTTTTTTAACTCTTAGAACCATTGTGTAATCTGCGTGGGAAGAATTGTAAGCTGCGTGGCTATTTTGCCACGCAAATTACTCCACGTAGATTACAAAAACAGAGTATTTTTGATAATAACTCGGCCATCTTTCATTGAATCTAAATAAAATTACAGACCAATAGTCCCGACTGTATTACAATTCAGCCCTGTAAAAGACGAATCTCTAAGAGTATTAATTCTAGAAGAAATTTGAATCCACGTAACTTACATGCAAGGGTAGTAAAACTTGTGTCCGCCCTTATTTTTGGAAATATTTTTAGTTCTGGGCACTGAGGTGCCCATTCACTCTACTTGATTATTGAAGCATATCATAATAAATTGAGGAACAAAAACTCAGCTGGATACGGTTATGATCTTAGAAGTTATGAGCGATTTTACCACCTTTGGGCTAACTGCCCGAAATCGTGTGACCGATACATATTCGGGTTTATTTTTAACCCGGCGGGAGTGTGGTGGCAAATAG